>CM053977.1:5871290-7336290 GCA_028641955.1 Protonibea diacanthus
CAAAAATAGTAAAAAAAATGATAATAATAGCAAGAAAAAGATATTTTTGTACTTACAGCTACAGGAGAATTGATCAAGAAGAAAATCATCAGAAGAAAAAACTTCATCTTGCTCTCAGGGTCCCCCGATAGTCAGAGTATGGTACAGTAGAGTGCGAGTGTAAACAGCCTGAAGAATAAAATATTAAGCCTGTGTTCACAACCTACAAGCTGGTCCCTTCAGGAAACTCCATTAGCTTTTAAACAGCCTCGCTGTGCCCACATTGCTCTCACACTTTAGAGGTGTGTTACTTCATGTCAGATGTGGTCAGTCTCTCACAGCCTACGGAGACAAAACCAAAATAGGCGTGAACGCAATTTCATTACCCGGCTAGACTGTGTTTTTGTAACATTAAAGGCCCACATCCTGTTTATAATCCTGATCGACTCAAAGTATTTTCTGACACACTGTGGGATGAATTAACCGCTAAGCCCAATTTGTACAGCTGATCACACACCCACACACACGTACACACACTTCCTTTTGTTTAAAGAATGTATTGTTTGAATTCAGAGTAAAATACAGAATATTAACATTCAATAACACATTACAGTTATATTCAGAGAAGAATTTCAACTATTTTTCTGGTCAGAGTGTGAGAAGATTGATGTTACTGAAGTGCCGTACTTACGAAACCGTAATATCTGTTGCCTAGGGCTACATTCCCACCTGCAAAACAATAACTTGCTCAATCCTTTCCAAATACTGTAATCATCTTGTTTACTCTTGGTGGACCTCTTTTATTTCCTGGATAGCTGTCATTAATTTTTACGACTTGTTGCGAGTGACATCCCGAGATTTCATCACTTATTATACAGTACAGAGATTTAAAAAGTGTTTTCCCCCAATGATGGAGCAAGACTATAAAGACCAACACTGGTAATAAATATATAATATTTGATATATAATAGGAGAAAAGTGATGGTTCAAGTGGAAGAATTTATGAGAACTAGTATTCTAAGTATTATTCTAGTTATGTGCGGCTTCAAACCGTGATTTGTAACAAACCTTGTAACTTCATCTGAAGGCTGAAATTTTCTCGGTTGTCAGTTTGCTCTCAATGTAATTTGTTATTATAAACCTGCAGTACATTTAAAACACCGTCTGTGTCCTCCATCTTTAATCACATGCACAAGCACTGCCCTCAGATTGAGGTTCAACATATGTGATTTTCCACTGAAAAGAAAACTAACAAAAAAAGCATCAACAAGCAGCTCATAAAAACATAATCTCGGCAACAGGCT
The DNA here is from genome assembly GCA_028641955.1 of Protonibea diacanthus. Lineage (NCBI taxonomy): Eukaryota > Metazoa > Chordata > Actinopteri > Sciaenidae > Protonibea > Protonibea diacanthus. The sequence goes on from CM053977.1 coordinate 5,872,574, forward strand.
TCATGATGCATAGATTCCTCACACGCTATGCATACCGTATGCTATTCAGCAATGCAGCAGTCACACATGTCCCACATATGGTGTCTTTACAGTCATGGCACACAGCCAGGTTTTGCACAAACTAAACTAGAATTATTTTAATTATTGTGGAAATTCCAACGATTCCTAAGATATGTTAAATCTACAATTTTCCTTTTGGTGTAATTGTGCACCATTTAAGGTCCAGTGTGTCAGATTTAGGAGTCTCTATTTACAGAATGACAGAAATTAAATTATATACACCACCATGTTTTCTGCTGTTCCTCCCTTTTAATGTTTTTTTGCAACTTTCATGGCAACCATAGTTTCTCCTGCAGGCTTTGAAAAGGAGGCCGAACGGAGAGGGTTGCAATCCGCAACTGCACCACTAGATGCCACTAAATTCTACATACTGGTCTTATAAATAACTAGTAAATAGCTTCAGTAAGATGAAGAAAAGACAGCAACAACTGTGGGGAAAAAAAAGGTTTTGTGTAATTTGGTATTTTTGACTTAGATCCTCAAAAAATAAATGTACAATTATAGGAAATTTATTGCATTTATTGGTATTAAACGTTATTTAGAGATGGAATTGGTTGTTACTGGTGACAACAGATTCTTGGCTTTAGTAAAAAGGATACAAAAAACAAACAGGGAGTGTTGTAACAACCACAACAGAACAGTCATTACTCTAAATGCCTGCTAATCTAAAAAAACAGAAACGAACCAATTTGTCACTTTAAAATCACAGCAAAGTACTGTTGCAAAGGTCGTCTCTTGGCCACGTTTGTATTGTTATATATGTACAGTTTGTAGTTGTATACTGTATATGTTCTGGTCTCTCACTTGTTGTAAACAACCTACACCATTAGTGCAGAGCTAATTTTTAGTCTGTCATAAACACAATAGTTTCACAATAGTTCACAGATGACCGCAAATGTTTTGCAATGTAAGAATGTCATTACAACACAGACAGATAAACCAACAAATCCACACTACTGTTTGCATGCACTGATTAATAAATCATCTAGACAGCTACAATGCCATTACAAACCCAGTATTTCAGAGGGAAAGGGTATGTTGTGGTTCCTAATTGTTGACTGATTGACTGAATGATGAACAAACTTTTTTTTTTTTTTTCAGAGAATTCGACCTCTGATTAACTATTGAACTGCAAACTGTCCAAAATGGAAATATCAGTGTAGTAAATAATAAAAACAAATATTTTTTTCTTGCAATTACCCTGATAAAAAGTACTCAATATCAGCATTAATTATATATACACATATAAATATGTAATAACAAATACTTACTTTGATAATGTTGTATGATAATACATGTTAAGTATAGATGTAATTATGCATGTAGTGATAACTGTAACTGTATAATTAATAGTTAGGGCTTAGGTTTTTCACTATACTTGACACAGATTATTAATTTAATTATTAATATGTTTTGTGTGGTTTGTTATTTTTCATGTCACTCTAATGGTGAGGTGTTAACCAACAGTGGATGTTGTCCACAAGGTCATTGTTATGTAACTGTACTTTGTACTTTGTACTGCATCGTGTTAATAGTTACTAGTGTTAGCAAACAAAGTAGCAAAGTATTGTTGATAACTGTTGATATTTTTCTCATCTCATTTAGTCTCTAATGCAGCTGCTGTGCAAATACTGATTTATTAGGGTCAACGCACACACATACGCGCATCTATCTATATCATACGACAAAAAACATTTGGTCCACGTTTTGCATTTCAGAAGTTTATTTAGCAGATAGTAGTACTACAGAGCATGAATGATGAGAGAGAAAACAATCTGGTGAAGAAAACATCACTGAAATTTGAAAAGAGAAAGAAAAAGATCCTGGTCGTCATTCACTGATCAGTTGTAGGAGCTGCAGTTGGAGTTTATTGTTGCCCCAAAAGGAACAACTGGAGCAACTTCGGAGCTGCAGTTGTTGTTGCAGCTACTCTTGTGGCTGTAGCCTGGATACGCTTTAAGAAAATAAACATTCATTGTCAGATATATTTATAGGAGGTGATTTCCTAGGATATTGCACAGTAATTGACAGTCAGGTGTGTTGAATGTTGAATGTCTAGAGGATAAAGAAAGGACTTACCTCATTGGAGCCAGAAGTGGACTCAGAATGCCCCATCTGTAGAAAATCCACAAGTCACGTCTTTGATATTGCCTAAATTCTATTATTACAATAGTTATAAAATCAGCATATAAGAACACTGCCATAGATATTGTGAGAATGTTACACTTACAGGCTGAGCCAGAGCGAGGCTCAGGAGGCATCCAAGCAATAATGCTACCTTCAGCATATTTGCAGTGATCACACCTGTTGAAAGGAAAATAACAAAGACTTGTTCACATGAACGGCTTTTCCAAAATATCAGCAAAATCACCATTTCACCAACCTCACACAGAAAATACAGAAAGAAAAGATTCATATAACTACCTTCAAGTCGATCTCACGGATGGTCGAGGATGTTGTAGTAGTGTTGCTCTGAGTACTGGGCTATCCTTATATACAGTTACAGGAGGGGATGTGATCTCTTCAGCATACAGCGTTGTTGGGAAACAAATAGCAAATATTAGGAAATCCTCAACCTTCACATTTGGCGGTGTGGAAATAGGTTGTACCAGTTAAAGATCAAAGACACACATGGACAGTATGATTGGTACAATATATTTATTACATATCAGAAATAAGTCAACTGGATTTGTCTTAAATCCTAAGTCTCTGGGGTTCTCTGAGTAATAAATAAAACTAGAATTCAATTTATATACACATAAAAAAACAGATTTTTGTGCATACTTCATAGAAAAAATATGTATAAAAAATATGTATAACATTGTAAAATCACTGAATCAAACTGAATTTCTTTACAAACATGATATATTGTGTTATTGTTTTACTACTAATACAGACTCCAGAGGTTTCAAAAGTAAATTTAGAAAATCTGTTGCATAAATTCACATTGCATGCCTTTTATCCAAAGCGAAAGCACAACAAAAAACACACATCCGTATTTAAACATACAAAATTTGAAAATATAGAACCTTTAACATGATACGTCACAGCTGACACTGGTACAAGAAGACATAACTTGAGGCAATGAAGCACAAAACAAGACTAATTAGACTAACTACTAAGCTCTTAATTCACACCCAGAGGTGGCACTTCTGGAATATGAATAGTCTCCAGAGATGAGAAAAAAAAAGATGAGAGAAAATCTGAGAAGTGAAAATTCTGCCCCAGGTCATTCAATCATCTGTCAAAGGCCTTTTGATTTTCTGTGTGTCCCTGAGGCGTGAAATGTGAAGAAATGATGATGATGTATTTGAAGAGATAATCCTAAAAACTGGTCGTCCTCGAAAAACTGTCCTCGAAGACTCAAAACTTCCCTTACAGCTGTTCCCTCACCACAGTTAAGTGGTGTTTACTCTTACTCTAGATATAATTTGTATTTTGAAATTAATCTACATTAATATCCATGTCAATGTCAAACTTCTTTTAAACACTGTCTTTGTCTTTGATGACTTTCCAAGGTCATGGTGTCTGCACCAGTATCTGGCCTCAGTGTGCATTAATGTAGCACAAATTCAAGTGAGAAAACTGAAGAGGCCGCCTGCAGATGGAAAGAAACTATTCTTGTGGCATCAGGTTTTGGTCCTCATGGACGACAACCGTCTTCCAGAGGTGAGTGTTTTCGAAAGGTTTGTGCCAGCTTCTGCAAAAGCTTGCCGCACTTGCAACACTCAGATCACCGGGCTTGCTGGGCTTAACTAACTATCAGCTTGCACTCAAGTTTATTAGGCTTGATTAGTTTGTGAGCCTGCAGCCTTTCTGTGCCAGTCACTCCATGTCCTGCAGTCCTGAACAAGCAAACCCGATCCAACTCCTCTGTCTTGCTACCAGGCTGTCCGCCTGATGTTCCTCACTCTTATGCCTGATTCAGCCAATCACAGATGACATGAGACCATATCATATGTTTCGCAATGGAACAATGTCATTTCAAAACAGACAAACCAACAAATGTCCAAACATTAATGTGAAACCCATGTGCTGCCAAGCCAAGCAACTAAAACCATCATGTTTGTTTTCTCTATCGGTTGCATGAACCAATTAATAAATCATCCAGACAACTCAGATATCATTAAATACCCTGTGTTTCAGACGAAAGGGTGGTTCCCAGTTGTTGGCTGATTAAATAAATCATGCACAAACAAATACTTGTAAAGCGAGCAGATAATTTTTATGTGTGCTTTAATGGAGCTTAAAACCCCCTGGAGGTGGGTGCTATAAATTTCTAAATCATGATAGACCAGTTGCTTGCTCAAAGTTGGAATTGTTTGGTTTCTGTAAATAATGTCATAAAGAGTGGAGTCTAGACCTGCTCTTCGTGAAGTGTCCTCAAATAACTTCTGTAATAATTATAAGCATGGGGTGAAAATATCTTTATAAATTAATTTTGTATATAATGTTGCAGTTTTTACATGCAGCCACATTGTTACTGCCTGGCTCTTGACTGCAGAAGAAGAAGAGAGGAGAAGTAAACTAGATAATGTAAATTATTTATGACAAAATAATCAAAAACAAGCAAAAAATGAATAGGAGGAATATGTGATGTAATGGAGAGAGAGAATGAGCGTGAGCTGTAGAAACAAAGAAAAGCCAGCAGCCTGCAGCTCTGCAGCACAGCAGGTCTGGATGAGTCCCATAAACTCCTGATTTGGTCTGGACACAAGCAACAGCAGCATGAACAAGGAAAGATGTTGATACATTAGTTCATCTCTTTTATGTGTGTGTGCATGTGTTTTCATTCAGTTGTCAGCCATACAGTGATTGAGTGATTGTGTTGGGAGTTTAGGACCACTAAGATCCTGTGATGACCTGTTCCTGGATCACATCTCTCATCTTCATCCAGGTACTGGATGTGAAAGAAAAGATTCATATAACCACCGTCAAGTCTTCACAACTTCAGCAGATGGTCAAGAAGATTGCTGTAATGTTAGAGTTTGTAGATGTAGCCAGGTTTTAACAGCCTGGCTCTTAACTATAATAAAAAAGAAAAGAAAGAAAGAAAAATAGAAACAGGAGACACATGAGTGAACTAAATAATATAATTTATTTACAGCAAAATAATCAAAAATAAACAAGCATGAGAGGAATCCATGCAGTCAGTAATGTGTGGAGAACATATGTTCTGTTGTGCTGCATAAACAAAGAAAAGCCACAAAAGGAGTGCACGGTAAAGAGGTCCACCCATGACTGGCTGCTGCTCTGGCTTTATACAGGGGGCACGCCAAGTCCACGTGAGTCCCATGCTGCTGATTAATGCTCCTAATTTGGTCTGGAAGAGCAACAGTGGAGTAAACGAGAAGGGGTGAAGAGATTCAATGTTTTCTCTCTCTCTCTTTCTCCTTACAGTTTTAATGCATTATTTCAGTGTAAGAAAAGGTATGAGAGTACTGTATGTATGTTCATCTATGTTTGTGCATTTTATATTGATGTTTCCCATATATACAGATTAGATTAAAAAAAAGGCATATTCGGTCCATGTTTTGCAGTCAGGAAGTTTATTGAGCAGATACGCCAGAGGGTGGTGTTTCCACATGTCTGAGTTCAAATCAGAATTTGAAAAGAGAATAACAGTTGTCCGGACAAACCAACACGAAACAAATCTGATATCAATCTGTTAACAATTTCTGGTTGTCATTCGCTGATTAATCTCTGGTCAGATTGCATTAGTAGTCTATCTTAGCGATAGAAGTCCAAGAAGCAACTGGACAAGCTGCTGTTGGTTCAGGTTTCCACTTGCTGCTGCTGCAGCTGCTGCTGCCATCAGTGCAGATAATGCTGATGACGTTGCTGATGTTGTAGAGGTTGTGGTGGTACGCTTCAAGAAAATCAGATACACTCATCGTCAAAGATACAGCAGAGGAGTTTCTAAAGGAATTCAAATTATCATGCAGGTGTGTTGAATTTTAGGGAAAGCACTCACCCCACGGGACTCGTTAGAGTCCGACCGAGCAAGTCGTTTGTGTGCTCCCTCCATCTGCAGAAAATCAAGTTACACATTTAATAATGTCTACATTATAATATTACTATAATAGTAGCAATATCAACAGATAAAAACGCTGATACTGTGAGAATGTTACACTTACAGGCTGAGCCAGAGCGAGGCTCAGGAGGCATCCAAGCACTAATGCTACCTTCAGCATGTTTGCAGTGATCATACCTGTTGAAAAGAAAATAATAAAGACTTGTTCAAATGCACAGATTTTCCAAAATATCAGCAAATTCACCAATTCACCAACCTCACACAGAAAATACAGAAACAAAGGATTCATGTAATTACTTTCAAGGCTTCACAACTTCAGCAGACGATCTCACAGATGGTCAAAGAGGTTGTTGTAGTGTTGCTTTTGCTGCTGAGCTTTCCTTATATACAGTTAGAGGACCGGCTGTCATCTCATCCGCATTGTTAACTGCAATTATTAGGCAATCTTGCGCCACCACATTTTATGGTGAGGAAATAGGTAGGTCAGGTAATGATCCGTGACACACCTGGACAGTATGAAAGGTACGATGAATTCTTTTCAGAAATAATGTATCACAGTCATCTTGGTTTGTCTCAAATTATCATTCTCATTTTTTCAAAGTTAAACAGTGTAAAGCTGTCAGGGACCCAAAGAGCAGAAACTGGATGCAGGAAGTGATAAAAATGTGCAAATAATCAATGATGTTCACACAAAATAACTGTAAAGCAATCCAGTTTTCCATATAAATGTAATCTTTCATCAGTATCATTATTATTATATAACATGAGTTTTGCATGCACCAATTAGAATTCAGGAAGTCTGTTGCATAAATAATTTTTATCCAAACTGAAAGCACCATAAAACACACGTATGGATATAAACGTATTTAATTCAGAACTTTTAACATGCTTTTACATTTCACAGCTGAAATTGTACAAGGAAGGCATAACTTGAGGCACACAACAAGAATTAGCAGTTTCCCTGTTGGAAAACATAAATACTTTGTAGAACAGAAACAGAAAGGACAAAAACTAAGCTGTTAATTCTGAGCTGGAGGCAGCATGTGGAAATCTGAATAATCTTCAGAGATGAGAAAAAAACAAAAAAATTTAGTCTGAGGTACCTTTTTTGTGCACTTTTAAAAGAGAAAAACTGCCCCAAGACATCCAGTCAGCTGTCAGGTGTCAGGTGTTTTGATTTTCTGTTTGTCCCTAAGGCGTGAAATGTGATGAAATGATGTATTTGAAGGGATAATCCTGAAAACTTGCTGTCCACCATCTGTGCAACATTCAGAAATAACCTCACGGCTGTTAGGAAACAGTTAAGTGGTATTCACTGGACATGATTCATGCTTTATGGTGTTTGTGCATGCTTCTGGAAAAACATGTCAGATATTAAATGATTAACTGATTTTCTTTTTGCCTTTGTATTTTGAAATGTACTTCTGCTAAGCACAATGTAATGCTTATTTTGCATTTTCCGAGTTGTGGTGTCTGCAGCAGTACCTGGCTTCGCCTGAGTCATCTTTGTAACATTCAGCTCTGAAGTCAGAGGGAGTTATTGTATTTCTGTCAGCTCACTGTCTTACATTTTGGGATTTGGTGGGCGATGACAAATTTTTTGATTCAGGGAGAGAATCGGGAAGGGAGTGCAGGAAAGAGCTTTAATTTTCTTCTTTCCCATTTTACCAGGTTACGTATATCAGGCTCAGGGCCCCAGTCCAAACTAAAGTCGACTGTACTTTGAATTGTATTTAGGTTTGGGGTCATTTCTTACCATTTGCCAGAAGTTACGTTAGTGTTGTTAGCATGTTAGTGTTGTTACAGCTACTAGAAATCACTGAAATTTAATTGGTGGCATTCTGCAAAAAATGCTGTGATAAAGCAAAAAAAAAAATCCACATCCGTAAAAGATTAGTATATAGTTTTTTAGTATAAGATATTTAGTGCTGAAAACGTAAATACAAAAGCTGTCATGAAATTGTTCTAATGTGGTTTCCTTCTAATGTTTCAGGCACATCCTGTAGACTGTATCAATACTAAATTTAAATAGATAAATATTTTGCAAAATCCAAATTTTCAGTGATATTTCGGGCTGACTGTGGAGTGGAGTATGACCAGCCTGACTGCAGAGTTACTTTGTGTTTAATTTTTTCAAAAGTTAAATCTGGCTCAGCCTCTCCTCTGCAGGTCACTATGAAGGCTTTCCGGACTTTTTCATTCTCTCTCTTATGCTTGTTTTGTTTTTGTTTTCATGTACTGTCCTAACCCAGCTCTTACCACATCACACTCTTTTACTACTTAAGCTCACTCTGTTCCTGAACTCTCTGTGTGGCTCTTTGGACTTTGGTCCGCCTGGCTTCTCCATCAGCTCGAACCTCCAGCTCAAGGCTCTGCTGTGAGACTCTGCCATATTGTATCCTGATCATAAATTCTTTGTCTCAGCTTCCTGTCTCAGTATTCTGTGTTAGCACAGAATATTGGTTTTGTTTACTTGTAACACAGGCTTACACTACAATACAATATAGTACACAAAACCAGGAAGGACTTGATAATTGTGATGATTATGACAAGCAATTTTTACTTACAGCAATACAGTAATATGATGTATCACTTTACTTATGAAAAAGTCCCGCCCCCTCCAGAATGGAGACTAATTGCAAACTTTGCAAAATTCTTTTTTTCTGATTTTATTTTTAAATGAGCTGCTTTACAAAATACTGTGATTTGGTTGAAGGAACTTTGCAGCTGTTGGCTACATTCATTTTAATGTCTTCTTCCTGATCATCGTTTACTCAGTGAGCCGTCTTTCCACTGTCTTATTTTCCTCTTTCCATAGCTCCGCTCGGAAATTAAAGTGAAATGCTGTCTGGCATTGTTTCCCCTGTGTCCGCACTTCCCTTCATGTTATTGTTTTATTAGTTGTTGCAACACTGTTGCAACTTGTGTTCTAGAGGAATGTGGATAAATCAGTAAGATATGCACTATTATGTTTGCACGTGCCTTAGATAACTAGACTGGAACCTAGAGAACTTAAATACTTCATGCCGGTGGTTTTAAGTTATACTTCCTGCTACAATCCCAAGCTTTGATGCCTCCACAAAATCTGAAAATGTGAGACAGTACACTGACCTTAGTCAGACTAGACTGTCATCTTTTCAGTTGATCATTCAAAGTGTGTCCCTGTCAGATGAGTTATGTCCAGTAAACATCACTGTTTCCTTACAGCTATGAGATTCAGTTTCAGATTCAGATTCACTCAATCCAGTCGGCTGTTATTCACTATTTTGTTAGAAAATATAAAATTGTTATAAAATCATTATATATTGTACCTATCATACTTTACACATGTGTCTCTGATCATTACCTGGCCTTCCTATTTCCTCACTTTAAATGCGGAGGTGGAAGATTTCCTAATAATTGGAATTTCCCAACAATGCTGATGAGTTGACATCCGGTCCTGTAACTGTATAAAGGAAAAACTCAAAATTCTGAGCAACACTACAACAACTTCCTCAAACCATCTGTGAGATCGTCTGCTGAAGTTGTGATAACTTGAAGGTAGTTATGTGAATCTTTTCTTTCTGTATTTTCTGCGTGAGGTTGGTGAAATGCTGATTTTGCTGATATTTTGGAAAAGCTGTTCATGTGAACGAGTCTTTATTATTTTCCTTTCAACAGGTGTGATCACTGTAACCATGCTGAAGGTAGTACTTGTGCTTGGATGCCTCCTGAGCCTCACTCTGGCTCATCCTGTAAGTGTACCATTCTCGCAGCATCAATACCAATGTTCTTATATGTTGATATCATTACTATTATTGTAATAATATGATGTCAATATAAACTTGTGGATTTTCTACAGGTGGGGCGCAATCGCCTTTCTTGGTCACGCTACTATGGGGTGAGTGCTTTCCCTATCCTCTAAAATTCAACATTCAATACCCCTGAATGATAGTTATTGGAAAATGATTTAGAAACTCCACTGCTTTATATTTGATGACGAATGTTTCTGATTTTCTTCAAGGGTGGCCACATCCAGCCTCGACTGTCTGCAACCAATCTGCAACAGCAACTATGGCTGCGGTTCTTTTTTAACTTCTTCTGCCGAACTACTACAGCTACAACTACTACAGCACCCATCACTTCTACTACTGCACCCATCACTTCTACTACTGCACCCATCACTTCTACTACAGCACCCATCACTTCTACTACTGCACCTATTACTACTCCTGCACCTATCACTTCTACTACTGCACCTATTACTACTACTACTGTGGCAACTACTACTCTCAGGGGAGATGGAAAGTAGTAATAATAATACTTTTTGTCTACCACCTATAACTCTGCTCTCAAAATTTTACACAAATCTACTACAAATAGCAAGGTTTCCGAGTTACTCTTGTAACTATACTACTCCCAAACAAAGGTTCGGTTACTGTACATGTAAACATTGGTAGTTATGCTTCAGATGTTCATGGAACACGATCCATGACTTGAATAATCCTGTGCTTGCTAATTCCATTCATATATTGGCTGTATCTAAAATTCATTTAGATCCATCTGTTGAAGAACTCAGATTTTACGCTGAATGGTATGGAAGCATTTTGGGTTCCAGTGCATCTACCCCACCTGCCAGCACAGGATTTTGGACCTCCCAGATTGAGACCAGACTGGATCCAGTACCTCCTTTGTCACTGTCAAAATCTCTGAATAAAATTTTAAACAGCTTAGCAAGTGTTGTGTTGTCAAATTAGTGAAATGATGAGGGGTGAGTGTGTGTGTTTCAGTGATGTTTCTACATGTGACACTGCTGAGAACTGTGAATTGTTAATCAGTGAATTTTCTGATTAAGAACCTAGTATTAGTACCTAGGCATTGTCTCAGGCACTGTGGAGGAGTACCCATTATTGATCAACATATAAGACTGTACTTCAATTAAGGTCTAAAACAGGCAGCAGTTGCATTATCTTCAGTTAGAGATAACGTTTAGAGTTTAATTTTTGTTTGGTATAATGTGATTCATGAGTATAAAATTAAAACAGAAATGACAATATTATAACAGTAATAGCCATGGCAAATTAAAGCTTTGAGATACACTCCATCGCTGATGCATTCAGACTTAAGGGCTGAATGCTACAAAGATGGCTCACACTTTAGTGTGTCCTTGGTGGAGACACTTTTATCATATGCTGTTGCATATGACTACAATGCAGCATTACAATGTTTACAGTAGTATCTGCCTCAGAGACTTTCTTGCAACCGTGCAATAGCTGATTTCAACCGCCTCGCCTCACCCTCCCATTCCAGCATGACGGAGAAACTAATAAATCTAATGTTTTTGTTGATTTTTAATGGACAACCTATAATATTAATGGCAATAGAAATTATTGGCTAACATTCAACAATTAGTAAAACTGTATCATGACACGTCAACTTTGTGGTATTGCATAACACTGGTCAGGTACCACTAGGTGTGTTTTTAAATGGACACATACAAACACTAAACATTTTCCCAGATGTTGAAATGTGAAGAAACCATTTATGTGGTGACTAATCCTGACCACAGTATTGACAAGAGTCAGAGATGGTCAGAGGTGTTGGGAAACAGTGAAGGTCTTGAAACTGTTTGTATCCGTCTGTCTGTCTGTCTGTCTGTCTGTCTGTCAGTCGGTCGGTCAGTCAAAAAGGAGACATGTTCTACATTTTCCATTTAAAAGCTTTATTTAGCAGATACAGTTCTTTTGATCCACATATCTAATTAAACAGGCATGATGAGGGTAACAACGTGGAGAGTGAAACATTCTGGTTAAAAAATACCAGTGAAATTTGTAAAGAAAAAGAAATAAAGTGACACAAAAACATTTAATACTGTCATTCACTGAGTGATCTCTGGCTAGATTTCAGATTTTATTCAGCTTCCTGGGGCAGGGGTAGTAGTAGCTATAGTAGTAGTAGTAGTAGTAGGTGCAGTAGTAGTAGTAGGTGCAGTAGTAGTAAGTGCAGTAGTAGTGGTAGACTGGAGGATGATATTCAGTAACTGCAACAATAACTGTAGATTTTGGGACTCTGCGGTGGAGGTGGTACCCTTCAAGAAAATCAGAAACACTCACTGTCAACTGTACAACAGAGGAGTATCTAAAGAATGTTACAGTCGTCTCTCAGGTGTGTTGAATTAAGAAAACATTTACCTCATTGGATTCAGAGCTAGATTCTGAGCGAGCAAGTCGTTTGTGTGCCCCTTCCATCTGTAGAAAATCCACAGTTTGTATTTTTGATATTGCCTACATTATACTACAATAATAGTAATGATTTCAACATATAAGAACACTGATACTGTGGGAATGTTACACTTACAGGATGAGTCAGAGTGAGGCTCAGGAGGCATCCAAGCACAAGTACTACCTTCAGCATGGTTACAGTGATCACACCTTTTGAAAAGAAAATAATAAAGACTTTTCCAAAATATCAGCAAAAATACCATTTCACCAGCCTCACACAGAAAATACAGAAAGAAAAGATTCACATAATTACCTTTAAGTCTTCACAATTTCAGCAGACGATCTCGCAGATGGTTCAAGGAGGTTCTTGTGTATAATGTTTGTACAGCTTTCCTTTTATGCAGTTACAGGAGCAGATGTCTCATGTTCTCATTAGCATGCAGCATTGTTGGTCAATTGTTATTGTAAGGAAATCCTCCACCTCCACATCTAAAGATGAGGAAATAGGTAGGTAATGATCAGAGACACACAGAGACGACCTTTAAAAACCTAAACCTTTAAAAAGGAGCAAAACAAAGCAGACAAACGATACAGGCACCTGTAAAAATGCAATATTCAGTGATAATCAGTGAATGGCAGACTACTCCAGTTTAAAACAATATTCACTACTTTTCCATATAAATAAGGCAAATGTAATAAATGAAAACTATACAACATATTTACATTTATGTTTATGTATGTAGAGAAAATCTGTCACAAGTCATCCAGTCAGCTGTATGCAGCATAAAATGTGATGAAATCCTGTATTTGGGGGGGATAATCCTAAAATCTTCTTGTCTGTTCATGCAAGACTTTGTGACTAAGACAAAAGCAACATAATCAATTAATCTGTAGCCTGTAAATCAGCTGTGGTGGCTCTATTCAATACAGTATGTTTGGTGCTGTGGAGACAACACAAAGAGGAAAACTGTGGTCAAAAAGGCTCGCCAGCAGCTCTATTTTCTGAGGATACTGAGGAGGTTTGGAACAAACTCCAGCATCCTCACTGGCTTCTACAGTTGCACCATCGCAAACTGAGAGGCTGTGCCATATTCAGGTGTGGGAACTGTTCTGCCCACAGCTGCAAATCACTACAGAGAGTGGTGGAAGCTGTACAGCATGACTGGCAACAGACTTCCAGACATACAGGACATATTTCATTAACCATGCCTGTAGAAGGCATCTTAAAGACCACCAGCTCACAGACTGTTCCCTGACTTAAGACCAGTTTTACCACCAGGCCATCAGACTTTTGACTCATAATCTCATTGAACAACTTTCTGCAGGAGACTCGTCAGTATACACTTGTGACTTTACTCTTATTCATAATTCTCAGTTTTCATGTATTTAAATAGTGTAGTGTATCCTATTTATGTGTTAGGTTCATGGCCATTCATACAGTGATAGCTCCCCAGTACTTGTATACATTTGTATGCACAATCCTTAAAATTTATACACTAGTACACTTATACATGTTTTTCTTGTCCAAGAGATTTTATTGCCCTGTTAACCCTGTTTTAACCTATATTTAACTAATAAAATTAAAAGTCCGCTAATAATCAGCTAAAAATGTTGATCATACATATGAATTTGAAGAAAAACAAACATATTTTCTTCATGCGTTGCAGTTATGAAGTTTATTTAGCAGATAATACAGTGGTTGTGATCCACGTGTTTAACTGAGCATGAAGCATGAAGAGTGAAAACAGGTGAAGATGAAGAAGGCATCACTGAAATTCAAAGAAAGAAAGAAACATTTGTCATGACAAAGGCTGACGGTAAAAATCAGTGTCATTCATTCCTGTTTTTCATTCTCTGAAGTTATGGTGCTGGAGTTGTAGTAGTAGTTGCAACAGTAGTGGTAGTAGGTGCAGCAGTTGTCGTTGGAGTAGTAGTAGTACTCTGGAGGAACACTTTCAATATCTGCAAGATGAACTGTAGATTTGGGAACACTGTGGTGGGGGTGGTACCCTTCAAGAAAATCAGAAACACTCACTGTCAAATACAGCAGAACAGTTTCTAAAGAACTTTACAATAATTATCATTCAGGTGTGTTGAATGTTGAGGATCAAGAAAACACTCACCTCAGTGGACTCGCTAGAGTCTGACCGAGCAAGTCGTTTGTGTGCCTCCTCCATCTGTGGAAAATCCACAAGTGAGACGCTTGACGTTGTCTACATTGTACTATTACAATAATAGTAATAATATCAACATAAATTGATACAGTGAGAATGTTACACTTACAGGCTGAGCCAGAGCGAGGCACAGGAGGCATCCAAGCACAAGTACTACCTTCAGCATGGTTACAGTGATCACACCTGTTAATAGAAACATAATAAAGACAGTTTTTCCAGAATATCAGCAAAATCATTATTTTCATTTCACCAACCTCACACAGATATACCTACCTTCAAGTCTTCACAACTTCAGCAGACGATCTCACAGATGGTCGAGGACGTTGTTGGAGTGTTGTTCTTAGCGCTGAGCTTTCCTTATATACAGTTACAGGAGCAGATTTAATCTCATCAGCATACAGCATTGTTGGGCAATTTTAAACAAATAAACAAATCTTCCACCTCCATATTTTAAGATGAGGAAATAGGTAGATCAGGTAATGATCTGAGACACACCTGGACAGTATGATAGGTACCATATATTTAAATTTGTATCAGAAATAATGCATTCAGTAACTAGTATTACTTGTAATAATATGACAGTGATAAAGTTACATTCACTAGTAGTAGTGTAACAAAGTAACATTTCAATAAGAATGTTAAAATTACAGCCAAGCAGGCTACAACCAGCAAAGAACAAATGA
The DNA here is from genome assembly GCA_028641955.1 of Protonibea diacanthus. Taxonomy (NCBI): domain Eukaryota; kingdom Metazoa; phylum Chordata; class Actinopteri; family Sciaenidae; genus Protonibea; species Protonibea diacanthus. The sequence continues at coordinate 5,887,725 of CM053977.1, forward strand.
AGCTTGTGACATGATATATGGTGAACAGAATGTCCATTTCACCATGATTTACTCTGTGTCCTTCAGTCAGGGAGGGGAGAGTGCTGGGCACAAGAAAAAGAAGACCCCCAGGTGTGTTTTTCATCCAATCTGCAACTTTTATGGATTCATCGATGCAGACGAGAAAGGACAGAATCCCCAATTTTGTGAGATAAACGGGGTGGGGACTATGCTCTGGTTGCTCATCAGAGTTTTAAAACAATTGCACAGGCTGTGTGGTATCCATACGTGTTTCAAGCATTATTTGTTGAGGCTGCAGCAAATAAGCTGTCACCATTCAGCTCACAGTGTCTAGACATGTCCATATTTAAAATGGTATTAGGGATATGCCTGTAACATTTGACAGAAACCACATGCACTCTACGTGGTTACAGCTTTCCTATAAACATTTTAAGCGCTAAAATTAGTACAACTTGCTTGAAATCAATATAATAACCTTTGACCTTTACTTATTAGTTTCTTTTTCACAGCCTTTTTTTTTGCAGCAATGACAGCTATTAGCAGTAACAGCACTCATTTTCAGTGCTGCACACCATAAATGATTGCATAAAACCCAAATGGAGCTTAAATTACAGCAGTCCTCTTGGTTTCTTTGGCCTTTGTGAGGATCTAACAAACAATGTCAACCAAAATAAAAACAGAAATAGAAATGGCAATAGCAATAAAACAAATAAAAACCCTGGGAAATTAGAAATTAAAGCTCTTCGATACACTCCCTACCTGATCCATTCTCTAAATCCCAAAGTTTGTTATAGCCCCACCAAATCCCAAAATGTAAGACAGTGAGCTGACAGAAATGCAATAACTCCCTCTGACTTAACTAACTGTAGCTGAATGCTACAGAAGATGACTCAGATATCAGCTGTTCGTTTGATCGTCTGTGCCAGATACCAGTGCAGACAGCACAACTTTGGAAACTCTGCTGGGCAGATATGTAATGTAAACGTGAATGTATTTACAATAAAACACCAATGTTTTACAAGCGCTTGTGTCATTTTCCTTCTTTGTTTTGGGCTCCTGACAGTGTTAAATTAAAAAAACAGGCTAATTCCAGATTTATTTGTTCTTCTACCTGTAATTAGAATCATTACTGCATGTTGGTAGGTCCTTACTTCCACTTGTTCCACCTCTTAATGTAAGTAAACAGTTAATTTGTTACTTTTGAAACACCCAGCACTGTTGTATTGTATTACTTTTAGCAGTAACAAAGTAATATAACATGTAATATATAGGAATTTGGTAATATTACCACATTTACTGTGTCAAGTAACACTTTACGACACCACAGTTTATTGCCTGTTTTTTGACATGGCAGAGAAAGGAGAGGCTCATGTGAGAGAGGAGCGAGAGGGAGAGCATCAGAAGTGGCGACAACATGAAGATCCAGAATATTTTTCATACAGACCCTGTGAATTAAGGATTTATTTAAACCTAATGAGAATTAACTCTAGTTAGTGAAAAAACTAACCAGTTGTTATGATGAAGGTTTTGCCTCTTCCTTTATCAGTATCTTCTGCCATTTCATGTCTGTCAGTCTCTGTCGAGTCTGCATATGGGAGGTCGAATAGCTGGTCCTCTGGTGAGATCAGAGAAACCCGGAGCTGGACACGCTCACAATCATGAAGATGACAGTGGACTTCAAGAGGAGCCCACCAACACTGCATCCTATCACCATAATCAGCAACACTGTGTCTGCTGTGAAAACATTCAGTTTTCCAAGATCCACAATTTCTCAGGACCTAAAGTGGGAGTCCAGCACAGACACCATCATCAAAAAGGCCCAGCAGAGGATGTAATTCCTGCGCCAGCTCAGGAAGCTCAATCATTACAGCCGCCTGTGCGTCCATCACTGTCTAGTTTGGATCTGCCACCAAACAGGACAGGAAAAGACTACAAGGGACAGTCAGGACTGCAGAGAAAATCATTGGTGCCAGCCACAGTTCGGGACTTTGACATGTGCAGTTAAGAAACAGACAGGAATCATCACACCCCAGACACAACCTGTTCCAGCTTCTCACCTCTAGGAGGTGCTGCAGATCACCGTATGCCAAAACAACCAGACACAAGAACAGGTTCTTACACACAGGCCATCACATTGATGAACGGTTAACCCCAGACACCCAGTGTGAGGAACACTCCGTGTGAAATAACCCTGCGTCTCAAACATCACTGTACCTGTAAACTATTTAATCTCTCTTTATTATTATTATCTTGCATCATCAAGCTACTGTCTCATTCTGACCGCAGTCCTCACAAGACAGGCACAGACTCAGAGGTGTTCAGAAGCTATCTAATCATTTCTGTGATGCTCATTTTTCTACACAGCTTCATTATGTTTACCATATCAGAAAACAAAAAACATATTTGGTACACAATTTTCATTGCAGGTGTTTATTTAGCAGATACTAATTCCACATATTTAATTAAACATGTGAAAACAATCGTGAAATAATTGGTTGACACAAAACAGTGTCATTCAAAACTGGTTGTCATTCACTGATTGATCTCTTTTAAATTTCAGATTTTACGCTGGGTTGTAGTAGCAACAGTACTAAAGTAGTAGTGGCTGAAGTGGTAGTTGTAAGGTGCAGCAGTAGTTGTAGCTGTAGTAGTTGTAGCTGCAGTAGTAGTTGAGGAGGTTAAAACAGCTGGAACAACGCTGGGGTTGCACCAATTTGTCGAGACAACTACGGTAGCCTTCGAAATCAGAAACAGCGTTGTCAAATGTAGAGCAGAGGAGTTTCTATAAATTTCACAATAATTATCCATTCAGGTGTGTTGAATGTTGAGGATGAAAAACACTCACCTGCGTTAGAATCTGAGCCAGACTCAGACTCTGACCGAGGCAAGTCGTTTGTGGCCCTCCATCTGCAGAAAATCCACACAAGTTACAAATTTAACATTTCCACATGCTGTTACCGGTAATAGTAGAACAGCAGATCGATGCTGTAAGAATGTTACACTTTGGGGATGAGCCAGGCGAGAGCTCAGGGCATCCAGAAGCACAAGTACCTTCAGCATGGTTACAGTGATCACACCTGTTGAAAAGAATAATAATAAGCCTTGCTCAGATGAGCGGCTTTTCAAATATCAGCAAAATCATGAGAAAACTCACACAGAAATCACATAAAGAAAAGTTCTTAACAAAGGCTTCACAACTTCAGCAGACGATCTCACAGATGGTCAAAGAGGTTGTTGTAGTGTTTCTTTTGCTGCTGAGCTTTCCTTATATACAGTTAGAGGACCGGCTGTCATCTCATCCGCATGCAACGATATTAGGAAATTGCAAATATTAGAAATCTTCTCCACATTTCAGGTGTGACTAATTATCTGAGATGGAAACCACAGCTTAGGCTGTTTGATATGTATCATTCATTTAAGAGCTCAGATCGTATAGTGTACTATAATCCATTTGTTAGTAAAGTAAATTAGTTAGTAAATCAGGATGCAGATGCCATAGTGGGATGTCTAGTCTTATGATTTACAAATTAGGTGACTAAGTGGCTAAGGCAGGTAACAGGCAACACCAAAAGAAGCATGCACTTATTTTGCCTCGTTTTCGAAATGACTTGCTGCTGTGCCTCCAAAAACTAGCACACTAATTTGAAAATCATCCTAAATAAGTCTTTATTTCAGATTTGATTTTATTTTCTTTCATAAAGTATTAATTGCTACCAAACATCGTTACTGTGTCTCTGGTTCCTGTTGCTAAGAACAGGGATCAAGTCAAAAAACATTAGCCAACAATGTGTGGTAATTTCTGTTTGAACATCATTAAGTGTGACTAATGTGTCATTTTGACAGATGATGATGTGTCTCAATATTCGATGTGTGATATGAGTATCAATGCATGATGTGCCACATCCTTTACAGCACAGAGTGAGTGGTAAGAGCTGATACAGTATGGGAAGAAATGTTAGGTCTGGTTCATTTTGGGCTTAAGTTTAATATTTATGATTTGCAGGTTCTTCCAAGCGAGGAAATGCAGCTCTTGTATCTTAGCTTTACTTTTGTCAGCAGTAGCTACTCAGGTGGAATGTTACTTTTGATGATAATATATGTAAATGTAAGATATATATTCTTTGGCATGACCTGAAAGATGTTTGTTGTTCTTTCTCTTAGCAGGATGAATTTCAGCCTGGTGATGGTGAAGTCAGTGACCCCAGAAGATGGTGAAGGGTCAAGTGGAAATTGGCCACAGTGGAGACTCTGACCACCCAGTATGGAATATTGTCTTTCCAAGTCCTACAGTTATTATTTAATTACACACAGGTCATCACATTGATGAGCCCAGTTAACTAGACACCCAGCGTGAGAACACTCCCCTGTGAAATGACCCTGCGTCTCAAACATTCCTCTACCTGTAAACTATTTAATCTCTGTTATTTTTATTCTTTAAATGTATAATAAATATCATCACACTCAACCACAAATGCTGTTCATACAGTATATACTGTCATATCCACCATGTACATAAAGCAACCTGCTGGATAAATTATATTTTTAGCTTTTTTTTTTTAGCTTTTTACTCACATACTTAGTGTTGGCTTATTTTATCTGTACATAATCGTTTAATGTTTATGTTTGTTGTCTTTACTTTGAGCTGTATTTATGGCAAAGTAAAATAAGGATTAAGTTACATATACAAATCTACATACCCAGCCAATAAAGTGATTCTTTCTGATTATGTAGAGATTGAATTATCAATTATCAATAAGTGAACAAACTAATCTGAACTTATTTGTTTGAAAATGAACTCATAATTGGCAGTTATTCAATCGAGAAAAATAAACAAATAGTGAATTTGTTGAAGCTATCTAAAATCATTTCTGTGATGCTCATTTTTCTACACGAAAGCTTCATTATGTTTGCCATATCAGAAAAAATATTTGGTACACAATTTTCATTGCAGGTGTTTGTTACTTGAATGCTAATTCATATTTAATTAAACATGAAAACAATCGTGAAATAGTGGTTGACACAAAACATGATGTCATTCAAAACTGGTTGTCATTCACTGATTAGTCTCTTTTAAATTTCAGTTTACGCTGGGTTGTAGTAGCAACAGTACTAGTAGTAGTAGCTGAAGTGGTAGTTGTAGGTGCAGCAGTAGTTGTAGCTGTAGTAGTTGTAGCTGCAGTAGTAGTTGTGAGGAGGTTGAAAACAGCTGGAACAACTGGAGTTGCTGTTGTGGAACAACCTACCCTCAGAAATTTAGCCTTCAAAATCAAACCATAGCGTTGTCAAATGTAGAGCAGAGGAGTTTCTATAGAATTTCTACAATAATTATCATTCAGGTGTGTTGAATGTGAGGATGAAGAAAACACTCACCTCGTTAGAGATCTGAGCCAGACTCAGACTCTGACCGAGAGCAAGTCGTTTGTAGCCCTCCATCTGCAGAAAATCCGAAATTCAGTTAACATTTCCATACTGTTACAGTAATAGTAAGAACAGCAGATCGATACTGTAAGAATGTTACACTTACAGAAGTTGTTGGAAGCAGAGCTCAGGGAGGCATCAAGCACAAATTACTACCTTCAACATAGTTACAGTGATCACACCTGTTGAAAGAATAATAATAAGCCTTGCAGATAGACGGCTTTTCCAAAATATCAGCAAAATCATGAGAGAAAACTCACAGAAATCACATAAAGAAGGATTCTTACTTTCAAGTCTTCATGAACTTCATGAGATGGTCATAAGTAGATGGTCGAGGAGGTTGTTGTAGTGTTTCAGAGCGCTGAGCTTTCCTTATATACACTTACAGGAGCGGATGTCATCACATCAGCATGCAACATTATTAGGAAATTGCAAATATTAAATCTCCACATTTTCAAGGTGTGACTAATTATCTGGGATGGAAACCACAGCAGGGCTGTTTGATATGTATCATTCATTTTAAGAGCTCAGATCATTATAGTGTACTATAATCCCATTTGTTAGTAAAGTAAATTAGTTAGTAAATCAGGATGTAGATGCCACTGCGTGGATATACCTAGTCTTATGGTTACAAATTAGGTTGGCAAATTAGGTGACTTTGGTTCCTGTTGCTAAGAACAGGGATCAAAGTCAAAGAAAAAAGCTGATAATAACAATGTGTAAGTAATTTCTGTTTTGAACATCATTAAGTGTGACTAATGTGTCATTTGACAAATGAGTGATGTGTCTCAATGTTCAATGTGTGCTATAAGTATCAATGCATGATGTGCCCTTCACATACTTTACAGCACAGGTGAGTGGTAGAGTGATACAGTATGGGAAGAATGTTTGGTCTGGTTCATTTTTGGACTTGGATTTAATAATTTACTCTTTGCAGGTTCTTCAAGCGAAATGCAGCTCTTGTGTGTGCCGCTTTACTTTTATCAGCAGTAGCTGCTCAGGTGAGTGTTACTTTTGATAATATATGTAGAAATGTAAGATATATATTCTTTGGCATGACCTGAAAAGAGGTTTGTTGTTCTTTCTCTTAGCAGATGAAAAAAATTTCAGCCTGGTGATGGTGAAGCAGTCAGTGACCCCAGAAGATGGTGATGAAGGGTCAGTGAAGTGGCCACAGTGGAACTCTATTTTTCAGTATGGGTATGTGTCTTTCAAGTCCTACAGTTATTATTTAATTACGATGACATGGAGATAATCCATGAGTCTTTTACTTTCTTGTTTGTGGTAGTCACATGAGATGCCCCCAGGGTTCCAAAACAGGCCCACCGGAAGACCAGGAAATGGAAACCCACGGGGACCCATGAAAGGGACTGACCGCCAACCGGGGAGACCTCAAGGTACTCCTCGAGGCAAAAGACAGGTATTTACCACAACGTTCTTATCCAGTTTGGAAGGTACATTAACAGAGTTTAAGTTTATTTAGATAGTCCCAAATAATGTGATATGTAAATGTTTTAGTTCATGTTAACCATCTGCTCAGCGTACTGAGACTGTTAACCTGCTGCTTATCATTTGCTATACCATACCATACCATACCATACAGCTCCCTCTCAAACTACAAATTCACTAGCACAGACCACACCATCCACAAGATACGTTAAAATTATTTATTGACAAAATGAATGATTGCGGATGAAGTATGATCTCGTGAAGTTCTTGGGTCTGACGCTGCGGTGTGGGGAAGCTTCGGTAGGGAATCCGCTGTAGCATCCGGGCATGACGGACCCCTCTGACAGGCCCTAGGAAAGAGAGGAGAAAAGGTGAAAGAAATGGGGTGGGTGGGAAGGGCGTGCAGAATACGAGCGTGAAGGGAACCACGGGGTTAGGAGGGTATTTACAGGACTGTCGGAAGTGGCGTGGTTGAGGTGTGGTCATGCTTTCCGTGTCTTATTTTCTGTTTAGAAAAGAGCCTGGAGATAAATGTGATTTCATACTTGCATCCGATGGCTTGTGTGTTGCGTTGGTTGGTAATTAAGAGGATCTCTTTGGAGATTACCTCAGTTGATCCTGACAGTATCATTTTAGTTAACTTACCACAACTCTAATCTAGCTGTGTCTATAGTGTCACACATTATTCGTCAGTAATAAAAATAAAGGAGGTTGTAATATATAGTAATATACAAAACATAACTAAAATAGACTGATAATAAAACTGAACTTGAAACCACAGAAAAATAAAAACAGCCCCTACCAGGAAATGGCGTCACTTTAAGTTAGCAGTGTCTCAATTTAAGTTTCATTATGTTGAAATCTTAATAATACTCATCATGTACAGACAAATATTGTGATACTTGGAGAACAAAGTGTAGGCTAGACAATAAACGGTGATTGATACTGAATAAGAAAAACAAGCTGTCACATTATGTTTCACACTGTTACACTAAGCTATAAAAAATCATCTTGTGGCTCCATATTTCATTTCAGAAAAAACAAAATGTCAGCCTATTTCTTTAATATTTGCATCAAACAATTTACAGTGGTTATCGAGGCTTTAGCAACATACACTGGCACTTTAGTCATTTGCTGCACTTTATCCGTGCTTCATACAGTTTCCTGGTTTCACATCTGGAGTCCCTCATCCTGGACCTATGGGGCATTCTGGGAGACCTTCAAGAGGTAATGGGTGGCCCAACAAGAACCCCAGTCCAATGGTAAGCTCACACTCACAGTGCAGTGGCACAATAATTGTACTGAAATTAAAAATGTAAGATAAAAGAGTTACCAACTTGGTCTCATAAGTCTGGATTCCTAGAATACATTACATCATATAAGAAATATCAAGAGTATATAATATTATACAGTATAACATGAGGGCCAAATGTAACAAAAATATTTGACTTTCTTTGTATTTGTTTTCTTTTATCGCGAAGCACTATTTGATGGCTGCTTTCTTAAACATCCAACCTAAATTGATATTGTTCTGAATTATTATAAAATATGACATACAACTATTTCTTTCTTGTTTCAGGTGTTTTCTCCTGTTTTCAAGGTAGGCCCACTGTTATTATTATTTCTCTGTGTCATATTAATATATTTTTTCCATAACAGTTGGCATAAACTCTGACTTTCTCATATTTCTTATTCATTTTCAGGTTGACAACGTGACATTTCAGGTAATAATGTGTAGACAAAATGTTATTTTATATAAAATATACTTTAGCCTACATTTGACATGACAAGCTTTAGTGAATATTACAGTTTTTCAATGTTGCTCTCATCCATAGAACGTCACTGATGTAACCCTGAAGGAGGTAAACGATATGATTTCACTTTTATTGAGGAATTATTCACTTTAAGTTGTAAATTACACCATCTTATGAATTCCACTGACTGTCGGCATGAAACTCTTGCAGGGGGAGAACATATTCCTGAAGCCAATGGTAGGTGACTCAGTTTTTAAATGTTGAATGTTTTAAAAGTTCACAGTTAAAGAATCAGAACACTTTAAAGATCAATAAATACGAATGAATGACAACGTATTCACAGCATGGTGGAAGAGGACATCATCATCATCATCATCATAGAGTAAGAAATCTAATTTTACTCACAGAATCAGCAGAAAAACTAAGAATATTATTGTCATCATTAATTAATATAAATGACTGGTAAACTATCCACAGCATGGAGGAAGAGGACCTCATCATCACATGGTATAAAAATTAATTTAACTACTTTTAATAATTATTACAGTATCACTCAGATATTTTTACTGTTACTTGTTTTACAGGGAGGAAAACACGGTCCTCCAGAGAACGGGGTATACTGGCTCTTTATTTTCTGCATCATTTGATGGTTTGCATAGAATTTAACTGGAGTTTATTTTTAAGACAACTTTCTTGTAATTTTTGCTTCTCTTCATCTCAATTGCAGCAATATGTGAAGCTCATCTACAACTCCACAGAGCCGGTAAGCTCCTCACCCAGAGGTGACATCTGTGCTTACTCTACATTATATGTTGTCTGTCTATAATAATCATAATTTATCTTTTCTTCTGAAGAACACTGTCTCTGTTGAGTTTGGGGTTGTGAAACCTGTAAGTACAGATCATTTGTTAACAGTAGCATTTGTCTAAATCTATCTTTCTATTGTTGGTATGTGCTTATTTAGTCATCCAGTTCTATTTTCTTTTCTATCAAACAGTGATATTAAGCACATTATATGACATCCTGTCTAATAAGAAGGACTCAGAGTTTTCCTTTTAATATTTTAGAACTTTTATGATATCTCTAACATGTGTTTGGCTTGTGTAATTAATTTAAATACATTTCTTATTTTCAAAATGAAGCTTGGTGAGACAGGTGGGAAATAATCCAGAAGAAGTTTACTCACAACTATCAAAGGTGTGCAATGCTAATTAAGTTTAATTATACAATTAGCAATTTGCTGATTGCTTCTAAACACACTTTTTTTTCACCAACAGTTTCAAGTTTGATGATGAAGAAACTTTAAAGAAGATTATGTTTTTCTGTGTTGTGGCTTTTTCTGCAAAATCAATCATGTAATCTGGCATTTTCCTGTAAAATCCTATCTGCATACCACAATAAAATTCTCAAACAAATGACTTTGGCAAAGTTTTTTATTCGACATAAAAGCGAGGAGCAGATTCCTGAAAATGAGTTTCAATGTAATATAAAAAGGATTGAGTACAAACAGATTTTATCTGGGGAGAATCGCACACTCCAGTACACTTTGCACAAGAATGAGCAACAGTGGCCAAACAGTGACGAAATTATTTATTTTTTTCCTGATCATCTTGTTGTTATTTCCCAAATGAGATCTAAGGCTCGAACAGGAAGGGGAAGTTGGACTGACCCTGGAGAAACATGAACAAAAAAAAACAATTAAACAGGAAAACTGAACTGAAACCAAAGTTTGTGTGAGTGGACACACACATTAACACTTTAAAACTTGAGTATCGTATATGAAGTCTTACCTCATCAATCCCTGGACCAGATGCATCACCACGAGGATCAGGAGGAATCGTAGTAGACTCTTTCTGTGTCCCCATTGGCCATGTCTGATGTAGACAGAGAGTTACAAAAACACAGTAATTACAGTAATTAAAGTAAGTAAGTAATTAAAACTCTTTCCTTGGTTTTATTGGTGAAATGATAGAGGAGAAGAGGTTAGTCTATGTAGTGTACTCACTTTTTCTGTTTGCACCTTAGGCTGGGAAGCTTGCTGAAATGGGAAGATATGCATGAAAGTTATATTACAATAGTAACATATTTTATATATATTAAGTATTTAATAAAACCCTTTAGAGGTGGACATTGAAAGATAACAAAATAAATAAACAGAAATAGCAAATCAATGACATTTATAATATGAATCATTACATTTAGCAGTGCAGACATTTTATAGTCACTTAACTCTGAAACGAACTGAGGTAACATATTTTCAGCCTTCTGTGGTCAATATGGCAGACAGTCGACATTGCTTCACAGCCACCGCACATGATTCAACATCTGCCGCTGTGTTATTAGCATTCAGTCTTGTCTTTAGTCATCACAGTCTGCTGCATCAGCTCTTAACCTTAGTTCAAAGTGGCAGAGCTCTTTACTCAACGTCATCTTGCATCCTCACCTGCAGGGGGAGCTGTGGTCTCTGTGTGGTTCTCTCCAGGGTTTGCTGACCGTTGTTGGGCTGCAGCACTGCATTGTTCCTCTGCTGAGGATATGTGCCATAAGAAGGCATAAAGTAAGAGAAGCCCTGTGGATGATAGAATCAAATTACATTTTTAGTGAGCATGTATATAGAGATCCTGAAGTTAGCACACAGTGCAATATGTTTTACTTCATACCTGCTGCCTGGGAAACTGAGGAAATCCATAAGCCGGGTACTGGAAATGTGGAAACATCTAAAAGGACATTTAAAACAATTATTAATTTCTCCATATGCCTGTGAGCAGTCTTGCAGCAGAGTGATAACACAAAACAAATAGACATCACTGTTATCTTCATGCTGTTTATCTGTACCTGCGCAGGGTTTTGGGCCTGCTGAGGGACGTTAGGAGCATTTGGGTCCACTGGACCCCCAAGCTGCTCTTGCTGGCCATTGGGGACAAGCATGGGTGTAAATGGGTTGGCCTGGTTGGGCACAAACAGCTGAGGCCCCTGAGGATTGAAAGGACCAGCCATTTGAGGGTTCAAGTTCACCACCTGTGGAGTGAGCAGCACCTCAGGCTGCTGCTGCTGCAGCACATACTGGGGTAATAATGAAGACGCCTGGAGAAGAAGGGAGTTGGTTCAGTTTGCATGCTTAATCTGATGAAGGAATGCACTTAGTATTAGTGGTAATAGACTTCCAGTACCTGTGCTTGTCCAAGAGCTGCCAGAGTTAGTCCATTCAGTCTGAGGATCTGAACATATATAAAAATGTACACATATTATATACTTAATTTGGTAATATTATTCCTGAATGAAAGGCTTTTGCAACCAACAAACAAAGTTTTAACAGATATTTACCTCATTGCTGTTGCTTGCAAGAATTCCAATCTGCAGCTTTGAAACAAAAATTTTAAAAAATCACATGTTAATCTGCCATTTTTAATACGATATGAGAATACTGTAGAAAAACAGAGGTGTTAACTCACTGGAAGACCAAAGCTTGTCCTGAATAGGCAGACCAACAGAAGGGCAGTTTGGATCTTCATGATGTCTTACAGTCTGTAAAAACATATTTTAAAAAACGTACAATTCGACCGTACATTTCACAATGTCACAAATAAAAAAAACCTTTACTGAAACAAGGAGCGTTAAAATCATTTTACCGTTTCTCTGGTTCTCCTTTCACTGTCTGTGTGCCTGCTTCCTCACCTTGTCTATATCCCTTTTAAATCCTGACCATGTGAGCTGTTATAGTCCCCTGCCAACCCATCCAGACAATGTGTGGTCAGTGTGACAGACATTTCTCATGGCATCAGACTCAGACACTTACAACACAGAACAGCTAAGTATGTCATTAGGTGTAAGTCATGTCTCTAAACACCATGACATGGTCTGCGTCAAGTTGTTAACAAGCCTCTAAAGATCTGACTTTAAAAGCGTACGTGCTTTCAGCATAAATTACACACCAGCTTTTTATTGACTGCTTGATTGCTTTTGCAGGCCAGAACTCAATGACTGAATTAATTTTGGGGGCTCTATAAACATAATTCACTCCTTATAAGTTATCTTAAGTAAAGTTTATGTGTATTCGTTAAAGTATGACACTTCAGGGTGTAATTACAGACAGTTAAGACCAACAGGATTTTTGGCAATGTCATGAGAAAAAAAAAGGAAAACAGGAGCTAGGAGCTTATGATCAGACATTTGTCAGAAGTTGTTCATCCTGCGCTGACTGATGTTGGTATCTAATTGGCAAATCATGACTGTTAATTGTCAGCTGAGTTATGATTCTTGTTGAGGACACACAGCAAAGAAAAAAATGGAAAGCTATATATACAGTATAAAAAAATCAATGAAAAAGAACATTTTTTGAGCTCAGCTGAAACCTCTTTAGATTAAAATGATGAAAACTTGCTATTGTTTTTAAACCTAAAATGTTACAAACAGACAGACAGACATTTTGAAATTAAAAATGAAATATATTAAGGTCTGCAATTAATACTAGATCGCAGATCGACTGCAGACAATCGCAGTGGAATCGACACAACACAATCATACAACATAAAGACTTCTGCATTCAAAAACAGGTGTAGACTAAAGCAGCAGCTCATAATGTGAACCCTTTTAACAAGAGGTATACAGTAGTGCATATATACAATATATTTATGTGACATCAAGAACTTACATCAAACTAAAAAAAGGGGACACAAACAGTATAGTGTATCCTCTCATCATAATGATATTTTACTTTAACATAACAAAACATTAATGATGGCTCCATGTCTTATATTGAATACTATTGAATCAACTTTAACTGCCGTGAGTGAAACCCAGAAAAGTTTCTCCTTCTTTGGGTTTTATTCCAAATGTTTTCAGGTTTATTTCAGTGCAATAATCCAGATTTTATTCTCACTCTTCATGAGACAATGTGGCATCATGTTTTATTATGTTTGTTATTATTTGTTTTTTTATACTCATCATCCTTTAAATGGCAGCAGAAAGCCAGAAAAACTGCTGATGATTGCACTTTATTTTTAATGTTTGTGGGATTCAGTTCACTGGTGTGAAATGACACAAGAGTTCCACAAAACAATTTTTAAATTCAAAGATTATTTTATTTTTATTGGACAGTTTAACATAACAGAAATCACATATGTTCTGTGGGAATTCATTCCAACGTGAGTTTCAAAGTAATGCATAACACACGAAACATCCATAATCATTTGTGATGATTGGTGCAAAATCAAGTTTTAATATTCTTGCATATTTTGAGTAAAAACTGTTATTCACAGAGTCATCTTATTTATCTGTATAACGAGCTTCTTCGTTGCACGGAGTTGGTGTCATTGTTTGAGTAGGAGCTGGAATCTGAGGAAATTAAGACAGAACAGTGAGTAAATGATGAATGACACCTCATATGTTAATATCAGACAGTGATGATGAAGATATTTGTTTCTTCTGTAATCTTACCTGAGTATCCACGGTGGTCTTAGAGGTGCTGTCCTGTTTCATAACATGACGCTGGAGAGTCAAAGAACAACAATTAGCCGGTGTAGCTTTCATCAGTATTCACATTGAGTACATGTACAGTTTAAATACAGTTTCCTACCCTGAATCTTCTGAGTGGATCCGCCTGAAGTGGAGGCTGCTGTTGCATCTGTTGCATGGCGCCACCTGGGATCCCCTGAACAAAGACAGAAAGTTAATAATTCTAGTGATTTGTTATATTTCTACAGGTCATAATGTAACCTGTAATAAAGGTGTGTTATGGAGTGAGAACAGTGAGAGATTACCATCTGAACCTGCTGGGGAGGATTCATCGGTTGCATTTGAGGGACTCCAAATGCGGGAATCTGCCAGTAAACAAGAAAGTGAGGAAATTATGTTTTTTGTGTGGTAATCTGAATCCCAACACAATGTAGTTTTAACAGTACATGCAGCACTAACCCCATTGACTGCAGGGACAGGGTACACATTCGGAACAGGGGCCGGTAGAGCATAAGCAGGAAGTCCAGGAACAAACTTTGGGACAAGAAAGAGAGGGTACAAATGTTATTGTTTGTATCAGGGTCATTGTAGCTTAGTATTATTGGAACATTGTACAATATTGTTGTATAATGGCATCCATTATCAGCTCATGAAACTTAAAATGAAGTTTTAGCTCCTAATGAAGAAGAGTAACAACAGGACAGCACCATCTTGTGGCGTATGCCATGTACATACTGTACATTAGTCATCTTTTTTGTTTATAGCATTCCTTTAACACTCACTTCATCATCATAACATATGCTTAATGAAAAGTAACAGCCTGATAGACTGACCTGAGCAAACTGTGGCTGCCTAAAGAAACCTGCTCCACCACCAGCTAACACGGGTGGGTTCAGGCCTCCCGCCACGATCGCAGGGATCACTCCATTTGCCAGTCCTCCATTCATACCTGCCAGCAGTCCTCCGTTACCTGCAATCAACCCCCCGTTACCTGCCAGCAATCCTCCATTACCTGTTGCCAACATAGCTGCCAGCAACCTCTGTGTCTGTATGAAAGAAAAGAGCATTTGTTCTAATTCTGATTATTGCACTAATCATGCATAAATGAATGGTTCTTACCTTGCCTGCATTGACCTGCAACGAGTAAAGAGATCAGAAGTTACATACACTGCTTTGTATAGATAGATAGATAGATAGATAGATAGATAGATAGATAGATAGATAGATAGATAGATAGATAGATAGACTCACGTAGCAGATGGTTGCTACAAATGTTGTGATGAGGAGAAGCTTCATTTTTTTGCCTGAAACCTGTAAAAAACAAACAGAATTGATTTTCACTCTGTAAAAATCAATAAAATCTAAATATGTTTGGTAATATATGCATGGTGTTAGTTAGTTAGTTAGTTAGTTAGTTAGTTAGTTAGTTAGTTAGTTAGTTAGTTAGTTTAATGAAGCTGAATTATACATTAATCGTGATCACATTATTATAGTATCTCACAATACACAAAACATACCCTTGTTCTTGTTGTACTATGTGCCAAGGTGGACTATAGTTGCTCTCTGAATTTAGAGCAGCTTTTATCAGACCCAGAGATTATAATGAGCCAATTAGAGAGGAGAAAACCAACTTGTTCATGAACTATATTTGTCACCTATGTGTCATTGTAACCTGCGATATGACATCTTTTTTGACTCTTTCGAAAGATTTAAAGAAATCTAATGCAGTGAGCCACTTATTTTCAAAGACACTTCACCCCATTCAACCATCTTACATTGTTCTTAGTACAGCTGAGCGACCACAAACAATAACAGAGTGATTCAGCGTCTCGGGAATGGTTTGTGGAGGTTTCTGGAAGCTACTGGCTAAAAACCAGCATGTGATCCAGCTAAATGTTGTGGTTTGTGGTCACAGGAGGCAAACAACTGACATCAACAAGTGCTTTTATGAAAGAAGCATGAAAAACAAGTGTGCATGCTTAAATTTAACATTTACCTAGAAAGCAGTGCATTCTTTACAAGAATGGACTTCAGGGAAAACCCTAAGCGAGAGTAACATTTGTTTGTTTCATGTCTGGAAGTGCAAATTTCATGTTTCCTGCTTTGATATTATATTACAAGTTAAAATACTTGCCTCAGGCATGCATGGAGGCCTAACTGTAATATGCGAGCTGTCACACCAGCCCTAAAAAAGCTGCTCATATCACACACACTCAACAGAGGTGACCACAAAATGCCTGACCTCTTTTAATTAGCAAAAACCTCTCACATTACTAATAACCAGGAACAGATATTTGTCTGTCATGTTTCATCAGCACATTTTCTCAGGATGTTTAGAGCCATTACACTTACTCCCATGTGTCTGCCTGGGTATGTTGTCACGTACTGAGGCTGTCTGGGGCTTTGTTTTTTCTTTGCTGCTGACATGGCAGCCCGCAGCAGACCAGGTAAACACCCTCTGTGTAAGTCTGGTCTGGAGCTTTATACTAATTACACACTGTCATGCAGTTCAAATCAAAGAACATTTTCTTCCTGTTTGCAGTTTTTAATGTTTCCACATATGGTATTTCCCAACATAATTATGTAAATGTGGTGTTTTCATATGTGTGATGCCTGAATTTATAGCAACTGATTTTTTCTCACAGGCTTTATAAATAAGGATCCGGTTCTGTAGGAATTCTGCCATGATGTGAGTCAAATCACCATGTTTACAAGTAATTGCAAGCAGTATACTGTAAATAAGAATTTGTGCATATTTGTACCAGTCTCTTAAACAAAAATAAGTGCCTCTGGAGGAGCCACACCCATGACACTGCTTGATGTTATTTGTTATTTTAGTGTTTTGCTCATTGACACTCATATTTGGGCTTCAGGTGATGTGAAATTAAAAAAAGTATTGCATTGATATGTTTGAATAAAGACTCCACAAAGTTCACAACAACTGACTTCAATCATTTATTGATTATTAGTTATAATGACAGTGATTTATAAATGTCTGAGCATGAACAGCCCAGGAGACAGGATCTGGACGTAGGAATTAATCATGAGATATATCTATGATGTCTGACATCTGTGTCATCTCATTGTGCTTGCTTCTCCGCAATCTCCATCCCAGAGCATTCTTCCTCTTCTTCAGCCGCCATCACCTTCATCACCGGAGACTGTGTCCTCCTGAGGCGAGCTGCCACTGATCGCTGAAACCTCAGTCTGCCAGCTACCGGCCCACCAGCAGCAACCGGCTGTGGCTGGTTGTTCAGCCCGGCCAGCGAGATCAGATGCACTTGGCCGGGAGCCAACAGTGCACCCTGTGGGTCTGCTCCAGCATTTCTCTGTGGCAGCACAGCAAACAGTGTGACCAGCCCACCCCTGGCAGCCTGACCCGCCTGCCCTTGTGGATTCACATTGGCTCCACCTCCTTGCCCCACAAGAAATGCCCCAGCTTGTTGGAGAGCTCCAATGGGAATTAGCTGCAGGGGAGCCTGACCTACTTGGTTCCCACCTGGTTGGATAAAAAATGAGCCACCAAGTTGGACTAAGTGTGCCACAAGGGGTTCGCCATTAAGAGGGACCCCATTCTGAGCCCCAGGTTTGACATTGTTGCCAGCTGCTGCTCCATTATTTACCACTCCCCCATTGGCAAGCGCTTCAGCACTCCCTGAAGACACACCACCCTCCACAGCCAAGGTCTGAAAGATAAGCAGCAGTATGCAGAACATGTTTTATCTCAGTCACAGCAGACAGTCGACAGGTGAAGAGCTCAGTCTTTGCTGCGCTTATATAGAGAGCATCACATTCAAAGATCACCAAGAAAGGTCCAATCAGAAAGCAGCATTCCTCTCAAAACAACAAGTCACTGTAATCATCATGACCGTGCTGCAAGCTATTTTTTGCTTTGTTACCTTACAGTGGGCCATTACTCGGGATTATGTGGCAAAGCTAAACCAGGTATCAGTGACATTGTCTAAACCATTGTAGCAGAGGTCATGTTTTCATGTCCTGGTGGCATCAGGAAAATTGACCAGCCAATAAAACATGATATTAGAGCATGAAATGATGTTTCCCAGAGCCTTCTGGAGTCGAGTGGGATCCACCAATATGATGCAATAACTTTATTTCAGGACTGTAAAGAAACAAAAGTCATCATTACCAGCAGGGTGCACTGAAATATGTGAAGTCCATAAAGCTTTAATGTGAGCTACAATGAAAGATTGACAAACATTCACAGCATTTGTGGCTAAGTTAAGACAGTTATTGTTTTACATTTCATTTGAAATCATCTACTGAACCTTGATTTTAAAGCGTAATTCTGCTATAAATCAGTCTAACATACAAACCACAGTTCCTTTGAAGCCCGGTACTATATACAATACCTTTTCTACCAATAAGCTGATGTAAACTTTTCCCCAGTTTGGAATGCATAAAAAATATTTTCTGGATAAAACCAGCTAAAAATAACTCTTATATTCTAATACAATTAATCTAGCATCTTAATCTAAATTACAGAACAAAGGTATGAATGTCCAAGCTTAGCCTGACACAAAACTACAGCAATGACCACCAAAATGTGCCCTCTATAGCGGGAGGTAAAATAAGTTTATGTATGTGTCAGAGCTGCTTATATTACAGAGGTTCATGGAGGCTTTTGTCTCAAGCTGCTCTGTTGGATCTGCTTCAGCAAGCTTGTGTAGTAGTAGACGAGGAAGAAAAAGAAGCTCAGAATAACAGGTTGACATCCGTATCCTCTGTGGAGAAAACAAATAGTTGGTATTATTAGGATGAAAATATATGTGACAACAACATCTGCCATATGCTTTGCCAAACATGCAAAAAATCACAGATACATTGGCATTACAGAAACTAATTGCTGTGTACATTATATAATGTATGTGAAAATTCAACTTAACTTCAGGCAGTAATGATCACTATGTAATAATGCTCCCTATACCTGCGTATACCCTGCGCTACACCTGTGTTTATACAATATTATGTTGGTGTTTCTGTTGCTCTTACCATTCTTGATACCAAAACAGGAAGTCCACTCTTTAAAAGACACCAGCTTGTCCTTGTCAGCGTCACACTCTTGGAAGAAACGGGATGTGCAGTGCTCCATTGGCACCAGAGGGACTCGAAGTGGGGCCAGCTCTGAGTGGGTCAAGAATCTGGATGGGATGGATGAACGTAATTAATTTCATTAGAATTTTGAGGCAAACGTTGGACACTATACATTTATGGTACATCAAATCAAAGGTGATTTCAGTGTGGTTTCCAAACCCACAGGAAGCACTCATGAGGATACACAGAGGAATGAATACCTGTCGGCTGGGTGTTGGTCGAGCTGAGCAAACTGCCAGTGCACTGGGTAGATGTACATGTTGTAGTTCTTCTCAAAGTCCTGCGCGAGGAGCTCAACAGAGTGATCACCAGCATGAAGACGTCTCTCACTCTCAAAGATTTTCTTCACCTACAGAACACAGAACATAGTTTAATTGATTAACAACATACATTTTATATGTTTTTCTCAAAGGTGTCATGTGACTTTCTGAGTCTGAGAATCTCAGTTATCTCAATACATTACAATACAGATGAGCAGCACATCTTACTCTAAAACGTTGTTTAGGAGTGAGGAAGCCGGAAGACACTGAGTCATGTTCGTAGAGCTGCAGCAACACATTCTTAAGCCAGTCCCTCATTCGTAGAGGGAACTGAACCAGCTCACTGTCCTCACATGCAGGTATCACTGAGAGGAAAACAGAGAGAAAATCAGGCTCATGTAAGTGTTTTCTACATCATACTTCAACTAAAATCTTGTTATTCAAACCATAAACTTTGTACAGTGGTAAATTCCTACATTTGCATGACCCAGTGTAGTCCAGATGCAGCCTGTGTCCTCTCTTTGTCCCTTCAAGGTTGCATTTAGTAGCAAAGAGTTCACATGCTGTATCATATGTTTTGTTGTCTGTCCCACAAACCTACAGATATTGGACAACAAGCAACAACGCAACAATCAAATACAAACAGCTGTTGAAACATTTGAGCTTTAAGCGGATCATCTGTACTTACGTGATCAAACTCGATCAAACCGGGAGGACATTCAGACGGCTCTTGACACACACAGCTTGGCTTATTGTCCGCACCAAGTTTACACATCTTTCCACGTTTGCAGGGAAAGTTGTCACATGGATCTAGAAGGAAAGACAAGCACTGCAATGACCTTTGACCTATACTTTGTCTGAATTTTAAAACCAGGAATCATTATTTACCAGGACTGGTTGTTTTGCTTTTATTTTATCATGTGATAACTGGAAACCAACAAGCTATAACAACCACATACCATCCCCTACATTCCTCTCCTATTTGAGTTTGTACAATGATTAAATTCAACTTGATCTCTATTATTCACTCCTTAAGCCCACAGAGCTGTGTTTTGGTAATGACCGTGAAGCAGAGGGACGCTATTCATGCAGAAGTTTTTGCAAAATGATCCAGTCAGCAAATTCCCCTGTGAGGCTGTTGGGATAGTGCATTAGTCAGTATGGTGACAAACCAGCAGGGGCATCTGGGTGGCCGCTGGGAGAGGACCTGGAACTGGGGTAGAGATCCACTGTGGCTCTTATCTGCACTGGATTCATTCCTACTAAAGGACCCTGGGAAAGTACACAGGAAACACGAAAATACAATGCCGTGAGACATGGGGGAAATAGTTGCAACCACTTATAAATGGCTAGATCAGATTTCAACATCACAACTGAAGTAAATGTCACATTTTCACCAATGTATACCTGCAATAACAGACGTTTGGCCTCTTGGGAGCAACAGATCTGAACACTGACAAACTTTAGTTGATATGGATAACTTGTTATCAGCACCACCTTTTAGCTCTGTTTTTGGTCTCTACCGACTTATTGCTATGAGTGGTGAACCATGTATAGCAAAGTTCTGGGCTGTTAAATCAAAACAGTGAGCTGAAAGATGCTAAAAAGGCCCAGAGTTATTGTTAATTCAAAAATATTGATTTGAGCCACAGATTGCATTACCCATTTTCCTGCCCTTCTCCTCTTTGCCTTTTGGACTGTATTGTCAGTGCTGCTGCCCTCAGACTCCTGGGGATCCTGTTGGCTCTGTTCCTGTCCGGTCTGTGTTTCCTCACTCTGTGGAGAGTGCTTCCTTGCCCTCTGGTTCTTCTTTTGCTTCCTTGTCTTTCCTTTGGTTTGACTTCCACTGTCATTCTTACTTTTCTCTTCCTCCTTTCCAGCCACTCGGGTCTGATCCTGATCAGACACTTCCTCACTGTCCACTGCCTCAGTGTTTTGTACGTTTTGTTCATAATCATCTGCAATGGTCTGCAGTCCTTTCTCACTGGTTTCCTTCTCTTTAACATCTGGCTGGGTGTCATCAGTGTGTGGGGTTTTTTCAGGGGATACAAGCTGCAGAGGTGATAAGATGCCACTATCAGCAGCATAGTCAAGATCAACTCCAGTTTCCTCCAGAAATGCCCCTTGCTCCTCTTTGTCTGCTATCTTTTCCACCTCCACTTCTTTCTCCAGCATTTCAGCATCTTCCACACTCTCCTCCTTTTCTTCTTCTTCCTCTTTAGCATCTTCCTCGGTCTCTAGTTTGTCATCCAACGTCTTCTCCTCCACCTCATCCTCAATGATTTCACCAGACTCCTCCTCGCTTTTCTCTGTCTTGACTTCTTCCTCCTCCAGAACAATTTCTTCTGCTTCCTGCTCTTCTTCTGCCTCTTTCTTCAGGAGGTCTACCAATTCCTCTTCACTCAACAGGACTGCAGTGCTTTTGTCACTCCCTTCAGTCACCTCAAAGTCTTCCTTGTTGGCATTAGCATTGTCATCGGAGCTCAGTTCCTCATCTTCCTGCTCATGGCTGCTGACCTCAAGTGGGACTAAAGTGGGTAAGATCTGTGGCTTGTTGGCCTCCTCTGTGACAATGTCCTTATTGGGGAGAGAACAAAATATTCATCATGTTGTGTTTCAAATGCAAGTTTTAAAATCAGTTTAGAGTCCTGTTGTACCTTTTCTTTGGCTGTGTGTAAGGTCTTATGCAATCCGCGATGTTTTCCATGAGGTTTACTTTTTACCTAGATATAATGGGGATAATTTATAGTGAAAATCCATACAGTTAATGATAAAGTTGCAATGAACAAGTCACATCTTTTGTTTGGCAGTTATTTTACTGTAAGGTTTAGTGTAAAATTAGAAAAATGTAAATAGCTTTACTACTCACAGACAAGGCAAATGTTGCTGCCAGTAGGCACAGGAATACCAAACAGGCCCTCATACCTGAAACATTAAAAATAATAGTTAAAACATCGGATACTTGGAAATAAAAATAAAATTTGATTACTACATGGGAACAAAAGGCTTAAAAGACATTATAAACTATCAATACATTATAATCTGACTTCTAACTGGTCACAACAAAGACATGAACATGGCAAATCCTTCAAAGTCAAAACACATGAATGCATCTGTATGCTGCCAACACTTTCATGACAAGCAGAGCTGCAGGATTGGCCTCCACTGTCGTCAAGGTTACAGGCCTCTGAGATGCGCCTCTCTCTCTCAAAAGTCACATTCAGAGCTAAAGTAAACATCAGAAGCTACCAGACTGGAAAAAAGTTGACTAAGTCCACAAACTTTTTGTCTCTCTGGACGGAAACAAAACAGACACTACTGGGCCTGTCGAGTGGGACAATAGCTCACTGGTTCGGCCCAGTAAACCCCAAATAGGTGTAGACAAGGGGGGTCTGTGTGTATGAAAACTCACCAGAAATATCATACAATAACAAGGCGATGTCACAAAGAACACATATTAACTTTAACTTAACTGTAATCATCATAAAAGTGACTTTCACATTATTTATTACAAATTATTTGATCTCCTACAATGGTTTGCAAATTATAAAATATATGATGATATACAAATTCTACACATCCATCAGTAAACAACATATGTCTGTATTATTTACAGTACATGAGTAAATCATTGTATTAACAGTATATTAATAGCTGCTATCTCTTTATATGTATGACAATAATTAAGGCATCAATACCAACATTAATATAGAGAATCTAAGTAAAGTTTTGATCATCACAAAAGAGGCTACAGTACAAATAAGCCAGCAGTGGCTGCAAACACAACAAGTTCAATTGCAAAATAATTATCGAGCAAAATGTCGCACACATCTCTATTTGATGAGTAACAAATTACGCTTCAAATCACTGGAAAAGTCTGATTTTACCTGAGGAGAAATGAGAATCCCGTACAAACACCAGTACGTGCCTGTGTTGAACCAGTGAAGAGCTCAGACTGTCCACACAAACACACAAAGTTTTTTTTTGTTGTTTTTTTTTACTGGGTCTGCAGTGCCAACACTCAGAGCTTTGGGAGGGTCTCTGGGCTGCAGAGATATAGAGGGAGGGAGAGAAAGAGAGAGAGAGAGAGAGAGAAAGAGAGAGAGAGAGAAAGAGAGAGAGAGAGAGAGAGATCCTGTAATGAACTTCATGTTGGGTGAACAACTAAGATAAGATAAGATAAGATAAGATAAGATAAGATAAGATAAGATAAGATAAGATAAGATAAGATAAGATAAGATAAGACAGATGTTATTGATCCCACAGCAGGGAAAATTACAGCAACTTAAATACACAAGGTAAATAAGAAAATACTCACAAACATAAATTTAAAAAAAATCAAATATATACTAGAAATATATTAGGAATAGAAAAGCTGCATCTTCATACATAAGATGATAAGAAGAATTTGAGACAGATTAATGAATAATAGAATATGAAGTTCAGTAATTAAGCTTGCTTTATTGCTGGTGGCCTACTTGTATTGTCTGCAACCATGAATTCAATTCTGTGTCCGAATCTCACATATATGATTGAATTTATTGTTTCGTTTCTTCTTCTTTTTTAATTTGTTTTGTTTTATGACTATTTGAATGAGTGTGTTATGTGTTGGTTGTTCATGGTGAAGTTTAAAATTCAAATCCAACCAAACCAAACCAGTGTGTGAAACTTGTCACATGAAAGGGCAGAAATGATGCATACCACACACATTAGACCACTAGATGTCAGTCTGTCACAAGTCTGTGCTCCTGAAGCGGACAAGAGTTAAAATTGTTTGATGATTAACAGCACAGTAAATATTTGTCAGCAGCTTATTTTAGACACTGGTAACTTAATATTTTTCCACCCACTGCTTATTATATTAAGAAGAGCTATAATAGTTACATATGTTCACTTTTAACCATTTTCTCTCATTATAATGGACTACAGCTCATTTCACAAAGCATTTTCACCTCAAGGACCATTCAGTGATGGGTCTATACATGGACGTTTTAGACTAATCACAATTTATTATGAGCACTTACAGTGTGACAAGTGGGTGATCTCTGCTGATGATGATCATGTGGTATGTGATGTATATACATGATAAAGCACCAGAACAGTTGCTAAATGGATCTTGAGTTTGTTTGTTAACTACTGTGAACTTTGAAGCATATTTACATTTAGTAATATCAGAATATATACTCATACTAGTGATATTTATTTTTACAGCAACTGTATCAAAATTAGAAGCACTTTTACTGAAGAAAAGTAGCATTACAGCAGCGTTGTTACAAGTCCTGCTTTCAAAATGTAAGTACATAAGCTAAATGTACTTAAATGTATCAACAGTAAAAATACTTATTTTTCAAAATGTCTACAGAATAACAATATAATATCATGTTAATTTTTGATGCATTAATTTGACAGTCTGCCTGCAGATTCAGTTCAGTACAGTTCAGTATTTGAAACATTTCAACTGTTTCTGTAGATGTTTAACAGATTATCCATAAATTATGTGACAATTCATGAACATAATCTAATCAATATCAGAAAACAGCTGTTGAATCTCAATTAATAAGCTTAGCTAGTTTAAATATTAGAAATGTTATAGGAAGACAAAGTGTTATCTCCTATCTTTCTTTCTTGTGCTTTTAACGTGGTTGGTAACTACCAGCATGTTGTTTATATTCTGTATTATTCATGTGAATCTGCAAAGTAAGTTCAAAAGTAGTAACTAAAGTTATGATTTAAATGTACAACCATTTCCCTCTGAAATGTGGTGGAGTTGAAGTAGAAAAGTGGGATAAAATGGAAATATCTAAGTAAGATATATCAAAATTGTACTTAAGTACCTGCGTAAAGTTTACTTAGTTACACCTACAGCCTAGGGCGCTACACTTTATTCTGTCCTTGAAGGTCAGTGTCCTACAGGTTAATGTTCCTCCTCAGTTAGATAAAAATCCATAATTGGCTTAGAAAATGTGCAGCACACAGGCCCACGAGGATCAGATTACTAGTCTGTCCTGCTGTGGATGCAAAGAAAGAAAATTAATAACCTTCATGCATCAGATGAGTGACAGAAATACACTATAAAAACTTAAGCAACCTTAAGGGCAGATGTTGTTGACTGACTGCCGGCCTGCGTGCCACAACAAGCATCAATCATCCTCCCCTTCTAAAGCAGGACCTTACAACAACTGGTAGCTGTGGTTTTGGCGAACAGCTCCAGACTGGTGAACATCCAGTCTAATTACATGTTTCTTTTGCACGGCTGAAATCCGAAATGAGGTTAAACAAGGAATTCTGTAATCTTATTTTAGGCCCGACCATATATGGACATCCCGGAAACAATTATGGACCTCAGGGAGGAAATATAGAAGTCTTTATTTAGGCTTTCTACTGTACATGCCCTATTTCCAAGAACAAGTTCTATTTTCCAATAACATCATGTAACACTGAGGAAAATATATTATGAAACATGTTTTTTGTGTTGTTTTAAGTGAATCATTGGTGTTTTTAGCCTTAATGTGAATGTATGAAAGTTATTATGTGAAGTTGTTGGATGTTTAAACCTCCTTTTTAAGACTTCCCTTTGTCTGTAGATGTTTAACAAATGATCTATGCAGTGACAGTTCATGAATATATCCTAACCAAGATGGTTTTTGTACCTAGATGTACCTAAACTTTAACCAGAGTGGTGTAATATGAGAAATTAGATACAGAATCTCAATTATTAGGATGTAGAAATGTTACAAATACTCTCTGTGTAAATGTATTCTCTGCATATGCACAATCAGAATAATGTTTTATGGAAAGATAAGTTACTTTTTTCCATTTTTCATTGTCCAGAGAAGCCTTTTGAATCTACCCTTGAGCAAGGCACTACCTGCTCCTTGTAATAAATTATTAGACAGCAACAAAGCTCCAACTATTGGTAGACTAGATAGTAACGAAGAGGGAAAAAAAAAAAAGAGCACCCATTCACCGGAAACAGACATGACCCCGTCTGGCCCTCCTTTCCTCTGTGAGTGGGTGAGTTTGTTTTTTCACCAAGCCACAAACCCTATGGTTTAGTATGCTGAACTATATTTCACTGTAGACTTGAGAGGGGGTGGAGGGAATGGAGTGACTGAATGAAACAACTCTGTGTGTGTGTGTGTGTGTGTGTGCATGTATTTGTGGTGTGTGTGTATGCAATCATTATCATGTCAGGATGTGTTTGTGTCGAGCTCTCCGGAAAAAAAACAAAAAAAAAAAACACCTTGGCGTGTCGGCAGCACAGACACATCCGGAAGGAAGTGATGCAATCATTTCACTTAAGGTTACTTATATACAGTCGTCCGAGAGTTTCCTACAGCATATCCACACATCAGGCTTTTACTGACTCTACTGCCAGCTTCCATCTGAGGATCAGAATATACATCAGCTTCTTCTGTTTGCTGCTACATCTACTGAACAAGGACAACATTTCTCACACAAGCTCTGAATCTAACAGATAAAAAGGTAACTGATCTTTTTTTGTTTTTTTGGTACTTTTTCTTGCATGTAATCTGACTACATAGTGATTTGCTGCACTTGGTTAACATCAGTCCAAACTTTTCACTGCTGTTTGTATTCTTAGTGAAGTTAAAGTTTTTCACTTTTTCTTTACATGTTTAGCAGCTTGAGTGCAACATAAATCACAGACAACAACATTTTTTGCATGTTTTATTCATTTATTTGTCATTTTGTGGCTTTATGTTTCTCGAGGGACAAAATATATCTAATTGGATTTAATCAAATTAGTAACAATATAAATCACACACTGTATGTCTGTTACAGAATGAAGGCTATCATCATTGTAACATTTTTCCTGATTGGAGCAGTTTTTGCCAACCCAGTAAGTACAAAACTCAGATCATTCAGCTCTTAAGACAGACTTTTAGATGTACATTATACAATTTAATATGCATTTAACAAAGCTTGCTTCTATAGATGTACTTACATCATATACCTTAAATAAACTCCATCCTAAACAGCATCAGGTTTTATGTTAATATGTTGTACATTTTGTAAGCAATCATCTTGGTGCTATGTAAGCACTATTATACCACCTCAGTCAGTATAGCAGGAATATTCATTAGTGTCCAATTACTTTATATGAATCAGTGTTAATCTTTTGCACATTAAGAAATCTGGAAACTAGAAATGAAAGTTGTTCTAGTTATTTTTCTTTGTCCTAATCATGACCCGTGACTTCTTTCTGACAGATTTTTTACAATGCCATTTTGGAAACAAGTGAGCTCGATCCAAACACGGTGAGTGCTGACTGGAATCAGTCCTCCCTTCAAACTTTTGACTCTTCTACAGAACAATAACCCGACAGTGTTTACACATTAATCATTTGACTGCATACAATAGGTGCGGTTAGAGGAAGATTCTCCAGACCTCAAGACTATTTCATAGACGATTGTTTACTATACTGTTTGTCTGAACACTTTGTGTAGCAATAGCTTGCCTGGGCGATGGTTGACATGAACGGATCTTAAATGAACGTGATGATTGTTAGTGTTGCACTCACGAGGTATAATTAAATATCCTGTGGTTTGTGCTTACTTTGTTTTTCTTTGCCAGACTGAAAGTTTGTCTGTTTCACAATCATCTGAAAATGACACCTCAGAGATTCAGGTAATTCATATATTTCTTCACGTAATTAGAAAATGATTATTTTCTGTTGCAGACGACTTTTTGAATCTCTTTTGGTTGTTGGTTTCACCTAAATGTGTGTGTATTCCTGTTTCTGTTGCAGAGCTCTGAAGAAACTACCTCAAGTCAAGTAAGTAATCTTGATGTGTTAATCTTTCTGCATGATTCAAGAAGACATGGACAACCATTTTGAACAACATCATGAAGATGTGTTGTAAATGTCTGAATTCACCTCATCAAATTGTCTCTTTTCAGAGTCTGAGCTCAGAGTCAGAATCGTTGGAAGACACATCAGAGGACAAGGTGGGTTGAATCACTCTTTTTGAACTTTATTGCCATCAATAAACAACATAAAACATGTCAATATGGGTGCAACTCTAATAATAAATGTAAAAATGACTTTTTGCTTTTGTAGAAATATGCATTGTTTTCTAAAAGTGTGCTTTTCTTCCCCCACAAACAGACTTCGGAGGAGAGTGACAGTCAGTCAGATGAGGACAATGAGGTAAGACCATTTAAATCAAACCTATAATATTTAATATATAATGTAGTTCATCTATAATTCTTATTGTGTGACTCGACATCCTCCTGGTCTCCACTTGGCTCATATTATTCACTCTATTCCCACAGTCAAACTCTATGGAAGAAACCAGAGATGACAGCATGGGCAGTGAGGAGAATGTTCGAAAGGTGAGATAAACATTTTGCACCCTCACCTGTTTTTTTTTTTTTTTTTTTAAACTCTGTCCTGCTTAAGTTGAGATGAAAGCTGAAGTACTCTGCTTCTTCTCTGCAACAGAGTTTTGTCCGAGAGTTTGCAAGTGTCATCAAAGTCCACAGTGCAGAGGATAACAGCACAGAGGTCCAGGACAAACAGCCCACCTCCACCAGCACTTCTTTCAAACAGAGGACCGCCACCACTCAGGGTCAAACCAACCAACCGCTGGTGGACAATCCCACCGACAGCAGTGACACCACCAGCGACAGCGCAGACACCAGTGACATTACAGCTGTTACAGCTGCCACCAGCGACAGCAGTGAGAGCAACAGCAGTGAAAGCAACGAGACCAGTGAGGCCAGTGACAGCAGTGATGAAACCAGCAAAAGCACAGAGAGTAACGCCAGTGACAGCACCGAGCTGAATCAGCTCAACGCCTGTGTGAACGGCACGCAGAGCTGTGAAAGCGAAGAGGACTTTTTCCAGGAGATAGGAGACGACGCTCATTTCTCAGTAGACAACCTGATGGTGCCAGAGGAGGATGAAAGGGAGTTAATTCTGAGGAGATGATGACATGAGCAGCTCTGTGTTTGCCACTATGAACTACAACACCATTAAACCTGCCTGAGAACTCAGGATGACTAATTTACTCTTGCCCATCGCTTCTGAATGTTTATGTTGGCTTCATATTACCTGCAGCTGTTGGTTTGTGTGTGTGCCTATTATTGTGATGATGATATAGCCTATAAGCATTTACTTTGTTTTGATAATAATAAACAAATAATATAACCATGGCATTGGGTGCTTGCATGTTTTCATATAATCAGACTTGATATGAAACTTTGCATTTCTACTAGTACTTTTTAGAGATAAATATAGCACATATTACTCCCCTGCATTATTTATACGAGTAATTACAAAATTATAAATTATGATTTACCATAGACAAACAGTTCTATCAGGGCTTTACGTACAGTACAATTATTAAATGTTAAAAAGATCTGAGTCATTATTGATCTCAATCCAATAAAAACAATTCCTACAATGAGATGGTTTGTATATGTATATTTTCATACTATATAACATGGCCGGTTAGCTCAGTTGGTTAGAGCGTGGTGCTAATAACGCCAAGGTCGCGGGTTCGATCCCCGTACGGGCCACTCCTTATTTTTTTAAATGGTGTTTTCTCTTGTGAAATAACGATTTAGTCTCGCTTAACAACGTGTCATTAAATTCTTTACACAGATACGGCATGTCAAAGCTCAAATCCCTGTGTTTCGTTTATGTAACACTGCTTACATATATAGACGTTTTTATAAATGGACTCTAGATGGCGACAAAGCCAACAGTTCTTGCTGTCCATGCAAACCCTCACTTGTGTTTTCACTTATTCGATAAACCTCTGCTCAGTTTTAAAGTAAGCAGAATTATGCTGGTACAACAAAACTAACCAGGGAGTGAGAAAGATGTCAATCAAGCACTGCACTCTGTGAACACCCACGCAGTCCAGACAAGAAGCCAGCAAGTAATAATGATGTAAGTGTGTGGGTGGACTATGGGTCTACTGGGAGTACTACCTTTCCTCTTTGTAATATTTCAGACAGATTCAAGGTCTGTAAAACTTCAGCAGGTAGCAAACCAGCTATCATTAAGTAAAAACGCCTTTCTCTAACACAAATAGCATTTGTCTAAAGATGTAATCAAACAAACAAGATACAGAAGATAAACAGGATGTAATCCTCAAAGTATCCCGCTCAGTATTCAGTTTCCAGGCTTACATCATGCTTTTAAAATGGTACGGTATGATTGTGAAACCATGAGTTTGGTGTCTACTGTTCGATGAAGATCATCTTCTCTTGAGACATAAAATCTGGTGTTTTTACAGCTTAAAATAAAAATAACTGTTAAATTTTTGTTACTGTACTTGGAATCTCACACACAACTGCAACACATTTAAAATGTAGTACAATGATTGTGTTCTTAGAAAACATTTATTGCAACATATTAAATGTGGGACAAACTGATGAAAATCCAACTTAAGTGACACGAATCTTCACTGTGACGTCTTTAATCTACTGACAAATGAAAGTGAATGCAACTAAAGCTAGACATTGTGTTCTGGTCACATTATTACAGTTGTTTTAACTGAAACAATATTTATAAAACTATAAATCTGAATTAACAGGCAAAAATAATGCCCAACACACTACAGTCCTGTGCTGAACTCATAAGCATCTTTATCCTCTTTCAGGTCACCTTCTCATCTGGGAAAGTGAGACTTCAGGTGTTCCTTCAGAGCCGGTATAGTGGGAATCTCTCTGTGACACACGTGACAGCGGAGAGGTAGTTTCAGCAACTCACTGGCTCCTTCTTTGACAGTGACTTTTCCGTCTGTTTCAAGCATCTCAATGACATCTGCAGATAACAGAAAAAAGAAAGAACACTTGGACACTTGCAAAACAGTGGAACTTCAAGTTCATAAAATACGTCACAACAAAAAAATTATTATTCTCTCTTACCGTGAGAGTCCATTAAATAGTCCGTTGTGAAGGAGTTCCAGTGCTTTTTAGTCTTTAAATAAGGACTGTCAAAGTCTTGGCTGATCACATGGAGGTGTAAATGACTGCAAAAGAGAATGTACACAAAATGTGTTTTTTTTTTTTGAGTGTCAACATCAGATATGGCTGACCCACCTCCTCATGAACCCTGGGCTCATATTTGTGTAATAGGCACCAGTTAGCTAATAGTTTGGATTTAAAGGACTGCATCACACTACACAAACAGATGAGGTAGTGTTGAGCTCTGGGCAGAAATACACTTTTTCAACTCGGGGTGCTTTATGTAATTCATTCAGACATTAAAACACAACTTTAAAAAAGGAAAGAGACAGAGAACATACATTTATTTTGTTACATAAAAAAGTTTTTAACATTTATTCCAGTATATGCATTAATTGAGCACCATTCAAACAGTGATTACATACCTCATACTGGGGATAGCATGGTACCCCATGCGGAAGCGTAGTGAGCTTGCATCTGGAGACTGCTGAACCATCTGCTCACCAACTCGTTGCATGTGTTTCATCAGCTCGCAGTGCTCCCCACATAAGGCCTTCAGACTGGAAATGGACTGCCATGGGAGGACCAGCCAGTGGTAGCGAGCTTTGGGGTACTTATCTTTGATTACTACGACTTTATCATCCTTGTACACCTTGAAAACAAGAGATTTTTAACTTTTTCTGTCAGAATTAACAATAAAGTTATGCAGTCACAAATCCATCAACTGGAATACCTGCATCTTCGGGTCTTGCATTGAGGCCTTCAGACCTTGGCTCCAATGTCCGAAACTTTCCTGCAACAAATTTAAAGTAACATGTTTTTGGAACATGGACATTATAAAAACAACATACACACATGCACATCCACAACCATTCTTTGCTTACACTGTTTTTTGTGGCTTCTCCTTTGCTGGCTGACACTGACACCTTTTCTGCCTGTTTGACTGCTTTCATACTCTGAGCCTCTTTGTGGCTGTCTCTGTCACCTGAAGACGACTCTCGTGGTCTTTTGGTGCCCCCTTGGTCCCCGACAGGATCCTCCTTGAACTGTACAGTGTATTGGTAGAGCTGATTGACAATATGAAGCTGCTGTCCGGGCTTCATTTTTACCTCATTGCCCTTTCCCACCACCACAGAGTCTACGGAGGTGGGGTTCAAACCCAGCTTTGAAATAAAGATACACAGAGCACAGAGTGGTAAATAACCAGTAGTGGAGCCTTTCAGTAGTCATTCCTGCAGGCAGGCTAAAGAGAAGCGACTTGTCCAAAATGATTGAAATGTTTCTTACCTGTTTAACTTTGACATAACCTTTGTTGCATTCTGCTTTCAGCTCAACTGGTTGAGAAGGGATAACATTTGCACAAGTTAAAGTTGATTTTTTAATACTTTTAGAATATTTTTTACTTTTACAATAAATATATATGAACGTATATAATCAGTGACAATTATTTAAGACAATGATTGAACAGTACACAACAAAGCTGTAGGCTAATTTATAGTAATTTCTTTCTGTACTCTTTCTGTACGCAGCTGATAATGTAATAATATGCCAATGATATGATAATTTTGGCCACTTTAAATGTAATAAAACCAATAATGTAATAACATGCCAATAATGTAAAAACTTAGATGAAAAGGTCATTAACAAAGTTGTAGGGCAAACATTACTACTTATATTACTTATCATTACTTATCTATTATCTATCACTCACTATCATCTTCTATATATGCTTTGACAACACTATTCACATCAACATACTTTGTCTCGTGATGTTTAACTGGGTAACATTTACATGCAAACTTTTATCACATTGCAGTTTTTTTTTTACGTTGTAAGCTACTTGCTAAGGCAGCCAGTGTATCAAACAGGCGTGCATGTTTATATTACCTTGCTGTCGAGAGCACTTCTTGTCTTTAATGGTCGTTTCTGGACCTCGACCCAGGATAACAGTCTGTAGGTGAGGCAGTCGAATAGGTTTATGGTTGCCCTCCTCGCTGATAAGCCAGCACACTGGCATTTTATCATGTTATGTTTCTACTTTAACACAAAGCTGCAAAACTGACACAGGCAGGAGACAGCCCGTGCATGACTGTGTGGCGCAGGAAAAAGACGTCACTGGTGATGTGTCAGTCGTGAACGAGCCGGTTCAAAGAGCCGGCTGGGATATATTATATTTCTATCTGCTTTGTGTAGCAGAGTGGTTCTACAATTAAGTTAGTGCATTCATTGGGTGGTTTCAGAGAGTTACAACGGTCTGTAAATGCAACGAAAACAACTGGCTGCAGCAATTTATTGATATTAGAAAATGTAATTTTTTACTTTTGAATACATAGAAAGGGTGTATTGAATAATTTAACTGATGTATGCGTACACATACAACTCATAAGACAAAACAGTGCTAAATTTGGCTGAATTATAAGGTAAGGTATAAGTGGCAAAAATGAAGAACCGTACGGGAGCCGAAAGAGCCGACTCTTCTTGGTGAGCTGAGTCAAATGATCTGACTCCCTAAAAAGAACTGAACTTCCCATGGATCAGATATTTGCCCATGGTACAGGCGGGCGGGTGAGAATCTTCTGGAAGAGTCGCCGTAAACTGAGGTGTGCTGTATAAGGATACTAAATATAATCACATAAGGTAGGAAATTAATATTTTAAGACCTCATATTATGTTCGTACCAGTGTCACATTTTAGTTTTTAACACGAAAAAAAAAGCCAGCTAGCATGTTAGCATTAGCTGGGCTATCATTGGTTGTGCTAACGATAAGTAAGCTAAAGTGCGCAAAGGCCTGTTAGACACGAAACCCTCAGTGTTTTTATCATGAGGAGAGTAACAGGTAGTTGTTATTGTGACAACATTAATTAACACTATTTTTAATTCAAAAACAGACCGGCGGTGGTCACATATGACTGTGTAGTACGTGCGTAAAAGGCATTAATGTGAGAGCAAATTAAACACAAGTAACCAAAACAACCATGACGTGTAAAAAAAAATAACAAGTTAGCAGTTAGTTGTTAGAACACATGTCAGACTTTAAAAACATACAAAAACAAAAGAAACAAATAAAATAGTTAATTATCAGTGGTGGGATGTAATACGAATATAAATATGATGTAGCCTACTTGTATTTCACTTGTGTATTAACATTTTAGATAGATAGCTAGACAGATAGATAGATGACTTAATTAGTCAACGCAGGGAAATTAGGTCGTCATAGCAATCCGGTATATTTTGAATACACTAAAAAATAAAAACACAGAATGGAACAAGAACACTTGAAAATACACAACATAAATAGGTAGATAAGGTGCAGTGGCAAGATCATGGTAATGTTATTGTTAATAATAGTATATAATAATAACATTATATAATAATAATCATAGTTGTTATTATTATTTTTACCTTGACAACATTCAGATGCTCTTTGATGGTAATGAACCAGGAATAAATTGGCAATAAGAAATGTTTAAAAAATGTCACACTTCTCGTCTGATTTTTCAGATAGTTTCCACTGACACTGTTTTTCAGTTTCAATTCTCTGTCAGCGTGTTAACATGGAAGGTAGGGCAGGGAGAGATTATTTGCTATGTAATTTACATACTAAGGAGAGAATGTCACCCTTCCTGAACCTAATGTTAGCCCTAAAGCCTCTGACATGAATGCACACCTGCAGTAATGAGTTCACCGCAAGCAAGTCTGTCTCTCTGCTGCCTTTGTGTTTTCTCACACGTCTCAGCGTTAACTAACATCGATTAGCTGAGGTTGTGTTTAAAGACAACAGCAGAGAGAAGCAGGCCGAGGAGCACCAGGTAAACTAATCGAAAGGTACAAATAATAATTTAAATGTCATGTCCTTGCTTCATAGAGTGGTCTTATATATTTTTGTATTTTGTACAGTTTGTACAGTGTAACACAGTTTGCTACAACAGTCTTGCAGTAACTCTACATTACACTACGTTTAGGAGGCTTGTAATGATGTATTTTTGTTTAAAGTCAGTGAGATGTTGATTGAATTTAATGCAAATTCTTGGCTCAACTTAGTAGTTGTGAAGTAATTTGGCTTGCATCATATTGAGAAATGTTTTATCATTTGCTTTCGTTTCTTTACTAAGTCAAAGAGCACATCTAAATCCAGCCTGTTTTTAAGCTTATGCAATGCCTCATGCTGAATTTAGACAGTCAGTCACATAAAAGCTCTTATCACTATGACATGGTGCTGATTCCTATTCCTTCAGCAACAGGTTTGATTTTATTAAAAGTCTTACCATGGTGTTTGGCTCAATGTCAAGATCATTCTGGTAAGCATTGTTTGTAGGTTTTAGAGGCTGAACTGAAAATTGAAGTGCTTATAATGTCGAACTTTTCTTTGTCTTTTCCAAGGCAGTCCATTAAAGACAAACATGGTTAAGGAAACAGGCTTCTACGACACACTGGGTGTGAAACCTAATGCTACTCCTGATGAGCTGAAACGGGCCTATCGCAAACTCGCTTTGAAATATCACCCTGACAAAAATCCTACAGAAGGAGAGAAGGTGAGGACCGGTTTTTATTACACTCATTAACATTAACAGCATCTGTTAGCATAGATATGCCAGATTTTTAAAAATGAAATGTGGATGTCTGAGTTAACAAGTGAAACAATGTAATGGGTCAGATGAAACAGGATACGAGTAGTTTTTGGTTCATATAAAAGTCATATTAGAATATTTTGCACACAGTGTCAAAGAGTTAAATATGTTTTAAGCTGCTGTATATTCCTGGAAATGTTTTTTGGCCTTGCTCAAAGAAGCTTGTCTTTTTGTTTTCTTTCTTTGTAGTTCAAGCAGATCTCACAGGCATATGAGGTGTTGTCAGATGCCAAGAAGAGGGAGCTATATGATCGTGGAGGTGAAAAGGCTATAAAGGAAGGAGGGACTGGTGGTGGTGGAGGTGGGAGCTTTGCGTCGCCGATGGACATCTTTGACCTGTTTTTTGGTGGGGGAAGTCGGATGCACAGAGAGCGGAAAGGTACAAATAATTAGAGAAATAATCACTGAGCTGAGATAATGTGTGAACTTTAAAACCAGTCGTACAGGTTTTAAAGGTTTGAGATCTAATTAAGTTGCATAAAGCAAGAGCCAGTGTGAGTTCTATTGAGGAAGAGGTTCCGGTATTGAACACTTAGAGATGCAACTAATGGCTATTTTTTATTACTGATTAATAAGTTTTTTGTGTGTCTGTATTTCTCTGAGCATCAGCCCAAACCACAAAAGATTCACTGTAATATAAGACCAAGAAAAGCAACACATTCTCATATTCATCAAATGTTTAGGCATCTAATAATCAATGAATCGTTGCAGCTCTACTGGAGGCCACAATATTCGCTCACTGCAGATATCGTATTGGCATGTGTCAGACGAGAAATGACAAGAAAGAAATGTGAAAGATCCTGGACTTTTCATCTGTAAATCTTGGCTGCAGTTGCAGTGAAAAAGGAATTTAAGGCAACGTTGCTTTCTACCCGAAGCTTTTTTTAATGGAATGAAATTTGCTCACACTGTAATGAATCTTCTCCTCATTCGTCCTGCAGTTTGTTAGTGAGCAATCCCACGATTGCCAAAATACAGACAGACAAGCATGGCAAATGTTTGAGAGAGAATAAGTCTTAACTGGCTGTACATCAGCTGTCTTATTTGTGACTTTGCAGTTTGGCTACAAAAGGAGAACTATTCTGAGCTTCAAATCACGAGTAAACATTCAGTTTCCCTCCATCTATATCATTTTGTATTTGTAACTGAGGATAGCAGACGTTTAAGCTTGTTTATTTAAGCATGTATGTAATACAAAAAGAAACTGATATTAAGCAACCAAACACAAGGCGTGTATTAATGATGAGACTTGATCAATTGCCATCTGCTGAAATCTGATTTGTCTCGCCCCAGGGAAGAACATTGTTCATCAGATTTCAGTGACACTGGAAGATCTTTATAACGGAGCCACAAGAAAGCTCGCTCTACAGAAGAATACTGTTTGTGAGAGATGTGAAGGTACGTCTTGCTATGCGAGTCATTTATTTACATGATTTGTTAGCAGTCGTCACTGGACTTGTTAAGTAATCCAAGCAGGCTTTTCAGCACACGCAGGCCATGAAAAGGCCCTTTGTCCAACAACAAAATAAATCAGCCTTGTAAATGTAATCCAGTCCTTTCTCCTGCAGTTTTATATAAGAAGCCAAAACTAAAACAGAAATAGTCATCATCTTTGTTATGCAGTGTGCTGACCGTTTTTTTTTTTCTTGCCAGGTCGTGGGAGTCGGAAAGGAGCTGCGCAGATGTGCATGACTTGCCATGGCACGGGCATGCAGGTCCGCATGCATCAGCTAGTACCAGGTATGGTCCAACAAGTGTCCACAGTGTGCCACAACTGTCAGGGCCAAGGACAGAGAATCAGCCACAAGGACCGCTGCAAAGCATGTGGGGGTCGAAAGATCATGCGGCAGAAGAAGATTTTGGAGGTCCACATCGACAAAGGTGAGAGTGGAGAGAGAGTTTATCTAGATCGACCCTGAAAACCAAATGCTGCACATACGTGACCTGTTGTCTTAACTACCACAGGCATGAGAGATGGCCAGAAGATTGTTTTCCATGGAGAGGGGGACCAGGAGCCAGGGATCGAGCCAGGTGACATCATCATCGTCTTGGACCAACGAGAACATCCACGTTTCACCAGGTAATATAGTCTCTGTTATCAATTATGTTTTGTTCCTGATGTAATCTGTGCTTTTAGATGGAGTCATGATGTGATTCTCTTTCCAATAAAATGAAAACAATGTGTATATGTGTTATTGAATACACAAGTGGTAAATGGGGTAAAGTAGAATTACCAGTTCTGGTCAGTAGAGGTCAGTAAAAATCTACATTATCGCTCAAAGTCTGTTTGACTTTGCAGTGAAAGATGATCAAATTTAAATTAGACTAATTAATTAAATCTAAACACTTGTAAACACTCGTACTTGGCATGCACCCACAGTCGGGTCATTTTTGAAGAATTTTTGAAAGGTTTTTTTTGTTTTGTTTTGTTCAACTTCTTTTTGTCTGGTCATCAGAAAAGGAGAAGACCTGGTCATGTCAATGGAGCTGCAGCTGGTCGAGGCTTTGTGTGGTTTCAAGAAGCCTGTTAAGACACTGGACAACAGAACTCTCCTCATCACCTCACATCCAGGTAAACCAAATCACTAAATACACAGCTGCCCCTTTAAATGTCAGATGTTTAGTTGACAATACGACTTGATGCCTGTCAGAGTCCTTTTTAGTGTTTTTTATTACTATTATCACTATAGTGAGTTAAGCTTTCATTCACTGGAAGATGCCAGTATATATTTTTGCCCAAAACAGTTCAATTATTTACATGACTGATTTTACAAAATGTTTAAAAGAAAAATATTTAGAACAAATAAATGAGCTTTATGTTTGGCAGCTGCATTGTGATAGGCTTCATTTATTACCAGATAAAAAGGATGTGTAAAGAGTTTTTATGTTTTCTTGGTTTTTCGTCATGTCTAAGGTTACCTATGTATTTTTTCTCACAGGGGAACTGATCAAACCTGGTGACACAAAGTGCGTCTTGAATGAAGGCATGCCTATGCATCGCAGGCCTTTTGAGAAGGGACGACTTATCATTCACTTCTCGGTAAATATGTTTTTCAGTATCCACATTTTAGTCTATTTTCTTCTTTTTTACACATGCTTTCTTGTTTTCTGCTTGTCTATATCACCCCCCTCACATAAACATGCACAGATTGCCCTTCCATTAATGTCCCGCGCCTTCCACTTCTGCCGTGTTCTCTGTCAGATTCTTTGTCTCGTTAAATCGCCTGTTACATGTTGCCAAACAAAACAGAGAAGTCAGCATCGTTTATGGTTGTTTCCTTTAGGTGGTTTTCCCACAAGCCAACTTCCTCCCTCAGCAGCGGCTGAAGGAACTGGAGCGCTACCTCCCAGAAAAGCTGGACGCAGAGCAGCCAGAGAGTATGGACGATGACCTCTACATCTACGCCGACCTGGAGGACTGTGACTTTGAGAACCGAAAAAGACACAACCATCAGTACTACTACATGGATGAAGACGACTGCAGCGGAGGTGTTCAGTGCCAGACGTCTTAAATAACAACTGACCTGTCCTCATACCAGAAGCCCAAACCCTCATCTCTAAAGCAAAGCACCTTTTTGCACTTTTTATTTAATTACTTCTCTTAACTGTTTACGTGTTGTTTTTTGTTTGTTTCTTTCAAGCCGAATCATGAAACTGTGTCCCAACACCCTCCTGATTTATTATAGTACTTTTTGTATGGAAAACTTGGATCAGGGTGAATGGGATTCTTTTTCATCACTGGGGCCTTTTTTTTTTTAATTTTATTTTATTTTTTTTTCCCAGTCACACTGTGATTAGAGACGAGGGCTGGTATAAAAGAGGCTTCAGACGAAAGAGAAACTTCTTTGTCCAAACAGAGACTGCCTGCTTTTCATCCAGTTACACTAAAATGGATGCCAATATTAATAT
This sequence comes from Protonibea diacanthus, assembly GCA_028641955.1. Lineage (NCBI taxonomy): Eukaryota > Metazoa > Chordata > Actinopteri > Sciaenidae > Protonibea > Protonibea diacanthus. The sequence goes on from CM053977.1 coordinate 5,927,653, forward strand.
GAAAATAACCTTTTTTTTTTTTTTTTATAGTGTTACTAAATCAGTTGTTGTCGTGAACCACTTGTTGATGACTTGTTCAATATGTTGTATGTGTGTGAACGCCCAGTCTTCAGATGGTGGTGGAGAGGGATGTGCATTGAGACTTGAGTTAAAGCATTTATGCTGTTTTACCCTTTCAAGGGCTATTTTCTAGACATTTGTAAACAATCTTGAAAATGTGACGAGAAGACGCGAGTTGAGGGTAAAGATAATAATGATTCAAGCGTGGCGGTTCAAGGTTCAAGCCGCTCAGTAGTAGATTATTGAAACTAATATTTAAATTTAGTTTAATATTTTTATTTTTAAGATACAATCAGATGATGTTGATGCCGCGTATTGCGGCACCGACACCTTTTATGTTTATACAGTTTGTTATGGGCCAAACACACTATGTCTGCAGTTCAGTGGCAGGGTGCGTGTCCAGAAGCAAAAGGTCAAAGATGAGTAAGAAGTCACTTTATTTTTAAAAACAGATCAAGGGGTTTCCAAGACTTTAACTCAGACTCAAGTATGCATATTTTATCGTGATTATATGTTCCAGATTTTATGTGGTTTTCACTTAAAGTTATCCAGATGCACCTGTTTTTATGTGACACGACCCTAATCCCTTGATGGCAAGTGTTTTCCTTCTCTTTCTAAGGTGCCAAGCTGCATCCGAGTTGTACAAAAAAAAGAGTGGCTAATGTCTAGGTTGTTAGTTGAATATTCTTGAGAGTTACACATATGAGATTTTAAAATCATTAGAAAATGAATCTATTCAAGACTGGAATTTCAGCAAGTTTTAATCAAACTAGCAGGATAAACTTGTTGGTGGGTTTTCGCTCCTGTCGGCTCACAAGCTTATTAAGTGTCTCGTCATATTTCTCCTCCGAGTTGTAAATTGCCAAATGGGTCGGTGGGAGCTTATGGAGGGACTTAAAATCGGCACACCTGATACCTCAATGAAGTGTCTGCCTGTTTGAAAGCCTTATAAGAACTTGACTGAAGCTGTGCGATAATGCAAATGTCTTTCAGTGGTGACTTTGCCTTGGATAAGTTTAAAAAAAAAAAAAAAAAAACAACTATGCTCGCCAGAAGGGAGATTCCTTCGATAGTTTCACAATTGTTCTTGAAGCAGATGCAAATTTATGAGTACTCATAATGTCAGGGGAAATCGACTCAAAGTTTAACTCAAATAAGTGTCGTCAAGTTTTTAATTTTACTGTATGCTTGTTAAGACCAATGATCTACTTGTTTATGCACATGTTTTCTAATTAAATTCAGTTTGATGGTCTCTCTAAAAATGTGGTGTGAGGAATATTCATTTTGATGTTTTGAGTTTTTGGTTTTACCTGTTCCTGATGACGGGTAAGTAAAAACAAAAACAGCAACAGTTTTTTGATCAATTTTCGATCTTTATTTTCTAAGATGATAGAAAAAAAACACTATTATTGTAAAATATTGGCCGAGTGTCCTTTTTCTGCTGACTCTCAGCCGTGTCACAGAGCATTGGACAAATAATCAACGCTAGAGCTGAAACAATAAATGATCATTTAAGCAATTCATATTTAAGCATAGCCGTCAAACGCATCCCAGCCTCCTAATGTGAATATTTACTGTCTTCTTCACTCTCCTGTTTAGATTCAGCTTTATTGTCACGGCACAGTACTGAGGCAACAAGATACAGTTTAGCATCTAACCAAAATCCAAAAAGCATCAAAGTGCTCTCATTAAACTGAGTAATATATAGTGGTAATGATAACAGTGAGGGTAGGATTTGAATATGTTAATATGTTCACAGTACAAATATGTGCAGTATTTACAATAGGCAGTGCAGATGTATCCAAATACTAAGACATTATATCCAGAATAACAGCTGGACGTATGATAGGAATACACAATACATCAGGTATTTACAGTGTGAGTATGTGTGAGCATATATAGTAGAGTTGAGTGAATGTGCTATATCATCTCAGTAGTAATAGTAAGTGAATATGAGCTATCACTGTGGTGCAGAGGTCAGAAAGGTTATAGCATGTTCCTGAGCCTGCTGGTCCTGGAGCAGTCCTGTGATCTTCTGATGGATTTTGGACTGTTGGTTGGACATTTTTCACAGTTTCCTTAAACATTAAAAAAAAAAAATCAAATTATGAGTCAATCATTCAGGAAGAATAAATTAAAATAATTGTTGTATTTTGTATTTTGTCACACAAAAACTTGCAACTGTAAAGATTTTTGAACTTTTATTGATAATCTTTTTTTTTTTTTACATGAGTGGCATTTTTATATACATAATAATGAATATACAAAATAGAGTGTAATTACTAAACATTGTTTTACAATAGTGATATATGGAGTTCATAGACAGATGATAGATAGTACCAGATATTGTAGTAGAAATAATAGATACCGGTTGAGGCAGTAGATCTGTTTCTTGCAGGCATACACGTCCTACTGATGCACAGGAACACCGATTACAGTCAATGCAACAAACTAACAATAATGTGGCCACATTAAAATACATTTATTATATACACACAGGATACAGCATGTGTCACTGGAGCTCCACAGAGGTTTGTCTTTAGTCATCATGCATATTTTAAGGAAGATCTAAAATCACCGTAGAGCCACATTTAGACAGTGTACTGAGGTAGCATGCAAGGGACGTAGAGGACAAAACAAATCATTACATCTGAATCAATGGCTCAAAGTTACAAAACTATTATTATAAACCAAAGCTGACCAATCATATACCTGATATTGTTTGTTTAGGCCCAAACAAGAGGCATTTTTTATCATAAATATTTTCATGACAGTTCACCATCATGCATTTTCATGTCTAATAAAGACAGAAGAGATGAAAATGGGGATTCAAACTGCACTGGTGAAGTTGGAGGATCCATGAGGAAGTGTGTGTACAGTATGGAGGACCTAGACAGTGCTGCAAAAGTTTTTTTACAGCACATACCTTACAAATGAATCAGAACTGAATCAATCAATAAATAAAACACACAAAAAAAACATTCACAAATAAAAAGATGAATTAAGACCCAAATAAATAAACGTCTCTAAATAAATTAATATTTTTATTTTTCAATAAACTTAATTTAAAAACCAAAACCAGCTCAACTGATCCCACTAATAAATTCTACCTGTGGATCCAAGGCCTGCTATAGCTTCATCCTCTATTCTTCTAGTTTTTGGACAACAGTGGAGGTTAGTGGGACAAAGCACCAACCTCCATTGTTGTCCAAAAACTATTAAAACTTTTAAAACATTAAAGAAATTAAATCTGGAGCTGAAACTAGTCTCTAACAAATGCATCATCTCCTTGTTTTTAATTAGCATTTGCTAAAAACTGCAGTGCCCAGCTTCTTTTTATTTTTTAATCAAAATTAAAGAATATTTAAAGGGACCACAGGAATCTTTCCATGGGATTCATTGATAATAGCAAAATAAAAATGTCCATTCATTTTTATAAGATTGAAGAGATCATTTTCCATTTTGATTGATCAACTTATTTCCTTTTCCAGTTGCCAAATGTAAAATTGATTTATTTTGCTACTTACCCACATAACAAACGCTCGCATGGGCTCATTACCTGAACGTGTTGACATTTTTTTTCAAACTAATATGGCAGAAATAGCCACAGTTTGTTTAAAGAGATCAATTATTTGCTGAAGTTCTGAATTGATGCTGATGCTGAGTTGATTTTTGACCTTGGACACTACAGTTTAGGAAACATTTTCACCACATGGTTCATTTAGTAACTAGAATTATAATTGATTTTTTTCTAAACTGCTGTTTCTGGGTCAAAACACGATTTAATTTTTAGCCATCATTGACAAGAAGTCCTTAAAGTGCTCAAAAAACACAAATGTACTAAAGAAGATCGTGTGATATGACCTTGTGGCGAGATTGTTTGATGAATTTATCCATTTTGTTTCATTAATCCACTGTGTTTTATTACATAGAAATGAATGTGTCTTTTTAAAACCATGCATAAGACTCTCTGGGTCCTCCATATTACGATGCAGACGAGCAGCAGATTAAGGTTTCCATAGCCTTAGGAGGCCATCCTCACTGTATGTGGCAATCAGATTCTCATGTGGGTGGTGAGCGATGCCAATTACGTCTTTCTCGTGAACCTGTGGGTGCAGAGGAACACAGATCACCACACATTCTCCGTTTCCCAGCAGCCTTACTGTTTCCTTGTTAAGCCACAGCAGGAGTTCTACACAGCAGCAGTGACAAAGTCAAGCGAGTCAAAAAAATAAAATAACTAGATAAAAAGCATTGGCAGCCCACTTTTCCAATAAATTCACACTGAGTTTCACATGAGCGTGGATGAATTGCCACCTCTTGCAGCCTTTGAAAAGTGAATATTAGCAGCAGCAGAGCTTACGGTCAGCGTTTTCTGCAGCCTTCCCGTCGTATAGTTGAAGCAGTACAGCACTAAGTCTTCTCCCACACAGTAAATCCACTCCCCGCGGGGTGACAGGGTGCAACACACAAAGCTGGCTCCCTCCTTTCTATCTGAGCTGAAAGTCTTCACAGTCTGAGGGGGAAGAGGAGAAGACATTTAACTTCTACAAAGATGATCGGGTATTAGCATAACTAAAATATTAATACCTACAGAAAATGGTGGAAGGTTTCAGTGGGACTCTAAGGATGGCAAGTATTGGGTGATGAGTAATTTGGTCCACCACTTTGGTCCAGACTGATCTCAACAGCTGTTTGATGCTTTATTATTTTGTACAGATAGTAATAAAGGAGGATACGTTTCTAAGACTTTTAACAATAAATAATATATATAAAAAACAATGCACATATAAATGCATATATATACAGTCAGTCCTGATATGAAAGTACATCTTGTTCACTCTTACCTGACCCTGCATGTTCATGATGACCACCGTGTTGGAGTGGTTACAAACCACAAAGTGCTCTGGATTTTGGGGTAGAGGAATCACATTGTTGACGGGGACTTCCGATGTCCGAGACAGAGATTTGAAAGTGTGGATGCATTCACAGGATTTTGTATTCCAAATCTAAAATAATACATAAAAATAAATATAAAAAAATATTACAGCAACTACATAACAACACCGATGCAGCACAGACATGGATTATTGGTGTGTAATTTGCTCATTGTACCTTAACAGTACCATCAGATGAGGCGCTCAGGATGTGGAATCCATCTTGAGTGAAAGACGCATCATTTACAAATGATGAATGGCCGTTTAACTCCTTTAGTGTCTTGCCTGACCTCAATTCATGGATTCTGAAAATGACATTGAAAAATGAGAATTTAAGCTGCTAAAAAAACAAAACAACAGCAGCGCTGACTCATTAATAAATCCATGTTTATTCAACACAAGCGGGGATTTTGCATGAGAGCAGACAAAACATGTTGCCGAGCAGCCGATGTGTTATTTTTAGCTCCTGGAGTGACTGAGTGCAGATTAGCTAAACCATGACAAAACGCCTAATGCTCACTGATTCACTCCGTCTCGGTGCGGATGATTTTTCTGTGTATGTAAACAAGTCAGACGGCTCAAGGAATTCAAAGGGAGGAAACACGTTGCAGCTTCGCGCCCGAGCACATGGTCTCTTCTTAGTTACACCCACACAGCACATGTGCTTCCAACAGAGAGGTTCAGCTCACACCCCCCTGGAGTCAGAAATAGATATTCAACGCCTCAACTATGAAGGGGATTCAGTGTGTCTGTGTCTGTGTGAGGGAGAGATAGAGGAAGTGAGAGTCAGACGTCCTCTCGTCTTTGCACATTTACATTCAGGTGCACAGCACAGGTGAGCAACATGTGATATCAGGCTTCAGCTGCTGCTGTCTGATATCTGCGAGGAATTATGGAGCTTTAAGAAGGTTTTAAAAGGACATTCAAGGAGATGAACCAATGCCTTATTAAATTAGCTTATAAGGGTTCCTTTACTTCTAACAATAACAGCTATTTTTTTCTTTTTAGCTGATCCCAGTTTATTAATTATGAGCTTCTAATAGTTTAGATGACAATTTACAGGACCTAAATAATTCACCCAATGAATCACTGGATTTCCATTTAAAAACTTATTGTTGTGTGCTAGAGATGCTCAATCCATTTAGGTACAGCACAAAATGTGACAAAACATATCCTGCTAACTCCTAAAAAAGACGTTAACAAGCAAGGTAGAATTTTTGAAGGGAAAGTACGGTAAAAAAAAAAAAAAGAGGATTTGTTGTTTCATTTTTGTTTACCAGTTTCTTTTTTCCCCATCTACTTTTCTGTTATCATTTCTGTTACTTGTTGTGGGAACATTTTGCTAATCCAGTGTGGGTTGTAAAAAAAAAAGAATTCGCTGCCTTGCAGCTGAACTCGCAGCATGTTTGAAACTTTTGTGAATCATGTCTGAGGTCAGCAGGAGCTCTCACTTCCTCCCACAGCAGACAAACAAAGTTTTGGCTCCCACCATGTTGTTTCTCTTTTAAAACTTTTGTGAATTCAGGTGTTTACTTGCCTCCATTGAATGTGCTCTTTCAGATATTAATGTATTTTAATTCACTTGTTTATTACCATAAATTTCACTTTTCCGCATGCATGATCTACATGTCGATTTTGATGTTAGTCTAAAGGTCTGGTTTTGCTTATATGAACGTTACTTCTTTGTCAGTGTGTCAGGCATGCAAATATTAATTCTGAATCCTCTCACATACATTACACGGAGGCTCTTACTGCACATAGCATGATAATGTTACATCCCACCTGATCGTGTGGTTAAAGGAGGCACTGAGGATCTGGTTGTTGTCCTTAGAGAAGCTCAGACAGGTCACACCTTTGTTGTGAGCATGCTCAAACCTGCGCAGGCACAAACCACTCTGGATCTTCCACACCTTCCGCAACAACACAGACACATGTTAATCTTTTTTTGGGGAGAGGGAATGTAAATCACTCAGCTGATAATACACACTTTTTAGAAGACGGTTTTATAAGATCCAACCTTTATTTTTCCATTCTGGGCTCCAGTTGCCAGTAGATCTGTATCCTGACTGAAGCACATACACAGCACAGCATCATCCATCATCATGAAGCTATCTTGGGCCTGATACTTTAAATCCTAATTCACCCATGCAAACACACACATAGACACACACACATATTTACACACAGAATAGACACATCATGAAATAAACAAAATGACAACAAAGATAAACTCAAAACATTCATTTGGAAATATAAAGAATACAAGAAGTCTCAGCTTACCTTACTAATTTTTCCAGTGTTAAAGTTCCAGACCTCAATGAACCCGTCAACCGACCCGGTGATTAAGTACTTGCCATCAGGAGAGAAACGGGCACACTCCACATGCGACCGTCGTCCAAACTGCAGTTTAAAGCGACACACATCACAGACATCATCTTCCAGAAAACGTGCGCGCTTATTTGGTTTTCTGCCTGTGATTCAGATGCACTGAGAAAATAAAAGACAAATCAATATCAAGCAACCTCAGGGAGGCATTCAGTTTTCCACCGCGCTGCAGTCTAAAGTTGTGTAGGCTGACCAGTATAACCTTGGGCAGAGAAAAGCAAGGACAAGCAACTCAGGCTGCTCCATCTGGATGCAAGTGATGAAGGCACAGCCAGAGACTAAGACAAGTGCCTTCAGGTGAGGAAAGCAATTAGGTTTGTGTGTGTACGTGTGTGTGCCAAATATAGTTTTGGGTTCATGAAGGAGATACTAGATATGAAAAGCCTAGAGAAACGACTTTTTTACTGTGAATTCACTGACACTACCTTGATGTGGCGGTACAGCTGCGTTGGAAAGCTTTCTTTCTCCACCGGTCTCTCCTTGTTGCCAGACGTGTCGATGTTCATGTCGGGGGAGAGATTATCTGGATACTGCTGTAGTCTCATAGACTGCGGAACAGGGATTAAGAACAGTCGAGAGAAAACATCACGTAGTTGAGGCTTTTTAACTCAGTCAAACTCAAGGTCTCAGTAAAATCAAGAATTCTTACAAATGCCAACTTATTCAAGTAGCTGGATGGAAATGAGGAAGCAGAAGCTGCTTGAAAGTGTAAAAGTAAAATGTGAATGAGAACAGCTCCCAGAATAATGAAAAATATGCTTTTGGGCTTTCAGATTTGCAGTAGATGTCCTCTTGCAGCTTTATAATTTAGTATAATAATAGCCTGGGTCCTGCAGCCAAAACACTATCAACATAGAGCATTTACACTTTTTGGTTTTGCATTCGGTGAGTCAGTTCTGTCCCTTGAAATATGTTACTGCCACCTGCACAACCAACGTGGGCATCATCGAGAACCTCTCGCTGAGAAAAATGTACCAAAAAATAGCAAAACAAGTAAATAAATACAAATAATAAAAACAGTGGGATGCATTTCTTCAGGACATTTTTGGAATTACTACAAAGTTTGATAGTCATAAGCTCAGTGTTAAATGTTGCTATTTCAGTGCAAGCTAAATTCAGCCACACACAAAACGAACAATTAAAATGTAAAGTTGAAGAAGTTGACGAAGTTAATGCCGTTGGATTAATTTAGTGCATGAACACTTCCGGTCTCAAGTATATCATTAAATATTCAGAACTAAATGACCAGTTACGAAGTTACGATTCAGAAAAATACATCCTCAGTTATTATTTAAGAGTTAAACTCTCAAAAGCTTTGAAGCTAATCTGCGTTATCATGACTCAACGTTTCCAGAAAATCAGGTGAGGAGTGCTGAAGTGTGTTTCTGAGCACCACCATTGTACAAAAATTAAGAATTTGGTGCAACAAAATACACACCAGGTGCCACAGGTTTTCCAGTAAAAGAAGCAACAAGAAGCTCATCCATCCATCCATCCATCCATCCATCCATGGAGCCTACCACACCTGGCGTTGGAGGTGGAGTACACCCTGGATAAATCTACAGACCATCGCAGAGCTAAGAAGCCAGTCAAAACCTCAAATGAATGAAAACAATGTGGAAACTCTGGTGGGAATATGAAATATATGTTTGATTTATGTTTTAATTTAAAGGAGGCTACCGCGTCCTCATCACTGTACTGAGATGTCACGTTTTCATATTTCATGTTTTCATATATGTGTATAAGTTTCAGTGGACGTTGAAGACACCTGCTTCGTGTAGATCATGATTAAATGTGTTTCGTGCTTCTATGTTTTTCATGTGCAAATTATAAATGTGCATAAGAGTGTGTGACATCATGGTTTTCCTAGTTGAGCCTCACCAACTTCAAATCAGTGAAAAGACCTCAGAAAATCTTTCATCTAACGTTGGCAGGTAGAATGTGTGTTCAAAGGACACCATCACTAATATTATAAAGCTGATGAAAAACATGTTTTCAGGGGAGAAATGAGGGAGATGGTTTGAGATCAATCAACGAGTCCTTCATTGATTAAGTAGCCTCCCTTGTCACATAATTAGAGTGAGTTTACAGAGGAATATTGATCAGTGTACTCACGCCGACTTGTTCCAGGAGCCCCATGAGGCGAGAAGGAGGCACCACACTGACCTCCCTGACCAGCGCCTCTGCAATCGCCCTGCGCCGCTTCTCCTTGCTGCTGCCTTTGGGGTACGCCTGCAGTGAGATTGAAGAGATGTTACTTGGTAAACAGCTCACTGGTGCAGTCAAGTGAGGGATGCTTTGTTTGTCTCACCTCACGGGGGTCAAAGTAGGAGCATGTCAGCAGGTTTTCCAAATGGGTGTACCTCTCTGGCTGCGTCTGCTTCAACATGATCATGGGGTCAGTTTGCCTGAGGAGTGAGCGAGCTGCTCCCACCTCCCTCATTTCAATGAGCTCCATGACAACCTGTTCAGGAAATCAGCGTTCAGTAGATGCTGCTAATTGAAAAAGAAAATCAAGCCAAGAGAAGCACAAGCAAATCTTACCTGCTCATATAGATCAATAAGTGTGTTGTCGGGCAACTTGAGGGACTCAATAGCCAGCAGGACGGAGTCCCAGTGGCCGCTTTTTATATCTGCAATGAAACTGTCGATGCTCTCCACTGTGTTGAGTGACACGGTGGTTTCCTCCTGTAAGGTGGTCAGTGTTCGGTACAGGTTGTTTTCCTTGAGGTACTGCATGATCAGACGGATCACACTAGACAAGGAAAGTTAATGTTACAGCCACGCCGTAAAAACAAACTGTTGTTTTTATGGCAAAACTGGCAGATGTGGTTGCCAGACTTTTACCGTAATAAATGCAGTACAGCTTTTTCTAATATTACAGTAAAAGGATATTAGTGCTGTTGATTTCAAGTATAAGGTTGGCATTTTGTGCCCTATTTCAAAATGTCTGTAGATGTTCTGATGAAAAACTGCCAAATGATGACAGTAAAAGACCGTAAGGTGTGTCATTAAATATTACAGTGTTTTACTGATCTGATATAAAATACTACTTTATTTTGAATAAATTCTCTCAAAATGGGATATAAATAAAGGTTTTGAAATATGACTGTGTTTTACTGTATATAGTCGTATTTCATGGCATATTTTACAGCCTTTTACTGTCATGGTTTGGCAGTCATACAAACACTGCTTTTATTAGTTTGTGGCCAGGGTCATATACAAACATCACTATCATTTCTCTGTGGAAGCGATTCTCTGTCTTCTGGCGTATCTCGACTAGTAGAGGGCAGCATCAGTGCTTATCACTTCTGTCACACTGAGTCTGTGATCCACTGATTTATTTTCAGATGCTCCCACACATGTGACTGTCTGTTCCTGCTAAAACAAAACAAGAGCAGGGATCCTGCTTCATGTGGACTTCTTTAGAGCCACCTGCTGGTCATTCTCACAGCTCTCTGTTGCATCCCACTCTGTTGTCACTCCATCAGCATCACACTGCAGGAAGTTTTTTTTTTTTTTTTTTTTTTTTTTTATGATCTTTCACGTGCACCTTTGTCCAGAGACATGCATCAGTGGCATTAGCCTGCTGACCGGATTAACATCACCCACCTCTCATGTTCTCTCCCATTTAACCTCCCACAATAAGATGAGTTTGGCAGCAATCTGTACGTTTCCCCACAGGATGACTAACTAACTAACAAATCTATATAAAAAAAAAAGCACACCCACATCCTCACCAGGGGTGGAGAGTCTGCTAAATCAACAGGCACATGTGGATGAAATAGACACTATGTATAGTGACTGCAAAACAGCCAAGACCGCCTCTCTCTCTCTCTCTCTCTCTCTCTCTCTCTCTCTCTCTCCTTTTCTCAGCATAATCAGCTAGAACATCAGATTAAAAGGTTCAAGGCGACCAATTTCTCCCGTGAGGCTGCTCAAAGCCTCAGAGAAAACTGCTGCATATTGACCACATAAACAGTATATTAACAATGCGCGCAAATCAGCGATTATAGCGAGTATAACGCCACATGTGTACGCAGGCAATAAATAACAGCGTGGCTGGCACAAGAAGCTTGATGTAAAGGTGCGTTATTCTAGTTGTTTATTGCTTTGACTTAAACATTGAAGCACGCGTCATATCCTTTAAAAAACAGAATAAACTTTCCTCAAACGATCATCACAGATGGAATAAACAGTGGATACAACCTTCAAGCTTAGTGCGTAATCGTAACAGACCCACGCAGCTCTCACATACTGGAGAAAATGTGTGTTTTCTGTTTGCACAGGTGGTCTTAAAATTATTACTTTTATGTCATCATCGTCGTCATCTTCACCAAACTTGTCATTTATTTAGATAAGAAAGCGCACTTACTCCGAGGGCTCCATCTCCGCAGCCATGCTGATGTTGTCTCTCGCTGTTGCCGCACCGGACTAAACGGTGTGGAGGCTCGGCTCGGGCTCGGCGCTCGCTAGAGCCACGTGAAAGTCGTCTGCTGTGGACCACCCACTACACGTGCTTCTCTTGTGTCTCATTTTTGCAGCGGGCAGCAATCCCAAACCTTGTGACTGCCGCTGCCACATAAAGTCTTGGAGCTACCCCCTCCTCCTCCTCCTCTTCTTCCTCCTCCTCCTCCTCCTCCTCCTCCTCCTCGTCTTCCCTTATCCCTGGCGCATGCCGATGTCTAGAAGAAACATTTTGGGCACGTTGCGTGCAGGAGACGCAGTCAGCCAAGACAACAGCAGCATCAGCACCACGGACAGAACCTCGTGGCTCAGAGCGTGCTCGTCTTTTAGGAAACCATTGTGCAAGGCGAGCCAAAAGCTCGCACCAAACGTCCTCTAACGGGGAAAAATCACCTCAGTGCTCATCAATATGCAGATCCAGAGCTGGGTGCGTCTGCGTCTTATTTCGCACACTTTATCCTACATGGTGATTACCAGCCATCACTGCCCCCCTCCTCCTGTAATTACACACTGCGGGTGTGAGTCTGTGGGCTGCGAGTGTGAATCAGCTGCAAGATTTGGACACTTCAATGAGAATTTAATCTGCATGCCTCTTTTTATACAGGCCCACATGAGCAGATGAACCTGTTGGTGAGCAGGTCTCCTTAATCCATAACACAGGTTTCATCACTGTTCCACAGAACAGCCTTGCAGAGGCCTTACAGTCAGAGTAGCGTGCATGCCAAACCACGCGTACAAGAATAGATGCAAATACGTGAGGTAATTAAAATCCAGCCTACGCTGTAATGCAAGAGTCTAACTTTGGATCTGCATAGTAGAAACAGAATGAACACAAATAAAGACAAGTAACACATACATAACATATGTGGATATTAATTAACAAGTCAGGTGAAGATGGATTTGTTTGATAATTGGATCAGATGTAACATGTCTTGCTTTGGCTTCCCTTCTGTGGCTGTTTAAAGCACTGCTCACAGACCAGCAGCAGCATGAATGCCCCTAATGAAAGATTTATTTGACCCTTGTGTTCCTTTGCGGACTCAGAGATGTGGAAGGTGTGGTAATGTACTGCAGAAGAGTGTGCAAGGAAGTGGGGAAGTGATCTCCTTTGAAATGCATGATAATAATCAAAGATCAGGACATCTGAACTGACCTCTGTTTGTGAGACATCTTCATCTTTCATCTCACAGATAATGATATCTGAATACGCACTGGAGTGTACAGTGTTTCTACTGATTACAGAGCTGTGATGGCCGAGTGGTTAAGGCGTTGGACTCGAAATCCAATGGGGTTTCCCCGCGCAGGTTCAAATCCTGCTCACAGCGATAAACCTCACCTTTAATCACTAATTGAAGAAGTTAGTGCTGAAAGGTGTGTTATGGAGTTATCAGCTCCACTCACCGAGACATCTTCATCAATACAAAGCCTCTGGGTCAACAATCATTAACTGTGAAATAAATAACTGCTCTGACGCTCACACATAGAGACACACATTGCAAATAAATAAATGTATAATTTGCGACTTCTTTAAAGGACAGTAAGTTTAACCCACAGAGATACTCGACTCATTGCACAGCTGGTCAGCATAGAAGTCATAGAATAAATGCAGAATAACGTAAGGAAGTGGACATCTCTTGCGCACTCTAATCTCCTGAATTCCCTGAACGTCCCTGACGTACCTGTAGCTCAGGTAGCCTATCCTGACATATCGCGAGAACAGCCCGAGAGCTTCTGAGAGCAGCGCTCCGCACAGGTGAGCGCTAATTGACAATGAGACCACGCTACGTGAGCGACGGTTTTCTCATGAAGGAGCCTTTTACACGGTGAGTGTTGCATATTCTTGAACTCTTCTAAGTTAAATTTCAAACAATTGCTCATATTAAGACGCATTTCTTCCCCCCCTCTCCATCAAAGTGTACGAAACATGCCGCTGAACAACAACAGCCAGGTGAGTACAATTAAGGTAGATCAGCGGGACTCACGTGACCTTTACTGTTCGTGAGTTTCTTAAAAAAAAACAAATATACACAATACAGAAGTGTTTATGAATAATCCATGTATTTCATGTCCCACACTAAGCTCTTCTGTGTCTCTGCTGTTGTCTTTCAGAAGATACAGAGTGCAGCTGCCAGACTGGCCAAGCTGCCAGTTGTTCGCTCAGCTTGTACCAAACTGTCAGTCTTGTACATTGACACTAAATGCAGCCACCCCAACCTGAAGTCTGTGTGCGAGGGGCTGGAGAGCAGCGTGACAGCCATAGTTTCACCTGTCATCGTTAAACTGGAGCCACAGAGTGAGTAGTACACTCAGGCCTAACATTTTTACAATCCCTGTTTATGCCAGTGAATTTGCATTAGGACTGTTGTCTTTAGTAGCAATTAATATGTTAAAAAAATGACTTTAAAAGTTATTAAAGTTTTCAGACTGGGTGGCACAGGCAGACACGTTGTAGTGCTTTCATTTGATGTCCTTTTAGGCTGAATATTTTACCCCAAAAAGAGACAATAACTAAATAAAATACTTAAACTCCAGTCTGCCTTTGGATTATCTTCACAGGACACCCCCAACTTAGTTTAGACCAAATATATATATTACTATGGTCAGCCTTCGTAGGGTCGTAGCTTTTAATAAGTGATTTCAGTTCTGTACATCAAAGGTTTGTTGGAGATCTATAACAGCGTTTCATAATCTGAACTATAACAGAAACATTCTGAAGAGCAGAGTGCTGAATAAATGTTTTATAAACTAAAAAAACTATCAATAATAAATGATGTGATGTCAACAGTTTACATAACCCCATTACTAACAAGTGATCATTTAATCCTCGATTACGTCTACCAAAATAAATAATTCCCTTTGACTAATACATTTCAGCAGGTCAACATCTCTACATGAAGGTGCTTGGGGAAATAAGTACATTTTCCAGTAATGCTTCACTGTCTGGATTTATCTCCACAGTTTCCATTGCAAATGATGTTGCCTGTAAAAGTCTTGACTGGCTGGAGACTGCGTTTCCAGGGATTCATGCACCCACAGAGGAGGTGAGTTTTTCTTTCCACACAGGTTTCTCCTCAAGCAGCTACCAGCATCTCTCCTGAATTTATTCTGTTTCACCCAGATTGTTGCCAATGCCAAGAACAAGATGCACGAGATTCAGGATGCGGTGAGCATTGCAGCTAACGGGACTGTGGACTGTGTACAGCACACAGTCACGTGGCTGATGGGCAGGGTGCAGCAAGCTGATGACCAGGCTCACCAGCCGTTTGTGGAGAGAGCCATCAGCGCGGCCAGCACGGGACTGGACTCTGCTCTGAACATGTCAGAGGCTCTGATGGACCGAGTGCTTCCTCCCACTGAAGAAGATAAAAGTACGTTTCAATGAGTTACTGATGAAACGAGTCACATCCAGAACTTACGCCTGCCGTTGTGTGTGTCACTGAAAGTATCTCCTTCATGACTTTCCAGAAGAAGAAGCTCGCTTGTTGGAGGGGTTTGAGGCGGCCACGCTGGAGAGGAGTTACCCTGTGCGACTGCGTTCACTCATTGCCAAGGTGTGCAGGAGGACCTACCACATGGTTGGGCCCAAGATGCAATCTGTTCAGGTGTGCTGTGAGTACAGTTTAAAGGACATGCTCAACATTTTTGGAAACGTGCTCAACACCGTCTAATATCTGTCCATTCAATATAAAGTGACGGCCAGCAGCTGGTTAGCTTAGCATGAAAACACTGTTTTAATCCATACACAGCAAACTGGTTAGAGTTATGTGACTAATACTGAGTCTTTAGTTGGCTGGCAACCTCACATCGATGGCAAGACTTCAGTGGTATTGATTTTCTCATCTAACTTTAAAATAAAATGAATAAGCACATTTCCCAGAATGTCAAATCCTTTAACTTTTGAAGGGGTCACAGTAAATATAATGTTTTGTTTATGTAACATTCACTCAAGTATTTATAGGAGAAACATTTTTGTGCAATAACTTTAACAGGTTTAATGTGACAGCATCATAGGCTGTTTTTAAACTCTTTACATCATCACATACATCTTAGCTAAAGAAGTCCTTTACTCCACAGGTCATGGAGAACTTGTCCAGGTCTTCAGGTCTGGTTCTGGACCTCCTGACCAGCTGGCAGACCTGGGCCTGGAGCGTTCAGGGGCTGCCTCAGTATATTCAGCATCAGCTTATATCTGCGTTCTTCTTCATCTCCCAGATGTATAACTTAAGTTACCCACCATCCCAAAAGCACCATGACCTTAACTCTAACCACGATAGTTATCCCAATGCTGATGAGACTTCAACTACAACTCCCAAGAACGTGGTCCAAGTCCTCCCACAAACTACACCTCCTGCCTGCCGAATGAGGAAGCCAGTCAAGACGCCTGTGTTTGAGAGCGGGTGTAAAGTCAAAGGATGTGTTCGTCCCTGACTGTTACTGTAATTATTTGATGTGCATATGTTTGTGTGCTGATTTATGACCCAGAGCCCTGAAGGACAGGCAACTCAATATTGACCTTAATAAATAAAACTGAACATTCATCAACTTTTGAGTCTTCTTTTAGTCTGGCAGCTGTTCAGATAAACAAACCACCACTGCAAGTGACAATCTGACAGGTAGAGCTCATAGCACTGGCGGTTAATACTTTGATCCTATGGGAAATTCAGGTACTATAAAACATTTCATGTTTAGTGCAGCCGAGTATAAAAGCTCAGCCTGCTCTGTTTTTCCATGTGATTGCAGTGTCCCCTTTTAAACTAGTATGACCTGTTTTTTATGCCTGATTTCATTTAAAGCTAGAAAAACTATGCACACTAAAATTGCAGAATTTAATACATTCTTACACACCCTTTACTCATCAGTTATCTAGGCATCCAAATGATTTGCTTTTCTTTTACAGCAGCCTTATTTACCCTCTATGGTTCTGATTCATAACATCTGTGTTGACCGTTTCATGTGAAAGCTGTGTTGCATGTCATGATTGGTTCATCTGCCATTATTTCAAAAATAAAAAAGACACCAGCAATTTCAGCAAAACATGAGTTTATTTGACTTTTTGATTTCACTTTTGGCTGGACTCTGACTTGGATGTGGATGCTCTCAGAGAAGAAAGGCGGCGTCTCTTGGCGATCTGTTCCTGGCGCTTCTCCTTAGCCTCCTGTTAGCAGGAACAAATGTGTGTTAGTAAAATGTTTCAACACGTCCAAAAAGCTGACACTTTAACACAGGTTACTCATCCCAAACCGCAAAGTAACAGGATTCCTCAACATTACATAATTAACAAGTACTTAGAAGTCTTTTTGTCACGTCTCTTTGATGCCAGACATTTCTTCAAAAACTAAATTAACCGGTAATGAGAACCATGGTCCTGTACTTGAACTTTAAATGATATTGATTTAAGAAGAATGAAACATTACCTTCATCCTCTTAGCCAGCAGCTTGGCGTACTCAGAGGCCTCCTCCTTGTTCTTCTGAGTGCGCTGTCTCTTGAGGGAGATGCGGCGGCGCTTGTGCTGCAGCACACGAGGCGTCACCAGTCTCTGGATCCTGGGAGCCTTAGTTCTGGGCTTCTTGCCTACGAGAGAGAGAACAGAGAGGGGATCCAGTTAATACTGACCATGTGAGTAAATGCCGGGCGTGGTAAAGATGGTTAGGTGATGGTACACTGCCCACCTTTACTCTAATAGCTGAAGTGTTTTTATGGATACAAACGAGGTGCCACTACTGAGCGTCAACACCATCAAGACTGATGAAAACCAAAATATGTCACTCCTACAGTGTTTTAGCTTTTTCATCCAGTAAACAAACTCATTCCTATAAACGTGGTTTTCTATAAAAACAAGCATTTCAGCAGTGACCAGCTCTACTGAACACTTGAGGCGTAAAGCTCAAAATAACTGTTAATCTACAGCTTCTAATTGTGCCAAGTGAAGATTAGTATCAATTACAGATCACCAGGCCTGGATCTCAGCTCGTACACCAGACTTTGTACACAGTCAAAATTTGTTACCCAGATAAAGGCTTAAGACAATTTCTGCTCAGATTTATGTTACTTCATGTTTATATGCACTAGACAGACTTTTCTACATAAACCAGTTTTCTTATTTGAAAGTATAGGCGTAATCATGCCATCTGGCCTCAAATTCTTTTGTGCGTATGCATAATGCAATTTTTAAATCAAGAAAGCCCAAGAGACACGAGCAGGAAGGGGAGCTGCAAGAGAGATTTATGTTCTTGGTCTCCAAAGTTTCGTCTGGCAAAGACACAAACCTGCAGGGTGGAACTTTTGTCTCCCCCTTCTGTCGACAGGTCCTTATGACATACTGCGTCTCAGCACACTTACATCCTACCCGTCACTACGGCTGTACCCCCCTTCATCTCTGGTGAACTAGTCATTGGTGTTTGATGTAAAACCTTACTACCTCTGATGTGACAGGTACACAAAGCTTTAGAGATTTATCTGGAAATAAGCAGCTTAATGAGAATTGTGATATGTAATGACAAAATGTAATATACAAATAAACAAGTACTGCAACTTTAAATCATTGACTAGAAAATTTGTTCCTCAGTCTCTGCTTTTTATAAGCCATGTGATACAGATTAATAATCTGTGTATAAGTCTACTACACTGATGTGTTTTTATTGTAAAACTTGGCCTTGGCACATGCTAATAAATTAAAATGACTTACTGTCTACAACCAATATTAAAATTGTGACAGCACATCACCATAAAAGTATTTGAGCCAACTGTTAAAAATGTTCAAAGTTTAAGTACCAAGCAACCAGAAGTACTTTAAATCTGTTTTAACCACACATTTTTAGATCAGAGCTCAATATTTTAATCTCATCTTGAAGACTTTTATTCAACACACTTAACTGCCACGTACAATCACATGGCTCACAGCCTCAGGCTTCAATGGAAGTCAAATAAATACCAAATTTAAACTGATATTCAGTGATGCCAAGAACACCTGGAGGCTCAAGTAAAACGTCTTACCTTCTTTAGTCAGAGGTCTCCTCACAACATACTGCCTCACGTCATCCTCCTTAGCCAGATTGAAGAGCTTGCGGATCTTGCTGGCCCTCTTGGGACCAAGACGGCGAGGGACGGTGCTGTCGGTCAGCCCGGGAATGTCCTTCTCACCTGAAAACATTCAAGAGCAGAGGAAGATGAGTCAAAACAGTCAAGCTGATAAGTTCACTTCACTAATTACACCCTTTACATCTTGCACGATTTGCACTACTTCACACACAAATCAGGAGACCACGCTTGCGGAAATCTGGTCCATCAACAGGACAAAAAATTAATCATTTTTTTTCACACGGCTGCATTTAGTAACATTATGAAATAAGCAACAGCTTTAGTGGCATTTTGATGGTGTACATGAGACACAGTGAGAGAGCAATGCAGTTCAACCATCCACTGAACCAGGACCTGGTTGCATCTGGTAAAGCAGCTCCACAGTTACTCTGGCAACACGCTGTCCCCCCTTAATGACTACAGACCAATCAAAAAGGGTCTACTGGTGTGCCATAAACGTCACTTTCAAGTGATGTTAAGATATCCTCAAGCGGACTCATGGTAATTAAGATAAACCTGCAATGTGTAGCCTGTGTAGTCTGATTTATGGATAGTCTGATTTCCATTAAATGGTCCTTATCAGGCAGACTGAACTCGTTACCTTTCTTGACGATGACCAAGTTCAGAACGCTGAGGTTGGCATCAACGATGCAACCGCGGACAGACTTGCGCTTGCGCTCGCCAGTCCTGCGGGGACGGTAGCAGGAGTGTCCCTTGCTGAGAAGCAGGCGCACACGGCCGTGGGTCAGCACACCCTGCTTCATGGGGAAACCCTGCTTGTCATTGCCTCCGCTGATGCGCACTACATAACCCTGCAGGAGTAGAGAAAACAGGTTGTTACTTCACAGCTTTTCCATTTGGGGTACCTGGTACAGCGTCTCAAAGAAACCTTCCAACTTTTAGTCATAATTTCACAGAACTTTTAAAGAGGGCTGCAAATTTCCGGGACTTTTAAGGACTGAGACTGTAGTTTGATAGCCAACTGCACTTCAATAACCATGTACAGGAGCCACTGTGGCTATGAAGGTAGATCCTTGTAAGACACGGATACCCAACTGGTCCCAATAGCCAGGCCAGTGCCTCGTGCAGCTAGAAATGCAGCCCAATCACCATTCCCTCATCCCAGCGAGCCTTTTCAGAACTTGCCAGACCTAACTTTGGATTGTGGATTTTAGGTACACTTTAGGTAGTTTCTTTGAGGGTGCAAGGCAATTGTGAGAGCGATGCTGTTTCAAGCAGACATGGTTACAGTCTGGTCACATCCGGTAGCAGCTCTGCAGTTTATCTGGCAACACACTGTCCCCCCTTAGTGACTACAGGCCAGTCAGGAAGGGTCTACTGGTGTGCCACACGCATCACGACTACAAAACACATGTTCAGCGAGTCAAATTTACATGAACACTCCGGCAAGAGATCAAGATTAACGAGTAAAACATCACAACTTTACCTTCCACTCATCTCCCAGGGGGTCAGCGGACACCTCAGTGGCCATACGCTTCTCATAGAAGGTACGCAGCTTGCGCTCATCATCGACTTCAATCAGCTTCTGGCAGCCAGTAGCGGGGAATGAGATGTTTAGCTGGAAAAGAGAGATGCAAAACACGTTAATACATGGCGTCAAAAGTCCTCATGCAAGCAGGTGTAACAGGTAAGGTACTGTACTTATATAGCGCCTTTCTAGGTTCACACACACATATTCACACTTGACATTGGCTGTCATGAAAGGTGCAAGTTTTTGAAGCTAACCATTTACACACAATTTGGGGTTCAGTACTTTGCCGGGGTCGGGGCTCGAACCACCGATCATCTGATTAGTGGACTGGACCCGGTCTACCTCCGAGCCACAGCCACCCCAAGGTGAACCGGGGATAAATAGGGAACAACTTAAGTTACTGCCGGACATATGAGAGCTTAAAAATATAATCCTAGTTCATTATAATTCAGATGATGAGCTCAGGTTTGAGAAGCAGACAGGTTCACTGGCTCGGAGGCCTGTTAGCTTCACCGCCGGCTACAACTCATAGCCCGCCGTACGTTAGCGTTAATACAGCCGGTTAAACTGCCAACATTGTGGACAGGTGAGGCGGATAACACGTCAAGTTAAAGTCACGTTAGTCACTAAAGTTTAAAAACTCTTTAACGGGGTCAACCGAGACTTCGCCTCGGTGCACATTTCTCTCAGTGTGCCGCCATGTTTCTCCTGCTCACTAGCTGACAGACTCAACCAGCGCTGGTTTGTGTCACAATCAAAGCTCATCCTCCGTGTCAAAGCCGCGACTGCTACATTAAACTAGTCCGCTTTAAAGTTCACAATCATGGCATCCACTGTGCAGGAGTATTTTTAAAGAAAACAGCCGTTTAAACAGATTTATAGTGAGGGGAAACATTGTACCTTCATTTTGCCAAACCGGCCCAACGACGGTCCGCCACGGAAAAGAGACCGGATATCCGCGCCGTGGTCTCACATAGGCCTGAAATGTTCTCGCGAGAACTGGCACGCTCCCATCAGACTCAAGCTGAATGTTATTAAACAAATTTAACACACACAAAAAAACTAAAGTTAACAACTAAAACTGCATTAACTGACTAACTGAGTTATTAATTAAACAAGCGCATATCATAATGTGTTAATTCCATATTTTTATTAGTTAAAAGTGGGTTTGTTTCATGTAAAAACGCCATATTCAGAGTTTGGCGCACAAATAATCTGCAACTCAACTATGTATCTGCTTTATTATGTATCTATTTTGTTAATTTATTTATGTGCCTGTTTTTGTTTGCATATATAAAACTATAAATATAAAAAGAACCACAATATACGGAAAACTGAAGATTAGTAAAAAAAAAAAAAAAAAAAAGTGTTTTCCTTAAACTCAAACCAAGATAAACGAGTTACATGAACAAATGAACCATATTAATTAACGGTTATGATCATGTGAGTGTATATTTATAACATCAACACAATGAGAGCATTATTGACTCACTGAGCATGCGTCAGAGTTTCCCAGAGAGTCGTTAAGCAGCTGTGATGTCAAGATAGGTACCATCCCACTCGAGTCTACTCTTCAAGAACACTGATGACATGTCATCGGCTGCTTCAGCGTGTTTGAAAGCCGCAGCTGAGCAAAGTTCCTCATTTTAGAGAGCGAAAAACAAACCTCTGTGTGAACTCAGCAACATGAAGACAACAGATTACAACAAATGTGGCGTTGCGACAAAAGTCATGCTGGTCCAAAGACACCAGAGAGCGCTCATATAGAGGATAGGACAGATGGATGAACACAACATTTGTTAAATACTTAAAATTCAAGCTAAAAAAAAAACTAATTAGTGGATAAATAAGTAAATGTAGTTTAAAATAATGATGCAGAGTGGACCTTGTTAGTGGTACATTAAGCAGTATCTGATTATTATTGATATATTGTTAATTTATTTTAACATAACTACTCTATATACCGTTGGGGAACTAAATAATAAACCGTTGATCTCAAAGTGTCCCCTAGTGGGGCATAGAGCCACTGCAGGTGGAGTGGATAACCAGGAAGAAAGTACGGAGTGGAACATGATTTATGTAGGGAACATCAACAAATAAGAGTTTGCTGATGCTGTTGTGGTGACCTTTATTCACTTAAATTCAACTTGATGATTGCCAATAAAAAAATATGTGGTATGAACTTTTTCAGCTTCTGAAGGGAGGCATGCCAGAAAAGAAGTACTGCAGTAAAACAAAACAGCGTCTCATAATCTGTAGTAACTGCTAAATAAATGTAGTAAAGAGTGCAAAGAAATCTCATTTGAAGTGTAAAATAACATAAAATAGAATTAGGGGAATGAGAATGAGGGGAATTGTTATGCAGCTCTCTATCTCTAAAACATCACTACTACACTATACTGTAGATGTATGCCACAAAATCCAAATTATGGCAGCACCAAAAATATGAACAAGCGTGGCATTTTAAATTGCTCGTATCTCAAGATGTTTTCGGTGAGGTCCATATAGATGCTGATTGGCCCCCCTTGTTTTACACTCACAATAAAGAAGAAACTATGGTGAGCACAAAATGCACCAAAAACACAAAAGTTTGTCTGTTCTGGGACTCTTTGGAAAAGTACCCACAGTGTTTGTTGATATAAAAGTGCCATTATGTGGTAACAAAAACACAATTCTTATTTTCAGGGGATTATACACAGCACTGTTGCCTCACAGTAAGAAGGTTCCTGTTTCGAAGCTCGGCTGGGGCTTTTCTGTATGAGTTTGGATGTAGTCCCTGTGTCTGTGTGGGTTCTCTTGCTTCCTTCCACAATCCAAAGACATGCACTTTTAAGGTTAACTGAATAATAAGAGGAGGTACTTCTTCTTCTGGGGGTTCGGTGCCTTGCTCGGGGGCACCTCTCCAGCTACCATACTTTGTTCTTTGTTGTAACTGGTGACTCTAAATTGGCCGTAGGTGTCTATATCGTGGCTGGGGGACTTGTCCAGGGTGTACCTAGGATAGGCTCCAGCCCCACTGTGACCCTGATGAGGATAAGTGCCCCCTAAATCTGACACAAAGGAGCTTTAAACATGGACAAAAAAGTGAGATTCATATTTGTAATGTGACATAGTTTAATCCCTGATGTAAAACTGCCTTTATACGTGTTTATTTATTATTTTTTAATCATTGTTTTAGGTTAATCATCCTTCTCTCAAGCTGGTTGTTTATGTTTTATAATAGAAAGTAAACTAACCGAAGGCGGAAGCAGGCAGCGGTGAATCCTCTCGCGGCTCTCGGGCTCTCTGCGGATAAGGAGCGAGCAGCTGTCAGTGCACGCAGCACAGCGCTGAGCGTCACGACAAGCAGGGGGGCTTTGTGGAGGGACAGAGGCTTTAAAATGCAGCTCAGCGACGACGATTTATGCCCTCTAACACATTGTTGCATGTGTAATACGTGCCGGGTCTCTACCGTTCAAATCTAGCGTCAGGTCTACGTGCAGAGAGATAGGGACTTTTTCCTGTCTGTGTGTGTGTGTGTGTGTGTGCGTGGTTTTTAAATCTTCGCAGTGTTGTCTGCCTCTGTACTGTCCATCCGACAGAACTAGCCCAGACATGAGTACCGTTAATCTGATTTTTTGGGACCAGTTGCAGGCTGGGAGCTCCGACGTGGACTGGTGTGAAGGGAATTACCTAATTTATCCGAGCATCGCTGAATTTTATAACACGGTTGGTTTGAAGGAGCTCTTGTGCTTTTTGAATCTTTTTTGTTTGTTTTTGCATAATAGTTTGGTTGACAGTCAGCTTCTCTGGCGCTGTTTGGTCCTTTTTCTATTGCACTGCTTTCTTGCAGCTTTCAGTCTCACTCTGGGGTTAACTACAGCTAGCTGTGACTTGTATTGACTTTCAACAGTTTGGCTGCTTTTCAGCTTCAGCATCATGATGTTTACATGTTAGCTTCAGGTTACAAATTTTCCTTTTCTTCATTTGCACTTGGCTGACAGTTTGTTAAGGGCCAGCAGCGCACTGATCAACTCCTGACAAGCACGTTGTCACTGAGCTACACGATCAGTTCAACTGTATTTATTTATTTGTTTGTTTGTTTATTTGCTCATAGCTTTTCTTTGTTTATCATTTCAGATCAGCAACATTTTGTTTTTTGTTTTGCCGCCCATATTAATGTGCTTGTTCCGCCAATATGCAACACATTTCAACAGTGGGATTTACCTCATATGGATTCTACTTGTTGTGGTCGGTAAGTTTGCTGGCTGTCTGTGTGTATACTGTGTGTGTGTGTGTGTGTGAGATGACCTCTTAACCTTTCATGTTTCTGTTCAGCTTAATTTCACCTAAACTTCACTCAGCTAACAAATCATATAACTAATATTTATTTATATGAAACTAGCATATATATATAAATATTATATATATGCAGCACTATTTATATTATTTATATTTCCTGTGTGTGGTGTTTTGTGGTCACAAAATACTGCGGCAACAACTAGTTAAACTAGTCAAAATGAATCTTTAATTAGACTTACTGATAAATTATTAGTCGTTTTAAAGGAAAAGGTCACTTGTTCCAGCTTCTCAAATGTGAATATTTGTTAGTTTTCTTTGTCTTATTGATTATTAACGGAATATTTGGGAGTTTTGGACTGTTTGTCAGACAAAGCAAGTGATTAAAACGCGCCAACTTGGCCGTTTTTTCATGATTGTCTTAGATTATAAACCAAAAGAGTGATCAGTTTATTCAGATTAACAAAAAAATAATAGTTAATTACATCTCTAAAATACACAATCATGCACAAGTACATAAAATGTATGTCAGCACTCACACATGTCCACCCACATTCTTAAGCTACAACAACAACAACACTGTTAGGATGTAGTTTCCTCAGCTGTGGCCTCTTGTCACTGTCCTCAATTATAGCTTTAGGTTACCCTGAATCATTTTTTATGACTGGGCTTATTCATTGCTGGATGAATAAGCCTATTGCCTGAGGTTTCATTTGATTTAACGCAGTATTCCGGCCTTAAATGGTGCTTCTGTATGTAAATCGTAAAGAGATCGCACCGCCACTCTCCTTTTTTTTTTTTTTTACTGCAGTTATGAAAACACTCCGGTTGGCTGCAGTGTCAGCAAAGATGACCTGACAGACCTCCCTCTGTTCCCTCTGTTCCTGACAGGTGACCTTAGTGGATGATAGAAAACAACTGTAGCTGTTGAATAGGATTTGCATAACTGACTCAGCCACAAGAACTTGAACAATGGGTCAGATGTAAAATAGGTCATTCATTCTCATTCCGCACTGTGTGTGACTTTGTATTAATCTTGCCCTTCCATGCGCTCTCTGCAACATCTGCCTTCCAACACAGTGATCAAATAAAAGCTGTTTTCCTATAGCTCTATACAAGGCATCCTCATGTATAGTGTAGCCTAGGAGCTCTCACATGGACTTGAAAACACAGCTAACGTGGGTTTACATCTCTCTTCCACTGTCTCTGCAGTTGGTATGACCTTTGACCCAAGCAGCAAAACAACTCTATAGGTTCTTTGGCATTGGCCTCAGCTTTGTGTGGAGTGAGTCTTTCATGTAGTTTGGCGTGACTGCATTGCCTGCTAGCAATCCCAGTGCATACATTTGTTTGTTCTACAAAATATTCTGTCTGTTTGTAATGTTTTGTCTAAGTAATGGTGCAACAAACCCTCCAAAATTCAATTTACCATCATAGAAGACTGAGAAAAGCAGTGACTATTTCCAGTTTAGAAGCTGGAATCTGTAATTTATGAATATTATGATATTTATGGACTCCATGAGAAGGGTCCCTGTATACGTTTTCGTTTTGACTGCCAGTGATATGTGAGCACACGAACACACAACACTAAGTTCATCATGATTAGTAACTTCAACAGTCCCTTTTGGATAAGAAGTTTGCTGAAGTGTAGGAATCCCCTGCAGCGGCTGTTATCAAAACAGATGCTGATAAGAGAGGGACTGTTGGACCGTGATAACAAACAGGCCCTAACTGATCCATCTCTCCCCTCCCCAGCACAAACCCACAGTAACTGTGACACTAGTTTCTACCTAACTCTCTGTGATTCATTTCTTATTCTTGGCTTAAAACAGCAAGGCTCACAAAGTGAGTTACATTATAGAAGACCGATGGTCAGTCCTGTCTTTCTTTTTTTGCACATGTAATCTGTTTTAAAATGGTGACATTTGCAAGTTTTTCCCTTTTATTTAATACAAACGGGAACATGTCACATGTCACACACAAACTGTCTAGACTTTTTATTGTGTTTCATTTCTTTATAAATGGACTTTATAATCTCATTAATCCGTCACTGAACAACATCAGATGACATCTCCCCCTTCTGACGGACAATTTCCACCTCTTGGTCTCTTTCTTTCAGGCATCGGATCGACATATTTTCACGCCACCCTCAGCTTCCTTGGCCAGATGCTGGATGAGTTGGCCATCCTATGGGTGCTCATGTGTGCCATTGCCATGTGGTTTCCTAAGAGATACTTACCCAGGATGTTCAGGAGGGATCGGTATGTTGACCAGTTGCAACGCTGCATCAGAATAACTCCCCTAAAACTGGCGTGTGGTTGTATAGACGCATTGGTTCAACCATGAGCTATGTGTTTGGATGTTTTCATCCCAGCTTACCACTACAGCTGCTAATTTACATGCCTTCAAGTGAATTCTGAGAAAGGAACTTATCTCTGCATTTAGGCTTTGGGCACGTGTTGAGCAGCTTCATCCGTGGAGTTCAAAGTTGGCCACTGTTTTGTCATGTGATGTGCCCTCTGCTGTGACTCCCTGTTTAATAATAGGTCTGTCTGAGATAGCTGACACCAGTAAAAGCTGCACATCACATGTCTTTACTTCTTCTTCTTTCCATTGTCGCAGAGTTGTCGTGGTCACTCTTTCACTTCAGACTGCCACTAAAAATATTCCTCTTGTTTATTATTTGATTGTTAGTGCCAACATTCCTACTGAATTTCACCATCCTGTCCACACAGAGTGCAAAAGTCTGACTTCTTTTGCTTTTCAATCTAGGTCAAGGTTCAAAGTGGTCATCGGCATCTTGTCAGGGATCACCACCGGGCTGGCCTTTGTCAAACCTGTCGTCAACTCATTGTCACTAATGACCCTGGGTATCCCCTGCACGGTTCTGCTCATTACTGAGCTCAAAAGGTTAGTGAAAAGGGTTTGTTAACAACAGCGGAGGTGAGCGTGTGCAGGTGAATGTGCAGCCCTGATCCACGGCCATCATGCTTTGTATCGGTGTATCCTGACATGGACTTAAATATTTCTCCAACTGAGAATGTTCACAGACTTGATTCAAATTCTAGGGAGCGAGGAACAAATCCTGCACCATCTGTGTTTTTTAATTGTTTGTAATGACTTTGATGAAAAAGCCCGTTCTCACTAATTTGTCTTTTAATGTAACCGCGTGTTCTGTTTTTTTTTTGTTTTTTTTTACTGTAATTCATAGTACAAAGGTTGTGGATCCGGGGTTTGGGTATGAGTGTTGTTTTATTATCTGCATGTGCAAACAGTCTATTCAAGATGAGTGAAGTTGCAACACAATTTGGAAATCTGTTGAACTTTGCGCATAAAATCCCTCCCATGTTTATTGCAACTGCTTGTAGCTTGATAAAAAATTCTAAACTCAAGGTCCACGTAGTCGTGGAGCCTGCTGAAGAAGACATCATGTAAATAGACCGTATAAAGGGTGGACGTTGTATTCATGACATCACCCACAGGTTTCTGAACAGTCATTGGATGAGTGTGGTGGCTCTGGCCTTTGACAAGCTAACGTTAGCTAAACAGTGATTAAAATTTTTTTAATTATTTTTATTTATTTTAATATTTTAAGTATAAATCTCCACTGTCTAAACACTTATGCTATATCTAGTCCTTCTTTGGACTTACAGCAGCAGATAATCAGTGACCATGTCTGTGGTTCAAAGTCATATAGTCGGTTTAAATCTGCTGTAATGTGAAGTTAACGTGACAGACAGTGGGAACAGTGTCAGGATGTAGCATGTGTATGTAAACATTTCACCTTTGGTCTTTTGTACTTGCATTGTCTAATGACGTGGAATGTTCCTGACTCATTTTAGGACATTATGAAGTTAAGAAATGTTCCTAAAAGCACACAACAAGGCACTCATGCCCATTTTTGTGTGTGTGTGTGTGTGTGTGTGTGTGTGTTAGTGTCTCTAAAGCTTTCTTCCGTCACAGTAACATGGAGCTGCTCTGTTGTTTCCGTTTCCCACAGCCCTTACTCACAACCGTCAGTCTTTTAACCTTCAGTCATCTATTGTTCAACCTGTTAGCAATTCTTGACATTACTGCAAGTGCCAGTCATCAATAGAGGCTGCTTGTTTTTGTTCTGCTAAATGGGAGAGAATTCCTGTGGCCCTGGCTGATAGACTTTTGCCCTCAGAAACGACAGACTGTTTTCTTCTTACTGTTTGCTTTTTTTTACAGTACGCCTGCTGGCTCCCATTCAAGTCACTTCCAGTGAACAAAAACATGTCTGGTGTATAGGACATCCATTAGTGATATTACACAACACAAAGTGTTGAAGCAATAATACCAGTCATAGTTGTGCTATGATAGCTGAGTTATTCTAGTTATTTATAGTTATTTACTGGTATGATAATAAAAAACAAAAAGTGATTATGTCTGAAAAATGAGTTGGTGCATGTGAGGACAAAGTTCATTTTCACATTGCAGAAATAATGAGTGGATACCATCCATAGACTCTATTATAGCAGCTATTTATTATTTAAATCTTTAACTGAAACAACAGATGTACTCCTTGACTCAAGTCCCACTTAGGATTTAACTCTTCGCTGTCTCAGAAGGCTTTTAAGTAAACACAACAAAGAAATGGCCTCAAAGTACAGACAAATGGTACTTCATATACAATATATTAAGAGAAAAAACATACCCGTACATACACATTTATGCATATTTATACACATACCTTCATATACACATCAGAAATCACAGGAAAAATAAATGCTACCCATTAAAATACCACCAATTTAATCTTTTCCTCTCATAGTTTTGCTCATTGTTTCTTCTCCTTTGAACACGGTAACAAAAAGGAAGTCAGATTGGGCAAGAGTCAAGAGGTCAGATGATATTTTTTAATGTATTTGGAGATTTATAAAGTCATAATAAGGTTATTTTGTAGTCTGGTTGTTGAGATGCATACCAGATATTTTGACTGCAATGTCCCTGGTTTCATACGGAGTCCTCTTCACTTCATTTTCCGTACTTTGGCCTATCCGCTGAAGCCAAAACGCCCCCAGAAAAGGCAAAATAATCATAGTAGAAAAGCACAATAATTATCCAAACTGTTTAGTTTACAGACTTTCTGCTTTCTCTCTCTTTCTCTGCTTTTCTCTCAGCCATATGGCTGTGCACAAACAGATTTTCTCCCTTGCAGTGAGGGATTATTATCAGCAGCATTGTGGATATGCTCGCTTTACCTCCAAATAAAGCGATTTAGAAAATGTGTCGTTTACAACCAGTCTGATTGTCTGACGGCTCGCTTCCTCCCCCGCCTCATCAGACTTCATCTGACGTCACCAGATTTCCATCTGGGAACTATGTTTTATATCACTTATATATTTGCACTTTCAAAATATCAACAATGCTGCATGATCTCTGTTTTTATTAATACAATTTGATATTGTTTAATAGAGTATTGTCATATATTATGTAAGCTGTGCCTTCAAGGACTCATCTCCAGTGTAAGTCAGGCCCTGTTTCACTGATCCAGTGGAGCCTCTTCCTTTCTTTTCCCTTGAGTGAGCGAAGCCTCTCAGCAGTGCTTCGCCCCAGTCCTTTCCTTCACTTATCTTCGCCAACAGAAAACTCTCCATCACACTGCGTCTCTCAGGAGAGGTCCCGGTTTCATGACGTTTCTTATCTGACATGCTTCTGTTTGAGCTGATAGACACAGTATACCAGATATCCGTCTGTGTGGTGGTGGCTTTGTCAGTGTATGTTTGTTAGCAGGAAGGGGCGTCGGTCAACTTATGGCAATTGTAGTGTATGCGTGCGAAGGCAGTTACTGAGCCTGCAGCTGACTTAGTTACTGTACCTTATGCACAGTCAGGATTTGCTCCCATGTGAATATAATGGATCGAAACACTTACAGTATAATACAGTATTGATGGCAATTTAATGGCATATTTCCCCTCGGGAAGACAGATCACTGGCCATCTATTTCTGCACTTCCTCTTGCAGATGAGTAGCCATGATGCCATTTTTTTCTTACTCCCTCTCTGAACCAGTTATGTAACATCATCACAGTGGTATGATAATTGATTTACCTCACTTAAAACCTTCGAAAGAAGACATTAAACAATCTTCATTTTTACATAGGGAAAGTTGAATCTATAATTATTCAAACACTCACTTCATCAATTCAGTATACTGTAGTCTGGTATGACCAGTGGGTAATGGTGGTTAATGTTGGTTACATATCTTTCTAATTTGCACAATTTCCTGATATACTGAGTTCATGACACGTGTCTACTTGGACTTCAGTTGCACTACATTTTAGCATTAAAGCTATGTTAATCATTATTTTCTGTATCAACAATGGATCAACTGACAACATGTAATGAGAAAGAAGTCATTCCTAGTGACCAAGCAGCATCTGTGGCTGTGAAATGAAGCCAACAAGGAAGTGCTAAAAACTGCAGTTCATTGAACGGCCACTTGAGGCTGGCCACAGAACACGTCAATCTCCATAAGACCCCATAAGGGCTCCATAAGGGCTCTATAGCTAATTTTCCCATTCATGACAACTGTACTGGGGTTATATTTTTATAAGTCACATGTTCAAATTATATTAAGGTTATGCAGAATTAAAGTAGTGGCCACAGTAACTGACAAGTGGGTGCTATTACAAGTTGCTCTTGCAGGTTGATGAGTGGCGAGCCAGCAGAGGCAGGAAGCCAGAGCCGACACACTGAGCTTCACAACAGCTCTTTAGAAACCTCCAGGTGACATCATGGATACTACGCCTGTGTTTTATACAGTCTATGGTAGCGACGAACCCAGACAGAATTATCATCTGACTTTACAGTTCCTCTCAGGTCTATGAAATATTTTAGCCTCTTTTAGCTTGTTGTTTTGGTAGAAACTCATCAGTCTTGTTTCCATCCGCAGCAGCCAGCTGGAAGTAGTTAAAAAAACCTAAACAATAATATGCAAATGTTTTATTTTCATGTGACCAAAGAAATTAAGCGCAGGTTTAACCACTGTCCCGTACTTGCCACAGGGTTGCAACAATGGCCGCTGTTCACCAGAGTTGCACAAGCTAACTCTTAAAATCTGTTTCTACTGTCAGAGTCATCTTGGCTGCTCCTTCACTCTGAACTAACACTTGAAATTTCCCATGGTCTCTGCAGCTGGATGTTGCTTGTTGTTTATCTGAGTTGTGCTGTTGTTATTGTGTTGTTATGCTTGCTGGAAACAGTTAGTTTCATCCCAGCATTCCTGTCCCCTCGAAACAATGGTAATCCAAATTAAACTCTTGTAAAATGATGACGTCATCAACTGCTCCATCTTAAGGGAAGGTGACAAACGGTCACAGTGACACAGTGCTTCGTCATCACAGTTTAGTCAGGCTTCCTTGTCCCTTGTCTTTTGTTTTGGCACTCAGTGTTTGTTTCAGCCAGCAGCAGGGCTGTGACTGGTGTGTCTAAGAAGGACAAGACTAAGAATAGTTTATCAGCAGCATTCTAGATTAGCACATGTCTCTGTAGGTCAGTGCTGTGTCCACTAGGAGATATTCATGTGGAGAAGTAGACCAGAGTACTTGGTACTTGGTCCACAGTTCTGCCAGGTCCCAAAACAAAGAGAAGATAATCCCTTCATCTTAAGAGAAATGTTTAACCTACAGTTTAATCAACTGGTACGATCATCTAAGTCATAAATATAAAAGCACCCACAGCAAAAGCACCTTAAATACATCATAAACAATAAGGTTTGCATACACAAGACTCAAAGCACATTTAATGAAATCAAATGTAAAAATACAGAAACAATGTGCTGTATGTTCTTGAATTATGGTAACATAATGAAGAGCAACATTACAGGTCACTTCTATCTGTGAGTCACAGTGTATTTGTGTGTGTTTTCACAGTTGTACACATTTCTCAGCGCTCTGTTTGATCATTGCAGGTGTGAAAACCCACGTGTGTTCAAGTTGGGACTGGTCTCAGGGATCTGGTGGGCACTGGCTCTGCTTTGCTGGATCAGTGACAGGATATTCTGTGAAATGTGGTCATCTGTTAACTTTCCCTACCTACACTGTGCTTGGTAAGCTCAAAGTCCTTTCTGTCTATAATGAAGTCGTTGAATCTTTTCATCATAATTTTTTAAGAAATGGGTGAATAAATCTGCCTGTTGAGTGAGATAATGTCAGTTTAGAATAGCAATCGACTTTGCTTCAAGACATTTCCACTGTTTCCCATGAAACATTAAAGAATGATGGAGATTGCTGGACTAGAATCAAGAAAAACGAAACCATGAAGTACAAAATTACGGACAAATAAAGCACCAAAGACATTGTTAATCTTTCACTGCTGATGACTGCTGACCACGTCCTCTTACTCTTACAGGCACATCCTCATCTGTCTGGCTTCCTACTTGGGCTGCGTTTGCTTCGCCTACTTTGACGTCGCAACTGAGGCCCCGGAGCGAGGACCCGTAATCATGTTTTGGCCCAACGAGAAATGGGCTTTCATTGGCGTGCCCTACGTTTCCTTCCTCTTCGTCCACAAGAAGTCTGCTATCAAGGTGACTTAATCGCGACTTGGGTCTGCAGCTCTGCTGGTCGCGCTTCAACACTTCTCACAACACACACCACTAAGTCGGGTTGCGTCCAGTGGTGACGGGGTGATGTAGGCGATGCACTTTTTGGCCAACAGTCTTTTCCTTCTTCTGTCCCCGGTCTGGTTTTCACTACACAGCAGTGTTTATGCAACAAAATGTGTCACAAAGCAGTCGAGCGTGACACAGGGTGACTTTTTAAATGAAACAGTATCAAAGCCAAGAAACCTTTACAGTGTTCCAGACACCCTCTCAGGCTTTGCATAGGCGCTCTTGTAAGTATTAGTATTATGCATTTCAGGCTTCTTTAAAGAGAAGGTTTTGTACATTTTATAGTGACTAAGAAAACCTCATTATAAAGCATCATATTGCCTTTATAAACACGATAAATAATAGCATCTCATAGGTGCAGTCTGGCCATCATGAAACCATGTTTAGAAACAATAAAGCACTGGATTCATTAACTGTGATCAATGCATTAAGTATTAAAACTTCATGTTGTATTGCTTAGCCAATCTTACTATGCTCAATGAATCACCAAGCTGGTTCATGAGGTGTTACAGAAGTGTTCTAAGAAGGTATTTCACACAAAGCCTTATGTGTATTTAAATACATAACGGATTCAGGCCTCTGTTGACTGACTTTTTAATTTAAAACATTAGAAGTAGACTTCTTTCTTTCGCGTGTGTGCTATGTTTTACTTCCAGCATGCCACTGTGATTGTTCAAGATATTATATGAGAAATGTGTTTAATATATTCATGTATATATCTTGTTAACTAACAATGTATTATGCAGTTATTTTTTTGATATCATTCATATATAACTGAATGAAAAGGTACCATTTGATATTGGCAGAAACCCAAAGGAAAAAAAAACAAAAAACAGAATGTGAAATCAAAATGTATTGAGATATGATTGACTATTCAAGGAAATAATTACTTATTTTGCACAAAATGAAGAATGGTTCTCAAAGCCTTCGGCTAAATACTCACTGCGTAGCATTTCGAGCATGATAATTCTAATTATTTACTCAAATATTTGCTTGCTAATGCTGTTAATGCTTCCGTTTTCTGATTTGCACCCAGCGTGCAAAGACTCTTAAACTTGTCTCCAGGGTTATTTATTCCAGGCTCACTATTTTAGACTTTGTGCTAAATATCCATTGAAACTGTAAAAGCCTTAATCAAACAGAAACATGGACTAAAAAGGCAAAGGAATGTGCATTCTGTCCTTGTGTGATGCAACTGAAGTGTTTGCTCTAAAAGGGGAAATGCAGTGTAACGACTGCATTCAGTAACAAATGGGAATTTAGGTTATATCAGGTAAAGTTGTAGGTTTTAATACTTAGTCTATACATTTCATTTGTTCATGTCTAGTTGACAGAAATCAGTAGAAATTCTGTATGTGGAATAAAAAAGGGAAGTATGTTTCAAAGCTACACACTAACCCTAAAAGACAAGGAGCACCAAAGCTTTTTCTTTTCATTTCATTACAGTCCATTGTTTTAAAGGTTGTTCTGGAAAACTGCCTCAAGCTGTTTAACTAATATTATTTTACTCCTGTCCTCCCGCAGAGGCTTCTGGAAACTCAAATTGCTAAAATAACTTATGCCTACATGAAGGATCAAATAAAAGATCATGATTTACAAAGAACAAAACTATTTTTTTGAGATTCTGAAGTGGTATTTTCTAACAACATGAAGTATTTTGTGAAATCCAAAACAACTTATATTTTTGTAAAAAAAAAAAAAAATGAAGTGTAGCCAAAATTGAAGGGTGAGTGATTTTTTTGATATTGCATGATTACTACCTTTGTATCGCCAAACATTCTTAAAAACAGTTTTTTCTATGTTATCTTCAGGAGAAATGGACAGTATGTGATCAAAAGCTGTTGTTTTGCTCAAGAACACTTACATGTGCTGCAGATCTTATTGAATCGTACCTCTGATCCATGATGGTGGGTTGTTTGTATGAAGTCAGTGAGTCACCCTCAGATAAAGGAGCTTGTGTAACAGGACAGCTTGTCTAATGCTGCCCTCTGCATCGTGATGTTTGTGTTGGCATGAGGTATGATTATGATCTCATAACAGTGAAGTCTTTTTTATGACCTTAACGCGTGTATATAAATCTCAGTTTTTGTTTTTTTGTTTTCTCTGCTTGCAATGACAATACAGACAAACTGCACAGAGGTATTTATTTTCATAATTTATCTTGTTTTGTAAACAAATATTTGTAATAGATTAGAACATTAGTATTTTATTTTATTTTATTTTATGCAATAAACAAAGTCAATACTCAAAATGATTCCTGGTGTTTATTTTACAAATCTCACACACTGTTGGAATAATGCATGCATGCATCCAAAATATTCAGCATCAGTGTTGAAAAGTAACTAAGTACAAATACTGTACTTATGTAAGGCATTTGCACTGTGTTTACCGAAGTACATCAAATTTATGCTACTTATATTCTTATAGTACACTACATTTCTGAGAGAAATATTACTTATAGTACTTTTTACTTCACTACACAGCCCAGTGATGAAGTGGTGACTTCAGGGTGTACCCCGACTCTCGCCCAAAGTCAACTGGGATTGGCTCCAGCCCCCATGACCCTGATAAGGTTAAGTGGTCACAAGAAATTGATGGATGGATGGACTTGAACTGAACTCTTCATTTATTTATCTTGTTGCATTCGTTAAAAACTGTACAAATTGTTATCTCAAGATGAATAAACATTTATGTCTTTTGGGTACTTGCAGGCTCCATAATTTAATAATCTGAAAGGAGCCATTTTGCATAGTGAGTACTTTAACTGTAGATGCTTTAAGTACATTTTTAAACAATAAAAACTGTACCTTACTTCTTATGCAGGACTTTTACTTCTAACAGTTATTTTATGCCGTGGTATTGTTACTTTTACTTAAGTAAAGCATCTGAATACTAACAATACATTGTAGCTTTATGATGAAGATGAGACTTTTTGCCACCAGGGGGCAAAGTTTTTCCACATTACTTTATTTCTCTCAGCTGTCTACCCTTAAAATACTGAAGGAAAATTAGAAAAGTCAAAAATTATGTATATGCCTTTTAAACACGTTTCTTCCACCCTCCAAATTAAATTATATCCAGTCCACAGACACTGTGTTAAAAGTTCTGCTTTCTTTATATTCTGGGATTCACTCTGCTCATCAGTGAAGTGTATTTTTAAAATCAGTTTACAAAAGTTAGAAGTTGTTACTGTAGATCTTCAAATACAAATAAAATGAGCTTGAGATGTGACACACTCACTGTAAGAACGTGAAATAAATACAGTTAAATATAAAGAAGTTTGTGCTCAGCATCACTTAAATTAAATGTGTGATGTGGCAGTTTGATCTCTTCAGGCAGATTTATAGTGAACTGAGTTCAGGAGTGCAGAAGAACACACGGGGAGTCTGCCTTCAGTCACTGTGGCCCTCTGTGGTCGGCTGTGGATCTGAGGGACTCCACCTCTGTAGACATTGTTTAAATAAACATTAAGATTATGTTATATGGTTACAGTTTTTAAGTCTTACTGAACTGGTTCTTGGTTTCTATGCCCTGGTTCTTACTCTCTTCATATTGGCTATCATGTATTATAACATTTTATCACCATATGGCCAAATTTAATTTATGTATTTATTTATTTTTTTGCAAAATTCTATTCATTATTGTCTATTTCTGTTTTTATTTTTTGCTCTGTGAAGCACTTTGGGCTACATGTTTGCACGAGAGTTGCTATATAAATAAATAAAGTTTAAGTTCAAATACAGAAATACAACATTATTAAATTGCATGAATTCATTCAGACAACAGATATAACCATGAAATTGTGTCATAGAACCCAAAAACATTTTTATTATTTTGAAATAGTATTTCAAAATGTCTCTTTTTACAATTGAAAGACAAAGACTTTGTGATTAAAAGGCATTTTAATAAATTAAAATAACAATAAACTAACTTGTTATGGTTTTTTATCATTATAATTAAATATATTTTGTTATTTGTGCTGATTCTGTGTTTATTTACATCCTTGTTTATTCCATAATTAATGTATTTCATATTGAACGCTCAGTCTCCAGTGCCCAAATGTCCAATGAGGTTTAATTTTACCATCGTATTTTCTATAATAAGCCAAATGAATGATGAGTGATGAATAAATGATACTGTTAATGATTAAATATCATGCCATACTGTATTTCATGGTCAAATGAGGGCAGTGACTCTGCTGAAGGAAGTCCCGCCTCCTGTTATTTTTAAAGCCTCTCATTGGTTCTCACACATGTCACTCAAATAACAGCCATGTCGAGATTATGGGTCAGATAGAAGACCATCGGTTTTAATCTGGTTGACTCGTGTGGATGTATTTCACCGTTATACATTTGGAGATCCGCCCCGGGAATAAACTCTAATATCTTCACTGACGCTGACGCGTACTGACGCTCCTTCTGCGGCTCCGTGTGCGCCTTTTTGTCAGCGGAATTACAGGATGATGTTTATAATTAGACGCTGAAACAACTGACGGCGCGTTTGTCGAGCCTTGGAAGAATTAAAAAAAAAAAAAAAAAAGGTGTTTCCACAACCAGCGCTGTCAAACATAAGAGGACCATAGATGTGATTCCTTCCCACTACGGGCGGCGTTTAAGACAAACATCCATCCAAATGATGTCAGGAAAGCATTTCAAGGCTCATGAAGTGAGCTGCTGCATCAAGTATTTCATCTTCGGCTTCAATATAATATTCTGGGTAAGTCCCTCTGTTTGCTGTTTGCAGGACTTGCAGGCCTGCTGTGAGCTTAATACACTGACATGACATGTTTTTGTTCTCCATCAACAATAAGCTTTCTGTTCCTGTAGGTGAGGGTGAGGTGGTGTTTTCTTTTCTTCTTTGGTTTTTAATAGGAGACATGGATGATTTCATCCCCGCAATAGGCTCCCTGCTCCTGTGCACTTGCTCCCACTGTCAGCACGCTTTTGTTTTTGTGTAGACAGCATCAGTGTGTGTGTGTGTGTGTGTGTGTGTGTGTGTGTGTGTGTGTGTGTGAGAGAGAGAGAGAGATCTGATGAGGGGCTTTCCTGGCTGTCAGATGTATTTGTTTACATCAAACTATCTGAGGACATTTTATTGTCAGTGTCAGGGGTGATGAGCTGGGACTGCTCTGGTAAACTGTAATCATCTTGCACTGAGTGAAATCACAAGGAAAACAAACACCTCCTCCTGTGCTTTGGACCCACCAGTAACCCCATCAAGAGCTGCTGGATGTCCCACTTTGGGTCTCCAGTTACTAATTTTAAACAGTACCTGGTGGTTTCACGGAAGAAGGATGAGATCTGCCACAAAGGGGATTTATTAGAATGAACCATATAATATAATACTGTATGTTTGTGTCATGCACCAAAGGTGCCCAGCCCACATGGACAATAACAAAGGCAACAAGAGCAAAAAGAAGAAGTAATGCACCGAACACAACCTTGCTTATTACATTAAAGCTATGAAACTAAAGACTAAAAAAAAAATAACACAGACTGTTCAAAAATGAAGCTAAATATGTAATGCATGACTTATTTGAGGGGGGTGGGTGATGTGTGTTAGAGCTGAAATGATTAGGTGACTAATTTTTTATTTGATTGACAGAAAACTAGACTCGATTTATTGTTTGAGCCATTAATGCCAAAACATTTGACTGTTAAAGGCTCCCAAATGTGAGAATTCACTGTTTTCTGTCTTTGGGGTTAGGTGATGAGCGAACGTGAAGGTTTGTTATGTGGGAAAGTGGCCAAATGATACAGTTGACAAGTGAAAACAGGAACAGGAAACACGTTGGTAAATCCAAATGAAAATGAAGCAATATATATTTTAAACCTTTAAAAAATAAATGCTCAATATTTTTATTTGTCAGCGAATTGCATGAAAAAAACACAACCAAATTGCTGTGATGAGCATTTTTCACTATTTTCTGATGTTTTATAGACCAGACATTAATCTCTTAACTGATGAATCTATAAAATGTTTTCTCTAAAATACTTTCGTCTCTTTAGGGGTTAAAAAATGCTCATGCTCACAATTACCCATGCAGCAAGCTGATGTCTTCAAAAAAGCTTGCGTTGTCCGACAACAGTATACATCCAAATAATGAAGCAGCAAATCTTCCAATTTTCTTGATAATTGACTGCAATGATGAATCCATTTCCTGTAGATTAACCAACTGAATATTTGTTGCAGCACTGATCGTGATGTGGATAAAGTGTGTGTTGTGATATAATACAGTTTCTAGAAAATGCATTGAGTGTTCTGAGAAAAAGGCCCGTTCACTCATCGCCCCCGGTGACATTAAAACAACGATCACAATACAAACAGTCCAAAAAAAATGTTTGACAGTCGACAGATTTATATTGATAGCATTTATATGGCTGTATCGCTCGCCCTTTTTTTGAATGTTCTGCTGGAAGTGGAGCCGGTCTGTTTGTGCCCTCTCACAGACCTCTAGAGTGATGAAGAGGAAGGCCACCTGTCAGGCCCTACTGAGGCTCTCAGCCAACCATGCAGTCAGTCAGTGACCTCTGTGATCCCTTCACCATTCATATATCATCAGAGGAAGTTGGCTGTGTCAGAAGCATCTGTTCCTCCTTCCTCTGAACCCATGTCACTGATAATCACTTGAAAAGTTAATCTGCAAAGTGTTTTATACGTATTGACAGAAAAAAAAAACATTAATTTAACGAGGTTAAGTGACTTAAACCAGCATCGAGTCTGTAAATGCGTATAAATAAACTGTTATCAGCAGTTCTTTAAAGAGCATCATTATCATTTCATATAATATATTTTGATTCTTGTTATAAAGTAGTTTAATGTGTAATCCAATATCCAAACTACATGTTACAAGTTATGAACACAAGGTCCACTCAGTAGCTAATTGCAGAGCTTTTAACCACATCTGGTGGTCTTCATCAGCTGATGGGATTTGCTCAGTAGTTTTGGATCAATAACATCCACAATATCAATGTTGCAGTGATGCGTTTTACAACTAATAAGAGCCACGAGCCACAGCACAGAGTGATGTCTTGAATGCGCCGCCTTAGTCTCGACAGCAGAAAATGGCAAATATTATAAATATTTTGATGTATAACAAAATGTAATTAGAAAATAAATGTGTTAATAAATCACTAATATGACTAATGCATTTAAAAAAATATGGTTTCATTCCTATAATAAGTCTGACTACGAAGCTACCAGCCGGTTGCAAAATGCCTTCAGTGCTTTGATCCTGAAATGTGGTTTTGAACTTTTACACTGTGGGTGGAAACTTGTTCAGTCATAATGCGTTCAGGCTGTTATAAGATGCTTTCTAATATGGGAGTCTCCTGCTGATACTGCAGACAGAGACGAGAAATATTTAGTAATGGACAACAGCCAGGAAAATCTCACTGTGGTTTCGCTCCGTGCTTCTGTGTGATGACTACATGTTGTTGTCACAGCAAAATAATCCTGCTCTCTTGTCTCTTTCTTCTTTGTCTGTTAGTTCCTTGGAGTGGCGTTCCTCGGCATTGGTTTGTGGGCATGGAGCGAAAAGGTGATTATTTTCTGATTCTCTCTCTGTGTAACAATAATTGTATGTGAATCTTTTCCCCCTATAAACACCTGCAAATAATCCATAAACTAAGCAAGATAATTTACGTTCATCCCCTGTTGCTCACACCCATCTGTCTGCACAAAATCCTCGCAGTGGCTTTACTGAATCAGAAAGGAATGTCATGCTTTCCGGTGGGACGCCCCTCTGAACAATGGACAGAAGAAAGGATCTGATTCATTTCACAGATTCATTCATTGTGTACTCTAAGTACTGGGGGTGTCAAAGGGGGGATAGACGGTCTAGTGAGTTTTCAAGTGTCCTGACTTTCACTGAAGATGGTTGGTCATTGTTTTCATTATATGTTAATCAGATAATTGTCCTGATTACTTGATTAATTGCTTGGTCAATAAAATATTTAGAAGACAGGAAATGCCCTTTACAGTCTCCACGGGTGGAGTCTTGAAATGTTTTGTTTTGTCTGGCCAACAGCCCCTAACCCAAACAGATTCAATTTACTGTGATAAAAAACAGAAAAGAGCAAATCCTCACATGTGCAAAGCTCGAATGAGAGAATATCTGGCTTTTTTTCAAATAAATGATTTAAACAGTTCAAAAAAAGGTTAAAAGTTCAACATTTTGGGAAACATGCTCATAATCTATCTTGCAAAGAGTTAGATGAGAAGATCGATACCTCTTTTGTGTCTGTATGTTAAACACGAAGCTAGAACCAGCAGCCGCTTAGCTTAGCACAAATACTGAAAACACCGCTAGCCTGACTCTGCCCAAAGCACCAGCTCATTCATTAACACATGAAACCACATTTGTTTAATCTGTACACAAACCAAAGTGTAAAAATAATCATTTGATATTTTACAAGGGTTATAGTGTTATAGGGTTACACTTCCTGGCACTTTACTGGCTCTGAACAACGCAGGGAAATAATCCAGTTTATGACCCTCCATAAAACTTGTTATGGTTATTTGTATGAATCAAAGCCACATTCTTATAGAGTTGATGGTCGGTGGATTTTGTTACCTTGGGACAGAGGCAGGATTGCGGTTTCCCCCGATTGCAGTCTTTATGCTAAGACAAGACAACTGGCTGCTGGCTCCAGCTTCACATTTACTGTACAGACATTAGAGTGGCATCCATCAGACCATCCGTCTGACTCTTTGCAAGAGTGTGATTCAGCATATTTACCAAAATGTCAGACTGTTCCTTTAAGTATAATCAACTAATTGTTCAAGCTCATCACATTAACAAAGTTGAGACTTACAGAGGGTGTACGCTGGACACTTATAAACGTGCCAAATATACGGAAGATTGATGTCTGATATTTAGTTTCCTTGATGAAGACGGTGGACTTTAGTCAGACTTTAACCCCTCACTCTGTTTTACCAGGGCGTCCTCTCCAACATCTCGTCCATCACAGACCTGGGGGGTTTTGATCCAGTCTGGCTCTTCTTGGTGGTGGGTGGTGTGATGTTCATCCTTGGATTCGCTGGTTGCATCGGAGCGCTGCGAGAAAACTCTTTCTTGCTCAAATTTGTACGTTTCCTTATTAAACATATTGTGAAGAATCCTTAATATAGTATCCATATTTCAGTCTGCATTGGTTTCGCAGTGATATTTGCTAAATTCAGAGAACTGTGAATGTTTCAGTTTTCCGTGTTCCTGGGGATTATCTTCTTCCTGGAGCTGACTGCAGGAGTCCTGGCCTTTGTCTTCAAAGACTGGATCAAAGACCAGCTCAACTCTTTCATCAACAACAACATTCGAGCCTACAGAGACGACATTGATCTACAGAACCTGATAGATTTCACCCAAGAATACGTGAGCTCTATATTTTTATATCCACAGTGCTTGCTTCACTCCAGTGTTGTCTTTACCTTGGTTTAATCATGATGTTTCATTTCTGTGGGACATTGTTGACATATCTGTTTAACCTTGTAGTGGGAGTGTTGTGGAGCTTTTGGAGCTGACGACTGGAATTTGAACATCTACTTCAACTGCACTGACTCAAACCCGAGTCGTGAAAAATGTGGAGTGCCCTTTTCCTGCTGCACTAAAGATCCAGCGGTATGTCTTCCCAAGAACTCAACACACGTTGAGTCTTTCTAATTCACGGCCAATTCATTCCTATTTATGTTTAAACACATCGAGCCAATGGGTGCAATTTGAAGTTTTTGTGTCTCACAAGTTGGAGTTAAAAAGATACGGAAATTGTGAAGGGCCCCCTCGTGACACATAGCTCGGTTATCTATGTCCTCCAGAAGGTTAGCTAAAAATGTCAAATCTCATGGCTGGTTTCCAACAGGACATCCAGGCCTCAGTGTTTAGTCCTCATAGACTCTGCCAGCACAGCAAAGTCTGAGAGCGCCTGGGAGGAGTTATCTTGACCAAAGCATTTTTTTGGCAGAAAAATGCTGCTCTCTGTGCAAGGCAGTTGCTGTCCTCTGATTTGGAAAAACAGTCTTGCTTCATTGTAATGAAGGTTGCACAAGAGCCTTTTTTATTTGCTGACCTAAGGACATGCTGTTCCACCAAGGTCATCCTTTTTGATAGCAACACTCAAGTTGAAATGGAAATTGAATACCACATGATGTTCTCTGGGGTATCATTTACTCTGAACTTTTCTATCCTGTAACTGCTGAACAAAATACACAGTAACAACACTACTTTCAGTCTGTGACTTTAAAAAGAAAGCAGGGGTGGAGGTGTTTTTAAGTCTTGTTTACCATTTAAATGACACTGCATTTAAAGAATAAGGCTTTCCTTATTGTCACCAAATTCCATAAAAAAGACCCAAAACCAACAATGTGTTTGTCTTTCTGCAGCCTGTCTGTGGTTTTCAGACCTGAGCCCATTAGTTCCTGCTGAAGATGGAAAAAAGGATCCATCAGAATTTCCTAATGCCCAAGGAGATGTCTCTGTTTGTCAGAACAAACAGTCCAAAAGCCAACAAGATTCAATTTACAGTAATATAAAACAGAAAAAAGTGCAAATGCTCGCATGTACAAAGCTTTAACCAGAAAAAATATTTGGCATTTTTTAATAATTTACTTAAACAATCAATGTAATAGTTCAGCATTCTGGAACACAGGATGGTATTCTTGCAACGAGATAATCAATATCTCTCTCATGTCTGTACATTGAATTTATGGTTGGAACC
The DNA here is from genome assembly GCA_028641955.1 of Protonibea diacanthus. Lineage (NCBI taxonomy): Eukaryota > Metazoa > Chordata > Actinopteri > Sciaenidae > Protonibea > Protonibea diacanthus. Next base: position 5,971,699 of record CM053977.1, read on the forward strand.
AGCAGCAGCAGCAGGTTAGCTGAAAACAATGGAGCTCTGCGGCACAGAAAAATAAAATATATCCGGCTTTGGCTACATGAACAATAAAATCTAACCTATTTTTAATGCATAGACTTCATAATTAAATTTTCAATCTGCGTGGCTTTGCAAGACCTGCTTGTCACTGTCACTTTTAATGTTCTGGGATTTTACCAGATCAAAACATCAAGTCAAGTCCCACAGCAGTTAGGTCTAAAGTCCCAATTTTTATGGTCTAAATCTGAGTCAAATCCAAGTCTTAAGGTTCAAGTGTGCAGCTCTGCTCTGTGCAGGTTTACACAGGTTTAGTTCACTGGGAGCCCTCCTGTCCAATACACATGTAAAGGCCAAACACACTCCAGTAGTGTTCCTGGAGATATAATGGTACGGCATGCTCATCTTGGCAGTGACAAAACTGAAAATGAAGTCCAGGTTAAAAACAAGCAGTATTTTCCTTTTATGTCCTCCTACTATATGACATTATCTTTAAATGTCTTGACTTTTGAAAAATGTATAAGCTTGAACCATCTTCTCTTCACAGGAGGATGTCATCAACACGCAGTGTGGCTACGACATCAGAGCAAAAACGGTGAGTGGCTCACAGGAATTTATAACAGAGATTAAAACCCTGATCTAAAAGTAAGCCGGCATTATAAAACAATATGAAGGCAGACGTTTCTCTTGCTTATTTTGCCTCAGCCAGTTTTTTTGGCTGCATGAGGTCATCAGGTACTCCACCCTGGGCACAATATTCCTCTTTCACAGTGTTTCCCAACTCCCCAGTCTTCAAAATACAGCTGCTGGCTCCCCATCAGAACTTTGGGCCGTGTGGTATTACTCACGCTGCAGCAATGCACTGGGTATTAAAACCCCTCCCCCATCATTGGCTTTGGCCTTACTCCATAGTAGCATAATGTAAGGAAAAGGCTGTGCTTGTTTTCTTGACTTAAAATGTGAGGAAAAAGCCAGAGAGAACTAGTTTTAACGAGAGTCTGAGCCAAAAAAGAGTGGGCTGAGTGTGTGTGTGTTAACAACCGGATAACATCAGTTCAGAGGGAGTTTATTGTGAACGGACCACAACATGAAAAAGAGAATCGTGTGCTACCATTAAAAATAATCATGTTGTTAAGTGCTGCAAAGCGACGTAAATCCCAACATGATTACCTAGAGTAGGAAGGATAATAAAAGTAAAAGCCAAAACATTTCATCTGCACTTGATTGTTGGAGTAAAATGCTGGTTTCTGCTGTTTTTTATGTGTTCTGTCAGGACTCTGAGCAGCGGACCTTCATTTATATCAAAGGATGCGTCCCTCAGTTTGAAAAGTGGCTTCAAGACAACCTAACTGTGGTGGCAGGCATCTTCATTGGAATTGCATTATTACAAGTGAGAAACAATGTGAACAGTTTAGTTTGTGATCTGTCAACTTTGAACTTTTGCCTAATGTGAAATATATTTGTTTCTTTTTTTAGATTTTCGGCATCTGTTTAGCACAGAATCTCGTGAGCGACATTGAAGCTGTGAGAGAGAGTTGGTAGGTTTGTTTATTTTTATTTGACCTTTAGCTGCAGGAGCCTTTTTTGTTAATGTATCTCCAAAACTATTGGACGGATCGTCAGAAATTTGATGATCCTTTAAGTTTTCAAAGTTTTCAGTTATCCTGTGAAATATCAAACAAACATTTCAGGGTCCCCAGAGGATGAATCCTGCTCATTTTAGCGCATGAGGTTGACATTTGTGGTTATGATTGAAAAATCCAACATTGAACATTTAAGTGTCAAAACTCCAGCTGTAGTCTTCAGGACAACTTTATTATGAGATATTTCATGTGGTACACTTTGCAAGTAGGCAAAGTTGTGCCAGATATTCACACTCTACCTGAGCCCACTTTGCAGAGCCAGTTGCATGTGTTATGTTATGTAATTGTTCATTTAATGTGCTGATTTAATTTGATCCATTAATCTTCTTTTTGTGCAGTTTGTTTACCTAAGACCTCCACACAATCTCCAAAGGCAGGATGGATGTACCAGGTAAGCACTATTAGATCCATTAGCCTTGCAGTTTATACATATTTATATTTGTATTGATTGATTTTATTGATTGCCCCCCTGTGTTCTCACTGAAATGTTTTTTTTTTTCTTTTGTCTTCAGGACTCTGCAGTTTGGACACCAGCGATGAAGGGAAATAGATTAATCAGCTAATGTGTCCAGAACTAAGAGCCTGATTCATATGTAAATAATAAATTTAGAGTTATTTTTAGAGTTATTCGTGGCCCTACTTTTGACTGAAGCACGGCCTCTAAACTGTACTGTAGCTTTCATACAGTAACTAATGAATCAAATGCAATGCAAATTCTTTACAGTATAAGCAGCTATGATGCTAAAGTCACAGTCAGATTAGTTTATAAGTCTGTAAATGAGGAGTTGGGGGGGGTCATACAGAACGCAGGAAGACAGATTTGATGTTTTACCAGAGGTAGTGCTTCATTCTGAAAAAAGGACCTTGGTTTTATATGTCTCAGAGCTGCAGTTTTTAACACTGCATGGAAGGATTGTGTACAAAGATAAAAGTGATTCTGGAAATGCACTGCATGCCTATTGTCTACTGGTAGGACATTGGCTCTCCTAAACGTATTTCATTTATGTTAAGTATTTTAAAATATTTGTAAAATAGTCACTAGTTAGAATGAATCGGCTGGTTAGCACTTTGTTGAATGTTTAATGGAATCTACTTAAAGCTACGGAGAATTAATTTTAGATTTATTTCCATCTGTGACATCATGCTCATATTAAACGGATACATAAGGTCTGTAAGCAGAGTTTTGTGGGGCTGATGTGGATATAGTAATACGTAGTATCATGAAGGGATATGATGGATGTTGCAGGCTTCTCGCAAAGATGCAGTTTGTTCAGAGTTTTTGGCAGTGACATTAAAAACAATGTCCAAATGTACCGAAAGGAACCAGAAGATGCGGCGTCTAAATCAAAACTCAGCCTTAAGCACTTTAATCTTCATATAAGAGTGAAGTTCATTGCAGTTTCTGTCATGACTGTTATTTTAGTCAGCAGCAGCCACTGGAGGGGGCACTTTTCCTCAAAAAAATCTGCATCTGTAACTTCATGATGCTCCATAATGTCAGACAATTTGTCCAAAAGCAGCTTGACAGAAAATGAGTTTGGGCAAATTATGAGTGTTGTCTTACTGTCAGTGTTTATTCATTCATTTCTCTCTATTTTTAAGTGTTGCCTATGTGTTTCTTTGACGAAATCTGCCTACCTGACGGGATACCTTTTGTGTTTTTTGATCTGTAAGTTTTCACTGGAAAAAAAATAGGATACAAGCTATTTCCAAGGCTCATGATGAATGAGGCATGCTGGTGCTGCTTGACGTCACTTGACTGAACATGGAAAGGAGTTATAGCCTGCATACATACATTACTTGAAAAGTAGAGCATACAGGCTCTCTCTCACCAGCATTATTTTAAATGCAAACTTGGAAACTGAGACACAGCTTATATGTTTTTCTTTCTAGACATTACTCACAGTAGAAGCATATAATTTTCTGTAATAACCTAGAACGAATATAGCATGAAAGTAAAAACAGACATTTTATCTAAAGGGAGTTTAGACCTGCAGCAGGTTACACAGAGCTTTACCTTTGCAGTCGAATCTTCTGCAGCCTTGAACTGAACCGAACATCCTGAGCAAAAGAAATTTAAAAAATGCACTTGTGCATTTTGAGACCTTATAAATATAATACTATAATATTCATCATTAAGGGGGTCAAATATCCTTTTTTCCACTAAAAGCTTCATATGATTGTTGTTAACTGATCACGCTTTTTCTTACCACTCAGTGCCATATTCGTGATTTCTACTTCTACATACTCCTGATTATAAGATTACTTTTGTTTCATGTGTACTCCTGATTCTTGTAAATAACTGGATTGTGACAAGTTGTAAATATATATCTGAATAAATGTGGTTCTTTGTAAACTTTTGTCAGTGTATACATACTGCGCATAGATCTTTAAAAGTCACAGCAAAAGTGGCTTATGCAGGCATTCATAATGCTTTATGACTGCACTCATAAGCACACATAATGCTTTCTAATATCAACAGTCAACAGTATCAACAGTCATAAAACATTATAAAGGGGATAATAAATTTTAAATGTATGGATGTTCTTAACTAGTTATAAACCTCTTATAAAGAGGTTTATTGATAGGGCTTATGTCTACCTATGCTTACCTATACATATAGGTCATATCTATAATGTTTCATGACTGTTGAAATAGTGCATAAGAAAGCATTATGCTTGTTTATGAGTGTAATCATAAAGCATTATGAGTGCCTCCATAATGCATTTTTGATGTGGTCTTCACAGAAAGTGTTACCATTGATTGACTTTAGCCACAATTATTAGTACACTTGTAAACATTAAAGAATAAAGATAGATACTGTTTACTTTTAGAGCAAGTGATATAGTTATGTAGTTATTGCAGATGAATTATTCTTTAGTGACACTAAGTTACTCAATAGCACCATCTAGTGTTTGTTTGCAATGAACATAACGTTCTCAGTGTGTGTTGCCCCGTCACTGCATAAAAAAAAAAACTACAGATCTACTAAAGCTCATTTAATCAGCGCTGTGCCCATTTATATGAGGCACCTGTCACTGTGTGCCGTTAACAGGATGACAGCTGTAAATGGAGAATTGAGGCCAAGAGAGTACGGTACTTTTAAACCTCAAAAAATGAGAGCAAGCTCTAGTTACTAGGCATATTTCATTACTTAGATCAAAAACCAAATCACACATCCCGTTGTACTAATGGTCTATATACGTCTATGCACATGGCAGTAATTGCAGTTATGTACTCCAGCTGTAGCCGGCTGAGTTGAACTTTCTGTGTCCCTGACATCTGTGGTCACTTAGGACACTCTAAACTCCCTAAAACACCCCAATGTGCTCACGTGTGAAAGACATACCTTGATAAAACCAGTCAAATCTGTACCACAAATACCAGTGTGTGACACATACACAGTAAATCCAAGTGAAAAAAGCCAAAAGCAGCACCCCTACTTCCCACATGCACGGTCACTGGCAACAAAATAGTTAAGTAGTTAAAGGAATTCACTTTTTTATATTTTGTATGATGACATTTGACCTCTAAGTCTAATTATTTCAAACTGATTCCTCCTTTGTAACGTTTGCTTTTCTTTCCTGTGTTACACAAACTTCAAGTGGGACTGACATTAGCTGCAGTGATGGGCACCGGACAATAAACATCTCCCCCGCACAGGCCTGTTCAGTAAACTGACGTTTACTGTATCGTGTCAAAATGTCCTCCGTGAAAAAGTTTTGGAACAATCAAGAAGCAATGATGAGAGGAAGTGGTGGAGAAGATGCTTGTGTGTGAGTATAAATTATCATTCCTTTCTTCTTATTATTGTATTTTAAATTATAAGCAAATAGGGCATTAAACATTTAGAAGTAATGATAAGCTAACATGTTGTAGACAGCATGTTCAGCTCAGAACATCGGGAAAATGTCAAACAATGTAAAGTTTCAATATCAAATTCTCATTTCTATGTAACATTTCAGACAGAGATGGAGACTGTAAAAAATGGAGGACACGTCCACTAAAAGGTACAGACTTTATCACAAGATGTTTAAATTTTCTCAGCAAGGATAACAAACATCCATTCAAGAGAACTGTCCCTATAGAATATAAAATATGATTTAAAAACACAGAGGTGCACTCAGTTTTCTGAGCTGTTGTTGGATAAACATTAGGATAAACCCATGGACCAGAGGTCAGCGCAGGGCTTTGTCTCTGTGCTGCTCATGTGTTGTCTCAGACTATTTTCAGTTCCCTAATTGTCAATTGTTGATTAGATTGAGGTGGAGTCGCCCGGCCGAGGCCGGAGAGGAAAAGCCACATTGCTGTTTTTCTCTTAAAATAAACCTCATTCATAGAAACACACTTTTCTTTCAAAACAGAGATAATTTGCAGTCTAAGTACCCGGCTTTGATAAGAGTATCTGTTTGCTGTGTTATCAGAGGTTGATTGAGAATTATCTATGATCTGACCTTTGGCCGTACGCCTCAGTGTTACTTCCGGACGTTTTTCTAGACTCCATAGAAAACAACAGCAGACTCGTTCTCACTGAGAACATTTTGTTAATAATCTGTTCTTTTTATTAAACAGTTTGTGTGTTTCTAATTAATAATTGTTTTCCTTCTAACACTACAGAAGTTCATCTCACTGATCAGGTAGAAATGTAATGTTCCTTATATATATAAAGAATTATTTCCCAGGTTCTGGCCCACCAAGTCATTTCATGTCTTTACTTGTAAGTTTCCACTATAAATTTAGCTGTTTTACCCAGTTTAAGTAGCTGTTAGTAACCTGAAGTTGCTGTTGCACCTTCATCAAATCAGGTTAAGTAGCCTCACATGTGTTGTTAAATCTCTGTTGAAAACACACTTTTTCTGAATAAAACAAACATCACTCTGTGTGTTTTAGTGTTTTATTTTTCCTCATTTCATGTATTGTTATGCTCTGAAAGGTGATATATAAATAAAGATTCTTATTATTAATGTAACTGTACGTAGACTTCCTGTATGACCCACTGATTTATTTAAATGTATTGCATTGTACTCAATCTACATTAATTGCTTTATACTTTGCATTTGTATTTATTGTTTGGCACCTTTAAAATATCTAAAATCTTTGTCCAGTTGTGTTTCAATGTGAAGATAAACATTATGATGAAGTAATCCTACAGTAGTTTGTAATTATGCATTATGCAGTAAAATAATATATTTTATATTACTTTTATATTATACCTATTATATATAAAAAAGGATAATCCAGTCATCATTTTCATTTAAAACGAAAAGAAAGTAATCTTCCCATTGTATCACAGGTCATGACATACTTCCTCACTTTATCTGTAGAAGATGATCTGCGAGAGATACTGAGTTCACTGAAGACAGCTTCCTAATTGTTGGAGACGTCACGCTGAGATGATGTCTGTGTGCTGGAGGCGGATTAGATAACCTCAACCTGAAGACACAGACGATCTATAAAGACATCAGTGCTGACATGATCTTATTTCTGTTTTTACTACCCCCCCTGGATCCAGATTCTTAAACAGAAACTCCAAACTGGAAACATCTCACAGGAGGAGAGTCAGCATCAGCAGACAAACACTGACATCCACTGGCTGCTCAGTCAAATACACATTCACTGTATTCGGTGCGGCTTCTTCTTGTTCTACACTCAGGAGCCATTTCTATGCATAATGAGCTTTATATACTTTGATGATACAATTCTGAACTAATGATGATGAACGCAGGACATTTATTTGTAGTGGAAGCTTTTATCCATCTTCCGTAACTGCTTATCCTTATCAGGGTGCTGGAGCTTATCCCAGCTGACACTGGATGGGAGGCTGGGTACACCTTGGACAGGTCATCAGTTTATCACAGAGCTGACACATAGAGACAAATAATCACACTCACATTCACACCTATGGGAAATTTAGAGTCACCAGTTAACTTGCATGTCTTTGGACTGTGGGAGGAAATCGGAGTACTTGGACAGAACCCGCATAGACATGGGGAGACCATGCAACACCACACATAGGCCCCAGTAGGCTGGTGGGTTGGAACCCTCTTAGTTATTAAAAAATACTGAATAAAACTGCTTCCTTGCTGTACTGTCCCGCATTATAATTTTGTAAAACAAAATGTTGTTGTAAGGACATTTTTTCTCCCACATCATCTGAATGCATGTGGACACTGAGAGTTACTGGGAACCAGAATCACTTTTATGTGTCAACACATTTAGCTTATAAAGATTTTGCTCTTTTCTTTCAGAATCTTAAAGATTAGAATACAAATCACATTATATTTATACAATGCCAAATCATAATAGTATCTCAGGGCACTTATAGAGCAGGTCTAGACCATAATCTCTACATTATTTTACAATATTTACAGAGACCACCATGATCAAACATTTGGTGACAGTGGCAAGGAAAAGCAACAATGTAATAATAAAGTGGTTTTCTATTTAATGTAAATGAAAACAATTGAATAGTGTGAAGCAGCCTGCTGCTGATCAAAGTGATGAATACTGTCATCAAGCTAAACTGACCCCCATCCATCCATCCATCCATCCATCCACACTCACCCACGCATAATAATGTAGATTAATAGAGACTATAATATTTTTAGTGCACGGAATGAGAAAATTTACGACATTTGCGCAATGATTCAAAGATTATTGTAATCTAAACTGCATTAGTTTGAGAAATCCGTAAGACTTTACTCCTTCAGCTGAAATGTCCAAAACTTTTTGGGTCTCCTGAGATGTAATCTGAGCTGAGGGGGGCTGGTTTCACTGACAGACTGCCCATTTCCTCCAACCAAGACACACCGACAAAGCGCGGACTGTTCATCCCAAGAAGAAATTAGGTGAAAGGTGTCTAACATGAGGACGTCTCTCTGCCACCTCTCGGTAAATATACATGTATGCTCAATTAGATATGTCTGCGCTAATTTTATGACGTTTTTCTATCAAAACAACTTTATTCTGTTGCTTGCTGACTAATCAATCCAGACGTCGAGTCTCACTTCTCCTTTGATCAACTGAATCAGTCAGATAGGTCTAATCATTTCACTGATTAATGGCCGTGCGCAGACGCAGATCCTGCCCCGCTGTATTAAAACCTGGCTGCATCTGTCAATGGCAGAAGTCCCTGTCAAATCTGTGCTCCTCAGGTTAATGATTTGCTGGTTATCTCGTACTTAGTACTTGAGCGTGGAGTTTGGAGTCTGCCCTCCTCTCCGATAAAACATAATAGGAGAAGCTTGGACTTGCTCTGCCTTTCTTTTTGGCCCATTAGAGCCACTTCAGCTGCTGACTCCTTTTTTTTCTGTGTCGGTTTTTTATTCTTCTGGCTGCAGAGAGAGGACACACAATGTTAACTCTGGTTGTGTTCTTGCTTTGTACAGCCTCCTGTGTCTCAGCTTCTGCCAAAGGTGAGTGGATGGGTTGTCATTGACTTCTCTGTGTGTATTTGAGGTCTGTGGTAGTGGGATGTTTGGGCTCAATGAGCAGATTATTTAGTTGGGGGTTAGCATGAATGAATTTATTGTGGCACAAGAAGATCATTACTTCATCGTAAATTAGTGGAAATGTGTCAACATGATTTATTTGTAGCTCCAAATGACACTTTGCTGCGCTTTGGGACTTCTTCACAGAAGAAAAGTTGGAGGAAAATGACTGTCAAGGCTGCCAAGCTTCATTTTATTGTGCAAAAGAGACTTTCAAATCCTCAAATGAATGAATCCTGGCATGCCATGAAGTCACTGTCATCAGAGTAGCTTCACATAATGCAGCTTAGAGACATCACCGATTGATAAGAGTCAAAATGAAGAGAGATAAAACACAACATTTATCATTTCTGATGGTGTTTTTGTGTCTGAGGTTTTCCAAGAATCTCAGTTTTTCACCCAGAACTTGTATTTGTTCATCAGCTCCACGTCTGTCAGTGAGCGCCGGTGATGAAATCAAATACTGACACGTCAGTGTGTGTCTTCCCTCTGACCTAATGTCATATCTAAAGGAAAAGCTTGTCATTAATAGAGTACAGGAGAGACTTTTCTTTTTATCTCCTCTCACTTTGAACACGCCTCGTTAAATGGCCGCTGGTTGAATCACCTCGCAGACTATCCACAGAGAGTAAAGGAAACAAAAAATGTAAGAAGAGAAGAAGCGATATATTCAGTGGAAGTCGCTATTTTAAAAAAGACTTTCATGTCAATACCTGATGAGAATCTGTGAAGCTAAAAATACAGCATGTCAGAGGTTATGTGGCCAAAAAATAAAGATATCCACTCCATCTCTATCTGTTACAAGCACATTTTATATTTTATGTCACATTTTATATGACTTATTATCTTGATATACTTTAGTAAAGCAAAAGTTATGCCTAAGGTTTTCACTCACCCGTTTGAGTATGCTTCATTATTAATAATGACCTGCATTTCAATCACGTGAGAAGCTCTGACATCTGAGATTTTCCCCCAAACAGCAACTTTTTAAACAGAAGAAGCCACTAAAATCATATTTTTCTTTCCACATTAACCATGTTTGCTTATTGTTTCTTTCCCAGCACAACACACACAGAGTTTAGAGCTTGAAGGCCACGAGAGTGTTTAAAATAATCACTGATAGATGAAGAAACAAATCACTGTCAATGTAAAATTTCAGGTTTCTGCTAAATATAAGTAAGACATGAACTGAAAAACAGTAATTAGCTATGAAAGATGCATTTGTCAGTCTAAAAATCTGTAGTACACTTTGAAAAGTGGCTGGCAGTAATGTAAAGCACTGCTCTCCACTCGCGTTGGCTCACCAGCTGTGTTTCCTGTTTTTCTTCAGGTGGTGCTGCTGGACCCCGGCTGAACAACAACCAGCTGTACAAATTCAGCTACACCACCGAGGTGCTGGTGGACAGGGCCAGGGGGTCAAAAGAGGGCAGCACTGGCTACAGGATCTCCAGCGATGTGGACGTCAACCTAGTCTGGAGAGATCCCAGCAGCAAAGATGACCAACTGATTCGACTGGTGGTAAGTTTGTCCGGTCACATGTTGAAAGGACATGATGTCATGGTACATTTATAAGAACGGAGAGTAAAAAACAGATATGAAATACTCTGTCTACAAATACACTTTTGATAAAACTGTCAAGCCTGACGTCTTCCTCTTTTTCAGAGTAGCTGTCAGTGTGTTTTCTCACATTACTTCATGTCTGATTCATAGATCTCGAATGTGAGGATCGACCCTGCGTCCCATCGATCAGAGAAAAAGAACATCCTCCATGGATCCACAGCAGAAAGTGTTCTGGGAAAGACCAAACTAGCAGCTCTGACGAAACCTTTCTTAGTACATCTGAAAAATGGAAAGGTAAGAACATTATCAATGCCACTCTGTGCACTTGTCAAAGACCTTTCTACACTTAAACCATTGTTATCCGACAATATGTATATAAAGAAAAGACTAATTAGTGGCTGCACCACATATGGCTTGTTTTATCTGTAAAACCTCACAGTCTTTTGGTAAATACTCACATAGTTTATATTCACTCCAGGTAATGAACAACAGTATCAATTTCTTAATATAATCTGAATTGTTGTTTTAAGCCTATTTATGATCTTATATGTGTGAGAGGTGAATATAAGTGACGTCAGTACATCCAGCACTCCACTGTTATTGTCTTCAGAGACTGAATTAGCTTACCTTCATTGTGCTGGAGTGATGATGCTGGCAGGGGAAATACCAGACGTGATGTGTGTGCGTGCAAAGGTCAATGGGTTGAGAAGGTCAGTGAATGAATGAACGATTGAACGAGTCTGACTCAAAGAGTGAAGGTTCATACTGTCTTCTTATTGTCAGCGAGATGTTTGAGTTTAAACTCATTCACTTTTATCAGATCATTATCATTGTATACTATACAATGATGAATAATTGATATGCAAATAACAGCAATTTGATTGTTAGAGAGCTTATTTAAAGATATGACACTGCTTTATAGCTACTGTAAATACTGTTGTTATTTAATGTTTTTTAAGGATTGGTACAACTTTAAAAGGTTTATAAGTTGAAAATAATGGCTTTATTCATTATTTACTAATGATTACCAGCTAATAAGCGTCTATAAATGAATTTGAACACATCTAATAGCATTATTATCAAATAAAAAAGAAAAGCCAGCCAAAGTAGTCAAAATGTGTTACTGACTGATGTATTAAACATTGTAGTAAATGCTTCATTATTAAACCAGTCGGTTACAACTTAAAACCTTCATTAAGAAGTGTTACAATATCTCTGATATCCAGTATGAAGTAAAGTAAACATAGACATGTTTGTTGGTCATATTGGTTTCACACAATGTCAGGACATGAGTGGTGTATAGAGATACTTAAACAACTTATATCTAAATATACATATACGCTTTACATACATCTATATCTATAACAGCAGTATCTGTGACTACAACATACCTGCAGTACACCAGCCAGAAAGCAGAAGCCAAATCAAAGCTTAAATATTAAAATAGTTGATTATTACTGGTTCAGTGTGGAGTAAAGGTTTGAAGAATGAGCCGTCAGACAGCGTGACAGATCAGTGTCTCTCCCAGTGTTGTTAACTTATTTATACTGATGGCAGTCTACGGCAGGAAAAGTAGCAGTAGACAGTCTATTTATGGTGGTCCTGGCTGATATTTTAACTGAGCACCACAAATAAATTACATACTGTATAGGAGACAGTGTAGGATGATGTAATGGGCTGCTTGCTAAACTCATGAGCAGGCCACACACACACACACACACACACACACACAGTCCATTACTGAGCCAAACTGAAGTTTCATTGGAGAACTGTGGTGTGATATGATATTTCCCAAGTTGATCTAACCTCATTTGACTGAGGTTTGGTTCCCTTATTTCAATATGGTATCAGTAGCATAGGTAAACATAAGACTGACTCGTCTTTCATGCTGGTCATTGCTGTGTACTGATGTGTATTGAGAAAATAGTTAGGAAATATACTGCATGCCAGGCTGAGATAGCGTCTGTTTTTAAAGAAAGCTGCTAATACCAAAGTATTCTGGTTTTGTTTTTGATCTGCACTTCAAAGAATAGCTTTTATTTCTGCATGTAATGTAAATAGCCTCTGATGTCATGGCCATGCACACGTTTCTGGAAATCTGACACCCTGAAAGCCTTTGTGAGCTGCAGCACGTACAGTACTGTGGGTTGCATGCCTCGGTGGCTGTTTTATCTGCTGGACGAAATGCCATTGTTCAAAGCATTGTTTAACATGTTGCCTTCTTGTTGCATGTCTTTCTGACAGGCAAAAGCATTTTATTCTTACTGGGCCGAACCTGCAACCATCAAGAATCTTAAAAGAGGGCTGGCCAGCTTACTTCAAGTACAACTCAAAACTGGGAAGGTTATAGAGGTAAATGGCATGATAATACTCCCATCACATTTATTGTATTTAATATTTTATGTAGCTAATGTGAACTTAATGTCTGGGAACAGAATGATGTGTCTGGAAGGTGCACAGTGGAGTACAAAGCAGTCAAAGGTCAAGTGACAAGAACCAAGATCCTGGACACGTGTAAGACTGCAGAGACCGGATTCACCACACACAGTCAGGTAAGTCAGTGTCAAGACCAACTCGTCATGCTAACCTATGAATGTTACTGAATCACTAATAACTCATGCCTCCATGTGTCCCCCTTCAGGTTTTGGGTGTGAGCAGGAAGTCCAATTCTGTTACAGTGTTCACACTCGAAGATGGTTTCATTGGGTCGGCCGTGGCTGAAGAAATGCACACACTGGCTGTTAACGCCCGCAGATCTGCTGCTGCTAAAGTCGTGTCCAGGTAAATGCTTAACAAAGAATGAATGTGCTCCCATTTCTAATATGAATACACGCTAAACACTAAAATTTCTTCTCAGGCAAACCCTCAAATTGGTAGGGACTGAGGCTGGACCGCTGGAGGCTGCTGGGAAAGATGTCGCCGGGGTTGTCAAGTCAATTGATGCCAAACTGGCAGCTGTTGGTATTGTGGCAGAGAAGGTCAAATCCCAGTGCAAGGGATGTCCATCAGTGAGTACCTGCTGACTTTCAAACACCAAAGTAGATTGTCATGACAGTTTGTATACACATTCATGATCCCAAGAGGACTTTTCCTCTGGCACCAACACGAGGCCAAAACTGCTTTTAAGTGAAATGTCTTGACAAACATTGGATGGATTGCTACATCGTCATGCTACACTTTTGATTCTTTAACATTTCCTTTAGCTCCATCATCAGGTCAAATTTCCAAATTTCTTTAGGCCAAGACTTGTTTTTTATTACCAAATACCAGCAAAACCACTGACATTTCCATTAGCACCAACTGTCCTCACATAGCCAATGACTTCAGGCTCTTGTTTGTGTTTGTTCATTGGCCTCCAGGCTACGGACATGATGATTTCATGGTGGCAGCTGTTTGTCTGTGGACACGTTCTCGTGAACAAGTCAAGAACTGTACACATGCTCCACTAAGTGCTCGATATAACATATGATTCTAATAGATTTTGGACCTCTGTTGTCCGTTTTGGCCATTTCTAACTCTTATTTTCTCATTTTGCTCAGTGGAGTAAATTCTGAGATCTGGGACTTTTACCATTGACCTTGCTTTACTATTCCAAGTAAGCTTCGCTAACTGATGGGTTTGTCTAAAACCTGTTTGGGCATTTGACTGCTTTTGCTGTCTGACTTCTTTTAACCCTCCGGGGTCCGAGCAATCATGTATGATTGCAAAAACTATAGATAGGGACATTGATAGAACCCCAGATGATTGATGGTGCCACTGCATTCCCAAACAGGAAGTAGCAAAGTTTTTTAATTCACTAATTTGGATCCGTGAGCTTATATAAATCATTATGACAAGGAGGCAAGTTAGAAAAAACACTTACACACTCAGTACCCTTTACAGGTGCATGTAGATCACGGCTATTTATTGAATCGGTAGTCTGACTCCTAAATAACACTGTATTAGTAAATAGATACTCTGTATTTTTGTACTGTAATTATTGGCCGAAGACGATCTGTCTCCTAATCCCCTCTCCCCTGTGTTCTCCCTCTTAGCTTTTTGAACATTGGCAGGCTCAACAGAAGCAGCTGGAGCCAGCGAGCCTGTCCAAAGCCACGGCTCCTCGCAGCTTCCTGGCCCTCATCCAGAGCATTAGGAAGGCGTCCAAGGACGATATCCTCAAAGTGCTGAAGAGTGCCAGCAAGACATCTCTGTAAACAGGCTCCTCCTTCTTCCCTACATCTTAATTTACTTACTGACTCCATCACTCTGCTGTTTCTTTGAATTAGTTATTAACTTTTATGACTGAGAATGTCAAGAGGTGAACTCACCATCTCTGTGTTTACCTTCTTCTTGTTGATTTCAGACCTCAGGTGGTGGATGCTGTGACTTCCTCCCAGACCACTGCATCTCTGGACGCCATGCTTGAATTCCTTAATTTCACCGATGCCAAAAGTTTTGTTCTGCAGGAGAGGTTTCTCTACGCATGTGGTTTTTCTTCACATCCCAATGAGAGGATGCTCCAGGCTCTGCTGGTGAGTTGTTAATAACAGAACTGGCACTTTCTCTTGCTTAGTAAAGAAAAGAATAAGACCTACCAGGATCAGAGATTTATACAAGGAAAATGTATGTATGCTGATGCAAAGCACACTTTGGTGCTTTGCATCAGCTTTATATTTAATATTTGATGTTTTAAATGGTATTTTTTTAAACTTTAGCCTGCAAATCCAAGTCAAATTAGTCATATCTTAAATGATATGCCAGCACTGAATGTTTTCCGTGAATTTTAATGAGAGGAGTTTTCTTTTTCAGGATATTTCAAAGGGAAAGATCGGCAGCAATGACATCAAAGAGTCAGTGGTGATCATTATGGGAGCCCTGGTCCAGAAGCTGTGTCAGAAAGGAGGGTGCAACTTACCGGTGAGTTTCCAAGATGATAATATGTGAAGTTGCACAAAAATGTAGTGGCTATTTTTAAGAAAAAACTGCCTGAAAATGCATGTTTCATTGTGGAAATAAACCAAATTTGAATGACTCCATGAGCTGACTGATGATCTGCTGTATTTTCACCTCTCAGGTGGTGGTGAAGGTGAAGAAGCAGATTTTAGAAGGTCCTGACAGCACAAAGGTTGAGTCCGAGGTCCAGATGTATCTTCTGGCACTAAAGAACTCTTTGCTCCCTGAGGCCATTCCCATCTTTACCAAATACGCAGAGTCAGAGGTGGGAGCTTACAACACCATCTCCCTGACTGCTCTGCAGAGATATGATGCCAGTCTCATGACCAATGAGGTAAGCCATAGTATGTGTAACACTTTTCTGCTACATGGAGGCAATTAGAATATAAGAGAAACTGAAAATGAACGTTTATGTCATTTGCAGGTGAAGAAGACAGTGAACAGAGTTTACCACCAGAATCGACGGATCTATGAGAAAAACGTGAGAGCTGCCGCCGCTGATGTCATCCTCAGTAGCAACCCGTCATACGTGGAGGTCAAGAATCTGCTTCTGTCTATCGGAAACTTGCCTTATGAAATGAACAAATACATGCTGTCTAAGATCCAGGACATCCTCCGCTTCCAGCTGCCTGCCAGGTTTGTTACAGACACTAACAAAAAAAGTTAAACAGAACATAAATAGAAACAAAACATAATGCAGCCAATACAATTGTACAATATGTATTTTTTTTTCTTTTTGGCATTTTTCAGCAAAGTTATACAACAAGCTATGAAGGACATGATTTCCCACAATTATGACCGTTTTGCAAAGGTTGGATCATCGTCTGCCTACTCTGGATTCATGGCACGTGAGTAATCAGCCCTCATTTCTAAACCTGGAATTAAATACACAATATATTGTTTCAAGATTTGATAATCTGAGATTACATGAAAATGAAACAGTGAATTTCATACTTCGACCCGATGAAACTTTAGCATTGAAATTAGATTTGTCACAACAGTTAAATGCATGTTGACTGAGAACTTTAAAATCCTTATTTCTGCAGAATCTGCCGATGTGACCTCCACATACAGTTTGGACATCCTGTATTCAGGCTCTGGTGTCCTGAGGAGAAGTAACATGAATATTTACGGTGCTAGTAACGGAGCAATGCTACATGGACTACAGGTAAGGAAATCACACAGTTAAACTGAATCACTGTAATATATACAAGTCATTATTGCCCTTGTACTAGTCTTCCATTTTCTCATGAAATATATGAAATTCTCATGTAGGATATTGTCTAATTTGGATATTCTTCCCATCTTGCAGGTTGCAATTGAGGCTCAGGGTCTTGAGTCACTGATTGCTGCCACCCCCGATGAGGGAGAGGAAGACCTGGAGTCGTTTGCTGGAATGTCGGCTCTGCTGTTTGACGTGCAGCTGCGACCTGTAACCTTCTTCAAGGGTTACAGCGACCTCATGGCCAAAATGTTCTCCATGTCTGGGGAGCCCATGAATGTAGTGAAGGGTCTCATCCTGCTGACTGATCACTCTGAGGTAAGAAGTCACCACACCAGTGCCCCGTTCACTCAACACCTAAATATAGTAGTCAGACTACATCACAGTTTTTAAAATTTACATTCAGCTTGGTCATGAACAAGAGTGACCACGGGTAGCACTGGGTCATGGCACGATGCTCAAGGTCATTTGTTAAAATAGTTTGACAAAACTTTAGTTTACATGCAGCTGCAAACCAGAAGTAGTCTTCTGTTGCCACATTATATTACCACAAAAGGAAAATGCGACGTTGACACTAAAGATTGAGGCTTGTGTCCAATCACCTGGAAATAGTCAGCTTTGCTTTCTTTTAACTATCACCACAATCTTTTGTTATCTATATCCAAGTTTATAACCTTAATTTGCAAGGCACTGACATGGAGCCTATTTTGCCATGTTGGTATGACGACTTGTTTACTTGGTCAGATGCATTTAAATAGTGAATGAGTCAAGTTTATAATGTCAGTTGTTGAGGTTAGTGAACAGAATCCAAATTCGTGCAGCTGACACAAGGATGTGGCATTTCTTCTGCCTTACACTTGCTTATGATTAAAAAAGTCTTAAAGATCATTAGAGTCAGACATAACCAAGTCTTCCATTGTGTCTTTTCTCCTGTTCGGCCCTCCAGGTGATTCAGCTGCAGTCTGGTCTGAAGGCGAGTGCAGAGTTCCAAGGTGGGCTGGCTATTGACATCTCTGGAGGCATGGAGGTCAGTCTGTGGTACAGGGAGTCGAAGACCAGCGTCAACAACAGGTACAGTCCAGAGACTAGACGATAAAACAGCTGTGGCAGGTGTTTTTGTCCTGTTGCAGAATTGGGGCATCAGCAAAGCTTTTACATAATGTTACATGCTGTGTATATAGGTCACAGCCATGCTGTACATCCTGGGATCATAAATCAGCTCAGTTTGTGAAGTACTCTGTGTACAGTCTGATGTAACAGACTCGTAGGGCAAAGGCCTTTGTGATAGGCATATATTTTCTTAGAAAACAACCTTTGTGATCACAGGAAAGTTGTGTCAGAGGTTTGAGCCCTGTCACCGCACTGCAAATAGATTTCTATTGATGCTGGATTCATGTGAACTTTAGATGGTCTATATGCGTTGCCTGATTCATTTGTTCCACCGGTACGTTGGGCACACTCCAGTATTGTGCTTCATGCCTGTCTTATTTCTAGGTTTGTGTGCATATGACGTCAGTCCTCTCTGGTTCTCTATTTTAAAATGTTACAGTGGACGCACAACAGTAGCTACTGAAAATGGAGCACTTCATCATGCTTGTATCAGTTTGCTCGCGGCATCTGGTGATGAAACAGGATTTAGAGAGCAATGCCACAGATTTTGAATATTTAAATACGGTGTGATTTAAAGTCAAGGCTGCGTATGAAGCTCGGTACTTTTTAAATACCAATCACATTTTGTCCATGCCAGTAAATGCAAGAAGCAAAACTTGACATTGAAAAGTAAGTTATCCAAACATTTATTCTGAGACACAGAATTTGAAACAGTACCCTATTTCCACGATGACTTACAAGAGATGGAAAAGAAAATGGGTTTTTAATGGAGGTCAGTGTGGAAAAACATTTTTTGGAGCAGCATTTTGTGAATAAAAATATGGTTTAAGAATAAACCGCTTCTGTGTTTCCAGTTTGGGGATTTTTTTTTTAACTGGTCAGATCGGGTCATATCTTGATTTTGGACTTCAGGATGATTTGACCCATGTGTGGAGGGGAATGGCAGAGGCAGGTGAATGGATCAGCATATTTGTACCTCGTCCACTCTGATAATAGACTGACAGGCTATCTATAGAAGCAGAACAAACCACACTGGCATCTTTGCCAAGGCATGTCTCCACGGGCAAAGTTACAGAGGTTGGATGTTCAAATGGTTGGCACAGGCTTCGATTTGGAACATAAGGGGAAGCTGTTACATCGTAGTTAAACTCTACTTGTTAGTGTCTGAGCTTTACTGTGCCTTTTAGCTACTAAAGCAACCTGTGTGACGCTAATACATGATCACAAACAAGGATCACATGCCACGGTGGTGGTTGTTTTAGTTTGCACTGTGCTTTTTATCTTTTGGTAAATGGATGTGGGTGAGCAATACTGCACTCAATATAATGCGTATAATTCTGCAATAACAACAATTTTTACCCCACAAATACAAAGAAAATGTGAATATTGTGAATATGAAACCTATTTTGTGTTATTTTGTCGCATCATTCAGCATGATTTCACAAAACTACAAACATGTGATTTTCCGATATATAATACACATTTCACATGAAAACTAATTTCACAGTATAGTTATTTCACAGGCGATACATTGAAACAAAATTTTAAAGAGACGTGTTTTTTTTGGACATTTATCATACTTAAAAAATATAATATTTAACATGGGGAAGCATGAGTCCCACATACTCTTTTTTTATTTGTTGGACACATTTTCACACAGTTTTCACTTGCTTTTGGTTTTAGGGGAGCGTTAGTTGTCACTGGAAATGTTACAGTGGACATGGACTTCATGAGAACGGGTGTGGAGGTCAGCTTCGAAACAGAAGCATCACTGGATTTCATCACCACCGTCCAGTTTTCTGAATATCCCTTCCTGGTATGCATGCAGATGGACAAAACTACCTTCCCCTTCAGGTATTGTGACGCCTTCCCTGTTAAGAAAAGATCTCAATGCTATTTGGGGTTTTTACTGTTGAATCAGCTTACGCTATATCTAATTATTTATTCTTGATGTTGTGCTTTCAGTGAGTCCGTGACCAAGTATGAGAGCTTGTCATCAGGGAAGAGCATTGTGTCGCACAAGAGAAAGAAGCAGCTTGTCCCTGGCTCTGAATTCCCTCTTCACCAGGAGAACTCAAACATGTGCAAGAGGGTTTTTGACTCCAGCTGGTAGAAGAGACACAATGAACTATCCAGGAACAAGTTCTTATGGGCCGAGTATTGTAACTCAAAAGAGGGTTTATTGCATTCAGGGACAGCTATCACACCTCAGCCTTATGCAGTGAAACACTGTAAGAGAGAAAAGTTGTGAATGTTTTTTTTTTTTTTTTAACAACACATGCAATGTTTACATTCCTGTGAGTATTTAAGTCATTTTAATTTGACATTTTGTTTTGAAATAAAGAATTCTTTTCATGGATTTCCTTGAAAATGTATTTATGATGGGCACGCACAGGATGTACGTTTTATTTGATAGGTAATACTCAGCATGAATAATACCACTGTAATTCCCCCAACATAGTTAGAGCAAATATGTACATGTAACTGTCACACTGCAAACACTGGATTGACTTCCCCCCCATGAATAGAAACGCTCCTTTCTGTCAACATTCCTTTGTTTTTTTAAATAAATATGTCTACTGAGGAGAAGCCATTTTTTGTTTTATGTCACTGTTTCACTGTTCACACACTTGAAATAACTTATTAAGCAAAGTAATACCAATTAATTCCATTTTTATAATCATGCAGATGATTTTTAATTGTTCCTATGGAGACAATGGCGGCATTGTCTCGACTTTGTACTTTGCAAGATTTGAGGTGAAAATCGAGTCCATCGACGCTTGAATATATTTTTTGTACACGGCTGTAATTGCTGTTTGTCTGTAAACATTTGGGTATTTTTAAGACTTTCAAACCTCTCTGGACTTTTTCATGTTTAGGGATCAGTTTGTTCAATCCGTAATTGGCTGACAATAAATGTGCACTGTCAATGCCTCTGACTTCTGACTTGGTTTATGGATTTAGATTAAGCAAAGCGATGTGTATGAACACTTGAACAATATGTGCAACAAAGTTGGAAAATTAAGATGTGGGACTTTGTTTCTTTTTGCCTTTAAAAGGACAATCCTATCCTGCCCTTGGTTCACTTTCTGTCAGTTACTTTATGGACATTCGATTAAACACACATTTTTAAGTACTGTATATGCATCAGGCACATACACGTAATGCCATGGGATCTCCACATTAGGTGAAAATAAAGGAGCTACTTTGAGGCTGATGCCCGTTTACTTTAACACAAATTAGAAATTAGGTAAATTACCATAAAGTAAACCTGGGGTTTTCACTGGCCCTGTAAGTCTCCTGAATATCATGTATATTACATATATTGCAATATGGCAGCTATAAAGGTCAAACAAAATCTTTCCTCAGATGTGACATGAGAAATAATAAAACTGCAGTGATGCCCCTTGTCTACGGATCTAAATATCAGCCCAGACGTGAAACAGACATTCATGGTTCCCACAGGATGAATCATGTCATGTGGTCGTCTGCCTCCCAGTCTCCAGTGTTTACCCCTTGTTTTCCCTTCCCCTGTGTTTCTTTCTTGTCTGTCTCTCCGTGCGTGTCTGCCGCAGTGTGGCCTCTGATTCACTCTCACCTGCCTGATCACCGTCACCACCTGCAACTCATCATCCAATCACCAGAGCAGTTATATATAGTTAGATATTGCCCCAGTTCACCCTTCCACACTCAGCCAGATTGTTCAGTTTACCTTGTGGCCACAACTCTATGGCCAAATCCAGTCATCTCACTCTGTGCCTCAGGATCCCAACCTGCCACATCCAGGCTGACCTCATTTTCACTCCTGTTTCTGGAAATCAGCCACCATCAGCCATGCACCGATCTTCTCACCACCTGACACCAACCTTCCCCTTCACTATTTACCCCTCTGGCTTTGTCAAATAAATCTGTTTCTTAGTTGTGTTGTGTGCCATCATCAAAATTTGTTTGTCCAGCACTTTGATTTATGGTCAAATACATGCTAAACTAATACAGTTCCATACTTTGTGTTGTACTTTTGGGGTAAGAGATTTTCTGTGCCTTGGTACAGCTTCACTAGTGTGGCTGTAGATTCTCAAACCAGCGACCCGGGTACAATTTCTTGCCTCCTGTAGGTTAAGAATCTGGCAATCAGAATTTTTGAAGATGGCAAACTTGACTAATCTGAACCTGTACAGTTTAGTTTACAGCTGATTTGTTTTGTTTTTCTCAACTCCATACCATGTACTGCACTGTTTTACCTTGTATTGATAGTTTGTCTTCTGTCCAAGGAGATAAATGTACCTTAGTGGCTCAGTGGTAACATACACTTGTTGATCCAGGTGAAGCAATAAATCTTGACTTTTCTTGTGTCACAGCTGTGACATCAGAGCCCCTACTGGCATCTAAACACAACAACTGGGCCTTAATGTAGATTCTTTAGAAACCACTGAGAGCAGCTGGGGGAAAACCAGTGTCTGCCAGTCTCGCTGCATCCACGGCAACCGAGTAAACACAGCAGCAAACTGTCAGGTTAAACTTAAGCCTCGGCCCGGGTGATGTTTCAGTGTCACCAGAAAGCTAACCTTGCATGCTGGCAGATGCCAAATGTGTACTTGTGTTGGCATAAATCTGTTCGATTCCCTTTGACCCTTGTCATTTATTTTTTTGTGTGAAACTTTATTAGTCATGTATCAAACTGCAGATGGCCACCTTAATCAGGTCAGGGAGGATCAAAAGTTCAAATATGGTCAACACAGAATATCACAGAGTACAAATGCTGAAAAACGTAATCTATTAAATCTGTTTGAGGAAAAATATCAACCAGCTGTGCGGGACACATGAATGACTGGACACAATTTTAAAAACTATAATCATTGCAGACAGACTGATGCGTTTCAATTAAATTTTGGTAAATTAAATATTTATTTATCATTGTTTGGAACCACTTTCTCATCATCACTCCAAAGGGCTTAAAGGGTTCACTAGTTTTGTAACTATAAAGTCTTTATTTGTGATTAGTAAATAAAATAAATACTACTAATAATTATAATGAACTAACTGTAATTAACTTCAAAGATCAATTATAATTAATTACAACCCTTACTTTTCTGACACCCCTGTGTCTTGATGACTGCTGCAACACACAAACAAAAAGAGTGAATTTACTACATATTCACTTTTTAACATCTGGGTTTTTGAGCGATCACATTAGCAAAATATATTTCATTCAAACACAACTCCACCTTAAAATGATTTCAGTTCATGGACACAACCATGTTCAGTAGCTTGCATGTTGAATTTATTGCAAACATATGTAGGTTTGTCAGTCTACATTACACTCATTCATCATATTCATTACTTTCAAGCTTGTAAGTGCAAACACTGCACTCTCCTTTCAGGGTATCTCTCCGCTATCATCCTGATCTCTGTCCTTTTCTGGGGCAGCCACACAACACAGGTCATATCAGGCATAAAACATATACAATGCCACTATATGACAGTATGACACTTCAATCAAATACGTGCCCCTTTTTCTATGAACATTCATAAATGCACTTATCTCAGACCATCTCACTTTCAGTTAACCTTCTTTCTTTAAACAAAAGCAAGCTTCGATACAGTCGGTTTTCCATATTTAACCTCAAAGTCAGCAGGTTTGTTGAAGGACATTTGGAAGAATGTTTTAAAACAAATGATATTTTCTATGTTACAGTGCATCTTTGGGTAAAATTCAGCAGAAACAATTAACAATGTTTCATTTTACAATTAACAAGTCCATATTGTGCTCCTGCTATCACCAGCGTTTACAGCCATTCGTTGCTGTCAGTGTTGGTGACAAAATAGAGACAATCCAAGTGCATTAAGTACATTATTATTCACAGATAGAGGTCATACAAGAAACTAATAAAATGTGGGAGAACGTATATTATAATTTTTTTATGACAAAATTAGAATAGCTGGTTTACTGGAGCTTATAAAAATGAAAAGATTATGTTTATTTATTTATGTTAGTCTTCACAGGGTTTCAAAATGATATGTAAATGTGCTTCATCTCAAATTTGTGAAATATGTGTTTTATTATGTTCCACCTTTGGACAACTTGCTGATCAAACATATAACTTTTAAAACTCTCTGGCAAGAGGTAGCATATCATATCTCTCTGGGCTTGTTTGCAGTTCTCTTTGAATACTTTTTTTTTTTTTACAACAGATTTATCATTTTCTAAATAAATGCGGTTTGAGCATGCATTGCTCTCAACTCCCTCAGGGACACATAAATCATTAAGAAGTACAGCGTGTTATGAATTGTACAAATTGAACTCAGATTTCACCTCAAAATGCATTAAATGTTCTACCATTAAGTCGCTCTAAAGAGCAAACCATGTCCAATCTACTGCGCAGCCAACAAATCTTTCAAATCACTGCATGAATTCATATCACTTAAAATGAAATCAACTCATAGGGCAATTTATATAAAGTCTGTTGTCACAGAGGTATAATAACATGTATTTTACAGAATTAAGGTACATAGACTGACCAGCAGCTCCAAATACCTTTAATATGTGTTCAGATTTGAAACACAAAAATAGCAATCTACAGTTTGCATTACTTCTACATGGGATGCTGGTATAACTGAGTCAAGTATAGCACAATGACCTATGGTGCGCCACTGCATATTCAAAAGGAAACAGGACAGACATAGCTCACTGTACAGAAACCAGTAATAAAATGTGTGGAAGTCATCGGTGAATGTGTCATTTTAATGAAAACCTCAAACACGTTTAAACTCAAGAGGTCAAGGCGTTCGAACGAGACAAATTGACATTGCTGTGTGTAAAGTGTAAAGACACACCCGACACGTGTGCAGTCTGTACGCTCCCGTCTACGCTGAAGTAACATGACTCCTTGTTGTATGCTCACAGAATGCTGAAATGCCATACATAACTCACAGTCACAAACACAAACACATTCAGATGCACACAATTCCCATCTCATTACACAAAAGTGTAAAATAAAGCAACACCAATAGAGGAAGTTATCCCCTAAATATCTCAGCTGGGTCTGACTCATTAGGCCTAACACTACTTAGGAAATATTGACCTAAGTACACTGTTAAACCAGAATCCCAGCTCCACTTCATCTGAGCAACACACATGGTGTGTTTCTTTTTTCTTTTCACTGGAACCTGTGAGGAGTGTGCTTTAAAAATATAAACAAATACCGCTTGCATACAGCATTCAGTTGTGCAGGTATTGTCAGCATTTCGTGAGACATGACACAAAGGTTACACGTGCTTCAAGTCGAACATGAGCCACAGACTCCTAAAAAAACATGAAAATGTTATTTTTAATGTGCTAAATTAGTGTTGCAGAGAAGTAATATGACACATAGCAATGTCCAGGTGTCCATCATTTACTTGGGACATCTTCAAAATGATCAACATTAATCTGTTGATCTTTTTTTAAATTCAGTGCAGTCAAATGGTCCCTGTCCTCAGAAAACTGTAAAGTACACATTACAGGTTGTATTCGATGTAAGTGATTATCTGATTGTGTGAATTAAAGCAAGACTATGTAACTTTTGATTAACTGCGGCTACTGTGCCATCCATCCATCCATCCATCCATCCATCAAGGTAGCCTTCCCACCGCACCTTCCATTCTTTCCTGGAGGATCTTGAGGTATTCCCAGGCCAGATATGATATTAAACCCCTACAGCATATATTGAATCTGCCCCAAGGTCTCCTCCCAGTTAGATGTGTCTGGAATACCTCCACAGGTTGGCACCCAGGAGGCATCCAAATCAGTTGCCCAAACCTGCTTGGCTTGTGTTTGCAACTTTTCAGTCATTACCCAAAGCTATGACGAAAGGGAAGTGTTGGAACAGAGATCACTTGGTGAATCTAGAGCCATTTGGCTCAGCTATCTCTTTGCTACAACCGTTCAGTACGGCATCCACATTCCTGCTGACATACCACTAATCTGTCTGCCAATTTCACTTCACCTTATCCTCCCGTGTGTACAAAACCCCAAGTCCTTAATTTTGGGTAGTGACTCACTCAAAACTTGAAAGAAGCAATCCACCGTTTTCTGACAAGCTACCACAGCCTCAGCCTGGACATCATCCTGCGTCTCCGCCACTTTAACCCTGACCACAAACATCCAAGAGCACAGTGGAAGTCACAGACTAATAAAACCAGTAGTGCTGCATCATCCACAAAAGGCAGAGATGCAATCATGAAGCCACCAAACAGAAAACTCTTTAAAAAAAAATGGGAACCATTACGCTAGTCTGCAGTCCACAGGCAATGTACTTGACCCTTGCATGTTAATGAGGAGTGTCAACTAAGACTCTAAGACTACTATTAATTTGACATGGCTTTCGTCAAGTCTTCCAGCTTTGGAGTGAGGATAAGGTTAAGGTTATTACCAGCCTGGATTAAGCCTTGCCTCATCAGTGATGGTCACCAGTGGCTTTTTTTGCTACAGCCAACTTTGAGAAGTCGCTTCTGCAATGAAGGCTTCGAACATGGTTCAAAGTTCCTCCAGAAGTGGAAATTTTAAAATCACGGTCTTGGCTGCAAGGGATTTTTTGGTTGCAGTACCACTTTTGGCCATTGGGACAAACTGTAAAGTATCTAACCTGATACATCCATGCACATGCAGAGAACAACAAACATGTCTCCTGGAGAGGTATGGTGGGTTTACTATTTGTTTTATCTTTGTAATAAATCAAATCATTCAAACATGTATCTGTAACAATAGCGCAACTAGCGAAATAATGTCAGGTAAACTAACTCAATCAGTCACACAATAATATATATCAAGTTGGCTAACATTAGCTAACAAAGTCATACCAAACCAAGAAAGGTTGTAGCAGCAAATCCTCAGCAAGGCTGTGTTTTATTGCCTATGAGTTCAACTTTTCATATATACAAGTAAGATTTGTTTTGTTTTTCCTTTCAAAAGTTAAATAGTCTCACTTTAAAGACATGTTAACATTATCGCAATAAAAAAATAATGTAACTCTGGCTGTAAGATCTGCCTTGTTTCCTTTTGAATAGACATATTTCAGGGCACAAACAGCATTTCAAGAGTTCTAGACAGTAGCTGAACGGAAAGTATTACAAAGCAGATACATAAAGCAATATGGCAGCGCATCAGCCAGAGGACGTTGCTGAATGCATTTACCCTACAAAGTGCTGCAATGCATACAGATTACAGTAATGTCTGCTGCAAGAACAAACAACACAGAAGAGTGGGGACAGAAATTGCTGTTGGTGGAAGTTGTCCTGGGAAGTAGATCACGGGTGGGGTGGGGTGACGGGGGTAAAAACTGCACTTTCGGTCAATGAAGGCAGACTCTTCGGTGGAGGTGTCTACAGGGTAACAGAGAAGACATAAAATGGATGTTAAAGATGAGATTTTAGAAAAGAATCAATTTCTAGTTATTGTCCAGTTTATCATAGAAGTCTGTCCTAAGTCATAGTCAACTGATTCAGTTCCTGGTTCTGAACCAGCTGACCAGATTCAGCCAAATCACTGCAGCAGGCACGCTGCGTGATTTGTTTACGTGGGAGTGCTGGAGGTCGACAGTGCTCTCCACCTCCTTCTCCCCATTTAGGAAAAAGCAGAGGGGGAGGGGGCTATAAAAAGTTGACCCCATCTCAGCCCTGCAGACTCGCTTCCAAGCTGGAGCTGCAGCAGCATCTGATCTCTCTGAGCAGCTGTCCTCTCCCTGCATCAGCACAACAAATACTTTACATTGCCTGACCTTTTCCTCCTGCATCACTATCTCAGCCATGCCCCCGAGTCCCCCACGGTGCAAACACCCCCACCAGCCCCACCAGTTACACTCACACTCACACACATGCACACCTAGACACTTAAACACACACACACCCTGTATTCCTCTTCACACCACTACTCAACCCCATGCTAGGCCCCTGACTGCCACGCACCCAGCTGACATGTATCTCTCATGCTGATGCAGTTGTATTATTTCTCTGACACATTAGCTGAGAATGGACTGTGGCTAGTGAGTTTTAAGTTTTCAAAGAGTAGAGTACTCTGCGTACTCTTTTTTGTATATTTCTGCATTGTCTTTCGTACTTCTTTCCTTTCTGTCATTGTCAGACCTTCCCAAAAATATTTACAGCAAATAAGGAACCAGGACGACTCAATGACTTCTGCAAAGTGCTGCTGCCTGTCTATAAAGGGCCAAAATACATGTCTCATATGCTTAAAAAATATACCGCATCAAACACAGTATACCCTTGCCTCTCTGCTTTTGGTGCTTTAATATTGATGCAAATACTTTTACTTGTAAACGTAAAACATAATGTAAAACAGCATTTAGCTTCCCTTCTGACAGCTAAACTGAGTTTCTGAAATAATATTAAAATGTTAAATACACATAGTCAAATGGTGTACTTTTGTTGTGTGTGTGTGTGTGCAAAAAATGTAAATCTTTGAAGTGATAAAACTCAATTAGATTAGATTGATTGATTGATTGATTATACTGAAGCTTTGTAAATTTGATATATGCAGATGTGTTACCATGGCAATAGTATGCATTGCAAGCTAATGAGCTAGCATTATGCCCAGATCACAGGTGAGGTTGACACAGTCTAAGGTCAACCTGGAGCAAATGATGAGCTAACCCTGAAAAAGCAGGTTGTGAGTTAAACTGTAACAGACAACATATCGATGTGCCTCAAGTCTGAGGTGTACTTAAGTCTCCAGTCTAGCAGAAAGTTTTGGGGTTTGTTTACAGAGGTTTTGAGGTCTTTGACACTTTGTCAGTGCAGGTAAGTGAATTGATTTTGATTTGAGGTGCTCACGGGATTAAAAATATCACATCTGAACACCAGAAACAATTTCCAGGCAACTCAAGATACTTTCACTTAAATAAATAAAAATTCTCAAAGGAATCTATTTACAGTGAGGTTTGTGGATTAACTGGCAAACTGCAATTATTCTGGAGAGAGAAATTGTGAAGTTTGGAGAGTGAGATCTAAAAATATCTGCAAGGTTTGTAGGAAAATTAGTTTTTCACTATTTTTGTTGACTGAACTTTTAAGCTACATATTTATCTATTATATCTGAGCCAAAAGACTATAAACTACTCAAGTTCAGCATGTATTTTGTTTGGTTGTTGTATTGTTAGAAATTAATGAAAACGTTAGAGCGGCTGCAATCATTTGATTGTACTTCAACTGCGGACTGATTGTTTAATGTATATTAATGCAAGAAAGATCTTAACCCCTTCAGCCAGGACAAAGTTTCATGAAATGTCACAAACAAGGAACGAACACATTAATGGACTGTAACATTATCTGAGCAATTAAAGCATTTATAACACTGATTAAGAATAACTTGATGTAAGGTGTCACTGACTGGAATAGTTTCCTCTGACACCCTGAGAATAAACCATGTAAACAAACTCGTCTCGCACTATCAAAATAGCCCGACGATGTGTAATGCAGAGAAAAGGGAACTCGCTGTGGACCGCGGCTGAAAATCCCGTCTCCCAGCAAGCCCAGCTGCATCTCAGTGGAATCGGGTTGCCTGTCATGAAGCTACTGCATGTCTATTAACACTGGCATGCCACTGCTGAAGCAGCCGAGTTGGACTGCTGCTCGAGCAACATTTAAAACACAAAAATGATGTAAAAACTTGTGTAGTAAATCGGGAATGAGACCACATGATACAGCGTCACAAAAACCACAAAAACTCTAGAAATCTTACTAATAATTAGGGCATTGATTATTAATTAAATGGCTAATTACAGTGTTTGGTGTATATACAGATTATGAAAACAATCCTACAGTTTATTTTTGAGATAATCCAAAGTTTATTTACTTGTTTAGCATTAGAAAATGGGAATTTTTCTCACTTCCTTAAAATAGCATTTAATCCCTTTAAGCTCAAAGTTCACTTTCCACATACTAACATACACCATCCACTGATGGAGGTCACTGAGACCTTAAAATCGTTTTGTTAATCTACTCTTTCCAAGGTTAATTAGCGTTCAGTTTAATTTTTTCTCCTTCATCTTAAAACCTAAAAAAAAAAAAGAAAAAAAAAAAGAAAAAGTTTTGAAAGGCAATGATTAGGAATAGTTTCCCCTTGCAGCTATGGCACAGACTTGAAAGAAAGTTTGATTAAAATATGCGTGTAGTGTATGCAGATAGTGTATTAAACACAAAAAAAGTCAGAAAAGGCTCCTTTTTAAGTTTTGCATAATAAACATATTACTGTAGAGAAACATATTAAGAAAAGAAAGAGTATTATAAAAGTGAGTGACATTTAAATTTTAATTGAGAGAGAACACATATATTTAGATATTTTATCTGGTTTCATTGAAATGTATTCAAATGTTAAACAAATAAAATCATATTTACACTCACAGGTACAAAGAAGAAGAAAAGCAGCAGATGTCATCTTGTGTTTTTAGTCACTGAACAAACAAACGTGTGGAATATGTGCTGACTTACTTGTATGATGAGATGTTTCCTTGGTCACCGGTGCTCCACTACAAAGCTCATCGTTGTTCCATCGAAGGAGGGTGGGGCGATGATTCTTGGACCTTGTTGCGTTGTGATGCTGATAACTGGCTTCCTGTCAGAGCTCGCTGCACCTCCTCTGCCGGTCACATGTCCCAAGTTAACAGGTAGCTGACCTTGTGGAGCCTCACCTGTTGCGCTGTAATACGCACTCTCGCCACCTGTTGCATTAGTTTCCAGTCTTGGGCTTCTGGCGTTCTTTACCTTTTCTCCTCCTGCATCCTCAGAGTGACACAGTGACTGTGGCAACACGGTCTGGGAGGGCAGGGTGGGTGAGGGAATGAAACCCGGGTAGATCATGTAGGTGGGGGCATACGCTCCTGGGTTCAGAGCCAGGGGGGACAAAGAGAGAGGCACAGTGGTGACAGGGGTGACAGGTGCCACAGGAGAATGGGGCATGGGCACATCCACATACTGGCCTGTCTCGGGGTCAAACAGTCTCTTTGTGGTGGCCTGTATGGGAGTGTCCACCAGGTAATAATGTCCTGTAGTGGGGTCCAGCAGCATCTTGCGCTGGGTCTGTGGGGCTGTCTCTCCGGTAGAAGGTGTAGGTGACACAGCCGGGATAGATGGAGAGAAACACAACACCTGCTGTTGTGCTTGAAGCACTGGTGTTGCCCCCGAGTGATGGTAGATGCTTGAAGCTGGGTACTCCATGATTAACGGAGACCTTTTCTGCTCTGGTGTTTTGATTTGGCTCACGTTTGAACTCACCTCCCTCGACTCTCGATTCTGCAGTTTGATTTCATTCGTGTACCCGAGCCCCGGTATGGTTAAATAGTTCTCAGAGTCTGAACAGGCCTGTGGGACAGTGGGATTAGTGGGAATGATTTTGACCTTTCCCTGCTCCACCTGGTTGTTTTTCGGGGGTTCTATTTTCACCGACAGTGGAGCCACCGGTGCGTTTGAGCTTTTCATAGTTGATGATGTCTGCAGTGCAGAGCTTTGTGGAATAGAGTTACTGACCGAACTAATGCTGACGCGTGCCTTATTGCCAAAATGAAGGACGCTTTTGTTACTGAATGTTTTACTTTGCTGCGACTGTGTTTTGAACGTGTCATCGCTATACGGAACATGTATAATATTCAGAGCTCCTTTATCGTCCTGTGCTTTGCCTGCATCTGTGTTATTTATCACAGACTGAGTTATCCTGTCAGTGTTTGTGGTGTCCATCTCCTCTGCCCCCTGTTCCTCGCTAGCAATAAGGGACAACACGTGGCTGTCTGTGATTGGCTGCGGAGCTTGAGTTTTACGCTTCCATTCGTTTCTGTCAAAAACATAAAGCTGCTCCATGGTTTTGACGGCAGCTTTAAGCTTCTCTAACGCAGCCTGTTTTGGTATCGTTGGCTCGTTTCTCCTGTCAGCTGTCTCACCTGCAAACTTCTCCTGCCTCTGTTTTGTCGGTTTGGTTTCGATACTGGGTTGAATTTCTGATTGGTCTGGATGGAGCTGCTTGGATGCAGCGTTTGGCAGCCTGCTAGTTGTGCAATGTGATGGCATATTTTCACTTTGAGATGTTTCAGACGGGACTCCTGCCTCTGCTTGTTTCTGTGACACCTCAGCTGTCTGCTGCTTCGCATTTGTTTTCACAGACTGACATTTAATCACAATGGGAGATGGTAATGAATGCTTAACTGGCTCCTTTGTGGCCTTTTCCTCGAGTTTATCGGCTGCCGTGGAACATTTACTGTCACTGTTATCCAAAGAAACAAAGCGATACGAACTTTTGACCAATTTACGGACATCTCTGACATGATATATTGGTGTTTGAAACTTGCATTTGGTGTCTCTTATGTCTCTAACAGTGAAGTTTGGGATTTTATCTGAAGCAGACAAAATGTGGTATTTGGCATCGCCTGCTGCCCTGAATGTGTTAACAGTGTTGTAACTTATTTTAGGGGTTAACAGGTTGGCAATATTCAGTGTGCAGCCTTTATTTTCCTTCACACTTCTCAGGCATATGTTTATCTCAGGGGCTTTTCCCCCCTTCTTGCTCTCTTCTTTGCCTAATATGTTTCCATTGTTGCCTGTTTTGAACTCTTTTTCACATTTCTGCGGACCAGCAGGTGCGACTGTCACAGGTGCACGGCTCTGCAAGTCTTCTGTAAAACCTTTCTCTTTTGAATGGAGCTGGCAGCTTGGAACAAAAAGCAGTTTTGTCAGCATGCTGCTGGTGTCTAATCCTTTTTTTGCTGTGGTCTGTGTGTCACTTACAGATGTGGGTTCAGTCTCCTTTGCAGGTTTTGACTCATCTTCTTTCACTGAATTTAAAGCACTACTTTGACCGAGGCTGAGAGTAGCTTTTGGAGGTTCAGCTTGTGATTTTTCTGAATTATCTGTCGGTTTGTTGCTTTTCTGCTCCTCTGCAGGCTCACAGGATCCGGGTCTGCTGCCCTCCACGCGTTGATCATCAGCAGAATTAACAGTAAATCCTGAGCCTGATTCTGATGTTTGTCTTTGGAAGCCTCGTCCTTGAAAACTCGGGGAGAGCGCTGGGTACGTGTCAGAACTTTCACCCCTCTCCATTTTGCGCTCCTGCTCAAACTGCATCTTTTTGGAAATCACGTTTTTCAACAGACTGGATGCAAAAACTGCTCTTTTGTGCGTGTCGCCCGTGCCATCTATGTGACATTGCATCTCACACCCTGACCTGGACAACACAGTTCCGGTACCCTCACTGGGTCGTGCTTTCTTCGAGCATTTTGGGCGCCTGGCGCCTTCAGGCGCTTCAACATTACAGCGAAAATTCAGCGTGACTCCACGCTGCTTTGGCTGAACCGAGTCGATATTTTTGCTAGAAGAGGAAGATTGCTGAGAGGTTGTTCTCTTGTTCAGTGCGTACATTTTAGTTTGTGGAGCTTTCATGCCGGTAATAGACTTACCATGTCTCTTACCGTCCACAGTCTTATTCATTTCCAAAGTGGCGCTGGAAGTCTTGTGCGCAATTACGCTCCGCTCTCTTCCCCGTGATATGTTTCCATAATTGAAGTCCACATACGCTGACCATTTATTTAGCCCATATTCTGACATAGAGGACTCGCTAGAGGTGCTTAGATTAATGGCATCGAAGTAGGGACATGCCAAGCTCCGGAAAGACTTGGCGGTTAAATTACGCACCTCTTTATCGGCGTCGTCCAGCTCACTAATGGAGCTGGACGCTCCACTGGAATACTCATTAATATCTTTCCGTCTTAGTTTGGTTGCAAGGTGCTGACGGCCCGGAGCAGGGATGAAGTATGGGGCTCTATCGCACAAGGGCCCCGGTCTGGCGCCAGAGCTCACAAAAGAGAAGTGGCTCCTGTCTCCAAAGTGTTTTGTGTACCCACGCGTGTTGTTGTCAAAGATGTTGACAGGCTCGTTCACCGCCCTGGAGGATGTTTTAATGGATAAATGAATTTCCCCCCCATTGGCGTCTCCGCTTTGGTTTTTGCACACGCTTTCATCAGAGCTGGCGCATTTGTCCGAGTCACAAAGATCACTATCATCCTGCTCGGTGCTGACAACTGCTCCACCAAGTTTAGACTGCACTTTCGGTTGGCTCCTGCCCTCCAGTATCAAAGTCCCCTCCTGGGTTTCATCGCTTTCAAAAGACGCGTAATCCACAAAGGAATAGACCAGGTTGTTGTCTTCAAAATCCCAACAGGTCCCTCGACCCAGGTCGTAATCTACATCGTGGTCGAGCTCTGTCAGCTGGATTTCGTGCGTCGTGATATAGTGGGACTCGTCCTCCACGGTGTCGGAGCCGCAGTGGTCGGACAGCACCGCGCTGGCACCATCATCAGACTCCGTCTTGCTGTTCAGATACATGTCCGTGTATTGGAGCTCATCACTCTCACTGCACACGTGTTCACTGCAGTCACTCGGGTCGAGCTCGGCCTGGCGCTGCTTCTCATTCTCCGAGTCCTGATCGGTGTTGGGAAGTTTGGTCAAAGTTTCCAGAGCAGGCTCACCCGGCGCAGGCCTGTCCTCTAACTGCTCTTCAACAAAGTCCCGTGAAATGATTTTCACCATCTTGTCGTGCTTTGAACTGTCGCACTTAACAACAGACAGCTGGTTTCCCTCTCCAGTGAAAGTTACTTTCACTGTTTTTGCGACGTCAGGTTTCATGTCCAGATCCACATAGTTGGACTCGTCGCTGTTTGTCTCGGTGGCGCGGCCCTTGCTGTCCGTGTTGTCCTTATGTTTGTCCTCTGGCAGCAGCTTCCTGTGAAGTCCGGTGACATCTCGGTAAGTGAGAGTTTCCTCCGCTGCTTCCATTTAGTCCGGTCTTACCGTCAGGTGGTCCTCGTTTACGATGTTATCCTGACACAGGACGGAAAACTCTGCAGGCAGGAGGGACGGGAGGACGGAGAGCGAGGAGGGTGAGTGGGTGAGAGAGGGAGAGGGAGAAGAGAGAGAGAGAGGGAGGGAGGGGTGAGAGAGAGAGAGAGAGAGAGAGAGAGAGAGTGGCGGGGGGGAGTCCCGAGGAAAATCCCACGATGCTTTCTCTCTGGTGTGAATCTCAGAGGCTGCCTTGGTTTACAGTCCAACTTTGTGCTTAAGCCTCCAAAAAGTGCCAAGATTCAGCACCTTTTCTGGAAGAACAGCTCCACTCCATGAGTTCTTCAGAAGCACGTTTTCGGAGACTTCTGCTGTCAAAACATCACAGTCAGTCCAAACACCACGTGTTTTTCATTCTGTGACCCACAACACACACCCGACCCCCATAAAACTTTAGATAAGCTGTTTGTTGTTAATAGGCAGAAAGGTGACAGAGAAAAAATGTGAATAAACTTTTGAATCTGGTATTTTCAGAAGTGGGAGAAGTGCTCAGATCTAAACCACAGATGTAAAACATCCATAATATGTGTTAGCAACA
The DNA here is from genome assembly GCA_028641955.1 of Protonibea diacanthus. Taxonomy (NCBI): domain Eukaryota; kingdom Metazoa; phylum Chordata; class Actinopteri; family Sciaenidae; genus Protonibea; species Protonibea diacanthus. The sequence goes on from CM053977.1 coordinate 6,007,078, forward strand.
AACTTTACCCAAAGTACCAAAAGTAAACACTAATACTCACTCAGTTTAGGATAATATTACTGGATTAATTACTGATGCATTAAAGGACCAGTGTGTGTAGATGATTGCAATCCCCTAGCTTCACTCTCTACTAAAAACGTGAAAAGCCCTGTCTAGAGCCGGTGTTTAGTTTGTCCGCTCTGGGCTCCTGTAGAAATATGGTGGGTTAACATGGAGGACTCTGTGAAAGAGGACCCAGAGGTCTCATTCTAATGTAACAAAAACATAAATATTCTTATGTTTAGGTGATTAGACACTAATGAAAAATACATATTATATGATTATTATATTAAATAGAGTCCCCTAGATTTTACACACTGGACCTTTAATGTGTAATAATCATTTTAATGTTTCAGCTAATGTGTAATAATGTAGTATTATATTATATTAGTTTATTGATATTAATGTTATATTAAGCAAGTAAGTAAAGCTATCAAATCTGATTTAGTTGCCTAGAAGTATAAAGTAGCATAAAATGGGAATGTATTATAAGTTCCTCAAGAACTGTAATTAAGTACAATACTTGAGTAAATTACTACATGGTGGAAGTATACGAGTGGGGTTGGGTGTGCAAAGAACGCTGGAATAAATGTCTGTAGTTTGAATAGTGCACTAAGTTACTTCATATTGGTACTAATGATATTTGTGGAGCTGAGAATGGCGTCAGCGCTCTGCCCTCTCACTGGAGCAGCTGCCTTTCCTTGATGGAGAAAAATATTCGCCACCAGCTGGTGCCAGTCAGCTAAAAAGAATTTACTATAAATTCATCCATTCATCTGTAGGTCAAGATTTGTGTAAATCGAATCTGTCATTCCCGCTCCCACCACTGGGCCACGTGAGGCCGTCTGGACACAAGTAAATGAAGCACGGGGGTCATCAATAACAATATGCTTTATCAGGGACAATGCTGAACAATTCTATCGTTCACAGTAATGATCTAGTTATTAGAGCTCTGTCTAAGTGTTGAAGACACAACTGTTGTTTCTGGACGGGGCCCCAGATTGGTGGTATGCAGCAGGGAGGGGTTGGGCCAACAGTTGCTCCATGTAGAGGGCACACTGACAGCAATATCAAGGACAGAGGCCACCAGTATAAAGCCTTCGTCACCCTCAAATCCCACGTTTACCCTCAGTGTTATTAATGTGGTGGAGCCACTTGGAAATCATCTGTTTTTTGAGCAGAGGTGGAAACAAACCGAGTGTGTTCACTCAAGTGCTTAAGTAGAGTTCTGAGGTACTTGTGGTTTCCTGGAGTGTTTCCATTTATTACTTTGCAAAGGAAAATGTTTTCTTTTCACTCTGCTACACTCATTCAACAGCTGCTACTTTATAGATTCAGATTTTACATAAAAAAATATGATGAGCTTGTGAATAAAAGTAATTTTGAACCTTTTTGGTTCATGGGTCCTCACAAAAAAAGTCTAGTTGGGAACCCTCGTCATGTTTTGAGCCGTTCTATGAAAAACATTTACCCTCTAAACTTCTCAGATGTTTTCTTTATTATACATTATTTCACAAGATTACAACAAAGTCCAAAAAAGTTGCAACAAATTTTTGTAGCAGAACTTTTATCTTCTTCGTCCCTCGCCCATTAATCATCTCACGACCTCCGGAGGGGCCCAAACCCTAGGTTGGAAACCACTGGACTAAAATACACAACTGTATATAAAACTAGCTCCAACATGACCTGCTACAGCAATAAAAGGCTGCTTACATGTTGTTGCATCAGTAATAAGAATATATTGATATGTGACATATCGCTCTGCAGACCAGGTGCTTTTATTTTGATACTTAAAGTACATTTTGCTTTAGTTAAGTTTGATGTACGTGTTTTGGTACTTCTGAATACTTCCTCCATTAACTGATGGGTGAAGCCTGCCGATCTGCCATGACTTTGCAGGAGTGCTTCGGCTTCCTTGCAAACACACACAGCATTTGACTACTAAAGGTCATGACTCAAGCTTAAATTTCACATCAACAATTTGGACCTAGAACTGCTATTGAACGACGTAACAGTGCTTCAGTACATGTTTTTTTTTTTTCAATTTGAAGCTACTCTTCTAAGTGAAATGTTTGATACTGATAAAGCAAATGAAAAAATATTCATGAATTATTGTACAACCACCTCTTTTATACTTCAGACTCTCATGATAAAACTCTTGTGCACGTGTGGGGTGGCTTACCTCATGTTGGGAGCTATTAAAGATTTGATTTTTCTGTGCCAAAACACGAACGCACGCAGGTTGAACTGACCTCCACAAAGCTGATAAATTTAGGCAGCTATTTAAAATGGGGACACCGCTCACGCAAGCATGTTGAGATCAGTTTCTTACAGTGGCTACATTAAAACAGCAGGTGTTAAATCATGAGCACTATTAATCAACACCAGGAACAGTCCATGTAAAGACCGTTTTCAAACCCTCGCTCTCGCCCTCACACATCAGATGTTGATACAGAATACACAATATGTACCTGCTCTAAAAATAACCATTTGAGTGTGAAGGATAAGTTGAACACAGCAAATCTTCCAGTGTTAACAAGTGTTGATTTTACAGTGACAGATTTTCAGAGTTGACAAGTGTTGGTCAGACAGTTGTTTATCCACTCACAGAGCTGACGTGGGTCGACATCGGCTGCTTCAGAGAGTTTGATAAACTCTGGTGGGTGTGCACTTGTGGAGCCTGGAGTTTGCCACAGGAATAAATTTAGATTTTTAACTTTATTTATTCATTCAATAAAGTTAGGGTTAATTAATTTGCCAGACTTCTACTAACAAATTGCAGCTGATTAGATGACACACATCTATTAATGTGATTAAGAAAAGGAAACTGTAAAAGTATGAAACAAATTGTGAAATGAAATAAACAACTGTTTCCTAGGAAACATGTTTATATAGCTCATATGCTACACACATTTGAACAACTAAATCAAATAACACAAAGTAAACTTTTGTAAAATGAAGAAAAATAACTACTCATTCTTTTTACGATAAAGTCCTTTTTAGAATTTGTTTGTTTGCAAAATGATTTCAAATCTACTCACACTGACAAAAACATGATTTTAAGTGAGTTAAAGTGTGAATTTTAATAAAATTATATTATCCTGTTAATGAACATTAAACATTTCATTTTGTCATTATTTATTAATAAAATAGTAATTAAATCACATCATCCTTAATTAAACTATGCAAATGTCTGAAACGGAGCAGAAGTTTAGAGTATTATATATTTAGTATTTTAGCATAGTTACAGTTGTGACTATCATAATTAATGTTGGTAGCAGCAAAAATATTGTTGTTTTATGATTATTAGCAGGTCATGATGTGAAAAAGAAAGTTTTTATAAACAACCAACAAGCCAGTCATTACTTGTGGTGGAAGATGCTTCTTTACTCTTACCAGAATTTAAAAATTAGTAGAAAAAGTCCAACATCCAAAATGTTACTCAAGTAAAAATAAAACAGCATTTTTAGGAACATGTATTTAAAAAAAAAAGTAAAGTAAAGTAAAGTAAAGTTTGAAATGTAAAAGTACTTCTGCTACTTCAGCAGCGATACATATTTTTAGTCCTGATGCATAGAGTTGTTTTTACTGATTTAATTGGTTGAAATGTGTATTTACATGCGTACATAAGCATTTGAGTAAATGAGTAAATTTCTATCACCAGTCAATCATTACAGACTTATGCTGTGCAGCCAAATATAACCCACAAAACTTTGGTTTTACAAAGTTTGCAAAGATATAAAATATATTCTGCTGAATTTTGCAGAAATGTGCATAAAAAATGATAAAATGATGCACAGACCTTGAGAATATTTCAATTTGACAGAATAAAAAACAACACGAGGTTTGAATATTTCATCCGATGTAAACAGCGTCATATTCAAAACTGTCAGACTGTGTGGATTAAGATACTTTTTCCAAATCCTAAAGGTGCCTATAGGTCAACAAATCATCATTTTACTTTATGAGATTATGAGAGAAAACTAAATTAAAAATCTCATAGATTGTTTGGCTTTCTGTGAACACAGACTCGTTCAATATATGCATAATTCCAGTATGTTGTGTTTCCTGTGTCGTCCAGCAGCACCGGCGAGTTTCTGGTTCAGTCTGCTGAGCCTTGTGTAGCTCCTGAGTGGGAACTGGAGAAGTTTGAGAGCTTGAACACCTGCTGTGAAGCAGTCACCAGCAGCCAGACACCGTACTTCTCCAGGTTGCCCCCTCCTAAATCTCAAGGGTTTCATAGTTCAAAGGGTAAAAGGTCATCTTTGGATTTGAAAGTGTCATATGTGAGCTAGTGAGCTGGATGTAAGGGATTAGAGCGTTACCCTAAACCCCTGATAATGACAATTCACTTAAGGACGATAAATGATCTCCATGAGTATTCAGGTCACTTTTACCGACTGACCGGTGGTCAAGGATTCAGCAGGTTAACTAATTTATACAGATTCATATCAAAATTATTAGGGAAGCATCCCATATTGGTTCATGTTAAGAACCGTCTGTTTTAGTTATGTAGCCCAAATAAATCACACATTTGCCTCAAAGCGTTTCACAGCCTGTGCATTCGTCACCTTCTATCCTTAGACCTTTTATTGTGTTTATTCCAACTTTTAAAAGTGCACAAGGTTAATCTTTGAGTTTGTATGATTCAATTAATCAGTTATCAATAAACCAACTTTTGAGTTGCCAGGTTGTGACTAATGGTGTTTATCCTCCTCTAGCATAACGCTCTGTAGTTAGCTTCTTAGTTCATCAGGAAAACAACTTTAATTAAACATTTTTTTACTGTAATCATTTTCAGTTATTATTATTATTATTATTATTGGTTTTGACAGTGCCAGTCCACTATTGTTAGAAGTCGCTGTTGGATTAGTGAGTATGTAAAAGGAAACCGGCTCATTTTTATTGTGTTTGTGTCATCCAAAACATGAGCAAAATGTAATAATATGACATTCACTGTGTCAGAGGTCATGAATAACAGGCATCTCATCATGCTCCTGAGAGACGAACGGCTCGGCCCGAGATGAGTTGTTTTTATTTCGCAGAGACTAAATGTTAAAAAATAAAATCCTTTTCTCCACGGGTGTCTCGAGTTTCCTTAATCACATCTTGATGGTTGTCTCGAAAGAAATAGTGAAGAGATGTTTGCCGTGGCGTCATCTGGTTTCAGCTTGCGCGTGTCCTGAGTGTTTCAGAGATACTCTAGCCTAAAAACAGCAATGCTAGATGCAGAGCTGTCATGAATTATGCCAGCAATGGCAGACATGTACGGTTGCTCCCTTCTGGCAATGGGTATCTGGTTTCACGCGTGCTCATAAACTACTGGTCCTCCAGCAAAGGTCAGCACCTTGTTAGGGCCTGCTGCGACAACTAACAACCCTATTGTTTAGTGAATACTTCTTTCTATGAATGATGGCACGGTGTGGTATTTAGTAGATACTGGAGAAGTTAATTCTATAGCTTTAAGGCCATGACTTGAGTGAAAATATCAAAGTGTAACTGTGAGAGTAGTGTGATACAGATTAAAGCAGCCGACTTAACAGACAAAGCATTAAGTGTTACTAAATCTGAGTCCTATTTTTACATATTTTGGACAATAGACAAAAAATCTGGGATTTGGTCCAGTAGATTGCCTCAAGTGGAAGCCACTAAACAGGCTGCAATGTAATCCTTGGGGGACAAAATGCACCCATTAAAGTACATTCACTAAAGGTGCTTATTTTTTTCCACTGACAGCCTCAGATTGTATCATTTTGTGTCTGACAACATTATAGAAAGGATCTCTACAAAAAGATAGACCTTTTGTTTAACCAGGAAGAGCGGCTGCGTTCCAAACCAGCAGACTCCACTGACAAAAACGGGTCAATTTACCTTGTAGAAAACAAGAGTTGCTACCTGCTGCCTTAGCTAATAGTACTGTGGGTGTTAAAAAACAAAAGTCTAGGGCTGTTTTGTACTTATTAACTTAAAATGGCTCATATGTATATGTGGGAAAGAATGTAAGTTGCTGTACTTTCCATTGTGTTTTTATAGCTTCTTTTTACACTATTACAACAACATTACTTATTCATTCATTCATTTACTTATTTCCTGTTATTTTTTTAATTTTTGTATTTTATTGACATCAGATTACTACATTAAACGTGTGATTGCTTAGTTCAGTTTATCATGCATTTTGTTGTAATGTGAAAATACTTCAAATGAAATTAATTGTAAAAGAATGTGTCCTTCTTGTTTTTAGCCTTTTCAAGTCATAAACAATAATTTATCAATATCTAATTCTATAAGAGTAAGATTTGAGAATGTGCAGTTTTGGCTCCAATGACACACAAACACTCTACATATACATATACATATACATATACATATACATATACATATACATATACATATAGAACCTTCAATAGTCTCAATGTGGGCAGAAAAACAAACTCCAACAGACAGTAGATTCATTTTCTTCTTTGTTCTTCTTCAGAGACTCCTTTGATTATCAGCAGCTACCCTCTAGTGGTCCATTCATGTGACAGCACTCTGTGAGTGCGTGCGGGGCTGCAGTTGATCCTGTGTAGAGATCTTAACACAGACAGATGACCTCTCTCTCTGTTGTTTTCTCGGAGATTAATGCATCACTAACAGATAGATTACAGCCTGAAGGCAGATATTTGAGCAGGAGGATGCATCAAAGAACAAACATGATCTACAGTCTGTCCTAGCAATACTCTTGTTAATGTATTCTCCTCTTTATGGGACATTAAATAAAGTGTTCTGGTATGCAGATGCACAGTGTGTCACGTGATAAGGTCTGCACGTGCATTTCAACGCTGTTAACGCTCTCGTGGTGCTGAAATTATTATAATATTTTTGTGTTTTAGTTTTGTGTTTGTGTTGCCCACCTTGAATATCACTTTAAAAATGATATTTGTGGCATTCATTCTAATAAATATGTAAAAATATTTATTTTTTTCTCATCTAAATCTCATTATTGAGTGGATGTTTTTTTTTTTTTTTTTTTACCCCCCCTGTCCGAAACCGAAGCAGCCTTCCGGGACGCAGCTGCAGCCGTATCAGCCTGTGTCAGGGCTTTCCACTATAGTGCTGCATTTTGATGTCGCCCAGGCGGGTAAAAGCTGCTGCCAGCACCGACCACGGTCTCTTCTCCGATTATTAATGTCCAAGAGGCAACATGACACACACTAAGCAGTGGCTACTGACCGGTTTTGCGCTTCTCTACATTTATGGAGCAGCTGAATCTAAAAGGAATTTCAAATGTCCTTCAGGATGCTCCTGCTCCAAGGAGACCATCATCTGCGTCGGTACTTTACAGATCCCACGGACTATACCGAATGAAATCAACTCACTGTGAGTAACTAATCGTCTATCTTGGTTTATCTTTTCAATAAAGCATTAGACAATCAATGCTGCATTCACAAGGAGGCATTTTCCTCGCTGTCCTGTGCTTGCCTGCAGAGTTGGCACTTGGCGTGTCTGGTACAGAGTGTTAATATGTCCCAATCCGAGTTTGCTTTGTGTTTTTTTCCCCCAACAGGAGCATGGTAAATGGATCTATTTCTGAAATTACAGAGGGAATGTTTGCACTCATGCCCTCTCTTCAGCTGTTGTAAGTGTAATTTTTGTCAGGTGAAACTGTCATTGATTCATTGGTCTGATGGGTGATGATTGGCAAACCAACAAAAAAGTAGATGGATAATCACTGTCAACTTTTCTGTCTAATTTGGGGGGTTTAAATTTAGAAATAGAAGCAAAAGTGACAAAGACAGTGTTCCTTTTTTTTTCCTTTACAGACTTCTAAATGCAAATTCTCTTACCACAATCAAAGACGATGCTTTCTCTGGCCTTCCACATCTAGAATATTTGTGAGTATTACTCGACAAACTTACTGTTTTGTCTGATCTTTGTCATTTTGTGATTTTCTTTGCATGCAGATATTCACACTTAAATGCATGACAGTCAATTTGTCTTGTAATAATGAATCATTATGTTGAAGGGCTGTATTACATCATGCTGCTGATTATTTCTTCTACTTCATCCCCACCCTCTAATCTCCCCATCTCAGTCTCCAACACCCAACTTTCCCCTCCAGCCAAATCGATGGGCTAGAAATAATGTCGATGAACATAATATTCTGGCATGTGTATCAACATCTACTGATATATCCATATCCATGATGTTATATAATATTTGATGAACTCGTATTTTGGTCATTTGTAACTCACCGAACAGATTCATTGAAGGGAACAAGATCGAAACGATCACCAAAAACGCCTTTCGTGGTCTGCGAGATTTGACTCATCTGTAAGTCTGCTGTCATTCTCTCTACCATCCGTACAGGATCTGTAGCACTGATACCTTATTATTACAGAGACATACTGATGTGTAGAACAAATAATGCGATATGTGAGCAAATAATGATAATTTCTTTGTTCCCTCTCTCCGTGTGTCCGGTTTAGATCACTTGCCAATAACAAGATGAGGTTTCTGCCAAGAGATCTGTTTTTTGACTTGGATTCGTTGCTCGAACTGTGAGTAAGCAGTTGTGGTGTCAGCAGTGTGTGTGTGTGTGTGTGTGTGTGTGTGTGTGTGTGTCTTTTTCCATACTGCGTTCCTAAGTGAAGCTGACTCAGGCTGTGTTTTGTGTTTGGCAGCATTAAACCCCACATGAATGATATGAATATCACAAATATCAAGTGTTTCCGTCCTCTGTAATGCATCACAGTTATAGGGTGACTTCTTATTTGTTGGTAAAATCGTTGTTTTTTTATTACCATTTTAAAACATTTTTCTAACTTAAACTAGCTAAAACTATTCACATATGTGAAAACTGCAATACTTTATCATCTAATTAAACCAATTACTATTTATACTTGCTCCTGTACACTTTAAGATGTAAGGATTTTATCCAGCAACATATTGAATATCACAGAGTAGGGCAAAATTTGAATTTTACACAAATTTGTCACCTACAGGAACACCTTAAATGACTTCCTGCACTGTCTCGAGGTTTTGTGACATCTCAACCTTCTCAGTCACTTCCTCTTGTCTTATGGTACGTGGTATGATTGATGATTCCCTCTGTCATACATTAGGGATCTGCGAGGCAACTCTTTCCAGTGCAATTGTGAGAACAAATGGCTGATGACATGGCTGAAAAACACAAATGCCACAGTATCAGATGTCTTCTGCGCAGGCCCAAGTGACATGAAGGGCAAGCGGCTCAATGACCTTCCTATTCCACCGGGCGAGTGTATCTCCACAGGTAAAATGATAAGTTCACTATGAAAGGCAATTATGAATAGTCACAGGCACAGCTAAAGACAACATGTTTAAAGAAAAGAGGAGGAAAGAAAGAAATCAATAAAACTGTTAAATAATTCAACAGGACACTACCATGCACTATTCAGCACTCTAAACCAAAAGGCCTGCTAACATGTGTACGTCTGAAAACACCTACTCATATGTACTGTATGTACACACACTGACACAAGCACACACGTCCACAAACAAAGACTTTACAGCTTTGTTAGCAGCTCTGGGAGGCTGTACTCAGGCACAGTGGTGCTTTGAGCTAAACGCTAACGTCAGCAGTGCAAAGTGCAGAGATTTAGCAGGTATAATGTTAAACACGTCCACCAACATTTGCCAATTAGCATCTAACACAAAGTACTACTGAGGACGATGTGAATGTCAATCGTTTTGCAGGTGTTTCATAGTCATAAACGGTATTGAGTGGAGTAAACTGAATGGTAGTCTATCCAATAGTCGTCAAGACATTTCACTTAAAACCACAAATGTCAACCTAATGGTAGTGCTATTAAAAAAAAACAGCCAGGGGATCATCAAAGTCATAAGAATTCATCCTCTGAAGAACATAGATAACTGTACCAAATATCAGAGAAATCTATTTAACCGATGTCAAGATATTTCAGACCAAAGCATTAGAATATATAGAGTTAGTTAGCCTCAGTTGTATTTAAATAGTAAATCTTTAGCTTATTATTGTTCTGCAGATATTATTTTGTCTTTTTTATTTATTTTTATTGTCTTTTTTATTGTCTGATCAGATTCTTAGAAGAGAAAAAAAACAAAATGTTTCCATGTACTGAAATGAGTTTATTTCTCTTCTAAAATCAGAAAATAAAGGGGAAAAGAACAACGTTAACATTAGTTTCATGTCCATGCACAAGGGCAGCTTTTTTCTACTACTACATACAGTTTTGTAGAGTAGAGTAGAGTAGAGTAGAGTAAAGTAGAGTAGAGAATCTGATGATGCTGAAGATCTTTAAGATGCCTTGCTGACCTCTGCCTCCTCAGTTTGTATAAGCACATTACCACTGCACTGAATCAAAACAAGACAAAGCTACGCGAGTCCAGGTGAGCTGGAACACAGTAAACTGCCAACTACTGCTAGTTCCTGTACCGAAATGTGTATATGCTGTCAGTCATTAGAGTGCTGAAATAGTTAGTATACTCATACATACTTGCACACTCAGATACTCAGTGTTTTTCAATATATAATCAAAAACTAGATTGTTGATGAAGTAGCAGTAGTCTGTAAAGCTTCAGAGCAATGAGGAGGTGATACTGTGATTTGAAACATACAGAATGTATCGATGGGATCAATGGTGGAGACATTTCTACATATGTGGTGATACATTTTGACACTTTTTCCACTCTTCAGGCCTGTAGGTGTTCAGTTTTTGATACTCACAAGACGATTTTCAGCAGAATGCTCCTTTAAACATAACCATATCAATTCCAGTATTTGATACTGGTACATAAATATACTTTCAGTTGTTGCATAACACTTAGCACCCTATAAGAAAACACACGATAATACGACAAGAATAATATTACAAAGATAATATGCTTAAAATCAAATATTAAACACCATAAAACCCAGTGTCATCCAGAAGTTTTTCGCAGCATAAAAAATGTAATTTAAGCAGCGGGGTTCTTTCACTTTGTCAGCAGGTCTAGCAGTTTCTGTTTCTGTGTGCATCTCGCAGACTTTGTGCGTCATCAGTCCATTCCCATTCAGTCCATGTCAGCAGACATCTTCTCCTTTAAAGAGGACATCTACGTGGCGATGGCTGCCCCCAACTCCAACAGCTGTGTGGTCATGGAGTGGGACCACATTGAAATGAATTTCAGGAAGTTTGACAATATAACAGGTTTGTCGACACCTAACCAAAGTCTTTTTTTAAATGATAAGTCAGGACAGCTTATTTCCCTTTGTCACAGACAAAAGAATTTGCTCTGGATTGTATGTTACTTCATTACAGTGAACATGGGCACTGTAGTTTGTGTCCTGGAGCTGTAAATACTGTCAGGAGCATCAAAGGTGTATTAATCCACAGCAGAAAATAGTCCCTGACAAAGTCACTATTTGCTCTTGTTTGAGAAATGTTTCTTAAAAACAAAAAAAACATGATTTTCTATGTTGTATATTATCACTGACAGCCTTTTCATCCTCACAGGGAAGTCTGTTGTTGGATGCAAGTCAGTTCTGATCGACAACCACGTCTTGATAATTGTTACTCAGCTCTTTGGTGGCTCCCATATTTACAAGTTTGACGACCAACAAAACAAGTTCACAAAGTTTCAAACTATCGAGGTCTTTAACATCTCCAAACCAAATGACATTGAGGTCTTCCAAATGGACGGCGATTGGTATTTTGTGATTGTGGACAGCTCTAAGTCAGGTCTGTCTACTCTGTACAAGTGGACCGACCAACCAGACCGCAATGAAACTGGTTTCTACTCCTACCAGTTTCTCCACGAGTGGTTTCGTGACACAGATGCTGAGTTTCTTGAGGTGGAGGGGAAGTCTTACCTCATCTTAGCCAGTCGCTCTCAGTCACCTGTCATCTACCTGTGGAACAAGAGCACCCTGAAGTTCATACTTCACGATGAAATCCCACATGTCGATGACGTGGTGGCAGTCAAAGCTTTCCGGGAGGAAAACGAGTTGTATCTGGCCATGACGTGCTACATCGGTGACTCCAAAGTCCTCAAGTGGGCCAATAAGCAGTTTACTGAGGTGCAGGCTCTGCCTTCTCGAGGGGCAATGATCCTCCAGCCTTTCACCTTCACAGACAGGCACTACCTTGCTCTTGGTAGCGATTATTCCTTCACACAAATCTACCTCTGGGATACGGAGACCAAAACATTTCACAAGTTCAAGGACATTTATGTGCAGTCGCCCCGGTCATTTACGGTAGTGAGCACTGACCGGAGGAATTTCATCTTCTCATCCAGCTTCAAGGGCAAATCAATGGTTTTTGAGCATATTATTGTAGATTTAAGCTTATAATGCCTAGCAAAATAATGACTAATCAAAGTATGAGTTGGTCACTCAGATTACTATTGCGTGTATGCTACAAAGGAGTCTCAAATGCTGTATATCTTTCTCATGCAACTAGATATATCTTTCTTGGTTTGAGACTAACTTCTTTGGCAAGTTTCTGCAACTCATATGCATTTCTACTAATTATTGGAGGTACAGTTAATGGTAGACCTAATGGTAGAATGGTAGTATGCTGTACGCAAACAGAAGGCTGACAGAAATCTGAAATGATAGCAACATATGAAACCCTTGAAATGTAAACAGTTTGAAGATAATGTAATTTAATACTAGATATTGTCTTAAAAGGTGTTGGCTTTTATCGGAATTCTGTTAAGAGTCGAGGGGTGTATCTTCTGGCTATGGCTACCATAGATTATAGGCTGGCCGACAAATGCAGGCAGTAAGAAACCTATCGATTAAGGGTTATATGGCATTCAAAGACCATTATATATGATTCCTAATGGCGAAGCTTGGTGCACTTTTAGCAGCAGCTGTTACCTCAATGAGTGAAATTGATTATTCAGTCTATGGCTTCAACTGACCAAAACACTTATTTCTGTGCCACCTTTAAGTGAACACTTGAGGTGTCAGTATGCTCGAATATTGATACTTTTGTACGATGGGTTTGTCCGACCAAGCCTGAAGGCAAAAATGATTACAGCTCTTCTGAACGGTCACACTTGAAGGTGGGCTGGCCCTGGAAGGTTTTTCATTTCGTGTTGCACAAAGAGCCACAGAAAGAGAGCAAAAAACTTCACCCTCACTCCTGGACAAATTGCTTGTTGGATTGTCAGTTTCATCAAATTGCAGATGTAGCCCAAACAAAAGGTGTGGGAGGGAGCTGGTTCTGATTGTTTGGCTTTACCACTTCAGGCCAAAAGGTTACCTTAAAATGTGGGATCAGTCATACTGGAGAAAATTTGTTGACTGTCATGTCCAGGTGTTCAAATACCAATGTAAATGGGAAACAACAAAGGGGCATGGAGTGAGCACACTCTCCAAGACAAGAGGTGGTGGGAGACTCAACAATCAACTATCTTTGCATTGGTTTTTGGCGACCTGGGAGCACGAACGATGCCACTTGTTGTGTTATGTGGCTCCCACTGAGCCACCTTGTTTGGTTCTGTTTATGTTGATATTTCACCACTTGGGAATGACATTCAACAAATCATCTATTTCTCTCCAATACAACTGAGCCCACGTTTAAGTGATTTATTTGAACCAACTGGAACGTTGTCTTTCTGAGCAGCCAGTAGAAATCTTGAAGCCATCTCATCCCAGAAACTGTCATGACTGATGATTTAAATGTGCATGAAACAGAGCAAACAGACCAAATACACAGCAGAATGTAACAGCTAAATATTATGAGCTTTAAGCCTAACTGTGCAACATTTATAGCTAGCTACTGTTTGAACAGAATGCCTGATTAGTGGCAAAACTAAATATAATTTACTCCTGATTCCTATGCAAAATGTATAATACTGAATGTTGCTCTGAATTACAATCACAAGGTTAATTGTGTGCTGCTATATGACTTGAAATTAAGACACAAACGTGTGTTCTTTTCTTTACTGATCTTTTGATATTTTTCATGTATTGTACAGAATTAATCACAGTCTGTTTGGCTTGGAATATAAATTAATTTTTCAAATACCTAACAATGACATGATGTGCAAATTAGGTCTTTAGAGACTCTCAAACAACTAAAGGTCACAAAATGCTAATGTAGCATTTCAGATTCATTGAAAATAAAACACATTGCCCTTCTATCTATCCTCATGTCCTAACAATGATGTATAAATATGTATCTTTTCCACTCTACTACTCCAAACTAATAATTAAGAATGGATCTTTTACACAGCGCGACATTGACAACCTTCAGTCTTATGTAAGAATGACTTTGTGTAAATGCATTAAAGAATATTTAACCACATGTATTGGATTCAACTGTTTTTTCACTCCGTCCTCTATTCTTGGCAGATGCACAAACCCTGAAATGTGTCCATAAAGCAAAGACAAAGTGTCTCTGACAGCATGTTTGATAGTGCAGTCAGCATCGGGCAACTGAGACAGCATTTTCATTCAACTGCAACAGCAGACATAATCGTTCATTTAAGAGAACTTAAACTTTTCTTATTCGCATGCCGGCAGAATGAGCCACACACAGACACAATCATCATCTTTCTTTATTGTCATTCAGTGTTGAGCTATCATATGACTGATGACATTTTAAAAGCCTCTTGAGGTAAACTTAAATCTGTGCAAAGCACCGCTGTCAAGCCTCCAAATGTTTTCTGTCCATTATTTTCTATCAACAGTCGCCGTTATTCACTGAACAATCTTGGCGTGAGTGCTTTTACCACATTATACACTCTATGAAAATATCTCATGTACAAACTGAATTATTGTGTTTTCTGCCAGAATTTTAGTGAGTTAGTTAGTTTTAAAAGAAAAATGCTGCACATTTAGTCCTTGTGGTAGAAACTTTGAAATATGAGGCACCTCTGGCCTCGTCCCATTCACAGATGTCACAAAATAGAGGTCAAAGGTCAAACAGCTGCTGAAAAATCATTGATTAAACCAGTTATATTTATTTTCAGTTCAGTTCATTCTAATTTCATGATTTTGTGGAAATGTCTGGTTTGAGTATGAAAATCAGTTACACTAAGACTTCTAACCTTCAAATACAGTAATAGATTGACTTCTCGAACCTTTGATCATTTTCATCACTTCAGTCATTTTGCCATTCACTTTGAGTCACTGATGCCACAACATGTACAAAATCCGGAGACCCAGAGTGTGTAGATTAAACTAAACAATATATAAATAAGTTCCATTTAACTGAATCTTAAATATCTGTAGGAGTAATATGAATCTGAAAACACCATAAATGATTGTAAAAGATCATGTTGATGCATAATGAGTACTTTAACCTTTGATACCTGTAGTGGAATGTTTTCACCGTGTGATAATGCTGCTTTTTAAGTAGATGATCTTAATACTTATTCCATCACTAATGAAATATTTTTTTCCTGCTCAGATCATTTGATAATCTACTTTAATTTCTCTTAAAAAGGTTAATTATCAGAATCAGATCACTTTATTGGCCAGATGTGTGTACACACACGAGGAATTTGACCGGTTCACTTTGCTCTCAATTGTACATACAGGTATAGACATACAGTTTAACAAGGAACATGACAGGTAGGTTCAGACATGAACATAAAACTTAAGAAACATAAAAACACAAAAACATGAAGAAAATAACTATATACATACTTAAAAGATGCATAAATATAGATGTGTATCTGTCTAAAGACACTGTAAAAATCTCTATATATTCTACTTTCTAATCGTAGCGTTTCTAATTTAATTGTGTCCCATCTCATTTCATATTAAACATTTCAGTCAGAGAGTTCCCAGTTTAACGAGGGTTTCCAAATGCGTCGTGACGCATCTCTGACGTCAGGATGGACGGAAGTGATGCGCAGTGTTTTTCCTAGGTCAGCTAATCCGTTTTGATGATGCAAAATGTCTGTAAATCTGATCACCAGAACCAACATGGTGCTGCTTCTTTGAAACTCACCTCTCTTCATTTTTACTATTAATCTTTTTTTTTTTTTTTTTTAATTCTGCCACACGGAGCGACATGGATCCGTCCCGGAGGAGCGAGAGTGACTGGCAGGGACTGATCAACGAGGTGAGACGAGCGTGGAAATATACTCTCTTAACCTCCACTGAGGTTGTGCACCAAACTGTCACATTAGAGCTAAATGCATGTATTTGAATGGTGTGAGTCGTCTCCTGTTTGGAGCCACAGATAAATGAATTTAATTCAGATTAAACAGGAATAAATCTGAAACCTGCTTCGGTTTCTCTCAGGATGTTGGGAATGTAGATAAGGAAGTGTTTTTTTTTTTTTTCTGTTTTTTCCTTGTACCTGCAGAGACATGTAACACGCACCACACTGCAGGTGTATTGACCTTTAACCTGTTATTACTATTGATCTTAATTAAATACATTTTAATGACATCCCATGATGAGTTCATGACCACCACACATGTCCGTATTGTGCACAGATCTAGTAGTAAAAGCAAATATTCCTTTCCAAACATTTTAACATTCAGTGTAGGTCTCAAATGATTAAGCAGTTAACAGATTAACAAAGAGTTGGCACCATTCATGTTCAGTTTTTTACAGGGACAGTGCACAATTACAAGTATTTGCACCAGAGTTATGCAATTTGCATCTGCGGTCTCTGAGCAGGTAGACAAAACATGATAAATACTCAAATTCATCAGTGTAAGATAATAAAAAGAATCAGCCTGATAAATATACAAGACAAGCTTCGGTGGTGACACTTTAGTGCTGACTTTAGCCAGAGTTTGAGGTGGATTCATCACTTGTTTCAGCTTCTCAGATGTGAGTTTTTGCTGATTTTCTCTTTTTACACGATTGCAAGTATATAATATGCTTGATACTAACAGCAGTTAACCAAAAACATTTTTGACAGATGCATCATTAATAAAAATAACCATGAGTTGCAGCCCGACACTGGAATATGATACAAATCAACATCAGAAGGTGATCATTGTGCTCAGTTAGCTCAGGTTCTGGAGGATGACACTGCAGCCTTTAACTTGTTTCTCTTATTTCTTAAACATTCTTCTTCTTACATGCAGTTCCTGATTTGTAAGCGAAAGTTGGAGAGTAAGAAAGAAGCTCTCCTGATCCTGTCTAAGGAGCTGGACACCTGCCAGCAGGAGAGGGATCAGTACAAACTGATGGCCAACCAGCTCCGTGAGCGACACCAAGGACTCAAGAAGAAGTACAGAGAGCTCATTGTAAGCCATCTCTGTGTGTCCTAAAGATGTATCATGTTATAGCAGTTGGCAAACAGAGAATAAGACCTTTTCATTTGTAGATGCAGCATTTAATGACAATTTCCTTTTTGTTTTTAATAGGATGGAGATCCCTCTCTGCCTCCTGAGAAGAGGAATCAAGTAAGCTGATTTTTAAAAAAAATATGAGATAGTCTTTCCATGAAACTCTTCTTCTTCTTCTGTACAGTTCTAAACGTCATTTAACAGCTGAATTAGGCCTGTGCGATGTATCTCATGTGACATCCCGTTGTGTCTTACTCAGGTGAATTTAGCCCAGCTCCTGAGAGACTCCAGAGAAAAAAGCAGCCAACTTTCTGATGAAGTGAAGGAGCTGAAACAACGGCTGGCAGAAGCTCAGGGTGATAACAAGGTACAGCTGTGCAGTATACTGTTGAAAGTACTTCAACATATCCAACATTTGCCTGTTATGTGGCGATTTGTTTCAAATGAGTAGTAAGTCACATGTTGTAAAACTGTGCCGAAAATAACAGAAGATTTAACTGGTTCTCTCTGTTCCTAACAGCTCCTACGAATGACTATCACCAAACAGAGGCTGGGCGACGAGGAGGTCGGCACTCGCCACTTTCCTGCACATGAACGAGAGGATCTGGTCAGACAATTAGAAAGAGCTCGAGAACAGGTGAGAACAGGAGACTCACTGCCTGCTGAGTGGGTCTTACTTTTATATATCACAATTCAGGTTATTTAGATGATTTTAAGAAGACGAAGGCTAACTTGAGAGAGAGCTTCTAGGGAAATATGAATGGATGAAATCACAGTTTCTGTACTCACGCAGTGTTTTCTGTGTTGCTGTAGAACGAGGTCCTGGAGCACAGTGTGAAGTCGCTCACAGACGAGCTGCAGGACGTACGAGCAGAGCGAGACGTGTTTCAGCAGAAGGCTCATCGTCTCAACGTGGAAATGAACCACATCGTGGGAAACGACGAGATACGGATTCTAGACATAGATGCACTCTGCATGGAGAACAGGTTTATTACTTATTACTTTCAAGAGTGTAGCATGCTGCTGAAACACTGTTATTCTACTAGGACTTCAGTTCAATGAAATAATATGTGTGTTTACATCCAATAATACATTTATGTATATTTAGCTGTAAATAATGACTACAGAGATCACCACATGATGACATTTGGATTTTTCAGAGTCATACTTGTCAAGGCTTCTAATAAATTAATAATCTTTCAGGTATTTGCATCAGCGTTTCAGTCAACTTCAAGAAGAAGTCAGCTTGCTCAAAGCAAATCTGGTGAAGTACAAGGTATCTACAAAAGTTTCTCAATTCCCACTTTATGTTTTAGAAATTTAGAGATTGTGGATTTATGAAAAAGAGAATTTTTAGACTTATTTCTCTCAGAAACGAACATCTCATGGTCAAACATGTTTTTCAGAGTGCCCTGGAGTGCAAAAAAACCTCCAAAATCTCTGGGAAAGCCAACAGTAGTGCACTGACCGGGGTGCTGTCTGCTAAACAAGGTCAGAGGGATAATGTTTAACAAAAAGTTCTCACACTTTATGCAGTGTCACAAAATGTAAACATTTACACACGCGCCTTCTTCAGTTAAGTCTTAATCTGAAGGGCACGTATGGTGTCTGTACTTAAACTGTGACTCATGATGTTTCTGCAGTGAAAGAATTGTTGCTGTCTGAAGAAAACGGCTGCAGTTTGCCGGTGACTCCTCAGTCCATCTCTGACCTCAAATCTCTCGCCACAGCTCTACTGGAAACCATCCATGAGAAGAATATGGTGGTCCAACACCAACGGCAAATCAACAAGTACTCATATCTCACTCTCTCTCTCTCTCTCTCTCTTTGTAAACATGTCAAAAATATGTTTTGATGCTGTGCAGAACGTGTGATTTTCATTGTTTTTGTGTCTTTTTAGGATTCTTGGAACTCGAGTAGCAGAGCTGGAGAATAAATTAAAAACATTAGAAATGTCTGGATTATGGAGCCTGCCAGGTAAACATAAGCACATTAATACACTGAGATTATTGTGTTTTGCTGAGGCCTGTATTCTACGTACTAATTACAATAATTTAAATTCCTTATCCTTTCTTCTTCTGTCTTCTTCTTCTTGCTACCTGGAGGCCTGACTTATAATGTGTCTCTGGGAGTATATGGAAGTATGTTCCTTTCATAACTATGTCATTCACTTTTTAACCTTTAACTTCATCTTCTTCCATCATTTCTCACCTGCTTAAATTAAACATACACATTTCTGACTAATCCAACAGATTTTAATCATGACCTACAGATGACTAAATGTCTACTGCTTTTATAACGGCTAACTTTGGACAATGTTTTGTTATAATAGGAGGAAAGAGAGACGCCATCATCCTGAACACTCAGCAGGAGTCGACGCAGTCGCCTGGACAGGAAGGTGAACATTCAGTATTCCTCGGGTTAATACATAAAACAACTTTTGTCATATTTCCATCATGTTTTCTGCATTTTTTCCACCACCATTTCAGGTTTGACTCTGGCTCTTTTAATTACTTTATTTCACTGTGTCCTCTTTTTCTGCAGTGTTTTAATGACACATGACTTTATGTGTCCATTAGCACCACCTACTGCTTATCTGGAGGACCCCAACTTCTAATATTTGAACTTGTTTAAAATTTGAGCTACATTAAGAAAGAACCTTGGCTAATGTGACTCTATATTCTCTTCCTCTGCGTACACCATCATTCTTTGCACTTGTGAGATTATGTTTATTAAATCTTTTTTTCCTCACAGGTGATAAAGAGTCAGAAAAAATATCCTCCACAGAAGTCCCAAACCAAGAGAGTGGACCACCAGCTGTGTCATGTGGAGAGGGACAGGGAGAGGCATCCAGCGAGGAGAGGTGCCACCAGAAGGCTTCAGACCAGCCAGCTGAGGAAGAGCTAGAGACACCAGACAGCGAAGAGTGTCATGACGGTGTAGAGTATCATGACAGCGGCCAATCGGAAATCACAATTGATTTAACGGCTTTAACGAGTAATGAGGCGGAAGAAGAGGAGTGTCTGAGTGATTCCTCTGCCACAGTGCCAGATGTGAGCACAGAGCATCTGTCAGACCGCTGCCACCAAACTTTAGAGAACTCAGGAGGAAGAGAGGATGAGTCGGATGAGTACACTCAAGAGGTGGAAGCTGCTGAAACAGAGTGTATTATAACAGAGGAAAATATCATTATCACTGAACCATCTACTGCTGCTGAAGAACCGGACGATGTTTGCTCAAACCAGCTGTCAGAAGAGACAGATGTTTGTGTTTGACAGGAGATTCAAGAATAGGGAAGATGAGGGTGGATGATGTATTTATAATACAATGCCATTTTATTCATTTTAGTGGATAATTTTTAAAAATCAGTAAAGAAATATCAAAATGTATTAATATACCCAGGTCAAAGTAGTAAGAAAGACTCACAACCAAACAACTGTCAGCCACTGATCAACTGTGCTTTCACTTGATCCACTTTAGTTTTTTTCAAACTTATTAAATACATTACATATGGCCCAAATATATCGGCACCAGGATATAATGATTGTTGAACATTAATGTGCTGCTATGACAGCCTGCACTCTCATATGACTGTTTTTCCACAATTTTCTGGAACCTGGCAGGAAATCAGAAGTCAGTGAGGTCAAGTCAAGTTCTTCCAAAACCAAACCGAGGACGCAAACATTTTCTTATGGACCTTCTTTTTGTGCACAAAGCGTTGTTGCATTGTTCCCAAACTATTGCTGCAAAGTTTGAAGCTTGCGTACGTATCAGAGAGGGAGAAAATGGGATTGATAAAAAGAAAAAAAAAGAAAAGGAGTGTGGGATGTGTCTAATTCAGCTATCATGATATCTAGATGTGATAATGATAATCCACTTCTAGTCTCTCAGTCAATTCCCACAATGACATAGCAATTAATTCAAAATTAAGAAGTACAAAGTGCAGTTGCTGCTGTCAGTTGATCCAGTTCTGAGCAACAACTTTCTGTTTTTTAGAAATGTATTGTCACATTGACACATTCTCCTCTTATCTATCACCTCTGAAGAAGGTAAAGAAATTAACCGTATCTTATTGTATTAATCACTACATCAACAGGTAGACATTCAACTGATGTGAACAGTATTTAAACCATAAGTAGCGCCAAACATAATACAAGCATTTATAACTTTATTTGTGGGACATGTACTCATCTGGCTTTTTTGCTAGCAGATTCTGTCTAGAGGCTATACTCAGTTTAAGGCTAAACATCCTTATACATGTTTTATTTTAATCACAAATACACAATTTTATCACAGACAAAAAAAAAAGCATGACAACATATTAATTGATTAAAAATGATTTTCCTTTTTAATCCATGCTTTTATTTATTCCACCTTCTAAACAAATGTTTGATGAATCACAAGAATTTGTCAAAGATCTTAAGAAACACAATGAAGCCACAGCATCTAGATTACCAGCACTGATGTCTTGATCTTGTTTTTGTGGTGAACTCACCAGGTAGAAGTTACATGTGTGTATATGTGTTGAATGTGAGCACAAAATTGATTTATTTCTGCAAAATAAATAATTTTCAACTACTTGTTTGTTGTGACTGGAAAACACTAATGCAAATGCATTTTTTTTTTTTTTGCAAACTCCTGCAGTTCAAGACCTCAGTGAAGTCAGTCCAATTCATCATCTAGGAACCGTGAATGTCTGCACCAAAATTTGTGCCAATCCATCCAATAGATGTTGAGCTATTGAGTCTGGACCAAAGTGGCGGACGGGCCAACCAACTACTCCACTATCGTGGGCCAAAATATGTAATATCTGAATTATTATATTGTATTCTTGAGAAAACTCTTGAAATTAGCCCAGTCCAACCTGTTCTTATGTGACGTTTCTTCTACAGCTACAACAATAAGCAACTGTTGAATGTTTGGAGAATGGAGTTTGATTGAGTCATTGATTTTTCTGGGTATCTGATATACAATGAATACAATGAATGAATGATCACAAAGACTAAATCTATGAGCTGACCTACTGTATATACCACTTCTGTGAGATTAATTTCTCCTCAGTCGCCTATTATACTGCTTATGGTGCATATTCCACAGTCTGGGAGAGGAAATGCCAATAATACAACATCCAAGCCTCCGGCCTGCGTTTCCATGCAGCAGGCTACCAGCGTCTCCACCACGCCCTAAATCATCCAACTTTTCATGGACCACCACCGCTCTCCCAATCACAGACAAGCCTCCAAACAGTGTTGCGTCAGATTCAATCATAGCATTGATTTTTCCTTGCTGTGGCTCAAAGTTACCAAAGTCTCCAGGATGGTTGGGGTGGTGTACACCATGGGGATTGTAGTGGCCACCCGTGGAGTCACACCCCTGGCTCAGGTCTCCGTACTGATGGATGTGCACCGCTCTGAGCTGTGGAACACCATCTGTTGGGAAGCCGTTGAACCGAAGAAGGACCTTGAGAGTTCCCTGAGGATAATCCTGCTTAAACAGCGCCTGACCGTACACTTTGGGCAGACCCTGGGCCAGTGAGGTGCTGGGTCTCATTTTGCAGGCTGCATACAGAGTGCCATTGTACTGCGAGACCTCTGGTGGAGCCAAAGTGTCACTGTCAGCTGAGACACATTGTTGACAGCCTGCCAGGAGGGCCAACAGTGCTCCCAATATACTCAATGATCTGGAAGATAATAAAATTATTAGGACAATGTCTCTTTAAAATAAAAGTAGCAATGCATCGCCGTGTGAGTACTTTGTTAAAATTGCATTACTTACAGAAATATTATCAATGTACTTTAGTACTAAACAAATACTAATTATGCAGAGTAAGTCTTTTCAGGATACAGATATTCAGGGTTATTATAAATCATAAATATGTAAGAAGTATTTAAAATTTCTGATGGATGGTAGTACCAGTTTCACCTGCTTTCTCTACAGTTCATGGTTCATCTCGTTATATTATCATATGTTTTGTTTATTAATCTGTAAAGTAACTATAGTTGCAAAAAGTACAATATTTCCCCCTACAATGTAGTACTTTAGTAATTGTACTTAGTTACTTCCCGTCACTGTGCATGTTTTAGAGTAAAAAAGTCCAACATTTCCTGAAAGTAAAAGTATAAGAAGCACAAATGTTGTGCAATGTTACCTCAAAATTGCCACACAGCGCTCGATTGTGTTAGTTTTCAACCGCCACAAAGGGTAATATCCTTAGTGATATCCTAGTGATATGTTCAAAATGAATGCACACTACATAAAATTCACTATACAGCGCCGCTTTTAGCCTTGAGAAGCACTAAAGGTCTCCTAAAGCACAGGTTGTTCCTATCAGTACACAAACATGGTGTCGCAGTATTTTATCCTGCATATAAAGTTAATTAAAGTCAGACAGTTTATATTTCCGCCAAATTAGCAAATTCCTCTTACCCGTGTAGACGCATGGTCAGCAGAAACACTTTCAGTCCGCTTAAGTCGTTGATCTTCTGAGGAGTCAAGTTTAAATGTGTTTCATGAAAGTCAGGTCTGAACGTGGCCGGAGGCGTCGTTTTCTCAGGGTGGAGCAGAGTTTTTTTTTTTTTTTTTTTTTTATGTTTGTTTTTCTTTTTTTATTTTGACAGTTCCTTAGCCTGTTTTTCTCCAGCTGCTGCTGCTGCTGCTGCTGCAAAAGAATAAGTGGAAAAAAAGACTTGACGTGTTGTTATTAACGTCAAGTCTGGTGACAGAAACTCCTCCTCTTTAAGCTGTAACATCCAATAACTACTGGGATTTGTTTACTTCTTAAAGATGGCTCCTGACCTTTATAATTATCCCAAAAAAAAGACTAAAAATGTTGAATACAAGTGACAGAGGTCAGTTTACAATATTCCTTTCACTGGTGGAACAAAGTGGCAAAAGTACACTGCAGAAAAATATGTCAAATAGTTGTATTATTATTTTCATTGATATTTTTATTTATGTTTTCAGTAAGTAAAATAAGGCAAGGTGAATTATTTAATTCTAGAAATACAGTAGATTGTTACAGCATTTTGTCAGTGAATTATTAATTAATGACACAATGATAGTCAAACAAATATTGGTTATAATATTGGTTGTCTTTATTTATTTATTATGTATCAGCATTCTGGATCTGGCCTTTATGAATTTATGGTATCTTGTAAACTCATGCACTCATACACAGATATAGACATGAGTAGGCTACAGCTAAAAACAAAGAGATCGACTGGTAAACATAAACACAGGGCTACTATGTACAGATCAAAAATATAATAACAATAATTAGGTAATAATGCAATGGTGCAGAGTGCAAAGGATGCTGTAATAAGTATGGTTTATATAGCAGGTTGCATTATGTACATCTGCAGGTAGGTAGACAGTATACACAGCATGAGGAGATTATGAGTGATGATATACAGTGACATGTTTAAATCATAAAAAAACTGAGTGTAAATAGTGAGAATACCTTATTTATAATTTACAGGTGGATGCTTGAGACACACATTGTACCTGACACACTACCTGTGTCTGGTATTAACTGCTCACCAGAGCGTTGTGTACATATAACAGTAGTTGCGTGTATAACACATCATTCATATGAGCATAATGCTGAAATAACGAAGATTATGACAAAAGAAACCACCTTGCTTAGGAGACAACTCAGCCTCCTCTGTGGCTGTGAATCCCAGCTCGCACTCCTGGCCTGCAGGTGACGCTCGCTGTCCACGTCCTCTGCGGAGCGGCCGTGGATCAGATTTGAAAGCAGGAAAACTGAAGCACACAGGAACAGGAACCAGGACACCGAGTTGGGTCCATATTGCCCGGTTAGAGCTGTGTTCGCGTTAATAGATTAAAACACAAGACACATTCTGCCCTGAAGATGTCCAAAAGACATCGTCTGGATTTAGGTGATGACTACGCCACCAGTAAGAAGAGGTCTGAAGGGTAGGTGAAGCTCCGAAGCTAACATGTCTGCTTTAACCAGTTAGGTACGAGCTAACTGTTAGCTGATGCTAGTGACTTGGCTAATAGCCACCATGGACGTTTAAACGAGACCCGAGACAATACAACCGTAACTGTTAATGGTGTATGGACAACGGTAACAGTACCTCACTGCTCCTGTGACTTAGTGTTACAAATGTATGCCAGGCGGGTTTAAAAAGCTCATGTAGCCACATTGAGGACGGGTATTGCTAACAAACGAAGCAGCTACGCTACCTTCACACCATTGAGGCACGTGTGTGTGCGGCTAACGTTCACTTAGCGACGTGCTAACTTAGCTTGGCTAATCTTAGCTTCACGTTAAAAATATTATTTAGCCGTGAGTTGCATCACACCTTTATTGAGATGTGTGTCTAACATTTTGTCCAACCTGTGAAAAGACAACCGGGCTAAATGTTAGCAACACCTCCAAAGTGACCAACAGAAACTAATGCAGGATTTATGACAGTGTTTTTGAATGTGTTGGTTACAAACTGGTCTGGTCAAAACAACGGACTGCACATGTGTCATACTAATAAATATTAGCATGATAGATATGTGTGTGTGTGTGTGTGTGTGTGTGTGTGATATTATTTTTTAAGAAAATACAGAAATAAGCTGTAAAATATCAATTTTCCTCTCTACAGTGTATTATTGGGTGAGCCATGGTGTACATAAGAGCAGGTTAATGCAGTGTTTATGTCACAGGGCTCGCCGTAATTGACTTGTTTTAAAGTACCAGTTATGTAAACAGTGTTCACATACTATCCAAGTAATAATTACAAGTGGGCACCTCTGAGTTTTAATATTTTAAACATGCATGCTTAATAATATCAAAGTCAAAGTCCGTCTTTTAAAAACAGAAATGCAGCACTTTTGTTTTTGAGTTGAAGTAAAAGATCTCAGACTTTTCTCTGCTATGCACACAAAAAGTTTAATTCTCTGAAGTTTGACTTTTTCCCCTCACTGACCCACAACTATCCTGAATTATAATTTACCAGAATTAACAACCAGTTGCCCTAAATTAAAGTTATTTTTAACTGTAATAAATACAGTTTGATTACTTTGTTTCAGTAACTCACATCATTGTCTCTGTTCATTTATATCTAAGAAATTGAAACCACTATTATTTTCGTCATTTGTCGTTTATTTGTAACTAGATGTAACCATTTTACGTGAAGGGAGAAAGTAGATAAAATGAACTATTTACAAGCTTGAACAAACTTCTGTTTCTGTTTATTGAGTAATATAAACAGAAAAAGGTCAGTCGTATAACTTCCCATTGACAAGATAAACAGCGTGACACAGTGCCTTATTCTGAACTATTGGACTACAGGTGCACTGACCTAAACTGATTGCAATTGTGACAGTAGTACAGGCAGAAAAATCACAGAATAGCAGCCCAGTGGTTTCTTTCACAGTTCTAATGATGTCCTGCTCTGATGTTGACAGGAGAGACAGGGACCGTGACAGAGACCGTGAGGACCGCTCTAGGGACAGGGACCGAGATAGGGACCGTGACAGGGACAGGGACCGGGACAGAGACCCGAAGCCTTCCAGTGCCACGCCTAACAGCACAGCGGCCGTGCCATGCTTGCCAACCATCAAGCAGATGGCCATGCACCAGCAGATCAACCCATTCACCAACTTGCCGCACACGCCGCGCTACTACGAGATCCTGAAGAAGAGGTTACAGCTCCCAGTGTGGGAGTACAAGGAAAGCTTCAGTGACATCATCACACGCCATCAGAGCTTTGTCCTTGTAGGAGAGACCGGTTCTGGAAAGACAACACAGGTCTGAAATGCAATAAATCAGCCCGACCTTAAAAGCTTATGTAATGCTTGTTGGAAGCTTTTGAAGTACCATCATATTTATTATGATGACATTGTGTCTGTGTGCTTTGCTTCAATCTCCAGATCCCACAGTGGTGCGTGGACATGGTCAGGGGCCAGCCCGGTCCAAAGCGGGCGGTGGCCTGCACCCAGCCCAGGAGAGTGGCGGCTATGAGCGTGGCTCAGAGAGTGGCAGATGAAATGGACGTAATGCTTGGACAGGAGGTCGGATACTCCATCCGATTCGAGGACTGTAGCTCTGCCAAGACTATACTCAAGTAAGTGATTGAGGTCCGCTAATGCACAGTAACTGCTTTTTTTTTTTTTTTTTTTACCGTCGAGAAGTCTTAATCTAACAAAGCGTATCTGTAATTTCTTTAGGTACATGACAGATGGTATGTTGCTAAGAGAGGCTATGAACGACCCGCTGCTGGAGCGATACGGTGTGATCATTCTGGACGAGGCCCACGAGCGAACTCTGGCCACAGATATCCTGATGGGAGTACTCAAAGAGGTGGTGCGCCAGAGACCGGATCTGAAGGTATTGGTTCATTTTCTAATAAGGGCAATGGATTATTTACATGCCTTTATGATTATATATGTAATGGTTTGCACCTTGGAGCTGGCACTAATCACACACAGACACATTGGTGCACAATTGGTGCTTTAACAACATCTTAAGCAAAGTTTTTCCCTACACACAGGTCATCGTCATGAGTGCCACACTAGATGCCGGCAAATTCCAGGTTTACTTCGACAACTGTCCTCTCCTGACTATTCCTGGACGTACACACCCTGTCGAGATTTTCTACACACCCGAACCTGAGCGGGACTACCTTGAAGCAGCGATCCGCACCGTTATCCAGATCCACATGTGTGAAGAAGATGAAGGTGACTGCCTTCTCTTTCTCACCGGTCAAGAGGTAAGACTTGTGGTGCTCACATTGCTGGTTCGGTGGTTTCCTCAAAGCTCCGTTGTTCTGTTTCCTGAACTGAAGTGAGTTATTTATTTATTTATTTTTTATTTTATTTTTTTAATTCCAGGAAATTGATGAGGCTTGCAAACGGATCAAGCGTGAGGTCGATGACCTCGGACCTGAAGTTGGAGACATCAAAATCATTCCACTGTATTCCACATTGCCACCACAGCAGCAGCAAAGGATCTTTGAGCCGCCTCCTCCAAGAAAGCCCAATGGTGCAATAGGAAGAAAGGTACACTTCAATAATAGATCAGAGTTCCATGATGAGTATTAAATATTAAATGGATAAACATCTCATGCATCTTTTTGTGTGGACTTTGTGTGCATTTGCACCTACATCAGCCTTGGATGATGAATAACAGTCTGTTGCTTCATCCTCAGGTTGTGGTTTCAACAAACATTGCTGAGACCTCTCTGACTATCGATGGTGTGGTGTTTGTCATTGATCCTGGATTTGCCAAGCAAAAGGTGAGCAAAGCATATCTCCCCTCAGCGAATTTCTCTCATGATTAATCTTCTGTGTAATATAGCAAAATGTTTGATGTGTTAAAACTCATTCATAGAAATGCAGTTACAGTATGTTTGGTCCTTTTGCACAAGTCCAGCTCAGATTTTTTTTTAACATGCTTTCAAATGCGTGTCCAGGTTTACAATCCACGTATCAGAGTCGAGTCTTTGCTCGTCACAGCCATCAGTAAAGCTTCTGCCCAGCAGAGGGCAGGGCGAGCCGGCAGAACACGTCCAGGGAAATGTTTCCGCCTCTACACAGAGAAGGCCTACAAAACTGAGATGCAGGCAAGTGACAACAGTTACAGACTTCTGGTCTTCTTCATTTTTTTGAGATTTACAGGTCAACAAAAACAAAGCTTCAGCTATCCATGGTTGCTTTTTTTTTTTTTTTTTTACTGTTTATTAACACTTTAATCATCCCCACTCCAGGATAACACATACCCTGAGATTCTCCGATCCAATTTGGGATCTGTTGTGCTGCAGCTGAAGAAGCTGGGTATTGATGACCTTGTGCATTTTGACTTCATGGATCCGCCAGGTGAGTTAGTCTGCATTAGTTTCATCAAGCGACCAAACATTTATTAATCTCTACCCACATGACTCTGACCATTCGATCTGTTTCCTCCTGCAGCTCCCGAGACACTGATGAGGGCCCTGGAGCTGCTGAATTACCTGGCAGCTCTCAATGATGACGGCGACCTGACGGAGCTGGGCTCCATGATGGCAGAGTTTCCTTTGGACCCCCAGCTGGCTAAGATGGTCATTGCCAGCTGCGAGTTTAACTGCTCTAATGAGATCCTTTCCATTACTGCCATGCTGTCAGGTAATGCCCAGGACTGGGCTGACCTCTTCCTTGCCTTCTGTGGGCCAAGTCTCTTTGGGTTAAACACTACTGCTACTCACTTAGTCGAACTTAGTTTGTGCACAGCATTTTGGAGCATGCAAATTAAGGCAGAATTATTAATCATGTTTAATGTGGTATTAGTCATATTTTTAATTCACATGTAATTCCTAGCATCAAAATAACGGCCCAGTGTCAGATAAAAATGTTTTCGAATTGTATTATTTTTGTTTAAACCACTTGGCAACAAACAAATGCAGATAGTACGCTATATCAGATTACATCCAGATGTGAGAAAGTGGCAAATATTTAAGTCTTTCTCTTGCTCTTACAGTTGGAGGCAAACGTTTTACTTTCATTAGAAGTTTTTCAAAAATGCAGGTTTAATTTTCAAAACATTTCGACATAGATTTGTTTGTCTATCTTGCTTCCATCACATGATATCTGGGGTTGTTTTGGCAATAAAACATTTAGTTTGTTAAGAAGAGAAACATTAATTTTTGATGAATTTGTTTCAAGCTAAGATTACCATTCTTCCCAAGGAAGTGTATAGTATAGGGTATCGTATCGTATAGTATAGTATCAGAAGATTTAACAATCTGCACGTCGTTTTCTTCATAGCCGTGTAGCCCCAATATATGAACTCATACGTCATCGTCATGAGCTCTTTTTACTCTACAAATGTAGTTGGTTGGAATTGTTTTTACTCCTGGCAACACTCACTAACTTTAGGTTTTAATCTAAGGCTGTAATATGTGCTGTACGTTTACTGAATAGTGAGTTTTTCAGTTTGTTGCCAGTGTTTCATCCCCAAAGCAAGTGGATAGGGCAGGCACCACTTAAATATCTTCATATTCATCGCATTTATCAGACTTTTCTTTTCATTGAAACGGTGTATTGTATATTTTAACTATTATCGTTGTGTGTAGCTGTCGTGTAGCCTGTAAATATTATCTGTTCTCTTTAAGGCCTGATTATAATGTGTCCATAACAAAATAGTTAAATATCTGAATCTTGAAAAGTTACATTGCTGGTGTCCCTAACACTTTGTAGTTGTGTGAAAACTCTTGTTTTACAGATGTGGTTAAATGACCCCCCCCTCTCTACGAGCTAATAGCCATTACAGTTGGGAATGACCTTGAGAAAAGACTGCAGATCCCTTTGATAGAGCTTGTGGTCCTGCCCTGTCCCAACGCAGTGTCGAGTGCCCTAGCATCATAGGCTTTGCTCCATTTTTCTGTGAATGTTTGACTCATCCCTATGGGCGGCTTTGTTGGGGCCCATACCAACCTTGTTTAGTCCCACAGTGTTTTGTCCGCCCCACGGAGGCTAAGAAGGCAGCAGACGAGTCCAAGATGAGGTTTGCTCACATCGACGGAGACCACTTGACGCTGCTCAACGTCTATCACGCCTTCAAACAAAGTGAGTACCCGTCTCAAAGATCTCCTCGAGACAAAAACATTTTATCTGATGTTTCAAGTTAAATGAACCTGTTAGGTCTTTGAATTACTTCTACTCCTGCTCTATTAAAATATTAATTAACAAACTGGGCACAAGATGTTACTGCTTCACTGTTAGATGCTTTTAATTTTTTAAATTCACACTTGTGTAATTTGTATGTTAGATCACGATTGGCTTCCACACTATTTGCGATTTCACAAAGTCTTGTTTGTACATACACGTCTTATTTTAAGGTGAGCACTGAGAGGCTTTCCTCCTTCCTTAGAAGATGAATGTGAAGACTTCTAGTGTCAAAATCTGCACAGTGAAGCTCAATGTGAAGTAACCATGAGCTTTTTTTTTTAATAGAGGGCACTTTAAGTTCTTCAACATACCTCTATTTTAATTTATTATTATTATTATGTTGCAGCTTTAAAATGCTGTTACGAAAATGTGTCTTTAGTTTCATAGATGCTCGTGTTCACCAGCTAGTTGAAGTTAAACCAAAACTTTATTCCAAAATAAGAATAAATCAACTCAACGACCTGACTCAAATGAATCTGTATCCTTGTTTTCCAGACCACGAGTCTAACCAGTGGTGCTATGACAACTTTGTCAACTACCGCTCACTGATGTCTGCCGACAACGTGCGGCAGCAGCTGTCCAGGATCATGGACCGCTTCAACCTGCCCCGCCGGAGCACAGAGTTCACCAGCAGAGATTACTACATCAACATCCGCAGGGCGCTCTGCACCGGCTTCTTCATGCAGGTGAACAATCATTAGTAAATGTTTTAACAGCGCTTTGGCAGAACGAAGATTCAGTGACATCTTTCATGATGTTTTTGCAGAGTCAGAAAAAGTGTAAATTAACTTGTAGAGTTTTATATTTATCTGTTTGTTTATTTTGTCCTGCAGGTGGCTCATTTGGAGCGCACAGGTCATTACCTCACAGTCAAAGACAACCAAGTGGTCCAACTGCACCCATCTACAGTCCTGGACCACAAGCCTGAGTGGGTGCTCTACAATGAATTTGTCCTCACCACCAAAAACTACATCCGCACTTGCACAGACATCAAACCAGAGTGGTACGTATACAGAGATTAGAGTTTCATTAAGATAAATTAACATAACCAAGCTTTAATTTGTACATGATCTCCTGACAAACTTCTTCTTTCTTCCGTTACAGGCTGGTGAAGATCGCACCCCAGTACTATGAAATGAGTAACTTCCCACAATGTGAAGCTAAAAGACAGCTGGAGCGAATCATTGCCAAATTAGAGAGCAAGGAGTATTCTCAGTACTGAACAACAGCCAAGAAGTGTCCTGGAAAACAGCGTACTATAGTTTTAGATCTTTCTGTATCATTGTATCTTAATGTTTCAAATCTGGCATTTTGATTTTTATATTTTGTTTTGCTTTTTGTTTTGTTTTTTGTTTTCCTTTTTCCCATCAATGTTAATTCTGTAACTAAGTGTTATGTCAGATGAAATATCAGCAGTAAATATTAGACCTGGCTATAAAGATTTTCAAAAGGAATATCAGAAACATGTCATTTAGATGTGATTGACTTTCCTTTAGAGGATTGCTGAGTCAAAGATTTGTGCTTGCTTTGTTTCTTTAATAAAGGAGCTTTGACTTAATTTCTGTGTACATTAATGAGTAAAGCTTGAAAAAGTAGCATGGTCCTTAGTGGAGTGTGTATTGTCTGCTGATATTGATTTGGTAGGTTAAGATATGTCAGTATTAACACATTTTGTGCTTCCTAACCTGGAGGTTAGGACTCCCTCAAGGCATCGCCATAAAAACTGTGGGGTTAAGAGATGAAGGGGAAAACTTTACTGCCATGCAAAACTGTCCACTTTTTTAAAGGAAGTGTTTTAAGGAAAAAAAAGGCTTATGTCACCATAATAAACAGGGTCATGAGCCAAAAAAGATTGGGAACCTCTGCCTCAAACTGTTTATTTACTATTATTTACTAAATAGTACAACTAACTTGTGTTAAGTGTTACTTTTTGTACAGTGTTTAAATTCAACATATCTTCCTAAAACCCTCCCAACCATCTACATGCATGACTAAATATGTCCTGATGCCAGTGACTATGTTCCCTACCACTGCTGTTCAATATCCTTTATAGTCTCTGGCAGGCACCGGTTGCGTGTCTCTGACAGCGTTCTTGCCACTATTGCCCCCAGTGCGGCCGTACAGCACAGGACGACCTGGGGCAGCTCCTTCCACACCTCATCCAGTAAGAGGATCAAAGGAGCCACGGCTACGCCGAATCGACCCATGAAGGAGTTGTATCCCATACCGTTCTGCCTGAAGAAAAACATTCATAGACATTACTCTTAACCACAGAGGAGACTACCTTTAGGGCTCTAAGGGACGTTTAGGTCGAAAAAAGCTCTGCACTGTTGATATCATCACAAATATGTGATGTTCAGGTTGATTAAAAACAGAGATGAAAAGAAAGGTGTGCATAGTTACCTTACTACAGTGGGGTAGAGCTCAGAACTGTAGAGTATAACAGCTGCAAAGGATGCTGAAGAAAACCCTTTTCCAATGACTGCTACCACTGTTCTGGCAATAGACATGTCTGAAAACACAACATCAGTGACTGAGGTATAAACTTTATTATTTAATAATTAAAATACTGGAATTCCTTATATAATGCCTACCTTTAGGTACTACAATGTTGATTCCAAGACAGACGAAAGCCATCAGCAGAGCTCCCACCTCAGTGGATCGTCTGCCTATCTTATCCAGTAAGAAATAAACTGTCACTTTGGCTGGGAGCTCAATTAGAGCATAGGTAAATTGAGTGAGATAGATATTGAGCCCAAAGCCTGTAACGTTGAAGCTGATGCCATAAAATGTAGTTGCAATACAAAACCTGGAGGAAGAGAAAGTGGAAACTCGGTAAATCAAATTGATTGTTTAGACACAATCAGAACTTTTTATCTGGATATTCTAAAACATAAAATTGTCTCTTTGACCCAAATCTAAAATATTTTACAACCTACAATTAAAAAGCACAATGGCACCAGGAATACAGACCACAGTATACCAGTACGTAGGGCCAGTTTCCTCATTTTGGGTGTCCGTATCAGATCGAGGTAGGAATAGGTCCGATCTCTTTTCTCAGTCACAACAATGGTGGACAGTGTCTGACAGAATGCAAAGAAGCATTGTTCTGTACGCCATGTGAAGTATTAATAATTATAATAGTGTAATAATAGACAACACAATATATAAGATTGCTGGTCCAAGGCTATGTTGTTGATTTTTGATCTAACGATCATCTGGAATATGCCTACCTCTGTTTTAAGTGTGACAATTAACTCCTCAGTTTGGTTCATCTTGGCACATTTCTTCAAATACATCTGAGCTTGCTCCAGCTTTCCGTTGGCAATGAGCCACCTTGCTGACTCTGGCATCCACCTAATGTTGAAGGCAAAGATATTTTTACTGCTGATGTATTACACTAATTAATTCCTTATTAACATTAAAAAAAACAAATACAGCAGAAAATATGACCCTACACTGTAAACACTTATTTTAAATTTGTCATTATTGGCAACAGTTTGGTTGTTAATTTACAGATAATGGCCGTAATTTTTTAGAATTTTGTATACAATTTGAAAAGATAGAAAAGTAGTGTTAAAATATAGACGTATTTTCAATAAATTTACATCACTTCTTTAACAGTGTAACCTATATCTAACCCCAGCTGGGTAAAGGTGCAGCACAAACATCCCTAACTTCTTATCCAAACCTATGGGGACTTGGATAAAAAATCTTGAGTGTGGTTGAAAACATCAGAGGACAGGGTTACTGGGTTATAAAATGAATACTGTGATTATTTACATTCCTATGTATAGTCCATACAGTACTAGTGTTTTTACTGTAGAGGGCTCCTGTTGAACTAAAAGATCTGACCTTTGAGTCATACCTCCATGTGACGATGCCCAAGGTTACCGGTGAGGTGACGGTAACAATTAGCCACCGCCAGTCAGTCACAAAATAAGCAATAGCTGCAAATACTGTGTTCCCAAATGTCCACGATAAGCTGTCGATCACTCCTACCAGCTTTCTGTGTTCAATGTCCACCCACTCCATGCCTGCAAAGAACAAACACCTCGTCACATTGCATGGATGCAGATCTGCATGTGGTAGATTAGGTGTCTGTGAGGTGAACATAACATGATTAACAGTTTACAAAAGGAATTAAATTCTATAATTACTGAGGACTGTTGAGACAATGATGATGCCAGTGATACAAAACCCAGTGAAGAACCTCAGCACTGCGAACATGATGTAGGATGTTGAAAAAGCACTTGCAACGGCGAAAATCATTCCAGACACATACGACACCAGAAGCATGATCCTTCGGCCAAACCTATGGAGAGTCGTAGTGTCTCCAGATTTTAATTTTATCCACTGATTAAAACACTGTGTCATCAGAGTTATAGGCTGAATATCAAGTAAGCAAACTTTGATACCTGTCACTTAGACTTCCAAAGGATATGGCTCCGAACATCACTCCAACGAAGAAGATGGTAGAAGTTGCTTTGTTTTTCCCTCTTCTGTGACACACCAAGTCCCACTTGTACAAAAGAAATAAATAGGACATGATTGACTTCTTCCTAAAATGTGTTCCTGATTATGAACAAGTAGATTTTAGATTGTTTGATGCTTTACAAATGAAAATTAATGTAGGTCACCTCTGAGGTCAGCGTAGACTTGAAGGTGGTGTTATCGTACACCCATCCAGTCTGGCACGACACTGTCGTTAGTTCAGTAATGTTGGAAGAGTTGAACAGCAGATGATACTGAGGCTCTGCAAACATTTTACAGGAGTTTGGAGTCCCGTCCTCGTTGACTGGAATACCAACAACAAGCTTCTCGGCTTGAGATAAATTGCTAAAAACACCTCCGTCATCCAGAGAGCTGATGTCGCAGTGATGAGAGGGAACAGCGGCTATGAAGTTGTTTAGCATGAAGTGGCAGGGCATTGTGAAGCGGCCAATGAAGCTGATCACAATGATCATTTTCTGAAATCTTCCAAATCCATTAATATCATCAAGAATGTTCTCGAACTTCATTGTGGCTTCCCAATGTGTGCAAAATGTCTTCCTTTGAAATTCCTTCCTTCCTCATTCACCCATGCCTGTACAGACTCTGAGACCTGAAACAGGGCAACCTTTGGCATTTTGGGGGCAGTTGGACTGGATTTGAAATTGGTGAATATTTTACCTCACTTAACCACTAAAATAACTTGTCTATGTATGTGTGAAACAGTATGAATTAGTGGTAAAAGTTAAAACAGGATCCTCAGTATGTGAAATGGGTCATCATTTCATTTTCTTGCATTTATTATTTAAGAAATATAATATCTTTATTAATAAATAGCCATGCTGATCAGCTGTAGTGCAAAATCTTTGTTTTTAAATTAGACTTAAGTAGTTACATCTTTGTTAATTAAACATTGTACCATTGATGATATTCCTCAATGTGATATTAGTCTATTCATTGCAATGAAGAACACAATTAAGTCATATTTGTCTTGTCAGATGTCCATACAGACAGACACATCTGTAAGGACCATGAAGGAGCTGCTGCATGCATACCTGATCTTTTTATACCTGTTTTAATCAGCAAACATTTCCAGATAATTTAGTAAAATACTCAGTCAAGTTTGTAAATATTAAATAAATATCCGTTCATTTATCATTCAAGATGACCACCCAGTCTTGGTGACACTTGGAGCTAGATCCTTGAATGGTCCTCCAAGAAAAACTGGTCTCAGGTCAAACAAAAAGCCTATGGAGTGGCAAATTTGTGGTCAAGCAGCCCTATTTAAATTAGGGAGAAAAGAATCAGCAACCCCATGTCTGAGGCTATTGTACCATATCATAAAATGGTACACTGTAAGTGGAAATCTAAAGTGATTTCCTTGTTCCCAAAGGAAAGATGGAGTGGGTGATCATTATGTTTCAGTCATATGTTTCACTTCATACTGAATAAGACTGTGGAAGCTGGTAACTAACTTGGGATTGATATCTTGATAAATCCCTAAAGATGCCTTCATCATTCAGACAGCTGATGCTGCAGTGGTGACAGGGAACAGCTGCTATGAAATTATTCAGCATGAAGTGAAATGGTCAAGATGACTGTCCTTAATTGGAATCTCCCATAGCCATCAACCTCTGCCAGTTTATTCTTAAACATCATATCCAAAATGAGAAAGTTAAAATAATAATTAGAAATATTTTTTGTAACATAGAAAAATTAAATTGATCAGAAACACAAAGCACTTTTGTTTGTTAGTTTGAAAGTGAGCGACTGTCCTTTTGTATACAGTTAAATCATTTTGGTTAATGGTCTTCTAATGTGTGAATGTTTAGAGACAGTATAAACAGACAGTGTGTACTTGGGCAACTGTATAACAGCTGTAACACATTTTCTATAAATAAATCATTTGTTTATGACTCCAGAACACCAAAGTGCATGCAGGTTGATGTGTCCATTCACAGCACACCACACTCCAACAACAACAAGACAGCTTTAATGCAATAAATATTCAATATTGTATTGTGTTATTGAGAAGGGAAACTCCTAACAATAACACATATTTTTATTCTAAAAGAGATTGGGAGCAAGTATGGCACAGAAAGGTCTGATTGCGTTTTAGGTTGGTGGTCAGGACCAATCATCAGGACTTCAGTCTTGTCTGACCTAAACTGTAAAAAGTTGTGGGACATAGAAGGTAGCTTGTCATAGTCATCAGGTTTGAACAAGAAATATGACTGTGTATAACTGAAAGGAGGAGTAGCAGTAAATATAGATGATGAACATGTACAAAGAAAACATGACAGGAACCAAAATTGAACCCTGTGGTACTCCACGTTATTATTATGTGTTGCACAGTGTCGAGGATGCTGAGACAGAGAGAAGTAGTGATCTCTTATCCCTGTGAATTGTGCTTACTAGCTATAAGTAAATCTGTAAACAGTCAGTAAATCTTAATCTTATAAGAAAGTATTACATCTGTCCTCTCAGCTTTTTCTTTCTTTAATAAATAATCTCTCTTTACTAAAATGCAACACAAAAATCAGTCATGAATCACTGGTATGGTAACATATTTGATCACATTTATTAAAGAAGGTTATACAGGTTATCCATATTTAAAAAAAAAAAAACATATTTGTTGCTTGTTCATTATTTTATTGTGAAAACATATTACCATGTTCATATTCACTGAAACTCAGCAAGTCTTTTGGTTGCAATGAAGAGGAACTTTAGAGTGGGGATTTCTCCTCAGATGCAGAGATTGATCTTCGTCTGAAACACAGAAATACATCATTTTATAAGACAACTCTCATTTGAATGTTTGGATGCAGTCCAAATTTAAGCCCAATACCTTGTCTGCTCCACATCCTCGATCGTCTCTGGTAGACGGATATTTTTTGTCTCAGGAAGAAATGAAGCTGACAGCCCTCCAGCAAGAGCCACCACGGAGAAAATAGTACTCGGTAAATGGCCCCACACTTCTTCAAGAATTATGATCAGGGGGGACACAGACACACCTATACGGGCCATGAAGGAACAGAAACCCAATCCATTTTGTCTGTGGAACCAAAAATACAACAAATTTGTAACATTCAGGAGCAGTCAGCTTCAGAATAAAACTACAACTCTAACTTCTAATTTTGATGTTCAGTTGTTGAGATGTCTCTGTAAACTCATTGGAAACAGATGGATATAGATACTCTCTGTAAATTTTAAACATATATATTTCTGTAGATAGTTTACTGACCTCAATACTGTGGGGAAAAGCTCTGCTGTGTAGAGAAATACAGTTGTAAAAGCCGACTCTGCGAACATTTTGCCCAGAGTTGCCACACCTGTCCGTAACAGCCGCATATCTGAAAAGAAGACATTGTTAAAGGAAGTTTTAAGCTCAACTTGTATTACATTTAAAGCCACTAAAATGAAAAATACTCTTTCTATTCCAAATTTCACATTTTCTATTGTTGTTATTAATAACTATAGAAGTCACACTGTAAGCTTACTGTTTCAAAGAGACACACACTTGAGTTGATCATTCACCTTGAGGGATAAACACATTGCAGAATATACACAGTCCAGTAAGAGTAAGCGTTCCAGCCTGAATCAACCTTCGGCCAATTTTGTCCACGGTGAAGAAGATGAACATTTTTGCTGGAATTTCACTAATGCCGTAGATGAACTGTGTGAGATAAATATCCACACCAAAGCCAGAGATATTCAAGCCGATTCCATAATACGTACAGGCCACTCCAAACCTATAAACAGAGAGAGAGAGAGCAGATTTATTTCTTGCCTTAGTTACATACTCACACCAGAAAATACTAGTATCTGATTGGCTGTTACAGGACACGCTCATCAGTCAAAACTTAAACACTGTGCTAAATCAAGTGTAAGGTAGCTGCTGGTTACCATAGCAACTGTGCATCTGCTTTTTGTTCCAGTCCAACTACGAGTCAACTTACGCGGTGCGGTGAAATGGATCTAACTATGGGTTAAGTGATGCCACATGATAATAGAGAGCAGGGATCTTTCTATTTTTAGGACACCTTGAAGTGTATTATCGTACTGTATCCATGGCAACTTACCACTGACACAGGGATGAGCTATGCTCAACCTGCCACCCCTTTTTTAAAGTTTGTACTTCTCAGGTTGAGTGAGTGGTATTGTATAGAGTGACAGTGGATGGTACAGATGATACATTTTTCCAGCATTGTGAAGGTGCTGTTTGAAGCCAAAAACATATACATACCACACAATGGCTGTAAGAAAAGCCGTTCTTCTCATTATCGGGGTCCTCACAAGGTCCAAATATGTATATTTCCTGTTGTCATCTTCTACAAGAATTACTTTTGACAGAACCTGGAGAATAGAAAGAAAACACTGGTCAGAGTGGAAATGAGTATCAATTTCTGATTAGAAATAATCAAATTAAATAATATTTTGTACCTCAGGCTTCAGGTCAGTCATGAATTGCTCTCTGCCATTGAATTTTGCACACTTGCTCAGATAAGAATGAGCACTGTTCAGCTTTCCATTAGCTATCAGCCATCTGGCAGACTCAGGGATCCACCTGTGATTTTTCACATAAACTCATCAGTCACACCTCTGCCTCATCAAAACTAGAACTCATACTGGTATTGAGATATCAATTTTTCCTTACCACCAACCGATCATGGCCACAAGCAACGGGGCAGTTACTGTGGAGGTCAGATACCTCCAGTCCTTCACAAAATAGGCCACAGCAGGTAGCACAGTAGTAAAAACACACCAGTCCATGCTCAGTAAAATGCCCCCGGTGGTGCGATGCTTAATGTCGAGCCATTCAATGGCTATAAAGCACAAAGATAAACAATAAAATCTATAGAAAAACATACTTACAACTATAATTACACTAGACTCGTGAACATTTTATCAACAAGTCATACCTTTTTTGAAACACTAAATTTACACTGAGTTTATACATTTATCCCTACTATGACATAAAACTCACCAAGGGTTATTGTGATTATACTTATTCCAGAAATTCCAAATCCAGTAAAGAACCTCATGACAGCAAACATGGCAAAATTATATGATAAAGCACTTGCAAATCCAAAGAAGGCGGTTATCACATAAGACACCAGAAGTGTTCTTTTCCTGCCAAACCTGTAAGATAAAATAATTATAGATAGATCTGTAGAATAGGTGATGTAAAAACACTTCCTATCCTATCCTATCTTATCTATATCCTAGACTGCATGAACACTTTATTATACTATATAATATAATAATATATCCCTTCTTATGCAGTGTCTCTGAACTGAAGACACTGAATCTGTGGGTTTTTTCCTATAACTTCTGTGGAGATGTACTCAGTGACACTTTACTGTACATATATTTTCTGTCAGCTGATGGTTGAGTATTAACTTCAGGATTTTCTAATAAGAAATACTAGATTTGCTTCTCTCATTGGTGAGCAGAATGGATAAATTGAGCTCCTCTGTCCATAAGTGCACTATGCAGCCAGAACTATGCAAAACTAAAATACTAGAGCAAAAAAATGACTCCTATTGTGTGTGTTACTCTTTTGTTTTAAATATAATCATAATAAAGTAGTGTAATTTAACCACTCGGTGGTGGAGATCTGAGTCAAAGAGAGTTAAAGTCATGAGCACCTGTCACTAAGATAACCGAATGCCGCTGCTCCAACCATGACCCCCATGAAGAAAATAGTGGCTGTGGCTCTGTTCACTCTTCTCATATCACAAACCAGATCCCACTATGAGGGAAACACAGACAACAAACAGAAAAGTAAACAATAAAGTGTCACATTTTATATTGATAGGACTTTGTGAACATAAAGGGATAAAACTCACCTCTGTTGCCAGAGTAGATTTGTAGGTGGTGTTATCGTACACCCATCCATTCTGGCATGGCACCGTGAGTAGGTCAGTAACGTTAGAGGAGTTGAGCAGCAGATGATACTGAGGCTCTGCAAACATTTCACAGGAGCTTGGCGTCCCATCCTCCTGAACTGGAATACTAACAATAAGCCTCTCTGCCTGGGATAGATTCCGAAATGCACCTTTATCGTCCAGAGAGCTGATGTCGCAGTGGTGAGAAGGAACAACCGCAATGAAATTATTCAGTAAAAAGTGAAAAGGCAAAGTCATACGAGCAATTGTCATCAAGAGCATTGTCCTCACTTGGTATTTCCCAAAGCCATTCACCTCTGCCAATATATTCTCAAACTTCATCTTCGAAAATAAAAGATGCAACACTTAGGGTGAAGCTCAGAGAAAAAGAGAAAATATCGCAAAGCACACAAGATGTTGGTGTCCTGATTTTGACTCTTCTGTTGGTCAGTGGTCAGCTTTGAGAAGACAAATGATATATTTGTAAAAAATAAATCATTTGCTAACTTGTTTCTTATACCAAAGTACAAACAGAAAAGAAAACAAAGTCATGAAAACAAGTTAATATTTAGTTCATACTGAGGGAAGGATTCATATCTCACCACAAAAGATGTGCTTTTTTCTGAGTTAACTTCATTGCCATGACAATAAACATTGTTAAGAGATTGTCTTGGAGAGCTCACAGTGCAGGCAGGTAATGTTTAATACAGCATGCCATAAATATGAAATATCAACTGTACACAATACCTTAAAGTGTCAAAGGTTGACAATTCAGGAGTTTAATAAGGGTCGCGGGGGGCTGGAGTCACCTGATGGGCGAGAAGCGGGTACACTCTGGACAGGTCGCCAGTTCATCGCAGGGCTGGCACATAGAGACAAACAACCATGCCCTCTGTGGTGCCTTTCCAGTGGAGAACACACTCCCACTGTATACTGGTATCATTTTTGAGTTATTTTATTCATCAGAATATAATCAAGAAAATGACACCATCCATCCATTACCTATACCTACTTATCATCTATTATAAGATGTCATATATACCGTGTGCCATGACGGCAGGACATAATAAAAAGCATGTCACCATAAAATGTCTCATTCCAATAAAACTAGAAGTTGGGTTCTCATTTAGTACAACTTTATTGACAAATACATAATACATTTACAGTTACACTTGACTGACTTTCTTCAACTGTTTTCTTCTTCGTCGTCCAGCTTTCCTCTGTATAGTACACGATTTAGAACAGGGGTATCAAACTTTAGATCAATGGACACATACAGCCCAATTAGATCTCAAGTGGGCTGAACCGGTAACACCATTACATAATAATATGAGTAATGACAGATCCAAATGTTTCCCCCATTCTTTTAGTGCCAAGAAGTCCATATATTCTAAAAATGTTCACAGTTAACGAAGTAACCCTTTACAAAACAGATGATGAACAGCTACAATCTCTCGGCTCGAACAAAAAACAGAATGTTGTTTCTTCAAATCTGCCAATAATTCATTTGTTTAGTCAGTTTTCAATTGCCTTTGTAAGTTATTTTATTTACAATGAGTCTGGCGCTGAATATTATATTGAGCTCTTAAAGACGCTGTGCATACACCAAGCACTCTGGCTTCACGTTTACCTCTGCGAATAATAGAAAAATGTCCATTTTTGTTTGAAACCCAGATGTGTGCACTGTTTGTCCACTGTGTCTTTCTGACACTGAAGCTTGTGTTACTTC
This sequence comes from Protonibea diacanthus, assembly GCA_028641955.1. Lineage (NCBI taxonomy): Eukaryota > Metazoa > Chordata > Actinopteri > Sciaenidae > Protonibea > Protonibea diacanthus. The sequence continues at coordinate 6,050,140 of CM053977.1, forward strand.
ACCTGCATATAAGCATGTAAGATCTGTGTCCAGATTCAGCATAGAGCCTTATACTCTTATTAGAACAGCCGCAGTGGACAAATCAGGATTTTTTTTTTTCAGACAATTTTTTTTAACACTGTAGAAAGTCATCCAGTGGACCAGATTGGACCTTTTGGCAGGCTGGTTCTTGGTTTACACCCATGATTTAGACAGTACACCCTGGTTGTTGGTTCATTGATGAACGCTGGTTCATTCATTGGGCTTTTAGCAATTTTTAAGTGTTCAAACGAACTCATCTTCATTTCTTAAAAGTTAAAAAGTCGTGTGACAAATATACTGTGGACAGGATAAATATCACTCTCTTTATTAATACATCTTCATTGAACTTCCTTCCTCTCTGTTGACTGTGCCCTGGAACACAGACAAAACTAGTTAGTCTTTGTTATCATGGCTTACAGAGTTCATGAAATGATTGAAACATATAAAGTATTTAACAGGATAATAAGTACGGTGTATAACGTACTTCCTTTAACACATTTCCTCTTTACCTTGGTTTCTCAATATCCTCAATGATCTCTGGCAGTCTGACGTTTAATGTTTCAGGCAGGAGTGAAGCCACTAAACCTGACCCGATTGCCACTGTGCAGTAAACGACTGCAGGGAAGAGATGCCAGACGTCCTCCAATAGCATGACGAGCACAGATATGGACACAGCCAGCCGAGCCACAAACGCAGTGTAACCTAGACCATTCTCTCTGAAAAATCAAAGCACTGAGGTCAGCCTGTACGGCGATGCACGCGGTCACAACAGAACAGAAAAATATTCTTTGAAAGATAAGTTGTTATTGACTAACCGTACAACTGTAGGAAAGAGTTCAGTTGTGAAGAGGTATATGATTGTGAAAGTGGCTTCTGACAGGGCTTTCCCGAGGACTGCTACAACAGTTCGGATGACCCACTTATCTGAGGGAAATGTTGTAAATGAATTCTCAGTTATGTTGACAAAAAAACATGCATTCAAATGAAGCAATTAGATTTAACAACAAAACAAAAATAACCTTGTGCAACAAATATGTTGATGAAGAGACAGAGACCCGTTAGCAGCAGAGCTCCCGCCTCACACGGCCTTCGACCAAGTTTCTCCAGAAAGATATACACACCGATTTTCATTGGCATCTCGATGGATGCAAATATGAACTGCGTGAGGTATGGGTTTAGTCCAAACCCGGTGATATTCAGACTTATCCCATAATATGTAAATGCAATGCCATACCTACAAAACAGAACAAAGCATTGAAATGAGCATCACAGTTACAATGCACCATAAGCCTTTATAGCAGTTTCTCTTGGTATCATCAACTATCCTTCAATTACACAATATTGCATATTATATTAAATATATTACATGAATGTGTACTTATTAATATCTAACATGTTAATGTTACTGTCTAATGTTTGATATCTCACACACTGAGAGATGAGAAGACTCAGCAGCGCTGGAGTCGGGCAATTATTAGCTTAGATTAGCATAAACACTGGAAAGAAGGGGAAACAGCTGGCCTGGCTCCACCTCAAGTTCAAAATCCACCCATCAGAAGATCACTAATTAACATGTTAATAATAGTCTGGAATCCAAACTCAAACAGAAATGTAAAACCAATACGTTGTAGTTTTAGACGGAGCTGTTTCCCCTTTTTCCAGTTTTATATTACTCTAATTCCCTCCTGGCTCAGCTCCATACTTATCACACAGACGGGAGTGATTTCCTAAAATCCTGAGCTATCACTTTTACACATATCATGAAACTGACACTTACCACACAATCCCTAAGCATACTGAAAGTTTCCTCATTTTTGGGGTCTTGAAAAGATCGACAAAAGTGTACTTCTTATCTATAGTTTCAGCTGGTCCAGTTTCCAGTAATGCCTGTGAGAAAGAAGGATCAAAAGACACACTGTTCATTCAACACTTGACAGTATTTTTGAGTGTAGACAATGTTGAAATTAACCTTTGGTGTGACGGTGGCCATACACTTGGTTCTGTTGTTGATCTCAGCACATTTCATGATATAATGGTGAGCAGCATCTACTTTCCTGTTTGCCAGGAGCCACCTTGCAGACTCTGGAAGCCACCTGAATCAGTGAACACCCTCTCAGTTTAGTTTAGTGTCTCAATGACTTCTAATAGTATTACGCTTTTCATGCTGCAAAGTGTAAAATGCCAAACTTTTATACCTCCACGCAATGACAGACAGTATCAGGGGTGAGGTCACTGCCAAAATGAGCATCCTCCACTCGTTAACATAATATGCAATTCCAACCAGAATCCAGTTTCCGAGTGTCCAATCCAGGCTTATAATGACACCAGAAAAGGTCCTGCGGTCAATGCTGAACCATTCAACATCTGAAGAAATACCAGCACAGTTTTTGTTAAAGTGAATGTGCAAAAAGACGAAACATATTCTAGGTTCCTCATCTCAGATGTTAGTGTTGTTTTAGCATTAGCGTACTTAGAACATGAGAGATGATACTTATTCCTGCGAGTGACATCCCCGTAAAAAATCTCATGATGGCAAACATTATATATGACGTGGAGAATGCACTGAGAGCTGCAAACGCCATGGATGACAAATAAGACACCAAGAGCAGTGGCCGTCGGCCAAACCTGGTCATGAGAAGAAAAGATACAAAATAGTTATTGTGTTATAAATTAAGATACATCTTGCACAGACGGTATAATCTCAGATCACGATAGGGCAAATCTTGCAAACAGATGAGTATTAACTTCTTTTACTTTGTTATGTTTTTTTGTTATGTTATTTAATAGTGAATCTATTTTTATCTATAGGTTCCTTCTGCAGATTTTTGGAGGATGTTTTTTCATGAACAATCTTACCTGTCACTGAGAAAGCCAAATAACGGGGCACCCACCATAACACCTGCAAAGAAAACTGTGCCTGTTGCCTTGTTCATCCCTTTTCTGCTGCACACGAGATCCCACTGCAAAGAAACAATTAGCAAACGAAAGCATTAAAACAAGTAATTCTGCAGCTGAAAGTCGTGAAAGAAATTTGGCAGTTTGACTTAGTCACAATTAATTTTTATTACTTTTGCATTTCATTTCACAAAGGGTGCAAAAAAAAAAAAAAAAATCAAGAAATATGTCTTGTATATGTGTATATGTGATTTACATATTTACAAACTACAGATGTCTTTAATGTCTCTGGAAAACAAAAGATTTGATTTAAACATCCTGTACATAACATGAAAGAATACTGTCATTTATTGACAGTAGACACTCACCTCTGTTGCCAAAGTAGATTTAAATGAGCTGTTGTCATACACCCATCCGTTCTGACACGGAACAATAAATGTATCCTTGCTGATGTTTGAGCCTGACAGGTGTTGATATTGTGGCTTTGAAAATATCAGACAGGACTCCTGGTCCCCATTCTCATTTGCCGGGATACCAACAGCCATTTTCTCTTCCAGAGTTAAATTCCCAAAGACACCTCCGTCATCCAGAGCGGTGATGTTACAGTGGTGAGAGGGAACGGCTGCCATGAAGTTATTCAGCAAGAAGTGACATGGTAAAGTAATTCGAGAGAGCATCTGAATCAAGACTAGCTTGATTTGGAATTTTCCACATCCATTAATTTCTGAAAGTATGCTGTCAAATTTCATTGTGCTGCGTCCTCAGGGTCGACAGGAAGCTGAATGTTGTTACTGCGAAATGGAGTTGGGTGACTGACACTAAACCCCACAGATTTATTCACAGTACATGAATGATTATCCACAAAGTAGTTCAGTATGGTACTCTCATTGGGGAAGCGAGATCCCAAGTGGATGTATCAGAAACAGCAATCTATTGAAAAATTGGGATTAATATGTGACGCGTCTGATTTTGATAATTCTGCCAGACTGTTCAGTTATTCATTGAGCAATGTTTAAATGTTCAAATCAACCCATCTTCATTGCTTAAACCTCAAGAAATGGTACGACAAACACACTGTGGACAGGATCACTCTCATTATCAATAAGTGAAATATTAAATCTCTTCTTCTTTGTTGTTGAAAAGTCATTATGACCTACTGCGTTCAGGAAAGAACATGAAACATTCAGGCAAATGATTGAAACACGTAAATAATTCAGCAAGATGTTAAGTAAACTGTATAATGTACTGAAATGATGGCTGCTGCTTGCCTTTGCATGGTTGACTGGATTAATCTTTAGCAGTGAAGTTAAATGAATAATTCAACATTTGTGTAAATGTTTCTTTTTTTTTTAGAGTTAGATGAGAAGATTCATCAGAGCTGGAGCCGGGTGATAATTAGGTGTAACTCAGCATACACACTGGAAAGAAGTGGAATTGGCTGGCCTGACTCTGCCTCAAGTTCATAATTAACATTGTAGTCTTCAGAGTATCTGTCTTCTGTAATCCAAATGTAGGAATGTAATGCAAAAACAACACGTGGTTTTAGAGGGAGGTGAGCAGGGCATATTTTTTTTAACTTCAGACAGAGTCTGGCTTCTTCCAGTTTTTTATCGTATGCTGAGTTAATCACCTCCTGGTTCAGCTTCATACTTATCACACGGACGTGAGATTGGCATCATTCTTTTCATGTAACTCTCAGAAACAAAACAAATAAGCATATTTCCTAAAATCCTGAACTATCGCTTTAACACATCAGAGGGCACATTTCAAATCAGTCTAAAAATATCTTCATAATTTTCTAAGGACAAGTTTCGTTACGTCAGCAGCTGCATGATGCTGAATGAGCTGTGTCTGAGGGAGGTTGGGAGCAGGAATACCTTTTTTTTTCTCTCTCTCTTTAAAGACAGTAGCATACATGAATGAGCAAGGCTACACTATGAGCAAGTTGGTTGGTAACCTGAACATCCACAACCCATAACAAGCGCTTAGATTCTCCTTTCGACGGTTGTGCACTGAAACCAGCAGAATGTGAAGTCTACAATGGGTATCGACTGACGAGGAAGTTTTTGGACAAACGTTTTGTATTACACTTGCTTCAGGGATAAATGCTGTAAGTAGTTGTTCCTTATTGATTATTTCATTTAATAGATTAAAAGATTTTCTCAAAGTTTGCCTGTTATCAGCTTTGAAGGATGTATTTATAAATAGTGATATAAGACTTATATCTATTTTAGTATTTAGTCTAAATTAGATATGAGTCTTATATCTCTTATATCTAATTTAGTATTTAGTCTAATTTAGTATTTTATCACTAACATTCATCAGCAAATGCATAGAGTAAATCTCTCTAATTGCCACAGCGCTTATTCAATTATAGTGTGAATGTAATTTAGGTATAATTAATTGAAAACATCAACAGTATCTGGGCTAATATTGGTTTCTGCTGTATATTCAGGTGAGTTTTTGCTCTGTTTTAAGGCTCCTGGGTTGTTTAAAACTTCTTGTTTCTCATTAGTAATTGAGTTAAGATGACATGGAAACATCTAATCCGCGACAGTTGAGTCACTGCAGAGGTCACGCACCAGATCAAGAGTTCACTCGTTTGTCAAGGATGCTGACTCCCTGTTTCCATGGCAATGTGTCAACATACTGAAGATACTGCCATACTTGGAAACAGAAACTTCTGTAGCACCAAAGTTATGCTTGATGATGGTTGGATGTTAAAATGAAGTGGAACCAAGTGTGAAGAGAAGTGTGGGCATGAGACAAAGTGTCTGAACAAAGAGTCTGGACCTTTTAGTAATCCTGGAGCTGCATGTCTCATCTGCCTTTGTATAGTTGTATAGTAAAAAAAAACAATAATTGATCTGAGGCAACCTTAAAATCATCAATTCAGTATTGTCACACAACATAAAGCCATTCCAGAGGCTGCAAAAGAAGTGCATGGACTGTGTATGTGTAATGATATATAGTTCTTATTTATTGTTGAAATTTGTTCATGGCAATTACTGCCCTCATGAAAATTATAACTTTCCTTTTGCAAAATTACATTTTATATTCCTCCACAAGCTTATGTGATCAATTAATCTTCCATTTGATTATGAAGGATATGGAAGCTATTAAAAAAGAATTTCCTTCAGTGAACTTACTATGGTCTGCTCTAAATTTGTAAAATATAAATGTACTGTATGAAATCATGTAAATCAATAAGCCTGCTAGTGGTTTTGGACAATTAATGAATTAATGAATTAATCCTAATGACATTGCCTTGATAGAATAATATTAAATTTGCTCTTATTGGGAAAACACTTGACTAAATTGCCTTTCCTTGAGACAAACCTGTACCCTTCTCACTGTTTTTAGTGATAGAAAAATAGCAAAATCATCAGTTTGGTCTGTCCAATATGTGTGACCTTGCAACAGTGCAGGCTGTTTGGATGGCTTTAGATTTCTGAGAGCTGTTGACTGAATTACATTATTTTCTTGTTTGATAGCGGGCCTGGTCCTGAGCCGCTTGGACGAGTTGTTTTTAGATGTTTATTCTTCATCAAATCACCTCATTGAATCATTTGATTGTATGTGTGTTTGTTTCAGGGGTCTAGAAAAAAAGTGTCTTACCATTACCTCTGCACCCGTAGAAGTCTTTAGCTGATAAGTTTGAGTGTTTGTAACTATGGAAGGCACCTTTTGAAGGAAGACGTCTTCACGGTAACATACTGCAATCAGGTTTAATTTCCCGAAAGTTACTTTCTGCAGTATAACCTCTGACCTTTATATATATAATCTGTTCTAAGGCATATGTTTTGAGTTCTATGAGAAGATGAATTACAGTGTAAAACTGCACGATGTGAAGTTTTTATAGTATACAACACACCTTTTTTTTTAGAAATCTGCTGAGCAATCAGGAATTGAGTGAATTTATCTGTGTGTTCATGTTGGTCTACAGTGTTGTGGCACCACCGTCTGGTGGATGTGTAATAGTGTATAGTAGTATAATAGTATAAATTTGAGAGTAGAAGGCTTGTGTTTGCAGTAAATCTACATGTTTTGGATTCCCTGTGCTTTTCCGAACACACTGCTGAAATATCCTTTGTTCTGAACCGTGGCCTTAAGATTTACATATTGAATTTCACATTTTCATATTAGGTTATGACATCATTTTTTTTGTTCATATCCATATACTAACCTAAAGAAAATGTGCTCAATGTAAGGTCAGTTTGGGCTAAAATATCTGATTGAATGGAGAAATAAAAACATTAACAACTGCTTTGCATTGGATAAGTTAATTGAATCCTTTTTCATACAACAATTGATTACCAGAATAATTCAAGAGAAATAAGTTGGTGGCCTGTTTGATAGATTACCTGTTGATATAATTTAACTGCAGTAACAAAACAAACACTGCCTTTGAGGCATGGAATGGGAGGCCTAGTATTTCTACTATGTATAAAACAAATAGTCTCACAGGTTTAGTTCTTAAATGGAAATGCAGACAGCCTTCGCAGTGCTGATATTTATTGTGGTGATAGATGAGAACAGACGAGGGAAAGAAACCTCGCTGTATAAACAGGAGTTCGGAAAACAGCCACCCAATTGTTTTGCCTGTGCTCTTGGATGTGGATGCTGTTTCCCCCTTGATATTACATACCATTCCATTTAGAGCGGCAGCCCTGATGCAACTGCCAAAGCAAAGCTGCACTTCCTATTGGGGATAGGAATAACTTCAGCAATTACATCGTAGTTAGAAACATTACAAAGTGTACCGATGTTGAAATCTCTTAAAAATCCAAATGGAACAGAGTTATAGTCAGAATTGTTTGAATTTGAACATTTCTGCCATTAAAAATAGTATTCACACTCATGTTAGTCAAAGTGGAGCTTGATTTAAGGGGGATTTTATGTAGACAACATGTAATATTGATAAAGAAAGCTTTTCTTAGCCTGAAGCTGTTTCTCTTTGTCTTGATGAAGGTATTGCTGACACCCAGGACATTGTGAAACAGCATCAAACATGGAACCAGAGGCTGAAGACGCAGACTACAATGATAACTTGGTCCCTTGGGGTTCAAATGGTTCCCAGGAACTTTATGCCTCTGAGTCATTGGCAGAGTCCTACTATGAAGATGATGCCAGTGATGCAGAGTGCCCTTTAAACCCTCAGCCTGATCATGTTGAACGCCTTCAAACACAAGACTGGGAATCAGCAGGTGAGCAACAGCCTGAACTTAGTGCAAGTGAAGAGGATATTTCATACAATGAAGAGGACGACATCTCCCTTAATGGCTCAAGAGAGTCCATTACAGAATCTTCTCACATCCCGACGTCACCAACATCACTGTCCCCACACCCAGAGCCCCCTTACTCTGAGCCTCAACCTGACCAAATATCACAGCCGCATTCCCAGTCATCTTTCTCCTCTCTCGGCTGTGCTGCTGATCTGACCCTGGCCTTGACCCTGACCACAAAACAACCCCTTGGAGCCAGTAATAGACAGGACCCAGAGACTGGGAACAGGAGGGCTGAATCCTCAGAGGAAGGAGGGAGTAGTGAAGCACCTCCTGCTTCTGTCTTCTTTGGAATTTCAGACGAGGGTGCTGAGCAGGCAGAGAAGTGGAACTCGGAGTCTGACACAGATCGGTGCAGACCGGGCAGGCACAGGGCAAGGTGCACACGTAAGTATCTATCTTCTACCTTCATTTTATATATTCCTGTGGACATATGAAGCTAGTAATGCAAACTGTACAACATATACTAAATATGTTTTTTTTTTCCTAGATTTAATGTTTGTATGATTTCTTAATAGATAAAATAAAATGTTGCGTTTGCTTTGATTGCAGCCTGAAGCATGAACCAACTTTGGATAATAGCCTTTAGTTACATTCTCTGCCTGTAATTATTATGTGTTATTTCAAGCAAGAAACATTTTAATCGATAAATAACTTGCACAAGTCACTAAGGGTGCTGGTTATTTTCATGCTGTAACGTGGGGTCTATTTGAGGTGGACTTACAGGGAGAATTCCCATGGCTTGAATAGTCAGAGCAGGATAAGAATAAAATATGACCATATGATGAGGCTGGCAGAAACAAATTTGACAGACACCACCATGTGTCACCCTGGCCTGTTACCCGATCCCTTTTCCAATCGTAAGTCTTGACTGCAATGGAAAGTGAGCTGATCACTTTTCTGCCCAATGGACCCCCCTAAGTTAGCTGTAAGTAAATATGATGCTTTTATTAGTGTGCTTGCTTCAGCAGGGGCAACTCCAACATCTCTCCTACTTGTTATTAGTGCACTTACTTAAAATAATAATAATAAAGCTTGCAAGCTTAGATCAAATAAAACTAAAGTCTTGTATCAAACTACACCCTCAAATAGGGGTTACACTATCTGTCCCATTGTGAGACTTTACTGAGGCATTTATTAGATAAAAACTGTGGCAGATATTAGTATAAGATAATGTTTGATTACTGTTCAATTACAGATTTGTTATTTTCCTCACCTCCCTCCCTTCTCTCTTCCTCTCAACCCCCCTGCCTTCCTCTTGCTTTTCTCTCTCTGTATCTCCTTTGTCTCAGGGCTCGGTTACAACGAGAGCCAATCAGAAAGACAGGTCAAGGAGACCAAATCTAAATGTAAGCGAATTGCTCGCCTTCTAACAGATGCCCCCAACCCTCAAAATAAGGGAGCCTTGCTGTTCAAAAAACGCCGCCAGAGAGTCAAGAAGTATACGCTTGTGAGTTATGGGACTGGTGTTAACAAGTTTGACAGCGAAGACCAAATAGAGAAGGAAATTGAAGAAGTCAGATCAGCTGGGTATAACTTTGTGGCAACAAGTGAATCTGAGTTAGAGGAGGAGTATTCTGTTTTTCACAAGCAGCATAATTTGAGTCTGTCTTGGGGAAGTGTTCAAGAAATGGAAGCGCTACCAGAAACAAAAGGGAAGGGTGTTTTGATGTTTGCCCAGCGCCGCAAACGGATGGATGAAATTGTGGCAGAGCAAGAAGAGCTGAGAAGCAAAGGAATACCCGCGGAGACAATAACACAACCAGAACGTACAGAAACACAGAATATTTATGACAATAAGTATGTGCATACTGATCAGGCCAACTACGTGGATGTAAATGTCAAACAGCCTGTAGAGTACCAAGAAAATATTGACCAGATGAACCACTTATCCAGTGCGTCAAGATCCTTGGTGCCAAACAGAACTGCGAAGCCTTTCCTTGGATTTCAAGATGAGATGACTGCTCCTGTCATGTCTAGTGGTGGTGGTGGTGGTGGTGGTGTCTCTCCAGGGACAAAGAAGCAAGATATGAAATTCAAAGTACCTGTGCCTGTGCCTATCAATGCTAACCCACAGGTTTGGTCCCCAACTGCAGACATCATCGCCTCAAGAGATGAGCGAATATCTGTGCCAGCGATCAAGACGGGCAGACCACTACCAGAGTCCAAACGAAAAGTCAACAATAAACAGCCATCCACACAAGCGCAAGATCTTCATCTTCAAAACAAAGGGGAAAGGAGGTCTTATATTGAGTCAGAGGAAGACTGTTTTAGTCTAGGTGCTGAAGCTTGTAACTTCATGCAACCCAGAACAGTAAAACTCAAGAATCCCCCTCCAGTTGCCCCAAAACCTACTATCAACCCAGCCTGCCCACCTTGGATGAGGAGGAGCCCCTCTTGTGAGCCCTATGTCCCACCAAGAAGTCCACTTTCACAACCTTCTCACGGTTCTGCAGGGCCTCATAGTCAGCATTACTTACAGCAGCAAGATTGGACTCAGCCTCAACAGATGGCCAACCAATGGGCACCAGATCAAACTCAGGCAACACTTCAAACACCTGCTAACGCTTGGGCTCCGGTTAACCCCGCTTCTCAGCTTCATCTTCAGCCAACAAATAGCTGGAGTCAACAGTCACCTCGATCCCCTGTGAGTATGCAAACCCGCAGTCCTACTTATAGCCCCCATCACCCACCTTCACCAGCAAGGAATAAGCCAGACAGTGCTCCACACTCAGTTGCCTCTTGCCCACCACAAGCAGGGAAGTCATACGTCCAAGCATCAAAAGCATCACAGGCTTCTCCAAGGGGTCAAGGTATTAATCGAGCTGGTGACGGTTCATCTATGGCGGGAAAAGGTGCAGCATTGTTTGCCAGAAGACAGACACGTATGGAGAAGTTTGTTGTTGATGCTGAATCAGTGCAAGCTAACAAACCAAGAACCCCCTCCCCAACCTCTTCACTCCCTACCTATTGGAGGTATTCTTCCAATGTTCGTGCCCCACCTCCTTTATCATACAATCCCATGCTTGCTCCTTTCTACCCTCCATCAGCAGCCAAGCAACCCCCCTCCACAAGCCCCAAAACCAAGCCTAAGACCAAAGAGAAACCTAAAGCTCCCCCAAAGCACCTTAATGCCTTAGATATTATGAAACACCAGCCATATCAGTTGGACTCCTCACTGTTCAAGTATGACGCAAACCCTGAGCCCAAATGTCCCAGCCCTAAACCAACTCAAACGTCAAAGTTTGAGATTACCAAAAAACTTAAACATAAATCTGCCCCTTCTCATTCTACTTATGTTGCCCCTGAGCCTGCTGCTCAAAGCAAGGTAGAAGTCCCTGCTAAGTCTCCTGTATCGGTAAGTTCCCAAATTTCTTCTTCCGGCCAAAACACAAGATCAGCTGAGCCTCTTGCAACTGCCAAGCGCTTGGATGAAAAGCACACTGTCACACCTGCAGCTCAACACACAACCGGCAAGCAAGCACCAAGCGCCCGACCTGCGAGCACATCCACCAAAAAGTCATCTTTTGGTGACAGCATAGCTTCAGCTTTTTCTCCTGCATCTCTTATTGCTAGAGGTGCACGTCAAATGGCACCTCGGCCAAGATTTTCTGCTAAGAAGCCAACGGTGACAGGCACGCAGTGGAAGCCTGTTGCTATGCTTCATTAGTCCTAATACTGTATATGGTCATGCTTTGGTGTGTTCAACACTGAGATGATAGAACCCTTCTGCAACATGATAGCATCTGAAATGTCTTAATAGGTTAACATATAGATCTTTGCACTGTCGAAATGTAGGCCACACCCAAAATAATTTACAGTATGCAGCTGTAAGGATATATTTAGCTGGCAATGTAAGGAACACCTGAGAAGGCAGTAATGAATGTACAGTAAAGCTAGTTTAAAAGTGTAAATCAAAGGAATCTATACTAAAATAAATAACTTAACACATGTTATCATCGTCATCAAACTTGGTAGGTGCATGTGTGCTTGAAAAAGGAAATGTGATACTAAATAATGTTGAGTGATTCTCAGGAAGTGCTATTACATGTGCAATAATGTGTGGAGAGAGCCTTCAACTAAGGTCTCTAGTTTGTTGTTTTTCTTTCTTTAGTTGTTTTTTGTAAGAAATAAGATTACTTGCATTTTTATCTAGTAGTAGTCACCATTAACCCCCAAAACTACACACAACAATTTATTAATATATACAGTATATATATCTTTATTACGTTTATAATATTTAAGTTAAAATATACTGGGATTACAGTCACTTTATCTTCATATTTACAGAATATTTTAATAATTTAGTGTGTCTGGGGAGAAACTGTCTATACACTTTTTTTGGATGCATCCAATTTGCAATTCCTTTTAGTCTCATTCCAAACTTTTATTTCGTCACAACAGCTGAAAGCATTAACATTAGTTGTGATCATTAACCCTGATGACTTTAAATGTTTTTTATGTGGATTAATTCAGTTGTCAATCGTGGCCAGTTGTGTAACTGTCATCAGACCTGCTGTATCCTCATCCTTGATGTAAAACATTATCACAGAGATTTGACTATTCCGCTATTGAGTGGCAACTCAAAATGGAAATAGGAAACAATTGTCTTGTTCTGTCTCTATGTCTGTCTTTCAAACATATCACTGTTTATTGCACTTCTTGTACTCAGCACAGTCATGCTATTAAATTTCTCTTTCCTTCCTCTTGTGTACTTCTTATGTGTGTCACGAGCTTCTTTTCTCTTTTCTTAAACTACCGTGTTACTTCTTTTTGTGAGTCACCCACATTTCCTCCTTTATCTGTCTCACTGCCTCACAACTGCACGTAGTTTATTCATACTTACTGCACCTTCAGCGATTTCAGTTTCCTAAGATTCACTATATTATTAGCTATTTTCAATTACTAATCGCTTATATTTATATAAAATGATAAGTTGCTGAAGGTTAACACTGTCACTGATGTTTCATATTGACTGGACTGTGTTTGTCTGTGTTCACAGCATTTTCATCAGTCCACTTTGGGCTCTGAATATAAGAAAAGTTTGGAGCTATGATCTTGGCCCTCCAAAGATTTTTTGCATACTTTTATTATTATTGTTTATTCAAGTGAAATCTACCCTAAAGCAGAATTCACATTTTCTTCTGTTCTAATTCTTCTGAAATTTGGTTCAATGGTCTCTAATACCCATTAGCTGCTCCCCTACATCCTAAGATGTCTCACAGCTGAGTAGAAGTCAGCCAAAATGAGGTGAAACCACCTCTATTCATGTCCAGAGCCTTTAAAAAATATTCTTTTAGGGTGGATTTCCCATTTAAGCACATGAAACAAAGACAAGTTGGCACAGATATGGTTCCAAGCTTCCAAGTTTCAAGAGTCATTTAAATACCTTTTACATAGTATCATTGCCCTTGTACTTATTTTAAGTTTTTTGAACCAACAGCAGGTAAGTTCTTAAATCTACATTTACTTTCAATAGTTGGTAATGTCTCGAATGCTGCTTGGAGACAGTAACACAGTATCTTACTTCTATATTTAACTGGGTGGGATTTGTAGAAAAACTCAGATTTTGAAAGATATTTTAGACTGTGAAAGGGTTTATGTTGTTGAATCCAGATCATGTGAGGTCTGTGGCCAAAATCAACTGTCGTATTTAATATAAACTGCCTGCACATTGTCAAAAATAAGTATAAGAGGCTCTCACGATATGAAAACAATTAACAAAAAGTCAAAGGAACATCTTGAGCACAACTTGCAGAGCAAAAACCCCAAATCCAGAGATAAATATGCTATGCTGAGTAACAGCAGTGAGGAGGGAGGTAAGAGCTGTCCCATTGTATCAGTTTTTGCACATGAAATAAATATATTCTTTTGAATGTAAAGGGTAAATTTGCTGGATATATTTTTAAAGAAATTAAAGTTATTTTAGCAAAATTATCATTTATTTGTTTACACTAAAATCATTTCATTCAAATAAAGCATGAATAAACTCCAACATTATTAGTTGTCTGGACCTCCATGAAGCCAGAGGGTGGCAGCAAAGTCTGCAACACAGCTGTCACACCAGTCAGCTAATATCTGCTTCTCCTTTTTTTCAGGGATTTGGTCGAAGCCGCTCTCTGAGCCTGCCCAGGCAAATGTATTCGATGTCTTCTCCCGGTCTGTCACCTGTGAGCACACCTGGAATCCAGCCGCCATTTTTATTTACACAGAGGCAAACATCCTGTCAAGAAAGAGTCTACAAACCACTGTCACCATGGGAGGCAGCGTCTAAAAGCCCCATTGGTTCAGTGGATGAGGCCTTTGTGTTTCAGAGCCTCCCGTCATCTGTTGCCTCTAGTGTCAAAGCTGCAGGGCACCGCAGATCTCTGCCAGAGCCTCCAGATGAATGGAAGCGCAGAGTGTCTCTTGATCCTGCAGCTGTCAGTATGGGTCATTACCATGCAGCCCCAGCTTTTCAGGCACCGTCCATGAGCAGGACATTTTCACCTGAGAAACCAGCCTTCTATGGGCCTCCCTTCAGACCTGCCCAGCCTCTAAGGCCTGCCAGCAGGGCCAGTATTGGATACATGGGACAAAGCTCCAGTCCAACAAAGTATTCTCCCTTGTATAGTGCAGCCCATAGAAGTTAAGTCCACTAAGATGAGGTCAAACATACATCAGATATTTACATAAACGATATATGGTGTAGAAGATCATACAAAGTATATTGAACATAAAAAACTTGACCTAAAGACATGAAACATGTTCAGTCGATTGTGATGAAAGAAGGTTGTTTATGTTGTGTTGGTTCAAATTTATTCAATAGTTCTGAGACTTATTTTGAACAGTTTACTATGTAAAGTCACTATCTTCATGGTACGAGTGGTCACTTGGTTTGAAGGGCACAACGACTTACTGTAGATATTGTGCTGTGTTGCTGATGAGATATTGCCCTGCTAAGCAATTTGTGGGTAATTTTGCAATTGCATCAACATGATTATTTCAGAATACTTATCTTGTAGATATTTTACAGATTGATTGAGGACGGAAGTGGACCAGAGAAGTCTTAGCAAAGTCTCATGAGGGCTTAAATGAAAGTAGATGAAAGAAATGTTTGGCAGATTGCTTTCTTTGGAGTGGTGCTACTCACTGAATGCTGTTAATGTTGAGATTGCTGCTTTTACATATTTAATGAGGAATAAGGCACATTAAGAAATCATGTGTGGCTTTTTTCTCATGCATCTTTTGTTTTGTGGTCACGCTTACAGATTGGAGTTCTGCAACTTTGCATCTGAATATTTCATACAGCTATAACTATTACAGAGGTTACTCATCTTGTTTTAATCTGGCTTTTTCTCACTACTCCTGCAGCAGCGATGGCAAGGATATTCAGAGTGAGCATTTATTAAGTACAGACATACAGTACTATCTCTTCCTGCTCTGAGGAAGCGGCAGTGCATTTTTAGGAAAGCAGCAAACATTTTGCAAGAGTTCTATCTTAACAATGACCTAATTCAAAATGACTGATTTCAAACTTTTTGCTATTATATAAATATATATATATATATAGGAAAATGTTGCATGCATATATACATTCCTGAAGTGTCCCACGTTTGATCATACACCATGTGGTGTAAAAGTGTTATGAGAACCACAGATTGTGCCCTTAATGTAGCCATGTTTCTTCTTAAGGTTAAATGTTTGGGATTTTACCCTGTTTGATTATTTTCTTGAGTGAAATGTTTTTTGTTTTTTTTTTGTTTTTTTGCACTTTTAAAACACAAAATGAAAAATTAAAACACACAAAAATGATCTTTAAAGTGTTTTTTTGCTTTGATTTTTTTGTTTAAAGTCCATTGATATTATGCAATATTTCTTCTTAAATTAAGCATTTTAGTTCAGATTCATTCCCTGATGTTATTCTCTATGTTGGTATCTTTTTGATGACATCAGGAACTTCTCTCGTGTATCAACAGTATTTTTTACTCTTACTGTTTAGTATGTCTGAAGTATGAAAACAGGTTTAGCTGTCAGGCTAATGACCTTGATCTCCTTGGCTGGACACCATCACAGGGATTAGACCACACTCCCCTTTGACGCCCCTCACTGGTCAGTATATCATTACTGTAGGTCAGTAACACAACTCAGTTAGTCAGAGGAGTACACATATTGCAGCTGTGCCCATTGACAACCTCTCTAACTTGAAGCCTCGGAGGTTACGTCAGCCCACTGAGACATACTGACTTTAAAGAGTCAACACAAGGAAGGGAATTTGTCTCTGGAGGGGAGTCCTTGCCTCAGAGAACATCAGTGGGCCAGAGTGTGTTGTCCATCTTCTTCCCTCCCTCCCTCTCCCTCTCTCTCTCTCTCTCTGGTAGCTATCCTTGCCCCATGGTGTTTGAGAGTGGTTTTGAGTGTTTGGCAGGTTAAATTTAGCCTATTGATGTAAGCTGCATTCCATTCACAACAGACACAGAGACACACTCACAGTTTGGCTTTAGTGTCCGGGAGTGTGAAGATCAGGGAAGATCAAACTACCTACTGTAGGTTGACCCCTGAGCCTCCGTGTCTCCCCTTCAAGGATACAGGTTGCACACCAGGGATACCACCACAGGTACGATGATCCAAGCCTTGTCCAGGTGTATTTTGTCAACATGTGATATATTTTAAATATAATGAAGTTACGTTAGTACGTTTGAGAAAGTTACTGCATTGTGATGGATTGAATTTGGCTGCAGCTGACTAACTTTTTATATTTTCTATAAATTACAGATCGCTTTTCTTTTCTAATCACAGATTATCAGTTCATCAGATATATTTTCTAACTATAGAAATCTATTGCTTTGCTTTCGCTTTAGTATGCATGCAAATAATTTTAAAAATGTCACAAATATCATATCAGTGAAGTCAGCAGATGGGCACAATTGAGTTATTCAAGATTTCCTTGTAAAAATGTATATTAAGAGTCATCTAGCATCACTTAAATACTGTATATTCGATTGCTGTGGCCAAATGTAAAAAAAAAAGTTATTTTGGATATTATTTTTGAGCTCTTTTATTTTGTACTGCTGGACATTTGTTGTGTCCAGCAACGCTTACAAACTTAGGACACAATAATCACCCTTGACCTTTGCAACGGGTGATTTATCCTGTGACAACTTTAAAGGGAGATGCCACCAACGTTAGCTCACATACTCAAAAATTGATCCAGCGACGTGGCCAGATTTAAGAATTACACATGTGGTACCAATGCAAGTACAATGGGCCTTTGGGATTATGCAATACATTGTAATGTAACCTCTAAAGAGATTATTGTAACAGACACTGATATGGCAGCTTTATTTGACGGGGCACTGACTAATTCATCTCCAAATACCAACAGGTGATGACAGCAAATGAGACGTTGTGTATCCTGATTATTTCTGTCCTTGTCACGTTTTCAGTATTGTTTGTTTCACATTTATAATATCACAGATTATTTCTCCTTAGAGCTGCACATCAAACTGCAAACTGTGTAGCCGTAACCATAAGAGCCAGCACTGCGTTGATGTTGGGGATCACAGCATTAGAAATAAGAACTCCTTCTTTATGACTTGGGCAGAACAACTACATCCTGTCTCCTGTATGTGTTTCCAGTACTCCTGCCAACCTTGCCAAAGCCACAATGTCACAATTCTGTTCAATGCCAGCTGGAGAGAGGAAGAAGCGTGCAGCAGCTATTTGCCGAGAGGTCCATGGTACCAATGGTATGATGTTATAGCTGAGGCTCAGCGGACAAACACACTGCTGCAAAGAAAATATCCATTCTGATCTGGGTTCGCAAATGTCAGGGTTACTCTCCAGTGCTCGCCATAAATAAGCTAATGGGATGATTTACTACCTATGGTGGCTAATCCTTTGTCGTTGTCCTTTTCAAAAGTCTATTTCTGGAGAGGGGAGGGAAGTTGTGTGGGCCAACTGTGTAGCTGTTTGTTATGTGAGGGCCTGTGACAGCTGGGGTACATTCCGTCTGTAGCGGTAGATGAGGAAGCATCGTGTACATCCAAAACTAATTCTCAAGTACAATGATAACTAATTTTCCATGACATGGATTTTTATAAAAAAGGACAATATGCACCTTTGATGTCATTAACGGATGCTCCTTTAAACCTCTTCAGCTGACAAAATGATATCTGTGCACATTACTGCATGTATATTTATATTTTCTATCCAGCTCTTTCCAGCTCTAAAACCAGGGCTGGATTAACACAGCAAGGGGCCCTGGGGGTAAAAACGAACTGTCTGCCACTATTCCTCCAGCCACTTTCCCAAGAGAGTCTATGACAGTCATTTTATTGATGTGATTTATTTAAAGGTCCGGTGTATAAAATTTAAAGAGGCTCTATTTACAGAATATGACAGTAATAGAATATAGCATGCATAACTATGTTTTCATTAGTGTATAATCACCTGAAAATAAGAATTTTTATCTTTGTTTTTAGCTTAGAATGAGCCTGTAATATCTATAGACGCTGCAGGTCCTCTTTCACAGAGTCCGCCATGTTTCTACAATAGCCCAGAATGGACAAACCAAACACATGCTCTAGTCTAGAGGTTGCATGTTCCACGTCCAGCTTAGTTTCTCCCTCATGCTTGGAACAAAAGGGCAAGTCAAGGGGTTGCACTTTGCAACTATAGATGCCACTGAATCCTACACTCTGATCTATTAATAACATGTAGCATGTAAACATAATGTCAAATTAAGGATGAGTTTAAAATGCCACCATTTCAGTCTATGTTGTGCTTTTGTAGTGCGCATTGCCAAACAAACTCAAGTTAATCAAATTAACATGATTGGCACACTTCCCAGAGGAAGTTGTCAACTTTTGCCTGTTATTGGCAACCCAATAACATCAATGATAAATTAGTCTTTTTTTGGTTTTAGAGCGAATACAATTTACCTTGCGTGAATGATACACTGTGGCCCAAGTGTTTCGGGTTTTTTCATATACTGTTTTTTATATATATGTCTTCAAACATACCTTCTGAACTTTTTTGGCTGACAGGGGACGAAATGGATCTCGGAAAGAAGCTCAGCACTCCTAAAGACATTATGTTGGAGGAGTTATCGTTGCTTTCCAACAGAGGTTCCCGGCTTTTCAAAATGCGCCAGAGGAGATCTGAAAAATATACATTTGAAAGTATCCAAAACGAGGCAAACGCACTGCTAAACGTAAGTCACTGCAAATGTTTGAATAACTGGATATGGATATGTTCTTGCTTTATTGTTGTCTGTCTTGTAAAATTGTTTGTGTATTATGCATAAAGCCAGTTTATCAGGAAATGTGCTCTTGAAAAAAAAGTGTTACAACACATGGATGATAACGGAGACATGTGCCTCGTGCCTTTTTTACATCCTCCAGCCAAATCCTCTGAGAGGCTTCTTAGGCACTTTGCTGAGGAGCTGCTCCCCTGTTTATCAGTGCCTGTTGATGTGTTTCTATGTGTGTGTGTGTGTGCGTGTGTGTGTGTGTGTGTGTACAGTGCATTTACTAGTGTTTGTGTGTGTCTGAGCACATAGAAGACAAGAGCAGCTATAGATGTGCCCATTTTACATTTTGTCGCTCAGTTGATAACCTGAATTCAATACATTTCCTGTGCTTGTTTTTCAGAGTGACATTTTAACTGACGGTACACACACTGTGGAAATTAAAGTGGATCCACCGGCTGATGGAAATGCTGCTAATCAAAAAAACACTGTTTCAGGTAATGTGAGCCTGTTCAATTAATCATAAACAATGCTAAATGTGTTAACAGTTGCACTGTGAAGAATTAGCTGTTGAAAATCATCCCTGTGTCTACTATTTCTTCCCCTGCCTCAAATCAAGCTGTACAGACCGGTTATGTAATGCTGTCATAATAATGACAACTGGTCATAACAGCTGGTCTTCTCTTATTGCAACTGATTTGAGTAGATTGACGCCGTGTATCAAACAAAGAAGAAGAAGAACAAAAAGATTAATTATACAACCTGAGCATCTTCAAATAATTTTATTTTATTCTATTTTAATAGCCAACGGAGCTCTGCGCTTATTCTAAAAGGCTCCACTAGGGTGTCATCCCATGTCGACACTTTATATGAGTGCACACTTCAGCTATGTGCTATTTTAAGACCTCAGAATCGCAGTGATGGACATCTCAGTCTGTCTGTGTAAGTGTTCTCTAAGCACAGTCTCTATTCATAATCCTATCCACTCTAAAACTTTACCCCCCCCCCCAAAAAAAAGGCTAAAGAAAACAGCTCAGCGTTAACCCGTAACTGACAGCGCACCAAGCTGTCAGATCATTTTGTTGCAGTGTCGGGACAATCCTGCACAATATGATCTCATGTGTCCTCTTTTTGCTCCTCATTAGACAGTGCTGCAGAGAAGTTAAATGCCTCAGCTATGCCCAAGTCCTACCACTCCCCGTGGGAGCAGGCGATTCTCAGTGATCCAGACCTCGCTGAAAGCCTCAAACTGAGAATGCCAGCACCGGACCCACGACCAGATCTTCCAGAGTACAAATGCTTTAACCGGTGAGAAAACTATGAGTGCATATTAGTGGATTAGTACAGCAAAGAGTACCATTCACACTCAATGTCAATTACAGGGTGGCCACTCCTTTTGGTGGCTTTGACAAAGCTCCCAGAGGAATCACATTCAAGCTCCCTGAGGTGGACCTGAATCCACCCAGTTACCCAGAGCTGCAGGAGCCAGGGATGAAGAGGCCCACCTTCAACAGGACAGCCCAGGGATGGATATCTGACGGCACCCATCTGATCCTACCCAATGTTACCCTGGAGCCCGTCAAAGTCCCAGAGTCTGATGACCTGTAGATGTTCTTACTGTATGTAATCTGGCAACATGTTGCTGGCTGTAGTATGTTGGCCTCTCCTGTGATGACGGAAAAACAGTTAGTAGCTCAGTCACAGTTCCTTCCCAGTATTTTCGCAATGGACACGAGATATTTCATGTATTTGTTGACGAGTGTGTTTAAAAAATGTGTTCAAAGAAAGTCATGTAAATAGCAAAATGAATGTGCCATACATAATTCAAGAAGTCAAAGAGTTTCCACAAAACTGTAACTTTTATAAATGGTCAAATGAATTGATGAATATGATGTAATGTAAATAAAGAATGAATCTTATTTATTGGTGGCACACAACTGGAACATGCAGTAAGTTATATTGAGTTGGTGAGCAGCAGTTCAATTCTATCACTGTAAAGAGTTATAATACAGAGAAATAAAGTGATGATGTTCATTTACTGTATTCAGACTTACATACTTTATATTAACTAACTTCATGCGCATCATTTTTATCCTTCAGATTGTAACTTCATACACATCCGGATAGGAAACTCTGCCTTTCAGACAGCTGAGAAACAAGAGAGGGGAAGAAATATCTGGCAGTATTGAATTCAAGGCCACAAGTAAACTTAATACATGACTATCATTTCTCCAAAAACCTCAGTAATCCAAGGAACGCACACGCATTTCACACAGATTTGTGTGAGCCATCCATCAAATCAGGTGTGCAAAAGTGACTCTACCATTTCCGCTACTTCATTACTGTCATGATAAGAAATGTGATGATTTTAAATGAATTAGTAGCTGTATATTTGTGGTTTTCTTTCACACACACACAAAGTATCAGAGAAAGTCTAGACAGTCTGACCTCTGCATATAAATCCTCTTTTATATAGAGGGCACTGGAGGCAGTCTTTCTGTGATAAAGGTCTAAAAACCTGATAATAATAGAACTAACTGAGCTAAAACTACTGAAATAAACTCTAAATGTTCTCATAGAAACCATCTTTCTTGGTATTTATAGTTGTTGAAAGTCTATCTAAGACACTTTTTTCTGAAAAGGTTGAACTGGCGTGAACGGAGAGAGAACAAAACAGATCCAAAAACAAATCGACTCTAAAAATAACCTTAAGAAGAGTTGAGTTGAGCTTGACAGCTCCTCTGAACAGAGCTCAGCTGTGCAACATTACAGGGAGAAATATTTTTTTATAAATAATACCAAAAACTCTTCAAGCCTCAGGGGAGGTTTTCAGTGCTATTGCTGGAGCCAAGATTGGATCAGAGAAATGCTACATACACGTATTTATACACACAACCCAACGACACATGGTCTATACTTTATATAAGGTTTATATTTAAACTTCCTGAAATCAGAGTGTGTCATTGAAATGGTCTCCTCTGTAGCTGCGAGAGAAGATGTTGACTTTAACAAACAGATTTCAATCTTGGACTCAAAATCTGTGAGGACTTCTCAGTGTAACAACTCACGAAGAGTGAATTTACACTATTTTTCACAGGTTGGCCGGCATGCTCACACATTCACACGCGCACATCCTCACACACACATGCACATACACACACAGTACTGTAAATAATCCACCAGGATCTACTGTACACACTGTAATGAAAGGAAGCAGCTGATGAACACTTGGCAAGGGGCACGGGGATTGTGTTAGGTTCACTGCGTCATTTTATCTCCAATCTGTAAAATTAAACCAGAATCTTTTGGACTGTGTAATGATACTCTGCGCTCAAATATCACAGCAAAACTGTCCAAACTATTTTGGACAGATCCACTAAAAACTTGGAAGAGACATTTTTGCTGACTCTAGCTTCTGTGCACCATCAGCCTCTTTTTTGTCCTCCTGTCTACACTTAAAAACCTGTTCAGCTCTGCAGGCTTTTCCCCTTCCAGGCTTCTCCATCTGCTTGTGGCTCCACGTCCTGTTTACTGCAGCATGAGGAGCACACAGAGATAAAAATGGTAGATTTAGAATATGTGTTTTGCTATTTTATCAAACTTAACGCCTATATTTTGTGTTATTTGCACAAATAATGAGAAACGGCGATGAAAGTGTGACAGCTTCTTTGTCCAGCGTGGCTTCTTATGGCAACTGTGACATATTTACACATTTGGTATTTCACTTGGGCTCTACATTAAAACATAAAACGATATTCTGTGCCGTTGTTTGACATTTAAGTGAGAGCATTTATATACAAAAAAAAAAAAACAAACACAGGCAGGGTTTAGTCCCCACCGTGCTGCATGATTATGAAACCAGTGCAGTCATGTGATGTCTTCTCTCATCATCATCATGACAAGTTGGAAGTCTGACCTTCCGCCAGCACACAGTTTGCCATGCAGGGATTGAAGATTGCAATACAGCAGCAGTGCACTTGAGGCTACACTAGGGGCGGAGTTTGACCTCTCAAGTCTCAAAACATCATTAATCCGAGTCGGACATTCTGGCACAGGCCATCACTGGCACCGGTTTGGTACAGAAAAAGGGACGAATTTTCACCCGAAATAACACTGTCCCGACCGGGGCTGCGTGGCATCCTACAGAGAGGCTCGGAGCTGCCGCCTGTGTGTGCGTGTCGGAGGGATTTGTGGGAATGCTGCACTATGACAGATAGTGCGTTACATGCGTCTGGACATATCTGCAGTCATTTCTAGGCAGTTTTTTTTTTTCTAAAATATATTTTCGCAGGATTCGGGGAGAAGTGTTCGGATTTGCGCGTTGACAGCTGGACCGCCCTGCGCCTTCATCGGAAGCGAGCGAACCAAAGTATCCGCTTCCCTTTAAGGTGAGTCGGCAGAGCACTTGTTTTCCCAATGCCTGAATGCAAGTTGCGGCATATTTATTATGCTACTGTAGCTGACCGGGCGCTGTTCCCATGTACAGTTCTCCGTCAGGCTGGTGCAACGCCGGCAGCGTGTGTCCGCCGTGGGAGCGCGCTTTGCTTTGTCGAGGGTTGTTTTGTTGTTTGTTTGTTTGTTTGTTTGTTAAAAAAGAAAACACAAGATGGTCATAAAATGCAGCTCATTAAAAATGATTTATGTCCTCTTTATGAACCCTACTGCAAAGACGGGCGCTTATGTCAGAGCATATAGGCCTTATACAGGCATCACATGGTGTCAGAGAGGTTGGTGCAGAAACACATGTGGGCACTGGTAACAAATGGAGAATTTAAATCTGGATTTAAATCATGCAGATGATGAGAACAGGGCATTTTGTAACCAAACACGACTTTGTGGTGAAATGAAAGCCCTGTGAAGATGCTATTTTAATATATTTTGATCATATAAATGACAAATATGACAAAATAAAACACTATATTCCTTTAAAAGTTTTACACTGAACAATCCTAATTGTGTCTTTCTCTGACTTTCTGATGTGATCATAATTGAAAATATTAATTTATTCGCCCCATGTGTAAACATCACAAATGTAAACAAACCAGAGCAGCATCAGATTGAATCCCGTTCAGTTCAGCTGTTGTTGTAATGTTGCACATGTCAGCATGTTTAACAGCTTCAGCTCTGTGCTTTTTGGGGGTGGGATGAGCATCTTGTTTTTATATGTGTTGTAAAGCTGAATGTAGCTGAGTTTCAAATGTGATAAGCTGCCTCTCTCTGTTGATTTATAGCTCACCATTGCAGGTATTTATTATGATGGCACATTATCATCCATCCATCCATTTTCTGTAACCGCTTATCCTTATCAGGGTCGCAGGGGCTGGAGCCTTTCCCAGCTAGCACTGGGCAAGAGGCAGTGTGCACACCATATCCATAGAAAATAATGTGTTTCCAAAGCCAAGGTGCACACATACTTACTAATTTAAACAATTAACACTATTTTAAGTTAGCAAAATTATATAAATAAAAAGTGTGTTACAAATAAGCTCTTGTAGAGAAAAAGAAGCGATATAAAACCAGATGTGCTTGGTAAAACAGAGTTATTTACTGGCTGCACTTTGGATTAATAATACAAAAATGAGACAGACTACAAGGGGAAAGAGCGCTCAAACCAAAGAAATAAATATAGCTAAAAGAATACTCCAGAAAATCTTAACTTCCTAAATGAAACCAAAAATGAGGAAAAGACTCATTATTTAACATTATGTCCTATAATTTATTTCAATATTGTCCCTTGTGTCACTATTCTGTTATATTTTATATACAGTGATGAGGCAATGGCAGGTCAAATACAAATAACAACAGATTTTTTCTCCATGAGCAAATGTAAAGTCTGTAAAAGTCTGAAAAACAGTAAAGCCGTTGCCGTGTTCTTGCATCATGCTGGTGTCGTTGTCACAATATAGATTGTGAAGGCTGCAGATCATAGAGCTGTCAGACAACTCAGGGTTTCTGAACAGGTAGAGACACAACAGGCAGTATTCACATTTTATGGTGTGAGAATGTGTCTAGTGTTTATCTGCGATATCCAGCAGTTTAACGGGGAAAAGCTTTACGCTGAATTTGTCTTCGTATGCCTTTTTGTTTACGTTAGGATGCAGGAAATGGCTACTTCACTTCTTCATTAGCTGCACAGTGTGGACGTGTACATTTATGGTTTCCCTCTTCCCTCCCATCTGTCCTCAGATATTGTCCAGTTGTTATTCAATGTCCAATAGCGCATGGCTGAGGCTGCCCTGTGGCTGACCCTGACAATGCTTTCAACTAACCACTCTGGAGGTGCGTGGGGATGAAATGGATGGAGCCCATGGCCAGACCAACACATCAGCTCCCACCTCCCAGCATGTCCAGCCGCAGCAAGTCTCCCCCCAACTCTGGAGAAGGTAGATGACATGATTCATCTGGCGTCCAACCAAATCAGTCATTTGGATTAGTGATGTAATGAAAACGGTGTCCAAGATGAACTCAGTTTTCATCCAGGCTTGTTTATTATGCCTCCATGCTACCATGAAATAATATTCACATTTTGAATAATCTGTGTACTGGTGTAGATATTCATGTTTTTGATGTTTTTAAAGTTACATTTTCAGTTTATGTTACTGAAGATTATAAGAAAGCATATCATAATGAAAACCTATAAGATTATAACATTACCAGAGGCTGTTCTATCAGTTGCAGGCTCTAACTCCATGGCATGGGTGAAGATGTTCAAAAAACCTGGAGGAGGCTTGAAGAAATCCTACCAGCCTGGTAGCATGTTGTCTCTCGCGCTCACCAAAGGCCTGCTGAATGAGCCCGGGCAAAACAGCTGCTTCCTAAACAGCGCTGTTCAGGTGAGAAACATTTTCCACCGGCTCTAAATTAGGGAAGAAATACTTCAATTACTTCTGAATACTCAGTCAAACAAACAATAAATTACCCCGTCTAACATCTAGACGTGGTAACATTCAGTCACACACTCTTGTTGTGTAAATTTAGTATTAAAACACAATGCAGTCAAAATAACTAAAGCATTTTTTACCACTGGAGGGCAGAAGCAGACACCAAAACAGGCTTTAAAACTATATTCTTACTGAAACATTATATCGGAAATAGCTGGTTAGCTAGATTTTTTGTTTTAACATTTTTTCTGGCATGGTCTCGTGTGTGAGCAATGCAAGTTTTTTTTATTTTTTATGTGTGGGTTACTGAGGGATGCTGGGACTTAGCCACATGGACCAGCAAACCAAAATAATGAGCTTAAAATGACTAAAAGCTGAGAGAAACTGCAGAGTTCAGTGTTAATTTTTTCAGTGGGTTAGGCAGTACCAGAAACATTTTTATATTACCAAAGGCATTTAATTCAGTGGTAAGTCTTTTCTCTTTAATTCTGAGTTCCCTGAAACTCTTCAAATTAAATCAGTTCATGTCGGTAAACTTCAGTATTTTGAAGTGTGTCGCTGTTCAACCTTCACAGGTGCTTTGGCAGCTGGATATTTTCAGGAGAAGTCTGAGGCAGCTCTCAGCTCACTTCTGTCTCGGTGACGCCTGCATTTTCTGCGCTTTAAAGGTTTGTATGATTTTGCACTTTGAGCTGAACCTTGTATTATTTATAGTGCAGTAGCTGAGTATTTTTAATTTCATCACTCACTTCTCTGTGATACTAATAATACCAATCCATTTTGATGCCACATGAAAGTAAAAATGCTAATAAACAAACGTCACTTCTAAGTGCTTTTCATTTTCAGGACAGAAACTAATCATTATTTTTCTTTTTCAGAGTATATTCAGCCAGTTTCAGCAGAGCAGAGAGCGCGTGCTCCCCTCCGACAGCCTGCGTAACGCCCTAGCTGAAACTTTTAAGGATGAGCAACGCTTCCAACTTGGCCTGATGGATGATGCTGCTGAGTGCTTTGTACGTTGACACACTGCGCCTTTGGCTTTTAAACAAAGTAATATTTAGTGGAAGACCTTTCCACAGTAACTCTGTATTAAATACTGTTATGGTGCCTTCGTCACTGTGACTGATAGTAAAAAGAAGCAGAGACCACTGACTAAATGCCTTGGCTCTGTGTAATCACCTGTTTTTATCTACTATGAATGTATGTAAATTTTAGCTTCTTGCGTTTTAGCATATTTTGGATTAGATGTAGGTGATGAAATGGTTAGTTTAGAAGTTGTATGAATCTATAGTCAGTATAATCACCTACGGTAAACGGTGCTCGGCATTCCCCCAGTTTGGAGAAGCAGGCAGGAGGACCCGTATGGGAGCTAAGCAAAGCACTTCTGTATAAAACATATTGTAGCCACCTAAACAAAAAATCAATATGAGTTTAGGTGACATATTTAGAGTACTTTCACAGCATTACCTCGCCTCACCTTCTGATGAGAAACTGAAGCATTTATATCACTCTCTCCAAAGCCACCAGACTTTACAATAACAGTCATCTTACCTTGAGTACACAGTAGTTGCTTGTCCATCGCAATACAATAACACAAATAAATCAACTGATCGAACAGCCAGTACCGTGTTACAATTACTGTTTTTGTCAGAGGAGTCTGGCCATTTGAAGACAGCGCCAATATTAAAATAAGTGCCACCCTTTAAGTTTGCCTTTTGGCTTTGTTTTGTGCATTTGTCTGTGTAGTCCCTATAGATCATCTAAAATTCCCTTATATAAACAGATGTTTATGTTTTGTATGTACTGAACTCAAGGTACTGACCTCAGTTACGTCTGATTTAACATTAGAAGCCATGAAATGTAAAAAAAAAAAAAAAGGTGTGTTTGAGTGAGAATAAAAATAGATTTTTAAGGTTTATTTTGACAAAATCCTTATATTTTTGTGTTTCTAACTGTACAGTAGTGCTGTGTATTTTTATGTATTCAATGTTGGCACTGTATATGCTCTTATTTTTGTGTAATAGGAGAACATCCTGGAGCGAATTCATTTACACATAGTCTCAGACACTGCAACTGATGCTTGTTCATCCAAATCTTGCATCACCCACCAGAAGTTTGCAATGATGCTTTATGAGCAGGTAAGTAGACGAGGACAATAATAGGTCTTACAGTAGAAATATTAGTTACTGTAAGTATAATAGCAATAATAAAGGTCACAGAATATGAACAGGCCATTTACTAAAGTGTAAACATAAAGTGTACTCTGTAAAATAATGTGCAGCTCTTGCTTTGCAGTTTGTGTGTCGCTGTTGTGGCGCATCTTCAGACCCGCACCCATTCACAGAATTCGTACATTATGTCTCAACCACTGCTTTATGGTGAGTACTTGATTTTGTGCCATGGCTTTAAAAATGGGATACAAAAAAAAAATCAGGCCAGAGTGCTAATCCTGATTTAAATGTCAAAGTATTAAATAAGGTTACTAGAAAATTATTTGATTGCAATTTTAAGCATCTTACTGTAGATCAGTTTCCTTCCTGTCCTTTTACATCGTAACAACAGATATTGTTTATAGTACCTTTTCACCTGTGGTGAAATGTTTTGATCCACACCGATGAAGCCAAATTGTTGTTATTAATATTGATATATTAATACTAAGTTCAAATATGAAGTGTCGCTATGCACATTTATCAAAGCATGAAGTGTATAAATAAGAATAATCTACACACTGCAGCAGTAACAGGGTCACTTTTATTATTTGTGTATGTATTTTAGATTTGTACAGCTGTGTCTTGTTGAATGAATGTTACAGATTTCATAAAATATTAAATTTGCTCTATTTCTAAATATTAAAATATGATATGATAAGATAGACTTAAATGATCCCACACTAGAAAATTCACTTGCTCATATACACAAGGTGGATAAGAAATGATATGATTATATTAATTATATAAATATTTACACTCAGATGATACTTTAATAGGTACCCCTGTAAAATCTGAGACTCTAACAACTCATTTTGATGCCACCTTGAGAGAGATAATGTTCGTTTTAAGTGTCAAGGTTTTATTATTGATGTTATAGTTTGCAGGGCAACATCTCTCAATAATAAACATGTAGTTGAATTCGTCGCTTACTAGGACACAGTTCTTGTCTATTATTGCTTGTCATTCATCAAAAATAATATATAAACAGAGTAAAATCCTTTCACCTCCAATAAACATCCAACTGTCTGTATTTATTCGCAGCCAACAAGTTGATCGCATGTTGGGGAAGAACGAGCGGCTCAGGTCAGACATGTTTGGAGAATTGCTGCAGGCAGCAAACAACACAGGTGACCTCCGAAGCTGCCCGGTATGTGATGTATTGTCATTGTTCATTTTAATGTGATGTTGTTGTTTTGTTTTTTTGTTTTTTTTAACAAAGTGGTGACTCAGTACCTTTAACCATTCTGCTGTTTTGTCACAACACCAGTCTGAATTCAGCCATTAGTAGATGCTTACTGTAAAACGGACACAAAAATGACTCTTGCAGCTATGCAGAGTACACTCTGTGCTTTGTGCTGTGACACTGCACTTGAAGCGCTCGGAAGGAGATGGTGCCAGACTAGTGTTAGGATATAAATAGCAGTAAGGGCATATCCACTGTTTTTCTCTCATCTGTATTTCCTACCGCTGTCTTCCTCTTCAGTGTGCATCATTTCGGTGAAGCTGAGTGCTCTGTTATTCTCTTAGAAACTGAGATCTCCAGTGCACATAATGCACGCTGTCTGGCTCTTCTCCATCTTTGCAATCATACTTATGACATTTTGAAGTGTCACATGTTTTATTTTAGTTTTGTCTAGGTGTGTATGTGTGTGTGTGTGTGTGTGTGTAACAGAAAGAGATAAAGGTAAAGCAACAACCTATTACTCTGACATCTGGGTAAATTTGCTCATTTATTCATAACTGAGACTTAAAAGAAAAGATTTTATTTCAGTATGCTCAGTAGTCGGACTAGTCCAGCAGGTGTTCAGCCTGCCTTAGTACAAACACTGGAGACAGGGCAACAGTTAGCTAAAAGTTAAACACAAAATACACAAAATCTTCCAGCATCTCCATAATTGTAATTTTTTTCTCATATATCGGGTTCATTGTTTTTTGTCCTTTTATTGTTGGAAACTTAAATATTATTATAGCAAACAAACTTATCGCTAACACAAGTCTGCTGGGTCTTACAGCTATATTGACTTCATAAATTGGGCCAAGCCGGTTTTGTCATGAAACAGAAATAGCAACATGCTTCCAGTCTCTGAGCTAAACTACATGTAGGCTAAATACAATGACCCACTGTACCTCTGTCTTGTTTGCTTTCCCAGAAAGTTTACTATATTATTTGTGAGTAATAAAACTTTTGGAGCTTTTTGTGTTTTTCTTTTTCATATTTTGCAGAGCGACTGTGGTCAGAGTATCAAGATCCGCCGTGTGCTCATGAACTGTCCAGAGATCGTCACTATTGGATTCGTATGGGATGCTGAGCAATCTGATCTTACAGACGACGTTATTCGATCACTTGGCCCGCGTTTGAACCTTTGCGGGGTGAGAACTGAAACAAAACCTGTGTGTGTTATCTGCAGCACTTTCTAAAGAGAGTATTTCAAATTGTGATGCTGGAGATTTGCTCTAAAAATGACACCGATCCCTAAATGATCACAGCCATTTTAGGACTCTTGTCCATATGCTGGTAATGATGATGGTCAGTGAGCTGTAATCCTTCGAAAAATGACTTCATCGGGGTATTAAAAACAAACATAGATTTTATTCTCATAGGATTTAGCATCTGCCCAAGAGCAATATGTGGATATCAAACTTGTCTCGATTTGCTGTCTTTCAGCTTTTCAACCGTGTCACTGATGAAAATGCCAAACGGAGCGAGCTACATCTGGTGGGGATGATCTGTTTTTCGAGTAAACATTACTCAGCCTTTGCCTATCACACCAAATCTTCAAAATGGATGTTTTTTGATGATGCTACTGTAAAAGAGGTTAGAAACTCTGCCGTCAATCTGCTTAATCCCCGTTCAAAGTCCACTACCTGTTACTGAGTGTTACATGCTCTTATGTCACGCGTTTCTTTTTCTCCTCGTCAGATTGGATCCAAATGGAAAGATGTCGCCTCGAAATGTATCAGGGGACATTTCCAACCACTTCTGTTATTTTACACCAATCCTGAGGGATCTCCAGTGTCTAATGAAGATGCACCGAGACAAACCACCATGTGTCCTCGGTACAAAGCCCAAGTAAATGGTGACACAACAGGTAAGACAATCATCCAGTAAGACAATCATCCAGTTAACGCCACAGGCAGACGTTCAAGATGTATGCGTTAGTGATGTGTGGATCGCAGTTAAAACCATGGGCACTGCAGTCAATCCATGGATCGTGTGGGCCAGGTCATAAAAATGAACATCGGTCAGGATCTAATGTTAATTTATGTTCTGTGTTCTCCTACAAGTCCAAAAGGTCACACACACAGTCAGGTTCATACAGTCAAATTGTTTGGAAAGCAGCCGTCCTCCTGATGAATCCTGAGCTCTATCAGAGCTGTCCAACAACATTTAATTCAGAAGCTAAAAGTTTAATGCTGTTTCCTCTGGAGAGTTTCCTCTGGCCTGCTTAAATGTCACAGGATATTTGCTGCAGTGACATTACTGCATGCATGGAAACATTTAAAAGTACTGAAGGCAGCCTCGCTAACCATTAAAGTAAATCGTTAAAGAAAAAATATAGAAATCGCCTGGAAAGCTTGTGCTGCTCGACATAGTTTACCTGTAGAGGTGGAGGGAAATATTCATGCAGGTGCGAGTCTCTAAATCTGAGGAAATATTTCATTTGTGACGGTAGCAGGTGGATGATTTATGTGTACGTGTGGATTCTGCGCATCACTGCTGTGTATTATACATCATTTAGTTACAGATACTTCACAATCTCTCTACTATTATAAAACAATATGACAGATAAACACAGCTGTCCTCTTTTACTAAAAAAAATATGTATGTTAGTTGTGTAACAAATTGTTTCTAATTGGCTGGCAAGTGTCTGTTATTGTAACCGTGACGTCTTATACAAGGTGTGCTAAACAACAGGTAACCACAGCAGTATGACTTAGTTGCTGCCAGTTCCCTGTAAGGATATGTTCAACTGATTTCAGACAGACTAGATGACAATTTAAACACAATCCAAGAGTTTTTTTTTAGAGAAAGAATGAACCAGTTTGATCTGAATCATGATAATCAAAATCCACCATAAACTGTGCAAACATGAAACGCTTTGTCCGTTCATAAGCCCACTTGTCAGCGTGGATTAACTTGTTATCCGATGTCTTTTTGTCTGCAATTAACGTTTTATGTTTATTTATTTTAGAGGCTCTTTGTCGTTTGTAATTTCTTTGTAAAAACCTTGTGGCACCTGCAAAATATGTGATAAATTAATATTATTACAAGTAACGATCCTGCAGCTGTGCATGTTAATTTAGAACAGGAGTCAGGCCTTTACATCAGTCATCAATATGTACACCAATCGTTTTTCACGTGCACTCTACCACCAATCAGAAATGACCATAGAATGATTGTAATGATGATTTGGTCCAGATTACCCCCAAATTTGAGAGCCATAAAACTATTCTAAAATTAAAATTTTCTGTGCTACGTGAACATATTTTCAGTCAGTCTCAGTGTAACACAAATGATGGCGTGTCTTTAGGCTAAAAAATAATGATGTACAGTCTGTTAATATACACACAACCACATTCACATTATGTAAATTTTTTAGTGCTGTATGGGGTTTATGGGTTATCTAACTAATCTTTTCATTGTGATCTATACAAGGGGTTTAATAAAGGTTAGTTGCTACCAGACAGAAATCGCAAAAACTAACATTATCCTTTGTGACGTGTCAGGGAACTTGGGTTCAAATGAAACAGCAACGATTAATAAGAGACCATGATTGGGGTCAGAAGATCCATTTCAATTTGTTGAAATGGATCTTCTTTCTATTAATCCCAATCTATCATAGCATCCGAATCATTTCCATGAAAGTATCACTGAGTAAAATTAAACAAATCCAAACAATGTCATTACCCACAACGGCGACGGCAAACAATTTCACTCCGCAAATTACAGTTATGGTTTGTGTTGGGATTGCGAGAGTGCTGTTAAACCGCAGTCAGAAAGATTGTCCTGCCCTGTGTGCTGGCTTGAACTTGACATGAGGATGATGCCTCTGTTGCACGCAGATTACCACCCACGCCTCCCTCTCTAATCCCCGCTCCTGTGGCCAAGCGCTCTCATGCTCCTGCTCTACAGTTCTCACTCCTCCCCTAGACATTTCTGATGTTTGCCTCCATTAATTTAGCTGCTTTTTTTTTTTCTTTTTTTCTTTTTTTTTTGGCAATGGCGCCTCATTCGTTTAGATGGATTGTTTTGCTTTAGTGTGGCGCCCAGACACTTTGACTGGCATGGGACTGGATTCTTGTTTTTATGAAAATATGTGTAAGTAATTGAAATTTCTGATTTTTTTTTTTTTTTGTGTCAGTCAGCTGCCCCTGACAGTCTTGGTATCACTTCAGGCATCGTGATGAAGTGTGTATTGGTTAATTACTTGGCAGTTAGCGTTAGGTGGCCTTCATCTAAATCTAGTATCTGTTTTCAGTGGAACTACTTAAACGTCAGCGTTAGGCTACATGAGCAATTCTGGAAATCCATGATACTACGGCTTACTCACTGCTATTACGCACTGCTGTTGTAACATCCAGCAACCATGCACGCGCATGTTGCCTCATGTTTCAGAGAGACCGCATTATCGTTACTGTTATTATCCTGTTACATTGTATTATGTGTTACCCTAGATCTTAACAAAGACATGAAACATCCTCTTGAAGTACATTACTAATCGAATAAAAGCACAAATATGAAGAGGGAAACAATGCTGCAAAATTGCAGAAATGAGGAGATGAGAAGTAAATGTGAAAGACAGTACAGCTGTTCACAGCTCATCTCTTTCTCTCGCAGTGACCTGCTTGTTACAGAGGCAAAGAAACACACCACAGGGTTTGTGTGTGGTGCAGTAGTGTATTTTAACACTCTTAATGATGCACGGGCATCTGTTCTTTGGTGAGATTTTTTTTTTTTTTTTTTTTTTTTTGTCCTCTGCCCCATTTTCAGCAAAGTTTAAAAATGACCTGGCTGTCTTCACGTCAGAGCCAGACCTATTATCTCGAGTTAAATACCTGCAGCGCACAACATGGTGTGAATTTATCTGAGCTCAGCACAAGATGCAGGGCTATCACATATGCTCTAACACCTCTGAACCTGGAGGAATAACAGCCTGTACGCGATGATATTTACTTAAATAAAAATGTTACGCCCTAACTGGTCGTACATACCCGTGAGGTTCAATGAAGGTAAATGACTTTACTATTCGCTTTACTGATGTCAACAGTCAGAAAAGGTTACATAAGACAGATCAAAAATAAATCAAATTAAAAGTGCAATTTTCTACATTGCAGAGCGACCACTCATCTGCCATTTCAATGTTGTTTTGTCCTCAGTGAAACTTCCCCTGAGCAGTCCTAACAAGTTCCAGGAACCTTTCATGGAGACTTTGCAGAGGCCGAGTGAAACATCAAAAAAGGATCGAGGGCATCGGAAAACAGACCCATCACAATTCAAAGGTAGAGCATTGTGTTTAAATTGTAGGTGTATGGTAAACAATGATAGAAGAAGGAAAAACAAGATAGATTACGTAGGTAACCTCTGTACATCATGTTTGAAATGATTCATGTCCACTGTCTCCAGAGATGGCACATGCAAGATCTTCATCTCCTTCAGAGAATGGGCCGAGGCCTCCCGTGGACCAAAAGTCAAAAAGCTATCCACGCAGCGAGAAGTCATCAAACCATTCAGGCAGAGGATCTCAGGAGCCACGGGGACAGTCCTTCAGCACACAGGGCGGTGGGCATAGCCGGAGGAACAACTCTTCCCCGAGTCGCTATGATCAGGAGAGCTGTCAGGAGCAATGGGAAAAAAGTGGAGGTGAAGGAAGCCGCAATAAATCTAAGTCTACTTGGAGACCCATTCGGGAGGTGTTAAATGTAGACACTGTTCTGAACGAACTGGAGCAGCGTCGTCAACAGCAACACGACAGCCCGCGGCACAGTAAGCCTTCATCCCAGGAAAGAGTGCACACCGAACAAAGCCGGGACCGTGAGCGGGAACATGTACGGACCCGAGAAGATCGGAAGCAGAAGTGTTTAATGACAATTTATGAGGATGAGCAGCGGCATGAGACTGAGAGCCACAGCTCTGTTGAATCAGAGAGCAGGGCCAACCAACAGAGGGGCAGCAGACTTAAGGGTGGCCCCAAGACACTGCTGCGTAGCGATACCTGGACCATCCAAAGGACAGAGTCTGGCTATGAGAGCAGCGATAGACTCAGCAGTGGCTCCACCAATCCTGACTCACCTGGCGTCGATGGCTTCATTGTTAAAGACCAGAGATCAACACCAGAGGCACAGCTGCAAAGGTAAGAAGCAGCTTTGTATTGTTCAATGGAACTTTGTCATCAGTAGTATATATATAGTCATATATTTAAGTAAGTTTGACAGGTAAATTGCAACATCCTCAAGTATCCATGTTGTAATTTTACTTTAAATTAACTAAAGAGGAAATATCTAATATAGTAATAATCAATTGTTGATAAATGTCAGGGGTGTTATTAGTACAAGTAGTTAGCAAATCTTCGGTAATGAATGTCTGTATTGTGTCTAGTGTAAATGCATGTAAGGTACTGGTTGTATTAGTGATCTCAACTTATTATTGTTGGCATTTTTGCTTTTATTAGATAGTTTGATAGTAGATACAGCAGCAGACAGGAAACATGTAGAGAGAGAATGTGGTATGACACCAAACATCCCTGGCTGGAATTGGGGCAACGGGCAACATTGTGGTTATGTGGCATGCACAGTAACTGTTCAGCCTCCAAGGTGCCCTTAACCAGTTCATATATATTTCTCACAATTAGATATCTATATTAAAGTTCACATTTTTAAAGGTCTACTGCTAGAAATACACGAGGCTGTACACATATAAATGACACATTTATGGATGTCAGAATCAGGTCCAGACCGTGAATTTTAAACTCCTTCGTTTCGGTAATCCTGCCAGTATTTTTCCCCTGCTAGAGCAGCATTATTTACCCAGTGCCTAAAAGACCATGAAGGTTTGTTTGTTTGTGAACGTGCTTAGAATATTTTTATTTCTTCTTTTATTTTTCAGTCAGCTGCACCAAAAAGGAGGCGATGGCAAATCAAGCATAACGTCCTCGCCTTCACACAATGGTAAGTTCCAAGGTTTCAAGAGTTTCCTTGAGTTCTTCAGGAAGAATAAATGTTTTTGCTTGTGCTGAATAACCAGAACTGATTTAGCTAGTTGCAACAGTAATGTTTAATTTATACTGTAGTAAGTCTAGATGATTAATGAAAACATAATTAAGATTATAGAGGAACATGTCATTGCTCGGGGGCGATTACATCTCACATCAAGTTTGCTCGAAAAACAAGAATTTACTCTTATTTCAGATCAGTTCTGTAAATATAAGATGTACACACTGGGGTCTTTAACCAGTTTTCTTTCTGTGCAAAATGCATTGAATATTTATGATCATCTTATATAATATAATTTAATCTTAAAGAGGAAGAAAGTTTATTACTTTTTGATTTATGTAAATCAGCACCAACCACAGGAGAACAGAACTTTCCAAAGGAGGAGTTCTTTCCCTTGTTTTCTTGTTCTTTGTCTGTGTTCCTGTTAGTGTAACAGATGAAGTTTGAGCCGCCTCTGGTAATGTGAGAGTAATTGAAGATTGATTAATGCCTCGGTTGATTTCTGAGCTTGGACTGGCTTCTTTAACCTCTTCACCCAGTCAGCCCTGCACAGGCATTAATCTGATGATAATCCCACAAAGCTCATTCAGATAGCACAGCTGGACACGGCTGCTGGCATTGTCATACATATCTTTCTGTTTCATGCAGTACTTTGAGTGTGCACCGCACTTGATACTTTATCGAGGCTATGTGCATCTCGAGCCAGTGTTTCCAACCAACAGTTAAAGCTTTTATCCTTGCATGGACCTCTCCAGGGCAACAGCAAAGAAAAAAATGACACATCTATTTTTAAAGGGAAGGAATTCAGCACCGTGCAGCCTCTCGCTGTGCTGGTGCACAGAGTGAGCGCGCCGACGCCGACTGGCTCATCCAGCTGTGAGAAAGTCCAGTGAGATTAACGCTCTGCTGCTGCCACCTTGTGTCCTGAGAGAACAAAGGTTTCATAGGCAGAAGTGTAGATGAGTCTGTCTCTGCCTGGTCTCTACTTTTGATTCATTTTTGCCTGGTTGCACACATCTGTATCTGTCTAGCTCATAATTAGGGAAGGAAATCAGGGGTTAAAAAAAAAAAAAAAAAAAAAACTCATGTTAATCTCTGAATTCTGAGAAAAATAAATCTGAATTATGAGATTAAAGATTAATCAGAATTCTGACTTTATTCCCAGAAATCTGAACTCCAAGTTCTGAGAAAACAATTTATTATTTGCAACTCACTTTTTCTTTGCACACAGCTCTAATCATCTTCCTCACGTTGATTTTTTTATGCCAAATGTTTTCTCATTTGTGGTATTCTTTATATTTTTATCTTCTGACATAGTTGAGAAGATTTCTATTTTTTTTAAGTTGTTAATGTCAGAAGATTAAAAAACCTTTTGCATTAATTACAGTATGTAAATAGAGTAGACCTTTCCTGTTCGTAGTTTTAATGTTTTTATTTTTTATATTGTCTTTTTTCTGTTTCTATGTTTTGATCACCTTTCTTTTTATTTTATAGGTAAACATCAACCCAAACCTCAGGGAAAGAATCATGACCAAGTTTCACATTCACATCTAAAGTGCAGTCCAAGTTCGAGGTAGTGCCCTTAAATAATATATAATATTTATACAGAACAATATATAATATAAACAATAATCATACATATAAGGATGCATACTTTGAATTTTCATTATATTTAATGATCATTTCCAACATCTCTACAATGCCTCTCTCTTGTAGACGGAAATCAAAGTACACTACTAGTACTTCCAGAAAAACAGTGTCTTCAGAGAGGGACAACGCAGGTTCAGAAAACAGGCAGAGTGAACAGCAGGAGCTGACAAACTGTAGAGGGCACCCTGGAGAAAGTACAGCCCTGCGGCACATCACAAAAACCAGCAGCTCAGAATGGAACAGTTCCGATGATCTCGCTCTCTCCGAGCCCGAAGACAGAGAAAGCGCGTACCGCTCCAGCAACAGCGAGACTGTCGCCTCCGAATCCCAGTGTCCTCACATAACGCTGCCATACCACCCTCCCAGCAACGTGACTGCAGAACCTCTCCAAGTGAACAATCAGCGTCAGCTCAGCGCGACGGGGTCGCCTCACCTTCGACCGACCCACCGGACGTCCCAACACCAGGGCGAGACAAGCCACGCGACGTTTCGTCCAAGGATGCTTCAAGAACCCTTTCCGTCAAGTCCTCGTCTTTCATCCACATCCTATGTCAGTCCTCACAGGAAGCCCGACATTTCAGGCCTCAGAACTTTCTCAGATGCGAGCTCCAAGTCGGGCTCCGACCCGGAGAGGAGCACTCCATCATCATGTGAAAGTGAGGAAAGACTGACTGGATGCAGAGTGGAGCAAGCAGCGCCAGCTCAAGAGGTTTCTCTGACAACGTACTTCAATGTGGATAACTGTATGACGGAAACATACCGTCTCAAGTACCACAACCAGAGGCCTCTTGTCCTCTCTGCCACGGTGCCACGGACAGTAGTTGTGACTGAGCGCAGAGATACCAGCCACACACTCCCCTCTGACACATACTCACAAGATGTGCCAAAAGCCAGACCTGAAACAAGTAAGCCTCTCTCAACACGGTTGCAAACCTGAATGTAGGGCTAACCATTATGACAATATACTGTACTGTATAGACTGTGAGATGATATAAATTCATCCGTCAATGTTCCAAATTAATCAGCAGGACGGCAAAATGTGATTTTTGATGATTTCTGCATTAGGGATGCAGCGATTAACCAATTTCACTGTTAACAGTGGTTGAACATGCTGTGTTTATGTCACTTACAATCCAGTAGTGGTGAATTAACAGCTTTCAGTGTAACGTAAACCAACAGCAACAAAGCAGGAAGAGGAGCACTGCACCGGTTATAAATTTAATGCTCACTAATACGACATTTAATACCATCAGGGGCATAAAATAGATGTTCTCAATTATCCTCTTTTATAAGGACTAAAACTGCAAAACAAAAACAAAAACATGCTCATGTGATTTTATATATCCATAGTGCATTATAATCGTATAACCAGGACTATAATCGTACTATCAGAATCTATAATCGTTGCATCCCTATTCTGCATCAGTGTGATGAAGTACTCTGATTTATCAGGCATTAAATGTGCTGCTAAAAACAGACAAACAGTTTTTCAGTTAGTTTAAGCATATATAATCAATATCACAATATAAAAATTACATAGTGGACAAGATTAGATTTTAGTATTTAGTTGTTTTCTTTGCTGTGGTGTAAATTTACACACAGGGTGAACTATAAAAACATAATTTAAACAGAACTTTTCTTTTTGTTTCTGTGCAGGCCATAATAGCAATAAACCCACTGCAAAATGGAACCCAGTGACAGCCAAAGGACTGGATGAACGTGGTTTTTTATGAGTATTACTTGGTAAGGTTTGTTTACATGGATGGACAGTGGTCAGTAGAGTACTAACTGGATGCCAAAGAGTTTACAGAATGGAAATATGTTCCGAAGCCCGATAGTGGAATTTATTTATGCAAGCTCGTCACATAAGTAAAATCTATGTCTAAATGCTGTCACGCATTGTTTGAAGGATTATCAACTATCGCTTATACTGTGCCGTCTTCCATTGTCCTGCAGTATTGCTGCAAGGATTTTGTTGTAACCAAAATCTGGACTGTTTTCAGTTTGCACAAATGTTTTTTTTTTTCTTTATTATCACCTTATGTCAAGCTTAAAATGTTTGTTTTTTTTTATTTGTGCAGTAGTCCTGCAGAGGTGTTGCAGAAATGATGATAGATATATTGCAAGGAAGGTATGAGAGATTATGGTGAGCTACAGTTAGATCTGTACAGTAATTACAAAAAGAGAAGAAAGAAGGGATTGTGATAACAAATTGTAGCATGTTGACATGAAAAATAATTAGAAATATGATGTCATTCTACACAACGAACCCACAGGCTGAAGGTTTATAACATCAGCAGCAGGTTAAAGTTAGTTCATTTATTTACATCTGTCAGAGGAGTAATATCTGGGCAGCTTACCGACTATATGCATATTGAGCGCTCGAGGTCACCAGGGAATAGACATTGCAACACTTGCGTTTATTCAGTTACTCATTTGTTTTAGCTGTTATCATTTATTGGTTATTTTACAACATGTACGTGTTAATGAATGACTGAGGGCTGCACCATACCCGCCAACCTCCCTTTATTGTATCAGATGATTCATTCATATTCCTTGAAAATCAGATTTCATGCCATCATTCATAAATATGTATAAATCTTTGAGAGAGACAGTTATACAGACAGTCAAAATGTGATTTTGCATAACTGTGTAGCAGTCTACAGATCCTATAATTGTGTAGTTGGAGCAGCCCTCAGGTTATTCAGTAGGTCACTGTATACTGTACAACCATGTCAACCTTGTGTATTCTACCTTCAATTGTGCTGGTTCTTGTAAATCCTTTTTTGTAATTCACAGTGATGTCAAATTGTATTTTTTCAGTCTTCCTTTTAAAGTAGACAGATTTAAACAGGTCTGTATTTGCAGGTATTTTCATAATGATGCCAATATAATTAATATGCCTACAGTATGTGATATTGAACACACAACACAACAATTATACTTGTTCATAAGACTAATGTTCTGAAACCTGCATGTGGCCTTTACAAAGTCTTACTAGCTGTGTGTGCAGCATAAGCATGAGCATGATAATACTGGACTTTGAGTCCGACAAACATAAATTCTATTGGATTTTACGTAATTGTAATAAAAATAATGAATTAAATAGTAATTTGTAACTAAAGTTGATTTGGAAACTTTTAACACTTGAATGTTGTTCTCTTCTCTTGCTCATGCAAGGACACATATGCATCCACTGTAAATACAAACATACGATGCAGACAATACGCTAGAAAACAGCCGACTGTCAGAGACATACTATGCATTCACTAAAAATTACTTTAAAATCACTTTAAAAATCAGATTTTGGTATTTTTAAGGCTTTGTATTCTGTACATCCAACATTCCCGAGAGCACATTAAAAAAAAAAATCAGAGTTTCACACGTTGATATCAATTTTCTTTTGTGCTCACTAGATTGCCAAGTCTTTTCCTAAACATCCTGCCACTTAGACATGTTTTATCACCACAGTAACCTTTGTCCAGGTATTTCTCTATAACTATTCTAACCGCACACATTTAGTCACTAAATTTGCTGTGTTTGTGTGTGTTGTGTTTGTGCTGAGGATGGTGTTTAGAGATTTATGTAATCACACCTGAACCTGAAATTTGAGCATCTACTTGCATTCGTCATGGTTTATTTATTGACACTGTTTAAATTCAAGAAAACGGAGGCATACAGTGTAACTGAGCTGAGCTGATGTTTCAAATAACATAAGGATGCCTTTACACATGTTGATTGTGCTGCAGTAATGGTAAATCACACATTGTACTGTCATATATATACATATATACTGGATAAAGAAATCTAAATGACTAAACTATTGGATTAGATGAAGCTCAACTTGATTATATTAACCAGATTATCTTTTTTTGTGGTTTCATATGTGATTAATGCTTATATAATTTATCTACACTATTTGTCCAGTTATTTAATTATTTTCTTTTCATGCAAGTTGTATTTTACATTCTGAACTTTGTGTCTTCAGTTGTTAACAAGAGTGCCTTGACATTTTTAGTGTTTTTTTGTGTGTAAAACCACCAGTTTGGGAATGAAGGTGATGAATGAAAGGGGTGGAGGATGTCATGCGAAACTTTTAAATATGCAATGCTAATAGTGACATATCTGATGACACGCCTCTGTGTGCACCATTGTGCTGTATGTGTATGTGTGTGTGTTTTTGTGTGTGTGTGTGTGGGCAAAGGAGGGAGAGAGATTTATGCCAGGTCCAGTAAAAATCCCTTTCAGACTTGGAAGCTACACCCAAAGCGACAAACTCAGCGGCCCGCTCTGTGTTCAGCTGTAATTGGCAAAAAGTTTGACGTGTTCATGCGCAGGAAACAACAAAGTCTGTGCTTGTATTTGGCAAGTGCTTCTGGGCAACAGAGCTTCCCAGTTTGAAAGAGCCTTAATGTATAATAAATGAAAGATTTTTTTTCATTGCTAAACTTAATTATTATAATAGTTATTAAATATGCATGCACGTCTGTGGGTCTGTTTGTGTGCAAGCCTGGAAAAAGAATCCGATAATTGTTTTTCCTCTTGCGCCCATGATCCGTTATCTCCATTCACTTTAAGACTTTACTCTAGAGGCCTGTCTGACAAAAGGTCTTTGTGTCCCGTGTCACATTACATCACAGTTGGCATCGCTTCAGTCCGTATCTCATATCTTGTACTAAATCTTGTCCAGAATCTAATTAGACTGTATTGCATCAACACTGAGGAACAAAAGAAATCTTGCGACATTATATCACTGATTTTATCTGATATGTTCCTGGCTGATGTGGCCTGGTGTGTTGGAAGTGTATGCCTCACTGAATCCTGCTGTCATACCTCTGTGTGTGGTTAGGATTTGGCCTGACATTACTGTTGAATTGAGTTGTTGGTGCTTCAGTGAATGCTTCATGACTTATGTAAGTACAGATCAATTTAAAGAAACATAAAATCTGTCTACACTTTATATTTTTGTAGATAATATATATTTATTTTTATTCATTGTTGAATAAAATTTAAATTATTGTATCACTCTTAAATTAGTCACCTTGCGTATGTTTTTTCCTCACAGATTCTCACTGATGACAATGATCACAGAAAAAACAAACAGGCAGTTACATAATGACTTTATTACTGCAAGTATAAAAATCCTGTGCCATGCAAAAATGTTTTATACGCTGTGCAGGCATTACACGTAGTGCATATGTTATGGTTGTAGTGGGATAATTCAACACAATACTGTATGTAATCCTGAAGATAAAGCTCTCACTTTACTATTCCCTCTTGAAAATCCTCTTTGCGTCCACACCTTCATAATTGTAGCTCTGTTGGCGAAAGATGACATCAGATGCAGTTATTGCATAACTTCACAGTTTAACTGAATTATCAAGAGCTTTTGCATATATGTAAACAGACATTTTGATTGGTTGTGTGTATTAAAAAACAATAGCTCTTAACTCTGATATAAAACGAGAATTCACTTTACCTGTATAAGTTCATCTCCTTCCACAATTCTGGTTGTTATCAGTTGCTTTCCATTGTCCTTCCTGCTGAAAGTTCCCTTCATCATGTCTCCCTCCATCGCCCATGAGCCCTGCAGAGAGAAACATGAAACACACTCATGAGTACTACTACATGGAATTTTTTTTGCAGCAGTGCAAGGGCAGGCTGGTGCTGGCAGACAGTTTTATGGCTGTGACTGTTTGTGGTAGTGAGTTGAAATCAAACAAGCACTAACAAAGCTGAACAAATGAACTTTCTTGCGCCTCAAAGGTTCAAAGTCTAACGTGATTGAAAGACCCAAGACATGTCAGTATTTGCAGTGAGAAGGTCAGTTTCTGAGTCATCATAAGGTGTAGCAATTTATACATATATAAAAAAGGTGCTCCACGAGATGCCACTTTTACTTACAGATAGTTCTGTTCCATCTGCAAGGCTGTACTCAAAGGTGACCCCCAGGGTGAAGTC
This sequence comes from Protonibea diacanthus, assembly GCA_028641955.1. Classification (NCBI taxonomy): domain Eukaryota; kingdom Metazoa; phylum Chordata; class Actinopteri; family Sciaenidae; genus Protonibea; species Protonibea diacanthus. The sequence goes on from CM053977.1 coordinate 6,094,484, forward strand.
TATTTCCAGGGTACGGAAATTGCTGCTTTCCTTGACATGAAACTTGTCTCCATTCTGTTCAAGGGTTATCTTCAGTCCGTCATGAGCAGCCAGCTTCCTCTTCACCATGTTAATTCCTATCAATAGACACATGGAATAGGTTCAAAGGAACAATCAGAGGAAGTTTGTCAGGATTTAATCACTTGTCATGCACAGGTTCCTTTGTTTGGCTATTTGTAACTACTGTAGGTACAAGAGTCAAATCATGGTCAGCGGCTCTCAAATTAAACATCTGCAGGACTATGGGTTTGCTGCATGACTCTCACTTTGACATCAACTATATTCATTAAATGTGACACCCTGACCAGCTGCACTTTATCAGTGCTATATAAACGACCTCATCAAGTCTCAATTATATAACTCTCATCTTATTGCACATGATAATGAGACACATTGTGATTTTTCTGCCAATGCATCAATTTCCATGTTTAAAAAATATATATGCTGTATAGATTTCTGAATTTTATCAACAGTTTAATATAACTCACCCATTTTTTCCATGAATTTCTCATAGTTGTCGTTGCGATCAACTTTCCAGGTGCCGTTGAACGTCATGGTGGCTGTGAGGGTGAGCTGGCTGACTCTGCAGGCGAGGAGTGTCTTACTCCAAGTCTGCCGCTCCTTTTAAACCAAGCACACCTCTTATCGCGTCATCTATCTTTATGCTGATGTGGCCGTTGAAAGCTCATATCTCCTGGAGGCAATGTCCACAGGCACAGCTGATTGGGCAATGTGGTGGTTCTGAACAGAACCATCCCACAAACATGTACAAATCCATGCCTCATTATTGTGTTTACCTTCTTCACTACAGAGTGTTTGACTTCCTGTTATACCTGTGTCTCTGTTTAGAAAAGGTGTTGGCCTTTGCGTAACTGTATTCACTTACTCTGACAAGTTAACAGCCTGCAACATTTGATGCAACTAAATATATTTTTTTAATTTAACTCCCTGAGACAAAAGAATAAAATAAAAAGAGACGCTGACACATACGTGAATGCAATTTTGGCACTACTTTCAATGTTACTGTGCTGAACCTCATCACCTTGAGTTATAGATAATACTGCAATAGATGTGATTGCTTCATAGAAGTACAGCAATAATTTAATCAGTCTTTTTGATAATGTGTTTCCAATTACACTTGACCCTAATCTGGCCTTTGTTGATCAACAAGACCTTTGATATTTTAGGTTAATAATATGCAAACGCCTAAGTACACAGTCATTGTGTCATTAAGATGCACTCAACTGATTATGATGTCTTTTATAGTCTCTGGTCAAAGCATAAAGTTTATGTGTGTTTTTTTAATTAAATGAATGACTGCCTTTTATTGTCACTATACACATGTACAATGAGATTAAAAGCAGCTCCAATAACAGTGCAACAGTGAAAGAATATAAAACATAAAAATACACAATATAAACATAAACTTAGGCAAAGAAAAAGAAGGTAAGGTGCACAGTCCTGAGGAGTGTGTACATTTGCCTACAATAGATATGGTGCTATGTGCAGTGTTACATATATACAGTATATTGCACATTGTAAAGTATTTTCACATTGTAGAGGGTATCTCTTGGTTTTTCAATTTGAATGAAAGGGGAAGAATATTCAATTTACTCTGCTTAAGATAAATTTGACAGCATAATGATTAAGAAAATTTAGTAACTGCAAATAATAATAAGCATAATAATAACTGTGATGTCCACAAAATTCAATAAAAAAAGTATTTCTCTTAAATCAAAGAGAGGAAACTCTGCAAAAAAAATGAGCGAAAAAAAAACGCTCCAAATGAGCGTTTCTTAAATATTCCCACCATAGTCAAAAAGATGAATAAATCAGGGACCAAATGTCAACTGTGTCTCTTATCGGAGTTTCATCTAATCTTACTATCTTACCTGACCTTCAGTTCCTACTCATTGTATCTCCTTCTTATCACGAGAAAGACCTTTCTACTATGACTTCAGTGATGAAATTAACAGGTGAGCTTGAGACATACTCGATTCAACTCTGTTCAAGCTTATCTTTAAAAGAATTACATCCGACACCATGTTGTAGTAACAGCTTTAACAGAACATGATAACATGGTGTATGAAAGGAAGAAAGATGTTTTTTTTTTTTTTTTTTCTGTAGCACCCTTTCAAGTATAAAAGGCTACAAGAAAGTAAAATGCAGGCTTGTGACCAGACAGTGTTGTAGTCAGGGCCACCTCAGCTGAAATCAAGACAAGACTAAGACTAGAGAGCATCAAGACTGAAACAAGACCAAGACTTTGAGGGGTGGAGTGGCTGTGAAGGTGGACAGGGACGGCTGACAGCTGTTAACAATATGAGAAATTTAAAATTAGAAATGAGTCAAGACGTTAGTTTCATTTGAAGCAGGGCGTTTTGCCTCCAATTACAGTAATGATTTTAACAAATAAAACAAACAATGATACAGTGTTTGCTACAGGATTCTGTCAGACTCAGGTGGATGTACCTCAGTCCTTCTAGGTGTGACCGTGGGCTTGCTCCCCCCAAAGAAAATATTGTACATTTTTACGTTAAATGCATCAGTCTGGTGCAATTTGGCAACAAAATTGAGAGGCTGGATCTACAAAGAACTTTGTGCTCTTGCAAACAATTTCATCATAAACACACTGATTGTAAAGGTATAAATGATTGTGACACACAAAAACTTTCCCCAGATTCCCTTTCATACATTTCCAAGTAAAAAAAAAAAAAACACTATGTCTGTAGCTAAATGCTGATGGTTTTTATTAAATATGCTCTGATCACCAATCTTTAGCAGCTCCATAAACAGTCTCCATAAGCCCCCATGTTAAAATGCCCAACTTCACAGCAGGAATAAACATGTTTACAACCTGGTCCAAAAAAAAGCAACAAGATTTAGATTAGCCAGGAGGTGGCAGAGGTAGGATGGCCAACATAGCAGCAGCCAGAGCCACCACATTCAGAGCTTTAAAACGGCTACAGCAAACATATTTTATCCTGTCTGAGGTTTTAAACAGTCTCCCAAGTTTCACCTGTGTTTCTGAATCAAAACAAAGATGGCAACCCGCCGGCTGCTTGGGTAGGAAGTCCATGACACTGAGGCGAACTACGAGCAGCAAAAGCCACTGGGTAAATCAGCCAGTTGCTGGGGAAGAAACTTGAACATCCAGCAGCTAAAGACGCGAACAAAATTAGTTAGTTAAATTAGTTAATAGTTAACTGGACTTCAGTTCATCAGGTGGCCATGTTTGCTGGGTGTGCCACCTGCAGAGCAGCAAACTGCTACATGTAGTGTAGTGCCTGGTGAAGAAGTTGGACATCTAACAAGTTCAAGAGCAATAAAGATATGCTCATCAAGTTCAAAGATGAGTCAGCGTTGGACTTCATCCATCAGATGATGCCAGGAACAAACTTCAGATGAATGCCCAGTGTCTGACGGATGGGTAAGTTAGTCAATGCTTTGCTGACATGTTACACACTCAGGCATTTTTTTTTTACATGTTATTGATGTCTGTTGTCCCAGTTTAGGGACAATATAAAAAGCAGGTGTGTCATAAAAGCACAGTATGTGTACGTGTTTGTACCCAGGATTGTAATCTTCTGACTGGCCACTAGAGGGAACTCTTTACAAAATAATCTACTGTCTGATTGAACAGTTGCACTGATGTGCACAGCACTGTGTCAGAGAAACTATGAACTACTTTTTCTGTTCATCTGTATTGTCTTTATAAAATCCACAGTGAGCAGGCTGATGAGCAAAGCTTGGAGAAATCAAATAAGCAATCACTTCTCAGGACTATTTTATTAGTTACCTCCCAACAAAAACATCGTTAAAATAAAACATTTGTGTCTTACAAGCACAGAAATGCACTCGTACAGTTCAAGAGGCACCTGATTGTTTCTTACACAGGAGACTGAATACTTAGAGAAAATTCCCTTTGAGGACATTATGTGATGTTTATATTAATAATAATAATAATAATAATAATAATAATAATAATAATAATGACTTTGTAAAAGTAGAGTGAAAATAGTGTGGTACATTACACGTGAAACACATACAGCACATAGTTTAACTTAGAGGCACAGAACAGAATTTTTTATCCATAACTGAGTTTATTTTTTTCTTGTCACTTTTTGTCACTGTATATTCTGTTTTCTAGGTCATAATCACATTTAATAATGCAAAAAGAATAAATATCAAATGATATCATGTTGACAATAAATATACACTGGTAGATCATTAGGAATATCTCAACAATGTTTAGTGGAACTGAAAAGTGAATGTGCAATAAGTAGAGAGGTGCAACAAATACATTAAATAAAGTAGTGTGTAGTGCTCAATTTTAATTATAAGACTCTTTTAATAATTCAGTGGTTGATACATGATGACGCAGGTTTAGTAATGACTCAACATCTGACTTTTAGGAAACATGAACCACTTCTTTGAAATGCAGTATATGAATCTAATGTTGCTTTTGTGCCAAAGAACTGCTGAAAAAAGGTGATTATAAATCTAAATTACACATCTGTAATATCTAAATTTGTATTTCTTCTAATGGTCTTGATGCCAGTGTAACATATTCAGTGTAAAACTTCATAACACACAACCAGTGGTTTAAAAAATAAAAGGGGTCCCTCAAATGATAATGTGTTGGCACAAATATATCAAGCTTTAGTATTATTCTTAATAAACTCTTTCATTTTAAATCTAAATTTTGTCACTGTGATCTTAAATGTAAATGTTAAAATATATATTTATCCATGTAAAGTGAAATGACTTGTTTGGAATGATAAAGACTATAAATCTGAGTATTTTTGGCAAAATTAGCAGCTGAACATTGAGCTTTAACATAGATGCAAAATGTTTTGTTTATCAAAACCTCTTGTGATTATCATGTACAATAACAGTGTCCAAAAAAGTATCAAACTTCAATGTACCGTATACGATATCACTAACCGCTACTGTTCAGGAAACGCTTGCCTAAATTGCGTGTGCACTAAAAACAAATATAGTGAGGTCATGACAGATCACGGTCAAGCGGAAGAGAAGGGAGAGCAACGGTAAAGGTTCAAATCACATATTAAAAATATCGACGTGTCTGTGGATAAATAAACATTTCATCTGATCCATCTTATCCCCGCCTCATAATCTGTGTCATTATAAAGAAAATACTAGACAGTATCACACTGAAGCCTCAGTTGGACGACACTTGTGGTGCTGTAGTGTTGAATCTGATTTGTTAAGCTCTAACTGTGTGTGGACTCAGTCAGTGTCAGTGGGCTTCCTGGACAGAAACCACACCTTCATTGGCTCCTTCTTTCCTTTCATGGTGACGGGGCCCCGATACTCCAGATTAAACTGAGGGTCAGCGTTCTCAGCAGACTGCAAGCACCTGCAATACAACGTCCACACCATCTCAAATCACTCACGTTGTACAGTCCTGGGGTTTTGTATCTTATTCTTGCTAATTCTATGATAACATAACACCTACCAGTTGATGCTCTCAGTGGATTCCAACACGTCCTCTTTCTTTACAAATTACAAATCTCTTTTAATACTGTTTAGCCAAGTTGCAAAGCTCCATCACACCCACCTAATTTCTCTGCAGCCTGTGATCAAATCTAAACAGGTGATAATATACCACTGATATGAAATAAGGAGGCCCTTCTTCTACTTACCGGTAAGTATATTCTGAGACGTTTATTTTCCCTTTTTCACCAGTAGTTTCTGTGCGACTTGTGAGGTTGACTGTGTTTCCAAAAAGGCAATATCTGGGCATCCTCTGACCAATCACCCCAGTCACTACTTCTCCTGTGTGGATCCCGATAGTGATCTGGAAAGAAAGAGGACACTCTTCATACATGTCAGTTATAATTTAACCAAAGTTAATAAATATGCCAAAGATGTCCTCATTTCTTGTCACATACTGCCAAAACCAAGATATCCACAGCACTATTCAGTACTTATATGCAGTAAATCTATTACTTAAAGCAGCATAGCACACTTGATTTATCTACTTCAGAACTATATCAAGAAAAATGCAGTTTGTGTGTGTATTCTGGCATTCAAATAAACCTGTGTAAATGTTAAATCAAGCGCTTTGTAATTGATTTGTGCTTCACAGAGAGCGATAAAAAATTGTAAGCAACTATCCAGCTGACTGCTTCTCCCAGTCCGTTGGCACAAACACTTAAAGTTATCAACTGAAAAGGTGCAACATTTGGTGGGTGGATATAAGGTCTATAAGTTTGCCAGAAAGCACTCCATGCACAAAATTAGATTATCACTATTATTTTTTTTTTTTATAGATTTGCAATAAACTAGCAATTCCAAAAGTTTCTCCAGGCAATCTGCAGACTAATATTTATACTTGAACTTGTAGGCGCTTCAGTGCTTGTTGTCTTCAGAGCGTGAACACGCCGTGAGTGTCTGGGACAAATGAGAATCTATTTTTAGACGCGGGATCGTGAGATGATTTGAGCCTGTTTCTGCTACTAAACTGAACTCCTCTTCAGCGAGTGCCACGTCCAAAAATAAACAGCCTTTTGTTAACCAGACATCATTTTCCAAAGTTAAGTCTCAACAGTCATTGATACAATAACAATGTCCAACAGTCAGTTAAACAAAAGTCTGCTGTTTTTTATCCATCTTTTCACTGCTTATTACCTCAGCAGGGAAATATGTCCAGATGCACAGATTATCTGCAAATCTGCAAAAAAAAAAAACCTTGAGGGTAAAGTGTTGTGTCATATTAGGTTGAATGACAGTTGGTAGTATTTGTCAGCTGCAGTAGAAGCCTGACAACCGGTCCTTTTTAATATATATATATATTTTTGAAGCAATATTAGAAAACTAACAGAGCTCCAAAATGCCCTATTTATCTGTGCCAAAATAACAGATGCACTGCTAAAAAAACTGCAAAATAATTAAATATGTGAAGAAAAACAGTCTGAAAATCATGACCAAGAAGTGCAGTCCACACGGGGAAAAAAATGAAGAAATACTGCTAATTGGCATTCATATACACACACAAACCATCTGCCAAAATAAAAATTTAATTGTGAGATTTTCTTGGCCAAAATGATGTCAGTTTATATTATTAGGAGAATCCTAAATTAAAAGATCTTTAATGCTTAAACATGTTGTGAGGTGCATTAAAAACCTTCTTATACTCTTCTGGCAGTGCCATTTTTATTCTATTTATTTTAGTACATTTTCCCAGTTTGCTGAATTCCTTATGTATTCAGTCCTTGTCACTGCAGAGTCTACACTGGGGAGCTGCAGACAGCCATGTGCTACCTCCATAATGAGCTTTACCTGGAGGAGAGAGTGCACAGTTTCAGTTCCCCCCCCCCTCCACTTGCTGCTGCACTGTTAGCACATTTCTTTGAACCCTGGCGTAAACATAGGTTGATTCACTGAATTAATTTAACAGGGGCAAAAGTAGTGTGTCTCCATGCCTCACCAGGATAACTGTGTTTTCTAAACAGCTGCGCTTGTTCCTGAAAGTGTGAAGTGTAAGTAGTCGCCCTTACATTTAGTAGGTAATGCCAATAAAAATATAAATAAAAAATTCTAATATTCTATGTATAAAACTCATCTGGTGTGTGCTCAGCTCAGTGCAGCACTGTTTAGTATTTTACAGTTTTGACTGATCATACATGATTTTAATTTAAGTTTATGTTTCCATAAAAGACAGAGAAGATTTCTAAAAGCTAAATATCTTATCACACCTGCACTGGTTCGTCATCCACTTTGACTTGTCCAGCGATCTCCAGCATATCAAGAGCGAGGTGGCAGATTGACTTGGCGTGGTGTGTGCACGGCTCTGGTAGGCCGCTGACTGTCATGTATTTATCACCCACTGTTTCCACCTGTACAAAGACAAAACATTTTGTCATCATTGTAAATTATACCATGTCATATCTGTTTTGCTTTTCTCTTCATGTAAAATCATCTGCTCCCACTGTGAGCTTTTTTTTTTTTTCTTTGAATGCACAGTGCAGCTAGAAATAAACTGAAACACCCTGAAATAAACACTTAAACACTTACATCAGCTTTAAGACATTCAGGGCCTCTTTGAGCTCTGCTAAAACCCTTGGACCACCTAGCCATTCAGCTTGTAGAGTAAATATTACTTCTTTTGGTGACCCAGTGCCTGAAGCCGATCCCCTGGAAGTGCCGGGGTCTGTTTGACTTCTTAAAGTGCATTCTTGTCTGAAAGCCTGGAGTGTAAATCTGCTGCACAGGGCCTATAAAGTGGTGCAGACCGTCCGTAAAACTACACTGTGTTTAGAAGTTAGTACTACTCTTATGGTGAAAAACTCAAGTCAATCGATATAAATACTCTCTTACTGACTTGTATGTGCATAATTGCGTAACATTATTCACAGAGAAAATTGGTGTGCTTCGCTGGTGCATTTAAGCTGAATAATCAGCAAGGAACATAGTATTTAAAGGCAGTTAAATTCTTAATTTTATATTGTATACTTCATCACTTTGCTGCACAGGCTCTTTTTATTTCTTTACTGTGAGAAATGTACACAAATGCACGATACACTGTCATGGTAAAATTCTTGCTTCCGACCTTGTATACATAAGGGTTATTCCGGGAGTCTGTCAAGATGTCAAAACGTGTGTAAACATCATTGAGCAGGTTGACTATCTTGATGGCTCCCTCGGCCGAGGCATGCTTGCTGCAGAAGGCATTGAATCCCACAATGCCACTGAAGAGGATGGTCACGTTGTCGTAGCGTTTCGCCGGGACAGGCCGTTTGTGTCGCAGCTCGTTGGCAACAGATGGCGGCAGAACGGAATAGAGCAATCTAAAAGAGAGGAGAGGAATGAGCAAAAGCGTAGTTATTGGTGTACTCGAGCGGCAGAATAATGGGCCGGGGCTGCCAGACTGAAGTCCATCCTTTGGATCAGCATTTTATTTGCTCACCCACCACCTTTTGGTCATTTCGCTATGCAAGCTGCTCTCAGATGGGAGGGTGGTGTTTCTATGGTAACTGGTTAGCTCATGGCTGCCTGTTAAAAGCAAAATACTTTCCATGATGCAACATAATTTGAGGACACATGATACATACAGAACAGGTCACCACACAAAAATCTATACATGCAAACTGGATTTATCTGCAATGTCTTTAACAATCTAAATACAAGGGCGTGCAGTGTTTTTCTCTTGGTGAGGTACACGCCTGAACAGCAGCAAAAATAGCATAAATGTGTTTCTATTACCAGAAACAGTGTTGTACAGACCTTTAAAAATCAACGACAGTGCAGCAGCAGTTCTCTTAAATATTTAGAGAGGAGCCATGAATTCTAATCAATGTTCAGAGCCCGAGGCACTTTGAGACAAGAGAATGGCGAGAATAATAATATAGTGATCCACCGGCAGAATGAAAGTCTTTTCCTAGGAGGAGATAGGGCCACTACAGCAGTCTTAATAAAGACCACGCTCCACCTCCGTGCTCCTTTTCAGCTGTCACCCACTGCTGTGCCAAATTACAATGACAAGGCCTTTTCTGAAAACCAGAACGTCCTCACCATGACAGGGACTGAAGAGTGGCTTAGACAAGTATCAACTTGGGTATAACAATAGATTCTGACCCTAGGTGGTCCTCCTGTCACGAAGTCTCAGTCTCAGCATAACACTATGAGACCTGTTAGTGTCCTGCTGGAAGTCCAACTTTAAAAAGGAATGCGTGAAGAGACAACTCTTTTTATCTTGAATGAACAAATATTTGCCACATATTTTTTCAAGAAAGATAAAACAACAATAACAGCAGTGGTGTGTTACATTTATTGTATCAGGTTTGACTCACAACTTATCAGATAATCACCAGGCTGTGATATATAATTATGACTGTAATACACGAGTTTCACAATAACTTACTAGAGAGTTTATAAATACTGCTGAATTTCTGTGTGAATGAAAAAGGTAAATTACTGCCTAAAGGACCAGTGTGTAGGATTTAGTGACTGATTGCAATCCCTCGCCTCACCTTCTCCATGCTAGCATGCAGGAAAACTGACAGTGTTTAGTTTGTCCATTCTGGACTACTGTAGAAATATGATGGTTCAACATGGTGTAAGAACATCGGCTCCATCTGTAGATATAAAAGTCTCATTCTAAAGTAACAAAAACAATTCTTATTTTCAGGTGATTATACCCTAATGAAAACCGATGTATTTACCACTGTATTAATGTGTGGTTATAACTCCTCAACTGTTACCGTCACAAGAGAAATTTAGAGTTTGTATCTCTAAAGCTGAAGTTTAACACCTAATTTTGAAATGAAAAATTATTTTAAAAATCCAGAAACGGTCCAACCTGTCCGTCTTCTTCTTCTCGTCCTCCAGGGCCCGGAGTGTGTGTTGCAGACGATCTGTCAAGATTTCCAGCTCTTGGGTCAACTTGTACTCCTCACGAAACTGCTCGCCCAGCAGCACCAGGTCACGAGTAGCGTCGTGCAAGGGGATATCACTCAGGTATAGCCCCCTTCGTGTGAGATCATCCAGGTTCATGACACTAGAAAAGCAGAGAAAGGAGAAAACAGTGAGATACTCACTGGTTATTGTTTGTGTTGCAGTGTTATTTTCACAGTGAAATGGATAAAAATGACTGATTTGTGCCGGTGCGTAGAAGAAAAACTGCAGAATCTTTTTCTTGGCATTGCTCATATCAGGAATCAGCTTAAATTAAACACAGCATAAAGTACGAGCTACCAGCAATGAGATCATCCTGTCAGGACTGAGCCTACTGTCTAGATAAATGTTCTACTTGTGGTGTGAGGTCATACACTGTGTTTCTGAGACTTCTCTGGTCAGGTAAATGAGCATACTTCTCTGTTTCAGCCCCTGTTATTTTCTGTCAGGCGGAAAGCTTTCATAAAAACACCGATCTTTTCCTCTGCAAAGTGTCTTCGATCTGTGAGGACGAGATCTCTTGACCCCTGCTCCCCTGCGTCCGATATTTCACAGGTGGTTATGAAAGGGCTACAGAGGCTAATGGAGGTCACAGCAGAAAAAAACAATGTAATTACTAGCTCACAGGTTTCTTTGTTTCTCTGTATTTATTTCCTCTGACCACGTAACTGTCACATTTTTTGTTTCTGAAAGCATAAAAGCAAAATACATTTGCGCTAACTAGTTTATTTTGACCATATAATTGCATGAAATACATAATCGTATTGCCCATATTAAGATTATGAACATTTGAATTAAAGGCAAAACAGAAAATGTTTGTAGTGACATTTCATCACTATCATTAGCTGCAGTTATAACATTTTCTATATATACTGACAGAATATTGTTAATACTAAATAAAATACACAATTAAATGATGAGGCTGGCAATATTCTAGATTCTAGATTCTCATCGTCAACAAATCCCTTTTAAAAGATGAAACCTAACAATGAATTTATCTAAAGACAGCCCCTGACAAATGCACTATTTACTCCCATTTGGGTAACATTTGATTAAAACCAGTGCCCAGATATTTTAGGTCATTTTATTGGTCTTTTTGATATGTATATATGTGTATGTATAGGTGTTTGTACATGTTTTAAAGAGTTAAAAAGTAGGACCAATATGTTGTAGGTAACATATTCCCAAAAAAGAAAATAGGGTAGCAGGGTAGTCTCTCTTAATTTTTCAAGTCAAGGAGGACAAAATACTCAGTGTGAGCCAAATGTGAACTGTGAGTGTTTTCTCCTCTTTGACCTGAAACTTCAGCTTTTGTATTTTTTGGAAAATATTCACTGGATTTTTGGATTCAGTGCTCAACTGAGAATCACATTGTTGAAGCGCAACCTTTTCCAATACATTTTAGGTATCCTTCCTGAATATTATCAATATAGTGGTACAGAGGAAATGGTAAACAAAAACAAACTGTAGCAACTTCACAGTTTTACTTTAAAAGTTAGGTTTATAGTGGAGTCTTTATTACCGTATGGACAGAACAGCACTGACATTTGTTAAAATAAATGAACCTTAGGAATTTGGAATTCCAGGACTGTCATAAATCTGTGTGCTCTCATTCACTGGGTAAAAGAGAATCTGTGTTTTGGTGAGTGTATTCAGTCTGTGCCTCCGTCAGGACAGACTCCACTGTGGGTTTACCTGGGTGAGCAAAGAAAAAGGATGTTCTCCGCCTCTGGCAAGTAAATCATCTGTCCTTTCAATCTCAGACAGCTGATCTCCACCCCCGTTAGCTCGTCCTCGTTCTCTACAGTTTCCACATTCAGCAGGCCCTCCTGTCAGGATTACATCACACTTATGAATATTTCATTATATGTTCCTCTCTAAATCTGCTTCAAAACTGTGCACCAGTTCAGCTTACTCAGTGTTTTTAAAATCTGTATGTTTTTTTCACCTAAAGTATGACATGCATCATCTACCATTGGAGAGAATTAGTTCAGATTTCTGGTGTGTACAGAAAAATTATCACGTTTTTTTTATTTTTATTTTTGCATCATAGCTTAAACAGCATCCCAGGATGGCAGCACTTTGAGACCAATCTCTTCTTTAATTTTCAAGGAACTGCAGCTATTATTTTAACACCTCAGCATTTACTGTCTCATGAGTACACACGGGTATGCAAATGTTTTCTATTCTTACTGTACTTTTCCCGTCTGAGTTTGCACTTGATTTCTCACTGAAATCTGTGCTTTTTAAAACTCACACCATGCATAAACTGCAATACGAAAAGCTGCATATAAACGTCTTTAATTTCATTCATTGTTTGTATGCTCAGTGATCTCTGCATGTAAACAATTTCATCACCATTAACAGAGTTGATGAAACCAACAGAGTCAAAATTTTATGCAGCTGCTAAAAATATCAGTGAGCTCATAAATATTAATATACTAAGACTATAAACACAGTCTGTGATGTATAATCATGCCGTGTTTCGATCATTTAGGCTGAAGTGTGTTTTGGTGCTTTTTGCCTCCTGGAAAAGTATGATAATAATAATTGAAGTATTAATGTGATTAGACCACAACACTGTGACAAAACCTAAATTATGTGGTTACCTTGCTTCGCAGAACGAAGACGGTGTTGATGTGGGAGAGGATGCCATGAAAACTGAAGTCGATGTGAGGACGGACCAAAGAAAAAACTGAAGGGAGGATACAGGTACCAGGCTGGAGCTGAGGAATAAAATAACATAGGTATATCTCAGTTACATGACATTAGAAATGATTGCTTTATTTGTATTATTAATTACTGCTGCATTCTGGCCATCCAAAAAGTCCAGTTGGTACTAAATTTGAGACAAATACAAGACCTACTAAAACATGTAGAGTGCTGAGTTTTGCATACAAATTCCACACCTGAGGCAGGACTCTGTAAATGGCGTTCCCACACTGTGTGAGCATCAGGTCTTTGTCAAACATGAGGTGGAACGGGAAGGCCTTGCAAAATGTGTACGGGCTGATTCGAGTCTCCTGTGTGCCGTTCTCCTCGAAGCCATCCAGGTCCTCATAGAACGCCTCTTCCTCCGAGTCCTTCTCCTCGATCAGAAACTTGATGTGGTCGCACTCCTCGCTTTTCGGTTGGATCATCTGCATCAGATACAAGTTAAATAATCAAACAGATATTCATGTTATTGCTGCAAAACTGACATAATTAGATTGAATTACCATTAAACCTGTCCTATCTTTAATTAAATTTTTTACTCATGCAATATTTGTGTCATTAGTGTTACCACAATGATAATATTATTGACCTCAACTCTATTATTGTAGCATTAAGACAGTGTAAAATGACATTATTCAGTGGGTTTATGGGCATAAGGCATGCTGACGTCAAGCTGCTGTCTCTGCACCCTGTTGCCACAGCAACAGTGGCTAATATTTCCAGAAATTGGGTGTCACATTTGGAGCGTCTGCCATTTTCTGTTCTTTCATTACACACACAATTGCTGAAAAATATTATCCTGTCTGTACAATATGATTAGGTTTGGGAGAAAATGTCGCCCGCTTATGAAACGAAGAGGAAACCCCAGCCAAAGTACAGAGCATGTCTTGGGAGAATAACATGCCACAGTTATTGGTGCAGAGCGCTGGCTGTGATTTGTGACCTGCACATTAACATACAAATAAAAACACCAATGATGTTTATGATATTGAAACATTCATACTACTTTAGACAAAATCTGATTAGTAAATGGCAGCGTAAATCAGCCAAAGTAAAAAAAACATGGACCCATCCTCAAGATGAATTATCTAATAAACATGCAGTCAGTGGCCAATTTAAATTCATCCACAGTTTTCCACAGTTACATTAAAACCATTGAAGAAGAGAAAAAAAACTCCCTGAAAGACTCCCAAGCTAGAGACACTATAACTTAGATCTAAAAATATCCTCTGACTCACAGACATTAGCCAAAAACTCACTGCTGAACTGCAGCTGTCACAGCGCAGCACTGTTCCCGTTTGGGTATTTTCAAACTTTTTGTTGTTTTATCTTCACATTATAACGTCTTCAATTATATTCTCAGACACAAGCACACACATTCTGACTCAAAATATTACAGAGACTAAAAAGCTTCATTGAAAGTTCAATAGGATAAATTAGGGAGGAACAGGGAAAAATGTGAAGTCATCTTCATTCATCACCAGAAGCAGAGCGAGCCGTTAGAGCTGCGGGTTCAGTGTGCACAAAGAAGGAACAAAAACCAAAAAAAAAAAGCAGACCTTCATCTCGATCTCTGTTCCGTGGATTTGTTGCGCGACAGTTTTAATGATGCCAATCACAATGTCTTGCAGGCCTTCCCTCTCTGAGTAGTAGTGAAGAATCAGATTGTTCCCCTTTTCTGCGTCCGTGCAGCGGAATGAGGGGGCCCTCATGCCGGGATAGATGGTACCGAGGTGGTCATGTAGAGCGTCCAGATTCTGAAATTTTAGATTGAAGATGAAATATGCAACATTCAATTAGAGCACAGTTCATTAAAACCTGGCTGATGATGCTGTACATTATACATGAGACCTTAAAGAAGTCTTTAAAACAGAAGTAGTAGAGGCTGAGAGACCCTGACTTTTAGTCCTGAGGATTGGTCAAGTTTCACAAATGCTGGACATAATAATACTAATAATAATAATAATAATAATAATAATAATAATAATACAACATAAAGGCGACATTTATTAGACCCTCCCTGCTCTGTAAATGCCCACATCTTTCACATTTACCCAGCTATTAATGCAAGTTTTCTGTGAAAAATGACCCTAATGACATCCCTACGACATAATCGGGCTATTTTTTTTTTCAGACTCAATAAAGCTGCTTCACTTATAATGACTAAACTAACATTTCTAAGATAATACTTATACTTGATATATTTGTTCATGTGTAAAATCAATCTGTTACATGCAAAGAGAAGAGAGCCTACCTGCAGGAATTCACGAACATTTGATCCCAGCACGCGCAGGATGGTGTCATATCCCGACTCTTGGCAAAATTCAAAAAACATCTTCCCAAACAACTGCAAGATGTCTCCTGCATCGATCTCTGAAGTACAGGATGGATCATTAATATCTCAGCTTGTATAATAATATATTATAATAAAATGTAATATATCATGCACTACATATACTGTTATTTTTACTCTAAAAATTACAAACAAAAACATGCTGTCACTTACTGAGAACTTTGCTCGCAGCAGCAACAAGGTCGTATGTTTTGGCATCTTCATATATGATTCTAACCAGGAACTGACCCTCAATATCAAGCTGAGCCTCCCTCCTGAAAACAAAGTGAAATCATCGCTCATGAGCTACAGAAAAAGTCACAGTACAAGTAAACAGTCATTAGGCAACCCATGGTTTTGCTTTCTTTGAATTGCTTTTGCATTGCTGCTAAAATCACAGAGGGACTTGAGTTTACAAACATAATTCAATAACAACTGTTGGGTCTCATGTTTGCCCAGTCAGTGTCAGCCATCTTGATTTATATTACAGTACGATAAAAAGGTTTCCATATTGCTTTTAAGTGGTTGTATAGTTTTAAAGCTTCACTGTTGAACAAATACAGATAATCAGGGTTAGATCTACTGTGGGTTCTTTGGTTAAAAAAAAAAAAAGCACAGCACCATGCTCAGAGTACACTTTGCTATTTATACATGTTACACTCCAATTTACACAAAATTGTCATAAAAACTTAATGAGGTTCTGATTACTACTGTTTAACTAAGAAAACAGAAATGATTTACAGGCCTGACGAGCAACCGCTATTTTATCAGAATGTGTAACAGCTGAAAAAACATACTGAGCCTTGAAAGCTTTTGTAAAGAAAATAAAAGTTCACTTTTGAATGATTCAGCCTGAAAACAGACCATACCTGATAAATAGAGCAAAAAAAGTTATCTCTGCAGATGTTGCATGTAACAAAAGATGCTGCAGAGAGCAGCAAGAACATTTACATGAGGCAGCTGCTGCTGGAGGTTTTTTTTTTTATTATTTATTTCTTCTTTTTTTAGGTAGGGTCAAGTCTAGAGCAGCTAAGACTACACATGAAAAATAAACTAAGACTGAGCCAAACATTTCGACATGCTGAAAAAATGACACGTTCTAATATTACAGTGGAAGACTGGAATTACATTCATTATATTGTATGTGTGTTTGTGTACCACATTCTTCCTCTGCATGATACCAAAGCAACACTGGTTTGCAGAGTGCAGTTAAGATACAACCTGTCAATGGTGGAATGTCAGTAAATGAGTAAATAAACTCCAGTACTGTACTGTACTGTAAGCTCTGCTACCATTGACCATACCATGTCTTTAGTCCAACAAATAAAGAATAAATAAAGGATTCATTATTTCCCCACCAGCTGTATTCTTTGCAGTCTTTAGTTCCTGTCCAGTTCCTGTCCAAAACAAGTTTCTCCTAATTTGTTGAGTTTTTTAGTTACTTTGAAGAATAAAGTGTTACTTCACTGGCAGGTAAGATACTCCTACTTCTTATGCTAAAAAACAAAATGCCGAAAAAGTTTCTAGGTTTGGAGACCCATGTTGGGAAACGTTGCTAAATAAAATTTAAACAGTTCAATAAATAGTTAAATTGTTAAAAAGAAAATATGGAAGATATATTTGAGACTTGCACTTTACTTAAGTGCTATTTTTCTTTTCTCTTTCTTTCTTTTTCTTTTGACCGCACATTTCACAGAGAACAGATGTGCTTTTTACTGTATGTACTACACTTATCTGACAGCTAGAATTAATAACTACTTTGCATATTTGTTTTTTTTTTACATACAAAATATAGACGTAAAATACAGTACCTTGTTTTAGATTAAACTTCTAGATTAGTTCCACCATATTATTAAATAATATAGCACTTACAGGAAGCATTTTTCTACATAATGTGAACTTTTACTGGATAGAAGTATATTTTGCTGATCAGTATTTTTACATTCTTCTAATAGTATATTTACCTGATAAAAAACTATCTTGT
The DNA here is from genome assembly GCA_028641955.1 of Protonibea diacanthus. Taxonomy (NCBI): domain Eukaryota; kingdom Metazoa; phylum Chordata; class Actinopteri; family Sciaenidae; genus Protonibea; species Protonibea diacanthus. The sequence continues at coordinate 6,111,976 of CM053977.1, forward strand.
GTAATCTAAATACTTTTTTCACCTATCCAACCTGTCCAATCAGCATTAATAACAGCCAATTTTAGGCTACAGTACAATTGTACTTTTTACTCCACTATCTTTATTAGACAGCTGGATTTTTTTCACATGCAAAACATAGACATATAAAATACTCAACCAGCTACAACACTAAAATGTTACTATCATATAGTATTACAGGGACAGGAACACTTCTGGAGTATTGTTTCTACATATGGAGAACTTTTGCTTTGGATGCTTGTAAGTACATTTTGCTGATCATACCTTACTTTGAATGCAGCAGTATTTTATATTGTTGTACATTGCTCTAATACTTACTACTACTAATAATAGTACTGTTACTTATGTAAACCTTAATAAACAGCATTAAACAACTGTAATATGTCCTATTTTAGACTACAGCACTATTACACTTTTTAGTCCACTGCATTTATTTGACAGCTAGAGTTAATAACTACTTTGCAGATATTTTATAGAATACAGTACGGATAAACAGATAAAGATAACAGATAAATACAGATTAAACTACATCATTAGTTCCACCTCAAACAGGACAACACTAAAATATTAGTATCACATAATGATAGTGTTATAACACTTACCGGGAGCATTTTTCTGCATAATTTGAACTTTTACTTTGGATAGTTACAGCACATTTTGCTGATCACACTTTATTTTGAATGCATGAGTACTTTTACATTGTTCTCATAGTACTTTCACCTAAATAAACCCGAATAATCAACATTAAACAACTGTTTTCTGGACTTAGGCTACAATTATTTAAGTTGTTGACGGAAAGTGTTAGAGAATTTAAAATGTGACTTTTTTTTTTTTTAAACTCCATCTGACTTTCAGTGTGAGTCTGCAGAGGATGAAGGTTAATCATTACAGTATAAGCAAATGTCTATCCCAGCTGGCAACACACAGACGCTGAGTGTGAGCTCACAGTGAGCTGCTTGGCTCTGCAGTTAGCCCTGTGTTGTATCTCTGTTGAGGTCTGGTTGTTCCACACAGTGTAACCTATGATACTAACAGGGCCGAATAGTAAACACATGATCCAGAAAAACTCACTTGATGTCTTCCCACACATCCGGGCCGTAATTCCTCAAAACCAGGAGCTCCAAGGCGTGATTCACAAAACCATACTGTAAATTTATGGCAAGAAAAAAAAAATAGTTTATATTTTTTCATGCAAGCAGACAGTTTTCCTTAGCTGTGTATGTTTTCACACGACCTGTTATATCCTTAAAGCACATTATAATGCTCAGTTCACCTGTTAATACACTAGCTCACTATAAACAGAGAAATAACGTCTAACGGCTACACAACGTCTACCCAACAGGAAATGTCAAACGCAAATACGCCATGTAGCGTGTCAAACAGCCCGTTTTAGCAGCGTTAAAACACAACGCAAAATCTCTACATACGTACCATGATGATAGCAGCTCGTCTTTATCCTTATTTTTTTTAACCAAGAACCGTTCAAAATGACACAACACTCATCGTTTGGTACGGATGCTACTGTGTGCCTTCGCGTCCATTCCCCCTTTTTTTTTTTCACCCGTTAGGGTGTAACTGACAGCGAGTCTGTCCAATAACAGAGCAGATAGAGTGTTACGTAACCGACCTCTGCCCAATGAGAACGAAGCTGCGCACACCGCGACGCTGGTGAACCAGAAAATCAGAGCAGGCGACTGCATATGTGGTATTCAACATCATGTTTTACACCATGGACTTAACCACTAATATTATCTGTAACGCAAAATAACCTAATAACCTGCCTACTTGAGTAAAAGTAGCAATGCTACAATGTAAAGCTGCATTTTAAGAAGTTAATTTAAGTCCTGAATTGCAAATTGTATGAAGTAAAAATACAGTATTACCAGCTGAATGTAACCTATGAAACCTCTGAGAAGTCAAACTAATTTTGCATGATCTATTTTATTATTGCATTTCTAGTATCTGATGTTGAACATCTAAACAGGTCAAAGGGGAGCTTTTTTAAAGCAACTCCATAAGCTTTATGGGTCGTTTAATCACCGAGAACACATATTAGAGACGTATTAATAAGATTATCATATGCTTTTTATGTCAAATCTTAATCTCCTAAGTAATTAGTGACAGTAACTGACAGAAAATTGAATCTGTAGAATTAAAAAGTACAATATTTAGCTCTGAAATGTCATTAAGTAAAAGTATAAAGTACCATAAGAGTGGCTTTAAGTGCCTCAAAGTTTTAATAACATACTATACGTTCAGAACTTAAGTAAATGTACTTAGTTACTTTCCACCATTGCATATCATATCATGGTTTCAGTGGTGTGACTAGCCTAATTTAACATCACAAACCTTTCATATCACACACTTCGATGTTCTATACACTGGAGAATCACTTAAGTCTGTTAATGTCAATATTTATTGCGCTTTGATTACATTACAATAATGATTAAAGCACATCATTATGAGTGATAGTAGAACATTCATTGTATTCTTGTGTCATATTCCTGCTGTATAGGAAAGGAGTGCAATGAAACCAATGTAATAAATATAGTATAAACATGTGTACAGTGGCAGAAAAAAGTAAAAAATACATGTACATTACTTATATTAGGAAAATGCAATCTTGGAATGCTTAATGTCTAATAAATGGAAGTCTAAGTTACATGTTATTACAAATATATACTGAGTTGGAACCATAAACCTCTGGAAGAAATTATTAACATGTTAATTCATATTGATCCACATCTAAATAAAAAAAGCAGTAACTCTAAGCTGTGATCCTGCCTGTATAGTTCCCATAAGGCACCTGAATCTGCTCTCCTAAATCTTTGAATAACTTTCTCATTTGTTTCAGCATTTTCAAATTATTTGTTATTAACTTCTCCGCTGAAACATGCAAAGCCAATTCAGCTTTGATCTTGATCTCTTCTGCCGTACCATCAGGCCAAGATGCTTTAACAGGTACCTAGTCTGGACTGATGTGAATGGACCAGTTAGATATTTACAGGAAACAATCTTGATCAAATGAACCACTCTGTTAAGCAACATCACATTGAGGGTCAACAACCAAAAGATGTATTTCTGTATCATATCAACATTATGATGATATATTTAAACTTCTTCACAGTAAACCAGAAGCTGCTATTGACTTGTTTTGAATATGGCCACATTTAGTGTATGTTTTACATATTTTGTACCTCTTAAATGTTAAAATGAGCACACAGTCTGAAAACCGTTAATTGACAGTGTAAATATATATACCACTTTTGGTATCATATAACTTTGCAGAGATGAGTCATTCTGGAAGAAAGAAATCAAGGAAGTGACTATTTCTCTGCTACAAATGGATACTTGTACAGAGACAAGACTCATGTTTGACAGCTCTGTAATTAAACAGCTGCGAGACTTTGACTCATAGACAATATCATCAATATTTAAACAACCCAAACCAAAATATACAAGGTGTTCGCACTGTGTTCACTGGATACGTTTAGGTTTCATCACATCTAACTCTTTTTTTTTTTTTTTTTTTTTGGGCTCTGCAGCAGCTTCACTTCATTTCAGAGTCAGTTTTGAAGTTTTGAAGGAGGCCTCCAAAAAGTAACAAACACCAGGGATGTCCTCTGGGAAGTTGGCCGGAAGCTCCTGTCTGCTCCTGGGAATGAAGACAAACTCTGGCCGATCCTTCAGCAATCTGGGACAAAGAGCATGCAAATAAAACATGAATCTCAAAACAATGTGGCAAATTATTTGACACAAGAGGAAACACACACTCTTCTAAAAGTTAAGTTTCCTGTCTTTTTTTTTTTTAGCTACTCTGCAGCAACCATTTCTGGAAACAAATGATACCATACAGCACTGACTCATTAAAATGTAACAACTGTATACTTAAGGTGGTTCACATTTACTTGTTTTTGTATCTTTCAGTCATATAAAATGTTTTAAAGGGGAGTTAAGAGTTAGTGTTGTTAGTGTGGATAATGCAAAAGCTATTTGCAACCTCGACCAGCTGTGTTACTTCACCTGTGGGTTGTAGGGCTGATGTTGGTTTTTCTAGGTTGGCTGCAAGATTCAAATTTGTTGGCCAGTGTGACGTTGTTCCCAAAAAGGCAGTAGCGTGGCATCCTCACACCAACTACACCAGCCAGAACTGAACCAGTGTGGAGGCCGATACGCATCTGGGGAAAAACAAAACATTCAGCATGTTTCAGGTATGCTTGTATTCATTTTAAAAATAGTACAATCTGAGTACATGAAAGGCATCTACTCCTCTTATTAACCATAATATGATTGTAGATTTGGTTCTGGAACATAAATACAGCTCCTGTGCTTGCTCAGGCATCTGTTTCACAAAATAGAAGTATTATTTTAAAGGATAAATCTGTTGGTGTTACACATTTTTCTTGACAACAAATCTAATGAAAAGCAAGAAATTCATACTGTAAATAGTATGAAGCACACAAATTCCACTGCTAAAAAAAAGTCCCTAACACTATCCCTAAAAGTATTAGTATAGGATATACTACTTAAAGCAGTTGTGCAGTTTTTGACCACTAGCGCAGTGGAGTGATTTTATGAGTGAGTCTTTCTATTTACGTTTGCATCATGAACACACGTGCAAACCTTCGCTGTTCTGCTGTTATGGTGGTGGTAACATGCAAACACACAACAAAAGCATTGACGTTAAAAATCTACAAATTTCATTGTTTTCAGGCAAAAGAGGAGACGACATGAAAAAGCTGGAGGCTGGAACCCAGGCCACTGCAGCAAGGACACACACTCCACAAGGCAAGTCACCAGGGGGGAGAAACGCAGGACCTATGTTATAAATTTTGCTGAGTTGTGTACTTAAATTATCCCAAAATATTTCCAATGAAAAACAGAGGAATACGTAATTTCTCTCTGGCAAGAATTCTACTTGCCTCTGGCAGATACATCGGAGAGTGAAGAAGAAAGACATAAATTTGATACATTTCCTCATCCATGAACACGATTTCTGCCTGACACACATCAGATAGTTAGATAAAAACAACTCCCATGATCTTCACAACGCATATATGCACATACGACCACAGAGTTACCAGACCTTACTCAGATTACACCCCTGGAATTATAGAAAAGCCAACCTGGAGTCGTGGGTTTTTAAATGTTTGAAACAAACTGATATAATAGGAGGGGGGAGTTCAAATGGCTGGGCTCTAAAGTAAGCAATAAAGTAGATCTTAATATGTTCCATTTATTACTTTTAATGGACTGGATTTATCATACTATCAATTAAAAAACATGCCTGCTTTATAGTCAAATCCCTTTAAATGTCTTATAACTTGGACTAGAAACTTCTAATGGACTTTACTTTATTGACAACAACTGCTCTGTAGAGCTGAGATCATTTATTTTAAAATGGAAACCTTTAAGACAACTGTTGCGTGAAAACTCTTGTGCGTTGTTGAAAGTTACGTCATCAAGCTGAATAATGAGAACAAAGCAGTACTTGACCCTCACCTGTATTTGTTCTCCAGTTGGTGTCATAACATCGTCTGAAAGCTCCATCATCTTTAAGGCCATGAGTGCTATTTGGACAGCATGAGTCTCGCTCTCCTTGTGTAAGCCACCGGCCACACAATATGCATCACCAATGGTCTCCACCTGAATACAATAGATAATCTTTGAAATGATTTCTAACCTGGCATCTGACACAGAAGAAGCTGTTGTATTTAACCTGAAAGTTTAAACTTTATTAAAAATGCCAGGACAATAAATAAATGACAGATATGAAATGGATGATCATTAAATTCTCTTTACAATGTGACTTGTTCTCCATCTTGTTGTAGAAGACAAAGAGCAAAATACTGAGGAGTCATAAAACTTAAATAGTAATAGTACTTGATCCCTCGTTATATTAAAAAGTCCACAAGTGTTTTTTTTTTCTTCTTCTTTTTCTTCTTTCTACGTGTAAATCTGCACCGGAGAGCACTCAACAGCGATGTGGCAGAGACAAAGTGAAACTATTTTTAGGTTCATACATGTGGAGTGGAAACAGGGTCCTGAAGGAACCTCTGACTTCCTAGCGTTTTACGAGATATTTGTCAAACATGCTGCTCTCTCTGTTATGCTTCCGTGACACTTTGATTACATTATCCAACCTCCCTGTAGATTAGCGGCCTTTGGCACACACACTAGGGTAGTTGGTTGAACTATAGTCTCAGTCTGGGTTTTGAACTTTTAGGGAATAGTGTATTATTTTCACTTCATGCACCCTATGATAGTAACTTATGTACTATGCACCCTATGATAGTACCTTATGTACTATGAAGTACTGTAGTTTTATAAACGTTTCTCAGTGTTTTTTGTTTTGTTTTGTTTTTTTTCCAGTATTGTCAGCAGCTACAGTTAGCTTCGAAAAGCAATCATTTAAAAGGCAGATCTTGTCTTTATTGAGCCACCAGCTGGGCCATAGCTGCTCTACCACTGAGGACACCGAGGTCATGTCCTTTATAATGCTGATGGGACTTTGAGGAGTTTTTTATTTTTATTTTTTAAGGCTAAATATTCAAATCAATCAGAATATAACAAAAAAAAAAAATAGACTTCATTGTTTTCTTCATCACTGTTACATAACTGGCAGCGTAGAGACGGCAAATTCATTTTCAGCTCTACGGAAAGTATATGATTCAACCATTAAATTAATCAGTATAATCTGAAATGATGTGATTTCTTAAAATAATCTGGGTACAGGGAAAGATGATTGTCAATATATCTGTTAAAAGGACACCATTATTTATTTAAGAGTGAAAGGACAATTTCAATGTGGTAAAAAGTCTAAAAATATTGTCACTTTCTCTTGAATTGTTTTTAAAACACTGGGTTCATGTCAGATGTTAAATTTGACTTAGTGTTCTACGATGTTGTTTGCCATAAGAAACATAATACTTTGACATAATGGCAAAATTGTTTACCTGTGATCTTATTTGCAAAATAAGTTATACAGAAAAACACATATATGTAGTTATTTATAAAACCTTACTTTAGTGTGAAAGGAAAGTCTAGACCTGATGTAAGTGATATTCCTGCTGGTTATTTGGGAGTATTGTAGTTTGGCAAGCATATACACCAAGGCTGTAGTAAACTTTGCATTAGCTTTATGAACCTTGTGATAGGAATTATCAATTAAAGGTGTGTAATTGCCAGACACAAGGTGTTTTGAATTAAAAACAGAATGGGATGTCCTATATCTAGTGTGTTAAATTGGTGTGTTTAGTCTTACGTGTTGCCAGGCTTCAGTCAACTTGTCGTGATCGCATCTTCCAAAAAGTTTGCCTTTCTCTTTTGGTTCATGGTTATTCCTGGCAAATCTTCATTTGTAAGTGCAGATCGCTGATTGTCACCAATTTTAAGTTAGGCTTCTTAGATCATGTGCAAGCAAAGTTTTTTATGCTCAGTAACTTTGATGAATCGAGCGTAAGCTCACTGTCGGAAACGATCTTAAGAGTAAGCATAAGAACATTTTTATAAATGAGCCCCCTGCTAGTTTCTTGACGTTTGATATAAAACCTAAATGGTTTGTTTACATTTTAACATTTTGTGACAATAATGTGTGAGTGTAACTGTCTAATGTCAGATACTTCTAAAATGTCTTATGACTAGTCTCAGCAGTTGCTGCAGTTAAAAAAAAGACACACTGAAGCACAGCTCCAGCAAATCAAACTAGTGCTCAACAACATGCTCTTATGTTCCATTAACTTACCTTATAAACATCAAGCTCTCCACAGTGGTGGTCAAACCTGGTGTACAACTCATTGAGCATGGTGATCACTTGCATTGGGGTACAGTGTGAGCAAACAGCCGTGAAACCCACAATGTCAGAGAAGAGCATCGTAACTCGCTCAAACTTCTTGGCCTGGACCGTTTGGCCCTGCCACAGCTGCTGTGCCACAGTGCCAGGGAAGATGGAGAAGAGGAGGTCCACTGTCTTCTTCTTCTCCTCCTCCAGTGCCTGGTGAGCATGCTCCAAGGCAGCCTTAGCCTTCCCCAGACGCTTCTTCAAACCATCCTGAGCTTTGGCCTGTTCGCCAACCAGAACTACGTCACGCAATGCGTTATGAATAGGGATGTCTGACAAGTAGAGGCCGCGGCCTGTTAGCTCCTCCAGCTTGTCCACACATGGCGAGCCCAGGAACAAGATGACGTTGGACTCTGAAACGTAGATCATCTGACCTTTAAGGTCCATGAGCTAAAAGGAAAGAATCATATGGTGAGTGGAGTCATGTACCTAAACAGCCTGTCCTTGTAGCTCAATGACTTTTTCTTGATTAGGATTACTGTGAAGGCTACATACTGAGGCAAAAATCTGTTATTATCTCCTTAAAGTACACATTTCCCAGGAGGACAGGAAAAAATAACTTTTCATTTCTCTTAGTAGCATCTGTGCATTTGTAAAGATACAATTTATATATAAATAAACTGCCTCAGCACATATGCAGACACTTAAAAATTTGACATGAAAGGCAAACAGCTGTCTGTCAGCCACATCAGTAAACAAAGTCAAAAGGTTTATTTAGATTCCAGCTAAACATAAAATCCCATCGAACCCAAGTACATTTATTACTTGCCACTGTCCGAACATCTCAACTATTGGAAGGATGGCCTTGAACAGACATTCATGGTTCCCAGAGGATGAAACCTCCTGACTTTGGTGATCCTTTGACTTTTAGCACCACCAAGAAGTTGACATTTGTGTGAAATGTCTCGAAAACTGTTGCGCGGATTATCATGAAATCTGGAGCAGACATTCATCTTTGCAAACTTAGATGATCCCCTGACAATTTCTTAGAGTACCATTATGAGGTCAAAATCTGTCCAGTACGTTTTACCTTAGGAATGAGCAACATTCCCATCAGCCTCAACTGTACATTGTACAGCTAATTTGGAAACATTAACATGCTAATAACTTAAATTAATCAGTGTTTAGTGCTGCTTTGATTGTTAGAAAATGCTATAAAACATAGAACTTAAATACACAAGCCATGGACAAAATTGAATTTCTCATTTAATGGAAGTGAATAAGAACAGAGCACATACTTCCTGCCACCCAAATTTCTTATTCTTATTATTATGACACCACCCTTGTGCCAGTTATTACATTTACTTCACCATGACTGCTACAGATTAATACATATTTTTAGCACTCTACACTCTACAGAGCCACAAGCATAGCTGTAGTGTTCTTCACAGTAGCTATAGGTACAATAAACATCTACAGGTCTTTGTTGAACGTTGAACGTTCTGTTGACATTTCAGTCATGTTCGTGCTTAGTTGGCTCGTCGTACATCATAAACCAAAGACGGAAAGAACTTTTAGCTGTTTTAATTAGACTCTGTGGATACTAATATTAAAACTGCCACTGGAGGACTATAGTTATAGTAAATGGAAGCATCTCCGACTCAGTGTCATTAGTCATTATACCACTGCCACGTTCACTCCACTTTGTATTTTCTTTTTTTTTCTGTGCACCCTCACATAAATAGCACGAGCATGGCTGTGCCTTTGATGGTTGAAATGGTTTGACATTTGCTTCTGATCTCCACTGGGGGTATAATGTTGATCTCTACCTCAGGCCAAGTGCACCCAAGTCCACCACTAATAAGCTCGACTGCATATAAGCAGCCTGAATTTTTCCCCTCTTACTTGATTTTATATCAAGACATGACCGGAAGACCTTTTTCCGCCTCATTAGTCAGTGACGTCAACATACCTTCCCTGTGTTATCTGTGGTGGAGACTCCATGCTTGATCCGAATGATAAACTGTGTGTTCAGCATGGTCAGGATACCTTGAAAGGTACATTTGATTTGGGGGGAGACAATAGAGAAGTGTTCTTGGAAGGTAGTAGACCGCCTCAATCCATCTTTCCTGGTCAGTCTCTTCCTGAGCCCGTGTCCTATTTGTACCAGAACCAATTCCTGGTCCAGGATCAGATGGAAAGGGAAGATGGTGGAGAACAGAGAGGTAGGAAGGGTCCCAGCTGAGGTAGCCCGCAGCGGACTGGGGCTCAGATTTTTAGCATCCTTAACTACAACTGTGTACAGAAGACTAGGCTGTGGGCTTGACTGCAAGATGCTGTCTTTAGCACTGGGGGGGTCCATCAACACATCCACAGTGGTGTGATACAGCAGGCGGGCAGCAGCTTTGATGACTCCAGGGAAAAAGAGCTCAGTGGTCGGGCGGGGGTTGAAGAAATAGACAGTAAGCAGACCCAGATCTTTGTCTAAGCACAGCACCGAAGGTTCGTTTAAACAATCCTCTCTGTCCGGGTTGGGCAGCGTGCTGCTCTGTTTCAACAAGACATTGAAGCTGTTGAGGAAGTCGTGGAGAGCTCCCCCCACCACCCTCAAAATGTGTCCGTCCTCCTCATAACACATGTTGAAGAGCTCCTCGCCAAGAGCTACTCTCAGAGCTTCCATCTGGATTGCTGTCGGAAACATGAAGGGAAACAGGTGAAGCCCACAATGCACAAAAATGAATTTAAATAGAAAAGACGTATTTCATAATTTGAGCTTCAGATTTACCTGTTTTGGATGAGTAAATGTTCATCATTTCCACTAAATGCTCCGGTTCATCACTGCAGCTCTGATAGTCTGTGCAGCAGATTATTGGACTGGAAAAACAAATATCAATGTCAGACACACAAATCAGTGCTCAGTGGACCGTATTTTTTGCACAGTCACTGAAATATATCAGACTGCAGTTGCAACTACCTATTATTATTAGTTAATCTGTCAAATACATTCTCAATTAATTGATAGTTTTGCCTAGAAAAAGTGAAAACATCTGTTACAGTTTCCCAAAGCGCAAATCTTCTCCAACAAATCCAAAATATATTCAGTTTAATGTCATATTTGCCCATAAAAAGCAGATCCTCCTGTTTGAGAAGCTGAACTAATGTTTTTGGCATTTTTGCTATTTGCTGATCAGCAAACAGATAAATCAACAAATTGTTTCAGCTCTATATCAGACAGCGAATGTACAAATACAAAGTATGGAGAAGGTTTCATCGTCTGCTTGCTATTTTAATGTGTTTTTCAGCAGATTTATAGGGGATTTCTCTCCATCTGCAGGTATCCATAGCAGCCTGAGTCTGCATGGCACCTCACTGTTGTCATCATCTTTATTATCAGTCTAGAAGTGAGAATAGCAAGAGATATTTATAATGCTTAAAGGTCCAAATGAGGTGTAACATCTGTAACATCTGTACTGTTTTTTTTTTTTTTTTGGATGCATGCTGTGGTGTTGGTGCTGGTGGTACAGGCCTGTCATTTACAGCAGCAGTCCGGGAGGACTAGTGTTGTTATTGATGTCTTAGTGTCAGCTGTATTTAAGAAAACACACACGTGTTACCTCTCAGAGTCCCTGGTGTGATCTGACCGTCTCATCATTCGTTGGAGGGCAGTGTGCAGCCTTTGAAACTGTATGACAAAGTGTGGAGCTAGTTAAGGTCATCGTCTGGCAAGACTTGACAGCAGCTTTAATTATCGGAGCTCCCACAAATAAAAAAAATAAAAAAAACATAACAGCAGGATTTTCATGTCTTTATCTCAAGTGCATAAACAGGCATGGTGGCGGAGGTGCGAGAAAACCAATTTTAATTGTCACAAATCTGTAAATATAAAACATACTGTAATAGTTGCACGATTGCATGATGAATAAATGTTTTTTCTTACTCACCTCGGGACATGCCAATTTTCTGATGCTCTCTCCAAGTGAATTCAGGTTAACTTTGGCTCTGCTTGTCTTCTGTTGAGGTAGATCCTCACCTATTTTTCCAGGCACGTCCTTAGAAATAGGCAATAAATCCGCGGCGTCAGTTGAGCGCTCCTCAAAGTCTCCCAGCTCATTATTTTTGGCGCTGCTGGAGAAAGGACACTCTCCTGATATCTTCAGTTCTTTCAGCTTCGCGCAGAACATTTTCCCCCCTCGCTGTAAATCTCTGTGAAGCTCTTTCTCTCTCTCTGTCTGTCTCTCTTATCTAATTTCGGAGGGGGGAGACAGTCCTGGTCGAGCAGCTGCGGTCTCTGGGAGAAATTCCATCATCTGGTGTGCTCATCCAGGGTACCTTCCTCCTCCTCTCGACGCGCTGATTCAAATGATCAGCACCAAAAGCAAGAGACCACATACAATATTCATTGAAAACTGCACGGGCAAATGATGGCAGAGAACTATCATTGCCCAAAAGCCAATGAGAAACTGGGGGAAAAAGAGCAGTAGGCCAATCCATGCGCAAGTGGGGCTGGTGCAGCTGAGCAACCTATCAGCAAGGAGAAATTATTTCCAGGCGACTCCTCGCATGCAATGCACTTTTTTTTTTTTTTTTTTTTATCTAGAGCAGCCTTTGGACTGAGTCCCATCATATGAAGCTGGTTCCCCCCATAAAAGAATAATCATATTTCTATTATATTGACTCACTACTTCAAGTGCACGTGTCTGTGGGGCTTTGTGATGTGTTTGTAGCCTTTATGTGATATTGATTTTCCCACTATATTCCCCCAGAGTACTAATATTTTATGCTTTTTATTTGACATGATTCAATTTCATATACAAACACTTATATATGTCTACATTACACCTTTTGTGCTAAAATATTTATATATTGATGCCTGGATTTAGGACTTTATTTAGGGTTATAAATGGCATGGTTCCACTATTAACCGCTCAACCAGAAACACTCAGAAGGTTCATAAAGTCTTCTCTGAGGGAGGATTGTGTAATCCTTTACAGAACTAGCCAGCTTTGCTTCTTTGTTAAAGATCTTCTCAAAACAGTGGTAAAGTCCTCTGAAAAGTCCTGAAGACTCCTAATCCACAGATCAGTTGCTTTTTGTAGGGCTGCAACTGATTATTTTCATTGTCAATTAATTTTCCAAATGCCTTGTTGATTGAGTGATTTTTTTGGTTAATAAAATGTCCCACATCCCAGGATCACATTACCTGTTTTGGCTGAACAACAGTTTGAAGAATTTCCTTTAAAGGTAACAGTTTAAAAGTTAAAGGGCAGCTCCACTGATTTTACACATCAAAGTCTCTTTACAGGTAGTACTACTGTATATGTGAAATGTAGCCTTCTGTGCTACTGCATAAGGAGGGAAAAAGCTGATTAAAAACTAGAGGTTTTGGGTTCACAACATTGTTGTGAATATCAGTATCTCTTCCATGTGTTGGTAAAATCAACCTCTTGTCCGCATTTGCCATTTTCCCAAAACAGGGAAGAAGTGGGAAAGTAGTAAAGTCCACCTCTTGCTTGATTTGATTGGCTGTTTAGTCCAAGCGTGACACTGATGAGTGGTGCGACTCCACAGTTGAGAATGTCTAAACCTTTATGCTCTGCGTGTGGGTCATACCGTGGGGTTTGCTGGTGACACATCCTGTTGTGAAACCTTTTGTTGCTCCCTGAGGGAGCTGTGCATAAATCTGATCAATTGCCTCAAATGACAAAAATCTGTGGGGGTGGACTTACAAAGAGGTGAGCTTAGCAGACCTCTGTAGCCTGCTCCTCACCTACGCTCGAGATAATGTTAGCTGCTAGTAGCTCAACACAGTTGCGTTGCATTATGGGTAACGTATGCTTCAGATTGTGACAAGAAAGAAGAATGTGTGGAATAAAAAATGACATCTTACAGCTGTGCCTCTTAACTCCGTGCTGCATGTCTTATGTGCTGACTTACATTCAAACTACATGTGTTAGTATTATATAGTTAACCTTCATCTGTCTTACTGATTCATGCTGCATTTACAAAATGTGCTACAAAATGTGGGTAACAGTATATTTCATCTGTGCTTTGCCTCTCATTACTGCTGACACCGAATAGTGGATGTTATTGCAATAATGTTTTGTGCTGCTTCTTATTGCTCTGCAGAGTTTCTGTACTATCTTTCGCATGCAGTATGTTTGTATTTCTTAACCTGTCACTTCAGTGGTTTTCGAACATCCTCTGAAAAACTTCAGCTAACCAGCAAACACTGGAACGTTTACAGAAACTTTAATTAATGTGCTTTATCCTTATAAGCAAATGAAGTAAAATAATACTAACCACAACATTTTCTACACTATCAAGCTCTGATAAATCACAGAAAACGGTGTGTTTAAGAGCAACAAAGTGAATCAGATTTATTTCACTTAAGACTGTTCAGGAAATGGTTATGTGATGATTATACATGTCGGGTGATCATTTATAAAACTCTCGTCAAAAATAGATTTTATTGGCCATGATGAGGCTGCAGCACTGCTTGTTTCCCTTGTTTGGTCTGAAAAGAACATTTTCATTGTCAAACATAATAAATCCATTTCAGAGCTTAAATAATGAACAGCTTTGTCATTTGGGAATTTTCTCATTTCTTACAGGATATCTCCGGACGAGCGCGCTGCTTACATTGGCGATCTTTCAAGAACAAGGCTCAGGATGTTGCTACCACATGACAACAAAAAAGTTTATAGGTTGGAGATTAAAGAAGGACTCCTTTTATTTAGGCCCCAGAGTGGCCACCAACAAGGCAAATCATTGAACAGTTGTTGTTCTTTCTTAAAATATTTGGCTCAATGACAACTTCATTTATATTTTAAACATAGTTTTTCATAATTCTGTTGTATAAAACTAAATAAATCATAAATATTTAAATTGGATGTTGGAACAGCTCATAAAAATAGTAATAGTAAAAACACCTGCATCAATAGAGGACAGCTGCTGAACTGGACTGACTGAACTGCACAAGGTGCTGAAATTAAGTCTATTAAGCCTACCAGATAAATTATACATAAAAATGAATAAATCCACTTCAAACACAGTTTTGATCTCCCGAACAAAAAGGTGGCAGTCGATCAGAAACGATGACATCTTTTTTCCCTCTTAAATTAATTATAATAAATCAAACAGGCTAATTGCTGACTCCTGGTTTAGGCTGTTGGACTTCTTTAATCTTTAAAATATCATCATAGCCTATTGAACATATTCGGTAGAAATCATGTTTGTAGTGTTATGAGCAGAATCTCCTTTAGACAAGAGGAAGTTCATTGAGCAATTCACTTTAAGCTCTTTATGGTAACTCAACCTGTTCTGATCTCATGGTCAGCAGATGAGAGGGTTAACTGTAAAACTTTAAAGCTCCTGTATCTAAATGTAAGGGTCCTGTCAAACAAGCTTACCTTTAAAGGTCAACTCACTGAGCTGATAAAGGTTGTTTAACATCTTGCGTCTTTGAAGGCAAATTAAAAACGACGTCTTCTTTTTACAAGCACATTTGACTGAAAGGACAAGATGACGACGAGCAGATGAACGAGGTGAGGTACCATCATTCCTCATGCACACTTATTTCATTATTTCATTTGACAGTGAAATACTGTGGCCACATGACTGTATGACAGAAATACATGATTTCCTCTTTCAGTGCTTCCATTCAAGAGGCAAATGCAAATGGACTTGAAGCATATCTTAAAGGCTCTCCTCAGGTCTTAGTGACCCATCTGCCACCACAGAGGTGACAGCTGTTATTGCCGCCTCTCACCAGCACCCAGGGGAGATGGCACTAACTGCACTGGCATGGACAGACGTTTTTTTTTTGTTTTTTTTTGTCATGATTATCCACAACATGGACCTTCTGATTTGTGTCAAGGTGGGAGAGAAAAAGTCGTTTAGTTGTAATGTTGGCTTTGTGTTGCTTTATGTCTTATTGTTGGGTTTTTTTCTTAGAGGTGAAGAGGAGAGCTGAAGGAGGTGATGAGGGACTCTGAAGTACCTTTCCTGCAAAATGAGGAGCATTGAGTATCAGGCCATGGAGAAATTGGTTGAAAACGGTTGAATTATTTCACTCTGTTTCTCCTCCTATGCAGGGATGAGAGAGACAGCTGCCAGATCTGCATCAACAGAAAGAAGAGGACACCACATATTTATTAGATTACTGCTCACAGAACTGAGCCAAAGTTGACCTTCAACTGTTGCTGTTAGGTGGATTTTGGTTGTCAGGATGTAGGTAAGGAGGAGGAAGCTCTCATCCAGGGCTGCGAGGAAATAAAAAAAGATCCTGGATACAGCATAAAAGAGAGAGAGTCTGTACAAGAAGAAAAAGAAGCAAGAATATCTGACAGCTTCTTTGTTCTGGCAGACAGTCATAAAAAACTGTCACAGTTAAAGGTTCTGCATTCAAAATCTCACATAAGTAAAAGTACACAAGTATTATCAGCAAAATGTAAAAGTATTTAGAGTAAAAGCAGTCATTGTGCAGCATAATTTCACATAATATCTGAATCTTCAGTATGACCACTAACTAAAGCTGTCCAATAAAGGAGCACAATGTGGAATTACTCAAGTAAAAGTACCTCCAAACTATACTTAAGTACAATACTTGAGTGACTGTATGTACCCACTCTGGCATAGTGTTGAACAGTTTATTTTCTCTCAGATGTTGTCCTGCGGTGAACACATTATGACTGAAGACCACCATGCAGAGCTCATGCCTCAGTAAGAGACCAATGGTGTGACGCTGAGGTCATTTGGTATCCAGAGGCAAACGATGTGTATGTTAAATCAAAATATTTCCACCGGCTGCCATGTTCCTCTGTTAATCGCCCTGCTGTTCTCTGCTATTTGTGGAGAAGATGAAATAAATAATAATAATAAACACCCACAGCAGCCATTGTTATTATCGTTAATTCCCACTGTTTTTGTACTTTCCTTTGCTCTCCCTCTTCCCCTCATATCCTTTCACCCACATACACACAGATACTGTTACATGTGTGCATAGTACAACAAGAAATGTAACTATATTTATCTAATTTTACTCCAGTATGTGAATTAAGTGTATCTGTATTTTCTGTTTTATTTTGTTTGTTGTTGTTTCTTTCTTTCCTTGCCTTGTGTGACTTCCTGTTAATCACTCGTCTCACACTTTTAAGTTAACACAACAGTACATTGATATTATCTAATGAAAACCTCATCCCATGTGGGACATTTAATCCTTCCACTAATGCAATACAAAGTCTCCATAACGGCAGTGCGTATCGGCTTACATGGTCTGTTCTAAACTAGATTTTTAATAAACTAGATTCCTCTTTTAGCTGTGAAAGACTTTAAAGTTTATCTTGTGTTTATCTTTAAAAATAACAGTATTGTATGAAGTTCTGTATGAACTTATGGGTGCTTGGCTATTGTTTTAAAACAGATTTGAAAAATTGTGATCATCTAAAACATAAAAAAGAAGTATATATTCACCCCTAATATATATCATGTCAGAAACACAAACAAACAAAAAGGTTCAGGATACATCTACTGACTGTCATAATGATTAAATTATAAAGAGCAATATGTTGCCAAAACATTGTAAAAGCTGAAGTGTGTTAACCCTAAAAATAATACACTCTCACTTGGCTGTCACACTTGCACAAATATTATTTTTACATATATGTATATAACTGCTTTCTCTGTATTATTGTTACATCCCGCCATCTGTCATTTAGTCACAGATATTACACAACCAAATGAATCCAAGTATAAACTTTGCTTATGTCCATATGATGCATGTGCATTTGTAATGTGAGTTTCCATAGTGCCTGCCATATCAGTCCCTGCACACACTCTTCCAAAGATCCTTAATACTCTGTTTATGATACACAGAGAGATAGCTAATCTCATCACAAATCAAGCCCAGCACACCAAATCCACAGGAACTTAACAGCTATGACATCAGACAGTTACAATGTACAGCATATACTCTGGCTACACTCAGTCTAACATGAACAAACTTTTTTTCATTCAGCCACATAAAGAGCTTTAATAGATGCTTACAGTAAATCTTCTTTAGTAATGCTGCGTTTATGCACTTGAACAGATTTACCACTGCAGGTCAATGTTTTGTTTAATGGTTATTTCCAAAAAGTTATTCAAGTGAAGGTACAATAAAATGCAGCCAATTCGTCTGTACGTTTGTAAGTGCTAATACTACAAGCCAGACATCTACAGTGGGTCTGTTAACTATGTCTTCTCCAGCGAGACGATTGGTTTTAAATGGAGGATCGTTTCAGATCCTTTTCCCAGTAATCCTAACAAACCCTTGATGATTTTAACCAGAAGCAATCTTAGAACAAAACATGACCTCATTTTCAACTCTGCTTCCGGGCATGTGCTTTATTTGACTTTGTAATAATGAAGAAGAACCATTAATAAGTTTGAACATATTAAGGTCTAACAGGGCTGTAGTCTGTTCCAGATACTCATGTAGTTTACCCATAATTCATATGCTCAAAAAAGCTGTTCGTTATGAACCAGTACTTGATTTTACAAATGCAGCTTTTGACGATGAATTAATTTTTCTTATTATGATCAAAGAGTTTCTGTGTTAATGTTTGCTACAAACAATAATATCCTTCTATAAGCATTACAACCACATACAGTATCTCTGTGTGTCCACTCACCCTGCCTGGCCTAGCACGCATGGCTGCCATGTAATGGCCTCAGGCAGACAGGCAATGCACCGCCAAGAAATGGGTTTCACTGTTTTGCGGTGTATTCAATGTGATTATTTGCACTCTCACTGTAGTCTTTATTCTTGGAAAAGAAATAACTAAAAAAAAAACCCAAATAAATAGCTGAATAAAAAATATAGGGGAAATATAAGAATGTCGATGGACGTTTTTATGTGTTGCATAAGATGGGTGACATGGGCACTGATGCTGGAATAATTAGATATAGTATGCATCACTCAATCCTAGTAAAGCAGGACCTGCATCAGAGAGCACTCACAAACACCACCACTACAGGAGGGATTATGGTACACTCATTAACAATGAGCATCACGAGTGATTGAAGCTATAGCGCCTATAGTAGCTTTTATTATTAGTTGTATTATTTATTAAATGTGTACTTTAACCTTTTCCCACTGTCAAGTCCTTCACAATCTGGCATTGTTTATTTTTTCACTGGCTCTATCACATTAAGGTATTAAACATCATATGATGAAAGAAGAACAATAGAGGACTAGAAAATATATTTTGTTATTGTGCTCATATAATGTGTAATGCTCATTATTCAGTCTGTTATTTTTTTATTTATGTACACAAATGTAGAGCTTTAGCCAACTGTCTGTACAACTGTACAATCTGTGTTGTACATGCATAAACTGAACGTTTGAAGATGAATCAATGTTTTTTAAGGGTTTTAATTAAGATGATGACCCTTCATCTATAATAATCTAATCCAATTTGACACTATTAAAATATCCCACTATGCATTCAAAACCTCACTTAAGTTATTAGTTATTATCAGCAAACTTTACTACAGAGGTCAAAGTACTCAAGTACTCATAGTTTCTCTAATATATAAGATGTTTTGGGATTGATATTACTGCTTCATTAATGTATATGTAAATTATTTTACTGCTGCAGTTGTTTAAAGTGGTGCGAATGTACTACTACTTTATATATGGTTAGGTAGTTAGCAGCTATGAATCAAATTCTATAAGATGATCATATTTTGTGAGTTTTTTCCTGATTTTGTAATAATTTATTTAGTTTGAGAAATGAATAGTTAATCATTCAGTTAATCAGAAGAATCTAATTATTTTACTTAGTTTATTGTTATATAATTATTATATAAATAAAGTTTAAAGTACAATATTTGCCTCTGAGATGTAGTGGAGCAGGAGAGCTTTGTGAGAGTCAGCGTTTGAGTGAATGTACCTAATTTCATTGACACACACACAGACCATGTTATCCAGCAAAGTTTTCCAAATTACGAGTTACAGTGAATGTACCGTGAGTGGGCGTGGTCAGTGTGGACCAATAGGATGCAACAGCCAGAGACACGTCGATTGTTTCGTGTGTCAGACATGTCAGCCTGCAGGTAGAGACCGCAGCAGGTAGATCACTGACTTTACTGGACTGAACTCCACGATGGTGAGTTAACAGAGTGTTTACAGTCTGTGTTTCTTCGTGTTCAGCCTCAGATTACACTCAGCTCGCTGTTAGCTCCTGTGTTAGCACGCTGACGGCTAACAGCGGCTCGTGTGTTTTCCTCGTCAACAGTCAATGAGACCTCAAACATGATTAACGGTTAAAATCTGTCAGCTGCTTCTCTTCCAGACGACTAACTCCTCTTTGTGTTATCTCAGGTTGTTGCTGACTCTCAGGGCTCCGACACAGGGACCATCCTTCGTGTCAGGGGCCCGCTGGAGTTCACATGTCAGCTGGACAGCACAGATGGTGCGTTCACGGACCTTTCACTGCAATATATTTTGACTTAGTAGTTCACAAATTAGGATACCATTAAGGTTTAATAGGGTCACAGTATGATTCACAGGGTTTACTTTCTTTGCTCCTCTGATGATGCAGCATTTATCTGTTACTACGTATTATCAGAAGAAAATATCCACATACTTTCCTAACAGTACCTGCAGGACCAGAGCCCAGAAATTACCAAAAACCCCAGCTACTAACCACACCTACCAGGAGCAATCTTTTATTAGACATATACATTTAACTTTTTGGTAAATAGACTGTACTTATATAGCACCTTTCTAATCTTCTGTCCACTTCACCCATTCACACACATTCATACACTGATCTCATTAGCTGCCATGCAAGGTGCCAACTGCTCATCAGTTTTAGGCTCTTTAGGAGCTAACCATTCATACATATTCTCACACAGCCTTCAGGAGCACTTTGGGGGGGTTCAGTATCTTGCCCAAGGACACTTCGACATGTAGATTGGAAGAGCCGGGCATCAAGCCGCCCCTTTTTGGCAAACTGATTTTCCTACATGATTGCCCTAATGTAGAAATAATATTTGTGGAAAAGTAGGAAATCCCATGATTTTAATTAACTAGCTTGTCCTTAATCAGTCTTGAAGATGTATGTGTAATTGTGGAATATAAACTTTGAGTATAGAATGATGCTCCTCCTCCTCGAAACATTAAAATCCCCAGAAAACAAAGCAAAGGACGTAAATTTAGTGTCCTCATTTGTAGGTTCAACCATGTTTCCTGGTGGTCTGCTCTACTTAGAGGCAGGTGCAGAGTAGACAGTAAACCATAGTAAAATGCTGATGGTAGGATTCTAGTTGTAGTTATTAGATAGAGATGAATTGATTTTGTGCAGTATAAATAAAAAGATATGCACTGTTAAAGTTGACTAATAAATAAAATACACAAAAAAATCATATGGAAGCAAGAATAAAACAATACCAGCAGGATATAAAATATAATATTATAACAGTGTAGCAGTGGTAAAGGTCTAATATTGTCTGTCTGTCTTCTTTCAGCGCTGCTCATGCATAAAGTAATCTCGAGAACATTTCAGACGCTTCACTCTCAGGTGAAATCTGAATCCTGTGTTCTAACCATCTGTGACAGTCCCATTATTATTTGGCCAAACAGAGGCGTTCATGCAACACCTGAAGAAATCTCTCCAGACACACTGTGTGAAGACTTACATCAATGGATACAGTAAGTTTTTAAAAATATTTTCAGCCTATTTTTGTTTGGCTGAATTGTAATTTTTTATGTATTTACTTCAGGACAGATGAACAGGAGAGTGCTGGCAAGAGATCTGCAAAAAAGAAAAGCAAAAAAAGTTCAGCAGTGGTATGTACATGTTTTGAATATGGAGAAAACAGCATTATAGCAGAGGATGGTTTGCATGTATCAGCCTCTGGGTACAAATCTCAGCATGTTATTGCTACACCATCCTGCTATTCACCCCAGATGGGACTCGAACCCACAATCCCTGGCTTAGGAGGCCAGTGCCTTATCCATTAGGCCACTGGGGCTCCTACAACTATTCTGAGGGGGGGGCATTGTGCACGAGTGTGTTCATTTGTGGTAACCCTGGCACTGTTATCCCTTTTAAGTCCATTTTCTATGTACAGATAGCATCTTTTGTGTAATGGAAAATCAGGGGATCATGAACATTGCTCAGTGTTGGCTACACAGCACGTTAATTGTTTAGTCTAAAGATCAAGTCAGATAAAAGTAAGAAAAAAGTTCAAGGTGACGTCTTTGGTTGTCTTGTTTTATCTGACCGATAGTCTAAAATTCAGTTTACTACCACACAAGTAACAAAAACAAGTGCTCATATTTAAGAAGCTAGAACAAGTGACTTTTTTGCATTTTTGGTTTTAAAAAAAATCCAATTAATTGAGTCTGAGACTAAAAATAGATAGCAGATTAATTTTCTGTTGATTGACTTATTGATTAATCAAAGTCTTTTCAGCTACAAACCTAAGGCTTTAGGTTGTCTTTATGGTGTCTGTGTGTGCTTGATCTTGAATGTAAATCCACACTTGTCATTCAGAATGTCATCAACCTTCGCCTGATGATGGAGGTGACGAAGACTGGCCCTGTTTCTGCTCCGATCCTCAGCAGAACAGTCCAGAAATCCCACTTCCTGTCTACAACTCTTCCCATGGACTGTGTCATCCGAACCACCTGCAACGAAACAATCAAAGAGTATGTCTCGCCTTAAAAACATGTGATTTTATATTACTCACCACCAGTCACTACCATGAATCTTTCTGCACGTTGTCTCTCACTGAGAAAGCTTTTTGTTCCGCTGTTGCAGTGCCTTTGAGCGCCTGTTGGCGGCGCTGACTCATCAGCTGTGTGAGATGGAGAAAGTGACCCTGCAACACATGAAGGGGACCTCACTAGTGAAACCTGAACCGCTCCACTTCCTCCTTCCAGAGCCAAAAGGACTTGTGACAGTGGTTTACCCAGCAGGAGTGCCTGACAGCCAACTAGAGACACAACGTAAGGTAAGAACCACAGATTCTTTAAAATCCCACACAAACAGGCAGGCAACACGAAGTTTCCCTTACATTCATTGTTCAAACAACATACAGCATATTGATGAATATATGTCCATCCAACAGGCAGCTGATCCAGCTCATTGTGCATGAAATACTAGTTCAACTTTGTTTGTTTTTAACAAGTTTTTTAAAATTATATTACACTCAAAATGTCTTTCTACATAGGAATTGCATCAACAATTCGAGCTGCCAGATGACTGGCCCTGTTTTAGAAGAGCCAACGCTTACCACTTTCCCAATGAACCCTACAAAGATGGTTACCTTCGAAACCCTCATCTATTCCTCACACATCCCACCCTGGAAAATGGAAAGGTACAGACAGTTACCAGAATAACGATCTGTCTCTTCTTTTAAAGATGGATACTGAGACATACTCTGCAAGGAATAGTAGCCCCTTTTCTCATGTGTGTGTTTGTGTGTCTTTTCTAGGTGTACTTGGTCCAGGGGAACTACAGCTACCACCACTACATGCAGGATCATATGGATGACAATGGTTGGGGCTGTGCTTATCGCTCCCTGCAGACCATCTGCTCCTGGTTCCAGCAGCAAGGCTACACAGAGCGGCCTGTGCCCACACACAAGGAGATCCAGCAGGTACAGTAGTAGTCCTGTAGATAGGATGCACAGCATACTGTAACTACCACAATACAGAACTGTTCAAATGGGTTTCTCTCCAGGCTTTGGTGGATGTCGGAGACAAACAGGCGTCCTTTGTCGGATCACGGCAGTGGATCGGATCCATCGAGGTTCAGGCTGTTCTGAACCAGCTGCTGGAGATCACTTCCAAGATCATGTTTGTGAGGTGTGTTCTGTGATGCTTATCGATAACACCTTGTTTGGTGATGTACATATTATTATTTGGATTTATCTGAGAATAAATGTTTGTACTCTTTAGTCAAGGTTCTGAGTTGGCCTCCAAAGGCAGAGAACTGGCCAACCACTTCCTTACTGAAGGGACTCCTATCATGATTGGTAAGTTGGAACTATTTAAGAATTGTTCCTAAGATAGCAAAGCCAGACTAAGTAACATCTCATTTACTTTTACTACCTGTGTTGCAGGAGGGGGAGTTTTAGCTCACACTATTCTAGGTGTGGCGTGGAGTGAGACCACCGGGCAGATCCGATACCTCATCTTAGATCCACATTACACTGGAGCAGAGGACTTACAGGTTATCACAGACAAGGTAACTGTTCGAAACGCCTACATCTCTGGGAAGTATACATCTTCATGTGCTGTAAAATGTTGCATATGATATGTATGTTGTCTTTTCAGGGCTGGTGTGGCTGGAAAGGACCAGAGTTTTGGGATCAAACTGCATATTATAATCTGTGTCTGCCTCAGAGGCTGAAGATCATCTGAACTTTCACAACATTTTCAAACAGACATCATCTGTAAAGCACCTGCAGAACCTGTTTGTTCAATTTTGAAAGTTTTATTAATTCCTGTAATGATAATTCAGATTAGTCAAGTCTTACATAAAGTGTTGTCTTAGCAACAAAGGCACATCTAGAGATGGATATAAATTTATATGTAAAAGAGAAAGTGATCTGTACTTTATGTACTTGGCATTTTCAAAGTATGACAAAGACATTTTGTTTTGAGTTTGGTCATTACTCAGTGTCATCTGTAGACAAACTAAGCCACCATGAGTGAGATGTAAAATGTGGCCTTGACTCACTTCTGTTGCTGGATGACATGGGCACAGGTAGAAGGCATTTTCTACTCATCATTAAACTGCACTTCTTATTTTACAGTCAACAATTTTCCTTTGTTCCTTTTTAAATTCTAGAAAGTATTTTATTTAAATGGCCATTTCTCTGATTCTAGCTTCTCAAATTATGACAATTTGATGTTTTGTTTTGTCACGTGAGAGTCGAATGTCTTTGGGTTTGGGTCTGATTGGATAAAGCAAGAAATCTGAAGACATTACATTAGGATTTGGGAAATTATAATGAGCTCATTTCACAGACAATAAAATAACAGACAACCAAGTAACACAGGACACTGGACAAATAATTACATTGAGGGATTATTGTTTTGAATTAATTACACTCATTCTTATGCATTCTATAATATATATATTTGCTAGTGAATAAATTAAAGTGAAATTACACTAATCCTCATTTAACTGTAGACCCCCTGGAAACATTTAAAGGACCCCCGGCCGCTCATCTGAGTCCCACCCTGAGAACTATTTGTGTAGAGAAGTAGTAGCCCGGTCTGTGCTACTGACCCCTCTGACACAGCCCATTATTGTAAAACAATAACTCCCTGTAATTGAGTTTTCACAACCACTCAGTTGTCAGAGTCAAATGCTTTTCTCACCAGTAGGCATAATGAAATGTGAATTTTCTTTAGAGGTCACAGAAACGTTCTCATACATGGTCTGATTGTGTGGGACTGTGACAGAAATACCCCCATTCAAACCCCATCTCTACCCATCCTGCATTGGCATGTAAATTGTATGACAGTGACCAGACACAGGTTTAAACTCTAGATTCACTCTAGTCCTTTTGTCCCACGACATTGGTATTTCATTCGTGTGTGTGTCACTTCTAGGTCTAACAATGTTATTAAGAGGAAACCCGTGACAAATTGCAATGTCAGGGGACGCGCCTTCACATAATCCCCTTTCTTGTTAATGGGTATGCACTAGGGGGAGCAGTTACTATGGCATAATAGATCCCCAAGGAAAAACTACATGACCTCCTATCTGTTCCTCCACCACTTCTGATTCTTAATATGTTTAAGCCTTTAACTGAAAAAGACAAATCACTGCAGTGAAACTTTTTATTTGGTTTCTCTGTTAGCTAATATACTGTGCATATTGTGCTGAGAAGCTGCTCAGTGGCCAGACTGTATTAATATGCTGATGCCTGTCACCCAAAAAATCACTCAAAATATAACAATGAATAATTCACTTAATAGAAGAAATACAAACAAACACACAATTGTAGAGCTGACTCACTCATAATGCAAATGTACCGTATGTCGACTCAACACATTTATTAAAATGTGCTACAGACATATACCATTTGTTACACTGCAGCCAAAATCAAAACAAGAGATTTAACCACAGTGTTGGAATGTAACTAAATACATTTACTTAAATTTGAAGTACTTTACTACAGTATTTACATTTATTGCTCTACTCCACTGTATCTGAGAGGCAAATATTGCACTTTTTACTCCACTACATTTGTCTTGTTTAGTGTTTCTTTGAGAGTTAAAAAAAAAAAAAAAAAAAAGTATCCTACTTCTTAATGACTCATAATATGCTCATGTAATGTATGCCAACTCTCCTTGTTTATTGTTAGCTGATTGGGAAATTAACTTAAACATTACACAGTTTATAATATACAATAAATAATAAACACTGGAAGCTATATGTACATTCAAATACCTTTAATAACTCTATTACAGCAGAAATTAATTTACTATAATTAAATTCAATACTGCAAACCGTTATATTTACTTCAGACTCAATATTGTCGACACTTGTATATTTTTATTGTTTGTTTTGACTTGGAGGTCTTTTGCTGTTTGATTAAAATGATTTCACTTTCATCATTTTCTTTTAATAATATTAAATTAATCAGATTTAAAGCAGTTGAGCGCACGAGCAACACTATATAGCAGAGCTCTACTGCGCAGCAACCGTTGCCAGGAAGTGACGTTGCATAGTTACAACTCACAGCAGCAGCCAGCTGAAGAGCCGCTAACGAAAGGTTTGTTTTTAAGCGTTTCACTTGTCCGTTTTCTCAGCGGAAAACAGCCTCTCCGAAGAAGTAGACGCAACTGTACTTCATCTGAGACACTGTCTATCGAGCGAAGCCTCGCCAGGGATGGTATCTTTGCCAAACACGTACAGCTGGAGTAAATTATGCTAGCTATCAAGCTAGCTACCTTAAGGCTTAACGGTATATTAAGCGACATGTTTGATGCTAAGTGACGCATTTTAAAATGCGTCTTATAGAGTTTTATGTTTTAAGGTGTAGTTTTCCTACAGCTATTTGTTTCTATTTATGCTTTTATGGTTTTTATTGAATTAGACTGCAACCTGCTTGAGATGTGAAATCTGAATCAGCTTTTGCCAGTGTTACATTATTTTATTGTGGTAATACATTGTACAAGTGCAGATTGAAAAGTCTTAACTGATATCTCACAAAGAGAAGATATGATACATGTAGACTTGATTTTCACTCTTGATGGATTACACAATAGAGGTTGCTAAGATGTTTTTATGGAACTGAAAGAAGCCCAATGGAGTGGTAGAAAAAATGCATTCAGTCTGTAAAACGCAGCAGCACAGTTTGGATTAATAGATGGATGTGTTAAAAGTTATCTAACACCACAATTTTATACTTCCTAACAGGTTCAGCGTGTTGAGGAAGGCTGCCATGTTCAACCCCAGTGATCTAGAAGGTGAAGTCGATCATTCGTTTTTCGACAGTGACTCTGATGCTAGCAGAGATGGAGGGAAGAAGATGGAGAAGGTTGAAAAAGAGATTCCACCAGCACAGGGGAGGCTACATGCAAAACAGACCGAACACAGAGAAGGTGGATTGTCCCCGAGGACTGATAAGACTAAAAAACACCTGAAGCCAGCTGAGAATAACAGTAGCAACAGAGCAGAAAAGAAAGAGAGCAGCTTTCAACCAAAGGAAGAAGAGAGGAGCAGAGCGTCAAGCCTATCATCTGTTGCCTGCACATCAGATAAAGTCATCAATAATTGTAGTGATACTGAAGAAGACTCTAATTTACACTCTAAAAGGTCCTCTGGGACTTTTATGGCTATGTTGGCTGATGCCAGAGAAGCACATTATAAGGATGTGTACAGTGAGAGTCCAAATGAGTCTGAAGAAGAAACATTATCATCCAGTCCCAAACACTCAAAAGGGAGAAATAAACAATCGCCTAAAAGAAGGATAAGAAACCGGCGCACTCGAAGTCCATCCCCCACTTCCACTGAGGCCAGCGTGGACGCAGACTCAGAGAGCTCTTGTAGCAGTAGCTATGGGAGACGCAGTTTAGACTCCCCCACCCTTCCCAAGCCCAACAGGTCTGCTTTATTGCCTGGAGCGAGAGGGATCCGAGCAGGCTCAGCAGGATCTCGGGATGTGCCTGCCAGCCATAGAGAGGAGTCAGATGATACAGTGACAGATGTCAGCCCCCTCTCCTCCCCTGACTGCAGCCCTTTCCAGTCGTTGGACCTGAACCACACAGAGGCTGAGGAGGGAAGCCTTAAAGACCAGCAGCAGCAGCAGCAGCAGCAGCAGCAGCAGCAGCAGGAGAGTGTGCCCTCCAGTGGCCTTAGCGCCATACATCAGGATGAGGACTCTGAACAGGATGTGGATGAGTGTGAGTAAACTTGTGCTGTTCTTGTCAGTTATGTTCGCCATGCTCTTTGCTTTATACCAGTCGTTCCCAACATTTTTAATTAAGAAATATCTACTTGTAATACCTCATCCTTAGTGTTGACATGAGTTTTGAACAGTTCACAGAAAGTGGAAAAAAATTCAAATAGTTTGTAGTAGAAGTAGATTTCCTAAAAGTTTCTTGCATCTAGAAGCAGAAATAATGCACATTTGACTCAGAAAGTGTGTCATACAATCATCATGTAATAAGCAGTAAAGCATAAAATGAACTTCATCTCCAGTTTCACTTAACTGAGTAACAAACCCAGCCTTCTTTCATGAGGAAGTAAAATCAGTTAACCTGCTTGCTTCTACATGAACCTGTTCTATACATGAACTCAGATTTTTAGTTTCCTAGCTCTGGTTGACATACGAGTAGGTTCATTGTAATTGTGTTTCCACTGATATGTTCAGAATTCACATTTGTACCAAACTTCAACAGACCAACAACAAACACAGTAACTGTACTTTTTATCCCTCAGGTTCTCTGAGTTCAGAGAGTCAGCTTGGAGGAAAACTGGTCCTCCACTGTCCTGGAGGAAGAAACAGGAAGAACTACTCATTCACCAACGATGAGGTCCGATGTATCGATCGTGAGAACCAGCGACTTCTTCGCGAGCTTTCACGCATTTCTCCAGGGCCCAGACCAGGAAGTGCAGCGGGCAAGAAAACCCGTATGGCCAGTAAGTCACCGCTCAATCGCCTCTCCCACAGCGCACTCAACAGACAGCGGGAACAGCAACGCATCGAGAGGGAGAACCTGGTGAGTTTTGCCTCCTGTGTGAATCGACACTCATTTTAATATAGACTGTAAACAATACATTCATTTGTCTCCAGTCCACTAGATTAATTTACTGTTATCAGTGATTTTATTTTCTAAAACATGTCTGCAAGTCAGTCTATTACATACTGCTGTATTTTTAATGAAATCTCTGATTTTATTATAATCAATCAGGTTATAGTTTTATGGGAGAGTCTGCAGGTTAAGTAGTTTTAAGTATTCAGCCATAATTGCCATAACTGATTAACATATTCTTGTAACCTTTATGATTATCTGCAGTTATCACTTATTATTTTAATATTTTTCTCCTTTTTTTTTTTAAACGCTTTAGTGTATTTTACTTGACAAGAAAATGTACAAAATACACATTTAGGTGTTTATTTTACTGCACATTGTCTATTTGTGCCTGTAGATTTCATCAAGTTAGCATTAGAGAATGCCTCATTTGCATATTTGAACATAACATTTCAGAAAACCTGTAAGTAATCAACTGAAGAGTTTCACAGTGATATCTAGTGATTAAATGCTTCACCTGTAATGTCTTTCCTCAAGGACACTAGTTGGATCGATTGTAGTAGTTGTAGTTGCTGTCAGACTCGGGGTGCCACCCCTGAAAGCAGACACGGATGGACTTGGACTGATGGCAGCAGGTGGCAGGCTCGCACGAGCGCCACAGAGTGACATTATAGACAGTTCGGCATCTGCAGCTTTAGCCTCTCACCCCATATATTAACCCTGCTCGACCACTTTGTGATAGAGACACAGGGCAAGAAACACAGTTCAAGAACTTATAATTGGCAGCCAGCAGAGAGTGATTGCCTCCTCTCACAGGTGGTTTAAGTGAACACAGGAAACTTGCACTGATTAACCGATGCTGTCACGTATCTCTGTCATCATCACTGATTTGAGATTTACATCAAACCTGATTGTTGTTTTATTCAAGAAACGTGATCCAGTCATTTTCAGGACAGACTGTTCTCTCTCTCTTGAGTCTCTACGTTGTCAGAAGTGCTTTTCTGTGCTATCTATTCTTAGAGTGAAGTAACTGAATCTGCCACCCCACACATCACATGGAAGACACCCCGTTTGTCCTGCACAAGTACAACTAGTTCTGTGTATGTCAAGATTGGTCAGTTACACATTAAATATTAATTTTCTATTAAAGAAGTGATATTAATACAGAGGGCTGGATTTTATTTGGAGAGATTTCAGATTATTTGTGAGTTGGAGATGCAGTAGGTGGCCACTCTGACTGCAAATAGATGCCTGCAGTGTCTTTTTCTGACCTCTGGAGGACTTGTGAACTTGAGTAGAACAGTCTCTTGACTGTTGAGCTTTTTGCATTGCTTCACATGGAGTTTTAGCTTACTGAACGGTTTCTGCACAGCATGCATGTGGGAGTGTGACTGCATGTATGACATTCAGCCACTTGCCAACACTGTTTTGCCTCATGCTGTTCGGTTGATTGTGTTTGCTGTGAAGTACCAGATATTTTCTGTGTTCTATAATCTAATTGGGAGATGTGGAATGGAGACTGTTTGTGTTTTATCTCTGAGGCAAAGACTTTTTATTTGATGAATGGTGTAAACACTTCTTAAATGTTACACGGTGTTTTACACATTGTATTGTATGGTTATATTTTATATTTATATTTTAAGTATAACCATCTTAACCAAATGCCATAAAACTCATTCATGCATTTATTTAAAGTAGATTAGATTACTATAATCTCATTTTTATCAGTCTCCCTAAACAGTCCATTGATAAAATAAAGTAATAAATTCAGAAGTCTGCTGCCAAGCTTTTAACTAGGATAAGAAAGAGAGAACATTGAGAGAGAGAGAGAGAGAGAAATTGATATGTTTATTTCATAGTACAAGTAGTACAAGTACTGAGACAATGACATGCAGTATAGCATCTAACCAGAAGCAGCATAATGTACATATGTATAGAGATATATTAATAACAGTGGATAAACTATTTATATGAATACTAATTATATGGTGTGGGTGTAAACATAAATAATGCCCTACCTCCACCCTCTGTGAACAACTGAAAACATTTCTTTAACTGTCACCTAACCTAACCGTCACCTTCCTTTGTTTTGTTTTTTTTTTGTCTTTTACATATGATATTGTTCTTCTTTACTTTACTTTTCATATTTTAACTTACTACTTGTGTACCAGGTCTTGCTATTTGCTGTTTTTTTTGTTGTTTTTTTTAATTTGTTAATCCTGCCAGTGATCCTTGCTGCATTTTTAGGTTTCATGGTTGATTTCTGGTGTAACACATGCTCAGAGGCACTGCTGACTTTAAGAGCAAGATATTATGAATCACTTTTATATTCAAAATGATCGATAGCTTTCCCAATAAATATAAATATATATATGTGCTCTTTCCAAGGTGAACATCACTGAAAATTCACATTACAACTGATTTTAACAGTGTGCTAGTATTATTACCATTTACAGTATGTTTCTGATCATTATTAACCAGATAAAAAAATGTCATTATGTTCTGTTCAGGCTTTCCTAAAGAGACTGGAGTCCGTCAAGCCTACACCTGGTCTAAAACGCTCAGAACAACTGGCAGACTACCAGCGACACGTTGGATACCTGGGAGGTCCTTCGTATCCCATTTCTATGTCCACCACAAGGAAAGAGAGGTCTACCAGCAGGACATCCTCAGGTAGGTAACTGTAGGTAACACATTTTATTGTTAATTTATGTAGCCTATTCATATGACAACATGGTGACTGAATACCTGCTCACGCAAGGTCCTCAACCTTTAGACTGTTTGAACAGCAAACAGCATGTTTCTTGTCATAGCAAGGCTATAGGTATCTCTCCATCCAAACAAATATTTAACATGTATGACTAAACCATGTGGGCTGGGAAATGTGGATTATTTCTTTAAGACAGCTTGTGAGGGAGCTGCACCTGCACACACAACCTTCACAAGAGCAGACTGACAGC
The DNA here is from genome assembly GCA_028641955.1 of Protonibea diacanthus. Taxonomy (NCBI): domain Eukaryota; kingdom Metazoa; phylum Chordata; class Actinopteri; family Sciaenidae; genus Protonibea; species Protonibea diacanthus. The sequence goes on from CM053977.1 coordinate 6,144,005, forward strand.
AGCAGAAGTGTCTGTAGTCATTTTGTAGCAGCCTGGTGTTGTTTGCATGTGGCGATTTAATCAAGGTAAACAGAGAGGATGAGCATGTGGCAACGTGCTGCGATGCTCCTCTCAGATTGAAGGCTGCACATTTGTCACACGTCTCACCTGCTGCCGTCAGATGGCTGCAGAGATTCAATTAACAGAAGAAGACTTTCAGACAGTAAAAACAGGCTGTGGATGACTGATACCGGTAAGAATCACCCATTTGTTTATGGGTGTTCCTCTTTTCATTTTAAAACATTTTTAAGGCACAGATGTCACTGGTCCTCTTCCACAGTGTCCACCATCTTGTTTCACTGGCTCGTGAGGGTGTTGCAATCACTAATTATACTGCTAGATGCCACTAAATCCTAAACACTGGTCCTTTAAATGAATGCACTTGCCGAAAAGTTTATAAAACATTGAATAATGTTTAAAAATATTTTATATTTTCAGCATTTTTGCATAATTACTGTCAAATTGTGTAAACTTTTTGTCCTTGATGGATTCAAGAATACACTGTTGTATGTGCTGAAATGTTCAGATATTAAATGTAAGTTAAATTTTTCTTCTTAAATTGGGAATTTGGAATAAAAATGAATGTATTTATATATTTATATAAATATCTCTCTGTCGTTCACACCAGCAGGTCCAAGGCCGGTCAGCTCCAGAGCAGTTTCCATCACCACCGATTCCAGCAACACACCCATTCCTAGGTCAAAAAAACTGAATGCAGCCCGATCAGCCTGGTGCTGAGAAGATTGCTGTTTACAGATATCTGATCCACAAAGAAGCGCATCGCTGGTTCCCTTTAGTGGCACCTGTTGCTATCCATTCATCACAAAAGCTTCGATTTGGAAGGTACAAAGCTGAAAGGATCACCACTTCGGTGATTTAAGTCATCATGCTCATCAATTATAATAATGAACTTTTTCTCCACTCTTCATTGCTGAAATATGGCAAATCGATATCAGTTTAGAGCTATTGTAATGCATTTGAATAGTTCTGTTGTGGCTTCTGAATACTGCAGTAGCTCTTTGCACCAGTTAGCTAGCTGTATGTTTCTTGGAAATATCGTCTAGACTTCAGCAGCCGTGTTGAAATAACCAATGTTTCAGTGCTTATTATATCGAGTGATGTTTACAAAAAAGTTTTATTTTGCCACCCTTTTCTCATATTTGTACAATTTATCATGCAATAGAGAATTACGCTTTTAAATGCAAAGCAAATATAAAATATATATATTTGAAATTATATTTTGGTGTTTTATATATTCTGTTCCTCATTTTTTAAAAAGCTGGTTGTTCCACCAGTTAGCAGTGAACTACTTTACAACTTAAAATGGTCATGTCTATTGGCAGCATAAATAGAATATAATAACTTTGTTTTCATTAGTTTATAATCAGCTGAAAATAAGAATCGTGTCACATTAGGATGAGACTTTTATATCTACAGAGGGAGTCGGCCCTCTTCCAGTCTGCTGTGTCTGCCATGTTGAACGATCATGTTTATGAGTAGCCCAGAACCAACAAACTTAACACTGGCTTTTGCCTTTCACAGTTGGAGTTCATGCACATTGTATCCTTCATATTAATGAGAGGGTGAAGCGAGGGGTATTCAATCAGATGCAATCTGCAACCTCACTGTCAGATACACTAAATCCTACACACTGGACCTTTAACTGTAGATGACGGGTTGCCAAGACAACAGAACATGCATAAAAAACACTGGATTATTAGACTAATAAATCTTTATTCTTAATAAAATAATATGTGAGGTGGGACACATGGGTCAGAGTGGTCACGACATAACACAAGGGCCTCAGCAACTGCTCATATGACAGGGTGGTGACATCACTCCTTTGCATCATCATCATCATCATCATCATCACAACCGCTCCACTGAAACACCGGCTTGACTTTGTCACACTCAAAGACTGTTTGTGCCTTTTGACACGTCGTAGATGGGATATATACAGATTTCTGAGGAGGCATGGTAACCCAGGTCACTTATACCTACCCGTCCCGGGCCGTCGCAGAAGGGTACATGCCCACAATGTAATTCACCACAAGCTGTTAACACTCTATCACAAGAATTAAGACTTAAGCAAAGTGAAGGGTTTCCTTGGGGACTAAGAGATGAGAAAGTTTTTATGTGAACTTCTTGATCTCGTCATACAGCACCAACACAAAGGCACCACCCATGCCTCTGATCACGTTGGACCAGGCACCCTTGAAGAAGGCTTTTCCTCCCTCATCCTTGAAGATCTTCCTCCAGCAGTCGATTGTGCCCTTGTACATAATATCAGCTGTGGAAATGGAGACACGGATGGTGATGCGTTATGCTCATGAATGCATGCATAAAATGCGTAATTGTGCTAAATGAATCCATCACTATGAGTTACGCTCACCTCCTTTACGTCCAGACTGCATCATCATACGACGTCTGACAGTGTCGAAGGGGTATGAGACGATACCGGCTGCAGCGGTGACAGTCTGGGCGATCATCCAGCTGACGACAATGTGCGTATTCTTGGGGTCTGGCAGCATACCTGTAAGAGGAATGAGTTAAGACACCTGGTTGTCAGGAGACAATACACATAAACTACGCACATGACCAAAGTCAGGTCAACCAGATGTGCGCACCTTTAGCTGTGTCGAAGCATCCGAAGTAGGCTGCTCTGTAGATGATAATACCCTGCACCGACACGTTGAATCCGAGGTAAAGACCTCTGAGGCCATCAGTTTTGAAGATCTTGGTGAGGCAGTTTCCAAGACCAGTGAACTCTCTCTCAGATGCACCCTTGCCGATGTCGGCAGCGAGTCTGGTTCTGGCGAAGTCGAGAGGATAGACGAAGCAGAGTGAGGTCGCACCAGCGGCACCTCCAGATGCTAGATTACCAGCGAAGTAACGCCAGAATTGTGTTTTTTGATCCACACCACCGAGGAAGATCTTCTTGTACTTGTCTTTGAAGGCGAAGTTGAGGGCTTGGGTGGGGAAGTAACGGATCACATTGGCCAAGTTGCCTCTCCAGAAGGAGATGAAACCTTGTTCCTTTGGGATTCTTACCACACAGTCAATGATTCCCTTGTACTGTGTCTCTGCGGTGATCTGTTTGCTGGCATGCTGGACCTACAAGCAAAGACAATAAAAGCTCATGAAAGAGACGCATGACTGCCCCAAAAAAGTCTCTCGTAAAACTTTGCACAAAGGAACTTTGTCATACCTAATTTTCTATAGAATATATTGTTTTGTATTTTCATAACTTTTTGTATGTAATGTGTGAAGTGTTTAATAGTTGCCAGCCTGGTATTACTGTGTGTAGTTGTAGGCCCAGCAGTCCACATGCGCACTCCTGTCACTTGAGAATCTGCTGTGTATTAGATTACGTGCTTCAAGTTAAATATAGCAGTTCAATTTCACTAAATATTACTGCGCTCATCCGTTACATTGGAGTAATACTTAACGTAATAAACCTACCAATAGCTCATAAATTAGCGTTATGACCATTTTATTGAACACACATATTGGGAGGCCTTTCCGCCATCACAGCAGCAGCACTGCAAAGCCCCGTGCGTAAAACCATCCCAACGCTGACGCAGGATCTCACACTTGCCCCTTGACATTACGCACCGGACTATAAGAGCTTACAAGTTGCACAAGTGGACTTTTTTTCTGCTAAAGACTTTCTAGATTTACATTTAAGCGTTTGGTTTATCAGTAACCCAACATTTACGCACAAAGCAATGAACATGCGGCCATGCTTTGGGGAACAATTAGTTCAATTATTTTACCTGCAGCAACAACTTGACTCTCTCAATGGGAGCGACAGCTGTTTTGGAGATGGCAGCGGCAACACCACCTGCCAAAAAGTCCTTAATGAAACTAATCACCGCGTCCGACATGGTTGGATGTTTCTTGTGCTGATTTGAGACCCCTGACTGTTCCAAACTCCTCTAAGGTCCTCAAGGAAACCCAACGCCCCTCCAAATGGACGAGAGCACCCCCATCTGCCCTAATATATCGGGGCCATTTATCGCGAGAATTTTGAGTGATGGATTTGCATTTTGTCAAACAGATAAACGAGGTTGAATAAATTTCCGAGGTTAAAGTTCAAGGTGTGCGCCATGTTCCTGAAGTTAAGAGGGGGGCCAAGCCGGGGACGTTTAAAGGACACAATATGTGTAATTAGATTAGTATTAAAACACAGATTTATTTCTAATCTAATCTAACCCTGATCATGATAAAGTATTTTACCTTAAATCCTGCTGCCCCAAACCTTCTCAGCCACAATCCAAACATACACTTGGGGGTCAGTTGAGTTTCTAGAAGCCTTAAAATGAAGAAAGTAGTTCTGTGTAGTGTATGTTAAAGGTGATTAACTTTGAGACACTTTACAGGCACCCTAAAGAATATAGACCTTTTTAAAGATTTCACAGTTTGTATTGTATGACCCTGACAAAAACTGAGATCCACACACAATGACCTCCTTCACCTCATTATGAATATGCTTAAATATATACACATAAGCTTGCTTTTAGGCCACTAAAGAATTATTTCAGATTGAAATGCAACCTGTTGTTTCTAGGTCAGAGGTCAGATGGATGGGGAACTTTCTTTTTTCCTGATAAAAGGAAAATAAGAGAAAAGGCATTCAGTTGAATCTTCACTCATAACTTGTCCTTATTTTATTTTATTTTTAATTTTAGACTGGCCTTTCTGCTCTCAGCTCACTGACAGTTTTGCTGCACATTCCTTTTTGGCACCTGTTGAAAACCCACGTCAAGCCAGCTCGAGGTACGCCGGGTAAGAACGGAAAGGACTTTGAAAATAAGTTTCCACCAGTACCACAAAAAGAAACACAGTGGGTTTAGTCAGTTTTATTGTGAAATATCTTTCCGGAAGTGTGATTCTGGCTCACTTGACACGTGGGACGTCAGATATGACACGAGACAGCAACATGATCCAAAGTAATGAGATCCAGAACGAAGCCAAGTTGGCTGAATACAGCTCAAGACACGCTGTAAGTATAACAGCTTCCAGCCCACCAGCCGGGTTGGATTCCAAGACTACTTCATTCATACAACGATAAAGCATACAGCTGACAATAAGATATCAAATATGTGCAATAATGCAATTATAATAAGGAGAATAACCACTTTAAAAATGTGATATCTGTGTCGAATATGAAGAATATGAAGCTTAATGATCTCCCAAAGACCTATTAAATTGAACGAAAATGAAAACAATGTAATAGTAGTAGTAGTAATAATAATAATAATAATACAATAAGATAAATGAGTTTCATTGAGGTTTCCCTCTCTTGGTCTTTGGCACTGTAAGTACCACCTCACGGCCACGAGGTGGCGCTGCTGGACTGCGTTGATTCACAGGCAAGCTTCCACAGTTTCAAGATGTTTCCTAACAGGATGAAATCAAACTAATATAAGATGAGATTTATATTTTCATAACTTTCTAAATGAGGACATTTCATCTGATGAGAGCCAAAAGATAAGATTCATTTTGTGAGGATTTAATTTGTAGATTGCCTCATTTTTTCCCATGTTTAGTAAGAGAATAATTCGTCATGATGACATAATTTAATTCATGTCTACTACTTGTATTATGTTGCTTCATTTAGAGCAGGAGCTACATATTATGGTACACCTTGCCTGTAATGTATTGGCATTGGAGTGACACGAAATAAAACAGTGAGATGATGCATCACACTAACTCCTGGGATTTTTCCCTAGTATCAAACATCACCTTACTAATTCTTTTAGTTTATGTTATGGGATGTAAACCCAGTCATTAACAGGATAATACACATCTTGAAACTTCTCTTCATTAGTCTATATTGTTGTTGCACAGTGAGTAAACTGATGTAAACTCAAGTAATTGCTAATCAGGCTGTTGTGATTCTTCATTTCTCGTCTCCCTGCTGCCGTGTTGTCCTGTCTACATTAGTCAGTGGGTGGCACTAGAGAGCTGACTTACATTAAAGAGCATCACTAATATCCCCAGGGTCCAATTGTGGTACCCAGTAAACAGGTGCTTTTTCCTCATTTACTCCACACTCCACTCCACAACAATGCAAATAATGCAGCACTTTACTTGTTCTCCCACAGGGAAATATCCTTAAGTAGCTCCACCAGTCAGGTCAGAGGTCAGGCTCAGCTGCAAAGCTGCAACCTTAGAGCTGGTTCGCGATTCAGTATCTTGTTCACTTCCACACTCCAGTTAGGCAGATGCTTGCTGACACAGGGGCTTGCACCTGCTTTTAGACAAGCAAAAGTCAGCAGTTTCACTGCACGTACATTTGCTAATCACTTGGCAAAGAGTTTTTCTGTTCATGTCTTTCTCTTTTTCATTCTGAGCTGTCAGGGATTGTCTGATTTTATGCCATTATTTAAAGTTAACAGTTATTATTTAGATCAATTTTGTTTTGGCTACAACAAATTAAACTTCCTCTCAAATTTTGCACATTGTCATAGAAGAATAACCAGGAATTGGTGTTAGAAATTATGCAGACTGAGGTTTCATATGAGCAAACCTGCCTCTTCTGTTTATCTTTATTTTATCCATTTGTCCAAGAAAGATTATTTTGTGGGACTCAAAACAGTCACTCATGCAGAGTTATCAATTAAAAATATCTAGTAACCATTTCCGTGGTTGGAGGAGACTTGTCAGAGTATGTTGTCCGACACATCATCAGCATCAGAAAATTTCTCTTCTCGTATTATTTCTAAGAAAAAAAAAGCTTTAATTCTGAGTTTAGCGCCGTTGAAACTCTTTTTGTGTGATTATTTAAATCTGATCTAGATTTGCGAAAGTCGTTGCTCAGTAACCTTGGATTGAAGGAGGGGTCGTGGAGGGGGTGAGGGCTTGGATTTGCATTTTGAGTATGAAGAGCTGCAGGTGTCAGACAGTTAGACCCCCCGCCACACACATAAACATGCACGCATGCATACACAAAACCGTTACGCACAGCTCTAACACCAATACAGTCGCTGATTTTATCTGTTAAGAAGCAACTGTGACAAGCATCTTTTTATTCCTCTGGTCCCCTACAGTCTTAGACCTCAGATCTTAGACCAGCAGAGACTCAAAGATAATGGAGATTATGAATGTCAGACAGGGTTAAAACCACAGATATTAGGGTCAAAACTCACCAGCATGGAGCCACCGGTGGCTTCTGACTCCGCTATTTGATTCAGACTGAGTTACTGGTTTGATTTAATTCTTCTATGAACTAATTCAAAGTAAGAGACAAACTCAGAAATAACAAATGTGTTTAAACAGATTTGCGTTGACGATTGTCTCTGAATACTCAACCTAATGTTGTAGTCCTAACCTAAGACCAAGTCATGACTGAGACTTGAGGTTGAGCCCAAGTTAAGACCAAGACAAGACCAAGATATTCTCTACTTAAGTAGCTAATATGTGGGCAATTTTCCAAATGTCTTTGGCCGTCTCCGTAAGCTTTGTATTGCAGAATTTACGGACTGTTGTGTGTTTTCTTTTGGACGCCTTTGCAGATTAAATCTCTGTGGTTTAAATAGCCAAGTTTTATTACAGAATATGTTGCTGACATCTCCTTCCAGACAGCTTCTTCTCTCATCTTCATCATCCACTTTCTTGAAGTGGGTAACCTCCACGCAGTACATATTGCATTGTGTGTTTCTGGTATATCAAGCAGCATTATCCAGTGCAGGACAACAGGGCTACGTGTAAACAAAAGCTCAGTTTCCTCCTGAAAGGAGATCATATTAGCCGTTTATTCCCTCACAATGCTCCATCCCACGAGTCTCGTGTTTAACGTCACAACGTTACAATCTCTCTTGCCTCAAATCCAGCAGGCTGGGATGCACACTGAGTTCTCCTGAGCTGATTTAGAGACTGAGCTCTCCGGGGCTCAGGGGGAAGGAGATTATTTAAGTGTTTCCCCTCTTCTTCTCTGTGGTGCCATTATTGGATGTTGGCCTGTTTTCATTAATGTTAAAGAGGTTGACAGGGGACAATATGAGTGAAAAGCATGTGTGTGTGTGTGAGAGAGAGAGAGAGAGAGAGGGGTACAGCTGACGTTTCTTACCCGCAGTCAGGGCAGTGCCCATGGCAGAGGTGGACAAACACACACACATATAAACACACCGCTGTGTAGAATGAGGAGAAATCCCCCATGACCAATCAGGAAGCCCTGGAGACACACAGTCAGTGGGAGACGAAGAGATGGACATGGTAGGAGGTGGAGGTGGGGGTGGGAGACACAGGCTGAGGGAGAGAGGCAGAAAGAAAAGAAGTTCATGAGAAAGAGGGCTGGGCTGAAATGAAGACCGGGAGAAAGGGAACGATGAGAGAGAAAGACGAGATGTGAGTGAAGAGTAGGAAGTCTAATGTGACCTCAAAGCTCACCATCAGTTGTCCTTGTACGGTATCATCTAAAAATAACTAGTAATAACTTGAAAGGTTGGGCAAAGGTTCAGCACACTCCAGTATGTTGGTCTAAACATGTCTTTAAGTTCCCAGTATGGCTGGAAAATCTGAAATCAGGCAGTTTTACTTCACTACATGTTTCTTCAGAACATGGTTTCAGCACAACAAACTTTGTTTCCAAATGTCTTTGGGCACATACTGTTCTGTCAAAGGTGCTACTTTCCCCCAGCACGACGGAGATTTACACAAATCTGACATCTGTTTCCTCGTTATTTTACTATTCTATATTTACAATACTTACAATACAATACTTAATATTTACAATGTACAATTCTGTTTCTCTACAGACCGTCTCCTGACAGTACCTGCCTCAGCCAGACAGTGTAAATATAGTTTTAGGGACGTTTGCAATATATTATCGGTATCAGCCGATAAAGGCTTCAAAATTAAGTATCAGTATTGGCCCAAAATAAAAAGTTCTGTATATATGACAGTCTGTTCCGTTATGCTTATGTGAGACGAGTATGCCTTTTGTGTGGACATGGAAGGAGGAGCCAATTAAATTTCATTTCTTCAAGACTACAAATTTAATTGCCCATCTTAAGAACTGCAATCCGAATCCGAATCTGATTGTTCTTTGCAATTAGGTGCAAAAAATATATCCATATATCTGTATCGGCATCAGAGATCGGCCAGAATGAGTTGGAAAATATTGGCTATCCCTAATTTTATTATACATTACAGACACATGTGTTTCCCTTATCAGATACATAGTCAACACACACTATAAATTACAGTTGCATAGACAAAAAGTGTGTTCATCTTGTGTTAATGTTTCCAGGGTTGACACTGGTGTCACACCCTTTATTCTTCTGATGTGAGGTTTGGACTGAGAAGCAACAGTGCATGCACTGCAGCCCCTTCACAGATTAAGTTCCCTAAATTGGATAAATTAGACAAAGTAAAGTTTGCTCACAGTCTATTTGCAGAGTTTAGGGAGGCAGCAGGATGGGAATAATTGGGATTAGTCCAAATAGGCGCGAGAGGGATTGTGTATGTGACATGGTATCTCCATTAATTATTTCTGCATGATCTTACTTACTAGTTTTTTCTCTTAAGTTTAGTTTCTGGCTCTCTCTGTAGATTTATCAAATAAATCCACCGGTTGCCTAAATTGTTATTTGTCAGTACTTTAAGAAAAAAGAATCATTTATTATTCTCCAGAGAACCTATCAGTGTTTTAGCAAACAGGATTTCAGAGTATGATTCACCTCCACCCGTTAAATAATGTCTTGTGTATCGTCGGTTTTAGCACCAGGTGCAAAAATGTAAATGCAGCCCTGGGCTTTTGTAACAACCCCCACAACGTGAACGTGAAGCCAGAACAAAAACTCTCATTTCTTTACAGTTTCATTTCAGTCCCCTTTACCTTCCCCTACCTTGTTTTCTTTAGACCAATGTCTAGAAAATGTTCAATAGCAGCACTCATCTCTCAGCCGTAATAAAAGAATTCCACTTGGGCCGACGGGCGCTCAAAACAAACTAATCAATTCAGAGGAGTAATATATTTGTAGCACCCTCAAGGCGATGGTCCCTCTCACGTAAGTGTGTGAACTTCATTCATCCATTCTTCACTCTCCTCACAAAGACAATAACCTCTTCAAACCTGAAGGCTGTTAAAGACGGATTTTGAACCCTCTTAACAGCCCTCCGTCCCAAATTAGCGGGGTCATTTTAGCTGTGAAATAATCTCATCTGGTATTAGAGTGTGTAATGAGGAAGACTTTGTCACACAGCGTGTCAAGAGTTTAACCTGTTGTGTCCTCATTGTGTAATGGTGCTGGTATGTATGTAAATGTACTGGTTTTTATCATGAACACTATGCTGTAGAGAGGCTGTCCTTCCTTTTATGTTCGTCTTGTATTCAGAGTAAAAACTTTCAAATTAGACGGAAAAAAAAGAGTGACTTCACCCAATTATACAGCGGAAGGCTCTATAAACTTCTTATCTTCAACACAAAATCCTCTGAAAATATCATTCATGTCTGTTTTTATTAAGGAGTAATGGTACTTGACCAATCTTTTGAATAGGATTTGGCATGATTGCAGCATGAAGTGAACCCAGCACCAAAGAAAATATTAAGAACACATTAAAATCAATACAGCATCAAAAGTTATTTAACGGGTGAATCACTAACACTGATCATTAAAAGCTTCAGTAACATTTATTACAGCACTATTATCTATTATTTTGGCTTACTGCAAAGTGTTTGTGCCAATTTAGTAGATAACGGCTGAAACAATAGCTGCTCTCGTTAAATATGTTGCATTTTAGTACCTCCTAAGATTATCATAAAAGTGTATTCATCCATGAATGATTTTGGTGGAGGAGCTTCAGGTGAGATGGCCTGTCTCTGCTAGAAACAACAACCTGACATCAATCAGCGACAATTCTGAATAATTGAAATCATCGATCAAACACAAATACCAAAGATTTTCTGCCTCCAATTTCTGGAGGATCTGCTGCTTTCCTCTTTTTTATCTTAAATGTAAATTGATTTTATTTGGTTTTGGACTATTGTTCAGACAAAACAAGCATTTTGAAGATGTCCCTTCTGTGAAGAGCATTTTATTAATCTATTGATTGAAAAATAAAGAAAGTAATCGACTGATTAATCAGTAATATTTGTTAGTTGCAGCCACAGATTATTATTTTCCAAGTTTGGTAAGAATATTCAGGGGGTTTGTGTTTTTGAAAATCTGACAGGTGATATTAAATACTTCTACGGATGTTACATAAAAGGTGAGTGGAAACATTGCTAATACATTTCTATTCTTCTCTGTCCTTCACATTTCTGCTAATATATAATATCGAGGCACCTTCTAAATGTCACTCATGTTTAGCCAAATGAAATGTCTTACTCGTCTCTCGGTTGTTAAAGATGATCTGAAAACCTTAAAAGTAGATTAGTCTAAAAAAGCCTTAACACCTTTGATAAATCAATTGGTTTTGATGTGTGTGTGTGTTTCTGTGTCAGTCTATGTGTGTGTGCACGCATTGGTGTGTGTTGTGCTTGCGTGTTAGTGTGCCTGACAATGCATCACTGACCCTTTGATTGGGGGATAAGTCACTGCTTGTGCGTCCATCTTGATCTGATGGCCAGTGAGAGGGCTGATTGACCCCGTGACCTTTCTGTGTGTGGCGACGCTCCTCGCTGTCCGGAGCTCCTGTCAGCGGGTTAATGAGCGACGGCTGCTCAGGGCACGTTGGGCCTTGGCTAAGTGACCGGGCCGGATGACCACCCTCTGCTCTGACCCTTATGCCTCTCTACGGCCATCAGTTAAACACCCCCTCTTCTTCCACCACAACCCAACACCTCCACCGCCTCCCCCACCAAAGGGGTGAAGCTGGGACTGAGGACTTAAGCTCAGGTTTGTACAGCTGCACAAGTCTGGGATGAAGCAATGCTCCTCCCAACACAGGCAGACACACGAATAGCATTATTTTATTTTAGTAAAAAACAAAACATACAGTATTGCAAATCAAATGTTGGAGTAACCCATTTTACAAGCAGTATATAAAAACCTTATTTATGGTTTATAACACATGGTATTGTTTTTGTAAGCAGATATAAAGAAGTTAACACATGCTTTATTACACAGTATAACATAGCTGTAATGACATAAGACATGATGTGCAAATCTTTCACAGGTGGCTTTAAAACTATTGATACATGTGTTCAGACATATTATAATTTGTTTTGTTAACAGGCATTCGTTATTTGTTTATATACACCAGTTATAGATCCTTCATATGCACTTAAAGCACTTTATAATGTGTTATGAGCTAAAAATTAATTGTTCAACTGATCACAAATTTGGTAGCCGCTTTCCAATATGGCATACTTTATTAAAGCGTTTATGTGTTGTAACTTATCGATACATTAATGGTTAATAAATCCTTTATTAATGCTTTATATTTATTACATCCTTCAAGATAACTTTCTTTCTTATTGGCTTAATAGTTATCTAGATTATCTGAGGTGAAAAATCTGTGACCATTAATGTAAGACTTATTACATTTTATAACTGCAGACTTGATAGCTTCTTAAAAATTGAGTTAATAATTAAAGAAGAGTTTCTCACCTTGTAAAAACCCATCATGTCAGCGAGGGTAAATGTAAAAGTTTACAAGAGTTTACAGATTATTTGCTAAATGTTCTGCACCCAATAAAAGTTCAGTCTTCTCTATGATCTTTTATTTATAATCCTCATATGTGTTAAAACTTTTTCCCGATTTGTCTTATTCTGTCAGCAGAATGTGGCCCTCGATGCAATAGGCTTCTTTCTGGGAGCACGTGAAGTCTCGGGCCGCAGCTGAAAGCAGCCCATCCCAGTGCGGACGTTTGTTAAAGTGAACAGGGTAATGAATTTTAAACTGCTATAGTAACAACTCGCAGACATGTGGTTTTAGTGTGTGAGCATGGGTGAGTGGGTGGGCGTGAGTGAGTGTGTGTGCGGTTGGGATTTGCAGTTGTGTCTGTGTCTATGTATTTTCTATGAATGTAGGGGATATGTGCATAAATGGGGTTGGGGGCTGGGAGTCAGTCTCTGTGTACGTGTGAGTGTATGTGCTGAGGATAAAGACCTAGCAAACCAGCCTGGCTTAGTTGACAGGTGACAAGGGTTGTTTTGAATGGGGATTTTGTAATACCAACACTGAGGAAAAAGCCGGGGTACCAAGGGACCTCTGAAAAGAGAGAAAGAGGACTTTTCTTCTAGCAGTGACGGAAGAGAGAAAGGGCCGTAAAGGCTTCGAGGGACTTAGGGATCTCACTAATCAAACTGCTCCACCGTCTAGCGCCCTCATTTTTATTCAAAACGTAGAAATGCTAAATCATTCCAATCGGATTGATCCCTGTGTCAGTGCCTGTGTGGTATTTTCATTCTCCTCTTTCCGCCGTGTCCTCAACTTTGACATATCAGTCAAGCAAGGACAGAGCTGTTACAAAGAAGTACTGATCCAGAGCCAGCCTAATGGTTAAGGAGTGGCATTTTAAATGTTGTTTGTAAATTTGCATAAATTAACGGGCCCTCTTGAAACAAACCGCTTCAGATCGCCTCATGTTGACACTCGGCCTTGATATGATATGTGTGTATTGTTTCACAAACAGTATCGTCCTCATGTGTCCAGTTATTAAAAGAGTACGGTGTGTGGATGAGCGTGTGTGACAACACGTGATTAAAACACATAGTAAAAAGAGTGATATTATACTATGAATTGCTTAATAAACACTTATACATATGAATATAAACACACTTATATATTGTTGAATTTCAGCTGCAGTCACTGCGACGCTTCAACTGCTAACAGTTCACACATTTCGCACAGGCTTTAACAGTTTCAGTGGCTTTGGGCCCTTTAGGCGTCAGTTTTGCTCTGTCAGCAAATGTCAGTTTAAATGCTTCATCTAACATTTCAACCGCTGTCACTGCTTTCATATTGACAGCTGACCCTTCAGCTATTTTTAGTGCACACACTTCAACTGTCTCTGATATTTCAGCAAAGATTTCAGCTGCTGTCACTTAAACGTGCTGAACTGCTTTCACTTTTTTGGACACTCGGCCACCCTGTGTTTCAGCTTCAGCAGACACTTCAACTGCTTTAAGTTGTTTTTTTTGCTTTAACTTAAACTGTAACTTCTGTGACTCTTACATGAGCTTTGTCAAGTCTGAGATCGACAAACTGGATTTAAAAAAAGTTACCAGGCTAACGAAACATAATGTTGGTTGGATTTTGGGAAACTCACAGACTGACACTTCAACTGCTAACAGTGCAGACACATTTCATACGTCTCTGGTGCGTTCATGGAAGTTTCAAGGCTTTTGCATAACTCCTCTTCAATTGATAATTTAAGTACTCTAATCTCTACTCTTAAACACGTGATGATGATCAGTCCTGCTGCTTTCAGCCTCTACGCATCACTTTAAATCTTCAGCTGTCAGGTGACAGAAGTATTTAGACATTCAGTTGCACACACGTCTACTATCTATCTAATATTTCAACAGAGGTTTTCAGCTGCGGTAACTAAACCTGCTCAGCTATTTTAATCTTTTTCACTTTGCAACGTTGTGTAGCAAAAATTTCCGTACTTCTCGTGGATGATTGTACCCGGAGCACAGGGCACAGAGAAATGAAAATGATCATTCACCTGATTACAAGTCAGTGTAGCATCAACATGAGTTAAAATCTTTTCAATTGATACTTCAGTTGGTTTAATTTTTTGTTTTGTTTTTTTACTTTGACACATCTCACATGCACTTTACATTTTATGATACTTGAACTTATTTGCAAGGTTTTATTAATATGCATATAACTATATAAAATATAATAATAAACTGGAAAATAGTAGTAGTTAAAATTTAAAGAGTTTATGGGAAATATAGTTCTAATTTTTAGAGTCTGTTTGTCTTCTGTGTGGGAGGTGTTCATTTTGTGTGTGTGTGTGTGTGTGTGTGTGTGGCATTTGGGAGGCATAATGTCTGCATGATTAATCTCAGTGGGCGGCGCTCACATGCGTGGTGAGTTCTGCCACTTGTTTGCATCGACCTGTCTTCACACCAGACCTGTCTGCCTCCGTATCTTCAACACCTGTATCTTGAGAGTATCGATCAGTTTGTAAAGATCCTGTTAAAGGTTTAGTCTACTACTTTACTGGTCATAACAGGTATTACTTAGCCTGTGTTGAAACAATAGCATGTCTTCTGTGCATTTTTGGATCTTATCCTATACTAGACCTAAAAGTTATGATAATATCCGAGGTTCTGTTGTGTCTCTGTCTGTTTCTTATGAATTATGAAGTGAAGTGAATTCATCTCCCTGTGAGGTCCTAAGAGGAGCACTCACCATTATATCTACATCACAGCACACAGAACTGTACAATATGTCACTGTACTGTTGCACCCAAAGTGCAAACATAAGCCAGACATGAGAACAGTTTAAGTTGTTTATTAATAACCAGAGAACTTAGTGGTGGTGGTGGCTGATTGAGCGGTGAGGGAATCCACGAACGGGTGCAGGGCTGGTGGAGTCCAGAATCAGGAACGGAGATGAGACAGGGCTGGACATGGCTAATGAACGGCTGGTAGATATCCTGAGGCACACAGGGGGCCACGACGGAGAACGATCTGGCAGAGTCTGGGAGAAGAGCTTAAATTATTGAGCTGTTAAAGAGGTGTCGGGGTGTCCAGCAATATGAGTTGCTACATACACTCTAATCTGTTGGTTTTATGTAATTGGTTTAATTATCCATCATTTCTTCACACACTTATTATGCACAGTTGTTATACTCTAAGCTCCCCTGAGTGTGTTCACCTCAGTAACTGGACTAACATCTGAGTGGATTAGTGGCTGCAGTGAACAGAGAAATTGGTAATTGTATTTAAAGGAGACTAGTTTTTAGGGTTAAACACCCCTGCTGTGACCCAGCCTGTCCAGCGGAGAACATTTACCCTGGCAAACAGTGGCCTCCTCCCCCATCCCCACCACCCACATCCACCCCAACACACCCACTATACTGACTCGTAACACGCCGGGAATGGAAAGAGGAGCACCGACTCAACTCTCATCCTCTACGTCACCGTTCCGAGATTAAATCATGAAATCATTCAGTGTTTGTGTGGTCTTCCCTGCCTGTGAGGAGAAAGGATGGACCGGGTAGAAGACACAGAGAGGAGGGATCCAGCTCGAGTCAGTGTGTGGGAACCACATAGGGAGAAATCCCTGGCTGATCCTGGCCAAGACACTTTGTTTTTCTCCCCTCCGCTCCCACCCTTTCCCTCCCTCTCTTTCTCTACATCCATTTTTGGGTTTTCATTTTTATTCATAGGGTGATCGGGGTGGAGGGAAGGGTGTCAAGAAAGCAGGGGGCAGTTTGTGTGTGTGTGAGTGTAGGAGGAAGGGATTGTTGGTCGGCTGATGCCAGTGGATGTAGGTGCAGGCCTCAGACCAGGCCTGCCAACAATAGCCACAGTGTTGTTTGGGTAGTTGCATCCAGGACTCTTGGACATTCTTCCCATGTCAGTATAATCACTACTGGGAGGTAGCTCCATTACGGATTACCATATCATTAATAGTATCCATGACTTTTGTTCAAAGGCTACTTGTGTAATGTTGCCTTGTGGATGACGGCTAATCCGCTGAGCTGCAGCTGTAGGAAAGAAGAGGGGTAGATCCCACCACCAGTCTCTCTCTACCTCACACACACACACACATATAGACACACTCACTACACCACACATGCAAACACATATAGAGGCATCTCTCTGTCCATGCCCACGGGGATCAGGCCCCTGAAAGACAGATACAAACAACAGTCAAATACAAAGTTCCCCCCATAGAGAAAAAGAAACATCCATTCTACACTTCCCAACTGATCCCCTCCGTAAAGCCAAAGACCAACCCCCCGCCTCCCCTCTTCTTTCTCTCCCCTCTCCTCCCCTGTCCCCTGAGTTGGCTCTCGTCCTCCCATTAAAGCCCCCCGCTCTTTAGCGCAGCCCTCCTCTCTCAGATGGTGGGCCAGATTAGGAAGGGAACAATAACAGTTTTCAATGTAAAATGTGCATCTTGTTAGTCCTTTTTCTCTCGTCTCCTATCTTATGATGGGGAGAGAAAAGGAGAAGCGTAGGCGGCCATTCAGAAAGCTATCTGTGGGTGTCTTCTCCCCACAAACGATGGCTTGTTCTGTGGCTGTTTTAATCCTCCTATATTCTCAGTCTACCGCTGGATTTTAGCAGAGAATGCCCAACTGAGGACCTATAGACCAAGAGTTTTCACAGGCGTTTCACCTCAAAGTTTTACATCAATCTTTAGGCATTTCCTTGCAAAGAAACTTCTTACAACTCTCTTGTTAAAAGTTTTACATTTGGTCTTACTTAACAATGATTTTAGAGTAGAAATTTGATTCAAATTTAACAAGAAAATCTTGTTGCAATCTCCTTATGATACAAATTTCTTGAGATATGGCTTCTTGCAGCAGTATCAGTTAGCTGCAACACTGTTTATGAAATCAAGTGTTACTGTCACCTTTGTGAGACTGAGCCTCTTCAGTTTTATTTCAGAATTAATAAGAAATGACAAGAGCAGAGAGAAAGTGTCTGCTCGTATCTCTATTTATATTCAATATTTTTAATATTTATAGAACTTTGCTTCATTGTCTTTTCAAAGCAAATGTACAGAATTCATGCTGTTTCGTTCAAAGACTTTTAAAGGCTTGTCTAGATTAATGTCTGACACCAAACAACATAAAATTGAATTTTTCTATTCAGGGAATCACAGCAGCAGTTTGTCCGATTGTTGTTTGAATGAATCCCAGCCCCTGAGAGTCACCCCCGGCGTTGGCATGATCGTAGGGAATGCTGCCAACTCTGAGTGCAGCAGATACCTCCGAGTGATGCACTCTCACGCCCTTGTTTGTTTTCCTAATGGGAATTAATGTCGGGTATAAAACAGCACTCCTTTGTGTGTTTGTTGGCTCTGATAGTGGGAGGAGGACTGGTTTTCTGCAGTAACGCTGTGTAAACAATATGAACAAATGTTAGATAATAATAACTCAGTAGAGTTCATAGTCTAATGTTTAATTCGCTAATAAAGGGTCAAAAGCTATGAAGCAGACCTTTAATTAATAATTTTAATGAATTAATACATCTACCTGCAAATATTTGGAGGAAGTCACTGATAGCAATATATATAGGCAGTTTGTAAAATAGTAAACTAAAATTTATATGAGCCGACACCACCGGATAAATAAATCTAATCTGCATTAGCTTTTATAATAGTTTATTGGCTATTTGGACATCAGGTCATATTTCATGGCAAAACCCTTATTTGATACGGCATTCATGTGGTATTTTCACGTCAATCATACAGCAAAACAGCGTTTCTTTTGATGAAAATAAACGGTAAAATATGGAATAAAACGGCAAACCTTCAACATGAAATCACCAGTACTAATATCCTTAATAATAACTGTAATATTAGAGCAGTATATGTGTAATAGAAATGATAACTCATTTCAGCATCTGTCTAACAGGTGCAAACACCTGCAAAATGTTTGCAGTCTGTCAAGACAAAAACACTTTAACTCACTGCTCTCTGTGTCCTGAGAACAGCACAAATCTTCATCACTAACAAAATTTCAGAATCATGAGTGCACCCTGCTGGCCTGAGCGGTTTAATGTCCACCTTGTCATCACAAAGCCCCCCAGTATGAGTCCCTCCCTCTCGCTTCTCATTTCCTATCATCTCTCTACAGCTCTGTACTGCAATACAGTCTACATAAAATGCCCAACAAATACTTAAAAGAACTCAGAATCATGGAGAATTTCCTCATTACTAAAACTGGCATCATGTACACTTCATAAAACACTAAAACTTATGAGACTTTAGTAAAATATACATGTATAAATAAGGCTGTTTTCTGGCAGCTCCATCTGTCTCATTTGATGAATGACTTGTGTTGATTCAGACTGATTTACTGCCTTATGTGGTTGTTCTTCCACAGACTGCAGCTTGTTCTTGGTGTTGGACATGGGTGCCCTGCTGTGAAGGTCACGCTGAGGTCAGCGAGGGTATGACCGCTTCGCCCACCACCACGATGACCACTGCCGTACACAGCCAATCAGTCTGTTTAAACGCTGTAGAAACCAAAGGAAACTCTTTAAATTTACAATATTTTGAAAACTTGCTGCCATTTTCTCTCAGCTCTCTCTCTCCTCGCGTGTGAATGCGTTTCTTTGATTCTGCTTCTTCTTCATTTAACCTAAAGCTGCGTCCCTCCCCCCTCTTTCAGTTAAACTAAAAGCATTCAACATTCACACGAGAAAATGTATTTGTTGGATCTCATTCACTTTGACCGCATGCAGTCACTTGAGATGATGTCTTCCACCCTTATTTCTGCTTTATTTCTTTCTCTGGATTGGTTACTCAGATTGTGACCTCAGAGGGTGACCTGTGGAGCCCCGGGGTCCCCCCCTAGCTGGCCCTACGCTGGCCCCGGACGCAGCTAAACACAGAGAAGCGGCCGTCATCTCGCCGGACAAAAGGGCGAACATACCATGCTCGCCCCTCATGAGTCCAGCCAAGCGCACAGGGAGCACATTAGGACCTCTGGGTTTTATTTACCCTTTCTTTTTGGCCCCAGCAAAGAGTCGACTGGGGCGTCAAGTTTGTCAGGTGCCTCAGCTGTGACCGTCTGACCACATCACACAGCCTTTCACGTCCCCAAAGAGCTTCATGTTGCATTCTCCTGATTCACGTTGTCGGTTTTCATATTCTCCGCTCGCCACTGAAGCGTTATGTTTGAGAAAGATTTCTGTCTGGAATGAAGCAGCCTCAGTACAACCTAAAGGCTTTCTCAAAGGAAACCTTCACACGTGAATGCAGCCTCACAAGCACGAGAGTGATTGAAGCTGAAAGGACGGCTCTCCTCATTGAACCACCAAGATGGGAATTCCACTGTTGCTGAAGATCTTGAGCTCTTCTTGCAGAAAAGAGGAGAAAGGGGCGAGTTAAGTGTGTGTGATGCGGGGAAATGAAAAGTGAAGTGACGACAGAAATGAGAGCAGTTTGCAGGATAATTTAATTATTTCCAGATTTAAAACTCTGTTTCTAGTCAAGTCCTGCAGATTTTCACTCAAATTATGTTTATCAGGAACACTTGTATAATGTAATGGGCAGGTTCACCCAAATGACAAAATACTCTAGTGGTATCCAGCTGTGCTGGTTGGTTTTGTGTTTCTCTGTCCAGTTTTTGAACAGATATAACCAAAGCAGTTAAACTATACTCATTTTATTAAAGTAAAAGTAGTGCCACATTGAGAATGCAGTGTTCATTTATTAACATGTGCTGTAGCTCATCTCATCAAACTGAAGCAAAATTAACGGCCATATACTTGTATATAATTTTTGATTTGACATAATGTTTTATTAACTCATAAAATGTTTGGTTTAAAAAATATGAATCTGTGAAGGAACTACAGCTGACAAATGAGTGCAGTGGAGTGAAAAGTACAATATTTCCTATCAGAATAAATATAAGTAGCATAATTAGTATTGAAGTACCTCAAAACTGTACTGAAAGTACTGTATTTAGTTATGTTTATTTCTGCTTCTGTGTACATTTCTGTTGTTGATCATCTTCATGGAGATCTTCTTATAAAAACTGTCGAAGTTGCTCTTTCAGATAGAGACGTCTAGTTCTCAAACAGCGGGAATGTTCTGAGAACAATAGGATATTTATGGGTTGAGATCAGTCACAGACTGGCTTCTAATGAGAATTCATTAAGAAAAGAAAAATAATGCTGTGAACCATGTTTGTAGAAAGAGAAACAGAAAGTTAATATGTGAATTATGTTTTTTCTCTACTTTTGTAGTTATCTATAAGTTACATGGCTGATAATAATAAATAGAATAATAATGGACTGTATGGAAACCAGGAAGAGAGAAACTGTGCGACGTGTTTCAAAGAAATAAAGAATCTGAACTTTGACATCCCGACAGAAGCAAAATGTTGTGAGAAAAATGTAGAAATTGCCTTCCTGCTTTCTGTTTCTAAATGCAAAAAAAGTGCAAAAATATTTAAATATCTTAATCAAGGGTTCTTTGATTTAATATATTCTTCCAAATCTGAATAATTTATTGATGTTGTCAAACTTAATGCCATTAGTCTTTAACAAAAAGGCCTTAAATCATAAATTATTCCAGTCTATTGGAGACATCTTGTGAAATTACTCACATGGTGTTCCTATTAGCCTCCTCTTTACACAAACTCCCTTTAGAAACACACACAGGAACTGGAATGTATGGCGCTCTTTGTCTAACTACCATGCAAAATTACCTGATTTATCTCGAGCACTTTCCGATGTCACACTGTCTGTGCTCGTGACAAAAGTGCCCCTTGTTGTGGCACACCAGATAACCAAACCCACCCTCACGAAACTCACGGCAGCGATCTTAAAAAACAAGCTCTCTCAACCTTTTGTCCCCCCCAAAAAACAAAGACCTGCACTTTCTCTTGGCAAATGATGCCTTAATTGTCCAAGTTAACAAGCTTGCTCTTTTTTTCCCATGAATAACAAAGAGCTTGGTCCCAGTTTGTTTCTTTTTGTTTGTTGTTGTTTCTTTACCTCAGAGCTCTTTTCTATAGCGTCGTTGCGCGCTTGTTGGACTGTTCCCATGCTGGTCTCTGCCTCCATATTTCTCAGATTGTCGTGCACGTGAGAAAAAAAAAAAAACACCAAAAAAAAAAAACGACAAAGTGAGAAAAGGCAAGGGTGTGACCGAAATGATGCTCCACAGTTGGATACACTGTACAGTATTCATTATGTTTTCATTTATATCAGATATGTCTTCGACCCTTCCCTGCTCTGGCTCCTTTAAAACACTGCCTCTTTTATCACTCTATTCATTTTTTGGCTCAAATATCTCAGTGCTAAATGGCGGTAGTGTTGAATAGGACATCTCCATGGATTTGCATAATCTTATGGCATTGCTGGTGAGCACATAGAGGGTTGTGCCAAGTGCAAAAAGGTGAAGCCTTCATCTCTTGGCAGGGGGCAGAGGAGACTATTAAAAAAAAAATCCACGTACAGCAGGTTTAATGGCTGATATCTCCGTCCTCCTTCTTGCCTATCTGCAGAAATATTTCGCCTTGTCACTCATCCGATCAGATGCTGTCACTTTTTATGTCGGCTCAGTGATGCACTCTCACCAGACAATCAAAAGGCATTGATATGTGCTGTTTTTTTTTTTCTCCTCCCAACAGACTCCATTCATGTCTGCTCTCTTCTTACAGTGCCCGTCATTCTTCAGACATCGCCGGTGCCAAGGCAGTAGGATGGCTGCCTCTTGTCTGATGGGAAACTGTTGCTCATGTGCTGGGTTGTCTGCCAAGTTTTGGCATTATTGGTAAGAGGGGGAGGGGGGAGGGAAGGAGGGAGGGAGGGAGGAGGAGGAGGAGGAGGAGGGGTGGTGGTGTACAGAAAGGGGGCCCTTTTAACCCTGTGAGATAGTGGTATCTGTTGTGAGAATGATCTTCATCCCTTTCCCCCCTTTTTCTTAACACTCCCTCCATCTCTCACTGTTTCTCTCACTCTCTTCTTCTTTCTCTCTCTGCCTCACCCCCTCCCTCCCTCCCTCCTTCTCTCCTTCCCTCCCTCCTTCCCTCCCCCTTCTGCTCTCTGTCTCTGTCCTTTCATGCTGGAGATCAGACGACCATCCTGAGGTGAACCGGCAGAGATCCGATGCCACTGGAGGACTTTGATTACCAACCAGCACCAACTGTTGGATTTCTCACAGCTTGTGTACTTCTTTGGCTTCGCTCCCAAAACTCGACTGTAACCCTCCTTCACACACACACACAAACACACGCACACACAAGCAACACAAACACACTACACCATGGTAAAGGAAAGGAGATTTGCTGTTGTATTCTCAGAAGCTTAGCTAACCGTCTAAGCCTGACTTCAGTGCTCATCTGGGTGCAAAGATCAAAACAGGAGCTCTCACACACTCATGGGTCTCGTCTTTCGGTTTTTAAAGGAAATAGTTGGACATTTTAAGAAACATACTTAGAGACACAGAGGAAAGGACTGATGCTGCTGTCATGTCTGTCCATTAAAGCTAGTTTGCTTACCTTGGCATATTGAGTACAAACAGGGTGGAAAGCTCACTAATTAACACATTATATATATTTATTTTATTTAATCTATACAAAACCAAAGTATAAGAATGATATGTTTTTTTTGTTTGTTTGTTTTTGGACAGAACCAGACTAGCTGTTTCCCCTGTCTGACATCAATCTCCTCATCTAAGAATATTTCCAAAAATATCAAACTGTTCCTTTAAAGTGAAGCTATGACAGCGTTTTCCTTCTCAGAGAGTTTCATTGGGAAGATTTTTAAAGAGGAGTGACGAAGTTAAAGAGTCCACTCTTTAAAAAAAGAAAAAAAGATGTATTTGAGTGGCAGGAACAATAAACATAATTTTGTATTATCTCTTTTATCATCACAGTTTAAAAAATCCATCTAATAAAATAATTTCTGTCTACAACTAAATCCGAAAAACCTCATAAAATGGATCTGTATCTGTAGAAAATACAGTTTTGAAACAAGACAGAAGAAAGCAGGTCGCAGCACCAGATAGAAAAACAATGAAACTAGTTAGAAACAAGTAAAAATAAAGTCTTTATGACTGTCAGATAAATGTAATGCAGTAAAAGGTTTCACGCCTGAAATGTGTCAGTTGAAAATAATATTAAACTAAAATTCTCCATAACAATACAAGAACGTGATAATTGCTTTTAACTACAGAACTCAAGTAAATGTGCTTAGTTACTTTCCACCACTGTTTCCTATTACATCTGAAACTTGATTAACAAATTAAGTCCTGGAAAATTTGGCAAAATTAATTAATTTGTTTTTTTTTCTTGAAAACACACTTCAAACCCTTTAAAATAAGATCTGCCATGTTGATCCCTCACAGGGAAATTCAAGCGTTACAACAGCAAAAGTAAAAGAACAGATTTATCGATAAGTAACATAAAAACTTGACTTTAAAGTCATAATAAAGAATTAAATATGAAAAGAAAGTGCAGTTTAAAATAGAGGTGTTTCACATGTGGATGTCTTACAATAGTGTAAAAGTTATTTCACAATAAATCAACACAGAACGGTTTCCTAAAATAGTATAACTTTTTTTGACATAGCTGTTTTTAGTTGTACTTTATTGTCAAAACTCTCAGACATTTATAAAATGCAAACTTTTTAGGGAACCATAATGTCCTGGACTTATTCCCATCATTGTCCCTCTTTCTGTTCCTCATAAACTCGGCCGACATCGTGCTCATCAAAGTATAAGTTCT
The DNA here is from genome assembly GCA_028641955.1 of Protonibea diacanthus. Lineage (NCBI taxonomy): Eukaryota > Metazoa > Chordata > Actinopteri > Sciaenidae > Protonibea > Protonibea diacanthus. Next base: position 6,168,378 of record CM053977.1, read on the forward strand.
CCTTTGACGTTCCAGTGATGAATAATTTTTCAAAAGAGCGGATTGTTAATGTTCAGCATGTGATATTAATGCGATAGACAAACATTCTCAAACTGAAGCTTTGCCACTGCGGCTCAGTTTACATGACAATAAATGATTTGGAGTCCTTTTTTTATGCTTGCTCAATTTATTATTATTCATGTGAGGTGCTGCGGCTAAATCTTTCTCATCTGGCTGAACATGAGTCTTTTTCTTTTCCTGTTTAGAGTCAGGATTTAAACCAATATTGGGGCTGGAGGGATCCATGTATTCCTTCAAAGCCTTCTCTCTTTTATCGTATTGTCACTTTTTTCCATCTGCACGGACACTGTCTTTCATTTCTTTCATTTGCTCTCTCTGTGCTTGTCTTTTTGGTCAGGGGCTGGTTAATGTGGGTTTATCCAACCATCCAGGCGATTAATGTGGGCTTATCCATGCATCTGTCATCGAGCCATCCACCCAGAAATGATTCTTCCATCCATCATATCCGTCCACACATGTCAACACCTACAAACACACCTTGAATGTTGTCTTTTAGGAACATGCACAGGTATTACTGTCTGGAGAGAGACATGTGCGATGATTCCAGCTTCGCCTCGTGAAGGAAAGCTGTCAGGAAAATGTGTTTTCTTGAACTCCTCTCAGAGAGAAACTTTGATTTCATGGTGTTGATTATTTTTCTTCGCAATCACTCAAGGATAAAGCACAAGGACGCAGAGATTGTTCCCCTTTCAGATGCACCACAATGGGGCTCCTTAGTTAAGAAAACAACAAGGAGTTTCCCCCCCACCACCTCTCCCTGCTCTCTCTCTCTCTCTCTTTTTTAACTTCTCTTTTTACAATCCAACACTATACAACTTACTTAAAGACAAACAGAAGGAGCCTGGAGGCAGTCTAATGCATTTATTGAGGCTCTGTGGTTTGCATATAGCAGACACAAGCTTGGCAAAAACAATTCTCTTTTGATCAGAGTAATTCCTTCTTCTGTGGGAGGTAAAAAGGCCTTTTCTATCAGTAACTATCCCCAATATGGCTTTCCTTTAGAAAGAGGGAGAAAAGTTTGAAAGGCTTAAGAGCTCACAGATCTGGCAGATTAATGCTGCTTTCTAGGTTCTCCGTTTGAATGGAGAAACAACAAATTTTCCACATAAATAAGCTCCAACTTTTACTTCTTTTAACACCGCTCTGAATAGTCAACCTCATTTCCCTAAACATATGGAAATAGTAAAACTTGGCTAAAGTTCAGACAACTTTTATCTTGTTTTGACACTTTCTTCCATAGAAAAGCAACTTTTTTTACACAAAACACGCCACAATCACTTTTGTTTGCCTTCATTATGACACTGTACACATTCAATGATGCCATGTATGACCTTTATTAGGTCCAAAAATAGTTTTGTATTCAATGAGAGATTTGAATTTTAAAGAAGGGGGAGTGCTGGGTGCATCAATGGTTTTGTTAACAGGCAGGTTTGTTTAAGTCAGGAGCGGGTGGTCCAGTGTGAATCAGATTCATGTGGGACCCACTCATCCCCTGGGACCCACTGTGACACCCAATAAACCCAAAGATCAGCCCATGAACAAATCTTAAAGTGTAAATATGGTGGTAAAACACCACAAATAGTGAAGTTTGAGCCCAGTCTGCCATCTGCAAATGATCCACTAACTTTGGGAGGGTTACCTTTGTTTCATTTTATGTCCTGAAAATAAAGGTAAGCTTGTTTAACTGTTAGCTGCGCACATCAATAATGTGTAGGACAAAATCACTAATAATTTACTTTAGATTTAAAACTCTAAAACGTCTTTTCACAAAGTTACACTTGACATTTTCCAAGCGCTTTATTCTCACATGGATTGTAATTTTGCTTTTCTGTGGATTTACGCACCTAAAGATGCACACAAACGATGACGAAACAAGCTGAGCTTTAGTCAGAAATATTTATTCACAACATTTACAGGATCTTTTTCATCATCATTCACAAATATATAAATAAAAAAACATAGCATATCTATTTACATGGCGTGTTGCGCACTGTGCAAACTAAACGTGTTTGCGTGCGTGTGACCGATGAAGTTGAAATAGTGATGATCGAGTCCCTGCACCGGTGACAAGTATCCACCGTGCTGCTGTGTGTGCGCAGAGAGAGGCACTGTTGGGTACGAGATGCCCGGGCTGCGGGTCGTGCTGTGCCAGAAGTGTCCCGGTGGACTCTGCTGGTACACGGACTCAGAGGGACTGTGGCTTTGGTGTTCCGGGGAGGAGTGCAGCTGGCTGAGGTAGTCAGACGGTTCTGGCATCGAGCCGACGGAGCCGAACACAGGCTCGGTGACAACACGGGATTTAGACTGTAAGAAGGCGAGGATCCGTGCGTACTTGATGTCTTTGGTTTCAGCCCTGTCTTCTGTGGTCAAGTAGTGCACCAGGTTCTTCATACACTCGTGGTATCCGTAGTGAAAGTAGTTTGCAAACTCAGCCAGCAGTTCACCTGAAATGAATCAAAGTAAGCAGCAGTTAGATGAGCTCTGATTCCAGTGCGTAAAGTTGGACTTGTATAAACATAAGTGAGGTTAAACTAGAAACTACTGGAATACACAAATAACTCAGATGATTAGCTGTTCAGCATTGTAGAAAATGAACTGTCACAATTTATGAAAAGTGCCCTTTGGGCGCGTAAAGTGTCTAGAGTTTACGCACCTTTTTCTCTCCCACGGGGGAAATCTGCTGAGTGGAGCGCTCGCAGGTACTGAACTGTCATTTCCAAGATTTCAGCCTTTTCCAGTTTTCCAGAATTCTGCCAAAATATCAAAAAATCCAACATTAGAAAATGTTTGACTGCAAATAATACACGACCAGATTATTTGATAAACTTATTCTCTCTAAATTATAAACATGATATCATAAACGAGACATCTGTAACACAAAATATACATTATATATTTCTTTACAATACCTGTTTTGCGAGTGCCATTGGTACTGTTTTTCCTAATTCGTTAAGGCAGCGATTAATGCGGTCCCGTCTTCGCTTCTCAATCACTTTGTGAGAGATGGGAGTTCTCTGTAGAAACAAGGAGAGGCACAACATGAGCACACAGTCATAAAAAATCATATTTTACATCTCACCAACAACCATTTGCGTTTTAATGAAGAGAAATTAAATGTATGACTTGAATATGAGATCTACAACTCCGGGAGAGTTTTTGCGCGCTGCGCGCTCAGCTGCTCCAGAGCGCGCGGAGGACATCTGCGCTCCGGGCAGTTTGTATAACTCATGAGCCTTATTGGGAATGCTTGAAATCTGTTTTAGTAAATTGCGTATACTAGAAGTGTTAGTAATTAAATTAATTACTTAAATAATTTCCAAATATCCCGTCAGTGTCAGAAAGGCTACTTTTAAATCAGCAGCGCTGTAGTTATCCTGGAACGCGCGCCACAGAGGCGGTGCACAAAAGAGTTCCCTTCTCTAGCATGAAAGCGACTCCAAGTTGTAGTTGAACAATATTAACTTAAAATACTGAAATATGAAATTCCATAAAGTGACACAAAATGTTAAAAAGTGCCGCGTTTCCAGAAATAGTTCAGTCCTCATCGTGCAGAGCGCACATGGAGCGCGTACCTTCCTGTCTTTCATTTTAGATGCCATCGACGAATTTATGTCAGATGTCTTCAAAAATCAGTTGAGCTGGAGGTTGGAGAGATGTGTTGCTCCGGCAGGAGATGAAGCAGACTGAAGTTTGAGGGGAAGCCTGGTGCTTATAAAGGGATCCTCCAAGGGACTCTGGCATTCATGGTGTAAATTATTCCATGGGATTAGAACCACGCATTGGGTAAATGTGTGCATTTAGGATCAGTTAAAGAAATAGTAAAAATCTAAAGCCATGGGCTAGCAGGGGGGCAAACCTGCTTTGTTAATCCACGTGGCTGTTCAAAAGACACGTGATTACTTTTGGAATATTATTTGCATAGTAACAACCCAGGCGGGAAATAAGAAGTGAGCGTTGGGATCGCCTGATCCGGTGGGGCGCACTGTGCGCACTGAAAACAAAGCCGGCAAAAAAAGAAACCCTCTTTCTTCCAACTCGCGTTTCTCACACGATCGCCTGTTTACAAATCCCAGCAAGCGATCTTAACTCTCATCCAAGCCCGGTCTGAGTTTTAAGGCCTGTCCAGTGTCATTAGAGTAATTAAGTAAGCCTTTAATAGGCTGTTCCGCCAAGTTCAGGGGAGATCTTTTGGGGACAGAGTCCCCCCGTTTGTTCTCGGCGTTTCTCACACGACTTGGTGACACGTCCATCTTTTATGAGAGATGGCAAGCTTTTTGTTTACATTCTTTATTTTGTTGGACTCCTCGGCAGGTGTGTGATTAGCCCTGGCACACGAGCGTCGTCTGCGTCAAGGCCAGCGTCTCCAGCAGCCTCTGGCACACGAGGGTTACCCACCACTGGAGACTCTTTGGAGAGGCTCAATTTGTATCCTATTATCCTATAAGAAAATGTCTATTCACTCGAATGAATAGTTTCATTGGCCTAAATTTTAATAATGCTGTGAAAGAAAGGGAGAAATAAAGAAGAATGCAGCTGGTGTGAACGCGCATTATTCCCCGTCACCTGCAAGATGGGTAGCCTGGAGACCTCTATTCATTTGCCTAATTTCGGTCAACTTAACAAACTTTGGGAGAAATTATACTGCCATTGTTATGAAGGGTGAAGCTTTCTGATCGAATTAACAGCATGTTTTGATCCGGTAAATGTCATTAGAAAGAAAGAAACAATCGCGTTTAAAGGGGCCTGGGTAATGCGCCAAGTGGAGACGCCAAAGCGCAAACTGCACAAAGGGTGCTAGTAAATGCCACAGGGGACTTTTGTACCCTCACATTGCTCAAGTTTTTCCCCCCAAACAAAGGGCATTATTTTATACTTGAATACATTTCATACAACAATTGGCTGTTTTCTTCAAACATATTTTCACAGCAAGGTTAACAACAGGTTTATTGTGTGCGCTCCTCACAGATTCAAACCGCTCTCATGCGCCAAAACACTTTGCTCCGATGCTTTTTTTTTCCACTGAGAACGTTTTAATCTCGAAACTTTCATCGTGTTTGGATATATTTGATCCTGTGAGCGACGTGGAAGAATTAAAAAAAAAAAAAAAAAAGAAGCAGCGGAGAAAGGCTCACAAGACATCTGAAGCGTTTTGGAGAGTTTTCAGAGCACCATGGAGAGAAAAGCGCAAGCGAGCGGGGACAGGGGCATAAAATCCAATTACTTGACTGTGCAGTTTTAACACTTTTTATGTGTTTGTCCTTTTGAAATATGGAGCCACTTGTGTGCTGTTGTTTTTTCAAAAACTGAATTAAACACTGGAAGTTTTTATTGACCGACTTTTTAACGCCCAAACTGTTGCGTCAGTACGAGGCCAAATGATGCGTCAGGATTTCTTGCACTATTGTGATGTGAAAATTGTATTTCCGTGTTAAAATATTTAGTTAAATGGTCTGACAGCGATCTGAGTTTATTCATAAACCTTTAATACATTTATATCTCGGCTCTTCTGAGTAAAATATCTGTCCAACCAAAACCTATCCACATTTTTACATTTATTTTTCGGTGTGCATGAAATGGTGTCATCCTTTTTGTGATTTAAAAACATATTCTTGTTGTTTTATAAGCAGCAGTATTCCTAATACACATACATACAATTATATTGCATTATTTCAGGATGTCTGCAATCTTTGCGCATTTATAGGGCGAAATCATATTTGATTTTAATGTAAGTTTTGATTGCATTAATGTAATTGACCTTTATAGGGACTAATGTGCAGTGTGGTGCAGTAGAATATTTAATAAAATAATTTTAAAAAATGGTCTTAATGGAAAAACTAGAATAATTTACAGGTTACAATAAAAACAAAAATAACTACAAAAAATACACTTTAGTAACAATAGAACAGAATTTCACATTTTAAGGATTAGGCTTTACTGATATGATGCAATATAGAAGGACTGCGTGTATAAATGTTTGTTTATTTGTTGTTTTTGTCCCTGCAGACAGATCTGCTGTCCACCACACCTGATTGAGTGAAAACCCGGATGCGATTCCATTTTTACTTTACATTTTGGCATTTTTTTACGCACTGTTCTGCTCTATATTACACATTGCTGCACATAAAGTCAGACTTCTCTGTGATGGATCAGTGTTTTGTTATTTCCCTGCAGCAGAGAGCAAAAACCAGTCATGTTAAAATGATACTTTTAAAGTAAAATTGCAAAATGAAAATGAGTGTAAACATAAAACTGCACCTATAGCACACTATCAGATTGTCCTGAATGGTGATATTTGGCAAAATTTGGGGAATATACTGTAATCCATAGTATTAGAATAATTAACAGTACATGTTGTTGTTGTTGTTGGTTCAGTGCAGAAACTTTTGGTTCTGCATGGAACAAACAATAACACAACGACAATAATGTCTCGCTGCAGGCTCCCACACGCTTGCACTGATGTCTGCACACCGTCCCTTTACTGTCAAACATGAACAAGCCACCAGCCAAGCCTAATTTGTGACAGCAGCTCAGTGTGCAGCACCAGCAGCAGAAGCAGTGTGTGTAAAGTCTGTGTGTGTTGTCAGGCGATGCGCTCTGACCCGTGGTGACCTCTGAGGGTTCCGGACACAATCCTTTGGCTTGGTGCGCCACCCTCAGCCTGAACTGCAGCAGTTCACACGGTCCCCATTGAGCCTGTGAAGCTGATCTAAGCTCAGTTCAGACTGCATGGTTCAACAGCTACAGGCGCCTTTGAATACAACAAACACAGCAGCAATAGAGACTGAGGTTTTACTCATTAAAGTTCATAATCATGGAAGCAAAAGTATATTTCATTACTCTCAAGGAGTAAAATCACATCAACATGGAGAAGACAACTAAATCAATATAAACTGATCATTTACTTACAGGAATAAACAGTTTGTACTTTGGTACAACATAAACTCACTTTTTATCACAAACCACTGGAATAATGATGTAACATTTAGATTTATATTCTTTAAAACTCACCGTTTTATCACTGACTCATGATAATCTAATGTTCATTGGAGGTATCTATAATACTGAAAATTGTCTGAAAGGATTTGAACTCTTTAAAAGGTGAGATTATGAATAAAATGCAGGAGATATTAGAGTGTAAAACTCTGATGTAATCTATTTTTAAAGTGCAAAACTGCTCCCTCCTGTGGTTCATTTTGGGAAAAAGATATTTCAGAGATGAGGAGCTGCAGTTAGACTCGTTATAGTTTTATATAAAAAGTCTTCACCGAACGATTAAAGCTTAAAATCTGAAACTCTTGTGAAACTTGTGAACTATAGTTAACATATTATTAAAGTTACAGAAATATTCGTGCAGATATCAAAGACAGAAAAGAAACAAACTCTCATATCAGAGAAAATCCAGTCAATAATGCCATGTGACAGATAAAATAACAGCTGAGGATCAGCAGTTTTCTCCAAAGCCCTTAGTAACGTTGTTTTGAAACGTGCTGAATACATAAAGTTTATTATTATTATTATAGTGACTTTACATCTGCAATGTGCAACCAGTTATTGATGATGAAAAAATAAAGTTTAACTTGTTTTTAATTCAAATAGAAAAAGTTGAAAAGCATGTTGATACACAGTTATGAAAATTAAATAATATGAAGTTGTGAAAGAAGCAGAAGTTTTCATTTTTACTGCTGTCCAGTAAAAAAAAACAAAAATCCTAAAAAGTGTTGACAACCAGAAGGACGAAGTTCTTCTACTTAAGATAAATAAACTATTTAAACACTCTTGGATTAACTAGCTCATGAAAAGTTGACCTTACGATATCTGTTTCTCACAAACATATGATGATCTTATAGGACAGGGTAGACTTTTTGGCCAAAAGTATTCACGGTAATCAACATTATCTCAATATGTGGTTGAGCAGTAAGTAACAGTAATAATTTAAGAGCTGCTGGTTTATTTACATAACATTATCATAAGTGTATTGTCAACATGATATCACTATTTCATTATTTTAACATATATATATCCCCTATCATAGACCATGATGTGAACACATTGCTCTCAATGTACATGCACAGATATAGACACAATACAGCTTGAAAACAAGGAGCTCAACAGGTAACATAAACGTTAAACTACTATTTGCAGATAAGAATATGTATATGTATGTATATCTATATAGTTCTAAGTATATGTAAACACTAATAACATTTATAGACTGAATAAGAGAGGATGTTGCAGGTTGGTTTATGTACATGAGGTAGGTGGATATGACAGCACATATAGTATGAAGAGCATGTGTAGATTGAGTATGCCTGATGATGTTTACATATTTAAGGACCAAAAGTTGAATTTAAACAGAGAGAATAAATAATTTACATACCATCATTTTGAATAGTAAAACACTGAACTTTTTCTCTGATGAGGTTTTGATTGCAGGACTATTACTCGTAATTAAGTATTTTCACAGTTACTTGATTACTTCAAGGATCTGACCGCTTCTCCTTTATTGGCCAATCACAGCACGCCTCTCTTACTGTAGCCAAAGCGACATGTGCGGTCGCCCCTGATTGGCTGAGAGCTGCACCATCTGAACAAAGTAAGGACCACTCCTGCAGCTGTTGCTCGTTCAAGAATCAGGTTCTAGTCTCCGGATCTGCAGCTGCTCTCAGGTCAGTGGAAACACGGTTAAAGATCCACATAATGCTTTCAAACATTAGAGTCCATCAGATTAGCTCACATGTTATTTACAGAAGGTTGTGATGCTTTCATGAACCATCAGGGGGGAAAACTGCTCTACGCTTATTGTTGCCTTAAAATAAACCACGATCTGTGTCTCTGCATCCTATCTTCATTCAGTCTATCTCATAACGGACTGTATGTTCAGTGTACATTATGTCTTTAATCAGAGAAGCGTGTTCATGTCTTTATCTGGTCCGTGTCGCAGAGAAAACCGATATGATCAGATGTACACGTAGCAGGATGAGACACCGTGTGAGAAATTAGACTTTTGTTTAGAAACTTTTTTTGTCTAATCTCCGCCTAACCTACTTTGGATGTAACTGTGCTACACGCTGTGTTAGTGCACAAAATAAGATTAGAACAAGTGTGAAAGCGGCACAGCATTATAAACCACGCGTCTTTGCATCCCCGCCATGTCTGTTGGCACCGGTATTTTAACAGCAAACCAGTATGCCTTACCACACACGAGGAAGTCAGTAAAGCCCACCGAGGAGGAGACCTAGAGCTTGAGGTTGTAACCAACTCCATGCATTCATTTCTATAGACTACAATATGAAACTCTAGAAACTTGTTTGACTTGTAAAAACCATCACAGTGAACAACAAGTCTGTATAGAGGGAAGTATCATAGTGTAGACTTTTCAAATTAATCTGCTTTTTAGTCAATTTGAATATCAGACATGGACATATCACACATACAAACATGTTAGGTGGTAAGGAGTCCTTAAAAATGTTTTTTTAAAGAAGGTTTAATCATCATTTTTACCATATGTAGTTTCGAAATGACAGTCTGCTGGTATATAGGGGGTTTATGTGCGACACTATAGAGTTGTGAAACAGGAGTCTCGGGTGTTTCCCCCATTCTGTTTCCATTTCAGTGTTTTCTTAGAGCAGCATTGTGTAGACGTTAGCAGCCAGCTAATATTACCTACTAGTCCAACAGCGAGAAGCCCGGCTCGCCACCTGTCTTTAAGCCTTTTATTTCATGAAGTCAAAATTACTCTTGACCAGAAGCTTCTTGCTTTTACTCTCTCCTCTTCCCTTCTTAGCTCTGTCCATGTCCTCATTTTTTCACATCTGTCATTACCTCCATAGAGCCTGCTGCTGAGTCTGCTTACATTGCCTGCTTGCTCAGCTCCGGTTCTGGCACGACACAGGCTCCTGGTGGTTTAAAACACCTGTGGTACAAACACTAACACTCCCCTGGTGTTTTGAGCTCACAGTCCGAGTGGCCCGGCTAACAGACTGAGCTAACATTAGATAACAGCAGCTACGTTTGACTGCAGTTTACTGACCGCAGGAAACTCTGTAGGCGGAGCAGCTGGAGGGAAAACATTTTCTCCATAAAATATGATCCAGTTTCACCAAAATCAGTGAAACAGTTTGTGGTGTGTGAGCATTGTGTACTTATTGTGGGTGATCATACCAGTTGCACAAAGTTACATAGTGCAGAAACGTTCAGGACGCAGAGTGACAGTGACAGAGACACCATTCACCTGATTACACATCAGTGTAGCATCAGATGGGTCCTATGGGTTTATGTTGTTGGCATCAGATTTAATGATTACAACTTGTTGTGAGAAGATACTGAGAAGGTGAGTCCTCTCAGGTGGACAAAGTATTAGAGACAGCAGATAAATGACAAATGAGGATATGAGGTGAAAGAGAGTGACTTGCAACTTGCACACACCCTGGTGTGATCCTTCAAGCTTCACTGCATATGTGAGAGAGACAGACGTTATTCAGATCAAAGTTTGGGCAGTTTTCTGTTATTTCCTCTTCGAGGAGAACAAGAAAGCAGAAACTCAGAGTGGAACTGACATTCAGTTGCAGGTCAGACACCTTTGTATCCACCCTGCTCTAAAATGAAGTAAAAGATACTGAATCACATCATATCTGAGAACTCTTAAATCAGTCAGCACAGCTGGAAGCAATCACTCTATTTCCTTGTCGGTGCCGGCACTCATGAAAGAAAAACCTGGGTGTGTTGTTGGTGCTGAATAACAGTGCACTTTTTGGGGGGAAGGGTATGCAGTTAATGGGTGTGCTTGGGTGCTGACGTCATGTGCATGCTAAGGGAAACTTCCTCTGACAAGAATCTGTGGAATGTAGCTCGAGTGGGTGTTTGTCCTTTTCCCTCCCTGTTAAATAGCATTTCTTTCGTAAACACTAGGTAATGCTCTGCTGTGCGGTCACATAGAGCACTTGCACTACAAACGTGATGATAGTAAAATGACCGTGCACTCTCAATCATGTGCTTTTGTGGCTTGAGTACAGAAACAGCTTTCATGAGAGCAACCGGAGAGACACTCAGGAGGAGACAACCACCCTGTCACCACACTGCTTTGGTTATTTGAGAATACCAGCATCAGCCTGTCTGAGTGTTATGAAGCTGATAGCGTGCAGTCGTCTGCACTATCTGATGTTTATACAATAATCCAGAGCAGCTCTGACACGGGGCCTTTAAACCAAGAATTTAAGCTCAGGGCAGGATTTTAGAAAAGTCACTCTGTCAATTTTTCCTGATGACTAAATTGATTTTACAGGAATCATGTGAGAGAAACAAGTTGACCATCTGGCTCTACAGCATCAAATTATCAGCTTCTGCACGGAGATTTCAAGAGAGGAGTGATGTTCTGAGAATATAATCTTCCTCCCAAGTGATTTTTCAGTGGAACTTCTTGGAAAATATCAGCCTTTTAAAATAAATCATCTAATTCTGGTAGAAAAACATGCAGTTAAAAATAATTTACCCCAGAGTATGATGATGGAAAGCTGGCTTTATATCTCAAAAAACGTAACCCTGCTTCAGACTACCTCACACCAAAAGTACTTTTACTTTTCATTTAGCATGGCTCTTGAAGACTACAGCATATCTACACCTGTAACAGGTGATCAAGAGACTAATAATCAGCAATTATTTAAGTGATTGAGTATTTAAGCAATTTTTCAAGAAAAAATGTCATATTTTCTTGGCCTAATTTCAGCTGCCCCTCAATTGTGAGGACTTGCAGATTTTCTTTGTCTGATCTGACAGTAAACTGAATATTTTGAGGTTTTGGACTCTTGCTCTGTCAAAATAAGCAATAATATGTCATCCCAGGTTTGAGGCCCTGTGATTGTTGCTTGTTTTTGCTTTATTTTCTTACATTTTATAGACTAAATGACTGAACTATTAATCAAGAAAGTAAGTGTCAGATTTATCTGTAATGCAAATAGTTGTAACAGTCTAGTTTTACAACTTAAATGAATGTGGAAAAAGTAGCAGTGAACCATACAGAGTTCATTCACCAAATCACTCAAATTTGAAGGTGTCATGGCTGAAAGGTACTTTTGTTTGATTTGGTGACAAACTGCTACTCCAAAGTGCATCTTTAAGTTTGAATTGCCCAGAAAACTGTTGTTGTATGTTTTCTTTGACCTGCAGTGTAGAGGTTATGTATTCTGATGCTGTGCTGGTCGCCGTTGACGGGTGCATGACCTTTGTTCCACTTCACAAATCCCATCCTCCACCCTCCCCTCCCCGTATATTTCCCTGCCATGTGACCATGTGACTGGGAGTGTGCGATTTCATCAGTGAGGTCAGGACCTGCAGTCTTGAGCCTATTTGTCTTGTGCAAGTTCAGCCTCTGTGTCCAAAAATCAGGGTTAAATGTGACCGGAGGAGGATGGACACGAGTCCGGCAGAGGGTCGACACAGATGTCACACCGAAGCCACATGAGCTTCACCAGCCGTCCAGCAGTTGTGCAGTTACAAGCAGCCGTCACCATATTTCTCAGTGGCTGTGTGGTGCAACGTGTCCGCCGACCTGCCGCGTTCAGTACACGCACTGAGTAGGTTTAGGTTGTCTCTTCCTGTTTGCACTTTTAAAGAGTGTTGCGGATCTGCCCTCCGTCTGTGAGTTGCACTGCAGCACCCTCATGTTACCCTTCATATAGGAGGACTTACACAAGAATATATTGACTCCTTGTATTTAGATTGCTTCCCTCTCTGCGTCCTGTACTATTTGTAAATCTGCTGAATTATCAATGAGGTATCGGCAGCCGGACTGAAGCACATCCAGCAACAAGATCAGTCAATAACACATGGATTTCACATGTCAACGTTTACCGTTTTTAGAACGGGATCAATAGTGAACCATGTATGTGCATCTTTGTCGACACATCAGTAAGTTGTCTGCAAGTTTGATATATCCGACAGACTGTAGCGGGGTGTTGTAATGTGTCTGCTTTGTCATCTGGGGTAAGAGTCTTAGTCTGACCACATACTCTTGACCTTACTTTTACAATCGCTGGCAAACATTGCATCAGGGCTGCAACTAACACTGATTTTTGTCCTCCACTAATGTGAAAAACAAAAAGCTCAGGTTCTCACTTCATTGAGTTTTACATTATTAATATAATATTTTTATATTATGACATTTTCTTGTCACTACATACCAAAATATTCAATTCAGTTCAGTTGTATTTATATAGCACCAATTCCTAACAAGTTATCTCATGACACTTTCCAAATAGAGCAGGTCTAGACCGAACGCTTTATGACATTATCTACAGAGACTCAACAATTCCACCAGGAGCAAGTAATCTGTGACGGTGGCGAGGAAAAACTTCCTTTTAACAGGCAGAAACCTCGAGCAGAACCAAACCCAGTTTATTCCTTGCCTAAATTGGAAATATTATAGCTAGAAAAATTAACATTATAACTAGAAAAATCAGTATTTACTGGTTAGTTGCTACGCCTGTTAAGCTTTCTGTTTGCCACCCTCCAACATGACTCATGACTCCCTTTTCCTACACCCTCATATATCAGTGAATCCACTTGGTAGCAGCTGAGAGAAAGCTGTTTCAGAGGTTTTTAAGTGAGCGTCTCGTCATAATGGGATTAAGTAAAGTTTGTTTAAAGGCTCCGTGTGTTAATCCTCTAGAGATAAGGTTGTAATAATGAGCATATATCGTCTGACCTGACACTCAACACCAAAAGCTTACTAGCCGCTCTGGTTATAAAACTTTTTTTTTTCAGATGTCTCCCCAAAGAGGAACATTTCTGAGGAAATCGAGTATGACTGACCAACCATGTGTGGGTTTTTTTGTAACTTCCTGGCTGTGGTTCAGGGCGACTCTTTCAAAACTACAGCTGTAATCTGCTCTCACGCTGCGAGCTTCTGCCAGCTATCTTAATATTCTGTTATGTGTCGAATGAACCAGCTGCCCTCTCCCCTTCTTTTTTTTTTCCAATGTCTTGTGTGTGCCGGGGTGTGGGGTGACTGACGAGCTTGCTCTGCCATTGGCTTGTCATCTTCCCAGGCCAAGTATGGAGAGTAGAGGCGGTGGTGGCGGCGGAGGGGTGGGGGGAGTGTTGAAGTACCTTTCGCTTTGGACAGCTCTGAGACACACTCACAGGGAAGAGCTGCGAATCAACCAGATTTTTATTACCGTTTCAATTATCAAAGGGTAAAACAACAACAAAAAAAAAACAGGAACATACCAAGAAATGATGGCGTTGATCAGCAAAAACAATCCTCTAATATTTATATAATTCTTTAATAGTTTCAGTAATTGTCAGTAATCATCGGATCCAGCTTCTTTCTTCATGTTTTTTTTATATTTCATTGACCAAATAATGCAAAAAATTGAAAAAATATCAGCATGTTAATCCATAATGTAAATCAAGTAATGAATATGTAATTTGATTAATCACTTAGATGATTCATTTATCAAAAATTACTGTGATATCAGTTAATACAATGGTGTCTATGCCTTGATATCTTATCTTAATATCTGTATGATTAAAATTAGAGTTTTGCATCAGTGCAAATGATGAAGTATGTTGCTGTGCCAGGTATTAAATTTGCTGAATTAACCAACTTTCTGGTTACTTTATAGTTAAAATTAATATGATATCCAGAAAACTGTTTATATATGTCGATATCATGACATAAAACTACATATACCATGACAAGGTTTAGAATAGGATTTTATTCATACAACCCTCCGCTACGTTTCAGCCTTGTAATACAGGTTTCTGTTGCACTCCATGCTGACATGCGTGTATTTTGCTTGCCACAGTTGCAGCTGATTACACTTACTCTGCTCTCAGGCTTGCTGCTTTTTACTCGCATTTTTTATGCAAATGTATAACTACATATGTACAATATGTGTGAAGTACTCCACCCACAGTTTAATAAGAGAAATAAGGTGTAGATCGTGACAACTCTGTGTTAATTAACTGGCACTTATTACCCATCTTAGACTCTGAGGAATCTGTACATAGCTTTGTGTGTGTGTGTGTGTCAGTGGTTGTGTTCACATACTCTGAGATATCAGCATGAAATTATGGGAATCTGTCAACATATCTATTATGTGGAATACAAAGACCATCTTGTAATCAGTGTGTAATTCCTCATTCGACGACTTTGTCCAGTTTGGATGCTCGGCAACACGAGATTTGCACACGCTGTGTCCAGATACGGTGTGATAAGATATTCAGCCTTGAATAAACATTACAGAAAAATGCTTAAATCACTCAGATCGGCGCTCACTTCACTCTGAATCAGTGTGTGCGCAGCTGATAGCCCGCTGTAATCCACTCCTACATTTATTGTGTTTCAGCTCATGACAGTAGCTATGTTTGAAAATCAACCTGCTACTCGTGTTGCCCTCCAGTGAGTGGCGAGCAGCTCCTCACACGTCTGTGTTTCTGTTTGAAGGGGGCGTGTTCCTGCTATTCATAGTGAGAACCTCCGAGGTCTATTAGAGGTCAGTGTCAGTCCTTCTAATAGCAACTGCTGCAGCAAAGGGCCTTTCAGATAACTATACCTCCCTCTGCCTCTGGACACAGTCTCTGCTTTTCTTCATATACACACCGTGGGACTGTGAGTATGGAGATTTATTATATGTTGATTTATTAATAATCAAAGCTGAACTAAAAATCCATTTAGCTGCATTTAAGTTTGAGACATACAAGCAGTCTGATCATTGCTGGTCTTTCACGGGGTGTAATAGTAACACCTGTAAGACTTAGTGGAGGTTTGATTATTTTAGTTACATTTTTATAGGTGAACAGATTTTAATGAATCGATACTTTTGTAATCTTTGTTTTGTCTATTACGTCTATGATTTTGCAGCACATTCAACAATTTACTGTACTTGAGTTGTCATTCAAAATCAATTAAAGTAAAAAAAAAAAAAAAAGCTAATACTTTGTCCCACTTGGCACTCGTTCCATGTCACGGGCTCGGTGTTAATAATAGAAGTAGGTGAAAAGTCAATTGTCACCTCTGTGGTGGTTGTTCACTTGTCCACACAGAGCTGCTACCATCTAATCTAGAGGTCAAATGAGTTGAACGTGACGTACAGAACGCTGCCCAGTCTGATAACAAATGAACATTAAATGTTAAAGGAGTGAGTTATTAATGTATTTCCAAAAATAATTCCTGGTCGGATATGTGAGCTGCTCAGCTTAAATTGGTCTTTCTTGCCGCTGGTCATCTTGCATTATGCATTCACATGTAATTAGAAGGCACGGACAGATCATTTGACTGTTACATCAAATCTTTAGTGGAAATACTGCATATCGAGGACGTTGAAGAGCGTGAGTTCATACCTTAAACATCCAGACCGCAACTTCCCTTCAGAAACAAGTCGTGTAGTGTTCAGTGTACAAAGTCTTTGTCCTTATAGCTCCACGGAGGCTTGTGATGTGAAAATGTGTGTGTGTGTGTGTGTGTGTGTGTGTGTGTGTGTGTGTGTGTGTGTGTGTGGAGTCTCGTTTCCTTCCTGTGTCTTTTGTTTCCAAGTGCACAGCTGTTGAGCGGGATAACACATCTTTCTTTTGTACACAACATTTGTGGAAGTGCAGGAGAAAAAAAAAAACGGCAATGGCAAGTACTTGTTCAGCAGCACTGACTGAATATCTGTTAGAGCAGTGTTACTTCAAACTTCAGAAAATATTCAGCTCTCCAAGTACAACTATTATGACAGATGTTAGAATAAAGTAGTGTGGCTGATCCTGTTCGGCTACAGACAGTATACACAGGAAGCAGGTTTACAAATATGAAGATTATTTATTGTTGACGGGTGTTGAATCCTGAACAGAATCGGTTTTAAGATCAGGAGCTAATTTGATGTTAAAGATGCGCTCCTCAGCCGCACGAATAAGTGTTTTTGAGCCATTCATTTCAGCTTGTTTGCAACCTCA
This sequence comes from Protonibea diacanthus, assembly GCA_028641955.1. Lineage (NCBI taxonomy): Eukaryota > Metazoa > Chordata > Actinopteri > Sciaenidae > Protonibea > Protonibea diacanthus. The sequence continues at coordinate 6,185,373 of CM053977.1, forward strand.
TAATTTATTTTCATTCCAAATGTAATGTAGTATTAATATGTTCAATTAGTCTGTTGCATTTTTTCAAAGATATTTCAGCGATTTCTCCAAGTACCACTACAGGGAGGTCGATCAACGCCTCACGTCGATCACTCAGACGTGAGGCGTTGTTAAGATCTTCCTGCGGTCAGGAGAGACTAATGCATCTGTGTCAGATTTGTTTTCATTGCGTAAACAGATTTCCGTTGTTAAACACTCGATTATCTCGAGGCAGATCAATATATGGCATGAGCGAAATAATCGATCTTAGTCACGCTGACATGGTGGATGATCACCGAATCACACGGCTGAACACTGTGTGAGTCACTGTGAATCCATCCGTCGTATTTTAGTTTTCTTCTATTATTACATCACTGCATCACTGTCGCTTGAAGTGAAAGTGAAAAGAAATGAAGGAGATAACACCACTGAACGCCCTGATGTAGGACAGCATGTTTAGAAACTGTCACATTTGACAGAAACTATAATCGATCATCAAAATAGTTGCTGCTTAATTTTCTGATTAACTAATCAGTTAATTGTCTCGTCATTGCAGCGCTGCTTTTCATCCCTTCTCTCCCGTCAATGCCTTTGCTTAAAGACGGCCTTTTTGTGTTACATAGGATCTGTTCACTGTTGCATGCATTTGTGAACATGTTGACAGAGACAGAGAAATTTCCTGAAGCTCTGAATGGGACTACTGTTCCTCAGTTGAAGTGGGCTGTCATGTTGCCGTGTAAACATCTAAAACAAGAGACCCTTTGATAAACAGATGAAAATACTACATCCTGCTCTATCGCCACAGGAAGAGCTAGTAGACCATTAAGAAAGAAATGATACAGTTTATCTTCTGTTAGGATAAAATTCAGACTTTGTAACAGACACAAACATGCAGAAGAGGCGTGGATTCAAGAGTTTCCAAATCTAATAATGTTCCTGTCTCTGTTTCTCTGCAGGGTCAGTGCAAAACAATCATGCAGGCTCAGGAGATCCTGAGACAGCTGCGGATTATTCCCGAGCTGGATGATCTTCGGCAGTACGTTCGCAGCTTTCCCACCAACGCGCTCATGGGCATGGGTGCCTTCGCTGCCATCACCACCTACTGGCTGGCCTCCCGGCCAAAAGCTCTCAAAGCGCCCTGTGACCTCGGCCTGCAGTCAGTGGAAATACCAGTAAGTGATCTCTTGCCCTTTCTTCTCTTTAAGTGTCCTAAAAGAATTCATACAACTGGGATCCTACAACACAGAGAGAAGATATGCTGTGTGTTAGAGGAATAACTGAAGCATGATCCAACCACTGGAATGCAAAAGAAAGCGAGGCAGCAGAGCTCATTCAGCAGGAATGTTTACGGGGATCCTCGCCAGAAACTTTACAGACAGCTGGAGTTCACGACATCCTCCCTCTTTGTCACATTTAAAGTGTTTAAAAGAAAATTTTGGTAAAGTCGGCTTTACTTATTTTTGTTTTTTATTATTCCAGTCTCAGTTATTTGAAGTAATTTGAAGAAGTTATTTGTTAAAACGGACGTTTGAGTTGCCAGGTTGTGAAAAATTTCTTTGGTTAGTGTTTATTCCCCTCCACCAGGACGTTTACTTTGTGTTTTCAGATACCTCTTTAATTCATTCATAACTGCAGACCTGATGAATTAACCCCTTCTGAATGACTTATTAACATTAACTTCACACCTAATGGCTTATTAGAAAGTGAGAAACTCATGAGTGTTTCGTCTGTGAGGGTTCTGTGTCATCCAGGTCATCTTTCTGTGAGAAGAAGAGCAACTGGAGAGGCGTAAAGCAAGATTCGGTCAGTGCTAGTCATAAATCAGTGATTTGTTTGTCTTTTTTTTTCTTTTAGGGTGGAGAGCGTGCAAAGAGGTCGACGCTAAACAACAGCGATGAGCTACTGACACACTACTACAGCGATGGACGCACAATGTATGAGGTGCTCCAGCGAGGGATCAGAGTATCAAGTGAGCGCGTTCTCCCTGAAGACTCAAGTCTTATTATAATTCCTCACGTGAACACAGGTAAAGGTGAGATTTGTTTTCTTTCACAGATGACGGACCTTGTCTGGGATCGAGGAAACCAAACCAGCCGTACGAGTGGCAGTCTTACAGAGAGGTGAGACGTGGATCACAGACCGATCCAATACACAACTAACCGAGTCACGGTAACACGGTTTATGAAGAAAACAACTTTTGTTTTGTTTTGCGCAGGTGGCAAATAGAGCGGAGCACATCGGTTCTGCACTCGTCCACAGAGGACATGCTCATACAGGAGACAAGTACATTGGCATCTTTTCCCAGAACAGACCAGAGGTACAACATAGCTCATCATTCTTTGTGACACTGTTGCCGTACTGTTAGTGTAGCCCTGTCTGTAGTCTGTTTGCCACATTGTAATGTAAAAAAAAAAACTGTATCTAGACGTAGACTACAGCTGTATCTGAAATCACTTCCTTGTGATTGTTTGCTACTCCCTAAATCCCTAAAAAAATCTGAATTCTTGGCCGTCCTCCCGTGTCCATGAGCCGTGTGGATCACATCTCTCACCCACATCTAGACACACCCTGCAGCTGTGACTTCCAGTGTCCCTGCACCAAAAGGGGTGTGCACACAGGAGGACAACCAGGGCATCCTCGGCCGTGGGCATGAGCCATTAGGCTAGGGGGGTGGAGAGCTCCCGTTGGAGCTCCCTGGAGGAGGCTGTCTCAGGGCTGTTGAGTCAGTGTTAGGGATTTAGGCTGAGACTCACGCCTGAGTCCACTGGAACATGCTGGAGGCTGGTTATGTGCTTTGGGTTTGGCTCATGAGGATTGGCAGCCTGCTGGAGCTGTGTCGTTAATTCAGAAAAACAGATCAAGTGAATAAATGCAACACTCTTCCGTAGTATATAGACTCCAAAAGAATAAGTAAAAAAAGACAAATTTAGTAAGAAAAAGTTCGTAAAGTTACAGAACTTTGCTAAAAGATTTGTCAGAGTTTGAAGTTGGCATTGAGTCCTGTTGAAACTGTATCATCACTGCATTGTGTTATAAAGCCGTTGACTTGAATACATGTTTTCCATGACTGATGCTGATAGTCTCTGATTGTTTTCTGTCTCTCAGTGGACCATATCAGAGCTGGCCTGTTACACATACTCCTTGGTGGCCGTTCCGTTGTATGACACACTTGGCGCAGAGGCCATCGGCTACGTTATTGACAAAGGTACACAGAAGGGCACCTTCGAACACCAACCCCACACACCAGCAACGGTGCTATCACACTCGCGCTCTAGATCAAGGACACACCGATAACAGATACAAGCCAAGTGGTTAATTTGGTGGCGTCTGTTTTTCAGCTGCCATCTCGACGGTGATCTGTGACATACCCGAAAAGGCTCGGATGATTCTGGACTGTGTCAGCGGGAAAGGGCGAACGATAAAGACGATTGTGCTCATAGAAGCGTTTGACGATGAACTGGTGACCCGGGCAAAGGAGTGTGGTGTTGAGATTCTGAGCTTGAAGGAGTTTGAGGTGAGAATAACATCTTGTGACTTTGTTCAGGAAATGATCCGTGGCTCCTGTTGTTGTTGTTTCGAGTTACACTGTTTAGTTCAGTTATAAATCAAATTAGGCCCTGAGGCCCTGTTTGCCTGTAGCACGATTATTATCAGCACATCCTGCAGACACACTGTATCTCACTATATGATTTGTATTTTTTCCAGGCCTTGGGTAAAGCCAACCTCAAGAAACCAGTGGTAAGTTGTAACAGAACAGACTGACCTGTTATTTATGACAAAAAGCTCTTCATTCTTACTAAATTACAACCAAGAGAATCAACTGAGAATCAACCACATTAAGTCTGAGAGGGGAATTTTGCTCTTGACTATGATCGAGCATCGTGCACATTTCTAATGCGATAGTATTTCAGGCTTCTTGTGCATTAGTTTCGATCTGTGATCTGATTACAGCCCCCTAAACCAGACGACCTCGCACTGATCTGCTTTACATCTGGAACCACAGGTAATTACACAACTTGTTCCAACTTTAAGCTTTTAGTTCAGGTTTTTGTTTTTGTTTTTAACCTCGTGTCTAATCATGATCATCATTTCTCTTTCAGGAGACCCAAAAGGTGCCATGTTAACTCACGGAAACGTAATCTCCAACACTGCAGCGTTCATTAAAATAACAGAGGTAAACAAACAGCCACACTTGGAGAATGTGAAATTTTATTATTCGGTGTATTAAATCTTAAGATAAATTACATTCTTTAATAATCTGTGTTTGATTCAGGTCTGCTTGTTTTAAAGGTGGATGCTTCTTTCTTTCTTTCTTTCTTTCTTTCTTTCTAAACTGTGTCCTCTGTCTCTGACTGTCTAGCTGCTACATTACATCAAAATGTTGATGCACTCATCACCTTTAGTCATAACGATTACTCACAGCAATAAACTTTGAAAGCATCAGCAAGTGTTTAGATTTTTTGCCCCAGATTTCAGACCTCAGCAACTTCTCCTAACTTCTCGGAGGTTATTGTGATCACATAGACCAAGAGGGAGACACTTTTTTGCTTTCCACAAAGTCCCAGGTTAAATAAACATGTGACTTTTAGTGCTTGTACTCATTAATGTCCACAGTGGAATTTTATAATTTTCTTTACAGCACTTAAAATACTGACCAAGCTCCGCTTAAATCTATTAAAGTTTTCCAAATTGGACAAAGTACCTTCCGAACAGGGCGTTAGGATTTTCCAATATTTCATGATTCTTTAAACACAGATTCCAGACGGTCACAATATAAATTTTTTATTTATTTATTTTTGGTCCAGTTTGTCTAAGTAGGTGCCAATTTATTCAAAATGGCTTTAATTTCAGTAATATAATGCTTTGATCCAGTGTGGTGTGGAGTTTAAAGAAAATCAACTTTGTCCACTGACACGACACGACTTTTCTTAAAATCTAAAATCTGTCTGACTCAGGTCGGCCCTCTGTGACCCTCCTTTATCTTTTCCTGTCTTTCTTGCCTCTGTCGTCCTCCTGTATCCTTCCCCTTCCTCATCCAGGGCACACTGAAACCCAACAATAAAGATGTGCTCATCTCTTTCCTCCCTTTGGCTCACATGTTTGAGAGGGTAGTGGAGGTACAGTGCAACATGCTTGACGTGAAAACACGCATGTGTTTTGTTTTTGTGTGTCCTCCACAGATAAACTGCATGGTGAACCTCCATGACATTCATATATCCTATCTCCCACTAGCTCACATGTTCGAGAGGGTTGTACAGGTTTGTGCTGCACTTAATGAAATTATTTATTCATTATGTTGAAGTTGAGTTTAAAGAGTCACAGGACTACTGTCAGAACTATTGACCACAAGTCACATTACATTATTGTTTGAGACAAGAACAGGATCATGTGGGAGGTTTGACCATATTGACAGCACCAGTGCTCTGCTGCTTGCTTTCATTCACAATATTTAGGCTTTGTGGTGTGTTTACATGATTTGCTTCTAACTTAACCTCTTCAGCTTTAGGGTGGAGTGTTAAATACTTGAAATAAGTTAACACCAACATGTATCCCTTTTCATCAGTGTGTCGTCCTCACGCACGGAGCTCGAATCGGTTATTTCCAAGGCGACATTCGACTTTTGATGGACGATTTGAAAACGCTGCGGCCAACAATCTTCCCCGTGGTCCCACGTCTCCTCAACCGCATGTTCGATAAGGTCAGATAAAGTTTTTATAGTTGATCTAATGTTACTCGTGCTAAACTGATTCACTATTAGCATGTTACGTTTTTTTCAGGAACTTTCTCCTCTAACTGAAATGTATGTGTCTTTATGTGTCCACAGGTATTTAGTCAAGCCAACACGCCGCTGAAGAAATGGCTGCTCGATTTTGCTTTCAGGAGGAAGGAGGCAGATCTTAAAAGTGGTGTAGTCAGAAAGGACAGCATGTGGGACAAACTCATCTTCAAGAAAGTACAGGTAAACATGGCGTGCTCTGTAAAGGTGTTTGGTTTTTGTTCAGTCCTGCAACTTTAACTTACTTCTTCCAGTTTTCTTTAAAGAAATAATGAGGCTCAGTCCTCTGCCGGTATCTTCACAGAATGATAAATACCTCTTTTTAGACATATTGTACTTTCAGATTTTATGTTTGATACTTTAATGACAGCCATTGCATCTGTCATATCATGCAAACACCTGCCTGAAAAGATTCTGAAAGTGTTGGACACTGTTTCACTTCCTCCGGGCTTGAATCGGATAAAACACCAATCATAAGTTTCTTAAAGTAATTTCAACAGGCTTAGAGTTTTATGATGTATAACAAACAATGACCAGTGTTTCAGTGTCTTCTTGTTTGTTTCACACTTCACAGGCGAGCCTGGGCGGTCGTGTCAGACTCATGATCACAGGAGCAGCCCCGGTGTCTCCAACCATCCTGACCTTCCTACGAGCTGCACTCGGCTGTCAGGTGAGACAAATCCACACGCATGTTTAATTTATTAATAGCTGATTGTTTTGTGTCTATGACTTTCAATAAAAATAAAAAAAACACACCCCACTCCACAGTTTTATGAAGGGTACGGTCAGACTGAATGTACAGCTGGGTGCACCATGTCATTGCCCGGTGACTGGACAGCAGGTAAAAATACAAACCTCCACAAACTGTTGCTCTTGTTTGTTCTCGTGCATTATTTCTTTGAATTATGAAACTGAGCTGTGACTTTTGTGGCTCCAGGTCACGTCGGACCTCCTCTGCCCTGCAACGCTGTCAAACTGGTGGATGTCCCAGAAATGAACTACCTGGCTGCCAATGGAGAGGGAGAGGTGAGGAGATGCTTCAGTAATAATCAAACACGTACAGTCGAAAAATGTATTTATTTACATTCAATTCAAAAACAAGATTTTGTAGAATTACTTAACAGTATTAAGTATTACTTTAACTTATTACAAACGTCTAAAGAGATCAAAACCAACAGTGAATTTATTCTGTTAACAAGTTTTGTCGTGCAAACAGTCAGTTAAAACACATGCCTCAATACTAAGAACTACTTAAAGCATATTTAAAGAGCCGTACAGTGGTGACATACAGTATTCCTTCATTATAGTGACAGTGTGCAGCTTTTTCTTAAAACTTCATGTCTGTCTAATAAAAAGAACCAAAAGAAATGAGACAAACTGGTCCAGTAGGTATAATGTTTACCATTATCATTATTGATTAGCCCTAAACACACAAAGAACACAAAGTAGCTGATGGCCGTGTCTTTAGTTGTGCAGGTATCTGGTCACAAACCAAAGCACTCAACATATATACATGTTTAAAAATTGATGGTGGCACCAAATGAAAAGTCAGAGGATCGCCAAAGTCAACTGGACTGACTCTGAGCACCTTGAATGTCTAGAAACTGTAAAGGAAGTCCATCCAACATTTGTTGTGTTTGTCTGAACTAAGTTAGTAGACTGACCGACACTACAATCCCTAAAGTCATGCCACTAACATATCATCTCTCTCTCTCTCCCTCAGGTGTGTGTCAAAGGACCAAATGTATTCCTGGGATACCTGAAAGATCCTGAGAAAACGGCAGAGGCCATCGACCAGGATGGATGGTTGCACACAGGAGACATTGGGAAATGGCTCCCTGTAAGAGGAACAGGCTGAAGGGCACTATTGATGAGTGGTTGATGTATTAAGTCTAGTGGAATAGCATCAGATGCAACCTTAATTTTAAGGTTTCTCTGCTGGTTTGTTGCAGAACGGCACCCTAAAGATCACCGACAGAAAGAAGCACATTTTCAAGCTGGCTCAAGGAGAATACATCGCCCCCGAGAAAATAGAAACCGTCTATAATCTCAGTGATCCAGTGGCCCAGATATTTGTTCACGGTGACAGCTTACAGGTAACTAATTCATGTGAAACTGCAGTCATATATCCTTCATAGTACACAGTTTCTAGTTTGGCGCTGATCTTCCTTTTATCCGTGTTGTATTTTTCCAGGCATGCCTGGTCGGGATAGTGGTACCTGATCCAGACTTTTTACCTATTTGGATTAAGAAAAAAGGGATTGAAGGGTCCTACTCTGAACTGTGCAAAAGCAAGGTGAGATTTAGTCAGGAGCCCAAACGCATTATCAAACAAACAGCTCCACCTGCTGTGCACGCTCACATTTTTCGGACTGTTTTTAGGAGGTGAAAGCTGCTATTCTGGAGGACATACTGAGGTTGGGCAAAGAAGCAGGACTCAAGTCTTTTGAGCAGGTGAGTGTTGCCATGTTTAAATTCATCCTTAAAAGTCCAGTTACATCTGTTAATCGATTACAGAAAATAAACGTTACTTGCAACCTGACGCCAAATATTCTCTTGTGTGTATATATATATCTTTGTTATTCATTCAGTTTTTGCTCTTCTTTCTCTGCAGGTGAGAGACATCACATTACATCCAGAGATGTTTTCTGTCCAGAACGGCCTGCTGACGCCCACCCTGAAGGCCAAGAGGGCCGAGCTCCGGAAACGCTTCAGAGAGCACATCGATGAACTGTATGCCAAAATTAAGATGTAAACTGGGATCGAGGAGTACTGTATGGAAGGTGACAATCATTAGAGCACACAGCCAGAACCAAATAGTTAACAGAGGAGGATTTCAGTTGATTTTTCTACGAGTGACAATTTTAACAATTTTCTGGGGATTCAAACAAACTGAATAATGAATCAGTTTCAAGTATGTATTGTCTCCTATCTACTAATTACACAAGGGCTGTACCTGACTCATTTTGTCAGTTTAAATCAGATTTTTTGACCGTTCAATACGAAGATTTGATTATTCTTTTCTTTCTTCATTTCAGTGCCACACCAAACCAAGTGTTACGTTTTAGCCTACCTCACGTTTTAACGCCTATCTGTCATCTATGATCAGATTTCAGAGAAAGTAAAAGAGTGTGTCCTGCTCATAGTTCAGGAGCACCACAGAGCGAGTCTACCGCTGGGCTGCTGGTAACGATGTCAGCCACAGAGTGAATCACAGTGGACAGCAGTAGAGGAATTTGTACTAATGTCTAATCTGGTTTGGCCAATTTCAGCCATCACTGGAGCAGAAAGCGTCAGAGCAGACTGGAGTCACACTGTCCTGCATTTCTATCGCCCTTCTACACTTCCATCACAGTTAGTTTTGGGGCTTCTGGTCATCTTGACACTCGTTTTGTAAACTTTGCAGCCTGCCATGCTGTTCCTCCTGCACTGCTTTGTATACAATGACACGGGAAAATAAAACAAAAGTGTTCAGATTTGAAATTTGACTGACAAAATGAGTAGACTTTGAATTTTCTGATGAGGATCATTTTTGTGGAGAAGCCTTAATAATTACTTCAGAATATCATCCATGAGTAAAAAGCGGTAATACACAAAGGAGAAGTGTGACTTGCTCATGCCTTAACTGACACTTAGTCCGTCTACTTCATGTCCAGAAAGGTCCCGCGCCTAAAAAAAGATTTCCGCTTGTTCTGTTTTTTTTTATTCTTGGGAGCCACAGAAAAAGAATCAACTTGCTTTTACGGCAGTGACATATTAAATATTTATATACCAGGCTATTTAATGCTTGGCAATCTATTTAAGTTGATATTTAATGTAATCATTAAACCTGTAAATAGTGCTGAAAAGTGTATTTGTATGCAGACTATCATGCCTGATACTCTGTAGTTGTAATTCCCTGCATTCCCATGTTTATCAATGCTGTAGGCTAAAGGACTGATAAACCTGTTTTAGTGCACAATTTAGTTGTTAGCCTATTTGGGAATCTTGTTGCTTGACAGACTTTCTGTGCCTTTTTGATGTTTTGCATGGAAAATATTTCATGTTACTATTAGATTTTCAAATTTCGGTGCCGCAGGTTGCAAGATAAAGCTGCATATTGTCATTAATGCGCACGACTTCAGGGTAAATATTTGGAGCACTGGTATCACGGATCGTTTAGGGAAGCCAGTTTTTCTAAATTAATTCCAATTCATTCGTTTCAGCATTTCACATTTACTTTTCAGTGAAGCCACAGCAGCATTTCAGCTGTTTGACACAAAGTATGATTTTAAAGATGTCAGATGTTTTGACTGAATTCTGATCATTGCTCATTACTTGCATCTAATCATGTCTAGGCTTCCTTGACAGCTTAAGCCATATTCTTTTTTAAAAAAAAATATTGTTATGATGTGAAAAGGGCAAAGGTGCAGTTTTGTGCTTTAGTAAGTACAGTAGCTTTATTTGTCGACTGTACCAAATAAATACTTTTCTCCAAAACTGTGTCGTTTAGTGTGTATCTTTTAAGATGAAAAATATATTTCAGTGGTCCCTAAAAAGGGCATCCATGATTTTTAGAAACAGATTGTTGTAATTGTAAATAAAGTGCATTAATCCATGTATTATTGCAACACTTCTGGTGCCCATATTTATCATTCTCAAGCACTATTTAAACATTAATAATTGGCTTGTAACACTATGTTATAGGCTGTTATAAAGGACAGAATATGTCAACAATGACTTCTCATTTGAAGACATTTTACATTATTACCTCAAAGTGTCTGGGTGTCCACAGGAGGAGTTGTTAGGGTTGCAAAACTTGCAGCATGTCTGTTTACAGCTAGATTATAGTGTTATAAACCATTTCTTACGTGTTTGTACGCTGCTTATGAAGCTTCACGAGTATATTTGATGCTGTACAGCGAGTGCAATACTTGAAAACCTCACCGTTACTGGGAATCAAAATCTGCCATGCACGTAAGCAGAAGCCGATCAGGGATCTCCTCGTTGTTTTGTTCGAAGTCATCCAGACTCTCTAAGTAGTCCTGGTCATCCTGTCCGTCTCCCCACGCATCGACAGATTCTTCCCCTGGACGCACTCTGCTCTGTGCTGAGGCCTGGCTGGGTTCAATGTTGCCAGCGTCGTCCATTAAGTAAGCCTGGTCTTCATCATCCTGTCAGTGAACAGAAGACATGACCATTGCTGCTATGTTGTGATGAACACCATGTCTTTGAGCGTTAAAAGATGACATACAGGATTTCCTGTATTTACTTTGTCGGGATGCTAGTTAAAAGTGAAGCACACAAACCAGCGTCATGATGTAGCGGACACAGATCTCCTGGGGCAGTGGGTAACCTGTAACATTAGAAAGGTTTATCTCAGACACTATTGTGCGTTTTATTATCCCACAGACAGACGAGCTGTTTAAAATATAAATAGTCGATATGACAGCTCTTGCGGACTCGACATACTTGAGGACCTGAAGTTCCTGCATTCAGGGTCGTGACACTTCTGGTACCACACTTCTTCTTTGAGATCCACGACGATCCTGCAGGGGAGGACGAGACCAAATCAGAAGAGCTGACAGACAAAGCATGTGAAGAACTCGATAAACCGTGAAACATACTGTACGTACATGATGTTGTTGCTTTTATGAAACCTTTTTACGTTTTCACACCAGCGGTATTTTGCAATGTCGTAGACAAGAAGTTGCTCAGAGGCAAAGTAGTTCCATCGTCTGATGCCTGTTGAAGTAAACGTAACAAGACAGTCTACAATTCACCAAATGTTCACAGCTGCGTAAAATACTACCAATATTTTTGACATACATTCAGTGGCCCACTTATTAGGTACATCAAGCTAAAAAAATGCAGTTTAATGTAGCAGCCCTGCAATAAATCCTACATTTATGTTCAGTTTTGCTGAAACTGTTTCAGAGAGGTGTTATACAGTATGGAGAATGTAGATGGTGATTTCATGGATGTAAATGCAAACACTTGTCAGTATAACACAATTCAATTTATCAGCACCACAAACTACATCTTCCAAGCCAAATCATACTTCTGTCCCCTGTTGTATATTACTCTGAAATAATTATCTTTGGGCCTTTGGACTGAACACCTGAAGTCATTACTTTAAGGTTTACAAAATCGTTACAGGTATTTTAATATTTTCCTGACATGTTTTAAACCAAATGATTCTGTACAGATTAATCTCTAAAGGAAATGATAATTAGTTGCAGCCCTCAGTCCGAGACTAGACATGTTATGACAGTGACACGTCCTTTTGCTAAAGTATATTTTGTAACCAACACTTACTTCCATGTATTCCATCCTTTTTAACCAGCGTCAGTACAAAGTTGTCCACTTCTTGATGAGGGGATGACAGGCAACCAGAAAGTGTGTCTGCCATGATGGAAAGTTAAATACATTATAAATAAAAATGATGTTGAAAACTATCAAGTGAAAATATCGATATGTAATAAAGAGAGAAGTCTCTGTTGTCAGTTCAGTGTTACCCGTGTTTGTGGCTGATCCCTGCTGGCAGTGAGGCCTCGAGGTTTTGGCTTCCTTCGTTTCCGGGACATCCCATGTAAGAATCCTCTGACCTTTGAAACTAATGACACACAGAAAGAAGCTCTAACGCTGTGGCTTGATGATGGTAACACTTTCAGTATATAGAAAATGGAGTTAAATATGTTCAATGTACCTCAAATTACAGACTAAGGAAGCCAAGAACACACTTTCCTCTGCAGAAATTCCCTTCTCAGTTTTGGCAATAAACTTGTTGTCGTCTGCCACCGTGAAGGCAGCGTTCTTTCCAACTTTTGACGACTTGTAAAGACGGAAATTTCTGTTCTTGGTGTAAACACCTGTTTTTGTAAATTGTAATCATAATTATATATTCATAGGTACATGATGTCAAGGTTTACAAAAGAATAATACATCAAAAAAGGGTGTCTCTTACCAAGATCAACAAAGAGACTGTCTTGGCCATCCTTTTTTTTCACCTGCAGAAACCTGAGGTCTGCGTCTTCCTGTTTGCGCCTCTTGGTCTGTGGACTCTCTGACATTTCACCTGCTTTTGCTGGCTCCCCCCTAAGAAACGATGTCAGTACAAAATTGTGAAAATTAAACAAAGTGATGACAGGAGAGATTTAAAATATTTATGTTCACAAGTCTGAAAAACAAACCGTGTTTCTGCCGCTGAGTTCATCCCAACACTCGGGGAACTTTCACTTTTGGATGCGTTCAGGATGGGTTGAAGAATTTCATGGATAAACCTCCCTAAAAGAAACAGACAGAACAAATTAAGTCACGTAACATTTGGATTAAAAAACAGGTTTTGTTGCCTCCGTGCAACATGGAACATACCCACATGTGTGTTGTCTTTGAAAGCTGCATTTTGGAGATTGAAGATGAGATGTCGACTGAACTTCTCTTCTGTGCTGGAGTCAAGATTGAGGACATTTTTTGAGGTGCATTTAATCCCGTAAACTTCCATCAGCTTGTCACAAACATACTGTCAACACACAAAAACACAAACAGCTAAATATGTATGCGTTTCCTGGTTGCTGGTTGGTTTCATGTGCGTTGGCTTGGTCTCTACGTGAAGCAAGCTGTTCCATAAAATATGTTCAAGCAGACTGTGACAGGATGCACCGTCACTAAAGATGGGAAACGTGACCCACCTGGATAAGTGAAGACACCATAGTTTTTCCATCGGCTCCTTCGTTGGAGGGCTTGTGGAACTCCAAGTCAAAGTAAAGTTTACAAACAGCGCCCTCTGGTATCACCTCATAGCAGTGCATCAAGCTCTGCGGGTAAGTCCTGAAAGAAATCAAGAGACAAATCACCGTCACTGCACATTATTGTATTACACACATTTTGCTATGAAGAACTGATATTTACCTGTAGTAATGCCACAGTTCACTGTAACTGGTAACCAGGTAGATCCTTTGACCCAGGCCTGTCTTTTCTTTTTCAAGTGCAAAAACATGTACAGCCTAGGGAACGCAAGTAACAAATGTCAGCTCTAAGGCACAGACTGACGAGATGGACCAGCATCAGTTGAGTCTCGTGTTACCTCTTTGCAGCTCTGAGCGAGGCTGATAGCCATACTTTGACGAGGGAAGAGCTTCCAGACGGAGGAAGGCTGGCACGGCCACAGTCGAGGTTTGTATCGTGACGCCAGAGGATTGAGGTGGAACGACTGAGCGAGCTGCTCAACCTTCTTCAGTCGGTCTCCCCACTTCTTCATCTTCTCGGGCTTTAATGCAACCTTTTATATTGCACCCACAGGACAACTTGTTCATCATTCGTCTTCCACCAAAGCAACGTCACGGGTCAGCGCAGATCCCTGGAGATGATAGAAGATCAGTGACTAGTTGAAGGACGTTTCAGAAACATAACAGATTCTTATAGATAGATTATTAAACACCCCAACACTATATAAAGTACACTGGCAAGCATTCAACCAGCTACAACATTAAAATAATGCAGTACTTGTACTTACTTGCTTTACCTGTAGCAGAGTATATAAAGCATGTATTGCAGTTACAGCTGGACGATAAATCAAAGCAAAATAAATAAAATAGCTCACAATGCAGTCATGTACTGATTACTCCAGCAAGTAAGATGAGAGAAGTATGAGCACTGTCCACCAAAATTAAAAGTACCGAACAGAAAGGCTCTTGTTATTTTATTATGAGGGGTGGCAACAAATAACAGCCGCTAATCCACTAAGATACAGTAATTATAGCTGACCATTTAGCAGTAATAATATTTCTTTCTTTCTGGTTTTATGTTCTCTAAAAGTTAAAGTTTGGACACACCATCTCATCCATTTTTTTTCCTTTGATGAAACTTTACTAAAAAATAAATAAATGGACATTTCAAGAGTCAGAGCTGTTCTGTGTTTTTCTTGTATTGACAACAGTGATCATCAGAGCTATGAAATATTACATCATTCTTACTCAAGGTGCACAAACTACAGGTTATAAACACACAAATATGAAATTAATGGTTATCTTATCGATATCGGGCATGAGGAGCGGGAAATAACCGGTTATCATATTGCATAAAAACATTATAGTGCATTCAAAGGTGTATTTCCCACAGATGTGCAGTTAAGTAGAGACAGGAGTAAAGTAAGATGTACTGAGTCTTCTACCAATACTACCTTACGGCAGTAACGTTACAGCCCAGCGCGCAGAGCTGAAGCGTTCATTCAGACAGTAACCGTGATGCTGACTTCAGTTTAATTTAACTTTAACGTTAGCTAACGTTAGTGTCTTTATTTAACTCACCGTACAGTTGTTGTTATGCAGTCACATGTCACTGGACGAAAACCTGTGAGACACTTCCTTGTTTTTCTTTTTTGGCGCGGAAACGTCTACTGTTTCCGGTTCCAAATTAGGACTTCCGGTCACGTCTTTAAAAAAATAAAAGCCTTTGACTTTTATTTTTGTATATGGATGTAAAACAGGACCGTAAATATAAAAAGATTAGATTAGATTAGATTAGATTAGATTAGATTAGATTAGATTAGATAGATAGATTCCAAGATTTTCCAAGAACACAATGACCAAACATTCTTCTAACTATTGTCTTAACTACCTGTGAACTAATTTGGGCCAAGTTGGAAAATAAACTGATCAGATCTATTGTACATTCAAAGGTAAGCATTTAGCTTGAGTTACAGAAGGCATGGGATAATGTTAGTGTTGAAGTTCTTAGAAAATATATTGACACAGTGCCAGAGAGATGTGCTGCTTTAATTGCTGGAGGTGGACATACTAAATATATAAAGTATTAAAGTTAAAAGTGGATAAAATCAGTAGGACATTTTATATATGTGTGTGTATATATATATATATATATATATATATATATATATATATATATATATATATATATATGCTGTCCTCTCAACAAGCAGTGCCAGGCTCCAGTATAAACACTGTTTATGATCTTAGTCAACTCCTCCTCCTCCCCTACCCAAACTGAACAGTTATCAGGAAGGAAGGAAGTTACAGAAGGTGGAGCATTACTTTACAGAGCAGAAATTAGCTACTCTCTCGGGAACACCAGAGAACACAATACACGGCACGTAGTCATCAGTGAAGTATTTGAACAGAAAGATGATTCATTTATCAAAAGTGCAGTATGGAAACAGCATTAAAGAACTTTTTTATCTGTACTACTTTTGCATGAAGCAGTAGTACCAATATTTCCATACTGAATGCCATATATGACTGGTTTATGAAAAAAAATAGCTTAATATGTCTTATAAAAGCTCATTTTCACTTTTTAAAAAAGATTTATAACCAGTTTTTATTCATTCTCAAACTTTTAATGAGTCACTGTGGACAGCCACTCCCCAACATGTTAGTAGGCACAGACCTCTGCTGGTAATCAGCCAAATGCTGACATGCTGACAGCAAAAATAAATTGCAAAACACTGCTACAAATTCAGACTTGTGAAATGAATTGCTTCAGGATGAGTAAAGTCTAAATCTATTGTACTTCACAGCTGAAAAACCTGGAAGATAAAGTGTAAAACTGTCAGAGCTGGAAGTTGACCAGCTCGAGTCAGCATTCAGAACAACAAAAAGAAGAACAAATCTGTGGCTGGGCTGGAACATTTAGGTTTATCTAGTTTGTAAAACACATCTGCAGCAAATAAGTCTAACTCTGCAGCTTGAGCTCAACAAATAACTCGACATCAGTGTGCACATTGGCACACTACATCCTTCCACAGGAAAGGAAAAGGAGTTCCTTGGAGAGATAACGCTGTTCACACTGGCAGTGTTCTGCAGAGAATGATCACACTCCTTCAACTTTAATGGGCTTGATTTGTTGATTTACGACCAGAAACAGATTTTTCCTTGCTTAAGGTAAGTGCATTTCAACATTCATTCATGTGTTCCAGTCATGTTTGTCTTGTTTGCCTTATTCTAAGGAAGGAAAAACCAATAATCGTAGCTTGAGGGCTTGTCTAAACAAAGCATTCCAGATCATTCCATTACTGAACTGTGCGTCACAGATTTTATTCAAGTTTTGTCCCCGTTTCAGACTTTTGTGCTGACAGAAGACAAGAAGAACATTTTAAAATGTGGGACACAAGAAAACTGCTTTTTGTTGCAATCATTTTTACAGCACTCTACGACAAAGTGAGTATTATTTGTCTTACAAATATCAAATTTGTTGTGATGTTATGTTAGAAAAATGAATCTCTTCTCTTGAAACTATAGTTTGAATTCTATCTAATTCAATTTCAGGTGACTGTAGTGACAGAATTCCTGGACATGGACCCAAATGTTCCAGACTTCCAGTACAATGGATGCCGTGACAAGGCTTTGAAGAAGTTTATCTCTTCAGATGTGTTGAGACAAGAGCTACAACAAAGTGAGAAATTCCAGAAAGCATGGAATAAAAGTACCAGTTGTCCAAAGCTGATCCCTGGAGGAATAAAAGAACACACCACTGCACTTCTGACGTATCTCAATGCGGATCGAGATTTTATTAATGAGTTTGAGAAAGCAATAGAAACAGACGGTGCAAACGAGAGCACCTATGAAAAAGACTTCCATTTCAAGTCTCTGCACTTCCTGATCATGGATTCACTGATGCTGCTTAAACCAAAGGAGTGCAAGACTGTGTATCTTTCCATAGATGGACATAAACCACTACAAGTGGGCTCAAAGAAGAGACTTAAAGGATTCCCCAAAGCTTTCTCAAATTATGATATGATAAAAGAGTATGATCTTTCTGACATAACCCTTTTTAATATCACTTCTTGCTTCTTTGCCAATCTGGGACAGAACATTTGTGCTCAGGAGGATGTGATACTATTATCTCGAGCTGAAGTCTTCACTGTGGAGACTGTTAATAAAATACATACACAAGACGATGAGTACACTGGGATCGCCTTGAAGAGCGCTGGTCTGCAAAGCACAGACAACTGTCACATTTTTTCACGGTAAGACTCACATCCTCTCGATAAGAATGAATTATTTTTCTCTGTCCCATGATTATTAAGAAAGTATTGTGAGCTTTATTATGAGGTTATATGTTTTATTGTTTTATCAAAACTGTGTGTGTGATCTTTGCGTGCAACAGAATTATGAGTAATTGATGAAGAGACATAAAAACTAGGGGCACGCATAATGAGGAACAATATATTTTAGGTTATCTTATCACACGCCCTTGTGTGTGGGTGTGGTTTGGTCATATTTGATAGACAGCATTAGCAAGCAACTCTACAACTTTTAATCAGATTTGGATTCAAATGTTTAGGATTTCTGATTGGTGCTCAGACGTAGGTGACATCAACTTCATCCAGCTAAACCTCAAACCAACGATGTAGGACTATGTTGGTCAGAATAAAAAGATGATTGATTGAGTAAATAGGTTTTCAGGGCCTTTAAGATATTTTGATGGTAACTGTCTCCTTTTTACTTCCTTCTTTTCAGGTCCCCAGCAGATGTCTCCACCCAGTGGCTTGTGTTGATGCTCGTGGCTTTATCTTTTTTTGTCTTTAACTGCTGAGCAAAAATTACTGAGAGATATTAGAGCACAAAACACGAGTTTGTTTACAGTTGAACATTCAAGTGTTTTGCTGTGATGTCTGCCAAAATGCTGCAAAAATGTCACCATATAGACAAAATCTGTTTTTCTTTTCTTTTTTTATGCATATCAGCAACAATATATAGGTAAAACTTTATTTGAATAGTCCGCCTACAGCTTATAGAGTATTTGTAATTTCAGTTGTTTCGCTTTATCTGTTTATCTTTAGATAATATCTGACAATTCATGAACATAAACCAGCAAAGATGTTTTTCTGTGCCTAAACCTAACCAAACTTTAACCACAGTGGTTGCTGAATGTTAACTAATAACATGTTCAAAGTGTTAATGTTAAGTTGTGCCTTTATTGGAGTGTACGGTAGAGAAATGAATGGAGGAGGAGGTAGAGAATGAGAGAACCGGAGGAGTGACGTAAGATCGGACGAGAGCTGAGTACATGAGTACGTGCAGTTCATGGATGTCACCTTAGGGGCAACACGGTGCCCCAAAATAAAGCAATTTCAGATTATTAATATCAGCTTTTAGATGTATGAGCTTTGAAATATGTAAACAAATAAACAGCTTGAACTGCCCGTGTCTAGTGTCATACTTTTCACACCTGAATATGTGATCCAGGACTGAACTTCATCTTTTCACTACGATGACAGCAGGTTGCACACAGTGAAGTCATTAAATGCAGCATGGATCCCAGCATACCACCAAACTGACTCTTTAAAGTTTGTTAGACAAATGTACATTTTTAAGTTGAACCAGTTTGCATTGATGGTTCAGAAATTGTTGCTAAAGTACCAAGTGTATAACTGCACAGTTACACACGAGGTTACTGGGTGGGATGGGGGCGTGTTCCACATCTATCACTCTTTCTGAGAATGTCAGGAGGGCTGTGAACACCAGGAAGCTAACTTCTAACCAGTTTTCTCAAACTTTAAATGAGTTACTGTGGACAACCACTCCCCAACAGAGGTCTGTGTCTCTGCTGGTAATCAGCCAAATGCTGACATGCTGACAGCTAAAATAAATTACAAAACACTGCTAAAAATTCAGACTTGTGAAATGAATTGCTATCTAAATCTATTGTACCTCACCGCTGAAAAACCTGCAAGATAAAGTGTGAAACTGTCAGAGCCGGAAGCGGAACAGCTCGAGTCAGCATTCACAACAATGAAAAGAAGAACTCTGTTGCTGGGCTGGAACATTTTTGTTTATCTGGTTTGTAAAACACACCTGCAGCAAATAAGTCTGACTCTGCAGCTTGAGCTCAACAAATAACTCGACATCAGTGCACATATTGGCACTCTACATCCTTCCACAGGAAAGGAAAAGGAGTTCCTTGGAGAGATAACGCTGTTCACGTCCCACACTGGCAGTGTTCTGCAGAGAATTATCATGCTCCTTTAACTTTAATGGGCTTGATTTGCTGATTTACGACCAGAAACAGATTTTTTCTTGCTTGAGGTACTTAACTTTTGTGCGACAGAAGACAAGAAGAACCTTTTAAAATGTGGGACACAAGAAAACTGCTTTTTGTTGCAATCATTTTTACAGCACTCTACAACAAAGTGAGTATTATTTGTCTTACAAATATCAAATTTGTTGTGATGTTATGTTAGAAAAATGAATCTCTTCTCTTGAAACTATAGTTTGAATTCTATCTAATTCAATTTCAGGTGACTGTAGTGACAGAATTCCTGGACATGGACCCAAATGTTCCAGACTTCCAGTACAATGGATGCCGTGACAAGGCTTTGAAGAAGTTTATCTCTTCAGATGTGTTGAGACAAGAGCTACAACAAAGTGAGAAATTCCAGAAAGCATGGAATAAAAGTACCAGTTGTCCAAAGCTGATCCCTGGAGGAATAAAAGAACACACCACTGCACTTCTGACGTATCTCAATGCGGATCGAGATTTTATTAATGAGTTTGAGAAAGCAATAGAAACAGACGGTGCAAACGAGAGCACCTATGAAAAAGACTTCCATTTCAAGTCTCTGCACTTCCTGATCATGGATTCACTGATGCTGCTTAAACCAAAGGAGTGCAAGACTGTGTATCTTTCCATAGATGGACATAAACCACTACAAGTGGGCTCAAAGAAGAGACTTAAAGGATTCCCCAAAGCTTTCTCAAATTATGATATGATAAAAGAGTATGATCTTTCTGACATAACCCTTTTTAATATCACTTCTTGCTTCTTTGCCAATCTGGGACAGAACATTTGTGCTCAGGAGGATGTGATACTATTATCTCGAGCTGAAGTCTTCACTGTGGAGACTGTTAATAAAATACATACACAAGACGATGAGTACACTGGGATCGCCTTGAAGAGCGCTGGTCTGCAAAGCACAGACAACTGTCACATTTTTTCACGGTAAGACTCACATCCTCTCGATAAGAATGAATTATTTTTCTCTGTCCCATGATTATTAAGAAAGTATTGTGAGCTTTATTATGAGGTTATATGTTTTATTGTTTTATCAAAACTGTGTGTGTGATCTTTGCGTGCAACAGAATTATGAGTAATTGATGAAGAGACATAAAAACTAGGGGCACGCATAATGAGGAACAATATATTTTAGGTTATCTTATCACACGCCCTTGTGTGTGGGTGTGGTTTGGTCATATTTGATAGACAGCATTAGCAAGCAACTCTACAACTTTTAATCAGATTTGGATTCAAATGTTTAGGATTTCTGATTGGTGCTCAGACGTAGGTGACATCAACTTCATCCAGCTAAACCTCAAACCAACGATGTAGGACTATGTTGGTCAGAATAAAAAGATGATTGATTGAGTAAATAGGTTTTCAGGGCCTTTAAGATATTTTGATGGTAACTGTCTCCTTTTTACTTCCTTCTTTTCAGGTCCCCAGCAGATGTCTCCACCCAGTGGCTTGTGTTGATGCTCGTGGCTTTATCTTTTTTTGTCTTTAACTGCTGAGCAAAAATTACTGAGAGATATTAGAGCACAAAACACGAGTTTGTTTACAGTTGAACATTCAAGTGTTTTGCTGTGATGTCTGCCAAAATGCTGCAAAAATGTCACCATATAGACAAAATCTGTTTTTCTTTTCTTTTTTTATGCATATCAGCAACAATATATAGGTAAAACTTTATTTGAATAGTCCGCCTACAGCTTATAGAGTATTTGTAATTTCAGTTGTTTCGCTTTATCTGTTTATCTTTAGATAATATCTGACAATTCATGAACATAAACCAGCAAAGATGTTTTTCTGTGCCTAAACCTAACCAAACTTTAACCACAGTGGTTGCTGAATGTTAACTAATAACATGTTCAAAGTGTTAATGTTAAGTTGTGCCTTTATTGGAGTGTACGGTAGAGAAATGAATGGAGGAGGAGGTAGAGAATGAGAGAACCGGAGGAGTGACGTAAGATCGGACGAGAGCTGAGTACATGAGTACGTGCAGTTCATGGATGTCACCTTAGGGGCAACACGGTGCCCCAAAATAAAGCAATTTCAGATTATTAATATCAGCTTTTAGATGTATGAGCTTTGAAATATGTAAACAAATAAACAGCTTGAACTGCCCGTGTCTAGTGTCATACTTTTCACACCTGAATATGTGATCCAGGACTGAACTTCATCTTTTCACTACGATGACAGCAGGTTGCACACAGTGAAGTCATTAAATGCAGCATGGATCCCAGCATACCACCAAACTGACTCTTTAAAGTTTGTTAGACAAATGTACATTTTTAAGTTGAACCAGTTTGCATTGATGGTTCAGAAATTGTTGCTGAAGCACCAACTGCACAGCTGAAGCAACGGTTACTGGGTGGGATGGGGGCGTGTTCCACATCTATCGCTCTTTCTGAGAATGTTAGGAGGGCTGTGAACACCAGGAAGGCAGCAGGACCAGATGTTGTCAGTGGGTGAGTCCACAAACTTTACTAGCGCCATTGTTCACAGTGATATTCAACCATCATCTCTATCAGTCTGTCATACCTACGTGTTTGCAAAAGTCCACCATGACTCCTGCCTGCCTGAATGACTATCACCCAGTGACACTCACCTCTGTAGTGTCAAAGTACTTTGAGCGGCAGGTCAAGGATTACATCCGCTCATCACTACCCAGCACACTGGACCCACTACAGTTCGCTTACTGTCCCAGCAGCTCAACAGAAGACGCCATAGCACAAAACCTCCATACCTCCACCCTGTCACACCTGGGCGAGAAAGGGAGCGAGATTTTAGTTAATTGACTACAGTTCAACATTTAACACCATAGTTTCCTCCAGGCTGATCACAAATCTCAAGGATCTAAACTATGCTAAACATATGCATGTGGGTCCTAAATAAGAACAGTTTAAGATTACTTTTGCACTCAGATTACTTCTATAATCTATTTGTATTACTGAATTTCCATGAGGAGCTCAGCTTTGGCGTGATATAACAACCCATCAAGTTTGATTTTGATTAACGTAGCACAAAGTGCATCAGTGTACTACTGTGTTGCATCATTGGTCTACTTGCTACAAAACAATATATAAATGTTTTCTGATCTTCTGTTCTACTGTCGTTATAGACAATGCAAATTAAATAACAAACTGGTTGATCACACACAGAGGCAATATGATCATTTATTACATGTTTACATCATAAAACAACAATAAAACACAAATTCACCATTGTGTCTATGTGCGTTTGAGCCTGCACCAAAATATCAAAATATTATATCACATACTGTACGCACATTTATTATATATAAACAAATAATCACTGACTCTTGAAACAATTTTAAAATGGCACATGCTTTTTCCCACTAACAAAAACTACAGCAGCACTTGTGAACATTCTGTCATGAGACACAGGTAGCAGCCAACCAGGACCATTCAATATCAGTGTCATTAAAATAGATTTAAGGATATTATCTCTGGCAGAGCAGCATTAATACTGCAGATATTGTTGATGAAATCCACCGAGTAATGGTCTGATGGCATTAAGTACACGTCTACCGTGAGTACTGTGTTTAATCAAATGCATATACTACTATGTTATATAATATAATAACATGCTGAGTGTAACACTAAACAAATGTGATTACAAAATGTCAAAAGCAGCTTAAAGTATTATATATATTACTCCACGATGCAGACAAAGCATCTCAATTTCTTGTGGCAAAGAAATAACACTTTTATGTAGTATTTGTTGTTTTAACAGAGAAGTTGATGATTTTGATACAATAAAAAAAAGATATAAATGAATAAATAAAAATATATTATTAGAAACATATATAAATATATTAATATCTTACAGACAGTTAAATAATCATGTTCACAACAGAAGCACCAAAAGCTCTCAGATGATTATAGTAAAATTAATCAAACTCAAGACAAAAACATTTATGCAACTCCACCTTAAAGAGATATGATGTATTTAGTGACGATGTATTAATAAAATACTTTACTGTAATATCAAAAATGTACATATACATTAATTGTAACAACTGTATCTCAGTGACTGGGATTTTGCCTCACATTATTTTGTCTATTTATACATACAAGCCCACAAAGATACATTTTAGGATACAAAATAAATAAATAAATAAATAAGATTGCACACAGAATGTTCAAACTAGTGAACAGCAGCATTTCATAACTAAAAACAATAAAGATAAAAACAATTTAAATCAATGAAAGGCATTCATGTCAAAGGATAACAGATATTTTGTTAATATCTAATAACATGATCATACACATACTCATTAAGATTCAATTTTATTTTATTAATTTTGATAAGGTAAACTCATAAAGCCCTGTACTTGTCTGCAATTTGGCAAATTGGCACCATTAAAATGTGCCAAATTAGCTATTAGCAGTTCTTGTTTGTAATGTACTCATGGATGTACAGACAGACTTTAATAATAAAAGTTCTGCAGTTATAAGAAACATTTTATTTTTATTTTTAAGATTTCTAATCTGGTTTATGGAAAAATAATCTCAAAATATGTGTATCATGTCAGTTCAGAGTGGGTTAAACAGCATTATTTGCCTCCACGAGTGTCACTGTTGCAGCTGCTGGTCAAATGATCAAACTTCAATAACTAACTTCCTGTTTGAACATCAACACCTGTCTATTTCAACCTAGTGAGCGCTCAGCGTGAGTGTGTCCAGTGGAGACAACTAACTGTCTTTATGACTGGGCTCAGAGTTGAGTCGTGACCTGTTTCCACGGGAACAAGTGCTCTTGTCTTTGCTGAGGATGCTGGTGTCGACCCGGGAGAGGGTGCACATGCTGCTCTGGTGACCCGGTCGAAGTCTTGTGTTTCGGAGCTCCAGCTCATCGTAGCTTGACACCCGGACAAAGGGACACCAACGGAAAACCCGCTTGAAGCCGGCCCGGAATCTGGACGCAAATCAAATCATGCAGCTGTGTACATATACAGCACTTGCATGTGTGTCTTTTTAGGGTGTGTGCGTGTGTGTGTTTTTGTACTCACCTGCTGTTGAGGCAGCAGTAGATGATGGGGTTGTACATGGTGGAGCTCATTGCCAGCCACAGCACCGACAGGTAAACCTGCTGGATGTACTTCCACTTGCTCAGATGCTTGTTGAGACCCGTCACGATGAAGTAGATATGATACGGCAGCCAGCAGAGGGCAAAGGTCACCACTACGATGATCATCATCTTCACCACCTGCAAGAGCAAAAGTAGAATATTTAGCAGCACAACTCTCCAATTAGACGCCTTTCCTCACATAATGAAGTTCAACCACGTAGTCAGTAAGAATTAAAGCTGCCTAAACTGAATTGGGTTCGCTGTTGTTTGTTAGTCCAGTGTTCACTCCTTTAGCTCTGGTAAATAATATGTGTCTATTTAGACACTAAATGCTTCTGCAGCTAGTTTTTTTTTCCATTGTCATATTTGTTTTGGATTTTTGTGCGTGTTTCTGAATTGGCATTATTTCTGAATCTGCAACCTATCTCGTCCCCTAATGGAGGCTTTGAGGGCCATTGCTGCCCTCTTTTGCCACCGTATGCAAAGATTAATGTGGACAGAATAAAACAGACAATTTCCGTGCGGTAAAACCAAAACAATCAGCTGATAGTTGCTAAAACTCTCCACACAGCTTGGAGGAAGTGCAGAGTGGTGTGGGGTTTGTCACAACTAAGGATACCTCTCACAGTATATGCAATAATTTGATATACTGTTAACATAAAAGTTTTATTTAGTGCAGTCAACTTTTTCCATCCATTTTTTTTAATACCACTTCACTGAGCTCATGAATGGTTGAATCAAAGCCAGCTCTTTCTATGCACTTTGTCTTTGAAGTCATTTTTTCCATCATTCTGATCACAATGGTGTCTCCAGTTAATGAGTTCAGGATGGCTGCCGTATGAAGAGAAAGAAAGGTCAGTGGTGACGCACCAGACCCAGCGGGTTCCAGATAAGATGGATGAGAAAGCGACACAGCGCTCATCAACGTGTCGCAGCACAATACAGAGCTGTAGAGGGTTAAAAGGCGCAGGCAGCTATTATAACATCAGCAGAAGCTCATCTGCTAGACGGAGACGAGAGCGACTTCCTCTTATCTCCGGCCCAGATGGCAACTTGTCGGCGCGGCTCTTTGAATCAAGCCTGACATTGTCTTGTAGCTTTATTTCATGACATTTATAAATCCCTTTTATCTCTCATAGCTCAATTTTGCGAGCAATCTGAGCCTCTGATGATTTATTTTTTTCTATAAAGCCCTCTAAAATATTGTAAATGGCAAACCTGCACCTGTTTCTGCCTCTCTTTCTGTGCAGTGAATGTGTTTGTGGCACCAAAATAATATTCCAATAGTGCAATGTAACATTATTTTGTTTAACAGTTTACATTTAAGTTTAATTCAGAAGAAATAAGTGAATAATTTCACAGTTTCCGAAATGATTTGCATCATTTATTTTGAAATTTTCAGCCAAAAAATTATTTTATCACTGAGTACCTCCGCAGCCTGCTGTCACTTTAAATAACCCGACGTGTTAACCTGCAGTATTTTTAATGTTCATCAATATTCTTTAGCATTAATCTGTCGTGATAGATGCTCATCATGACAGCTGTGATGACCTTAATCCCTGTATAACCCGACCCTCGCAGTAGCTGCTGGCGGATGACGTCTAACTTCAGCAGAACAAGTGCCTCTCGAGGCTGTACTCTTCTTCTAGGCTGCAGCTGAAATTGAAAGTTATTTTGCAAAAGTCTGTTAAACATGACAAAATAAAGTTTAGAGTGCTGAACTAGTTTGCTTTGCAGCTATGCATGACACGTTTTACTGATCAAAGCTGTCAGAGATCCACAGTGCTTTGAGGCCACATTTAGTCTGTTTTAGTTGGCTGTGCAATGTGTTTTGCTTCCTCCACGACCAGCAGAGCTCTTTCCCAACATGTGGATTTCTATTGTTGTTGTGGACAGCTGTGTCTGATCCTAGGAGAGTGTAATACGAGCACAAGTTTTTGGGTTAGTGTGCAAGTGAGGATACAAAAACAATTCGAGCTGGTGGCTTTCCTCTCTGTTTTTTTATGGTTAGGGTTTTTTTTTTTTTTGCTTGTTCATCTTTGTTTTCTGCAGGAAGGGAACCAGCTTAAAAAGCTTTTCTCTAAGTAAAGCTTTGTAACATTTTGCAAACTCAAATTTCTTTAAAACTTTGGCTTTTCATTTTCAAATAAAGCCTCTCAATGTGCAGACGCTTTCAAACGAAGGGCCTTGAACTTTAGTAATTCATCACCCTGTAGCTTAATATATTCTTTATTCTTTACTTGGATTTTTCTTAGCTTCCACAAATTTGTCACTGGACCTTCTGTGGTATGCACAAAAACAATAATACAATTAAAAATCCAACTGTATTAATAAAAAACAAGTAAATCCAAAACAAGACAAATATTAAGATCAGAAAATAAGTGAAATGTCTCGAAATATGAGACAGAAAAAGAGATACCTTCAGTAGAAACCACATCAGAATTGTCACAAATACTCAGCAACTTAAAAAAAATAAAAAGAGCAATAAAGAAAATAATGTTGATGTTTGATTGATGATTTATCATATCAGTGTTTTACACATATAAACAACTACTGTCCTTAAACAAGTAAAAACTACCAGGTAAGTAGGGATGTTCATTACTTTTTGAGGCAATATCTTATGCACATGTTCAATTAATAGAAAAAGTGTAAATGCATCAAATAAATGTGGTGTTTACCTTACGTTTGGCTCTGAGCTGTCCATGATAGTTATCAGATGAGTCTCCTGGGATCTCCCCTCCCCACAGAGTCACCCCCACGATGGTGTAAGTGATGCCCATCACCACTAAAGGCAGCACGTAGACCAGAACTGTCACTATGATATGATACCTGCAAAAGTGGAAGTGGGAACGCAAGTGTTTTAACAGCAAAGCCCAGCTTTGTTATAATGATGATGACGCTTGACATAAGCTAGAAAAAGAAAATTCAGTTTGTCAGAATCAGTGCTGCTCTCACATGAAGGGGTCATCGACCGGGCGGGGCCAGGCCACGTAACAGAGGGTCCTGCGGGGCATAGCTCGGATGGTGGAGAAGTAGCAGAGAGGAAAAGCCAGAACCACGGCCAGACTCCAGATGCAGACGATCACTCCCAAAGTGGCTTTCGCCGGCAGACGAGGCTTCAGAGGATGAATGATGGCCATGTACCTGCAGGGTCAGAGGTCAGAACGAAGGCTTGGCTTTATGTCTGCAAATCTGCAAAGCGTTGAAAACCAGTTTCAGTCTGTTGCACTTAATGCAATCCTGCTAAACTTTTATAGCTAGGCCGTTATCACTGCAGGTTACTGTGACTCACTGACTCGTGGCTCGGATGAATATCTGTGCAAAGACATGCTCAATAATAAAATGGGTCACTAGTTCAAGAAAATGTGTGCATCAGTGATCAATGAGTCATCACGGATTTCACACGAAGGCGCGAACGTATATTTCTTAGGCATGTACGCTCTAAAGTACATCTGATGTAAATATGTGAGACAGCTTCGGATGCATTTGCTTCAACTGAATACAAGAGGAACAGAAAACAACAAAAATATATGAGTAATAATATAAAGTTGAGTTCAATCTGGGGTACCTGGACTTTGTTATAGCCTTTTGGATGAGAGGTGGAACATCTCACATGGATCTACAACCACGTCCAGTTGTCCCAGATTGAACTCTTCCCAAAGGAAGCTGACCTGGACAACTGAGAACCTTCACAGACTTTAAGAACAGAAAGTTTTCTCCTCTACATAAAGATTAATTAGGATAATCACTGTACAGAGGTCACAAATATTTTAATTTTCATTTCATCTTTAATTCAAAGAAGCTTAAATGTAATGTATTTTATAACATAATAACTGTATTCTAGTTATACTTTAGCCACTTTAAATGTGTCTACCTAATGTTTTTTGTTGATCTATCTATCTATCTATCTATCTATCTATCTATCTATCTATCTATCTGGAGGCACAAAGAAACATTAAACTAGAAAATTATTAATGTGTTATCTTGAAATAAATCCCATTAATAACACCTCCATGCCTCGTATATTGCATAATCATACTCTTTCAGTCTCTACCTGTCGAGGGCTATCGCGCTCATGGAGTAGATGCTGGCGAACACCGCAGTGACCGGGAAGAAGTTGTGAAACCTGCAGTACACTTCTCCAAAGTACCAGTCACCGTGCGAGGCGTAGACGAAGTTAATGAGCGTGTTGAAAGCAGCCATGGACACATCGGAGAAAGCCAAGTTCAGCAGGAAATAGTTGGTGACAGTTCTCATCCGCTTGTGAGCCAAAATAATCCAAATCACGATCAAGTTTCCGAAAACCGCCACGGCCAGCACGGTGCTGTAAGCCACCGACCAGAGCGCGATGCGCCACGCCGGCTGCACGAACTGGTTGGTCAGATTTCTGGATGTGTTGGATTCATCCCGTTCAGAGGCCATTCCTCAAGAGTCCCCGGTCAGGATCTGAGTCAGTCTGCTGCTGCAAGGCGACATAAATCACTTTGGCACCTCTGATGCGCGACATACGCGTACACACGTGACCAAACAGACAGACAGACAGACAGGCAGAGAGGGAGTGGTCCTGACGCAGCCGCTCATTCATTCACACACACATGCAGTGGAGAATAAAACCAGTTGATCAGGTTTTAGCCTGGCGCAGATCTTGATCTGATAAATCCATCAAAGGCTGCCAAGCTGACCTGATCTGAGCAGAGCATGTATTAGTACTTCATACTGATATTATAGCAGAAATATGAGTTTATAATAAATAATATAATAGTATATAATAATAGCATGAAATACAAAAGTAAACCTTACATTTGTACTTTGTTACTAATATAAGAGATTACATTACATCCATCAAGGAGACTATTCAGTTCAGAGTAAGTGAATTCATCCTCGTCCTTCAACCTGATAAAAACCTGATCAGCAAGTGCGCATTGTGGTCCAGCCCGTGAGACTAGCTACTGTAAATGTCCATACAGTTTTATTTCAAAGACCGTTTTCTGTCCTGCATTAGAGCTTCAGTCTGACGAAGAGTCTGAGTGTGATACAGTTAATCCTTAATAACTGTGCCATCAAAATAAAGCTTATAGCTTCAGGATTTTATGTAGGTTAGACTGTATTATATAACCATGAGCTCAAGTGTAAAGGCCATTAAGTCTTTTGATGTTGTGACTCTCTGAATGTAACATTTACTCTAAGAACACTTAATTCAAAGGCAACTCTTCATGATCCACCTCCAAATTTATCTCCAGATGTCTACAGAACATCCAGAGTCTGTTTTCTGTCTGCAGTCTGAGGAAAAAAATGAAACCTTTTAGTGAACAGAAAGGCTGCAACCACAGCTGCCCCATACTGATCAGGAGGAAAGAAAATCAATCAAATCAACAAAGAGAAAATTACATTAATTGAGATTTATCCCAGGGTGGGTGATCACAAACGTGTCCACTGTGATGTTTCTATGACAGATGTGTTTGTGTTAAGATGTGTTTAGCTAAGTTCAATGTCCTGTTTGACGTTCACACATCTGGTAGACCTCTCAGCGGAGGTCTAAGAAAGATATATTGGTGTTGTTCTTGAAGCCTGAGGATGAGTAACAGGTCAGGTTCAGGAGGGGACCCTACATGCTGATAAAAAGCTACAGTGGGAATATAAAGGCATTCCAGATGTGGAGTTTGCCAAACGTATACCAAAGCTGTATCTTTCTATGTTGAATGGAATTGTCTGTGATCCCCTCAGCGCTGATATTAAACCATCAACTAAGATAAACTTGTCTGTTGTGTGGCTTTCCCAGGCCAGACAAGCTATATAGTTCCCCAGCGGGTTCTGGGTCTGCCCCGGGGTCTCCTGCTAGTTGAACATGCTTTGTATCTGTGCTCTCATTCTTTCAGTCGCTGCCCATGGCCGTAGGTAAGTGTTAGTAGATGGACTGGAAAATAAGTCCAAAACATCTGCAATACGGCCAATGGCACACAAATCTGCTGGTCAATCTCACGCTCCATTTTTCCGTTGTTTGTTAACAAGACCCCAAGATATTTGAACCTCTTCGCTTGGGGCAGCAACTCGTTCCAAACCCAGAGCAAGTTGCAAAGGATACCTCATATCTGCCAAAACCTCAGTCAGTTTATTAATTAATTAAACCCAGATTTAATGGATATGGGTAATATTGTCGATGCACATTATATGAATCCTGATGGATCGGTCATCAAACAACTGTCTGTAAATGCTCATAAACTGTCCCATCTCTACCATCCATCCCAGATGACGCAAACGCAGCAATAAAAACATCATTTCGTGACTTGAAGTGAGTCAGTTTGTTTATAGAATAAATTAAAAGATTTATACTACTGGGCATCATCCAAAAAAATCAAGCACCAAAATCCCAAATCGGACTTTAAACTGGGACCTCACAGGGAAAGTTCCCGTTAGTGTCTTTTTTTCTCCGGCTGCCAATTAGTTTAAAAAGTACCCGCTGTGCTTGTTTTCATGAGCTGTTTATGTGTTGTTTCATGTCGACACTCATATTATCACATCTGGTCTGCATAGTTTAGCATCCCCTAACATTTTCTGTGCACACCGAAGTAGATTTAAGTTTATGGGTCAGTCTCTTTGAAGCACACAAACACATAAACACAATCATGCTGTGGGAAAAGACAACAAGAAGGTCAAAAAGTCTGTTTCCTCTCAGCAAGACCTCATTACCCGCGGGGCCACGTGTTCCAGGCCACTCCCTGTCTCAAATGTCACTGTTCAAACCTTTTCCAAACACACCCTGTCCCCCAAAAAGGTCACAAGCTATTAAAGTAACAGCTTAAAAAAATATTTTCCCTCAATTTCATATGAATAATTGAGGCATCATTTAATCACAAGGGAAGCAACAGCAGGGGAGATGAGTGTGTCTCTTTGTTTGCTGTCTGATCTGTGTGTTTAAAGCAAATAACACTGACGCTGACTGACAAGTAGTTTTGTGCAGCAGTGCAGTGCAGTCCAGTCGGTATAATCCTGTGGAGAAAAGTAAACTTGTAAAGAGGTTTTGCATCGTTTCAGTCTTTAATAACATCTCCAACTGTGTATAAATGGATAACTTTCAATCTGTCCTGCCAACTATAGCAATTTGTCTGAAACTGGATGGCTGAACATCTCCACCGACACGAGGCAGTTGCTACTGTTCAATGGAAATAAAGCTCTCCAGGGCACCCATGTTGTTAATTGAATGGTTTGTATGGCAGCAAAAGTTTCACAGTCATGTAGTTTTATTGTTAAAACCCTTTTTTTCCCCCTTTGAAGCCAACTGGTATGAAAAACTGATGGAAAAACTCTCTTTGGGTCAACACAGACATCAGAAACACGACAAAGAGCCTCAACTACATGCTTCATGTTTCTAAAGGGAAGTATAGACTGTTTAACATGGTAGTAGTCTCTGTGATGTTACCCACAGGTTTCTAGACTGGTGCTTCTGACTGTCATCATCGCCTCCGCCAGCTCCAGCTCCTGGCTAATCCAAAAATGTGCAAAGATGTGGAGCGTTGGTGAGGTGGGCTAAATGAAGCCCGGGTGCTCAAACAAGCCATCTGTGACGGCACCACCTGCCAAAGCATAAAATTCAGCATTGATTTGAGGCTAAATATAATTTGAACAGGTGAGTTATTTAGAAGTTCAGACTCAGTGTGGTTGGCCTGAAACTCTACCAAACAAGGTTTCTTTCATAACTTTATGAAAGCTTTAGATCATTCAGATTTACTCAAAACTCTGCATGAAGGATAATTTACACCCTTAACATCCACAGCTACAAACTTCTACACATACTGTACATCACCGTTACCTTTAGTAGCATCAAAATGACCTGCATCAGATCTGAGGACACTGAGAATGAAACGGCTGAAAACAACTCACCGAGTGGACCGACTTTCACCGATACTATCTCACTCCTTTAAAAATATAAACTTCTACACATGTTGCCTTAAATTCTTACACATGTTATTTTTCGCATGGAGATATTGACATGTTATATGATCTGTCTGGACTCTTTGAACCTGATCCTGTTGATTTATTTTCTGAGCTATAAATACATTGTAATGTATGAGATAAATTGATTTCCATTATAATGTTTCTACAGTCGGCCAGTACGCCAGGAACTCAGCTCGATAACACAAGAAACGCGATGGACACAACAATAATGAAGTCAGTTTTGTTCACAAAGTGAATTTTTTGTTTTGAAAATTACTTTTTGCACCTTGAATAACTTGAGTAATTTTTATGTGGCTTCCAGGAAGCACACTGTGAACAAAATGTGCCCTCCATTTAATTTATCTTCTCTTCACCTACTCCTCAGAGGGAATTCAAGGTGAGTTATCCAGAAAGAAATTATGACACAGTAATATGCAAAGGAATTGTCCATTAGTTTAGTTTCTCCTCTGTCAATCCTATAATTTCTCCACTGAGGACAATTATACATTTACTGTTGGGCTTGAGAGCTTTTACACCATCGCCTGCCAGCAAACATAAAGCAAAATGTGTGTTACCACCTGTGTGTCACCTCCAAAATACAATACTGACAAAATGTGATCTCTGTTTTGCATTAAACTGTCTTTAAGTCTTTAAAGGCTTTTTAGTCTTCACGACTTTCATGCACTTAAAGCTTGTTGGGTTCAACTGAAGTGAACTGAAATCCACTGGATTTAATTGAACAGAGAGTAAGAGCAGATGAGAGACTGACTGACAGAGTGAACGAGTGAGAGGAAGGAGCTTATGATCAAGTGACTGATCCGACAGGATTACATGTCTAAATGGAGCTTAGGACTTCTCTTGGAAGAGCAAGGGTGAGAGAAATGGCAGAGAGCGGAAGGGTTATATGGAGAGGAAAGATGTGAGGTAACCAACATTTCAACATTTACTAGATTAGTGTTTTCCAACCTAGAGTTCAGCATCCGATCAGTGGGTGACATGATGCGTCTGAGGGGTCGCAAAAAGGTTAATGGGACAGAAATGAGAAGAAGAAACTAAATTCTTCTGTTCAGATTCATATTCATAGTTTAATCTTTACTCTTATGTGAAATATTAGATATCTCTGCCTCATCAAGCCTCAAACATTTATTAAAATGAAACAGTCTGAAATGTTTTAGAGGTGATAACTTGTAGCTCCTACACTCAAGACAAATATGAAAAAGGATTACATGTCCTCAAAAGGATGAGTAGCACAGTTCTAGATCACAAAAGAAGAGTAAAAGAAAGCAGAGACAAGCGAAAATATGTTGATACATGTAAACTGTTGTGCAAAAATGAGCACCAATATCACTGTGAGGTGTGGTCAGGGTTATTTTCCTGGGTCACCAAAACATTAAATGAACTCTTACCTCAAAGCTCCCATAATTAATTGACTTCAACAAGCAATCATTATTATTATTCTATGATAAATCTGCAATTTCTAATTTATTAAAGCCACTGGGAATTATTTTGTTGTTAAAGTACAAAGCGGTGTTTCATAAAGCCAGATCATTATTATTATTATTCTGTTTCATAAAGACTGACCTAAATCAACATGGAAACTCATCTCTCCAGACTAACCAGTGTCACAATCAATGCGCCAAACTGGTGCGAGTGGGGCAACAAGAAGAGGACCCAAATGCAGACGATGGAGGCAAAGCAGAGACACAGACAGAAACAACTAGGAGCAGGCAGGAAGTCCAAATAATCAGGCAGAAGGTTAAATGGGCAGGTCAGGCAGGCATAAACAGACTGAGGTTCAGGGTCAGGTTTTGGTTCTGGCTTGAACGTAAAGGCACGCAGAGACACTGACAGAGGATCTGAATCTGTATATGTACTGCTGGGCTGATTATGGGAAATAGGAAGCAGGTGAGTGAGTGGGTGGGAAAGGTCAGGCAACAGCAGCCCTGCAGAGGGAAATGGAAACGGTCGAAGAGGTGAGCGATGAAGGTCGGGTGATGGAATAAAAAGGATTATTGCAGGACAGGGAAGGGAGGGATGGTGGAA
This sequence comes from Protonibea diacanthus, assembly GCA_028641955.1. Classification (NCBI taxonomy): domain Eukaryota; kingdom Metazoa; phylum Chordata; class Actinopteri; family Sciaenidae; genus Protonibea; species Protonibea diacanthus. The sequence goes on from CM053977.1 coordinate 6,220,228, forward strand.
ATGTGTGAGGGCAACTGGTGGATGAATGAATGCTGTTTACATCACATTAACATGGGATGCACTTAATGGCATAATTAAAAGCTCATATCTTTTTTTAATTTATTTAAAACATCTGCACAGTTAACTGTAAAAATGAACCTATGTGGTTTTGAATACTGATGCCCAAAGATCTTCAAAGATGTGTATAAGAATACTAATTATTTCATTGTCTTTCTATGAAATAATTACTTGGCTGTGGTCATATTTGTTACATTAAAGTTGTTCAATAGTGTGAGTCAGTTGAGGTTGAATCTGATACAGTCGTGTCTATCAGTTGAGGCTTTTGCTTAACAGCTTAACACAACAAGAAATATTGTGGTTGCCTTTGTGGGACGTCAAAGTTGCAGAGCACTCAGAGCGGCTCCTGCTGGTTTGGTGGAAAATAACACAGAGCAACTTCCTGTTACACCAGAATACGAAATTTGATCTCAAGAACATAAAGGGGAGAGCCTGAAGAGGCAGGACGAAATGACAGGAAGAAAGGAGGCTGGCTTTAAACTAAAACAGTCTGTATCTGTGGATGGACCGGTTTGTGGTCACCATTCATTCGTCTGTGCACGTGAACGGTTAATGTCTCTGCCTGTATTGCTTTGTTTGCAGGTTATGATATCCTGTATTACTGACTGTTGTGGTACAACTTCCCCTCCTAGTTAGAAAGGTTGCTGAAGTTCAGTAAGTGTCCAGGAAGCACTGCATTTTCTGACAGAAAGGTAAGAACACGGCGTCTTCTATATATTTTTATGCACATTTTGTTAGTGAAAGTTGATTTACATGTTAATCATTTTTTCCTGTCTGTGCTTGTTGTGTAACTTGGTCACTGGAGACCTGCCCTTTGCTCTCATGCAAGACATGAAAGCACATAACCAGCTGGTGGAGAAACACACTTTGTTTTCATGTCTGGGATAGAGCATGTTATTAACTCTTTTAAGGCAGCTGTTGAGACGGTCTCACACATTTCTGAACACTAACATGTTTCTTCTCTCCAAATTAGTTTCTCAGTTAGCATTGTTTGCTGAGGTGTTCCTCCTCCTTGCCTGTCTCATGCTCACAGGATGAGCTACAGCTGTTTACAGCTACATAAACACTTAAATCTGTTTACAAGTACAGTATGTATATGTATGAAATGTTTATATATTGCCTGTAAATGATAAAAGGGAGGGTTAAAATGAAAATATGCCACCTTTTCTAGAGAATTAGTGCTGACAATGTTTCTCCTGCTGATGTTGAAAAATGTTTACTTTGCATCAAATGTAGAGGAGTGTGCTGGCAGTGAAGCTCTCTGATACTGAAAAGTCGACTCAGGTGTCACTCACACAACATCCCTGCATGTTGTCAGAACAGCAATTTAAAAAACATATTTATTATTTATTTTCGTAAAGAGCAACATTTTCACTGAAGTTACGAAGTGACTGAGGTCTCTAACAGCAGATGTGTGGACCCTTGTGGTTTTGAGTGCTGACCTTGGAGGGTGAGAAGTGATCCAGGGGAGATCAAAATGCTCTTTCACTCAAAATGTAGCAGCCAGACTTCAGATTAAAAATTATGAAAAAAGATGAAATACATATTTGGTTTTAAAATTAATTGCATCACTTTCAAAACGCTTGAATAATTTGCTCTCTCCCATATTTCTGAACTTTTAAGACTACACAAAGCCATTCATAACGCTTCTTTAATCAGGAGGCATTCATTTACCAAATGAATAAGAATTTCTTTTTCTACACGGTTTGTAGTAATTTTAATTTAACAGCCAAATCCAGGAAAAGAAAGATAAAAGAAGGTATAGAAATTTACGTTAACATTTTATGCTAAATGGACTGTACTTATATAGCGCCTTTCTAGTCTTCTGACCACTCAAAGAGCTTTCACACTACATATCTCATTCACCCATTCTTATTATCATTGTTTAAACTATTTCAGCTGTCCCTTTCCTGAGGCATCAGTTGACATTTGCCTTTTCTCTGGTATTCTCTCAAACCACAGTTAAGAGAGCAAACGAGGATCTCAAAACCATCGTAAAGTAAAGTCAAATATAATGTAGGCGCTCTCCTCCTGCTAACGGACTAGTGGAGATGTAAGCATTGTTGAAAATATCAAACAAGTTTTATTTTGTTTGCAAGATAAAGTATTTCTTTATTTTCCAATTTCACCAAAATACACCATTCAGGTATATTTGATATGCAAAATATGAATTTAAACTCAACAAATTTTAATTTATTTATTCAAAAAATGTCAGGTGTATTTAATTTACTACATGTAATGTAACTTTAAGAGGAGAGTTGCATTGGTCTTGCAAGCAGCTGCGTTTTCATGTTATTACCGGACATAACGCCAACCACATACAACCATTCAGCTCTGGAAGTGCTTCGCTGAAACTACCACTAATGTGCAGCAGAGAGGTTGCAGAGAAACTGCTGTGACTGCCACAGGAGTCAGTAAAAAAATCATTATGCTTTTAAAGGAGTGTTGGGGGGAACTCTTTAGGTTCTCACTTACATTATACAACCTTAAGAAACATTTAAGGCCTATGACTTCAACCCACAAACAAACAACAAAAGTCAGCAGTGTCTCTGCTTGAGTTGCACCAAAGTCCACAGTCTGTATCTCATTTACTGGATTGTCCTTCCTGTTAACACTAAGGAGGACAGGTCAGTAAATGATCTACTAAAGTTTGTTGTGTTCAGGAAGTCGTCTGTGCAATCATTCACAGATCAACACGCTGAAACACTGTCGTAACAGTAAATACGATGTTTATTTAGAGGTTGACATATCTACTGGGATCTCGTTTAATGTGCGTAAAACTGGGTCAGTTATTAAATGAAATGACTCGCTGACTAATATCCAGCAGGCTGACCCTGAGGCTTGCACCATCCAGTAACAGGTTAATCTCATCCGTCTGGCTTGTCATGACTATATGTTAAGCAGGTTTTGAGAAACTTTGTGAATCTTTACCTTATCTTTTAAATTTGTTGGCTGGGTCAGACAGGTCAGACAGGTCAGACAGAGGAATAGGCAACAAAACAGCGCTTATCAACAACAACCACTTTGTTGTACGCCAACAGATGGAGCACATCTCTTTCCCGCCACTGTCCCGTGTTGCCATTTGTGGCGGCACCCATGGAAATGAGATGTCAGGGGTGTGCATGGTGAGAGAAATGCAGAAACAGAAGGCAGATCAAGTTGGATCAGTGTCTATAACCACCGTTTTGTCAAATCCACGGGCTGTGGATGCTTGCAGAAGATACATAGAAAAAGATCTCAATCGCTGTTTCACTGAAGACCTGCTGAGGTAACTTTAACAATAAATCAGCCTTGCAATAGTAAATTAAAACTGGAGACAGCTCGAAATCTGAATGTATGTATAAGAAAACTCTTTATTCCATCTTCTGTCTTCCAGTGCACCCATAACAGACTCTACACCCTATGAGCTGAGACGAGCCCAAGAGCTGAACGCTCAGCTTGGGCCCAAAGGAAGCCAAGAGGCCGTGGATCTGGTCTGTGATCTCCACAACACCACTGCCAACATGGGCCTCTGCGTCATCTTTTACTCCTTAGACTGGATCACCCTGCACATTTACAAATACATAAAGGTATGAGTCCAGACAAACCAGCAGCTTTCTGACTTTAACTACCACAAGAACAAACAGAGCATAAAGTAATGGAACTGCAGGTTTTATAATCTTAATATAATGACTGATAACTCGACCAATACTCAACATTTGAGAGTTTATACAATATTACATCTGCAGCTAATCATTTTTTACATATATTTTATATAGATTTTGACCAACAGAAGAAGAAGATGAACTTTATTGATTCCCCTTAATGGAGATATTCTTTTTTCAGTCAAGTTTGTTTGAAATACAACCACAGACGAAAAACCTGGACCTTGGTCGAGGGCATCTTGGCAGTGCACCTCTCCAGCTACCAGTCTTGAACCAGTCACCCTCCACTTCCTAAGCCAATTTCTTATAGGATGATCTAGAATCCATCAAGTTGTTGTTGAGATATTTTATTTTGGACCAAACTGACCGTTCAAGTAATCTTTGTTTAGCATTTTGTCATTATTGTGTTATATGTTGTTTATTATCCATACCATGTAATTATGGTCTCAGGTTAATAATAATTGCATGAACCTCTATGCATGTTAAAGCTCAAAGGGCTGAACTCAAGTATGCAGAGCTGTCAACAGCCAACACATTTGGTTTTCAGAGCAAAATTACCTCTGTGCCTGTGAGAGCAATCCAGCTGGATATACCCATTTCTGAGGCTTATTCCCTCGAGTCGGTGGGCAAACACGGCTGTGGTAAGTGTGTGTATCTCTGTCTGCATCTGCATAAAGTTAAAGACTTCTTTTTTCTGAGTGTCACACCTGTTTCTCTTGTTCTGTGCAGCCATAGAAGTTGGTCCTCAACCCGGCGGTGTAGTCAGAGCTGATATCTTTAACCTGGTGAAAGAGGCACTGGATCTCACAATAGAGTGGCTACAGGGATTCAACTCTGGTAAGAAACAACCACAGGTATCTAAAAGGGAAAGATCACTCACTATTTTTTCTTATTTATCTGGTTTGAAATCATTTATATTAATATAGTTTTAGTTCTCTTGTGGTATGTAGCCATGGAGACAGGTTGAGTTTTATTTGTCCAGGTTTTGAAATATCTGTGATTTCTGACTTTACCCCCAAAACAACAGGGCACAGGACAGGGTAGCAAAAATCTAGGAAGCAGATATCTCGAAACTTGGACCCAGTCAAACTAACATTGTTCCACCAGATGGTTTGTTGCATGGAACCATCTGCAAAGTCGTCGTTGGAAACTGAACATATTTGGCATGCTATTGAATGAACCATCTGTCTGTCATTGTTGATCATGGGTGAACTTCAACCAGTTAGATCAACAAATCATAAACATAGTCAAACTTTTACCAAAGCCGAGTCTAACTGACACCAGCAGCGTACAGGCTAACCTCTTGATCAGCTGCCATTGTTGTTTTTGAGTAAAGAGTCACTTCTCACACTCGTCTTCACTGTAGACTTCACCGTCTAAAACACGGACGTCAATTTTTGGTACTTTTGCATTGGCCTAATTTTTCATTCACATCCATGTAGGTTGCTGTTTGGTCTTCAAACACACACCTACTGTTAAACCAAGCCAATATCTTATGTAGTAACTCCAAGTAGTTCCTCATTGGACACTACACTGATTGGTTTGAACCTCTGTGGTTTGGACAGAAGCACATAGCTTGAAGCCTTAAGATGGATCTTGCGACTCCAACTGCCTCCTCAGCTTAAACTAACTTTATAACTCATACTTTCCTTTGCCAACAGGAAGTACTTTTGAAGGAGGTGAAGTGGAAGTATACAATATGGTGAAGAGTGTAGACTACCCAAGGGATCCTACAACCAATGAGATTACTGCTGCCATACACCCTGAGCTACAGGTACAATATGGACATCTGAGAAATATGCATGCACACATAAGCCTTCGCTTAAAGAGGCCAGAAAGAATGTCTTTCCAATAACAAATGACAACATGAAAACAATGTCACAACAGCTCCCCTCAGTATTAAGGAACTTTATAATGAGACAGCTGTTTTTAGCCACAATGCTATAAAAACCCACTCTACACTACCAACAGACAGACACTATTTCCCCAAAAGAGTTGGTGGAGACCAAAAATAGAGCTAAAAGAGTAAATATTGGACTTAAATGTCAAACTATTTCTTTAAACAATGCAACATACAGTATTTCCATTTGCATGCATGAAACCATAAAGCAAGGAGCCTGATTTATGACAAACAATGAACTCCATATTTGCATTCAAAAGCTGCCATGGTGAATAATAATGTTCTCCGCCTCTTTCCAGGACAATGACTTCAAGCTTCTCCGACCAGGCGACCCCATGTTCCTGAAATTTTCTGGCGAGGCGGTGAAGCACGAGGGAGAAGAACTCTACCCTTTCTTCATAAATGAATGTGCCTACTATGAGAAGAAGATTGCTTGCCAGTTAGGCAAAAAGTTCAATATAACCCTCCCGTCTGTAAGTGTGAAGAAGGACTGAGAGTACGGAGGCAGAATAAGATGTACTGGAGACATTTTAAATCATAATAACGGACAAAATATGTGAACTACATGTATGATCACTTTTTAATGTCAAATGAGCACGTCTATGCAATGAATGACACAATAAGATCATTTTCTAAATCAGTATAGCAGCTCAGTACTGCCTCTGTGAGGTTTTAACATTTGAAACAGGGATTGTGTGCAATAAATGTATTGCACCAGATATGCTAATTTACATCTGTTGTCTCTCATGTGTAATACCAAAGATGTTTTTGCACTTGAATGTATGATGTTGCACAGGTGCTGGAGTTATAATTCTCCCCTAAATTAACTAGAGGACTTTTTAGGACTGTGGCAATAATGTTCAATATAATGTGTATATGTATATATAAAATGTTCTTAAAGTACTTGTTTAGGCAGAGAAGGGAGACAATGTAGATTAGAAACATGTAGATTGAGTCTGGTATGTTTTAGCAACTTTAATATGCACCATGTTCATCAGCTTAATATAGCATGTTTATAGCTTATGTTTGCCAGTTAGCCCTGAACACAAAGTACAGCTGAGGCATGTGGTGGTAATGTATTTGGACATAAGTCAAAGTATTGCGACATCTAGAGTCTCATCACTAACGTGGCTAAAAATAGTAAAAGCAAAGCGTCTCATATCTCATAAGTCAATGGCAAAAGATGACACGAAAACAACTACAGAAGTAGCCAAATGTCAAATGTATTAATACAGAAACATATACAGTGTGCTTCGGGACACATAAAAACATTTACAAAAGCCAAGAGTGTACACACATCGGATGAGTAACAAAACGCTGTGACACGAAAAAACATCACAATTTGGATTGTGGTGCAAAATAAGTCAGTCATTTTGAATTTCGACACACAAATGTCAGACGCAAAGACATGGATGGAGGATTTTCACTTACAAATTTACAAATTCCATTGTTATCCAAAATACTCAGACTGTGGAGTATCACCAGCAAACATTTCATTCGATGCAAAAACCTGTATTTGGTTGTCAAATCAGTGAGGTAAGGAACAAGAACTGCCTGCAACCAGGATTAGAAAAACACTTTTAAGTATTTTAAAAACAGTGAAACTTTACTGTAACAAGTGTTAAATGGCAGTAGTATAATTTGGGGCTGAAACATTAGAATTTAAATGTTACAAACGCGTCACAGGTTTGGTCGAGTGGCATCAATTCAGTTTTTTTTTTTTTAACATTCAAATTAACAGCATTAATAAATATTAGATCTGTAAACAAGGTTGACAATAGGATGCGAGTGGTTACATTTTTAGTGAGTGACATTTACTGACATTTAGTCAACACATACCACAGACTGAAATCAACAATTATCACAGAAAATGTCAGCTTAAAAAAAAAAGGCGTGCAGAGCAAAAGGATCCGTATTTACGATTATACAAAAATAAAACTCAAACCAAGCAAAATAAAAAATAAAAATAGGCTTGGGTAACATTTTTCATGCACTAACAGAGAAAGCTATCCTGGTTTGGTTCATAACTGTAACTGCAAGTCAGAAATCTGAGTGACAGTGCCAGTTTGTAATCTCTAACTGATTTAAGGGCAATGTGGTGAGCAGCTTTAGAAGCAATGGTGACAGAGAAGAAGGCATTTAAAAGTACTGCACACCAACACGGTTAACACCAGAAAAAAAAAAAACAAATCATCCATAATATTAGGGTGTTAACAGACATTAAAGAACATGCTTCTTAAGTTACAGGTTAAAGCTTAAAAAGAAACAGGAGAAAAAACACAACTCAAACGCATCAAATCGCAGTTTATGAGCACTTCCGATGATTAGCTGCAAATTGGTTTAGTGTATTGCTGCCTTTAGGTCTGTGATATCATGTTATTGTGTTCATCTATTTAAAAACTTACAGGAGAAGTGAAAGGCTCCAAGTGGAACCCCTTTTTTTTTTAAAGTCCTCACATCAGCTGTCGTAAAGCTCTCTCGCTCTCTCTTTAGGCTACCCTGTAAGCAGTCATGCGGGTGTAGTTTTTGCGGTGGCTCCTGGCCGCCCAGAGGAACAAAGCAGCAGCCATCATCTGCAGAGGGAAGGAGATGAGGGCGAGGTAGAGGGACCAGCCCAGCGAACCCTCCACCCCTTCTGGTGGTGGGGAATACTGGTGGAGCAAATCCACCCCGGCCAGGAAACAGCAGACGGTGCCCAGAGAGCACAGACCTGATGAGCAGAGGAGAGATATGAAACGATGAACGACACAAAACAAACACAAACGCAAAGATGTTGAACCAAACAACAACCAGAGATTAATGCTGAAGCTGTTAAGTTCTCTAACAGGAAAAGCTCCACTAGTGTTGAACTAACTGAGAAAATCAACAATATAATAATTTATTTAGCATTTAGCACAATCAAAACAAGACTTTGTTTGTGCAGAACACTGAAACGAAGACCGCAGCTAATATCAGGAGAAATTATTACTGAGGCAACTGTTCAGACCATCAGTTACATTATCAATCAAAACATTTTATACATTTGAGAAAGTAAAAGCAAAGTCACAACCAGGTGAGGATGTGTGACAAAGAACTCACCTTACGACAAGACGGCGACACGCAGCACCACCAGTCTGATGTTAGTTATAAGTTTGATGACCACCAGCTGGACACGTGTTAGGCACAAAAGGTGCTGCCGGCTTATGACGTGCGTACAAACAGCCACGACATTTTGTTTCCTAAGTAAGCTCAAACGCCGGCATCATCGTGTTCAGTGAGTCAGGATACTTCTCATTTCCGAGCATCCGCAGGTCACAGCTTCAGAAAAATCTGGATATTTAACACATTTGCTCCTCTGATCGCCACATTCTGCCGTGTTATTGGCGTCAGCTGACACATGTGAAGTGATGCAGCGCTAAACGGACATGTGCTTTAATCAGTAGATATTTATTTCGACGAGCACAGCAGCAGCTCTGACTCTTTCTCACTGTGACAAATTCATTATATAAAAAGGGATGTTGTACATTTGAGAAGGTGTTTGTTTGACTGTCACAATTAGTCATGTTGGTTGCGACAGTACTTGCCACCGCCCCTGCCCTGTCATTTGTGTTTTCTTCTTTGCATTATTGCCATTTTGTCTTACCTGCAAGTAGATGGAGTATTCCCACACCCAAGGTGGGGGTGAAGCTGCGGCACAGGCAGGCGCAGACCCCGACAAGGCCACTGAGGAACACCAAAGCCAGAGACACCAAGGGCAGGAGGAACTGGCATCTCCACAAGTCTGGATGAGGACAAAACAAGAAGTAAAAATCTACATAGAAAAACAAGATCTGATGTGCAAAGATGGCAGGAAGACGCTAAGACAGTGACGGGAGGGGGGAAAAAAGAAAGAGGGTCACAATTTGAGGTGAAGAGGAATTAGTAGACTAAATTTAAACCTTTTTCCACTCAGCATTTGTGACCATTTACACCAAAAAAAGATGTTCAGATGTAAGCAGGATAAAAAGGATAATCTTGTGTCATCTACAGACGTGTGGGTGGACTTACATGTTCTAAGCAGATCTTCGTCGCTGTTATGGTTTCCTGGGTATTTGTACTTTGGACTGAACTGCTGAGGAAGAGTGAAGCTCACACACTGCGTCTCCATCTTCGGATCTGAAGTCGGAAAAACAGAGCACAAATCACACAACCGAGTGGTGTAAAGCAGCTCACCATGGGACAACAGAAATGTGTTTATCATCAGAGATTTTGTTATATTGTTTATACTGAGGTAGGTATTCCTTTTATTGTCAGCAGGAGTTACAATATCAGACTGACAGGTAGAGATACACTGATTCAGTTTTCTCTGTGCCAATTGTACAGTGGCAGGTAAGATAATATTACTCATCAGAGATGCTGTGGCACCAAAGTTGAGTCAGCAGTCTTGACATCATGCGATAGAGCAAACACTGAGGTTGACTGATTGAGATTCACGTCTGTTTATTTTATCAAATATAGGAAATAACAAAATAACAGCATTGCATTCTCTTCAAGTGATTGATAAGATTCAGTATATAATCCAGTAAAGCATGCTGATGATAATATATTGTTATACTGCAAAGTGTATTCAGTAGAGGGAACTGATTCACAACACTTCGACAAGCAGCACAGAGAAAGAGAGAAGAAGCAGCTGTCGGCAATGTCAACTAGAAGTTGTTGACAATCTATATGTAAAATTACTTAACATATTAAAGAATATTTAACTTAATGATGGTCAAAACTTCACTGTAAGAGATACCGTGTGGGTAATCTGTGAATGTCTGCTCTCTAAAAATCAGTCTCGTTCTCGAAAAAAAACCAGTCGGGCTCTGATCTCTCATGCAAATGTGGAGAGAGTGATAGGCGGGCAGTCACCCAGAGCAGCACCCAGGAGTAGTTAGGGGGGTTCAGTGCCTTGCTCAAGGGCACATCGACAGTGCCCAAGAGGTGAACTTGGTCTTGGTCCAACTTTGGTCCATACTGGACTTGAACCGGCCACCCTCCGATTCCCAAGCCAAGTACCGTGTAATCGTGATATTCTGTAACTGCTTGATCTGGTGTTTCACTGGAGGATTTATAACATGAGTTTATAAAGAGAGCTCTGCCTAAAAAGGTGTGAGACTGATGGTTGTCTGAGGCTGACGTAGCAGATGTGGAAGTCCATACCTCGATCTCTGAACCAGAGTGACTGGCTGGGCACCAGGATGCACCTCCACCACAGCCCCAGCGTGCCGTTGAGGTGGAACATGGTTTCGCTGTAGGTCCTCTCATCAAACTCTCCGTTGATGAACTCCTCTCTCAGCACGGAGGCGTTGCTGCTGTCACGTTTAGCCGGTGGACAGTTGTACTGGTACCAGTGCTGAGTGCCCACGGCCACAGACAGGTACACTGTGGCCAGCAGGCTCAGCACAGAGCCGATGACCAGAGCTGTGGCGTAGCGGTTGTCCACCATGGTTTAAATGAAGACAGCTCGTTTATAAAGAGAAACTGGACTCTGACTTTAAAAGATATATAAAAAAATTACAAACGCAGTTTGGCCCTCACAGCCTGAGTTATGTGTTTAAAAGTGATATTTCCTCTTGGGTGTTAAGGCACCACGGCATGTCTGTTAGCTACAGTCAGGTGTGTCAGAGGACCTGTGTACTGCACTGTGCTGCATTTTGAGGCGTTCACGACCTGCCGGAGAAGAAAACAAACACACACAGGGGTTAATGTAAAGTTAATATGAAGAGTTAAAGCTGTGTTACATGTTTGACCTGACGAATATCAACAGTGAGGTGTTGTTAAGTCAGCTGGTCAGCTAACAACAACAAAGAGCTGTGAGCTAACGGTAACCATGGCGACCCACAGCCGTCTGCACACCTACCGAGACGTTTAACGGACAAATAAACGTTAAATATTTGACTCCAGGTGTTTTTCTTACCTCATCGCGGGACAAAACTTCCGGGTTTTAACCTTAAATTCTCCAGCTCATCTCCACCAGGCCTCCTCCTCCGCCTTCTCCTTCTTCTCCTCCCTGAATCAGCACGCTGTGCGCTCTACCGCCGCCCTGTGTTTCGGAGTGTATAGACTACAGTGCTGATGGGAAGTTCGGCTCTTTTTAGGGAGTCGGATCATTTGACTCAGCTCACCAAATTTAGCACTGTTTTGACTTATGACTTATATGTGTATCCATATATCGCTTAAATTATTCAGTACGTCCTTTGCACTGAAATATTCAAAAGTAAATTTACATTTTCTAATATCAATAAATTGCTGTAGCCAGTTGTTTACATTGCATTGCATTTGCAGACCCTTGTAACTCTCTGAAGCCACCCAATGAATGCAGTAACTTACTTGTAGAACCACAGCTCGCAGACAGGAGCCAGCTCTTTGAAATGAAGACCGATACATCACTATTCCTCAAGAGTTAGCCATTAGTTTTTCTTCTTCTTCTTTTTTTTCTTGACATTGTTGTTCTTCTTCATCTTCTTTGGGGTTTTATGGTAGTTGGCATCCTCGTTGGTTTGTTTCGTTATTACTGTCTTCTTCTGGTCTTCACTAATCCACTATTTCCAGTCTTTTAATCCTTTCAGTCGTTGTATTCAAAAATCTAACTATGCATTTTCTCCCTTCTCTGGAGCCCCACACTCAGGCACATCTTTGATACCCTGCTTCCACTCCTCGTAACCTCTTTCTGAGGCATATTTATGGCATGATATAAGTACATGCTGTACTGACTCCTTTTCTCCACAGTGATTACACACAATAATTGTTTGTCAAATACACTTTGCCTACACAGTCAGAGAAGATCATTGTTGCTTTTAATTATGTTTTTTCTTCTCATCTTCTCTGTTTTCTTGTCAGAATTTTTGTGGCCATACTGCAAACCAATTTCCCTCTGAGATAATGAAGTATGTCAAGCCACATCAGGAATGATTAATGAAATGCTTGTTTTCCAGTAAAGTAAAATCATCTCATCACACAGTAAGAAGGTTAACCAGTGGAGTATTATCAAATCAGATGTTTTATTTCTGTTTTAAAAGGCATGTGCTTTACAGCATTAAATCAGATCAGAATCCCTGATGTGTTATTCACATAAAAATATGAAATATTCTCTGAAACACAGGCTGCTGATGTGTGGCAGCAGTTTGATTGGCACTAACTCCTTTGTGTGGAGAAAAAAAGGCTTTGAAATAAAAAATACGCATAATCAGTGAGGTAGAGACTCCCACACATTGATCTGATGCTTAAATACAGCATTTGGCTAAAAACGCATTTCATAACATCTCCATTCAATCATTGATGTTGTGTCCCAACATTTCTTTCACAATCAAACATTGAGCTCTCTCTCTCTCTCTCTCTCTCACACACACACACACACACACAACGAGTGCTGATTTGGGATTGCAAATCAGTGCAAGCAGTGCAAATTGCGCAGCAAGTGAGTTCCCTTATGATCACAACAAATCATCTTTAACAAAGAGTCTCCTGGGTTGTTTGTAGTCAGAGTGGACTGTTGCGTTCAGGATGGGGGTATCAGTGAACTCCACACTGCATGGCCCTGAGCTGCAGGGAGCCTCCTCCAGCTCCAGGACGGTCACGTTGTTGGGTGCAGCCGTGCTGAGGATGTTGGCTGGGACATAAAGTGTCACCTGAGGTCCTCGGGCTGGCCAGTAACGTCCCACATTGAAGCCGTTAATCCAAACTTGCCCCTAAAAATGAATAATTAAAAGGGCCGATTACTGGATTTACATTTAGGAGCACATCTTTTGATAAGATCATACCAGAGAATATCTTGATAGGGCACAAACAGCATGTGTTTTATAGTAGACGTAAAGGTTTTCACATCACCTTCCTCCAATTGGGCAGTTTGATGTACGTGTCCTGGGGGAGATCTGGGATGCCGTCAGGAATGATGAAGGTTCCCTTGTAGAAGGTTGGAAGGGAGAGAGTAGCAGGCTGCGGTGCATCTCTTGGTTTTGTTTCACCCAAAAGGCCCTGACTGATCGCTTCATCGATACTGAGACTGTACATGACCCAGTTGTCGAGCGTGTTTGCCCCCAGAGTCAGATTGGACACCAGGCCCTGTGTAGGAAGAAACCGGACAGGAAGAGCAGAGCGGGAGTTCAAATCATTTAATCATTTATTCAAGTTAACCAGGTTCAAATCTTTTCACAAGCTGGCATTCATGATAACATCCCAGAAACAAAAAATCAGAGAATTCAAATATAAACTACAATTTTTAGGCTGATACAGTGTGCATCTGAAATCTTATGATAGTTTAGACACCGATATGTCAAAGCACACTTAGTAATTTCAAAATGTAGCTGGAAAAAAACCTTAAAATCATTGATTTCTTTTCCGTAGTTGATCCGGCCCATATTCTCCACCAGTATGTCCAGCTGACTGCCAGTTTTTCCCGTCACGTTCACAGTTAAGACTTTGTTCCTTTCAAGAATCCCGACAGCCACCTTAAGAAGAAATCAGCACGGTTATGTTGCCATACATGGCCAATGTCAACATATATTTCTGATGGTACCAGCAAAGTTTTGAGGTTTAAAAACAGAAGTGATGAGCAATAACAACAAATTCTGTGAAATGAGATCAACAAGCCAATAAGAAAAAAAAAGAGAGACTCACCCCGGCCACCGACACATACGCTCTGTCATGGATGCCGTTCAGTGGAGAAGACAGCGGAGTCGGTGTGCTGCAGTCAATAGGCAGAGAGGTCCTGTACAGCACATAACCAAAAGCCTGCAGGACAAATAGGACAGAGATTCATTTTTAAACAAATCAACCAATCAATCAATATGACAAAATATGTATTTATGACTTAAAACAGATACCTGTTTCAGCTCAATGAAAGTCTGAGGATACCTGCTTTTCACAGGGCCGGAGAACGACAGTTTTTCTAACGCATCTCTTACCGTCTGGAGCTGTGGCGGCAGAAGGCAGCTTTTTAATACTCATTCTTTATGTTTTACACAAAAATATCAACATCAAGTGATCGAGATCAATAAATTAATCTTTCAATGGTGAGATCCAAAAGTGAAAGTTTTAATACTTTAAACAAAGATAAGCGATCACAGAAAAAGAAAGACTACCTTTTTCATCACTACAGTCCCATATGCGTACTTTGGAGTTGTTGGTAGTATCGGTCCCTCTGGAATCTTATTGTACTATTATGAAAAGAAGAATTAGTTTATCAAAGTGTGCATAAAATACAGCTGAATTCACATTTAAAAACAAAACTAGACGGCTGCTCGAGCATTCTTACCATTTTGATCACCTCTTGAATAGCGAAGTACTTCTCTGTGAGATCTCCTGCTTCCGAGAGCGGGGCATCATAGTCGTAGCTCGTGGGCTGCGCGCCGTATGGTGAATTGGCACCTGGGGTATGAAGAGGCGATCAGAGAGTGAGGCTGTTTTGTCAATAAGAAAGTGTGAGTCACTTAAAATGATTATCCCATCTCATCAAACCAAAGTGCACCCACCATTCCAGTATCCAAAGTTTGTTCCTCCTATGAACATGTACCTGTGAGGATGTGGAATAAGTTATTTTGTTGGCTGGAGAGTCACACATCATAAAAACGTGTGTACGTTTCAGGAACTGAAAGCTGATGAACTTCCAGTGAATATCTCACGACTCTGTAAACTCACATGTTGACGTTTGCTCCCATGGCCAGCATCTCATTGAGGGATTTGGCCACTATGGTGGACGGCACGACAGAATGACGTGACCCCCAGTGGTCCAGCCAGCCAGTGTAAAACTCGGAGTTGACCTGTCAACACAGGAGTAAACACTGTGAGCATCTGAGAGATAATGCAGTGTTTAAAATCACAGCAGTACAGTACAAAGCATTTCGAGGGAAATACTTGCCAATGGTCCGTGAGGTTCAGCGTGTCTCTGTGCAGCAAAAGCAGCGCTTACATTTCCACCTAACAGGATGAAGACAAAGAAAAGCTCACATGTATTTGTGCAACTTCCTCATGACTTCTGAATAATCTGAAATGTGACATCAAGTCAACGTAGAGAACAAGAACCTCAACTCAAGTTGCCTTTACAATCCAGCCTTAACTTAAAGATACTTTAACTACTTTATCAACATTTGCTGAACGTTAACTAGAAACCCGACACCTACCAGGCCCAAAGTCAACAGTGGCGTACAGATTTTGTATCGTGCCACATTTAAGGTAGCCGATGCCGGCTCCATCCGTGGTGAAGAGCACCACCTCGTTGCCCAGGTGAGAGCGGAACAGCTTGGTAAGGTGACGCAAGTAGTTGTAGTCACAGGCGAAATAACTGCCATATTCATTCTCCACCTACCAAACAAATATTAACACAAATATCAGGAGGGAGGTGTTATTTCCTGAGTGAGTTAAGTGCTGTAATGACTTGTAATGCACAGAAAGCTGCAGAAATCACCTGCACGGTGATGATCGGACCCCCGTTCTGGTAGAGATAAGGCTTTATCATTGGCAGTAACTTCCCCATCCACTTGTCTACCTCTGCGATGTAGTCTGAAATACACAAATACACAATTATAGTGTTGTATGCACTGCAACTGTGACTATACAGTATGTCCTCGTGCATCCTGGTTTTCTTTGACTCTCACCTGGATCTGACGACCGCAGCACAATGTCTTTCTTGTTGAGAAGCCAGGCAGGCAGCCCACCCTGAGTGATGGAAAACAATGGCAGCAGAGTTTTGCTGTAACTTAATTGGCATATGATGATAAAATAACCACATTTTCAGTTGAATTGACATTAAAGTGATACTGCACCTAAAATGTATGTTTTGAGTATCTGTGTCTGAAAAGGTTTCCAGTTTTGCAGAACAATGTTTGAATTTACAGCTACAACAGATTTCAACTGTTCTCATACTGGAGAATAAACACTAAAAACATCCTCAGACAAATCTAAAATCACTCCTGCAGCTCTGATGGGAGAAGTAAAGTACTGTACTTTAACACTGTGAATATTGATTCCAATCTGATTTTAATTATAGTTCAGCTGCAGCTGTTTGTAAAGGAGCAAACTACAAACTTGTATAACCACCATGAATTAAAATGAGGACTCACAGGACTCCTCCCTGTGGACAAAAATGATTGTTATGATGGAATTATGCTGTATCATCGATCTGCGCCAAACAAACACACAACAAAGAGGTGGAGGAAGTATTGAGAAATTTCACTTCAGTAAAAGCAGAAACCACACTATGAGATTACGCCACTATCCAAGTTAATGTTCTGCATTCTCACTTTTACTTAAGTAGAACTAAAAGTACTCAGTTTGGTGTCAGAACGTCTCCTGTGTTATTGCTTATGTTTGAGTGGATCATTACTAATGCAATACTATGTAAGCAGCATTTTAATGTTTTAGCTGGTTGAGGTGGAGATATTTATATCTACTTTATATACTGTTGTGTAGTTCAGTATGTAAATGAATCATATTTTAGAAGTAGATCAGTGTGTGTGTGTGTGTGTGTGTGTAATTTTGACCTTCAAAGTAACTTAGTAGTAGTAGAAGTAGTAGTAGTTTACTGACAGTCACACTCACCATGTCCCACTCTCCACATACGTAGGGTCCGGGCCGAAGGATGACCAGTAAACCGATGTCTTGTGCCAGCTTAAGGAAATACTCCACATCCCTGTCTCCAGTGAAACTGTACTGGCCCGGAGACTCCTCATGGTAGTTCCAGGGGATGTACCTTCAATGTGAATGAAGCGTCAGTATTATCCAAACACATGCTTATTATTCACTGATAAATAAGACTTAACAGAAATATGAGCAGGTTTCTTTCAGGTAACCAAGTTTAGAACCTGGATTTGTTTTTGTACTGACACCAGATGAAACATGGCACAGTCCCAGCAACAGCTTGTGACTAGTAAAGCACATGACAGGACATGAGGTGAACCTACGTCTGGATGGCGTTCAGTCCTGCCATGTACATCTTGAGCAGTCGATCCTTCCAGTAGACTCTGGGGATCCTGCTGTAATGGATGCTTCCCGATATGTAACGAAACCTTTCCCCATCTTTTCGAAAGCAGTCGTCCTTGTAATCCACGCTGAATGATCGAGGGGCCCCGAGCTGCAGGTTACAACACGTTACAACACGGCTCACAGCTGAACTTACAGACATTGCACTGATCATCATTTCTAGACAGAAAAACTGGTTCATGTTGTCTTCGATGTATGGTTAAAGTTTGATTTTTTTTTATGGGGCAGGGCTGACATCTCAGCTGACTCTGGGATGTGTCATACAGACCATGACTGTGTGCTGGAGGCTGTGAATAATGCTTGAATGTCAGATACTTTACCTACATACCATTAAAATATTGTCATGTAGGAGTGTTTTAAGACGATATTAGACCACTATGAAAATACTGCAGCACAGTTTAGCATCTAATAAGTGTAGAAAGCTGTAAAGTGCAGGAAAAAGGTAAATATATAAAGTATATACTGTATGGTAATACACAGAATAAGGGGAGGATATGAATATGTCAATATATATACAGTAGGAGTGCAAGTAATAGCAATAATATGACATGATACATATATACAGGATAAACCACTGAAGACACTATAGTGTAGTTCAGGTAGATACTGTATGTATTGTATGAACAGTTTGTGCCAGTTTTTACACATATTACTGCTGTTAATACATCTTAACTCACTCATGCGTGGATCCTAGATTAGATTGGATTATACTTTATTTAAATTCACTCATAACAGCAGCAGAAAATGTGTAATATACACTGTATATGTGAAATAAAAAGGGCACACACAACGAACAGACAGAAGCGTCATTCAGACTGTACAACAAACAAAAAACAGACAGACAGACAGTACAGATGTGCCAAAAAGAGTACTAAAGGTAAAGTGGCCATGACATAAATAATATTGCACATGGTAAGTAATTGGAATGAGAATATAAATGCAGATGAAAAATAAAATCAATATAAAAGCTATGGTGAGTGGTGGTGGTTTTATATTTAGACAGAAACAGAAACTACAGCGATCCTGTCCTGTGCTGTGAAGAAAACAGACAAGTGTAAACATAATGTGTGAGGCTGCAGACAGAGCTCCGTCAGTATCGAGAACAGAGTTTAAAAACCTGTTAAAACAAACTCAGGTGTACTCACTGAGTGTCCGAGCAGCGTCAGCAGCAGCAGCAGCAGGATGCATCCAACCCTGAGCACAGACATGATGAGTCTGCGGTCCGGTCACAAAGTGTGTGTGTTTATTTAAGTATATCTGAGTAATGTGGCTTTTCACGCAGTGTTTAAAGGAAGACAGTGAACTGCGATACTTCCCTGTGTGTGCTGGGATGTTTTGAATGAGTGTGGTATCACGGGTTACGGAAGTGAAGTCATGTGATGCTGTGACGACGTACAGGTGGTTTTTAACCAGCAGGTGGCGGTGTTACCTTTTACTCTGCATTGTGTATAATAAAACTTACACACATCCACAGTTTAAAGAAGCTTTAAACATTGCTTTTATCTATTTTTAATTTGATCTATTCTTATTTCATCTTTTGTTTCATGTGCGTCTCTTCTGCTGCTCATAATGTGACTTATTTGTCTTGGAGCTGACTTCTGACTTGTGTGCATTCTGTTTCTTTCTCCTTAACATGATTGATTTATTGTTGCCGTAGCTGCTGTCATTTATTTATGTTAAGACAGTGATAAAATTCTGTTTATTAAAAAAAAAAGCTCAGGTTTGTGCAGAATGCAGTTTGCCGTTTCTCCTCCGGGCCGGCAGGTGGCGCTCACGTGGCTCTCACGTTGTTTATCATCCGCCATAGAAGCGGAAGTAAAGCAACGTACACAACGCTGGCGTTGATCACACGTGGGTACCTAAGTTTGGTAATGTGAAGTAGTTTAATTAATTAAACAAACATGTCACGGAGGCAGAAAGCCATGCCAGAGGAGAAGCCCGCTCCTGAAGCGGGACACGGGGAGGAGGAGGCCCAGGAGCCGCCGCCGGAGACCAGACGGACCCGCAGCGGCCGCAAAGTGCGCACTCCTGCCGCACTGCTCGACTCAGAAGCCCCGGTGAGGACTCCCAACCGGAGAACAAGGAGGTCTGTTCTCCAGGAGCTACCGGCTGTGGAGGAGAAAAACACGGAGGTGGCAGAGCGAGTACCGGAGAGTGTACCCGAGGAGAAGCTCAGCATGTCGGCTGAACCGGAGCCGTGTGCCGTGACAGAGGCTGCGGAGGCAGATACACACAGAGCCGACGTTAACGGGGCGGCGGACAGTCATCTGTCCGGGCCTGCACCAGCAGAAACGGGACCCACCAGCACCGAGACCATCCCGAAGAAGAAGCCTCGTTTGGGGTCAAGTGAACCGGAGAAGCCGGTCATCCCGCTGGGAAAACCCAAATCTGGGAGAGTGTGGAAGAACCGCAACAAGCAGAGGTGAGACAGCACTGACTCTGCAGTCACGTACATTTACTCTAGTACTTGTACTCCTCCTGAGTATTTATCGAATGGTACTTTATACTTCTACTCCACTACATCTAGCTGCTTTAGTTTCGTTCCAGGTTGTTGACACACTAAATGTGATTATTTTATGAAATAGGATAAAAACTATAGATTAAACTCCTGCACAGTGAATTAATAAAATATGAAGCAGTTGAACATGCATCATCATTTTACATTTACATATCAGTATATGAAACAGTACTTCTACTGTAGTACATTTTAATGAAACTTGTCATGTTTAGTTTAGTATTAGTTTAGTATTTGAATATTTTCACTGCTGGCAGTCTGTAACCGTCAGGCAGGTCATCAGAAGGTGACCAGGTTTTAGAAACTGCAGACACAAAACTTCATTTTACACGTTCAGGTCACCTTCATGTACACTCGACTGGAATTTGTCAAAATTCACTCCTTTGAGTACTGACTATAATCTGTCAAGTACCCAAAGTTCATTATTGGATCATATGACATCATCACCTTTATTAATCCACAGTGAGGAAATTCAGGGGTTGTAGCAACACAAGAGCAGAGAGTCCAATTAAACAGAGAAAAGTAATATAATTATGATTAGAAATAAAAAAATAGGAACTATGCAAGAGTGATTAAACTCAAATATAGAAGGTGATTTTGTTGCACGATTACTGTACGTCAGTTTCTGGTATATTTGATATGTATGTAATGAAAACACATTTTGTAGAAACATATTTAAACTGAGCAAATGGAAAGAAAATATCTTCCAATCATATTCTACTGTAAATTGAGTCCTGGTCATGACTAAAGGCTGATTCACATTAAATATTCAGTGTTAGTGCTACAGCAGTCTATAGACCTTACGTCACATACGTCTCAGTATTTTCCATATTTGGGATTGGAAAAAGTTGCATTGTTGCATCTTTACTTTACACAGGACACTTTATGAATGAATGAATAAGAGACGCTGTTATAATGAGACTTTGATTGTCTGTTAACCTACTACGTGTGATTTTGTGTCGCAGGTTCTCCGCGGTGGTCAGAGATAAATCGTTGTGTTCTTCTTGGGAAAAGAAGATGGCAGCCAAGCGGGAGAAGGATCTGGTGAAACAGTATTCTTTACAGCTTCAAGAGGACAAATCCAAACAGAAAGAGGTCAGCTGAAGCTGTGTGGTGATTTAATCTTGTAAACATTAAATTATTTGCACCTTTTTAACATGTATTTTATGTTTCCTGGTTTTGTAGGAAAAGAGGAAAAGGCGAGAAGAAAACCTGAAACGTCGTGCAGAGAACGAACGCAAATCAGAGATCGTGCAAGTGGTACGTCATCTGTTATAACACCACACATCATTTACAATTTTGTACATGGAACATCGGTCTACAGAATATAAGATAATGAACTGTATCATAAATGCTTTATATTAAAGTGTTAACATGGGTCCAACATGGATTTGGTATTGTAAACATACTGGTCAGTATTATTATCTTAATATTACAGAAATTGACCTGACTGTAACCAAGAATGCACATATGAGAGATGCAGTACAGAGATGGATGTAGCTTCACTTTGCTACACCGAATGTCTTTTTGTGAGAGTGATCCACAAACATTATGATCATAAACCGATTATGGACCGAGAAGTTTGAACTAAAGTAAAGATGGCTTCAGTGGCACACAGGAGTCGTGACTACTGCTTCAAACTTCTGTCCATTGATGAACGCTGTGAGCTGAGTGGACTAGATAAAAACACTTAGGAGGTTTGCCATTTCCTGCAGAGTAGTACATGACAGTATAATTTCCGGCTTCATCCACAACTCTAATTAATATTTAGTATGTTAGAAATTACGTACTTACTAGGCACATTTCCAAATACACTGTTAGAATTTGACAAAAATATCTGCTGTCCAAATGAATGATTTTGCCAAAAAAAAAAAAAAAAATTGCATTTAGTCTTTCTCTTGCTGATTCCAGCTCTGTTTATCTTCCTCTGTCTTCTTTAAATCGCAGATCAAGAATACGGCAAAGATAAAGAGGATGAAGAAGAAACAACTGAGGAAAATCGAGAAGCGAGACACTCTGGCTCTGCTGCAGAAGTCACAGAAACAGAATGTAAAAGCTAAAGGTCAAAAAAGTAACGAGGTTGACCAAGATTTAACCTAAAGACTGTGAGACAATAAAAATGCATCTGTTCAGCTCTTTGTCTACATTTCTTATTTCTTATTTCAGTGGGAGGATTTATTCACACACAGACCCAATGAAGTTTTTTAAATAAATAAATATTAAACAAAAAGGAACATTTTCTATTGTCTTTGTGTGTTTGGCAATATAATACTATCCTATTATTAGTTATTGACACACCTCCATTGTTAACTGTGTGGTTTGACCAATATTTTCTTTTAAAATGATGTGTATAAAACGGCACCTTTAAGTCCCAAATGTCATGTACCTATCAACTCTAATGACTCGTACACCCATTTATTGTCGTTTCCATTGATGAATTAGCTCTTAATTATTCATGTAGGCAGAGTACCCCACAATTTAATTTAGCCTTACGGTTTCTACAAATACTGAGCATTATATCTGTTTTAGATATTGCATTGAACCATTGGTTCCCAATCTGGGGTCCTGACCTCCACTAGGGGTCGCCAAAGCTTCACAGGAGGTTGCAACATCTTGTTTTTTTTTTATGTAGGCCTGGCACAGTTATTGAGTATTTTACTTTGAAGTGCTCAAAGACACATCAAGACATGAATGCAGTTGTCGAAACGGAATAATAATCTAACGTTAAAGCAACATTACGTAACTTTTCTACCTTAAAATAAATTCTGATGCTACACTGGCTTGTAATCAATGGTGTCTCTCCCATTCCCATGACAGTACACCTGTTCTCACACTGTGTCATTTTAGTCAAACTGGATCATATTTTATGAAGAAAATGTTTTCTGGTTTTCCCTCTGACATCCTCTCGGAGATTTATAGATTTTTCATGTAGATCAGGCGCTACAAGTCGAGTGGCAGATTAAATGTTGCTACCCTCACTTTGTTGTCGAGAGCCTGGTGAAATAAAAGGCTGAAAGACGAAAGAGTTCTTGTTGTTGGACTAGTAAGTAATATTAGCTGGCTGCTATGTCTTGTGTTGTTGCAGTTGACTGATGTTTGGCCGTCAATAGTTTTTGATCATAATAATAACAACAATAATATATTTAAGACAATGGTGTATAAGTGAATTGCACTCAAATCTTACTTAATGTTGTTTCAGTCTTTGGCAGTTGTAGTTTTAATCCAGACCTCCAACAACATGCTGGAAATTGATTGTGACACATGACTGTGTGATGCAGCATAATGCATCACTAGACATAGTTTCAGTCATAAATGAATTGCATGTTCACCCAAAATAGCAGAGTAAACCTTAAGAGAAGGTTGTATACAAAGACACCCTGTTTTTTCCCCACCTTTAATCTCATTCCATGAAGCTTACCTGACACATTCATTGTCATAGTGCTGCCTATAAACAAATAATTCACTTTTCATACACACACTGCTCTTTGTATCACACGACAAGACAACTCACTGAGTTCGTCACCGACGTGTTTGCTTTGTAAATCCTTTGAGTTGCAGTACAAAATATGTGACGTCTTGTTACTTGTTACACCGAGGTGACTGATGTTGAAGGAATGACCGTCCTTCAAACGTATTTGATCATCATTTTTCATGACTCTCATTCAGCATATAAAGGCAGTGCCAAGCACAGAGCCCGAGGTAAAGGTGTACGACTACAGGTGAACTCATTAAAGAGGGAGACAAGAGAAGGACGTCACAGCTCGAGGCAGCTATTTATTCAAGTAAAATCAGAGAATCAGAGTTTTGTAAGTACAATTTTCAGTCTTGTAGTGTGTAAACAGATTTTTTTTTTTTTTTTTTAATATTTTCAGTTAGTTTTAAGTCTTTTTTTAGAAATCTGTGACAGACTTAGTTCATTTTTATCTTGCATGTTACATGGGAAGAAACTTTTTGTTGGACCAAGAAAGAAAACATTATTTTTTTTCCTTTTAGACGCAACAGAGACTTAAAATGCTTCTGATAATTCTGATACAACTCCTGATGATCGGTGAGTAAAATGTGCTGCAATTTTTGGAAAACGTATACAACTCTCTCTTATACTGATGTTTAATATTTGCTTTACAGCATCAGCAAATGGTCAGGGAGCCACCACAGCAGCTACCACAGCAGCCACAACAGGAGCCACAACAGCAGCCACAACAGGAGCCACAACAGGAGCCACAACAGCAGCCACAACAGGAGCCACAACAGCAGCCACAACAGCAGCCACAACAGGAGCCACAACAGCAGCCACAACCGCAGCTACAACTGCTGCCGGAGCAGCCACAACCGCAGCCACAACCGCAGCCGGAGCAGCCACAACCGCAGCAGCCACGACTGCCACAGCTGCAACATCTGCTGCTGCCACCACGGCGGTGGTGGAAACGACAAACTCGACGAGCACAAACACCACCACCAACGCTGCTCCTGCTGCACATGCTGGGATCATGTCCATGGGCAGTCTGGTGGTGTGCCACTTCAGTATTGTTCTCTGCAAGCTCCTCTTCACAGTGTGACCTGATGATGCCTTTATCTATTTCTAATGAATACAGTCACTGTTACACACTCAGAATGTAATTTATGTTAAGATATATAATCTAATAATCCTGTTATGAGGCACTTGCGTTGATAGGTTTTGGAAATCTAGATGATCCATTGTGTCAAAATGTCAAAATAAAAGTTTGGTTGAACTCAGCAGATCTCAGTTTGTGTCTTTTTACTGTCACCACATCTAAAGTTGTCGTGAAACATAAACTTGTATTAATGTTTTCATTTTTATGGTGAACTTTTTAACTGTTTTCTCAAATCTCTGTATGGCAGTCTTGAAAAATGTTTCTACAGTATGTGAATATATAGAGAGAGAACAATCTACTTTAAGTTGAAGCTATGGAGCAGTTAAAGATAACATAAACAATATTAGTCAAAATACAAGGAGCAAATCAATAATAAGACACCGACTCAAACTTGAAGGGTGTTTTAAGATCCGATAAAATGGACTTCATTGATGCCACAATGAGGGGAAATTTACTTGTTACAGAAAACACCTAAGATATACTAGAAATAGCAAATATAAAAGTTATTCATGCTATATACACTTTCCAAATATACAGATATGCATGTTGGATCATTTCACAGAAATATTTGTGCTGTATACACACAGTGTGCAGCATTATATTAATATATCTATTGATAACAGAGATATAGATATTTTGAACTTTTGAATTTACAGCTGATTCTGGCTGCAAAGTCTCAGTTTTATATTTGTAAAAGTTATTCGCATACTATATAATTTTCCACATTATGTTTCTGCTACGTTAAACAGACAGTGATGAATCGTTCTGATTAATGACCTCAAGTGTATCCAAGGTGTGTCAACGTGCATCAAAATAACTTGCTGAGATTGAGACTTATGTGCTAAAGTGAGTCTAAAAAAGTCTAAAAAAGAAAGAAGGCCTCACCCATGTGAAGAGAATGACTCAAGACTATTCTTTACAGCGGTTTCTGCTGTTACTCAAAATAAAATGTGGTCATATCATAAAACATATTCTTCTGTAGGGGTTCACAGCTTAAAATTCATTCAAATTATTACAGCAAAGGAGGAAGGAGCAGGTTTACACCCACTTCAGACTATCAGAAGAAATCAATGTTCACATTATAAAACAGCATTTAGCTTGCATTAAATTCACCTCCCTTTGAAAGGGAAAACTGATGGCCGACACACAAATTTAGTCTCGATCTGAAGGTTGCTGTGTGACCATATATTTCATACACACAAAGGGAAGAACCAGTTTGAGGTTGCTGAACTTGAATCTTCACAGTAATGACCTCATGTCAGTCATGTGAGACACTCAGGAATCAGGGTGTGAGTGGGAGTGAAACTACCAGGGAGCACCCATGTGTTGTCTTCTTAATGACTGCTGCTTACTCCAGGTTTCTTTTCTTTCTCACCACTCCTAAACACAACAGTACAACCAGTGTCTTGAATAACAGTTGTCAACCATTTGACATTTAAGCTTACTCAGCTGTTTTGTTTGGATTTGTTTGTATAGTTAGTCTGTGTTTGTATATTTAACATGTTTAATGATTTGAAGTTCTGATTAAACATGATTTAAAAAAGAATAACAGCCACTGTAACTGCAATGTGATGCTTTTAAGTAGCTGGGGATAAAATAAAAGACAGTAGAAATGCATTTCAAGTCCTCCCTTAGTTGGACTTTATCTACTTTTACATATAACAGTATGCTGTCTTAGTGGACTGTTACAGCATGTGTGGAAAACATTGTCATAATTTGTCGTTGGTTGGAGACTACAGTTTCTAAAATGACATGTGGGTGTGTAGATAGAAAGAAGTGAGCTTACCAGACCTCTAACCCGCCCTGCTCCTCATCTCTACCTGAGGCCACACATTAGCTGCTACTAGTATACTCACACACCTGTAAATTACCTGAAGTGTCGGCGGTGGCGTTGCATTGTGGGTGATGTAGGCGACAGACAAGGAGGAAGAATGTGTGGAATAAAGAAGAGTATCTCTGTTTCTGCTGCGTCGATTTAAGTCATTTTAATGTCCATCGTGAACTCGACAATCTATACTATACATATAATGTAATATACATACTGTATGTACTGATGCTGCAAGAAAAATGTAATTAACTCTGATGTTCCCATCAGGTTTTAAAATGTGCCCACTAGATGTCTCTGTTGTGTCGATATTGTCTCCTTATGAGTTAAAACTCTACTTTTAAAGGACATTATAGTCAGTATAGAGAATTACATATATCATGATTAAAAGTAATGAAACAATAATGAAAATGTGAATATATTCATCACATTGACCAGTAATGCAGATCAATTACAACTCATTCTATTTAACCAGCAGGTGGTGGCATTACACAATATTTTAACAACAATGTCAAAGGACAGAAGTACAAGTTTGTAATTCTGCATCAAATGTTGTTGTAAATCTGTAGAATTACATAACTTTAACATTTCCAGTGTGCATACAAAGAAAAACACTTGAATCTTTCCAAAACTTGGAAATTTTATTTACAGTTCAAGTCAGTCACATGCAACATTTTCTTAAAATGAATAAACATGAAATTAGCAAAAACAAGAAAAGAAAAAAAAAAATGCATATTATTTTCTCCAAAATAGCAATATACAAAAATAGAGCTTACAAATACTGTACAGCAATCGTGTCCAAAAATATTCTGCTGCAGAATTCTTAGTTTTACAAACAATGTCTGTGAGAGTTCACAAACGTAGTCAGTGTTAACAAAAAGGGTCGTGTGGGTAAGAGACGAGGAGGAAGGGAGGGGGGTCAGGTACGCTGGTAAAGGTGGGGAGGGTTTGTGTGGACAAAGAGGGGGGAGTTATTTGTAAGTTGGAAGGGCATTACGAGAGCTACGGAGGAATAAATAACACACCACACAAACAAGAAGAAAGTTCACTTCAGGGAGGCAGTGATTAAAACCCCTAAATGGTCTGGTCGCTAAAACCAACCACGGAAATATAATGAAACCTCTCATCTATGGAGGATGTGTGTACCACTTATTTATTTATTTCCTTTTTTTAAAATAAAACAGTCATATTCTGCCACCAAACATCGCGCCCTGATGGGACAATCACATAAACGGCCTCCTGATGCCATCATTTAGACGCCTTCTACTTGTAAATTTTTGATGTGAAGCGGCGTTCCCCACCGGCGTTTATCATCTGATTGTGTCTTGTCTATTTATAGTGGAGTTAACTCAGAAGCAGCACTGACGTCAATGGTGATTTCAGTGGCGGGAAGCCATTTACTACTATATTCATGACTGGCTCAGCTTTCCATTACATTTTTTTTGGGCCGTAATCTGACAAAAGATTCTCGCCTTTTCAAAATCCAGAACCAGGACTTTTGATTCGTTTTGGGTTGGCACTTCTGATCTCGGTGGGATTAGGACGGCACACGGGAAGGAAACGGGAAAGTTCAGGTGGAAAGGCTAAAAGTGTGTACAATCAAACACAACACTTAAGATGGCCAAATGGCAGGACGTGTTCAGCTGCCATTTAGTTTATATAAAGGAGCATTTTTTTGTGCACCTTATGTATAAATACAATACTACTGATACTACTGTCTACATACATTTAACAATGGTGATATCAGTGGCAACTTCACTATGCAAAATAGCATGCTTTCACATTAAATCTCCTCATATTCTTCACTCGCTCGCTCGCTCGCTCGCTCTCTCTCTCGTGACTCTTACATTCTGAGACAACACAGGAACAAAGCTTTAAGACTCGCGTTATTAGCACTGAGCTACACTGAGCTACAAAACATGTCCTCTTCAAGGACAGTGG
Organism: Protonibea diacanthus; assembly: GCA_028641955.1. Lineage (NCBI taxonomy): Eukaryota > Metazoa > Chordata > Actinopteri > Sciaenidae > Protonibea > Protonibea diacanthus. The sequence continues at coordinate 6,248,702 of CM053977.1, forward strand.
CAGAAATACACGCCGATGTATCGTTTGTATGGTGATGTTTTTGGAGATGACGGTATGAAGGAGAATGTTGAAACTTCTTCAGAACCAAAGAAGGGGAAAAAAAAGGTAGCAAATACTCGAAATCACACAACCGAAGATGGTACTTATTTTCCTCAACATAAAGCCACAACCTCTCCGCTAACAGGCCAAGCGATAAAAAAATGTTTTGACCACAAAGTAAATCATTTATATACCGTAGAGTGAAGAGGTTGTTGTATTGCCCTGGTCTTTGTTTGTAATAGTGGCAGTTTTTGATCGAATAAGGCTAACGTGAACAACATGTTTGTTTGAATTTGAGCTGCTTTAAAGTGTTAATAGCTGGTGGCATAGTGCTGCTGAATTTTCAGAGGACTGGACCTTGTTTAGGGCGTGGAACAGCTGACTAAAACGCTACATGCGGGACACAGAAACCCTGCTTCTGCCCTCGTCTAACAGCTGACATTTTCACCTTGCTGCACGCTCTGACCTGACCACAAAGGTCATACCTGTGGGGTGTGGGCAGACATTCAGCAGAGATGACAACGTTCAAAGCACAGAGGTCAGAGGAACAATGCACTCCTGCCACAGAAGGTGAAATGCATTATCGCCCTTTTTTAAACCATCTGTGTGAGGAGAACCTGCGCATGTCTGTCAATGTTTGGTCAAATTAGGGATTTTGTGGAGATATGTGTGTGAGATTTTGAGTTTACAGCGCTAGAACTCACTGCAAAAATAAGATTTACATGTTGTCTAATGTTGCCTTTAAAGATGACGTGATTGTAATTTGAAAAAGCATATCACAGGTAAAAGACTTCTCCGACTTATCTTAGTCCTTTTTTTTTTTTTTAAGCCACCGTTTCAGATCAGCACATTTCACCCACAACACATTCACTAAAAGCAGCTAACAACGGATGAGGACAAAAAAAAATTTTACCACAAAAGCCGGCAGGGCTCAGAGTCTCTGTATGTGTGGCACAAAACAAAAAAGCTCCCCGTACGTACAGAAAAGAGGGAGAGAGGCGAAAGCACCAGAATACTGCAGGCAAAAAGCACGACCTGTATGTGTGTGTGTGTGTGTGTGTGTGTGTGCATGTCTATGAATGAAAATGCTGCTTCATTTACAACCTGCTGACCACAGACTCTCTGACAGACCAGGCTGTGGGGCTGTGTGTGTGGTGAGGGGGGGCTTGGGTCGAGCCCTTCCCTGTGTGCACGTGTGTGTGTGTGTTTTACAAAGTAGTGTGTATCTTGAGCAAAGGATATGCTGATGATATGCTGAGGGCAGTGATTCTGATGCAGGTGTGTCAGTCTGCTAACTCGTTCACTCTACGCAGCTGTACCAAGAAGTGATAATAAATTAAAAAATAAATAATCTACTGGGGTGGAAGCAAAAAATAACCGCAACTGTGTCTGTAGCACAGGTAGGAGCTGAACAGAGGAGGAGGCAAACGCCTGCCTCGCCCTGATCTCGTCCTAAATCGAATCAGCAATCGTTTTCTAGCAGAATACGTGACACTAGTTTAAGATAAATCAACAAGATTGTTGGACATTTGTTTGCTTGTGAAGCAAGCCCCTGTAACATTCACACAGCTCAGCTTGAATTAAATAAAATGACGCAGCGACAGAGCACAATTGAACTGGAACGTTTTGTAACATTTTTGTCGATGTTTTGTTGAGTATTGCCTCTTTTACTGGTGTTTGTTCTGTAAAACAGCTCCATAAGATAAAGCACCAGCTCATACACGCTAATACTGGTTTAGTTAATCACAGTAGTTGAAGTATTTCCTTTGAAACTCAGATTTTCGGTTGGAGAGGTTGTTCTTGATAAACAAAAATCATGAGCAACGCCTGGGGTGACGGTATATAATATACTGTATATACAGTATGTATATGACATTACCCGGTAAACTCCTCTCATGGAAATATTATTTGTTCACCTTCCTGTATTGACAGAATAAAAAATGATAACAATAGTCACACATTAATGAACGACAAACAGGTGATGAGGAACAAACTCGACAGGTTTAGTGTGAAAAATTCTGGGTTTTAACACATTCAAACTTTTCACATTTAGTCAGACATGAAGTCTCGAGGTTGCTTTGAGCTTAATTTTTTGTATGTGTGTGTTTGTGTGTGTGCAATTGGAACACAAAGCAAATGTCCAAATTTCCTGACATACCAGCATAGGTATCGTTGTCCCTTTGAGATATATATTTATATATATATTTTTTTTTGTTGTTGTTTAAAACTCAAAGTTTACTAATTAAAAATGAAAACCCATGTGGCTTTGTACTGTACATAAAAATAATATTAATGATAAAATATAAAAACGACCTTGCTACTACGATCACAAGCAATTAAGGTTCGACTTCTCATAAAGTGCTTGTTAAAAAAAAAAGAAAAGAAAAACAAAACAACAATTTATATTTTAGTGTATTGTAGTTCTTGGCTTTTGTGTTTTTTTTTTCTCCTGGTCTTTAGCTGGTGTCCCCAGAAAAAGTGCTTTGGTTGTGAAAAAGTTAGCGACCACATCTTGGCCAAGAACGAAACTTCTTCTACATCAACTCGTCTTCATCGTCCGCGAAAAAGAAAAAAAAAAAAAAAACATGAAAACAGATGATTATCAGTCATAACTGATATCAGCGATTCCTTTTTGTGAACCAATGCACGGATGAGAGAGAGGTGAAGATTCACTGTTTTTTTGTTGTTTTTTCTGAGTATCTGTGCAGTAACTCCCAGTTTCTCCGGTCTGTCCACAGACTCATACCGAAGTGTACCTGTACAGGTGAGAGTATGAGTGATGGGATGTGTGGCTGTAGTGTACTGTAAGAGAGGGGGTCTGAGTCCGCTACACCAGGTTCTCGATCCCGGGCAGTGGTTGCTGTATTGGCACAGGGGGCTCCGTGCTGCCAGCCTGCTGGGCGAGCTGCAGGACGGGCATGTTGCACAGCGGGCACACTTTCCTCACCTCCAACCACTTAATGAGGCACCTGAAAAAAAAAAAGAAGAGAGCGGGGTTTGTTACGCTGCAGGATTTCCTTTGGATGTTTAGATTTTCACCATGCAGACTTGTTTTTATAGCAGTCTGTTGTAAACGCCAAGAATCCAGGCTGACCACCGCCTCTGCTCTCTGTGCAGAAGCAAAACACAAACTTTTACAGCCACCTTTCAATTTTGTTGGAGTTTCTCAATCAAAGATAAGATTTTGTGGTTTGTGGTGTTATTTAAGCTCCTATGAGCTGTCCGTCTGTGCCCTTTACTCGGGGCAGTTCAACGGCTCAGCTATCAACCTCGTCGCCCACAGGAGTACTGAATCACGGCGGTTTGGAGGAAGCAGGTACTCAGGGTCAGAATGTTGTGGCCATACACGTACCACAGCTAAAAATGCTCAACTCACACGTTTTCTTCTGAACACTTACATTCTACAACCACACTAATGAAGGTCAAACATCAACACATTCTGCTGTGGTGGAGCACTGTCCAGAGGTGTCAATCACTGACACAGAGGCGCTGTTTTATTAAATTCTCTAGTCGTCTAGTAGTTACGGTTCTCTGATCTGGCAACGACTTAAATGTAGAGTTGAAATAATTAAATCAATTAACTGATAATAAAAACCGTTCTGACAATCAAAAGGTTTGAGATATTTTTGTCAAAACTAAATGATGATTTGATTCCAGCTTTTTAATATAAGAACTTGCTTTAAACCTGGATCTCACCAGGCACGGTTCTGTAATGTGGCTATAACACTGTTTTGTTCTGTTCAGAAGAGTTTTGCCCGCCAGACTTTGTTAACTTGCTCATATTACAACATTCTATGTAGTTCATTTGTTTTCTTTTTGTCTGCACAGGGTGTTTTATTTTGAAAATTGCCGTTTCTGTGTCTGACTTCCGGCCAGCTTGATCTGCTCTGTGCTGCTTGACGTGGCCGGTTGCAGCGGCCGGTGAAAATATTACAGCCCCCCTATTCTTTGTGGAGCAGAGCGGAGAACCGCTTTTGAGTCTCTGGACTATAGCGCAGCCAGAACAATTCAAGTTTGTTCTATATAATTAATACCTGTCTTCAAACAATCGGAATCATCACCTTAGCCTGGGATTCTTTAGACTAAATGATTCATCCATTCATTGAAAAAATAATTGGAAATAAGGAGAACAATTGATAGTTTTGGCCCTACTTTAACTGTAGTTGTGTGTCAGTTCAAGTTAGGAAGTGTGAGCTCCTTGGAAACTGTAATGTAGCTGTCGATGTTCATAAAATAAATGAAAGGAAACCGGAACTTCAGGATGCCAGCTGTAACCTGAGTGGTAGCTTCAAAATGCATAATGTGACATGAGCATTAAATCTATTTTTATTCCTGAACGTGTTTTTACCTTCAGTTTATTGAATTTTTCTGTCTTTATGAGAAGTCAGTGCGCTCTTCACCGCTGAATGTTTTTGGTTGCGGTTCACATGGAATGTGTGTTTTCTCTGAAAAACAGCACTGCTTTCCATGCGCGCACACAAACACACACACACACACACACTAAAAGGGGTGTTTATAGTGGTGACCACTCTTGCTGCAACTGGGGGAAGAAAGTAGGCCAGGGGAGGTGTCATGCTGATATAAACAACTCAGTTGAAATGGTCAGGGCACAGGGGGGTGTGTGGGGGCTTGGTTGGCTCAAGCAATCCATCGTGCCCTGTGTTTTTCTAGCCTTCATACACACTTGGCTTCAGTTTTGTGTACAAAAATATATAATTATGAACTTTCTGTCGGGTCACTTCGCACTTGACTTCAGTTTAGTCTGTGAAATGTTTTTACAGCTACTCACTGTGAGTTAAAATGAGTGAGGAGTAAGGACACATGAAAATTTTCTACTTTGTTAAGTAAATCTGGACTGATCCATGTTGTCCTTGACACTGTGCGCACTCGTGCGTGCGTGTGTGTCCGAGAAAGTCAACAAAACCTTATACTTACTTCCTATGAAAGGCATGTTTGCATGGACAAATCCCCAGCTCGTCTTTCTGTTTGAACTCCTCCAAGCACACCGCGCATATCTGAAAGGGAGAGCGGCAGTTAGAGATATTTCCTAAAGGAGGCGATTTTTCAGAGGAAGTCGAGGCAACACAGCAACTTTGAATTTGTTGGTTGTTCTCAGGTTCTTTCGGCCCTAATCTGATCTTTGAGTTGTTGGTTTGGGAAAAAAAAAACTATCCAAACAAAAGAGGTCGAGAACTCATGGAAAAAGACAACTTTGGCCAACATCTGTAAAAAATTTGACAAAAACAACAGAGCAGTAACTGACCGACTGTGTTCTGTTATATAACACTGACTTAACTCACACTGGGGACTAGGCGGCCAGAGGCTACTGCTGGTGGCAATGGGTTTTTTTTTTTCTTTCAACAAAAAAACTGCCACAGATCAACCTCTTGTAACATTTTACATGTTCACCAGTTGTTTGATATACATTAAAAACACTAAACAGGCTTAGAAACGCAACAAAATCCCATTTCCTAAGAGATTCCAGACATATGGATGGTTTTAAAAGGTGATAAAGCATTTCAACTTGTATGGCAGGAGACCACTCTGAAACAACAGAGTTGTAACTGACCAGCTATGTCCTGTTATGCAACTGACTCACACTTTTGTCAGTTGGCACCAAAGAACTTTTACAAAGAAACAACTTATTTTTAGCTTTTGTTTCCAAGATCCAGAGCCAAATAAACGGACCCACGACATGTTTTAATGGCTTTCCACCTCATGGTATTTTACCCAACTCTGTGAGTCAATGATCTTATTGCTGTTCATTTCAGTTATAACAGATAAAACAGAGAATTGTCTAACTATAACTGTCCCTAGCTGGTGTATTTTGAGGGTCACTGAGACAATCCTGATGGGCAGGTTGGAGTTGTTCGCCTTTTTGTCTGTTTGTTTGACATACATGTGTACGCACACGTTCAACAGGCATCTTACCAACAGGTCACGAACTGCCAGCAAGTATTAGCTAACTATTTGGACTGTGAGTGACATGGTTACTCACAGTGAGAGAAAAATGTGGAAGGAGATTTTTCTAAGTTGCCAAATTGTCAAATTTACTTCCTTTCCGTCAACTTATTGAGTCAACTTTTTCAACTGAATGATGGTTCATCGTTGTCCTACTAAGAATACATGATGAACATGATTTGCATGTGCAATTCAGTGCATTCTAGGTATTCCCGTGTTTTTCCCAGTCACAATCGATAATTACCAACCACAGGCGAGGGCTGACATGAATCGACTGATAAATCAAGACACCGCAGTCTTCAAACTCAGCTCTACAGATCTTCACATAGATCTGGTATTGACACTGGAGACGCTCGGCTTAATCTCCCTGTTCAATTTTCAAAAGACAGGCTCTGTAACCGGGGAAAACTAGCCAGGCCGCTAACCTTTCTTTGTCTACACCCTGAGTGGCCATGCAGGAGATCATTATATCCATCCCTGCAGTGGCGAATCCGCAAACCTCCCAAAGGACCACACCCCACACACAAGTGCTATGCGAACACAATAGCGACTATACATCTGGGGCGCCAAATATTTACATAGCTGTTGCCATGGAGACAACTAGCTCAGTTCAAAACATCATTAATCAGTTCACTGCAGAAGTCTGCGCTTTCTGTTTGCCCCTGCATAAACAGCCATCTCCTTATTATCACTGCATATTGTCTCTAGCAAACAATAAGTCAAGAATAATATATGTTTCAAGAGGTTCTGTTAAATGCAGCACTGCCAGCTGCTAACTGTAGTGTAGCGCAATCACTCCATGGTGGTGCTAGTTGAAAAGACAAGATGATAATTGGTGAGTCTTATAATAGTACCTGACAAGTAGTGAAAAAGGGAAGTGATAATGGACAGGGTGTGGGCTGCTTCTAGCAAATCTTGACAACAAGAATTAAGTTAAGAATACGGGCGGCACAGACTCATGCTAGCGGTACCACCTGCTTAGTCGTTCATCCCGGGAGGAATGTGAAAGTGATCCTTGTCACTTCACCAGTGACACCTACTGATTGGGGTGGCTGCACAGTGGGGGTGAAACTTCCCAGTGAAACTCGCTGCTGGCCAGCGACTCACAACACCACATATAATGCAGGTAGCACATGGCTGACCGCACCCTCTTTAGAGGCAAGCAAGGACAGGGGACAGCAGTGTTTAACAGTGCCTAACTGGACATTTCAAGTTGTGAGAAGATGAGCAAATATCTGCAAAAATGGCAGAAGTCGACACAGCATTCCCGTCAGCATGCTTTCATGAAACAGGGTTTTAATTTGGCACACTGTTCTTTTGGCTGTCTAACTCTGGATTACTCCTTTAGCCACACAGATTCTCTTTTACTCAGTTCGACTTTATGGGGGGTGGATGGACACGGAAGGATGAAAAGAACAGCACGGGGGCTCTTGGCTCCTTCTCTCCTGATGATTTTTGGACAGTGAACAAGCCTCTGTTAAGATGTCTGCTTTGTTCTCTTTATTTGTGGATTGATCAATGTTTTCGTTCTTTTCAGTGGCTTGTCTATCGTGTCACACTCACAGTTGGCATCTGGCACACTTTGCCAACTTTTGACAGAACCCCTTTCTACCCATTAAGCGAATAAACCCAGTCAGCTTTAGTTGCAAATTCCATGCAAAACACATGGACTTCATTCTGTGGAAAAAAAACATCACCAGATCATGGATTTGATCAAACAAAAACACCTCACCCTACGCCTGTCAACACTGATATTTTTCAAGAATTTAGCTCTTCTTGCTGAACAAATACTGACCATAAATAAATGACAAAATAACATACAATATAACTTGATCCAAGAGAGCTACATGGTGGGACTAAAATAGAAGTTAGTGAAAAGAAGAGAAGAACCGAGGCTCGGAATAATCCTCAAAAGCAATTTGTGGCCAGAATAGGCACTAGTTAAGTTAAGTGGGTATTCAGACCAACAGGCCTTCTCTTTTTGGATCTCTGATGATGAGGACATGTTGCCCTTCTTTTCTTATCTTTAGTAATACTTCTGTTACTATTTTCACCCGTGCCTTTCTCTAGGTTTACAAATATATTAATACCAAGTTCTTAGTAATATTCTACGTCTACAGATATGCAGCTACTTTCTTCCATATTTGTCTTTCCACGCATTTTGTAAACATTTGCTCATAGAAAAATCTAGACTTCATCTACTACAATCTCCATAATAAAAGCACAATGCTCTGTGCACAAAATCATATTCGTTCTGACACAAACTATTGAGGAAAACCACTTACTAGTGACAGGACTGATACTAGGGAGGATACATGGCATATTGGAGGTGTTACAGGAGCACGGCTGCATTCATCTTAAGAACAGTTTTTACCACCGGGCCATCAGAGTTTCCACACATAATCTATCAGGACTGCTGACTGCAAAATATACAGTACTAAGCAGACTACTGCTACTGTACAGGACTGATATTTTGTGTATACACGTCACTTCTCTTTCTCTCAATCCTCAATTTTCATGTAAATAGTGTGTAGTAGTTCTCCAACACAACCTTTTCACATTTATTCAGTGTATAGTACACCTACAGATATTCTATATTTTTATTCCATTGTGTTATATTTTATATCACTCCTTTTGTTTTTTACTTAATTTTATTTCTTTATCTTTTTCTCTTTTTTTGTCTAGCAGCTGATCTGTTTTTAACGTCACACATTTCTTTGTACTGTTGACTCAGATATTGACAAACAAACCTGAAAACTGATACTAGACTTTTCGCAGAAATAAAACATAAATTCTTCTCAAATCAAGACTGACAAGACTGACAATAAATATTTAGAGTAGTCACTAATGTCAGTCCCCAGCAAAGAGATATGGCTGTCCCCCATAATCTAAGCATATGCCTTTAATCTAATCTAAAACCAAAGACCATGTCAACGTGGATACAGTTTATCAAAACGACAGTTACACCGAATTTTATAGTGTGATTAGTTAAGATAATATGTAATCGTTAAAATTCCCTCATACGGATATAAAAACAAAACAACAGGTTGCAATCCCACCCGTTATTCTTGTGAAAACACAAAGATGAAATACTCTAATCAGAATGTCATCAAAGATTTGAGGCTAATCAGAGAACACTACAGCAACGCCACTGCAGGAAACTTCACTCCTACATGACTCCCATCATCCTCTCACAATATACATGACCCGTTCCTAATCAGTTAAGTATAACTATAGCTGAAGAAAAGATGCTAAGTGTGGTTAAGTGCAAATTCTCAGGTTTATTAATCACATCTTCAGTGTGTTTATCGTATAACTATGGGTACTCTTTAAGGTGGTTTCGTCTATTTTTCTTTTCCTTAGAAAGATTTCTGCTGCTTTTCAAACCTTTCTACGGATAGACACACAAGTGTAACTGTAATAGATACTTAAATAATGTGTATTCACAGCCTGGTTGTTTGTTTTTGAATGTAATCACTTCATTACAGAGTTTTCGTTTCTCCACATTTTGGTTCTTTTCTGAGCTCGCTCATTTGAAACAATTCCCACTGCTAAATTTGCACATTTTAAGCTCTCTTTCGTTCTCTCTCCACTACAGAAGTGAGTCCCAATAGCTGATTACAACATTTGTTTTTGCTGCCTTAGTAAAACAGACACTAATTACACACAGACTGTGAGCACAAATTGAATGAAAGGCGCCACGGCCTCCTCCACAGAACATCACAATCAGTCAAGCACTGCTGTCCTACTATAAACAGTAGGTTTTAGTTGGTTATTAGAGGGTTAGGAGGGTTGCATATGCTCACTATGAACACATGTATACATTTGTGTCAAATGACAAGATCAGTGCCGTGCAGCAGCACCGTCTATACATATTCTGTGACATGAATTCTTTACCTAAGGCTATTTTTACACACCACATATGGGACAGTCAAATAGGGATAGCGGTCAAAGTCATGCTACAAGAAGGATAAGTGGTCAGGTTACACATCAAACAAACTTGAACACGACTTGATGAGTAAGCTGATCTCATGTCAGCGCTCCTTTTCTAAATACTTCTTTAAAATGCTCAGACTGAATCACTGCAGCTCAGCCTATACCTCTCCAGGGTGATCATTTGGCGTGGGAGCCTTTAAAACTGGGTCATCCACCCAGGCTAGTGCGCACGCGTGTGTGTTATTGTCCTTAAACAAATACAGCTTGGTTATTCTGCCACAGTTTTAACTCACATGACAGACTTCTGGTGCTTTCTCCCAGTTTCTAATAACATAAACAATAAAAGTCAGAGGCCTGATTAAACAGTGGGAAATTCCAACACTGGTGACAAGAAACTGTGTTTAGCCCCCGTGTCAGAGGACACATGAAGATGCTATTGTTTCATTTCATTTGCACTCTGGTGTTAAAGCAGCAGCAGTGTTCCTGGCTGGGGGACTACCATTTTTCCCACCACAAAGCCACTGCTGCCGCATTACGCAAACCGCTGTTTGTAATTTTCCATCCGGGGTGAGCTGACATACAGCGTAACATAATGACACTCAAGAGAACAGGCCTGACCACAGGATGCATGACAGTGTGTCAAGACAGATGAATTGAATGTGAAATAACAATATGTACTGTACATCATTCCTGTTGCCAAACACTCGGAAAATACCCAGAAAACTCCCAAAAACAGAAGCACAGACTGAACTGGACGTGCTCAATGCAAACAATACCACATGTCTTAATGTGCGCAGTCATATGCCATGTTACTGACAGGAATTTGTAACATCTGAAACCATTTATTGTCCATTTGTGCTCATAATGATAGCATGAGCCGTAGCACTTCATTTTAAATCAATAGAGAGCAAAGTGCACCATGTGTTTCCATGTAGCTACACAACCGAGAGGAAGGGGCTTCCAACTAAATGGAAGACAATGTTGCAGAAGCATTGTTACAACTTACAAATATAAATAAACATGTAGCACATTAGTCCAAATTAGCTGATATAACAGTACAGTGTGTTCTTACCAGGCTACATTACAAAATGTTCTATCCGCGAGATAGTCCAAGATGTTTAAGAGAGCAATGTTTGTGTGTCATCCACTGATAATAACAGAACAAAGAAGATGAGCGCTTACCTCATGCAAATTTAGCTCTTTGACTTTTTCCTTCTGAATGACCTGAGAGGCATAATAAGAGACGGGGAGAGATTACGGTTAATAGAATCCAGCGCCTCTGGAAATACAATAAAAGACTTAAGAGCTAATAATGAGTGTGTGATAAAAGAGTAAACATTCAGCCTGAATGTGTCTCCTACATGAGCCTGGCTCTACATAAACCACAGAGAAGCTGGACAATGATTATTTTTAGCTGACAGGTGGTAAGATAGGTATGGAGACAAATTACAGAGTCACCATGGCATCTACTATGCCAGTGTGTGTGTGTGCGTGTGTTTGACTTGCATGCTGGTGTTGTATAACTGAGGGACACAACAGTGTTTACACCTTCCATCACACTCCCTCTTAGTAGTTTTGCAGGCTATAATTTGCTGACACACTCAGCCACAGGTAACTGTGAACCAGATTTTTCCGACTGAGCCACTTTCAGCTTAAGAGCAGCTCATGATTTTTCGAAGTGCACTTGCAGCTTGCCAAAAAAAACACCTTTAAATACTTTGAAATGGGCTACAGCCATCGAGCAGCATTACCCTAGAAAATACCTGCAGCTGCCGGAAGAGTCAGCAAATGACTCAACTGATATTTAAGGACCAGAGGGGATCTTCAGGATTTACACGAGTACACACACCCTGATACTTCAATTGATTTCAAATTTGTGAGCAGCGTGTGTGTGTGTGTCACTGGAGTGCTTACTTGTTTGTATGCATATAGCTCTTTGTGCGCCTGGTGCCGTAACCTGGGGAGACGTAAAGACAAAACATCTTTTTGATTAGTGAGTGATTTTTTTTTTCCTGGCTGACTGTGTTAAAATAGAGACAAAGTATTCATACATCCTGGGAAGAAGAGAGAAAAAAAAATGACAAACACGGATGCAGTTTCCTTATTAAATACTTGCCTTCTGACGCCAGTCTATTCTAGTGAATCACTGAGGTACCCAGTGGGTGTTAGTATTAAAAAAGCAACTCTCAGTTCATACAGAATATAATAATAATTACTGTATCTCAAAAAAAGAGACAGCCAAACAAAGACAGAGACAGAGCAGTGCACATTCTTAATAAAAATGTTTTGGGTTGTTTATGGTCTGCTTGAGTGCACATCAGGTGAAACAATCATGTGATTAAACTAATTAATGAAACACCTCACTGAATTCTGTTAAATATTTGTTTTGCTAAGTAATGCAATAGTGAGCCAAGTTAGATAGTGACAGATCTTTGCAAGGTAACGTATTAACTCACAATATCACCCCAAAAAACATTAACAGCATTACTGCAGGTTGTTGAGGCTTGCAGAACTCACCACAGATACACCAATGTTTAAGTCTTAATAAACATTGCTCTTGTACATGAGTATAAAAACAAAACAAAGAGCACTGGAGAGGAAAAGAGTCTACGAGAATAAAACATGTAAGAAAAAAAAGGGAAGGAAACAAGAGAGCAAAAGAGAGAGATAGGAGAAATTCATAGGTTTGTAAGATTTACCTCCATTACAAGTAACCTTAACCTCTCGCAGCAGAGTGAGAGGGATCTGTAAAACAAGCAGCACAGTCTAGGAGAGAAACTGACATTTTGAAAGAGGTCAGCAGGAAAAGGTGCAGATACTCCCAAGGGTAGGGGACAACTGGTCATGGGTGAGGGGGTTGTGGGTGACTGATAGGGGCTGTTCAATAGCCTTTGAGTGCAAAGTCAAAGTGGACAAGGAGAACAACCAGATGAAAAGTGGCATCCAATTTGACCTTCCCCTTAAGGCTACCATTATCATAATTTGACTGCAGTCAATGAGCAACGTGTGAAATATGTGTGTCGGCCATCATTATAGTCAATCGTGTCCAAATGGTGTTATCTACCTTGCGGTATGTCCCTTCACCGGAGCCTTGCAATGTATACTGCATTGCATATTTCACATATGCGTGTGTGGGGACTGAAGACTCACTGATAGAGGTGGTTGAGTATTTCTGTGAGAGTCTGCCCTGTGTCAAGCTATGTGGAAATGTTTATCTTTGTTGGAGTGACGACCAATCACATGTCGGCTCTCACGTCAATTCTTTCGTCCCTTCATTCACCTGTCGGTGTAAACAGGAGCAGTGACGCTTACTGCACACAAACCACAGGATTCCCTCTTTATGGCGGCCTTTAAGTTAGCTCTGGCCATAACAGATTGGTATATTCATCATCATGCATGGTGGTGTGTATAATTTAAGGGCCAGTCCTTTGGGAGACTGCATCTTTAGACGCCTTTTAATGGAGCCAAATCGCTCTTTTTCTTGCCTTTAGTGACTAAACCCTGGCAATCTTCACTTTCAGTAATGAATCATGGTACTGCATCAAAGTCATAAAAAAGTGTCTCTTCACAAGTTAGATGAGTAATCGGAGGAACACATTAGTTGTTAACCTACTTACCATTTGCCCTGCAAGATAGGACATGGCAGGTTGACGAGGGGTGAATTTTGACCTGCTGCTTCTCGCTGTCTCAGATGAAAAATGTTGGACATTATTTCTGTTCAGTTTGTTGCTGTCGGGACAAAAATCCCTACAGCAACAGCAGCCAGGACTATTTGATCACATCAGTGAGGGGCAAGAGAAAGACTAGTGACCACCTCCACTTTTCCTTTATAAGAAATAAGTACTGGATTACTCTCAAGGCTAAATGCTTAAAAAGGGAACTTTAGGAAGATGAATATTAATGACTGCAAACAAGAGATTTAAACAGCCAAATAGTCAAAAGTAAATTTAATTAACATAGGAATATGATGACATTAAAGGAGGTTATGTGGGGTTTATATCTAGTTTCTTTGACGCCAAGTGCCATGATCACAGTAATGTAGACAAGCAGCTTTGGATCGCTGCATGATATTACTGTTTTTTTTTTCTTTTATAAATTCAATTTATAAATTTGCCAATTTCACTATCATAGCTACCTTCTCCAAACTGTGCTGTTGAAACATTTTTGCCCTTCTGTGAAATTAAAGTATTAGCAAGATAAATACAAACATTTCTAAAAAAAAAAAAAAAAAAGGGAAAAAAATAAAAAGGAATTCAGTTCAGCCTCAACTAAAAGCCTTTGTGACAAGTGTCATACAGTTTGTTCGATCGATATTTCATGTAGATTTCAAGAACATAACAAGTTCAAGGTGCAGACATGTTACTATTATATAAGTTACTATTTGTTTTTATCCATTAGGAAACAGCTACAGTGAAGCAGTACATGAGAGCACTTTAGAACAAATAATTCATGAGCTAAAGTGACCTGAAATCTACAAGGATGTGTTAGGAAGACAGTTTCATAATGACAGTGTGGGAGAATCAACGTTCAGCTCTTATTATAATATTTAAGTCTTATCTGAGTAGTGGTACTGACAGTTTGCATGTGCAAAGAGGTACAGTACGTATTTTCTGAACAAAGCTATGTGAATTGTAAAATCATATGTAAATTTAAGATCTGTTTAAAACATGTGTGCAGGAATGGAAAGGAACAATGATGACTGAATAATTTGAATGTGTAAAAACATTGAGAGACATGCAAATCTGGAAGGCAGACATGTAAAACTACAGCCAGTGGTCAATGCGGTAATATTTAAGGATGAATAAATGTGAGATTTGACCCTGAAAATGTGTTTCACAGACTTGTGTTCCAATGCCACCAGATTAACGACTTCTTGCATCCAGTAAACAGACAACGTTGCCTAACCAAAGAGAAACCCCTGTATGACACTTACTGCCACAAACTCACACAGCAAAGCAATATCAAACATAATATAAAAAAAAAAGTCTAAACTAAGCCAAATCCACAGTTAAAAGGTGTAGTGATCTTACCTGATTAAGTAGCAGCAGAAGAGGAGGCTGAGGATGAAGACAAAGATGGCTGTCCCAAACACTACAATGTAGATGTTAAGGGGAAGGTTCTGGAACCCTATATTTGGCATCCTGAAACTGTAGTGCGGGAAATCGGAGCTCATGGATAGTCTGCGTGGAGAGAGGCAAATGGCATGGAGCACATGAGTGTTCACGCACTTTATGGACAGAAAACAATGGGCCAATGTTTACACGACACTGCATGAATCAAAAGAAAACTGGAACTAAACATATATTCCCCTTTTACATAGTTTTACTTTCAATATTGATGGAACATATTTCAGGGTTTGGTTCTATTTTCTGTTTGTTTTGGTCGCAGATCTCTGTCGACATTAGGGGAGGGTTAGGATCAATCTGAACTGTAGGCATGGGCAAATAGGCGATTGTGTAAAGTGGAGTTTGAGGTAGAACCACACTATGCAAAACTATGAGTCCACTCCAGGTCATGTGTGAGTGTCTGCGCCTCCTAATCTACAAGCCAAGACTCTTTAAATAGCAACACGTGAAGTATGATTAAATACAGACACATATTTTGGATCTGAACTGATGATCTTTTCCAAAATCATGTCAGCCCTGTTTATCTTCAACTCACAGTTCCTCCAGACTCTGAAATATTTGAATTATCTCGCTCCAAGACTCTATTCGTCATAGATTTGAGCTTTGTTTTGGCTCCTCCTGTCATGGCTGCTGGTGTACCTGCTATGATACAGGCTGCTTCAGAAGAGGTAAAAATGTGCTTTGGTTTCCAGAAACACACAGACACTAAAAACATCAGAGTAATTCCATAAAATGTCACAATAGGTAATGGAAAAAAAAATACTTCCTCCCTTTCCTAATTAATGAGGCAATGGCACATTCCTGCACAGCTGATTTATGAGTCCACTGTTTGCTGAAATTGGTCAGATGCCCAAACCGCAAGATCTACACTGAAATAAACAACAGGTCAGCGGCGTAATAACAGCCGGGAGACACTTGCATGCTCGAGCAGTGTGAGGCTGCACCCTCACAGGCTCACACGTCTGTGATGTCCAGACAGACTGCCACTCCCATGTTTCTACACTGATTTTCACAACAAAAAACTGTACAGAGCTTTTAATCTGGATAAAGGATGAGAGGTGTTAAAAGAATTTATTTAGATTTTTTTTTCTTGTCTGCAACGTCATATTCTACAGATATACTTATTGAAACTACAGTGGAAGTTGTATATGCTGCTACTATGATGTCAGTGTGACTGTAAACAAACAAACTGTTAACATGGGTGCCAAAATATAAAGCAAGAGGTTCCAGGACCTACACATGCTGCATATGGAAGCAAGTGAGTCTATTTATAGTTTTATCACAAAGGCTCTGACATTCGGCATTACGTTGCACGAGCGTACTTTCTTTTTGGAAAAAAAAAACTGATTCATAAAAGCCAGAGCGCGCCAACAGGGATCTATTGGTCAAGTGCTCTTACTCAATATACCAAAGGGACATGACCAGACATGTCTACGCCCTCCAGAGAGGAGGAATAGGGAGGAGGAGGAGAGGACAGGAATAAATTTAGCTCCTTTGGGAAACCTGTCTTGTGCCCCTCTCATTTGCTAACAGAGAGCTCCATTCCTCTACACTCCACAGGATAGCGGAAAGTTTTGCAGATTTTGCTGAAGCCATGAACAATCCTCGCCTTCTTATGATTACACCATATGTTTGTCACAGCAGCCCAAAATTTTTTATTAAATAACTAAGATGTTGTATTATTATATTACAGCAGCCAGTATTAGCAGTCACGATGGGCGCCTCATCGTGGCACCTGGCTGCTGATATCAAGAGGGCTTGACAGGATTAGAACTTCAAGTTCTCCCTCCAACATATGTTACAAGGTCTCACTATGACTTCAGTATTACAAGATAAGCTTATTTCAACAACTGACTGCCAACCAGGCAGGTCCAGTTCTTATATCACAAGTTGTCACATCGTACATCATAAGTTACGTAAGAGTTGCGGTGAGCAAACTGAGCATGCTGAAAGTATCGTTGTCAAGTTTGGCTGACGTGAGGGCCAAACACCTTGTCCTGAAAGACAGCATCCTCATGGACACGAGGTCCGAGCTGTTAAGAGACATCTTTTGATGGAGCTCAGACAAGGGACTGAGCTATTGTGCTAATTTATAGGCTAATAGGACTGTCATTATGTCATCCTGTCATTTATCCAACAGCTCCCACGATGACAGAGAATTTCTGACACGGCCCACGGGAACACTTGTTTCACACCCAACACTCGCCTTTCGGGCACGTTGTGGATGAGGCGTGTAGAGTGGCACAGGAAATGTATAGATGCTCAACTGTGATCAAGTTAAATGTCCAAAAGCTGAGGTATTCTGGACAGAGATGAAATATGTCAGACCAAGTCCAAGTGCTCTGTGGTTATGAATTGTGCATGTCTCAAAGGCTAAGTGAGCCATCATATTTTTATGAGACATTTCAGCTGTTGATTTTTCCAGAAAAACTGTTGAAAGCATTTTAATCAGCTGTAGATAAATCATCCAATGACGTCCGTTTTAATGTGAAACGGAAGCCTTTCTCTCCGTACTGAAGCCCAGACAACCTCCCCTTGCATATCTGACCACACAAACATGCCGTGGAGCTGCATGCCATTCATACAAACCTACAAGCACATCTGGAGATACATGAAAACAACACGGTGATCCTTATGGACTATGGTCTTTTGTCAACATCACATATTTTAAATAACAATCCATGTAAGGCAACAAAATTCAATAGTTTAACTACTTTTCAGCACACGGCCGCATTTACCTTCATGCCCTTTTTCTCCAGCTACTTTAAAAAAAAAGAACTAGTGGTGAGCATACACATACCCGATCTTCATGCTGAAGAGCAGAAAAGTCTGTACGGATCTATAACACAAGTCCCTGAAAAGCGACATAGCCTTGAGAAACCTTGTCAGGGGGTTGCCTCCTTTGGATGATGGGCCTTCTATTTCCCCCCTTCAATAAAAGCTCCATGCCATGCTTCACTTCTCTGACTCCTTTTGGAGTAGCCAAAGTAGTTCTTTATGGAATAGCCACAACAACCTCCCCCCTGCTTATCTGAACACACAAACGGGGCGACATGATTCCCCTCACACACAAACAAATATGCCTGGGGAAATATGAGATCAACACATTGACAATCCATCTGACATAGCAAATATTTAAGAACAGAGGCCTCTAGCGGGTAGATTTGGAATAGTTAGATATACAGTATACTCTTTCAATTCAAGACCCAAAGATGTTTAAAAACTGTTTTCTTTTTGACCTTTTAACCAATATCTCATAACTCCCATAGTCATCTTTCAGCTTCAGCTCCTGATGTTACCAAATGCTAATTCCTGTGTGTAAAATCAAGTCTGCATTGAGATTTAACACCTTCATTAAACCTGCCCTCTCACCTGCATGTTTCTAAAGGTGGTGGACGTTGTTAATGGTGAAGACAACAACTAGGAATGTGAAGAAAGGCTCAGTGATCTTCTCCTTTTCATTAGCGCCAGACGACATGTTTTCTATTCAAAGCAAAGCCATTTCCTTCTTGCCGAGCAATAGTGCACACAAGAATGCTGATGTTCATTATGCATGGAAATTGTTTACATTTCAAAAGCTCAAAGGCCAGTCTGGGTTCCAGACTTCTGAATCACCGCTCACATCTCCCATTTGTTCAGTGATTCAAATAGGTATAGTGTTGTGCTAATGGACGGCTCTCCCCTCCCATTGGAGGAACAATTAAAGATTTAAAACATGTCGTCTTTCTGAATAGCTGGCTGGCTACCAAGCAAGCTAGGCTGGACTTTGGTATTTGAATTTGTCATATCCTTGTGCTTCATGCTCTTTCTTCCTTCAATACACCTCACCTAAGATTATGGTGTATGCTATCCAATCATCGAGGGCGTCTCCCATGAAAAATAGCGATTATCAGGCTAAGACAAAGCCATCATTGTTCTGTAAGTGGAGGACGGACATGTGTCATTCAGCTGGTATGGGTTTAGGAGCTGACATGAAATTATATATATTGAATTGCATTGAATATGCAATTCAATGCAGCTTAGGCTTAATACCAGATTTAAAAGGTCCCATTTCAAGTAAGTCTTCTTCTCTTAGGTTGTTCCCTTTGCTCTGCGTACTCAGCCCTACAGTATCAAGATTCGCTGACCTCAAGGATCTTGAGTTCATCAAGATCTAGAAATCCAACCCCCCAGTAAACAACCCACAAAAACGCTTTTGGGCTGTTATATCATCAAACACGTGTCTGTTACAAAACAAGCCAAAATGAACTGACACCAAAGATAACTGAGAATGCATCCAGACATTCAGCCATACAGTACCTCAATCGTCTTTGAAGTAGCCTATCGTATTAACTACATAGCCAGGTGATTATTTTAAGGAAGAGAGAGCGCAGATACTTCCTGTAAGGGAGGACTGAATGGTTTAATGACTCACCTTTTGGTGAGTCTTTCAAGTCCTTCAAGTTGAGTCTCAGTCCATGCCGCGGCCCACTGAAGTTCCTTGGGCAGCCAGTAGTGGCACTACAGTTTACTGAAGCAATTAATGATTGATGATCTATTTTTTCCGTGGATTTTAACAAATCTTACAGTGTCAACAATGTAATTAAAAATTAATCATCGTGCCACACTATATCTCAAACTCCTACCTTGATGCTTCCTGCTACTAAATGTCTTCCTGTACATCTAAAAATACCGTGTTGCCACTCACCCTCTATGAAACTGAAGGATGCGTTCAGGACAAAAGTCAAACTTGTACACTTCACTGGATATTCAACTAGCTTTGGCAAAAATGCAAAAGTACAGTGAGGCAGCGATGACAGAGCTATCTATTGCACAACAATCGAAGTAGAGATATAAAAAGGTAACAAATGCATGTTATTGTGAACGCATCCCACAAAGAGGATAATCCTGCAAGAGACCTGACATCATTCAGAGTGCATGTGATGACTCTGCAACAAAGAGCGCCTTCTGGTTGGAAAGGGCAGATGTGATTTGCATCTGTTCTCCTCATCCCACCATTTCCGCCACCATCTGCCTCTCTTACTCATACATTTTTACATGGCCTCACCCTCTTACATAACCAGCAGCAAGATCACACACGGCACATCACGTCACATTCATGGGAAATGGGTGTGAGGGAGCAAATCACATGTATATTTTCAACTTGTGTTATATGAAAAGCTGTGAAAGAGCAAAAGAGGAAAGTGGAAGGATGCAAATGGCATATGACAAAACGAGTTAACGTGTCAGTTCACCCAAATTGTAAGAGAGAAAATAAGTTTAAGTGATGTCAGAGAACAAAACATTTGGTTCTGTGTACCAAGAGCAGTGTGCTCACTAGTAAGATTTGATGTGTCTTGGCAACTATCAAATATTCTAGATAAATCATACTTCCAATATTTAATAGTAGAGACACACATACTTTTGTCAAATCAATCCAGCCTGTACTGACACAGGAAATGTACATAATCGAGGCACAATGAAGAAAATGAACAAGAAAATATATGCTTCTATATTAAACATCAGGAAAGAAAGGTATTCACTTCACACAATACTCATGGCCACATAACCCGGCCTACAACCCACACGCAGTTGAAGTAATGTATCTTCAAGCCAATGAGTCATCACTCTGAGTTTCATTTTGACCTGTACAAGCTAAAAAAAAAAAAATAAACACACTTTCTTGAAACTATTTAAAAAATTCATTTCACGTCTCAGTTTGATGTTTTCATGTGATACCAGTTAAAATATTTAGACCAACATGTGATTCAGGAAAATGAAGAGTATCAAAGGAAAGCAAAGTGTTCATTTAGACCTATTTAACAGCCATATATTGTCCATACCAAACAAAACCTCTGACCTTCCAAGGCTCACAGCTATGAAACCATTAACCAATCCTGGTTAGCCAGTAACCATTTAGCCAGACTAAAAGAGAAAATTCAACCTATCTGAATCATTCTGCGACCATCTGAGCGCATTGCACAGTTTACTTTAACAGCACAACCCAGGATTATTCTTAAACATCTTAAACAAAGAGCCTTGCCATTTCTCCTTACTCAGCCATTATGTAACTAATGCATTACACAATGTGATGACTGTACACCTTAAATAATTATCACACCACCCATCAGCCTCCCCAGCCCTCTTCTATATGCTAATCATAATCAATAGTGGCTGCACCATTAGTATCCACATCACTTGGACGAATGATGATCTTTGGACCTGTGATATTTCATGTATTTGCCTTGTGACGAAATCAGCAGCCGCTGAGTCATATTCCCATTTTACAAAGGAAACATTAATAGGTTCATTAATGTACGCATTTTCCAAAATGCCCTCTCCAAAATAGTTAGGTCATCTTCTTATTCAAATTCCCTTCAAAAACAACCCCAAAACCCCAGGAGTTTTCTTATGATCAGACCACAATGTCACATTCACAAGATGCTGTCCAAATGAGAAGTGGAAATTTCCACTAGCAGCTACGGCCGACCAGAGATTTGCACATCTGAAACTTAATATGCCAAAGGGCAGCAACAAAACACCAGGGCCTCAGAGGCAGAGCAGGGGACTCTCCAAATGCCCACATTCATGATGATACTGAACTTACACACCACATTTTCAGCAATGTGTGGGGGAGGTTATGGGGCACTGGCCATTCACATACCCAACCATAATTGCTCCGAGTTAAAATGTTTTATGACAAGAGTGGGTAGTTAAATCATCCTTTCAGCCAAAGGAGGAAAAACAGATCAGTCACAAAGCATACAAAGTGCAGGCCAAGGATACATTTGTCAGATAGGAGTTTTATAAACCTTTAAGAGAAGCTCCTTTCTCTGTATAAACTGTAAGACAATGAAGAGTTTTATCCCGTCACTTCCTGAGTGGAATAAAGATGATGATATTAAAGATCACACACACCATTACTTATGAAAGTAGCCAACAGTGTTTCCATTTCAGGCCCTGAAATATGCATTATAAAAAAGCTTGTTTTTCCAAAGTTGGACCAAGTTCTACAGTAAGTAGGTCGCTGTAACTATACTCCAGTTATGGAGATGTGGGAGGCCCAGGACTTGAGTGGAGCTGACAAGGTCAAACTAATGTCGGCTGCTCATAGAATTCCAATTACTGGATTTACATCTAATGTCGCTGTCATGTCCCGTCCAACACTTCTATATTCGCAAGCATGAGTCAAAGCTTGGCAAACATATCGTGAATGTATTCATTCATTTTTTTAGTGGAACAAATGCCTCTTTTGTTGGTGTCGTTCATCATATCAATGTCTCGTCATTCCATACATGCAATCTGACTTTAATGAGAATGAGATTTACAAAATCATACTGTCATGAAGTGTAAGTCACAGTCTAACTCATAAGTCAGCGTAAATATAGTCAAAATCATATTATATAGTTAAAGCAACATGTAACTATCTATGCTATGCTACTACCAAAAGATGATCTGAAGAGATAATCTGTAGCTACCTTATAAAAGGGTTTATTATCCAGTTACAACAACATAAAATAAGAGATTTAAGATTACTTTATATAGTTTGTATCAACAAAAGTCCATCACAAGTGACCGTGAATTTGCTCTTACATTTTTATATCTTGTGATCTTGTGAAAAATGATTCAATTTAAAATTCTATGCAACAGAAAATGAAGCTGTTCTTGACTTGTGAGGCCACAATACATGGATTAATATGATGTATCAATTACCCATTTTCTATCTTTGTATTTTCGTGGCATATAATTAATCTCCAGAGTGGCGTCTGGTGTCAAAAAGGAAAGATGAACTGCAAGCAGCTCATTAAAAGACACAAAACATCTGAACAGAGTAGCATGAAATGGAGAATGTAAGGTAATTATCTATAAATGAGGCAAATGGCTGATTTAACAGGGAAAGAAGAAGAAGAGGTTCAATCATCAACTAAAATCATCCAAATGGGAGCCAACTAAAAACATTTGCTGTGACCTCTTCTGTATTTGCTCTTTTGCTCTCTGCCCCCCTCCCTTTAAGCCCATCATTCCACAGTGGACTCTGATAGTAACACAAGCTGACACAAACAAGAGGAACTGACACACACAGCTGTCTCATTGCACTCTTGTCTCCCAGTAGTGGCACTTTCTTTCTGGAGGGTTTTTTTCTACTTTCAATGTTTCATATCACCCCGTTAACTGTCACCATTTGCCTGTAACAGTTTTACTATCGTTTGGACCCTGTTTTGTTCTATTTTAGTGGCTTTTGTCGAGGCCTAACAAGTACCCACACATGCAGACACCCCTTAAAACAAAAGTACTGAGATATTTCATTTGAATAAATAACCTTATTTATGACTGGATGAGAGTTATATTCATATTGTAACAGGCCTAATAATCCTATTTTCACAGCTACCTACTTTGAAGAAACAGGACTCTTGGTCTGGAAAGTGCAGGGTCACAGTCACTATAAATAAAACCTGTTGTCATGTGATGGTGAGTAAGTCAAGCTGAAACATGAAAACAAGCTTAACCAAAAACAAGTCAAAGCAGTTCTCGGGGTTATCAGCTAGTGACCTACAGGAAATAAACAAATGGAGCATACAAAGGTGTTGAGTTCACATGCAGTGGCAAAATCTAAAATATTTTATTGTATTTCCAACTTCAGTGATGCATCACTTAAGCAATCAATTTGAGAGATATGTGTTTGGGTTGGCAGAATGCCTTGTGCTTGAAGCAAAGAGCAACGGTTAACTTTATGATTAGTCTACAAAACTAAAGAGTAACACAATAAATGAACACATAATATCAGGATGTTAGGCACTAAGTGCTCCGCATCAAGATAACACAGAAAGGGGGGGGGGGGCACTTATTGATCAATATTCACTGCACATTGAGACTTTATGAACGACTCTTTACTGGCATTTAACACAAACAAAACTGTCCTACACACGCTGACAAACAGGACCTGCTGCATTCTCTGATGTCGGAATGATCAAATTCATTACACAGTAACGTTCAGCCTTTCCCCAGGGCAGTATACTTGTATTAATGTGCCACTGTGCATGAGACTATCATACGTCAAATTATATGGCAAAAATAAGCAAAACAGATTAGGATCAAATTTTGAGTTACAGTAAAAAGACAGGTTTTAGCAGTTGTGTCAGTTAAGGTGGACTATCCTGTCATTAAATAGGTTCAACTTGCCGTGCAACATGTTTGACAAACACAAATGATGCATGTATCCATGAAATCACAATTATAGACACAATTTAGGGCTTACATTTTCATTTTCACTTTAAATATGCCAACCGCATACAAACATTTGCTTAGTAATTAGTAAAAAAAACTTTGTCTTGGTCTGTTTATTTTATTCAGTCTGGCTGCATAAAGGATGCCACCCACTGTCAAACCATGTTACAGTTTAAGTTACTTTCAAAATAAAAAGGAGCCTTTGTCAAAAGACATTACTGGTTATTTCTTTGTGGGGACTTTTTATAAAGGAAATAAACCTAAAGCTAGACAAAGCTTTAGATTTAGATAAAGCTAAACAATATTTTCTTACTACTAGTATTACGGCTACTTCAGCAAGTCCTCCAATAAGAGAAGTAAGTGGCAGTACTGCGTTAGGTAGAAAAAAGTCCCATTAGGTTCTTTCCAGCTCTTACTAATTGGACATATTGTACTTTCATTATATGTGAGCACTGCATGTACTGAAGGAGGTCTCTTGATCATCCACGTCTGCGGTCAAGCTTGTATTTTCCAGTCTGAAAAAACCTGTATTTGGAATGTGTTGGATCAGTTGTACATGTTTAAAAGGAGACATTGGTCTGCCTTAAATCTGTTATGTAATGTGCTATTTGACCATTTAACCTTTGGCCTTGGTGTGAGGAACGAGTGCCCTCCAGTGTGTTCTTTACAGTTCATGTCCAGAACTGCTCATTTCCTATTAACTGGGAAATTACACAACTGGTATTAAAGTTCCAGTGTATACAATTTACATGGGCTCTGTTTACGTAATATGGCATGTATAATCACCAGTAAATAAGGACTGTTGTGTTTTTGTTACCTTCACGGATGTATTATAGAACCAGGATAAGCCAATAGCCACTCTGGGTGTGAAACTCGAAAGAAAATCCGGAAGCTATAATCATTTTGGTGTATGCACCATGCAAGTGATTCTCATTGGACTTACAAGGCACCATCTTCAGGGATGGTATCCATTTCTATAATACATCCATGCTACGGTTGGGTTTGGTTTCTGGTTTTGCCGGTCCGGTCCAGTGTACAAGCTTGGACCGCTTTGATTTTGTGCAAACTGATGAAACCGGCAATTGTCATCACAAACCTTTCTGGCAAATTAAAAAGAGACAAGCAGCAGTGGACGTTGGCTTCCATACATTCAGCTCTCTCTGCAGCACATGTGGCATCACAGCTGAGAAGGCAATGCAGAGTAAGCAGTGTCTGCAGGTGAAGATGAGTTATTCTGATAATAATATTGTTATTTCAGTTTGCCTTCAGAAACTAAAATATTATCTGGCTCAACCTCTAGCAAAGTAACAATACTAAATGATCTACTAATATTATTACATCGATGGTCCATGTAATATCAAACAGCTGTGAAAACAGATCCCTGACACTTCTTTGGCAGCACAAAGCAACAAAAGCTGTAGATGATGTATTATTGTGTACTGTGTATACATGTGTTTGCAGAGCCTTACAACTGTAAAGTGATACCTGCAGATCATATTTGGTAAGCAGAATATTACTAGAGGGCTTTGCAATGTTTAAACACTCCAGCTCAATATCAGGTGAGTTCTCACATTGCCAAGCATCTCTGATCTCCACCAATACTACTCAAATTAAGCCTCTGGGAATTGGATATTACATTTAAAAGGATGGCATTCAGCCACGTAAAGTGAACCCTGGTAACCTCAACCCACATAAAGGAGCTGTAAAATTAAAGTTTGCTTATAAAGCTCAGTAAAGTAAGAACATCTACGGGTCAATTGTTCCTCAGTTTTGGACAAGGGGTAGAGTCATGTGTACAGCAAAGTCAATGGTATCACTGTGAGAGGTCAGTTCACAGACAGTTTATCAAATCTGAACTTTCAGTGCAGTGCCTTGTCTGTCAGCTTCGTTGGTGCAGGGTTGTACTCAGTCAAATAACATGAATTCAAGTCAATTGGAAAGAAGAAATAAATAGTTTAATACATTCATGTCTTGTAGTCTCTCCATAGATGTTAGAAAGATAGTTTTGGGACATTGTATGATGATTATTTGACACTGCTTCTACTATACAGAAATACATGAATGAACACATGTTCTGCATGGTTCAATAAAAATAGTACTCTTATCTGAAGGAGCATTTTCTTATTGATTTAACCTCTGTCCTGAACAAGATGTACAGACATAGTATCACCCTCAAAGGTCAGTGCACAGAAAGTTTAACAAATTTTAACTTGACAAGAGTCAACCTCCTTTTATCCAAAATAAATATATATTAATTTACTCCAAAATTGCTGATGTAAAGAGGGATGCATGGTTCAAACACACTGCTTGCACCTCATGCATGCTTACTATCAGCCTGGAGACCATTAGCAGTCATTTTCTACTCCGTATACCTTTTTTCTATACGGAAAAGTGACCATGGGTACAGTCATACAACCTATAGACCGTCATATTCCAACTGCAGCCAGGCATACCCACGGAGCATTAGCGTGTTTTAGCTCAGGCGTGTGTTACAGCCCACACAATGATGTCAGTGTTGACGGAAACACACAGAGAAAAGCCCTACTTGTTTCCCTACCATGCGTTTTCACAAGGGTCATCACTGTCTGGATAATAGCGAGTTTAGGTTTTAAACCGCGGCAGCTGCTCTATCAGTGCATGTCACTGTGAAGCACTGACATGGCTATAATGAGCGATTGTCACGGGAGATGGGACATCATTAAATCCAGTCGACTTTCGGCCAGTCATCGGGGGCTATTATAAGAGCTAACCTGACTGGTTTTCACACAACGTTACGTGTGTATCAACAAGGCAAGCTGGCATCTTTATACGGTCGTTAATCGGTTGTTGGTGCGGTTGTAGTTCATGACAGGACGGGAGATGACTGGGCGTAGGCTGGGCTAGCTAACTAGCAGCGTTAACGGCTAACCGTAGCTACAACTGACATAGCGTTACTTAACGTCAGTGCAGCCTATAGTCCAGATAAACTGACAAAAACCATGTTAGCCAACACACAAACATTAACACGCTGCCTTTAAAAGTCTATATGTCGTTGTATAACGGCTCACATGCTGCTAAACTTGTTATTAAAGCATACATTTTGACTGGTAAATGAACTCGAAAGATGACCAACCGCCAAGTTCGGCACATTAAACGGTTAGCTGCCGATAGAGGACCGTGAACTCACCAGCGATTCCCCCTCAGCCTCTGTCCTGTCTGTGTTCTTCTTCTTGTGTATTTCTTCACACACTCTGGGTGCTGAGAGGCAACAAAAGCAAAAAAAAAAAAAAAGCAACAAATCGACTCAAACTGGAAGCGAAGACAGTCCTGGCAAACCCCCCCAAAAACTGCCTTATCTTGACATAACCGAAGCACCGCTGCAGGGCGACCTCATCACACAAGCCCCCTCACTCTATGCCGAGGATGTTGACGATGGTGGCGGTTTGAGGTTAACGGGATTCTCGGCGGTAAATAAAGAGAGGTGGTGGATTAATGTATGTCGTTGACAGGGATGGGGGTTCCCTCGATGGGCTCTCTCTTGTCGTGATTTCCCCCCTTCTCAAAAAAAAAAAAGAAAAGCCCACCCAGTCGTGGCTGATATTCTGCACGGCTCGCACGTAAGCGGTCTGCTAAGCCCACTACCACAGCCACCAGTAGCTAGATCCCACCTCCTCCTCCCTGTCGGCTCAGCGTACACAGACCGATGCCTTTAGTGCCGCTGGAGGTTTTCAGGACAGCGTGTACGAGGGGAGTGATGCTGAGAGAGAGAGAGGGAGAGGGAGGGAGAGAGGGCGAGGGAGGGAGGGGGATGCTGCACATGGTCACGTAGCTGATTGGAAGTGATCCCTGGAAATAATGGTGCAACATAGGACCAATATTGGTACACAAAGTGGTGATGATTCAACAGAGAACAGAGCTTCATTAACATTCGTCTCCAAAACAAAACTGCACTGTACTCGGTGATCTCTAATGAGGTGCCAGGCTATTCGGAGAAGTGCCAAGATGGAAAACAAAAGATGAATATTATAATTTACAGCAAATTTAACACCATATTAATAAATAGAATAGTAGTATTATTAATAATAATATTAAATAAATAGAAGGAAATGTCACATCAAAATGCCACATTACGCAATAAAGTGAGTTGTAAACTGTAGTAAAAGGTTGAGAATGAATACAATAGATACTTTATTGATCCCTGGAGGGGAAATTCTGGACATACAACCACACACACACAAACAGCTCATAGACATGCAAATGTGGAGAGACGGTGGAGTGATGAGCAGCCATGTAGTGTCACCCTGGGAGCAGTCAGATAATATCTTGCTTAAGGCACCTCAGCACTGCCCAGGAGGTGAACTGTCACCTCTCTAGCTACCAGCAGCAGACTGGTTCCTGTTACTCATCATGTAGGAAGTAGGCACTCCCACATGTCCTCTATTCAACAGCTAACTTCATGACTTTCTTCAGTATGACGTATTGACCTCTTGACATTTTTCTATATAATTCTTATCTATGAGTAATATCCTATCCACCTTGTGTATACAAGCTGCCGTCACATGTTTATTTCCCTGCTGTGGGATCCACCTTATCTTTGTGCATGCTGTACTACACGTAATCATTGTATTTCACTATCTGAGAAAGAAAAACTTTTTGCACTTGATCCGAAATAGTCCATTAGTAAATATTAAGCAGGCTTTAGGTTATGGTCATTTAGCTACAGCGTGTTTTGCCATTGCAATGTTTAAACACTCCAGCGCAATATCAGGTGAGTTCTCACATTGCCAAGCATCTCTGATCTCTAAATACTACTCAAATTAAGCCTTTGGGAACTGGATATTACATTTAAAGGATGGCATTCAGCCAAATAAAGTTAACCCTAGTAACCCCCAAAAGTAGTAGTACCACAGTGTGAAAGTACTGCAGTACCAATTACTTAATTACTTGTGTAAAAGTACAGAGGTGGTGGAGTGGTTTTTATTTCATAACTGGCAACTGGTGCCTTCATGTCTATGCAGCATTTCACTGTTGTACGTGGTGGAGGTGGATCTACCTTATATGTTGTTGGTTAGTGTAATCTTACAGATCTATAAAACGTGATTATTAACCACTACTTATTCAATTTTAAAGGGCGCCTTAGTACAAAGTGAAAGTGATACTAAAGAGAGTTGTGACGATGATGAAAATACCTAACATAACACCCAATGATAAGAACCATCTGAGTGTCAAACATTCACTGACACGTACTTTTAAGCACACAAACACTGAAAGGAGGTGAATTTCTTCCAGAACCACCACTGGTTATAAACTGAACCTTTATTTTTAAGGGTAGCTGTAGCAATAGCAGCAAGCAGTGTTTATTCATGTCTGCCTGCTACAATGAAGTGTACGCTGTTGGTCTTTCTCAATGACGATGATGGTAATGATGATTCTTCCCTCTTTCAGTCAGGGGTGGATAAGACTGATAGAGACAGTCCCACATGGCGGTAATAGCTCAAAATTGCCTCATGAAATGTGTCTGGACGTCATGGCTATTTTTAGGGCTCTTTTTCTCGTGATTTTGTCCGCTGCTGTACAATAAAGGCGGTGCAGACTTCCACTGAAATATGTCAAATGTGGAATATTAGAAACCTTTTTTTTCAGTGCATCATAAGAGGTTAATTATCAGATATGTTCGTAATAAGTTTTGAGGAGTAGATCCATTGTAGTGTTTCCTACATAAGGCAACATCTTACCCCCTTTTTAATGCTGTTACATATAAAAAAATATCAGGTTTGCTGCTAGATTAGATTTGCTGATTGAGTCCAAATAATAACACCTCCCAAGACTGGAGGTGGAATTATCTAATTATATATTGCCTGCAGTATCATTCATCGTCTCATATCTAACAAGATAACTGTAAACAGGCAGGAAGCTGAGGGCTGTAAGCTCACCTCTGATTTTTTTTTAACAGAGAGCAACACTCATCAGAAGTGACTCACCACTCTCTAGATGCAGAATTACAGACGTTTGATAGGAAATCGACGCATTTCATCAATAATTCTTTAAAGAGTGCTATAACTGCTCTGAATTATGCTCCATGTGTTGTTTTCTCCTTTGATCTTTCGTGGGAAATCTTGTCAATTCTCACACACCTCATTAAAATCATGAATTATATTTAGCATGTTAATTAGACTGAATTAGATGTGGGTGGTAATATGAAGTCTGGAACTTTTATTTCTGGTCTATTTCACTTGTCTTTTCTTGTATCTCTCACATGAAAGGACACATAGTAGCCGAGCACTAACACTGAAATATTTTTACATAGTAATTACGTTTTAAACATGATGTTATTAAGACTATCAGTGCTGAACATCTATGGCAAACATGTTTCCATATTAACTGACAGTTAAAGGTGTGGGAGGTTGGTGTGACACATATACGTTCAGCTCCCAACACACACACACACACACACACACACACACACACACATTTCAACACTTCCTCCTAAGAAATATGAATACCGTATCCAGGAAGCCACACTTTGGCCACCCAGCCCGGCACTTCATTTCCTTTGAAACTAGTGGAGGAGCACGACCATTCTCCAATGCACATCACTATGAGCGCATGTCAATGAGGTGCAAATGACAGGGCGGCATTGTGAGATGGGTGCAGAGTGGGAGTGCCATGTGACACTCCTGAATGGGCTGCCGGGGGTTTGTCCGGGGGGGAAGGATGGCAGCATCCACAAAGGCCCATTGAAGGATTGCAGACTAGGTACAAGACTGGCACTGGTCCTCCTTCCCTTCCATGGGATGGCAGGAGGAGGCTGCTGCTTGGTACTGACTGAATGGAGGTATTATTTCAGAAGAATTGGAGAGAGGAGGCTTATTATCACCATGTTACACTTCCTTCAGTCTGTTGATGGCCATTATGTCCACTTCTGTGCATACACTACCGTCTTGTGTGATTTACTACTTGTCATGTTCACAATGGACTAGAATAGACTGTTGTGTTTTCAGTGTCACAAAAGCATCCTACAACATGGGTCACAGAAAAGTGGTTACATACTTTTTTTTACTCTACCATGTAACAGAAGATGAGAATAAGTAACTGACAAACACAAACTTAATTCAATTACAAGAATTAATGACGATTAATGATTATGTATCACCAGCAATTTCTATCCTATCTTGCACCTCCAAAATGATTGCTGCTGCTACTAATAACTTCTGTGTGTGTAGCACTTTTCGTTCAAAACATTCTGCTTAAAGTGCTTTACAGGAAAGAAATTACACACACTGAGTGCTTCACATGTAAAAAGATATATATTAATCATAAAACCAGGGATCAATGGCTGTAATTATTGTAAAATAAGATGAAAAATAAAACCCACTTAGTTTTCCCTCACTGGAATCAAATATACTCTATACAGTCCATAAGAATAGTCTATTTTCTCCACAGGTTTGGAAAGAACAGTATTAGCTTCTCAAAAATATGTGCTATCACATGTTTGTATAACTATGAATGCTGCCAAACCTATTAGACTGGCTATAAAAATCACATATTGTGCCCAGGATTTTAGAAAAAAAAAAACACTGTTTCCTATAATTCTGCCAAAATTGCAATTTGCAACTCATTATGTGTGATGATTAGTGGCGGATCAGGTTTAATGGCTTGTAAAATTACTTGAAATGTGTAAAACAGCAGAGACTGAGGAACAGTGAAACCAGTTTAACTTGTTGTTAAACTGTTGTGGAAAACTGGACAGTGGTTCACTCTGTCTTGTCCAGTCTGACTCATATTTCAGGATGAGAAGATGATGATAAAAGTGCACTCAAGCTCAAGAGCAGCAGCACTGTGTTCAGTATACTATTCAGGAGCACTTACTGTAACAGAGACAATCATCATCCATTGCTTTCCATCTACAAGCACTGTAACACAATCAAAATGCCCTGCAGTTACTGTAGTACAAATCAATAGAGCCAGTTATACACTATACATCTATTATATATTATTTTCTTTACACTGAAGAGAGACTGTTACATATTGTGTTGCTATTTAGGTTCCTGTGTCATTCCACTTTATTGCACATGACATTTTTATATGGTTTGGAGTGTTAGGCTTTCTTTTTAGTTTTATTGAAGTCTGTCTGTGAACTGCCAGAACAAACTGTCAAACCTAAAACTTGTTCCATTAGTTAAAAATATTACAGACTTACTGTAGTACTGAGAGAGACACATGAAATGACAATATGTAGATTTGTACGATACACATTATTGCATTAATACATCTTTGCTACCCTCTAGTGGTAAACGTTGTACATTACACGTTTAGATAATTCTCTTGTAACTGTATGGAGCAACATAAAACAGGCTACACAATATAGCCAAATGAAACAGAGCAGATAAGGCTTTAAACCTGAATATTAATAGGGAGGTATGTTACATAAGGTCTTATTAACTTTGTTGTCTCCATCTGTATCTCTGGTGTTTCATGTGATTTTCAAAAATACAATAATAACAATATATTTCCAACAATAACAATAACAACAAATTTAGCAATCCAAAAAGTTATTTAGAAACGTTTTATATAAATGTTATAGTTTTGTTTCTCACAAAATAAGACATGTTGTCTTCTTTAAACAACAAAACTTTTATTTTAGAGTTTTATTTTATTTATTCTAACGTATTATTATAGTTTATTCTTAATGACAGAAGACTGTAGAGGGTGGTCCATGTCTTATGGGTGAAGATGTACTGCACTAGACTGAGCTGACCTGTAGAGGGCAGGGTGGTGAAAATGAAAAATCTAAAAGATCTACTTCAGAGCATTTACTTCATTACAGACGTCATGGTTATGTTACAGGTACTGTATTTGTGTCTAGCATTAGACTTACGTGAGTCATGACTGAGAAAGAAAACAGAGCACCAGATCACCTTCATAAACCCAGCTCACCTCTCAGGTACTGGGGCTTGTTTGCTCATAGAGAATTAAAAGCAAACATTTTATCTGTCTGTTATTTACTTTGAACTGTGCTGCAAATATGCTATAAAAACATGAACTTGCCAAGTAAACTTGCATATTCTGCATATTTTGCATATTTTAGGATTATACAGTAGAGTCTCAAACTGTGTGCAGCTTGTTTATTGAAAGAGGATTTTGTACACATACGTCATGTTTATTAAGCATAGAGATGAAAATCATGTTGTAATTTATTGCGATAGTGCTTCTTGTTGTTAATTTCTTTGATTTCCCAGAGGTTTGGACTTCTAATTCTTGGCATCTAAGAACTCTTTGACTCTAAAATGATGTGTTCAGTAAATACAACACTTTCCATCCCACTTTCCCAAGATATGGTTGATTTCCTGCCATACATCATGTAACACTGAACTTTCTCACTTTAGTTCAGGCAGATCATTGCAGTCGTGCATCAGCTGCTCGGTTATCAGCTGTTTTATTCCTGCTTCATGATCAGTGGCTCATTAATGTGATTATGTTCCTAACCTGATTGGCTTACAGCTATCTACTGTAGGAACAGCTAAATCCTGCACAGTCAACAGTTATCACTGACACTAAGATCATCTGAACCTAAGTGAGAAGAGGTCAGTGAATTGCTCAGAGCTTTCCCAATCCTCAACTGACAACTTCCTAATATTATATAAGCTTTTATAGATGTAACACATCAGTGTTCTTATCACTTTAACAACATTGGTTACTAAATAACTTTCAGATCAGCCACCGATAAGATTTAGTTCAATGGTACAAGTCTCAGTGATACAAACCTTACATAAACATTACAAGCCTGCCAGCTTGGATTGAAAATTAGACGAACATCCTCCACGCATGTGAGGGAGGCAGCGTCTCCTGCAGTCTGCGTGACATTTAGAATCAGCAAGGTTGTGCGGCTGCAGTGTATGTTTTGAAACAGGAGAGGTCCACGGTCACATAACTCACCCAGCTCTCCTACTGAGACACGCATAGCAGAGTCGCCTCTGACGAGGCAGCGTATCCAGTGACAAACACGGGCGAGATGGAGACAAGAGTGTGTTTGCTGACCTCACATGGAGCAAAGTATGCAGGAGTGTTGCTGCAAGCATAGCACAACTGTTACAAACAACTGAGAAAGGATCATTCTAGTCAAAACAAGTTCTTTGGACCGTATCAGTGTTGTAGTCCTTCGCCAATTTGTGAAGAAGACTGTATTCAGATTCATAATTTTGCAGAATGTCCTTAAGAAACTTGTTTTTAGTAATCCTCTAAACAAATATTCTTTGCATATCAGATGACTATGTTTAATGAAAGCTGCTGGTCATAGTGATGAACTCACAGAGAAATATTGCTATTATTGTTTCCATCGGCTCCACGGAGCATTTTAGCTTCTTTTGGCATATTGTTTTGGTTCTACTTTAAAAAATTTTGTTCACTCTCGTCAGTGTAGAGCAAAAAAAGCTCTGATAAACTCATTGTACACTTGCCCAGTCTCTGAGGACTTTGCAGCTAATTCAGAATGCTGCTGCACGTGTTCTGACA
Source organism: Protonibea diacanthus (assembly GCA_028641955.1). NCBI lineage: Eukaryota > Metazoa > Chordata > Actinopteri > Sciaenidae > Protonibea > Protonibea diacanthus. Next base: position 6,283,459 of record CM053977.1, read on the forward strand.
GGAACCAAGATCAGAGATCACATCTCTCCCATTTTGCCCCCCCCACTTGTCTTGATTTGTTCTGTACACGTGACATCCATTGCACGACTGTCCGTCCTGGGAGAGGGATCCCTCCTCTGTGGCTCTTCCTGAGGTTTCTTCCACATTTTTTCCCTGTTAAAAGGGTTTTTTGTGGGCAAGTTTTTCCTCACTCGAACCAAGGGTCTAAGGACAGAGGGTGTCACTCCCTATACAGATTGTAAAGCCCTCTGAGGCAAAATGTGTTTTGTGACTTTGGGCTATACAAATAAAATTTGATTTCATTTGATTTCATTTGAACAGCAGACTGAGAAAGTTCGTGACTATGTGGTGAGAGAGACTGATATTAGAGGAGCTGGTGGTGACCAGAAGGAGCGAAAAAAAAAAAGATTAAATATTGGATTTACATTTGTCAGGTGTCCGAAAAGACCAAATGAATGATAGTGCTGCTCCATATCTGCTGGGCGAGTAAATACATTGTTCATCATTTCTTTTTATGGTGACAATATGTCATTGTTGTGTTTACAGCTTGTGCCGTTGAGAAAGATTCATTGTAATTCTCTGATCTGTAACATCCTGCTTTTTCCAAACCTTTTGTCCGTGTCTGCTGTGTTACTGAAACTTCAGAAGTGTTGTCTGCACTTCGCCTGACTGCTTCAGGGGACTGGTCCCTCATCCCTTTCCTGAATTTCTAAATAAAACTTCCACATGTGCACAGGTCAGGTCAGAGGGTTATCACTCACCTCCCATTCATGTCCTCACTGTAGGACCACCGGATGAGACACCCCGAAGAGACAATAATGTAATTAGCATGCTTGGGTTCTTTTTTTTTTTTTTGTTCTTCAAGTCAAAGATAGGGCAGGAAGCTGATATCATTATTTATCATCCTGTCCCTCCCTCTTCATGTCTATCTTTGTCTGCTTCCTACCTACTAACAACTCAACCTTCATCCTACTGCCTCTGTCTCCTTTGCTGTATTTATTTGAAGTCATACCTCATCATACTTTCCTCTGTTAGTGGAGGATATTAGTAGATGGGAATGAAATGAAGATTAATGGGGAGTCTGTGGTTGCATTCTGCCAAGGCAGACTTAATTCAGCATCCTGATCATGAATACTATGAACATGATTTTTAAGCGCAAATTGATGGAGTCCTGACTTCCTTTCTATTTAATAAAGAGGCAGCCAGGAGAGACTCCAGGGGGACTGTGCTTGGCCAAGAAATAGTCCCATAAATCTCCCATTAAACTACAACATGTGTTTTTTACACTTTTACATTATGATTTTTGCAAGATTAAACAAACAAGAGGTACTGGAAGGAGGATTTTGTTCCCATTTGACAGAATGGAGTCAACATGGTAACTGCAGTTCCTTGAATGGCCACTTGAGGATGGCTACAAAAAAATGTCTATAAGACCCCATATCAAAATGCCCAACTTCACAGCAGAAATAAACATATTTACAGCCTGGTACAAAAACAGTTTTGGTCTCTACAGCTAATTTTACCAGTTCTGTACTGAGGGTGATTTATATATACAGTAACTCATGTTATGAGTTCATGTTATATTAAGGCTTAAATTGTGCATAATTAAGATGTGGGCACTTTGAGGTCAGTGCTTGCACATCTGGTTTGTTTGAGCAACCAGGCTTCATTAAGCCCGCCTCAGCTCCACCCACGCTCTTTGACCATTTCTGGATTTTGGAGGCAGGACTAAGAAGATAGGTGATGTCATGGATGTTACATCCATTTAGAGTCACAATTAACTCAGCAAAAAAGTGCATTTCCAATAATTTAATCTGCTTTATCAATACCTTTATTTTTACTTGGAAGAATATCCAACAAACCTTTCCAGACTGTAGCTGTTTTTAAACGTGTTGACGAGCTGCTCGTCAGTTTGGTCTGGACTTGTTGTTCATTTATTCAAACCATATTAAACACTTTTAATCTAAAAATAACATCCTGTTGACTGGACTACATACAAGGGTTCAACTGAGTCTGCGCCTTTCTTCAGCATTTTCTTTGTCCTGTTTGCACATTTGGTTCCTCCATCAAACCAGACAGCACTAGTTAAAAGAGGATAAGGAGAATGGCATGTCTGTTCTGCTGATTGAGAAAGAGAAGTGAAAAGGGACCAAGGAATTGAATATGCTGAGTAAAACAAACATCCAGAGAAACAAATGACAGACTGGCGCAGACAAAGTAAGCAAGTTTGAGTGATGACAATGTCGACTGGATTTAGCTGTAAGATACAGAATGGATGACGCGAAAATGCAACAGAGATGTGAAAACGGCACTGTTATTCACAGTGAAACCCAAAAGTATAAACAACATAAAGGAAAGAATGTGTTAATAATTAAATGAGGAAAGTAATAAGTGTTGGCCCAAAGTGACTGTTTTGGTGTCCTTGCCCAAAGGAAATCAGTTCAGTTTATTTTGCCAAACATAAGACATAAATTTGTTTTCAGAAGAGCCTCATTACATTTATTATCTGTACATTCAATTCAGTTCCAGTTTGAAGTTTAAATACTGCCAAATAAAAACAGAGAGGTTGTCTTATACACTTTCCATGTATTCCATATACAGCTGGTCTAGACAGTTCTCATTATAACGCTGCCCCACCATAAGTAAATATTTGGCAGCTTAACTTAAGCAATGGGAGGGCAGAGGATAGATAAAGGAGAGAGTGAGAGAAATAGAGATGCACAACAGCATTAATACGAATGATGAGTATACATGTTAATCTTGATGTGAATAATAGCACAATAATGATAATAATAATGATAGTGGACGTCGAGCAGAAGGACAGGAGCAGGCATAACCACAGCGATGCAACTCCAGGAAAGAAGCTAAGTCAGTAAGATGCATTAATGACACATGAATGTGCAGAGATGAAGACAGAAGAAGAGAGGAGCTCAGTGCATCATGGAAAGTCCTCTGGCAGTTTAGGTTAGCCAGTTTTTAATTCAGACTGTGTGAGTTTGTTGAGACGGACATAAACAATGTTTTGTTACTGTAATTAAGAAGTTGATGTTTTTTTTTTGTTGTTTTAACTGAAAACATGAAATTGTAATGACTCACAACCGGCCCTCTGACTGTGTTTATCGCTCCTTTTGTCTCACTCTCAGACTGGTTTTAAACATAATGGGAGAATTTGGAAAGTGAAACGCAAGATATTTCCCTCAGGAGTTTGGAGGGACCAAAAAACAAGGAAAGTGAAAGAAAGGTGAATGTTGGATTCATCAGGTGTCCAGAAACATGACTGCAAAGGAAAAATAATGTGACTAAGCAACTGCTTGGAAACAACTTTTCAATATCAGCTAAAAAAAGCGATGATACTCAGTGTTGTGTCATGTGCTCTCACATAAGTGGCGCTGAAGACATGAAAAAAAGAAAAATGCTGTGTAAACAATATAAAGGAAAGAATGTGTTATGATTAAATGAGCGAAGTAATAAGTGTTGGCCCAAAGTGACTGTTTTGGTATCACTGCCCAAAGAAAATCAATTCAGATTGTTTATTCTTCTTTAAAATTCAGAGGAGCCGCCTTACACTTATTTGTATAAGCAGTTTTTTAATTAAGATGAGATAAGATTTTGGTTTGTTGAGACAGACATCAACAAAGCTTTGTTACCGTAATTAAGAAGTTGTTGTAAAGTTGTAAAAAGTTGTCTTTTTTGTCTTGAAGTGAAAGGCATCAATGAGTGGCACCATGAAATGACTCACACACACCTCTCACTGTATTTCTCACTCCTTTAGTCTTATTCTCCCAGAGGAGATTTATGTGGGTGCTATATAGACTCTTAAAATCCTCCAGTCTGTAAGCTTTGTCATATTCAGCAGTATCTCTAAAACCACAGAGGTAATATGTTATTTAAAAACTTTTTAAAAATTTCTATATGCATGAAAAACGTGAGGTTCATATCGTTGGTCTTTTTTTTTGATTAGCTTGAATTTGTCTTAAATTGCACTAGTTTTGGATAGGAAATGCATGAATCTGTAAAGTTAAATTTAGTCCAAACATCAAGGAAGTGCAGCCAAAACATTCATTCATACAGATAATCTTGGCCCAGTCAACGTTTGAATGAACATCTTGTGGACTTTTTACAGATGACCACATGCTAAATAAGTAAAGCAACAGTCCACTGCACTTTTTCTTGCACTTTATCTTCATTAACTCCATGCATATTTATTAAAAGAAACGTATTCACGTATCTGTATTAAGAAATTATTTAAATCAAATTAGTTCCAAAGAAATTGTTGATAATATACAATAAGCTTTTTCTTTCTTCAGTAATAATTTACAATAGCAGCAATAGCAACAATAGCAGCAGCACAGTTAAATAAATTGTGTACTAGTATGCACATTTCCTATGATCCTCATATCAATAAACTATACAATAATACACATTTGCCTTTAAAGGATAATGTTTTGTATGTTTGTGTACACTCATTGTTGCCACTCCGCAGCTTTACTTGAGATAAGCTGCTTTGCCCTTTGGGTCATTTTGTGAAAAAGGCAGCTTACTAGTTAACGTGTGATCGAGAGAGACTTGAGAGTGGAGGATGAGGAGGGGTGGGGGGGGGGGGGGGGGGGGGGGGGATTTGGCTAAAACACTTTGTGACAGGGCTCCTTGTTACACTACAACAACAGAAAACTCAGACCTCTGGCCAAGACCTGTTGCGCAACCGGTGGTGTGATAGCGTACACAAAAGAGAGAGAAATAGAGTAAGGGGCAACAGGAATGAGGGAGAAGAGAGGGGGAGATGGCATCTGGGAGTTACAGTGAAACCCCTCCAGCATTATGGTGTGTTTGTTGTCTGTTCTCTTGCACCGCTTAGCACATTTCACTTGTAAATCTACAACGGCTTACCTTTTAAGCATTTAACAGCAGAAGTAGAGCACACGTTTCTGAAGTTAAGTTAATATACCTGTTCATATTTAGAGACTCTGATGATTATAATAAAAATGTTTTATAGTTCAGTGAGGTTGGGTTTTCTTGCTCCTACCGTCCAAATACGTGCAGGTTAACAGGTTAATTGGTGGCTGTGAATTATGAACGTGAGCATGAATGTTTTGTCAGCCGTGTGATAAACTGGTGGCCCTCGTCCAATGTTAGCTGGCATCAGCTCCAGCCCTCTGCGACCCTGATAAGGACAAACAGGTGGGTGGAAATGGGTCGAATCAAAAGAGACTGTGGTTACAGAAACATCCAAGAATACTTACAAAATGTCCTGTACTGAACTCTGTACTAAAGTAAGTTACCCTATAACAATTTCCCTGGCAGTAATGAGTGCACTCTGGTTGGCCCTTCATGTTGGTGGTGGAGGTAATAAGTCACTCTGTAGCATTCATGCGGGTTGCTGGTTGCCGGGGAATGGCTGAGGATCATGAATGGCAGTTGTAGCCAGCTGACTGACTCCCCTCTTTACTGAGTTCCTGTGCATGATCCAACTGACCCATCAATGAAAAGCCACTTTCTTCCCCCTCTCTGGTGCGTGGCTGTGCAGAAGAGTGAAAGGGAGGTGGGAAAACGATCAACAATACAGTAACCCAACGCTGGCCAGACTCACAATGTGAGGTCTCTTTGCCCTGGTGGACCAACAAACAGAGAGGCCTTTCTCATGATCCAACTGCTTCACCAATCCCACGCCAGCATTCCTTCTGCACTTTGATTATGCAGCAAACACATGCATATTCACGTGCTAATCACGTCACCTCGGCTGGGACACCCTGTGAAGTAATTAAGATAGCAAAGGAACATGTGACCCAAGTGGACCAGGACATAGAAAGGACATAACCGTCTTGTGATTGCATAATCCTGTCAATAAAAGACTGAGGTTGGTTGTTTAATCAGTGTTGTTGCATCGTCTAAGTACCCGCAGGGTTTCCTGCTGCGTCCTTACTGCTCCAATGAGCACGGTATGGGTCCATCCAATGTCAAAACAATAATCTTATTAATATAAATATTCTATTTATACTAGGGAAGTGTCAAATATACTATATGTATATCAATTACACTGATTAATGAAATTCATCTTGCACTGTGGTGTAGCTTTTTACTCTCTTAACTATTCAGTTATATTCTAATTTCACTATTTTTCCTCTTTTTATATCCACGTAAAGCACTTTCAGTGTCTTTATTCTTGAAAAATGCTCACATTTTATGTACATAGTGTTCCTCTACAGAGTTATGCAGAGTTGGTTAATGAACGGTAAAAAGGTCTTTGCAGAGGAAACTCAAAAAGTGGTTACTGTAGTCTTTAGTGTGCATTAAGCTCAGCTGGGCAGTCTATGCTGGTACACAAAGTACCTGATAATTTAAATGTTTTAACAGCTAAATTGAAAGTGTATGGGAGATGAAGAATGAAGCTGGTGGTGTCACATTGAGAGTCACGGATCTTAACTCTAACATGGACCAAACTGCTTGTTCTACTTGCTGTAACAGCAGTAACAATATGACAGCTTCAAAGAAACAGGTGGGAGCTGCATTACTACATATGACAGTGGTTTCTTTTCATATTTCCACAGTTGGTGTTGTATTTCACTTTTTGTTGGTTTGTGTAAAGATCTTTAGTTTTCTATAGCAGCTGCATTGTGTTCTGCTGGTCATTCATATGATTGTCTGACAAACATCCTTCTTTTAACAAAGCACAGGGCAGGAAGGGAGGCAATTATTGGCACATGCATAGTCAAACGCAGATGAGTGCTCCACTGAATCATGACTTCCTGTTGATTTATGGGTTTGGACCTGAAGACAAAACAGGTGGGGATGGTCTTTCAGGGAGGTTACAGGGTCACCCCAAAAAAAACAAACAGCTCCCTCTTCCTGAGGGATGTCCTGCTCAGCAACATGGAACAAATTCAACACAAGCACCGTAATCAATTCAAAATACTCTGTCTTTTCATTGAGAAGACACGATCCACGAACCACCACCTCAACAGTTCTGAATGAGTAGCTGATATATTACTTTAATTAAGATTTTTTTTGTGTGTGTGCTTGCTGGCAGGTAGGCCAGATCACAAGGATTGGCTTTGTCCTCAGTAGAAGTGTCTTTAGGTAACTAAGCATATACTTAATAAGTAAAGTACACTTTTAAGGAACTTGTAGTTACAAGAATATTTCCATATTCTGCTACTTTATGTTTCTACTTTTCAGAGGGAAATAAATAGATACATTTATAAATACAAAATAATATTTTATATAATATTTTAATTTGTTTTTAACAATCTGAAAAATGTTGTTTTTACTTTTGATGCTTTAAGTATATATTGCTCATAACTCTGTCCCGTCTGTTGAGTCTCCCGCAAAGTACGCCAGTAAAAAGGTCAGCAAAGGGTCTCTTACTCTTAGTTACTCTTTATTTCATCAAAAGTGAAATCCTGTTTCACTTGGTTACATCACACGTGATCATATTTTAAATTATGTTTCACATGTAATGTTTCATGTTTAGATGTTTTCACATATGTAACTGGGGTGACTAAAGTTATCAAATAACTCTAATGGAGTCAGAATTACAATATTTCCCTCTGACATGTAGAGTAAAAGTACAACATAGAATAAAATGGAAACACAAGTACACACAAGCACAATTACTTGAGTACTTTCCACTACTGGCTTGTATACATGTATAGTTATTAAATTTATATAAGACATATGCTGTAAATTATAAAATATATCACTTGTAGTTCCCCATAAGACTCATAGTGAAAATTTAGGGTAAAGGTCTGATTAGGGTTAGGGGGTAAGGATATGAGTCAATGCAATGTTCTCTAGTGACTCAAACAAGTGTGTGTGTGTGTTACGCAGCAGCAGCAGGCTGGCTCAGTAGAGGGCTGGTCTTTGTCGTCATCACTGCTCATATTTAATTAATGAGGAGGCAGCGGCCACGGGGAAAACTGGCTGCTTCTGGTTTCCAGGCATAAATACAAAGCGGAGCCGGTCTGAGGGAAAAACTGCACAAAGGAAAGCGGACCTCTGAGGTTTTAAAGCTGAAGACCAAGAGAGTCAGGTAACCAGCTGCTTTACTAACACCACATTTCACACAATCAGTATTTCTCGTAACAGCGTGACGGGGATGGTGAGTGCGGGTATTATTATTTTTTTTTTCAATGTTTACCAGGGCTGTATCAGTACATATCGCTGGAAATACTGTGAGAACAGCTCGTTTGTCTGTAGTTATCAGCGCTGTGAGCGGCAGTAGAGACATTAAACTAAATGTCATCCAGTTACTGGTGTTGATAAAACAGGAAAACCACACAAAAACAAGCTGTGCGTAACCACAGCGCAGGCACATCAGATGTTACTGATGTACTGTCGGTCGCTGCGTGTTTAACTGGACATGAGCTGCAACCAGGTGGATTTAAATGTTCATTTGAGAAGGTGATTTAAAAAAAAAAAAAGAAAAGAAAAGAAAAAAGGTTTAGGTGTTTGTTTTGTCTCCGCCACATGTTGTCTCTCACAGGTGGTCAAGTCAGAGGAACTCAGTGAAGTTGTTCGCTTTGTTTCGAACTGCTGCCACTTTGGCATCACAGCTTATACGTGGCAGTAAAGGCTTTTCCTATACAGCCTAGTTTTTTTTCTCCCAGCCAGGCTGCCTATATGATGACACATCAAACACTTTGATTTACAGGTCCCCCCCTTCCCCCTCACTTCTTTTTTTTATCTTGCCAGATGTTTGCTCAAAGTTTAATTTTGCATTTTTGCATCACTTTCATAGAAACCATCTTTTATAAAGTTCCAACGTATGCGTGTGTTAATGATGAATAAATCAGTGCTTTATAGTTGGTTAAGATCTATAAATGAAAGATCAAGAAAGGTCAGGATGGGTCAAGATTCTTTTTGCTGAAGTTTACGGTGTCACTGGTTTCTTGCTTTAATACTAAGGCTGCACTTAAATGTTAATAAGTAATTAATAAAGGGGTTTTAATCTGTCAGGTATTAAGAGATACTTGTTACCAAGTTGTTATTTTTGTATGTATTACCAGAAAACAGTGTGGTCCAAGCGATTGGTCAAGCAGTCCAAACACATTTTGTACAATTCGGCTCATAACGGAGGGAAAAAGTTAGTAATAATTTATAACCCCTTACATAATGAAGGATGACGTGAAAACATTTTATATTTCAAGGCCTTCAAGGACGTGTTTTTTTGTTACACTTAAAAGTTAACTTTCTTTCTTTCTTTTTATTGGTTATGTTCTCATCGTGCTCTGTGAAAACTTGCTAAATTTGGCACGTCGTAGCAGGACAGTCACCTGTTCGGTAACAATAGCCACTTAGGGGAGGTTTTTCCGGCTTTGATGAGTCCAGATATCTGCTCTGGAACCAGTCCACACTGTAGCCTCTGGACACTCTTTATCTGCACTAGGGAGTCATCCAGTGTCGTGGACAGGGGTGGAGTGTCTGTGTGTGAGTGTGGATGGTGTCTCCACTCCATCCACTCCCTCTTAGGAATATCAAAGTGTGGAACGAGTGGCCTTCAGCATGAAGCCCTCAGGCTAAACTGCATTTTGTCTTTAATTAATGGGATGTGAAATGTTTGCCAGTATGCTAATAATCACAAGGGACTGATACAGGAAATACAGGTGTTACCACAGCTGTAAAGAGCAATGTCCACACGTAAAGGACAGAGTAAAGAGCACAGTAATATAAGGCAGTCCTGCTCAAGGCTGGACGTGGTCTTGAAAAGGCCGCCGGCAGATGCACCGTACTGTAGATGGCCATTTCTAGGTCAGCGATAGCCCCCTCCCTCCACCTCACCGTGTGAGCCGCCTATCTACCCAAGGCTGGCCCACACATTAATCTGCGGTGGCGGTGTAAGGCCACAGAGTGGTGGCATGTGGTGAGTGTATTAACCAGCCGTGGAATTACAATCAACCATGGAGGGATGTGCAATCTGTCAGAGAGGCCAGAGTGTGAAGTGATCAAACGCCACAGATCTGTCGTGTATGTCAAATCTTGCACTGAAATGAGCTTTTTAATAGGTCAAGCTCAACATTAACAGATTAAATCTGAGTGAACACTGAATCTTTAGCGCTAAAATAGGCAGGCGTCCCATTAAAAGGAAGCAGTTACAGTTTAAATGTTTCCTGCATTACAATAAAGTGACGCAGTCTGGTATTATTTGGCTTTTTTTTTTTAATGAACGGTAAAAGCCTAAATGTGCTTGTCCTGTTTTTGGGAGTGATTTTGGGGACAACTTCACCTACTTTCAAAGTGCAAGAGAGGTGAAGAGGTCAAAGCTCCAGCAGCACTTACAGTATGAAGAGCACGTTACAAATACAGTGCAGTAGGTTTTATAATGACGCTTGTTGCTCGAGACCTTTTCATGGTCCTGTTTCTTAAAGACTACATACCACCAGATTAATTATATAAATACACGTTCATATATTTTTGCCTGCACATTTGTTGAAGTGCATCTTTGCCAAAGCTTCATGACCAGACAAAGAAAAGACCAAAACATTTATCCGATTATATACGCCCAAAGTATACGAACAACATCACAGAGATGGACATAGTCCAATGAGCAGGAAACACAAGCTTAGAAAAACTAATCATAAAACAGATTTCTGTCTTTAATGTTCCATTGATTCCATTTGATTAGTATTATACCAATATATGTACAACTTGATGCTACTGTAAATATGTATATAATATGTATTATGATATTCATTTATGTACACAAGCAATAAACCTCAAACCATGTGCTCACAGTCCGGCAAGCAGAATCATCAAGTCTTTCACTGCGTCCTCCTTTTGTCAGATATGTTGTCTGCATTTGTACGTTTGCCACAAAGCAGCCCTCTCCTCCTCCTCTGACCCTCTAACAGCTGCAGAACATAAAAGAGCAGCATTCACAGGACTGAACGTACTGATAACACCCACAAAAAACTAACCACAGTTTCCACAATCTATTCTTTAACAAACTCTACATGTACTGTAGCACCACAGGAAACACACGTCAGCCTCAAACAAGACCACAGATTCAGTTAACATCTTGTACGACCCAGCAATCACACAAAGGCCTTTTGTTGGTCCAGTTATGATTCTTCTATATCATTGCTACATAACTAAAAAGTTGAATCACCCTTTATTTATATTTAAAGACCAAGAATGGGTCTAATCATTTTGAAGCTGCGTCGATATTTCAGGTCAGATTCTGGAAATGCAACTAATGATTAACATCGTTCTATCTGCAGAGATTTAATGCAAAGCTTTCAGAGTCAGATAACTGAAACTGGGCTTTATTTGGTACTTACAGAGATGTTCATCAGTGCAACTCTGTGGTTCAGCAGTGATGTGTTGAAGTTTAGTTTCCCAGAATTTTGCAATATGGATTAATTACTCGCTGGCTTAATACATCAAATTTCATGATGATACAACAATATACAACAATTATTGTCACATTTGTATTGTCACATTTTCATGGAATCGCCTATTCGGTAAATCTGTGCCACGCCTGACCCACATTCAGGGTTAGGGTCGTGAAGTCAGATCAGATGCTGACCCGTCCAGATTAGCAGGTTTAATCCATATCTTTGTTGGAGGTCAGCGTTCAACCAAGACTCTGAACGACTTTGAAACAGGAACTTGTAGAGATTTACAGAAATCCCTTGTATACGTCCTCTTTAGTCTGAAATCAACCTGTTCCACACACGTCTTCTCTTGCAGAGATGTTGATCATGTGACCCCTTTAGCTGAGCTGGCAATATTGACTTATTGACTTAGTTAGGGCAGTTTCTCAGAATTCTCACATTCTGTATGGACTTGTTGAGTATTGTCCAATCAGATGATATCCTATAATTAAAGATAAACCTGTTGTTACACACGTGCATGTTTGATATTCAGATCCATTGAATTCTTTCTGCTGTGATCTCAACCAGCAAGGAAAACTGTATTTTCCACATAGCACCATATGTACTGCCCTCTGTCCAGTGTTGCTGTGGTAACAAACTAGTGTGTATGTGTATATTGCGTAACACCAGGATATCATTGTCTTACTTCAGAGAATTTGATATTCTTTCTCATTTTTATTTTTCAAGAACCATTACGCACTCAAAACTCACAGAAAACATTTATAACGATCTACGTCTTCCATGGAAAAAACAACTGTTGGTGTTTTGTAAATTCCTCTACTGGGTTAACAAGAGTGTTTTCTGAATAGACTCCCACTGTATCATTCTCTCTCTCACACACACACACACACACACACAGCTGTCCATACATTCACAGCAAGCAGCCTTGTGTACTAGAAAAACAGGGGTCGCTTGTGTTTTGTGTTGAATCTTAGTGTCCCTGAGCAATCTCAGCATAATGAAAGGAATCAAATTTTTGTTTGTGTATAGTCTATTTTCTGACACAAATAACAGGGTTGTGCCAGGACTTCTAATTTGGGCATATGTTTAATAAACAGTGTCGTGTGACAGAATACACAGTAGGTTGAAAGAGAAAAAAAAAACTCATTGAAGTTAATCTGTTGCAAATACAGCTGTAAATGTGGGTTATATTAGAGAGGATGCTGGTGATTAATTTGCTGTAAAAGGGATCAAGATTATCATGCCCAGCTCGTTCAAGAGCACAGCCGAGAAGGGAGGACCACAGCGACCAGTTAAATGAACCATGAATTTATTAGAGAACAGAATTTAAGTGGAATCATGAGGAAACAAAAGAGCTAACAGAACACACCCGAACCAAGCAAAACAAAACTACGCAGGGTGCCCGGAGGCACCAGCCATCCAGGAGGGTGAGAGAGCGAGCAAGAGAGAGCGCCATCTTAGATGAGCCCACAGGTGAGGTGGGTCTCCCCGAACAGGCAGGTTTAGCCTATGAACGGGGGAGCACAGAGAGCAACAAAACACAAAATGGCAGAGGGCCATCACGAGATTGCACAACAAATTATCTTGTAATCACATGATATGGACTTTGTTTGCAATGAAAAATTCTTGCACTCACGAGATGGATCCAGTATCGCGCTTGCACAATTATTATCATGTAGATAACATATTACACATGTAGGCGTGCTAGGTAGTTTGCTGAATTTCCATTGGTGATAATAAAAAAAATTGATGGCTTGTGCGGAAATTTTTCACCGCTGTTCAAGATATCTTTAATATTTAATTATAATGATTTATTATAGTATAATAAAATGTTGATAACATTTGTCGACCGCAGACAGTCAGTCTGTGATCATCAGCAGCAATCAGTAGCTAAAAAGTGATACAGAAGTGCCACGCAGTCAGGCACAAGTTAACTACTTCAAAGTTGTTTTTTTTCATGGTATGTTCTGTCATTTACAATGAAAAATTCAAATCTTTTTACTCAATTTTATCTCCCACTGTGTGAGCTGTGTCTGTCGCTTGATGACTGGTGCCATTTTTTAACTTTGGCCTCTCTTTGTTCGTCCTCAGACTCAATCGAAGAGGAGCTTGGACGGCATGCAAAGTTGTGAAATTTCCTCAGACAGCACTGATGATCCTCTTAGTAGCGGCCTACGCACTCATCGGCAGCCTCGAATAGTAGTGATTGGTGCTGGCTTGGCCGGCCTTGCTGCAACTAAAATCCTACTGAAAAACGGCTTCACGGATGTCACTGTCCTAGAAGCATCAGACCACATTGGCGGGAGAGTTCAAAGTGTTCAGCACGGTGAGGGGATGTCTCTTTGTTCACCTTAAAACACATTTCTTAACAACACAACTGTCTGTACATGAATTCATTGTTTTTCAAGTGGAATTATGAAATCCTGTTCCTAACCCTTTCTTTTAAGTAACAATTCAAACTTTTGTTCAGTCAGATTGACATAAGCCACAAGTTGACTGCTGATATGTGAACAAAGAAACTTGTGATACAATAAGTGCCATGCTGCAGAAACACTATTATCTAATCTCTAAGAGGCCTCTTTAATATCAAAGCACAGTACATCTTGTAACTACTCAGAAAAAAAGGTCCAATCAGTCAGCCATATAATAATCTTTGTTTCCATAAATAACTGGAATTAATACACTTATCAGATGCGTGTCTAGCTCCAAGAGAAATAACTGTGCTTTTCACTTAATCAGCTTGAGCATCACTGGCAGATTTTCCCCCAACAAAGTCGATTGATTGTCGGGTCTGAACACCAGAGGAAGTTGCCTGACACTGATTTTATGATTAATTCTTTCAACTGGCAAGAACAAACAACTAGAAAACTGCATCCGCGTACGGTGCTGATACATAACGCATATAAAAGAGGCCAAATGTAAAAAAAAAAAAAAGACAACCAAAAACCACTCATACTGCACTGTTAAATATAAACCCATATGTCACACGCATGGATAATTGTGTTTGTTATATAAATATGTGCTTAGATGTTACATAATGATAGAAGCGCTTTAGCCTGTTATATAAATTAATGTAAAAAATATACAGCGTGTGAGGACCTCATCCTCAGGAAAAAATATTATTTAAATGAATGTTACTCCACTGGGCTTCAGCCAGTGCTGTGTGTTAATTGAACTGACCTCCTTCTAGAACCGTCCAGTTATCCAACCCTCAAGTGTGGTTGTGTCTTAACATGCAGACTTATATACAGTTTCATTCAAATCCACGCAGGACACGTTGAGTTCTGTTACATTTGGGCAAGCAGAGAAACAGGGAAATGCTCAAATGCAGATGCTTGAGGCAGAGTTCAATGAACAAAATCCAAAGAAGCATGTAGACTCTAAAACCCCCAAAATCCCAAAAGAAAACACTGACAATCCAAAAATGAAAAATAAAACTTCTATGATGCATGGTACAATGACAAACTGACAAGAGAACAAAAACAGACAAGGGCTGAATACACAGATCGGTGCAAACTAATCAGGGTAGAGCAGACAATCAAAACTGGTGAGGACTTAACTCAAACTGATCTGTGTTGCTATTTTTCAATTTCTAGGAAAAGCAACTTTGGAACTTGGAGCCACCTGGATCCATGGTGCCAATGGGAACCCAGTGTACCACCTGGCAGAGGACAACGGGCTGCTGGAGCACACCACCGACGGGGAGAAGAGCGAGGGACGCATCAGCCTGTACACCAAGAACGGTGTGGCTCACTACCAGACCAATGCCGGGAAGAGGATCCCCAAGGACCTGGTGGAGGAGTTCAGTGACCTCTACAACGAGGTGAGGGGACACGTGAATTAACACTGAATGAATGAACAAGAACATAGAAATAGCCCAACCTACGTATGTAAGTTATCAGTGATAACCTCCTAACAAACTGCGCTGCAGCAAAATCTTATTCAGACCTAGAAAACATTTTAAATTCTAGCTGACATCCCAAAGTTTCCACAGATACAAAATATGTTGGGCTGAATTTGGGGAAATGTTTATAAAATGATGCACAAAGACAAAAAAACATAGAGACATGAGTTTGAATATAACACCGTGTATAAACATCATTCAGCTTCAACAGGCAGATATCAGAGTGCAGATTCAGATGATTTTAAAGGTACTCGAGTGGAAATTAAAATGAGAAATCTTGATGTTAATATGTGCAGAACATCCATGACTACATTGTTTAATATATCTTTCAGCTGTCAGCCAGTAAAATGTCCATCAAAGCATGCTGAATTTAACAAGGAACAGCCTTTTCCGTTAGTCCAGTTCTTCGCTCTCTGCTCGTGATCCGAGCACAATTATTACAGCGTAAGTAGGTCAAGTCTGGAAAAGCAGTTACGGAGGGAAAGTATAGAAAACATTTTGTTTCCATTAACCTTTGTACATCTGTGTCTTTTAACCTCTGGGTGCACACGCTGTCTCTCTGATAAATATCCTTTAAAGACTCCACGCTCAGAGGCACAGAGGCAGTTTCATCATCCTAAAGACGGGAGAGATTCTTGTTTCTGCTACATTTAGTAGCAATGCCCGTCATCTACCTCCAGTGTTCTTCGTATGTGGGATAGATTGTGAACCTCGCTGTATAACGTGTAAAGCCTCCAAGCTGCCATCCTCAGGATGCGGTTTTCAATAGGTTGTGTAATGAAAAGAGAGAGGGAGAGAAAAAATGAGGCCACGCTTCAGGGTCACATCACCTTTATCATTCTGTGCGATGACTAACGCGCCTCAGGGTGATGAGGGATCACGTTTTCTCTCGATTCCCGTTCACACTGTCGATCTCCACGGTCAGCATCGTTGAGATGATCCACTGTGCTCCGTGGTCTTTATTGTCTTCATCTTTGCTGTGATATTATAGAGGCTTAATGCTGTTCTGCATGTTGTGAGTCAGAGCTTTTAGGGTTTGTTTTTAGTCCAGCTTCAATAACTTGAACACAGTCAGGCCACATTCCTACTGTTTGATACATGTTGTCACAACACCGGTGTTGTTTTCACCTCCTGCTGCCCAAGAAATGATTTATTATTACATGTGTTGTTAAGAAATACAGTGTTAAATAAACCCAGCAAAAGTGGTGTCCTGTCAGTGAAGTTTTTTTTCCACCTGGCTGCATTTCTTTTGTTTGTTATGTTTTGTTTGCTTTGATCAGTTTGCATTTTGAAACAATAAAGTACTGACCTCATCGGCCCTGAACCGATCTTTTTCTTCCCTCTTTCATCCTCCTCTGGTTTCTTCACATCCTTCCTCATTCCTCTAACCCTCTGCGTCTGACCTTTCACTCTCCTTTAGGTGTACGAGCTGACTCAGGAGTTCTTCCAGAATGGGAAGCCAGTTTGTGCTGAAAGCCAGAACAGCGTTGGCGTCTTTACACGCGACGTGGTGCGCAAGAAGATCATGTTGGATCCTGATGATTCTGAGAGCACCAAGAAGCTCAAACTGTCCATGCTTCAACAATACCTCAAGGTGTGTGTGTGTTCTCAATATCCATGTCTACCTGTGATTGAGTGTCCTGACTTTCCTCTCAATATATAATAATTTGTGAATTTGGAGGCACTTCTGCCGTTTTAAGGGCTAATTCATTGCTGGTGTGAAGCTGAGGCTCTGAGCCATTACAGACTGATAGTCAATGAAAAGTATTTATGACTCATCAAGTCAGAAATATAAAATATGTTGCGAAAGCAAGTTGGTTTACAAAAATCCCTTGGAGTGAGACGGCACATCTTGGTTTAATTTGTATCCCTGCTGGTACTAATAGCGAGGCTTAATAAGACAATAATTAGCTATTAATTACAAAAAGAGTGCTAATAAGATCAGACCTGCCCAAACACAATCTGTGTAATTCAGCTTTGGAAAGAAAATGCTCAGTGATGAAAGGGATACAACTTATGATTAACATTAATTTATCATTTGAATAAAATGACAGAAAATAGTGAAAAATGTTTGGCACAAAGAGTCTGATGTGTTCGGATCACTTGTTTTGTCCAACCAACAGTCCAAAATGAAAACATATAAAGAGAGAAAAGCAAAGTCGCAACCAACTAATAAACAAGAGGAGTAGGAGATAGATGTGTCTATTCTCTTTCTGGGAGGAAGTTAGATAGATAGATAGAGTTAGATAGATAGAGAAAAATAACACGGGCCTCATGTCTATGTAATAAATAAATAATAAATACAGCTATAGCCAGCAGCCAATTAGCCTAGCTTAGCACAAAGACTGGAAACAGGGGGAAACAGCTAGCCTAGCTCTGTCCGACAGTTACAAAATCTGCATACTGGCGCCTCGAAATATCACTGATTAACATGTTACAGCTGGTTTATTTAATCTGTAGAAAAACTGAAGTGCAATTTGCTGGTTAGCCGTTATCCCCAAAAGTATTACTTTTAAGGATTAATCAATAATGAATAATGAATTTTCTGTGGATTGGCGAATTAACAGATGATCAAACCATTTTCATGCATGCAGTAAATAAATATAAGTAAAATAAAAACATCCCAGAGCTAAAAAAGATTTATGTAGGCTGCAGCTATTTAATATATTCATCTGAGTGCTGTATTAGTGCTATATTCATTTGTGCGCTCCACCATATGCTCCCGCCTACACACACACACACACACACACGTACAAAGGCGCAGGAAACAGAACATGTTGTGAAATGCAGCAGTGAAGAGTCACCAGGTAACCTCTACCACGCTGGCTCTCTATCTAATGAGGCAGAAGCAGTAACATATTTTTGCTTTTCAATAAGACACCACCAGTAGGTGTCCTCTGAATAAAACATATGTGTTCCCAGCATGTTTAAACCAGTTTAATCATGCCGATTTGTTCCAAGTTGAAGCTGTACACATGAGATGTTGGCATATTTACAGTATAAATTTAATGGGTGTGGAGAGTTGGTTCAAAATGCCAGATTTGAGATTTGCCTTTCAGTTTATGAGGCAGCAAATATGAGGTGGAAATATAACAGACACTGTTGATTCTCCTGTTTCAGGTGGAGAGCTGTGAAAGCAGCTCTCCCAGTATGGATGAGGTGTCTCTGAGTGAGTTTGGCGAGTGGACGGAGATCCCTGGTGCACATTACGTCATTCCTGAAGGTTTCATGAAGATCGTGCAGCTCCTGGCCCAGGACATCCCCTCCAGCACCATCTGCCTTAGCAAATCGGTCCGCTGCATCCACTGGAACTACTCAGCCCAGCATCAGGAGGGGAACGCCAAGAGCAGCGACAACAACCACAACGAAAACAACCCTCCGAACTTGGGTCACCCCATTTACGTGGAGTGCGAGGACGAGGAGTGGATCACAGCCGACCATGTGATCGTGACAGCGTCTCTGGGCGTCCTGAAGCAGAACCACGAGGTCATGTTCTCCCCGTCTCTGCCTGAGGACAAAGTGCTCGCCATCGAGAAGCTGGGCATCAGCACCACCGATAAGATATTCTTAGAGTTCGAGGAGCCCTTCTGGAGCCCGGAGTGCAACAGCATCCAGTTTGTGTGGGAGGATGAGGCTCAGCTCGAACAGCTGGTCTACCCCGAGGAGCTGTGGTACAAGAAGATCTGCAGCTTCGACGTCCTCTACCCGCCCGAGCGATACGGCTACATGCTGAGCGGCTGGATCTGTGGGCAGGAGGCGCTTTACATGGAGCGCTGCGATGACGAAACAGTGGCTGAGACCTGCACTGAGCTGCTGAGGCGCTTTACAGGTCAGGAAGCACACACACAAGGAAACAGAGCTGGCGAATTATGAGTTCACACCACAGAAGCTTTTGTGGATTTTCTCAGGATCCACTACACATGATCTCATGCTGTAATTTGTGGTTTATTAATCCCGATTTTAGATACTTCTCTGTCTGTTTCATCCAATAATTATCTATTCAAGGTTGAGATATTCTTTGTAAAACATAGTGCTTTTACAATTCTGATTTCTTCCAGCTCTCCTCCAGTTGAGCTTACGCAAAGAGTCAGTAATCTAAAACTAACAGAATAGCCTTGGAAGACTGAGACTGTCAACTCAGTGACTCATACTAACCATGACTCGGGTTGGGTCATTTGTTAAGCTTCGGCTGTGACGTGTGTTCCTTTTTTTTCATGAAAAAAGGTTGACAGATAATACAGCTGAATGACTCAGGTGTTGGCTTTTTTTTTTTTTAAGTGGGCAGCAGCTAACTGGTGTTAACACTGCAAAAGAACAAAAGCAGTGAGCAGAAAGACTGATCAGCTGTTAGATAAAGTCAAGAGGCCTTTAGTTGAACTGACAGTCCTTTCTTTTTTTTTTTTCTTGTGACATGAACACACAAGTAAACGGCATGTGCAGTTTTCTGTTCAGCTCTAAAACACACCGCTCCTTGCACAACGGAGGAATCTTTCCCGTAAAAAAAAAAAAAAAAAAAGAGGATGTAGCTGCTTCATGTGAATGCAACACTGCGTAAAAGGTTTCATGTTTGTACGGGCTGACTCATTTTTGTTCTCAGATTAGGGATGAGCAGAGAGGAATGACTCAGATTATTATTCTGGAAATGATTGCAGAGATTCTACAGGATATAGGTCGCAGTGTGAGCGCGGTGACAGTAACTTTCACAGCTGATGAGGTCAGCTGACTTCCTATAGATCCCCCCACACACACACACACATGTTCATTTAGGTCAACGTGGTTTAATCCCCTCAGCTGTTGCTTAATTACATATAGACTCACTGGTGCCTCTCTGCTCCCAGAAGGTCACAAGTTGATTAGTGTCAGCAGATTGGACGCCTCAGTGAAAGGCCTCAGCTCACAGCTGTCATATTCTTAGTTTGAACTTTAATTCTGTAATGTACCGGTTTGTCATTAAGTTTCTATCATCTGTAACGACTCCCCCTCTCTGTCCATATGTCCACAGGGAACCCTGACATTCCAAAGCCCTGGCGTATCCTGCGCTCCTCGTGGGGCAGTAACCCCTTCATCCGAGGCTCCTACTCCTTCACCAGGGTGGGATCAAGCGGCGAGGACTGCGAGAGGCTGGCCATGTCGCTGCCTTACGCCGACAGCTCCAAGGCTCCGGTAAGGCAATCACAAGACAATACAGGGGGGCGGACTGCTCTAGTATATAATCCAGCTCAATGGCCTTGAAGATAGTTGTAGGGCCAAAGTTTTTTTTTTTTATTTTGTTGCATATTTCTGTTATTTTGTTGACCACACTGTATCAGAATCAGGTTTGTTGCTAAGTAGGTTTTCACATACAAGGAACTGACCTCAATATCTGGTGCATTAGAGTAACATAGTAGGAGAAAAGAAAGAAGATTATAAAAAAAATGTTTAGTGCAGTTGATGTATGAGAACACTGTGAGCTCTTTTATGTCAAATTAAGATCGATAGGACAAACGCTTGGCACAGCGAGTAGAAATAAATCCTAAAACTGAAACTCATAACTAAAATATTGCGTAAGACTATATTTCATCTTCAAGCCTGCAATTTACTAATAATTTCCAAGGACGTTTTCTGAAAGGAACTATGTAATTTTGTGCTAACTTTGTCCTGAGACAGTCGGGTTGAGCTAGAGTTACTCCACGAACTGTGTGCCTGTAGCCAAATGCACATTTTTGCATATTCAGCTGAGCGGTTGTGACCCGACTTATGTCTAAAAACCTTTTAATGCATTTAGTTACATATCAGCTCCTTTTATATAAAATTACAGGAACCTAAGAGACCTGTAAAATATTATATATTTTTAAAAATATGCTACTATATTCATTGTTTGTAGAAAACCTGAGATGTAACTACCTTTACAACAGTGTTTACACTGTGCACATTTGGTTGTTTACAATCCCTGCACGCACTCTGAAAGCCTCCGGCTAATGCGGTGGTGTCATCACTACCATGTCACATCCCAGTACATGCCGAGAGAGTACAGCTGGTGTCAGGGAAGTAATGAAGGCTGATTCTTGGCCAGAAGTCTAGACCATGAAACCTGATGCTTTCTGGGTGAAGGGGGTAAAAAAAGGCAATAAGGGGGTGGGCGGTGGGGGGTTGGTTTGTATGCTCACTTGACACTGCTCAAGGAACGGCATGACCCCTTCACTGAAGTCCTGTCAAGCTGAGGAAAGTTACCGCAGCCTTCTAGATATAGAGCACTAACAAGGAAATCAGTAAAGGGAAAAGAAAATAAGTGTGCCGAGAGGCCAAAAATATGTCAAGATGACATTGATGGATCTCATTTTGAATCTGGTTTTCTTCTCTAAAAAATCCTTCTTCCCTCTCTCTGCTTATTTTCCCTTTTCTCCCCCGTCCCTCCTCCTTCCTCAGCCTCTACAGGTCCTGTTTGCCGGAGAGGCCACCCACAGAAAATACTATTCCACTACCCATGGTGCTTTGCTGTCAGGACAGAGAGAGGCCACTCGTCTAATAGAGATGTACCAGGACTTGCACAGAGCTGAAACCACAAAGCCTAATATGTAAAATAAAATGAACCTCTGACTAGTGAAAAAAAAACATATAAAACTGTTGAGTTTGAAGCTTTTTATCTTGATGATTAAGTTATACTTAAAGGCATAGCTCGGGCATTATTACATTGATAACAAATGAGTATTGTTTCTATTGTACTGTAGATTCGAATCAAGCTAAATTTTATTTGAGATGTACTGTTCAAAAGTTGCCAATGGTGCTGTCATTTATTGTCTTTATCATTCTGTCATGTTTTTTTAATCAGTAATTTAATGTCTGTAATAACAGCATCTGTAATTTAACTTGTTTTTGTAAGTGCCTTCTGTACGTAACATTATGTTATTTCAAAAATAATGAATAAGAATTTTAACAAAATAAAAGTTCTATCATCATGCAACAAGAGCAGCCTGTCCTTTTTATTCATAAAATATCAGACACACTAGCAGTTGCCACCAGATATCTTCCCTTTATCCACGTCTGTCCCCGTGAATATTTTCCAGGAAAAGTACAGCCACAGGGAAGAGCTGTTTCCATACTATCACCATTTTGGTATCCTTTTAAATCAATGAGAGCACAGCACGATGTCAGTGCACATGGAAAGAAAAGAAAAGGCTCCAAAGCAATAATGTTGTGCCAAAGTGACAGATGGTGTTAGAACAGACCTCAACCCAGTCCTCACTTCTGTTAGACAACAGTGTTAATCCTCTTCTCCAGTCACAAACACGATCAGAGGCTGGAAAGAACTGGGAAAGTTTTAATTAGCAACAGAAAACAGAGGACTTAGTTTTGAAAAATCCTCCCCAATTATTTCACAGTTTTACGGTTGTAGGAAACACAAATCACAATCAAATTAGGGGGAATAAAGAGCAAACATTACATAGTGCATATTACATTTTATACTTTTAGTGACTTTGAATATATTTGTCATGTGTCAGTGGCAAAATAATGAAGAAAAACTTTGAATCTTCCTGAAATGTCCTGGATTTTCTGACATTTTCCATATAAAATGAGCATGTTTTGCTTTCCCTGTCTCTGTAGAGTCTGCAAAAAGAATGAAATCTTCTCCCCTCACTTGACAAATCACTCCATGTCATGAAACTGATTAACGGTGTACTCAAGGGTTTTATTGCACTCCACAAGTTGGAGGACTTGCAATAGATAGACAGGAACTTAAAATAAAATGATGAGAGAATATCAAAAGATTTCTAGTCCTCAGACAGGTTCTTAAGCTCAGCGTGTTTGACCCGTTTAGAGAATATGGCAGAGATATAATATGCATAACTATGTTAGAATAACAACTGTTCTGTTTTTGTTGCCTTAGAAAGAGGCTTTAATAATAGATGCAGCAGGTCCTCTTCCAGGGAGTGGACGTGTTTAAGTGCTGTACTCTTTGTACAGTAGCACAGAACAAACAAACTGAACACTGCCTCTAGATGGGCCTTTTGTGTTTTTCACACACTTGTGCGAAAGGAGAGGGTTACAGGATGGAGGGCTGCAATTTGAAAATACATCGCTAGATGCCACTAAACCTACACACTGGATTTTTAAGTACTCGGGTAAATGTACTGTTTTTCTCTCTGCCTTTCCTGACATTTTTAAAGTCGCTGACATTTTCACTACAACCAAGAGAACACAAAGTCATTAAAAGTAGCAAATCTTTGAGGACTGCGAGTATCACCTTATGTGAAATGTGTGACCTCGTGGGAAACAGCTCAAGTGCAGTCCGATGACCAAATGATTTTCCAAAGACAGAGCTGGGACTTTTTTCTGGATCTCAACTTGTTGCCAGCTGTAAGCATGACGGAGAATCAGATGGCAACTTGGTGGACGAGAACAGAAAGACCAAAGTTCCTCTGTGACATGCATCCAAAAACTGGACATGCTGATATGTAGAGACAGTGCCAAGACCATTTATTTCTCTCATTTTAGTTGAAAAATATCTACTGATAACAACTAGTGTTATAAAATATGTTTTATAAGATGTTTGAAATGCCTCGGCACACTTAAGGTTCACACTTCACCTTTTCTCAGGTATGTAGCAGACAGTGTCTGACTGAAAACTCTATCGTCTCTTAATGTACATCCCCATCATCTATCAGTAAAACATGCACCAACCATGATTCTGTGCAGGTTTTGAGTGTGTAGCGTGTAAGAGAGTTTTTTAATGTGCTGTCGATGTGTAGCTTTAGTGTTGACATTTAACTGCCAGAATATAAATAGAAAACATACAACTTACATTTGTAATTTGTGCTTTACAACAACCGTTTCAGCTCCAGGAGCTTCTTCAGCCGCCATTTGCACAATGCTGGTGGTCCCTCCCCTTCTGCTACGTAGCCAAAATGGCCGCTGTTGAGCACGAGACCCGTTGCACCATCCGGGTACTTGCACTACACTGTATTTTATTTTTTTATAACTGAAACTACTAAAACAGTTTGCGTAGCATGCTGTGGATGTAGATGTATTTGGGACAGTTGAACAAAAGTGAACCTGAGTTCACTTTAACCAGAGTTCATCAGTGATATGAACTTTGATTGAAGTTGGTAAGAGATGTAACAAATGTTCACCTTTATCATTCTCCATTATTAGGACACCAACTTGGTAGAGTCATTTAAATCTAGCAGGAAACTCACCGGTGTATTAATGACAGGGGGATTCCACTTGACTCCCTCCTTTGTGAGGGCAGGTTTACTGTCACTGTTACTGGGGCACTTACTGAAACTGAGCCATTGTTACTGTTATTAAGTGTATCTGAGCCTTTCCTGATCATGTGACAAGATGTCTGGTTGAAACTCCACCCAGCAACCAGTGGAAACACCTGTGTGAGTTTCCAGGCCGATGTTATTCTTTCTTCATGCCAACCATCTCAAGAGTCGTAAAAATGATTATAAAAGCAGTTCAATATAGACAATGGTGCTACCTACTAGTTTTTGGCATGACTGAGAATCAGAGACAAAAAAAATATCTGAGTTTACAAATAAATGTAATTAATTAACACGGTTTAAATAAAAGGTTTTACTTGACCAAGTGTATTATGATTTACAGTAACTGCTCTCTGGAGTCTTGTTGTGGCCAAACACTTCTAATCCACTGTCAGATGTAACATGAGCTTCGTCTCCTCATCCTCAAAGTGTAAAAGGGCACAGAAACAGGAGAACATGCCAACGAAGTTTATCCCATAACCAGACTGAGCTTGTGTTACATTTCATGGCAGAACAAAAATATTATATAATAGATTGGAAAGATCTGATGATTTAGCAGAGTTTCCCCGAGTAGAGACATGAACACAGCTGCGAAGTGTCGTCTTTACCAGGTAGTTTCCCAACTTTGTCTGCCATTTGGTGCTGGGTGTTGTTATCTTATAGCAGCACTATTAGATTTCTTTGCAAAGAACATCTATGTCAAGCTGACACATAAAAAGAAGGGGCTGTACAGTATTTAGGAGCTTTTGAACCTAAACAATGAACTACAAGAGGCCAAGAAATCTGCATAGAGCTACAGACTGTCTGTCATAGCGTCACTGTGGGCAAGCCTTTTCAAAATACACCTTAACATTTGAGGAAGATATTGATTATTTGGCGCTGTAAAACGTGATTTTTCATTGAGAAATGTTGTGAAATAAAAACTGTCTGGAAGGATTTATGTGAATTGTGATTGTGTGTACAAGGCTTTAAAACTGGGACCTTGTTTTCTGTGGGCAGTGTACTCACCCTCCTCTTTCATTCAGACAGTTGGAAAGCAGAGAGGGAAACACAGGGACAAAATTCTGGCAGGAGTCCTGGTCCAACAGGGGAACACGAGAGGCTCCAGAGGGTTTAACCATTCAACTCCAGCTATCACCAGAAGGTACAGTCATCTGTTGTTTCACTGTCCCGGTGATCTAACAGATAGATCAATGCATACTGTAAGAGTTTTAAAGTATTTATTTTTAAAACAATAATTAAGAAAAATATAAATAAGGGCTTCATTGTGCTTTCGGATGTGCCTTATCAAAAAGTTTTAGAGTTTACCAAAAGAAAAATGACTTGAAAGGCATGTTGACTTTTTTTGGCGTGTCATTCTTTAATTCTGCAAGCGCCACAGATAAAATCTGGGATATTTATTCATCTATAGTTCAGAGATATTTATTTTTTTGGGCAGATATTTAAAAATCTGTGACATGAAGTCATGCACAGTACACCGAAAGAGTTCGTGCCAAAACCAACAACCAGCACGAGCCTGTTACAGTAAGTCATCGATGGCGTATTGCATCACTGCATTGTATTATTTTGGCACAGCATCTTTTCCTTTTATTCTTTAACACTCAGTGTTGCTGTCACAGACAAAACAAAGAGAATACCGAGAAATAAGGACTGGCACTCGACAGGGGTTATACAGAGTTGTAGTTGTTAGCAACTAGAAGTTCTGATTTTAAACATTTTAAGATATAGGTTCACACTAATTCTGTGCAGTATGTTTTTAACATTAATGTCAACATTATTTTTAGTTTGTTTACCTGAAATGAGTAACGTAAAGCTGCATCAATCAATATCTGGCCACCAGGGACAGACCAAAGCCACAAAGCCATTTAACGTACACGTTAAACAGTCTAATTAATAAATCCACCATTTTAAACCCATTTGAGTAACACTTCACTTTCCTTTTAGCAGTACAGCTTGCATTAGTTGCTAATTTTGTAGTTAGTTGTTTTGTCCTAAGCAGCTAGCATGAAGAGAGTTTAGTACAAACTGGTTTTTGCATTTACATTTAGTCATTTAGCAGACGCTTTTGGTAGTCAAAAACAAGAAGAGTTTGGATTGTCTTGAACGAACGAGTGGCAGAGCCAGATGTTGTTCATTGGAGGAGTGCAATGGTCGTGAGGTAGCGTATGCCTGCATAAGGGCATTCAAGTAGGTAGGTGCAGTACCGGAGACAACTTTGTAGACGAGCATTAGAGATTTGAATTTAATGCGGGATGCAACAGGTGGCCAGTGGAGCTCGATGAGCAGCGGGGTGACGTGTGACCTTTTGGGTTGGTTGTAGGCAATCGGAGACCAGTTTTTGTAATGGTTGATGAAAACTTCTGGGAAGATACAACACACCTTTTTCAAAACAAACGTTAGCAAGAGGAGAGGTGAGGCGTAAAAACAACTGTTTTGTTTCACCCGGCTAACTAGAACATTTGATGCAAATGAGCCATGATTCCTTGGTTTCATCTGTGCTAGCAGAGTTGGGTAATCAGACGAAGGGTTTGTTGAGTCACACCGTCTATGTTACAATATGTGTACCTGTATACAGTGTATGGTCAGGGCCGTAGCTACAAACACTGAGGTCCAATCTCCAATAAATACAATAACAATAAATAAACAATAAATAAAATATTACTGCCAACACAAATTTTATCTTCTCCCTATTTTCTTTTTCTCTTCAATGTGTGGCAGCACTTGGAAATAATACATTTTAAATTTAGTGGTTGCCAATGCAACCAAAAATAGCATGCTTAATACAAGGAAAGAAAGAAGTGCTGGAAAATGTTTGGCTTGGAAAATTACAAGCTGACTTATTTCTTTGCAAAAAAAAAAAAAATTACTGACATGTTCCACAGATTGAAGAAAGTTTGTTGACATCTTAATGTTCTTTAAATTAAGAAATACTGAGCTAACTAAAAAGAGGTATTTCAGTGATTCAGTGAATAATGGTGATGAATGAGGTACCACTTTTGGTAATAATAACTGGAAACACAATTACCTCTGTGCCTCATTTCCTGTCTGCAAAGATCCTGATACATGAAGGTGCTGCATTGAAAGTACAATGTCACAGAAGAGACGAACTGCTCCCTCATGCATGCGAACATATTTATTTTGGACATTGGCTATATGCACTGATGCGATCCTTCATCATCATGAACCTTGTGTAAGGTTGGCCTGGCATGTACAGGTGTGCGGATCAGTCCCCAAACTATCAGTGCTACCGATACAAAGTCTTGTTTTGAGTATCTATACTTGTGTCATTAGGATTGATGCCAGAAAAAAGAGCATCCATCACATGTTCTCTATCTCCGTGATCAGTTTTCGGTTTAAAGATGCATGCAAGCCAATTATTTAGTGGTAACTAAAATATACTATAAAGAAGGCAATATTTGAATCAGCGGAGGAAGTATAAGGGAGAAATGATGTGGAACATTATTTAGGTTGGAGGACATGACCTCTATGTCGGGTCCTCAATATACAACAGTCAACATGTCTGTCGAGACACAACGTGTGAACTGGTGCTCAAGAAATGAATGTGATCAGTAAGTATCTGAAAGTACGAGCGAATACAATTTAAAGCAATTTTATTGATGACAACAAATGAGTGAAAATGAATAGTAAAACATTTCCATCTATTGCAGTCATCAGAGAAGGCTGATCATCTTTTTGGGAAAGTTTTTTTCAGCAACAGAATCCATTTTGTCATCACAGCAACATGGATGAAGTTCATGGATTAATTGGCATACCTGTCGACGGCAGTCAGAAATGAAACAGTACAAAGACAAACTGCACACTTAATTGCCCAGATAAGTGTTGAGGTAATGTGTAAAATACTATTCAGATGAACGGGCAGAGTACAATCATTCATACATAAAATATGTACAAAGAGGTACATGAACACTCAGACACTGTTTTTCAATTGCACAGTATGATACATGGGTGTAACTGCAACAGAGGAGGAATAAAACTTGATTTAAAATGTTAAATTATGAAATAAACGTGAATGAGGAAGCACCTAGGTTTATAAGTGATGCTTCGCTCTCTCAATCAAAATAAATAAATTATTCTGCTTTATATTTGGAGAGGCAAGAGGATGGAGATAAGCCAAAAATGACTCCGGCGTACTTGGCACCTCTAATCTGCAGTTTCAGAGCATGCAGGCTCTGTAACATGTTCAGCAGGTCCATTTTCACAATAAAGCGAACGTACTGTTGGTGTGAGAAATCTGCATTAATAATGCAAAGCTAAAACAAAAGACAAATACGAAGGTGAGCATAAGGTCATATTGGCAATGAACTGAAAAAAGCACTTAACTGTAGCTGAATCAGTTTTAACTTCCCACCAGTGAGACATGAGAGATGGCGTAACTGTACGTCTGTGTACGTCGTAGAAGTTCATATGTAATCGCTGTATTCCCAAAATCTTCCATCCACGATACCGAATGTTTGAGCGAACAGTCAGTTTCATACCACAACAGAAAACGCCGCAAGAAACCAGTGTTGTCTCTGACGTAGCTGATGACCAACGGGGGTCGGAAAAAGTGTGCAGGAAAAAAAGTGCATCATATTTTGTCAAATACTGAGAAATAGCTGAACATTAAAAACAACACTCTTATAATAAACATCTGAAATATCTTTTTTTTTTTTTCTCACTAGTGCAACAACAGACTGGATCAAATAAAGAGAAACGTTATTAACCTGCAGGCAATCAAAGCTCTTTAAACATCTAATAATTTTCTTGTCACAGTAGCAGAACAGTTAAGAAGGCAACTTAATGATTGATGCTCGAACACAAACATGCCAACATTATACACATCGCTCTTTTTTTTTATAGAAATAAATAGCTGAATTATCATCTTTATCCTCTTCTTAAATAATTTCCATCTCTATATGACTCTGATGCACATTTAATATAAAGTATCTAATACACAACTGCAATTTCAACACTACTGTTATACATAATATAATTCTCTATATTTATCTTTCATTCAACTTTGGAGAGAAAATGCTTACAGAATGAAGACCTGTAAACAACTTTTTCCACTCATAATATGACCTTAATATTATATAACATCAAATGTTGGTCATTTTTTTCTTGTTTTTGTTGTCATTTTTTACAAACATTATGTACAGAGTAGCTGATAGCGAAGGCAGGATTGTCTAAAACTCAAAATCAAGAAGTGCTTTGTGTTTTCTCTATTGTGTCAGCAAAGTTTTACACCGTTCCCGCAAACATATTTCCTTCAATGAAACCAGATAAGCGGATAATCAGTACCAGTGTTGGATAATAATAATCAGTACTGGAAGAACATGAAGAAATGGACATCCACAACTGTTCTCACACATTGACCTGAAACATCATCACTACAATATGCAGCTACACAAGTCCTCATAAACGTGTTTGACTATGAAGCAGAGACCAAAACACAGCCGCTCACGGCTCTCCTCATCAGCGAGGAGAACCCGGTATTCCCGGCAACTGTCACCAAGAGACGTGGCAATAGTTGCCTTGTGACGAATGAAGTGTACCGGATCAAATGAACAACTTGTTAAGCGTCCTGATGTGTCGTGAGGGAAGAGACGTGATGTTCTGCCCGACGTGTGAATCATTTTTTTCAGCCTGTTTCAAAACGGTGTGCACGATTTCTTTGAATCAAAGTGATTGACAGCGTCTAACAGGGGTGCTGTTACGTTAAAGGGGTACTCCAGTGATTTAGTATTGCACTTTAATGATGTCTGGGGACTTGCAAGAAACTGAGGGATGCTGCAGAGGCGAAAACATTCTGACTTTTGGTCCTTAGTTATGGGGGTCAACTTCCAAAGATTGTGGATCTGAGACTTTTCTCTCGGCCCTCTATGCTTGGTCGATGCATCTCCCCATATTGTTTAAACGTCAAGCTTGTAATGCAGGTTAATGTGTTGTGTTTGTAATTTCTCAGCCAAGATAAGCCTGATAACATTATGCAGGTTATTTTCTCAGGCTGCGTAGTGCTTCTTATGAATTATATATTAATCTGAGCGTGTAAAATAGTTGGAACCCCACAGAGTATTGCTACTTATACTATATGAGAATTTCTGCAGCGCATCCTGACCTTAATTGTAGCCATGAATTGCACAAATTCATCATTTAAAAGGTATCACTGTATCACATCCGCTGGCTTGTTGTAAGTGCTTGACAAAAACAGCAGAGGGAGCCAGAGGACGTCAGCTGAAACATTAAATAAGGATCGTTCAGGGCCTCAGGCAGGACAAGCACTACTAATAGGAATGGCACTGATTAGTATGGTAAAGTATGAATCTCACATGATATATAAACACTTTAACACCTGTATATAGCCAGAGACCATGTTCCATATGAAACACAACACCTTTATGATCAGCAAGAGCTGTTTCCAGTCATGTATTTAAACATCCGCCTTACGTGGACCCTCTTCCCTCAGTAATGGCACATCGGAGAAAACGCTCACTGGAATGAGGACAAACACTGTTACAAATGGCACCATTTTTTTTTCTTTTTTTTTTTCCTTTTGAGAGAGAGAAATGTGTGATGGATCCGTCTGGAGATAATACAACCGTTGAAAACACTGAGTCCAGGTTTGTGACACGATGCTGTTCATACGAGGAAGCAGAGGATGAAAGAGGCTAAATGCATCGCTGCCATGCAGTGGCTAGAAGACTGTCAAGGACTGTGTGTTAACAGGGAGTGCTGTCCTTGCTCTGTCCACTGTGCCTGGAGCTGTTGCAGCATGTTTTTGTTCTGGGTGGAAGCAGTAAGTGTTGTAAGTTGTTGCCCGCCGTCCCACTTCAGCACACAGCAGTGCGGGACAGACAGGACGAAAACCATTTATTCAGTCCTCGGCTTTATGAAGCTCCCGTCTCAAGACTCTTAACCTTGTACTTCTGTGGAAAGTAAATATGCTTTATAATGTGCTCCTGCCCACGAGATGTTAGTGCTGAAGGTAGTCTCGAGTTTGTGTCAAGCATTATGTGAATGCAGACAGTTAAATACAGCGCTGTCACCGTTTCAAAAAAGGAGATCTGGCTCTGTGCAACGACACGATCCATTTTTATGTCGAAAGCAAAATATGACTGAGAAAGAGGAATCTGACAGTTTTGTTACGGTTATATGAGTCTGTTAAGTTTAAGACAGGCCCTTCACGTGATATATATAGTGCTATTATTAGTTCAAATAAGCCTCCTGACTGGTTTTCAGTCACAACCAGCATAAAGGAGATACTGATTTCCCCTTACTGGAATAGCAAATGAGTTTTTTCTGTTTGAAGGTTGTACTTGAGGATTATGCACATCGAGCCTTGGCCATGGTTCATCGTTGCGTTCCTCTCTTGTTTCTGTCGGTGCTGCAGACGTATTCAACTCCACAGAGTGGGCTCAAAACAGCTGGGTCTTTTTTTTTTCTTTTTTTTTTTCTCTCTTTGATTGACTGGAGCCAAAATGGCTTCTCTCCAAGACTCTAAAGAATCTGCACAAAAGATGTTAGCAGAGACTGTCTGCTTTCACATGGAGGATCTTGGAGAAGCCAGGTCTCTTCTTCAGAGCCTGAAACAAAAAGGCAGGAAGGGATATAAGAATCTCATTTTCTCAAAGGCAATCTCTATGATTTCATACAAAATATCTGGAAGTCAAAACGCTCCATTACCCCGTTATCTTCATGCCTTTATATGTGCTTACATTTGCAGTATGCGTGTACATTGCCTGCTGTATGACACAAAGCTATAAAAACACTGGAAAGCACTGAGGTGCAGCAGGTTAAAGATGACTGTCTTGCTTCATAAGCTTCGCCTCTACAGAGCTTGCTTGAAAAACGGATGATTAAACACAAGAGGAGAACTTTGGCTGCCTTTTCACAGCAAACTTAAAGAGGGAGGGATAAAAATAAATCGTAGCTGTTTGCCGCTTTTGGAGAGGTTACCTAACTGCTGTGAGCAACCCCACCATCTTGAGAGTAATATCCAAGACGAACACACTGTAAAAATGACTCATAAAAACAAAACATAAATAAAAACCTGGGATTTCACAGCTTTTAAATCTCTGTTTGTGTGTGGTCAGCTATAACAATGACCCGAGCCTCTCACAGCAAGCCTCTGCTCGAGTGAGTTAGCACCAGCGCATCCACAACCAGCCATCGCTGGGATTTCTAAGCTTGAGTCACGGTTTAAATTGTGTGTAGCTGCGATAAAAATAAATGCATTTATCCTCTGAACAACTATTAGCCAAGCTGTTAGTCATGTGCGTACAGTGGTGCAAAATTTCAAGGACACGTTGGCCCGAAAAAAGAAATCCACAGGAGAGAGTTTAACAGAAAGCAAACCTCTGTTAACAGAGCTTGTTAGCCATTACCTTCATAAAGTTAACACTGCAGTTATAGATTAGAATAATAAGTGTGTGGCCACAGTCGTGGTCATGCCATGACCAAAAACAAAATGTTTCTTCCTGCTGGGAGCTTAAAACTGCACATGAAATATTATTTGTTAATTTGCTCTCTTTTCTGTGGGTTGTGTTATTTGTTTCAAAAGCTGACAAGTTAAGGTGAAGGTGAAGGTGAAGGTGTAAGACACAGAGGTGCTGTTACCTGCAGCTTGTTAACCATCTCATCAAACAACTTTCTAGCTTCAGGGCTGTTGGGGTCCTCAAAGTAGTCTTCTATACCGATCTGAACCACGATGGACTTCAGGTTGCGGCAAACACCTGCAGCAGACGTAGGATTTATAAAATTATATAATATAATTTGTAGTTTTTATTCATCCTTGCCAACAGTTGTATCTGCCTTTTGGTAGCCTACCCTGCATGATTTTAAAGAGTACGCCTCCTGTAATGAGTGCAGCATTATTCAGACTCACTGTTAAAGTGGAGCAGGGCTTTGGGGGTGACTGGTGTGGAGGTAAGCACCAGCATCTCCAGACCTTTCAAGCCCTCTCTGCAAACCTCTGCTGCCACCTCCTGGTTGATCTCGCTCACATGGTCCAGCTCCAGCACCTGCAGGCGCATGCAGTTCCTCGCTGGGGTTGAAGGGGAGTGAAGGGATAATAAGAAAAATGCATAGATGGAAAGATACGTAGGAAAGTGTCGAGATAACAGCTGTGCCTAAAGGCCTGTTAAGGCTCTCAACAAATAGTGCTTAAAATGCACATTATTATCAAGAATATATGAATAGATTTACTTAAAAACACTGGTTAAATGCAGTATCTGTGCTGTGCTGTCCTAGTTTATGTCCTGGTAATACCACCATCTTTCTATTTCTGCCTATGTGACTGTCATGAATAAAAATGCAGTGTGACGGTATTTGAATACTTCATAAATATCATGAATAATGCATTTCCATGCTGTAGCTAAGAGATTGAATAGCTGTTTCATAAGCAATATTTACCTAGAGACGCCAGCCCCTGAATGCCACATCCAGCCCCGCCCACGCCGAGAGCACGGAGGTGTGGCCAACATCTTCCGATCGTCTGTAGGCATCGGTTACTGAAACGAGCAGGTTGTTGGCTGAAAGAGACAAAATATAGTCCATTATCATTTATTTAATAACACACATCATTGATACTGAATATATAGGTAGAGTATTTGGCATTATTGAGAGGTAAAACATATTCCTATTATTACCATGGGTGTAGTGGCGCCACCTGTAGGGAGATGATGTCTCTACAACCTGCCCCGAGGGCCCAGATCACCTCTTGGCCAACTGGATCTGTGGCACTCCTGGAACACAACAAGTGTGCGCACAGTTTATATTACATACATGTGAGACTATGTCACAACTGAGTGAAGTATGTCCAAGTATTGACTTATTAAAGCTAAGTCTCTGTGGAAAGCGGCATATGGGACTTGTGGGTACCTGTAGGTTACAGCCTGCAGAGCTCGGCAGTAGCAGCTGGCCAGCCAGAGGGAACGATCAGTCAGCAGGTTGGGGCAGTGTGAAATCTTCAATATCAGCAGGTTACTTCCTGTGGCCTTTAACAACGCCTCCAGTCCTTCCTCCAGACAGCCACTTAGATGGAAAAGTAATGGAAGGTCAACACAAAAATGAAAGACAGACAGACAGAACAGCGGAAGTGAGTCGCCCGTCCTTCAGTCCTTCAGTACTTCTACCATTTCTAGCACAAATCAAAAAAAAAAAATCCTGTGACGTTTGTATCAATATATACAGGAAGGAGCACGTAGAACTTAAAAGATGCACCAATTTAGACCCAAAACATGCATATGAAACTGATACTGTACGTGTTGGTCAGAATCAAACAGCACAACAAGGTCAGAATTCAATCAGTTATGTTCCTCCTGTTGGCTTCCTCTCATCAATCACTGTTTTTTGGGGGAATCGGTTAGGATGTTGCTCAGTTTAAAAGTTTGCAAAGCCAAAGTGATAAACAAAATGAGCGGTGTCTCACCGTGTGCTTTTCAGGTAGTCCTCCTTGGTTTCCTTCTTTCCCCGCTGTCTTGGTTTGAGGTTTTGCAGGATGAGCGAGTGCGTCTGAGTGCACCACTGAGACAATATACTCAGGAACTGCAGGACAAACATGAAGATCAGTGGCAAATCTTCAATATGCACGGCAGTACAGACGATACAGCTAACGCATGCATACAGTATCTAAATGTTCACTACTACGCACCTTGGAAGAAATGCGAGCGTTCTCGAGCAGCACTCTGGTCCACACAGCTGGGTGACGGGCCACAAACTTCCAGTCACGGCAGACCTCTGCAGCTCTCAGCAGGGTTTTAGTATCCAGGTAGGTGAAGATGCAGAAGAGAGCTGCGCGCATCTTCAGGATCTCTGGACTGATCACCTCGTTGGATTTGGACGGGCTCTTTTCATGGCGGCATGGCTTGTTGTAGACCCCGTCAGACCGACCTATGGGAAGAAAAAAAAAACTTCTCTTATACACTCAGTTCACTCAGGTCTGATGTTTGATTCCAGCCGCAGTTATAAATTGCTTCTACCATCTCAGCACTAACTTCATTCATCACCCGTGCTTTCATTTCCACTGCAGCATCTTCTAACTGGCATAAATCAGAAAACAAGTCGCAGACAACAAATTGTGCAGAATGCCCAGAAGCCACTCAGCCGTGAGACTCTTGACAACACTAAGAGAAGAGAACATACTGTACTACTCATCTTAAAATGTCCTAACCCTGAATGCTTGTATGTTTTATAATTGGTTTTTAAGATCCTACTTAATTTGAGCACTTCAAGGTCCTCTGATTATATCTCTTAGCTGCTTTCTATTATCAACCTGCAAGTCTGAGGCATAAAATAATGGGGGCTAGATGTGAGTAGATTTATTTGTCTATATTTGGTGTTCTGCCTCTGCTTTTCCCTGATTTTGTTCTTGCTATTTCACTTATGTTTTATATTAATCGCTTGATTGTTCTCATTACTTCTGTTTTATGTTTGCTTTCTGTGAAGCAATTTGCGGCTGCTACATAAATAAACTTTATTCTCATTATCACGATATGAACTGTACATTTAAAAAATGTGGTCTTTATTTTACTTCTCTTGCTGTAGAGTGGATTTCCAAAGAACAAATACCAGTAAATGCCACTTAAACGATGTTAAAATTCTGTCACATGGTGGCGCCAACCTTCAACAAGACCCAAAATGATATTACATAATTTTTTTTTTTCTCCTTCTTTCCATCTTTTTATCCTCTGTATTGCTATCTACTGGCTGATACCGTGTGTCCAAGCCCGTCTTGTTCCTCCCAGCAAGATTGCTCCTAGATGACTCATTTCATCTTTGGCCTTGGAAGGCGTCTGCTCGAAGCCATCAGGGCTATGAACCATTACTTACACTTTCTCTTCCTCTTTCTTTCTTTCTTTCTCTCTCTCTCACACACACACACCACCTACGCTCAAGACTGCCAAATGAACTAAAAAAACCAAGCTGTGTGTTACATGCTGAGAAAGAACTGTGTGCTTGTAGATACATACCATCTGATAAAACCTGGCAGAGACTCTCCCAATAAGGAGAACTACGTCAGAGAAGAGGAATGCCAGTAACATGTTGAGCGTTACGTGAGAAAAATGTTTGAGTTAAGGGGCCTGTAATCGCAGTTTGTATGAATTTGTCATAGGGCTCTGGCCCAGTTTTGCTCCTTCCCTGACTGCCTCAGTCCACCTGATATTTAAAAGAAACCCAACAGCAGGTGGAGAAAAATGGAGGGCAGCAGCAGCAGCAGCAGCAGTGAGTTTAAGGATCTTGGCAGGGTAGGAAGTTAACAGAGAGATGTACAATCTGTGGTGGAGTTGAAGAAATGTGCGGGCATGATTGGCGGTCGGATTTGGCTCAGGCGTTGAGGCAGAGAGACGAGGAACGGAGATGATACAACAGAGCTCTTACAAATACAAACATGTTCAACTTCTACCAAATATACAGTCACACAGAGAGAGAGAAAGTATAGCAACAAAATCACTGCAGCCAGGATATCAGTTTGCATGCATACAGCAAACAGCTGTTCACCTTGTCCATGATGGTTAGTTATTTTTGCTTCTTTAAATTATCTAATTTCTTCATCTCAGGTACTTCAGCACACCTTATCCATTCACTCCCTCTTTGACTCAGGTTTCTTTTCATCCCTCCTACATCATCTTCATCCACAATAGGCAGTAAACCTGTCTAAATGTATATCCATACTGGTGCGGTTTTTGTGGTGAATAATATTTAGAACACATAATGACACGCGTACAGAACCGGACACCAACTCCCTGCTGCCCTTACACGACTTTACACCGCTTTCAAATCTTAGTTAAACATCTGGTGTTGATTTATTTTTGTACAGATTTTTTGGGGATTTGTTTGTTGGTCTCTCTGAACCTTTATTGTATAGTAACAGCTGAAGAGGAAATCCAAGGGAGAGAGAGAGAGAGGGATGATAGCCACAAGTTGGAAGTGAACCCTGGGCATGCTGCAGCGAGGACTGAGCCTTTGTACATGCTGCACGCGCTCCACCTGAGCACCCTGACTGTGCAGCACTTTTGTTTGTATTTTATCTTGATTTCTATTTAGTTTTGTTGTAGTTTAGTCAGTTTTATTAATCAAATATTGTTCTAATGCATTACTTTGGATGATGTAAAGCACTTTGAAGTTTGAAGTTTTATAAACTGCATCTATCCGTCTGTGCACGAGTGAAATACTGTTCAAATTAAGATTAATTTATTCAAATGTATTCTCTTTCCTGTTGGTTATTGTCAGTTCCTTTTTTGTCACTGCATTGTTCGACATATGAAATCATTTTTCAGCTTTTTGATTGATGATATCTGGATACATGCAGCATGATTTTGGCCTCTTTAGCAGTCTGATATTTGTCTCATAATCCTTTTAAAAATCTTCTAACTCTCTGACCTTCTTTATAGCTGACGGTGCTTTATATTCGCATTTGACCTCGTCGAGTCAAGTTCAATGGTAGAAGCCAAAATCAGTTTGTCTCAGAGGGCCGTAAAGAAAAGAACACCCTCCACCCTTAGACAGATGATTTGTATAAGGAAAATCTCCAAACACATTCATGGCAGTGTTTGTGATTGTGATTCAATGACGTCAGTGTTTAAGTCATTTTTCATGAAGTGTTTACATTGTTGTGTCTGTACGCTACAGCAGATACGTGGCCTCTTTCCTCTATGTTTACCATATTTGCTCACGGCTAATCCACACTTAGTAAAACGCGCCAGGGTCAGTGATACAGCTCCAGCATTATTAGAGCGACTGCAACGCAACCTGACCTAAATCCACATCAGTCACTGCTCTCATGGGACTCATTTTAGGCCCTTTATTCTGTGAATCCTGGCTCCCATGCGTCTGAGCTGCTGGCTGGATTTTAGATTGGAGAGAGTGTGTGACATTTCTAAGAATAACGGCTCTGAGCAAATTCCCAGACAGACGTTACCTGCGTTAGGGCGATATCCTGCCCTGCTGTGGTGAGGATAGGGAGCAGCAGACTGCTGGACTTCAGCCACAGCTCTCCTCTCCTGTTCCCACATCTCCACCTCAGACTCAGTGGTCCGGGAGCCCACGTCTGACACGTCACCTTCCTCGCCTTCAGTGCTGTTCCTGTAAGGTCGCCGCTGCCAGTTCTGGATGGCCTGTTTACGCAGGCCCCAGTTTCTTGAGCCACCGCCGCCACATCCAGGGGAGCGCTCGTAGCCCCCCTCACCCAGCCGGCACTGCATGTGATAGTACTGAGCCTCGGGACACTCCTCCATGGGATGCATCTCCACGCTGTCGCTGTCGTAACCTCCAGAGCCCTGCGAGACAGACTTGATCCTCCCTGATGCTCTGCAGAAAAAGAGAAGAAGAAGTGTGCAATGCATCATCATCATTAGATCCAATAACATGCCACACTGTATTGAACTCAAAAGTATAACCATCAACATAACAGCAGAGGGCGAGATGAGAAGATTCCTGACACTCTCATGTCTGTGTGGTAAATCTGAAGCTAAAGTTGATTAGCTTAGCATAAAGACTGGAAACAGGGAGAAGCTGCTAACGTGGCTTGCTCCAAATGTATGTTTTAAAACTCAAAAACCTAAAGTTACGTAACTACTGACTATTACCAATGACCAGCAACTACCAGAGACTCCAGGCCAAATGTACCCAGCCAAGAAATAGTCCCCCTTTGGTAAAACCACAACCTTAAATTTGTTTTCTTTGTTCCCCGTCCCTGTGTTTTATTTTGTAATTGCTGCTTTCTACTTTTGCTTTTGTTGCGTTTCCCACAAGTTTTTGCTTGTTCAGCCCTGATTAGTTTTCAACTGTGTCTCGTTATCCTGCCTTGACTTGTATATTTGTCTGTGAACTTCTTGGTTTCGGTGTCAGTTCGTGTCCACCCCTGTGTTTTGTCTTCAGGATCTTGTGCTTTTCTGGACCTTGCAACTCTCTAAGCTTTGTGTTATTAAATTATTTTTGGACTTCACAAACTCTCTTTCCTTCATTGCTTGCTTGGACAACCATGAGACTCTCTTTAACAGATTAAACAATATAGAAACATATGGAATGTATTATTTAGTGAGCTTTAAAGACAAGTCAAGGTTAGTTGTATAGCACCTGAATAAGCCATAAGCCATTTAAAGCAATAAAAACAAGCTATAAAAGAAGCACAAGATAACATAAAAAGTCACATGGATTTTAGATAAGTGAAAGAAAATAAAAGAGAAAATAACAGATTATTTAATAAATTGCAGCAGCAAACAAAAAAAAGTCTTTTACTATGATTTAAAAGAACTGAGAGTTGAAGCAAACCTCAAGGTTTCTGGGAGTTTTTCCAAATATGTGTTGCATGAATACTCGAGACAGAGTCGGGCTGGTTGTTTCCATTCCTAACTATAAAATAAGATAACCGTCTGATGCAGCTTCATAGTTAATAAAGAGATAAGAGAGTGGTATTAATCATCTCGTTTGAGTCTTGGAAAGAAAACACATTTAACAAAAAGTTAAACTTTAATATCTTCACGATGCACCATCAGCTCTGCTTTGAACAAACAGAACATCACAATCAAGCCTGAAGTGGGTGTTTGAAGAGCTCTTGTGTCTTTTGGCAGAAAATTTAATTTAGAAAACATTTAGCAGCCTCATGAAGAGCAGTTTGATCATCGCAATCAGTGCCACGCACATGCTTTTTACTTTATACCGTTTCTAATACAGATGTTTGTACTTTATCATTTTGATTCTTTGG
The DNA here is from genome assembly GCA_028641955.1 of Protonibea diacanthus. Lineage (NCBI taxonomy): Eukaryota > Metazoa > Chordata > Actinopteri > Sciaenidae > Protonibea > Protonibea diacanthus. Next base: position 6,323,638 of record CM053977.1, read on the forward strand.
AGTTAAATGCTATTTAATCAAACATAAAGATATAAAATCTTGCTCTGCTGTCCACCCTAACCTGAGTAACTTAGAGGTAATATTGGATTAATCCTCGTCGTTTGACACTCACGTTAAGCAGCTGATCAGATCTTGTTTTTTTTTCCATTCCTGCAATATCATCAAATTGAGCTCTGTAGTTTCGACTGCCGAGCTAGAGATGACTGAACATGCCTTTATCTCATTTCCTCTCATCACTCTGTCTGCTCTTGATCGTCTGCAGACAGTCCAGAATGCTGCTGCACGAGTCTTCACTAGGTCAAACAGGATTATCCCCTCATTTCACTGCTGCGCTTAGGATACAGTTTACAATCCTCACACTCGCATACAGAGCACTGCACGGCCATGCCCCTGCATATATATCTGTATTGCTTCACCCGTACTCATTGGCTCGCCTCCTCAGGTCAGATATACTAATTTGCTGTCTGTCCCACGCTCCCACCTTAAGACCCGTGGTGATCGAGCAGTGAACCTTTGGACTGCTCTGCCTGCATCCTTACAGTCTGCTGCTTCTTAAAGGGCAGCTAAAGACATACCTGTTCAGACAGGCGTTTGGGTAACCTGTACGCACCAGGTCACCTCATGAATTTCTGTTCTATTGTTATAATATGACCTTTTGTTATACACTGTATATTGCCCTTGTAAAAGCACTCTGTGACTTTGTGCTACACATATTTTACTTGCTTACATTTTCAGCACAGAGTAACATCCCTGAAGGTCCACTGAAGTAAACAGCAGCATTGGTATTTAATTTGACAGTAATGGATGCACTTCTGAAGCCAAATGAACCACAAATATGCGCTGAATGACTGACGAGGAACAGCTGCATTTCAGTGGATTTACAGGAGAATGAGGGCAGCTTTTGTACATACATACTGCTACAGCACTTAAAATAACCTCCCAACCAATACATCTAATGAGCGGTTACAAATATCAGCCTCCTCAAAAAGTAGGACATTTTTCTCTCGTTTCTCTTCATTTCTTCCTTCTCAGTACTCCCTCCTCTTTCTCACAGCATAATATGAAGATGAAGAAGCATCTGCATACATCATTTTAGGAATAAAAAGGAAAGCGTATCGCGGATGATACAGCGGGTACCACTTATCGGTTAGAGAAAAGGATGCACAGAAGAGGAGTTGAATGTTGCGCCACATACATGAACTGAGATTAATGCAGAAACCAAAACAGTGCTGCGTGTTTACAGTTTGAAGAATCCAAACTGGGTCAATGACAGACCTGTGATTTATTACAGTCACACAAAAAAATGTTTTGACAACATTAAGTCAATAATAGAGACATAATATGCAAGACGTAATGATGTGAATTGATCCCAATAATGACGAACTCATAATTAGCGATTGCTGATTAATGATTTCCAAAGTGTGTATGCAGAATGCAAAGTAGCATCAGAGAGTAAATATAAAGCGAGTCAATCATCATCAGAGGACGAAACCACCTCCTGTGGCTGCTTGTGTTACCTTAACGTATAGATCAATATAAAAAGGAGGCTTTACACTGTAAAAATTCAAATTTTATTATATAGAAAGCACTGAGTAGAAGCATATAACATATTACATATAAATTATATACAAAGTATAGATATTATGTAAAATAAGTGATGATTAAAGGGATATAAAATGTAAAAAAAAAAGCCGACACACATTGGCTAATGATTGATGCGTAAATATCTGGTGACGTCAGTGTCAATAAATCACTGAAACTCTTGCACATTAGACACATTTACTATCTAGTGGCAAAAATATCTTGATCCCTGATGAAGAACTATTAATAACCACAAGATGGATGGCGTGTGTTGTTGTCGGGTCACCATGTGTGTGCGTGTGTCATTTCATTGATGATTCAATGGGGAAGGCCTGACAGGTTCTGTGTGACGTCAGGTTAGGAGACACATTCACATACCAACTGGGAATGACAGTTGTGCTTGTCAGAGAATTATGCCACAGCCATGTGTCTGAAAATCTCCAGCAGGGACCCAGAAATACTTCAGTCACACCTCACGCAGAGAGACGTCCAACCTGCAGCTCACCGCTTCTGCTGAACGAGACTAAAAATGATCTAGTCCATCACTCGTCACACTGCTCAGTACTGTACTACATGATCGTGTCGTAATGAGGATGTCCAAGTGTCAAACAACATTCAAAAGGAGGAGACACGGTATTCTCTATGTTAAACAAACTACATGCAGTAAATCCGTTTTGTCTAAGCTGTAGGGCTGCAACCAAGCGGCACATTCAGGGCTATGAAGTGCCAAAAACTGCAGTTCCTCAAACGTCCACTTGAGGCTGGCTACAGGACGAGTCAATCTCCATAAGCCCCCATGTTAAAATGTCAAACTTCATGTCAAACATGTTTCAGAATGGTACAATAAACAGTTTTGGTCTCTATAGCTAACATTCCCATTCATGACAACTGGACTGAGGGTGAATTTTTATAGAACGGATGCGATGTTCAAGTTTTATACAGTCAATGGCTACAACTAATTAACTAATATTAATTATTTTTTTGCTTGTTTTGTCTACAGGCTAAAATATATTCAATTTACAACCATAACAAACCGAGAAAAGCAGCAACGCATCACATTTGAGGCTGTAACCAGCAAATGTTTGTTCATTTTGCTTGATAAATAACATATTTATTAAAACATTATCAGTTGTGAAAATAGTTGACAACTAGTAGATTAATCTAGTATAATCTTATCTAGTGTATGTATCAGAAACCTCTTATACAATGTGACTCTACTATTTAACTACAGTATAATCTCTGGATGTTTATTTTTGAAAAGACATAACATTATAGCAGGTTGTAACCGTGAGACTTCCACTGTTTTTAACCACTCTAACCAACTGCCCCAAGGCCAGGGGTGGCGAACACAGTGCGCCGTAGCTAAAAGCTTTGGGGCTCCACAGGTTCTGTTATATTTCCTCATCACTGACAGATTGTGTTATACTACCTCAGCTCTCACAAGGTAAGAAAAATGAGGTGCACCAAATTCATCTGACAGCAAAGAGCCACAAAACCTCCGGCTGGACCAGAACACCTTCTTTCTTTCCAAATAAATAAACTGACTGACAGAAAGACAGAAAGTCTTCCTGAAAAAATAAAATTATTCCTAATTAAGTATTATGGCAATTAAAAGCTCATAATCCTTTCTTTACTTCTGGATGATTAAGTGTACCATATCACAATGAACCTCCTTATGGTTCAGTGGTGGTTTACATTACATTTCAGAGGTGTGAAATCATCTGTAAATGTGGAACAGGCGCAGCTGACTTACCCCGTGCTGGGGGAGGAACGCCGGTCTGATACTTGGTACATGCCTCTTGTGCTCCCAGAGAGGCTGGAGTTTCTCTGCAGAGACACAAACATGCAGGCAGGAGGGAAACAAAGAGAAGTGTGATTAGTAAAAATGACTCTAATTAGACATGCCCTTAGCTCAAATGTTTAAGACTTGCCTGTAAAGAGTGGATGACAGCCTTAATGCAACATTAAATATATGTTCAGTATCGTTGTATCTTTTCCCAACAAAATAAAGAATAACTGACGATCAGTCATAGATCACCGTTATTGTGATCATTTTCCAGAGGGTGGCAGAGGAATTGGCCTTATGGTGGCACTACAAGACAGCTCAGGGGGAACAGGAATTTCCACAGCAAATTGCATGGAAATCCAGTGAGTGTTTAAAATACAATATCAAATGTTCAGCAAATTTTAAAGAAATCATTGCTGTGATATAAATTAATAATTTGTACAAAAGGTGGCAGGACTGTGTCAAATGGAATTCACTCTATACAGCATGAAAATACTCAATAATTCATTAGTTTTCATTGTCGTATGTATTTTTAGTGAAATGAGTGAAAAGTTTCACCTAATAGTGACACTACAGAAGGTCAGTGTGGTGACCCTGAAAGCTCAATGCACTGCAACTTAAGAAAATACATACAAACAGACAAAAACACAAGGAAATCATCATCAAACCAGCTTGTGAACAGATGCAAAGCATTGAGAGAACATGGTACAAAGTAGCACAGACAACAGGGCTGCAACTCAATTAATCTGTTCATTCATCTGGTCATTTTCTCGAATAATGTAGTTATTTGGCCATAAAATGTCAAAAATGGTGAAAATTGTTGATCATTGTTTTCCAAAGCTTCAGGTGACGTCCTCGAATGTTTTCTTTTGTCCACAAAGTAAACACATTCAGTTTAAAGGACAAAGGAAAATATTCACATTTGAGAAGCTGAAATGAGAGAATTTTTTTCTTTGAAAATGAACAACTAATCCATTAATCGACGAATAGTTGCAGCTCTAACAGACTAGAACAATGGAAACTTTCCAGGGGATGCTAAAAAGTGGTGAACACACCAACACACCACCAACAAAAACCCTTACATTTTAATTCATTTTCCAAAATCTCTTACGGAAAGCTGACTTCACATGTGGTCTGTGTTACTTGCAGTGTCTCTGTATTTGATTGTGTTTTCTCACATTGCAGCATGTTTTCTAAATGCCGTGCATGTGTTTGGTGCAAATTGGTGAAGCTGTTGTTTTCATTTGCTCGAGTTTTGCCTTTTTGCATGCGTTTCAGGGCCACCGTAGGTCAGAGAGGGGGACCAACATCTTTAGGAATCATCCACAGGGGATCATAAATATTCATGACAAACTTCCTGGCAATCTGGCCAGTAGTAGTCAAGATATGTTGCTCTTGACCAAAGCATTGGATTGACCAATCAACCAACATTTCCATCCCTAATCCCTCCCTCCAGCAACACATAAACCCTCTGCATCTTCCCTACTCTACCCTACTAAAGATGTGGTTGTAGCTCTGAAAGCAGGTGAGATTTTTTCAAGAGTATTTAGCTGTGGGTGTGCAGCCTGACTCTCGCTCTCTCTATATTTGCCTGAGAGCAAAATCCTCCTAGTCACTCTTTCATACAACCACTCAAAGCTGCCTGTGCATTGAAGTATGCTGTGTGTAGTGTTTGCACGTGTGTGTGTGTGTATGTATCTATGCGTGTGTGTGTGTGTGAAGTAGTGCCAGGTGGAACTCTGTGTACCAGACTGGCGACGTGCCACAGAGGGAAAATGTGCACAAACACAGACACTGTCACTCCCTCTCCCTCCTCTCTCCCTCTTTCTTTTTTCTCTGCTTCTACTCACACAGCTTGTTTCTGGCCTCGTGCCAGTAAAAATGGACCATGGAGGAAACAAAAAAACAAAACAAAAAAAAAAACACCATCCATGGCTGTCTTTCTTGGCCAGCATGCAGTGAGGGCAGAACAAGCACAAATCTCCGGATGGAGAAAAATGCATTCATCAAAAAACTAAAACTCCAATCTGGTGACCTAAGTCTGCACTTAAACACAAGGTGTAAAAAATTATGAAACACTGACTGCATTAAAGCATCAGTGTCCACTTCCTTAGATTTAACTAGAGAAATAGAGCAGGAAACAAGTCATCCGTCCTTCCTCTCGCTGTCAGTCCTAAAATACCTCTGTGGCTCTAAATCCTGTCTCCTAGGAGATGAGGGCGACCTCGCTGATGCCGTGACAGAGGGATGGAGAGCGAGGTCGTGACGTGAGGGTGTGTGGTTGGCTGGGTGACATCTCTGGGCTTCCCTTGACAGTGTAACAAGGTGCCAACCAGTCTGTGATTCCACACTTGTACTTGTCATGTTGATTATTCACAGTCCTACAATGTGCAAGCATGAAACTGACTGATGTTTAAATCCACAGAGAGGAACGTCTAAATTTAGGGTGGCGGCGTTTCAGGTCAATCACAAGTCAAATGGTTTCATAATTTAGCTTAAAGAAGCGAGAGACAAAACTTTATCATTTGGAAATTTCTTTGCAGCAGCTTTACAAAAGAGGTATCACATTATTTTCTGTAACTGAGTCGAGGATGTCAAAAATATCTTTGCGTTCGGTGATCTGAGGAGAATCTCTGTTCTCTGCTCTCATAATGAGCGAAAACAGCGTGTTTCTCTCGGGCAGATCTGTGCCACGTTACATCTAATTCAAAATCATGTTGGAACCTTCACCAAGAGGAAGAACTGGTTTCCATGGCAGCACACAGATTTATGCAACGAAACAGGTCGCCTCTTTTTTTTTTTTTTTTCCTTTCCAAAAGGTGTTGGGTAATAATTTCAATAAGTGACATTTTTAAGAACAGAACTGCTTTTTACATTTTTATCATCGTGTAATGGGACAAAGCAGAGGAGGAGGAGAGGAGGAGCGGGGGGCACAATGGAAGCTGCAGAGAGCCTGCAGACAAAGAGCTGATCTCCAGTTTCCGGAGCACGAGGCTGCTTTTTATGCGAATACACTCTGTGGTTGGGATGTCGCCTGCTGCAGAGCTTTGCTGTTTCCTCTGTTTTGATGCTGAATGCAAAGCAGACGAGGATCAAGCCTCTAGTTTCACTTTGCTACAACAAAGTCCTAACTTTATGTCCCAATGACGGCTGAGCATCACTTGATTGCCAAACAAAATGCTGTAGATACATACGCCATATGGCCAAAAGTATCTAGACACCCAGTTGTGGCTGTTTTCAGGGTTTGGGCTCGCCTGTTTAGTTCTAATTAAAGGAAACCTTACACGTAACGTGACAATAGTGTACTTCTAACTTTGTTTCTGTTTAAACATGACAGAGTTCTTATGCACAAAGCCAGGTCCATGAAGAAATAAATTTCTAAATTTGGCCTGCACAAAGCTTTGACCTCAACCCCATCAACACCTTTGGGACTTAACAGAAAATGCAAGCCAGATAAACATCAGCGCACTAAGATCACTAAAGTGTTTGTGGCTGCAGCCAGGTCCCAAAATCTTTTAAAACATAAATACCCAGCAAAGAGATGTTTAACATCACATATCAAGCTGTCATGTTTGGATGTCCACATATTTTTGGCCAGGCAGGCTTATCAGCCAGTTTATCAAACTGCAACTGAGAAAAATTAAAAATGTTACGCTGGACCTGAAGAAGTAAAACACTCGAGTATCACTCAGCATCAGGGATATAAACTAAACCTAAATGCTTATAAAAACCCGTCGAAGCACACATTTCACATCCATTCCTTCAGGTTATAAAAAACATCTGTGTGAGGCTGGATTAAAAACCTGCTAATATAGTCAACAAGAAGGTAATGACTGACTGATTCCTGGAACAGGAGGCACAACAAATGAGCTAAATTACTTTAAAGACATCGAGTGCACGCTCACAACACATTTACATAAACACTCCTGATCCACTTTTCGACTAACAAACCTCGAGCTTGTAGATTTAATCTAAGACCTCAAATTAAACACAAACTCATGTATCCCATTTCATTTTCATCCAATCCTCCTGAATCATCTTGTATATTGAATTTCACCTGCTGGTGTATGAATAAATTGGAAAAGTCTGTGACAGATACTGCGCTCTTGAGCTCTGTAAAGAAGAGCAGACTTGTTGTCTTGAACTTAAAGTCTATTATGGGTTTGACCTGTGATGCTTTACAGGGAGATTACTCAATGTAATCAATGCTTATTCAAAAGCTAAAAGCTGCTGTGTCAAGGACTGTGGGGAAGCTGGAAGCAGCACTCAGAGGAGTTTTAAAGTGCAGCCTTGGGTGGTAAAACAAACGATACATGCTTATGAAAGAATCAGTGTTAGGAAATAACGTTAAGTCAGCGAGATGCACAAATCAGCCGTTGGATTTATTATGTGACACTGTCACAAAATCAGACCTGAAACAGCTGATATGAGTTGAAAAGTCCATTTTTATGTGTGTGTCTGTATCAGGCTCAATTCAGCGTTTTATAACTATGTTGGCACGACATACGCTTAACGCGCGCTGCAGTGTGTTCAGTGTGCAGCGACCCAACAACGCAACAGCAGACACAGGTCACGAGAGCCTCACCTGGCGTCCGTTGCCCTTCGAGGCCTGGAGGCTGCAGCGTCCCAGGCTGCCGTTCGGCGTGGTGCCACAGCTGCTGATGATCTGCAGCTGTTTCTCGGCGCGGTCCGCTCGGTCCAGCAGCTCCTCGATGAACTGCTGTAGCCGCACTTTGGCATTGGCTTCACGTGCCGCCGTCTCCTGAAGGAACTGGTCAATTTGGGCCACTTCCCTGAAGGCAGAGGGGAGGAACAGCAATATTAATGGTTACAGTCTTTAAAGTAGGGAGTGTGCTCTCTCTCTCTCTCTCTCTCTCTCTCTCTTATAGTTTATTTATTAATTTGTCTCATCAGGGGGCAAACTGCAGATCTACTGCACCTCGTCTGAGGCGAGTATGTGCAGTTTAGATTGTTTGTGTATTAAACAAATGGTCCTTATGCGACTCCAGGACACTTTTTTTCTTTTTTTTTAAAAAAACCTCTCGCATTCACACCAGCTGTCGCCCTGCCCTTTTTTGCATAGAGACTACACACTCCAAGGGTTGGTGACAGAGATAAATACACTGTAAAAACACAAAGGAAGAGAGAGAGAGAGAGAGAGAGAGAGAGAGAGAGAGGGAGAAAAGAGGAGTAGAGGGTGAGAGAGCAGCTGGATATTTATACAACCTCAGGCACAGCGGGGCCAAGTTCCCGTCATTTTAGGGGACAGTGTGTTACTCAGAGGCAGAGGCAAACAAACCAGGAATTCAGACAGTGTTAGTAGTTGTCTGCAGTCTGCTCAGCATACTGTTAATATCTGCCGTGCCCTGCAGTGATTTTGTTCAGTGTCATCTGATCTAAAATGTTCAGACGCGATTAGTCACATCATATTAAGTCAATAAGTTTAAGCTTGGATTATGAATTATATAAGCAGCCCCTCATGTCCGACACCAATGAGCGGCTTCTGAATTGATGGGGACTCGCACTGACTTGGTAAATCAGCCACAGGGAACTTTAAAAGTTAAACCAAAAATAATGAAAATGGAAAATGTTATTGATCACTTATATCTGGCACAATGAAAAAATACGTATATTAAAAGAATAATGCCACTTCTGTCCTCTTACAGCTCTGTTCATCCTTTAAACCTGCAATAATTGTTTTGTTTGTTTTTTTTTTTGGCCACTTGGTGGCAGCAGAAACAAATTGCAAACATAACACTGACATATCGTCACCTTTGAAGTCACAGATTTACACATCCTGCAGTTACTGAGCAACATTCGCATTAATTTGCAGTCGTGTTTCTGGCCACCTGACCGACGTAAATCCAATATTCACTCTCTTGTAGCTCTGTTTTTGGTCTCCACCAACTCCTGAGAGAAATATCTCTCTCTTTAGCTGCTAAATGCTCCGCTATGTTCACCAGCTAGCCGCTAACTGTGTTTGTCAGCCTTTTTCGTGCTAAGTAGGCAGTGCACAGTAGGTTTTTGGAGCCTTTTTCACTCTTTGCTGCAGCCAAAACATCTCTATGAGAGCGATGAGAGTAAATAATGAACTGAAACTCACTACGAAGCTCTTTAAAGCAGGAGGGGAGCTGCAGATTCAGGTGAAAAATCATCATCACTCATTAAATTAGAGTGTTGATTGCTTTGGTCTGACCAACAGTCCAAAACTTTCCATATATCCTTACGTTTGAGAAGCAAATGTTTAGCGATACAGACAAATCATCCATTATCCTTATTGTTGATCATTTTCTGTTTCAGCACTACTGTTCACAACCAGATAAACCTTTTCGTATCTGAATATTTCATCACCATCTGACCCAACATTCTGCACTCCCTTTCCTACAAAACTTTCTTTTCTCTTTTTATGCCTATTAATGCAAAAACTGTCTCCACATGGGACTTCCACAGTTTCCAGAAGTTGCAGACATCCTCCGGGTCTTTTTCTTTCCTTTATGTCTCGCTGTTTGTGTCCTCATGAACAGCCTAAGCCTCTACTGCCTAAACAACGCAGTCTGGAGAGCTTAACAAGAAAATTCAGACATCTGACCTTGACAAAGCCGAAGGAACCATTAAAAGGTTCAGACAGACACTGCAGACGGGGAACGGGGACATAAAATCGGTGTTCTTCTAGTTTAAATAGGTTTGCTCTCATGAACTAAATCGAGCCGCTCATCAGGATGGATACTTTTATGTCCAACTAATGTCAAACATGTACCATCACTAGACCACAATACAATACAGAGTCCATCTCAAAGCACTAACAGTGAATTTTCTTGAAATGGGGGCATTCTGAGATAAAAATAGTTTGTCGTCTGGCACAGTTAACTTTTCTTATCCTCGGGCAAAGATTACAAAAATATGACTCCAAATTTAGTCAAGGTGTTTGACTGTACAGGAGAAACAAAAGCACACGTGCTGATCAGATCTGTGAGTAAACAATCAGTGAACCAGCCAGTGATATCATAAATGAAGTGGCTATAACTTCTCTTCCGTGATCAATCTGCTTTAGAGTTTGTGTCTTGGTAATTGCTCATAATGTCAGATAACGTGATTTTTATCTACTTTTTAAAGAGGCCCATTACTGTGCGCTGGCTCCAGCAGCGAGCAGAGACAACATGAAGTATGTGTGTGAAACTCTTCCGTCCATCTCATCCTCATCAAAGTGGAAAAGAAAAAAGAAAAAAAAAGGAATTTCAACCTCCAGCCCACACATTAGAAACATTGTATCAACTGTGATCTCTCAGAGATAAACTAAAGATGCAGGCTGTGAACACAACATTAAGATCTCATCACCATATATTGTTGTTATGGTGAAAAGCAAACACTTGTCTATTTATACAGACAAACAGCAACCATGATGTTCTTTTAGAGGCATTTTTCTGATGACTTGGTGATCCAAGTCCAATATTCACTTTTTCCTTTAAAGCTCTGTTTTGACAACAACTTTGGGGTTCACATTTTTTGGAAAGAAAATGTTTTCAGTCCGTTTCTCTGCAGAACACAGAGGACTCGGGAGAATCAACACAACAGGAACACGTCGGCGTGTGTCAGCGTTTTCACACTGCTGGCACTGCCGCACTGCCACTGCTGGACTGCTGAGGGTCAAACACGTAGGACATTTCAATAATACAGCTCTGTTTTTGGTCTCTACCAACTATTTCTACACAGTCACAGTCACAGCAGACGGCGGACGCCCAACAATGAGCTCGGTTCTAAAATGAAGTCTTTCCTTGCCACTGTCCCCAAGTGCTTGCTCATGGAGTGAACTGTTGAGTCTCTGTAGATAATATTATAAAGAAAATGGTCACGATCGCTCTATATGTAAAGTTTCATGAGTTAACTATTGTTATGATTTGGTGAAATATAAATAGAACTGACTTATTATCTCCTAAATGCTCCACTAAGTTCAACGGTCGGTCACTAACTTTGCCTGTCTGCTGTTTCGTGTATAGCTTTACATCTGGAAGTGGCTGCTGACAAGAACAGCGAGGCTGAACCAAAACAGTAAAGTTAAATAAAGGGTGACTGCAGAGTTGAGTGATATTCCTCCATGGGTTCATCGCCCTTTCCACATCACACACAGTCGTGTAATCCTTTGTTAATATATTCATGAGTGCAGCATTAAGCACTCATCGTCATCCACTTTACGCTTCCATCTTCTTGTGCATTTATTTCTCTTTTATAATTCCTCTTTAAAAAAAATCTAATTTGTGTTTCAGTGTTTCTTTGCTGTGTTTGTATTTCCGTGTTATTTCCGATTCAATATGTAAAGCGATTCCTTTCCTTCGTCTGAATAAACTTTGCCTAAAGGAAGAGAAAGAATGATGGATGGCTGAACTATGCAATGATAGGAATATTATAAGCTTTGGGCAATATAGACACAATATTAGGTTTCTTAAATAATCAGATTTATGTAAAGTTAACATCAAAACTCACACAGCATTGGAGAGAATAAAAATCCGAACTTCCTGCTGCCCGATCATGCAACAATTTTTAGGCACTGTGAATGAATGCAGACGATGTGTGGTGGAAACGCTCGTGCCAGCATGACACGCAACATACCATGATTTATCCCACTGTACATGATGCATGTCATTACGGTGCACAATTAATGAGCCCAGGTATCACTTATTTTGATTTAATGTGTTGAGCTGTATCTAATGTAATGTATGATTAAGCAGCCTGAAGTGAAAGTTTGGTCTCATTATTCAAGTTAATAAACGGAGAACAATGACTGAGCACTGTTTTGAGTTCAGCCTTCAGCATAATAACATATAGCTATCTAACAGCAACTATTAATAGAGTAGCTGAGCTCGGCTTGTATGCGCCATACATCATTCCAATTGTGTTTTGGCATGCAAATAGTAATGCATATGTAATTTGTCTTTGTTAATTATTCAGCTAAATCAGATTCTCGTTGTTGCAGGAAACGGATCCCGTGGGGAGAAACATGTTGGAAGCGACACAGGAAAGCCTCTCCTTCTCTTTCTTTGTGCGCAAGGAAGAAATGCACGAATGCACCAGACTGCCTGGCAGCCTAACCGCTCGTCCTTATGGAGAAGGAAGGGAATCAGGAATTTGATCGAAAGACCGAGATAGATGTGTTGGAGGGTGGGCAGAGGGGGAGAGAAGGGAAATAAATATCTTCACCAGAACCCAGGAGACACGCGAGGAGAAAAGGGGTGAAAGCTGAACTGAAGAGGAGAGAAAAAACTGGAGGACTGAAGCTGATAAAAGCCTGTGAAGAGAGGGGAATAGGCACAAAGACTGGGATGGGAAAAAAACACTGCAGAGGCTAAAGCAACAGACAGCAAACAGAAAATCTGCAGTCATGTGGAAGCAGAAAGCACGGGAGGTTTGACAGAGGAGGGGAGAGAAATGGGATGTGGCTGCTTCCTGTTGTCAATCCTAATCTGAACACACACATTCAGATGTACACACACACACACATACTTCACTCTCACAGCATGACTCACACCTCAGAAATAAAGCCTCAAGGTGATAAACATGCCCGTGTGTTTACCGGGACGGTGGGGGAAGCTAGAAAAGGCAGGCCGCCATCTTTTCTGGGGTGATGAACGTACAGGTCGTTAGTCTGGGGCATAATTCAGAGAAAATGACTCGGTGGTGGTTCCATGCTGGATCAAAACGTCCTCGTAACACCGATTCATGTTTGTGGGTGAGGGGAAAGCACATATTCGTGACCCTCATGCTCACAGTTTGTTGACAGAGTTTCGTCTCCTCTCTATCTTTGTTTCCATCTCTCGCACCCACACACTCAACCTCCAGATACAGACTTAACAAGGCACAAATAAACTTTACAAGTCATATTTTCTACAGTAAGTCCAGCTTCAAATACGGAAACTGACCTTGTAAAAACACGGAACTTAAAAGAATAACATAACATTTGTTCTTATTGCTTTATTTATAACATCTCTGTTTGCTTTCTTACCAAGAGTTAGGTGTGGGATTGATGCCACGGAGCGAGCAGCTGGTTAGCTTAGCTTAACATTAAGACTGGAAACAATCGGAAACAACTAGCCTGACTGTGCGCAAAGGTAAGAAAATCCGCTAAGCAACACCCGCAAAGCTCAACAACTAACACATATCTTGTTTGTTTAATCTGCATAACATACACATATATAAAAATGAGTGTTAATGTGAGGTTATTAATTTCTTGCAGATATGATATTTGTACAGCTCACAAGTAGGTAGTGAATCTAAAATATAGCTTTATTTTCTTCTTATACTGTCTTCTTCAGGTCATCCGATACTGTGTTTATGTTAAAGGTCTGTTGTGAAGGATTTAGTGGCATCTAGTGGTGAGGCTACAAGGTGCAACCGACTGAATACTCCTTCCCCTACGGTGCAAAACTAAGGTGGCTGCAGAATGCTAAAACTAAATCTCGATCTAGAGCCGGCGTCTAGTTTGTCCGTTTTGGGCTACTGTAGAAAAATGGCAGTGAAACATGTCAACATGAAAAACAGAACAATTCTTACACAGAAAGAAAACATTGTTATGAACATTATATTTCTGTTCATCCAATAGATCCTCCTAAATATGACAAACTGGACGGTACCAGTGATCTTACCACACTGTATTATGGTCAAAGCCTCAAATCTAAGTGAACTCATAATATCAGGACCAAATCGTTCATTTCCACTGAAATAATTGACTTGACGAGGAACTCAGCGTCTGGTATGTAAATATAGTCATCAAATACTGATTAATTGAAAATAATTAACTGGCGACTTGTCCAGTGTGTAGCCCGCCTCTCACCCAATACCAGCTGGGATTGGCTCCAGCCCCACCGTGACCCTGACACCGACAAGTGGTTACAGAAAGTGGATGGATGGATGAATGGAAGTAATTAATTGATTAAATCTATTTCACTTCCGACATATACATGATCACCATGAGTAATTTCACTGAATACCAATGACTAGATAACACCAGACTCCTCTGAGCCTGTATAACAGCTGATATCAGTTTATTGTAGATATATAAGTTATTTAGAAACAGATGGCATTTAACAGTGCACAGAACAGAAGCGACTATTTTTCAACGGTAGCTCGGCAAGCTACATATTTCCTTAATGTTCACATGTTATGTGGTCATCATGTCTTTCAGCTCATCGTTTAGACGCGCAGACAACAGACTTGAACGCTCTGGTTCACGCTCATCACTCTCGTTCCAGATCTCCACCATCTGTTTAGCACCAAACATCATACAGACAAAGAGCACAGTGGAGCTTTCAGCAGCTAAAGAGCCAGATGTACGCACAGTATATCTCAGGAACAACACTGAAGAGAGGGAGCATTGGACTGCAGGTTAGACTCCCGGGGGATCCTGTCCTATCTGCAGCCATCATATTGTTACACACTTGCAATTGATCTGTATGTACTGAATTAAATATACACAAGCTCTAGTGCAAACAATGTGCCTCAGTAAATACAAAACAGTTGAGATACAATCAATAGCATGATTAAAAAGACGAAGGGCATTGTGTGACATTATAGTTTTGCCATACATTCCCCCTGAGCACACAGACAACAAACACTGGTCCTGATCTCAGCTGCTTTCACCCTTCAGACTGGAATACGTAGCTTGTTTTCCTGATATGCGTTTAAAATCTGAAGGCGTTTAAAGTTTCACGTCCAGTCTTGCTAAATTTAGGCCTTGAGATCTTACAAACAACAATCCGAGCTACATTTTTTTTATCAAACAAATGAAAATGGACCTCGATAAATGTCCTACAGCATGCGCTCGAGAGAAATAATGAACAGCGAAACCGACCATGCTTCATTTCTCTGCCACTTAACAGCCATAACGAATAGTCTAGAATAGCAAAGACATCCAGCTGTAACAGTAAAGATTAATAAGAAATGATCTCCTGAAGGATTCTGTTTAAATGTTAATTATAATCACTGGTCAGCCTCCTTTCACAGTTGTCATCGTCTCTGGCCATTAATTCAAAATTATGCCTCATTAATATTTAAGAGCAGAGATGATTGACTGAAAGGCCCACATGTGGAAGACGAGGATGTTGCATGAATACGAGCTTTCTCTGCCGTAACAAAGGACCGCTGCCCGCGTGTCGCTCTGTTTTGACGCCTTGTTTTTTTTTTTTTTTTCTAAGACAGATTCAGTAGGCTGCATTGTGTCATCATGTCATAATGTCACACATTTGTATGCATTACACAAAAACGCACAAAGAGAAAGGCGGCGTGAGGAGATGTGTGGGGATTATGGCTACATGAGAGGAGATGTGACGCAGGCGAGGATGAAAGGGTGAGAGGAAAGGAATGATGAAAGAGATGCAGGCTGAAATGTACTATTCTCAAAGCATGACTGGTTCCCCAAGAAACCACTAATCCAGGTCTCGGGCTCCGATCAATCAGGAGAAAGTAAATATTTTATTGTAGCTCAAAAAGTCCCTCTTAAAATCTAAACTCCAATTTCAAATTACGAAGGCTCAGTCACCCGGAGATACAAGAGCGATGTGATGATGCAGAACGTTTCGATATGGATGACGGAAAGGGATTATGGGAGAAAAGGCCACCTGAAATTCAGCTGAGAGTAAATCTGTCCGCAAATGGAATGATGGAAGATGAAAAAATATAAAAGCAACTGAAAAATACTGCATGGAAATGTGTTAAGTGGGGATTCAAATCTTTGAATATCTAAAAATATACATATATAACAGTCTTTAAATATATCCAGCATCATAAAATAGTGAAAAATGTCTATCATAAGTTACCAGAGCTCAAGATTATTGCTTATTTTGTCTGACCAACTGTCCAAAACTCTGAGATATCCAGTTTACAACGATATAAAACTGAGAAAAGCAGAAAGTTTTCACATTTCAGAAGCTTGTACCAGAACATTTTTGTTTGAAAATGTACTTAAATTATTCATGAATCGATCGAATGAAGCGACTGATTTGTTTTTGACCATCAACTCGCAGATGAATTGTCTAAAGGTCTCCGTAACGTCTATCGTAGACGTTTGTAAGGCATACAGGAATTTCATCCTAGCGGCACTCGTTCAGGTCCATGACAGCTTGACAGCTCAAAACCAGAAAAAACAAAACAATCATGACAGCATTGTCTCAATATCAGGTTTCCACTGAAGAACCACACACATACTGACACTAACCCCCCCACTAGTACATCCTCCAAGCGTCTTACATTCCTATAATAAGAGTCCATCTGCTCACTTTGTAACAATAGTTAGTTCAACCTTTCATGTCAGTCTGAGGAAAATGAGAGAGAAGAGAGACGTGTCCACTCAAAGACTGGTTGCATCATCCTTCCTGCTTTCCTTTGTGATCAAACGTTTCATCCAGACTCAAGGACACACACACACGTCAGTGTCTTCCATTTAATGATACAGCTCATCAATCCTGCTAACATCCACACACTACACTATATATTATCTAATATCATGCAGAACACTTTGTCGTTATAAGACACTTCATATCGCTGCTTCAAATCTGAATGCAGAGTGTCTACGTACGTACATATAAGTCTCTCTTATTAGAGCTCTACATTGTGCGTTATAGCCTTAATATATCTAACTGCAGAAATGCAATCATGGCAAGTGAGCGCTGTGCGCACGTCACAATGACGTGACACGTTATAATTGTGCAGAATTCCAGGAAATTTCCAGTTAATAAATTCTGCATCAGTCGTCCAACAACAATTCACTGGCTTACGTGAGATCTGTTCCCTCAAACATGGACAAATATTAGTCTACTGTCTTGTGCTTTTAACATATTTTCAGACATTTTAACATCTAAATTAAAACAGAGACCCTTTATTGCAGGTGTCAAACTAAATCTCAGGTCCAAATCCTTCCACATTCTTAGATGTGTTGCAGATCATGTTCTTACTCTGATTTCTTTTCATTAGAAAGCCCTCAGAAGTCTTGCCGTGCTAATACTGGCTCACACTCGCTCTCAGACAGTGCCGTTAATGAGGCGAGTTCCCTCTCTGCCCTGACGGCTTCGCTTTGCATTCAAGATTGCTGCTCGGTGAAAAACGAGCTTAGTTTTTATGAGGGAGACACAGTGACGGCAAATAGCGAGGCTCCTCCATGTTCTGTGGTGCCTTAAGAGCTTTCAGCTTCCTCCCGCTGAACGGGGCCACTCTTACTTTATCATAGATGGTTGCGGGAATAAATCAAGCCTCAGGGTTTAGGCCTACTGCAGCAACTATGTGTGCTGCATATGATATGAAACCCTGACAGGGGTTTTCTCTGTACTGCTCTCCTCTCTTTTCTATACAGAGATCATGAACACCTGCACAGTTTAATACAAACAGCTGCAGTACTGCAACGCTTAGCCCTCCTCTCTTACTACAGTATAAGTGGGTACAATACAAATCACAATGTAATACACTCTGACACAACAATGACAAAATGTACGGCTACAAGAAATTACCATAATAATCACCTTTCTGGTACAATCTTAACAAAAATGGGACATTATAAGCTTGTTGTAGGGCTGCAACTAATAATTATTTAAATGATCTGTTACTTTGCAGATTATTTTCTCAGTTAATTGGTTTGGTTCAGTCTCTAAAATGTCAGAAAATCATTAAGTACTCATCAAAATGTCCTAAAGCCAAAGGTGAAGAGGAGCAGGAGTAGAGCATGTGTGTATGTTTCTATTAAAGGTCTTTAAAATCACATTCTTGTTCAGGATTAATAGAAAATAAGGCCAGTTTTAGCAGGTTTACTTTAAGGTTTCAAATGAAGAGACACCTGGCCTTTATTGACCTTTTTATATATTCATTGTGGGGTGTGTCCTAACTGGGTAACCGGGATACCAGATGGGAGATTAGAGTCATTCAAAAATGTACAAAACAAAGAAAGATAGCAAATAAATGAACAGAAAATGAAGGCAAACATGTTTATTGACTCAAATGAAAAGTAATCTCTACAGAGGACGTGGAAATGAGGATGAAATTGTGCAAAATTATATCCAGTATTAGAAATTTTGGTGCACTTATGCACCCAGAACTCATTTTAAACATCCACAATAATACTAAAAATATATCAAGAAAAAACCTGTCAAGAATTCAACAGCTTGTCCATGTTTTTACCTTGAGTATGCCCCACTACTGTAACGCTGTCTTTACACGTCTCTCTACAAATATCGATCAGACAGCTGCAGTTGATTCAGAGTCCTCACTGAGACCAGGAGAGTGGATCACGTCACTCCACTTCTCAGATCCACACGCGGTTTGTCAAAAACTGATGTTAAAATATGACGTTTGCTTTTAAAACACTGAATGGTTTAGGACCAAAATACATTTCTGATCTGCTGTTATGCATGTTACGTACCGTCCAGACCTCTCAGATCACCTGTATGATGTTTATGAATATTCTAGTCTACATTAATATTTTATTCTTGCGCTGCATGCTTATAGATTACCTCAATAACTTCAGTTCAAATTCAATTTTAGGGTGACATCTGTGCGGGGACTACAGATGGCGCTTCTTGGCTAACTGTGGCACATTTAAAGCAATGTTTATTAATGCGCTGCCACTGATAAATAAACCAATTCACAAAAAGATGAAGACACTAATTCATAAACAATCATTGCTGCAGTGCGCCTCCTTAATGATGCCCAGAAGATATTCATTTTTCTATCACAGGAAACAAAAAACAGCAGTGACTCAGTGAAACTGAGAAGCTGGGACGTGGACATGTCACCTTCCTTTATCGACTGACTACAATAAACAACTAATTATTTCTCTAACTTGTTCAAGGGCTGAATTACTGTACTGCAAATATTAGTGGCAGATGTAAGTGATACTGTATCACCCCCCCTGCACATCTCAGACTAGCTTTTCCCATGAGAAACGACACAATTAGGTATTAAAAGACCAGCGGCTGATAATCTGTCTGCCACTGGAGCTCGTGGTGTTATGACCTCCTGCAGGAGCACTAAGTGAGGCCAGGCATCACTTCCAAGTATGAAGCAGACCACAAACTTCAATACGGAGTGTTACAGACAAGTTAATTAGAAATAACTCTTCAAAATCATCTACCAGAACAATAATAACACAACTGGCGTATCATCGATTGTAATAATTTACTAAATTAAACTAAATAAGCTGTGCGTCATCAAGCAATCATTAATGGCTGGAAAGATTATAACAATATTCAACATATTTCTGAGGCAGACACAAAATGAGTCTTTTTTTCCTAATGTGAGTGAATCTGCAGCACTCTGAAATGAGGAAGATAATCGTCCCACCATTTTTCATTTCTCCTCAGGCTCCAGTTTTCTGCTGATTACAGCTGCTCTCATTTATTCCAGCTGCTATTAAACCACTTAACAGCCACGCCACGAGGAACTCTGTTATTCACTCAGCTTTGACTGCTACAGTGTGATGTTTGTCAGTCATGCATCATGTACTTTCAGTGACTGGTGCAGAGCATGCACTGTGTATTTTGTGAGTACTTGTTATTGGTGAATGAATTCTGCTGCAAACTAAACTACACCCTGATTATAATGAAGGAGAAATCTTCTCTGTGCTTTTCATTAAAATTTACAGCGTTTCTGAGTGCAGAATAAATTATATTCTCATGCATAGCACTGCTAGCAGCAGGAGCCAGCTCGTAGGAGTTTCCTCTGGTTGCATAGCAACTCACAGTGAGGTGACTTGCATCTTTAGCATTTGACACCGCTGATGTACAACGTGATGCAGATCTCCTTGAAAGAGTTTCACAGACGCTGCAAAGTCACTCGTGAGTATCAAAGCTTTTCTTTCTTTCTTTCTTTCTTTTTTTAAAAAGAAATCAGCTGAGTGTATAAGGTTGTTAGGCAGCCATGTTTGAGCCAATAAGCTGCTCTGTGTCTGTTAACAACTGCTTAGTCATCAACCCTGCTGAACATTCACCGACTGTGATGCTCTTTTTCCACCTCAGACCGACTCTGTATTTTAGAGTCTGAATAAGCTTACTGTTTCACTGCCAGCTTCTCCTGAGAGAGACGGAGACAGAAAGTGTGTGTGTGTGCGTGTGTGTGCATGTGTGTGTATCTGTGGGTGTGTGTGAGGGAGAGGCTGGACTGCTGCTGGCATAACTCGGAGGCAGTCACCCAGCCCAGGCAGGGATTTTAAAAGTATGAGTGCGAGAGTGACCTTCCCAGTCTGACGCTGCCAGGTTTGGGGAACATGATCACAGCTACTGTAACCTCTACAACAGAGGTGAAGGACTACACAGAAGAAAAGCACACTTCTCCTCTGATCCTTCGACCCAATTAAAATGCTTTGCATCATTCCTATCACAAGATCAGCCAAGTCAGCTGCTGACTCTGTCTGACTATGTGATAAGACTTTATTTTGTTAAATTATGGTGGGTATTTTTCCTGTTACTTAACAATTTTAAAGCAACATTGTGTAACTTTCTACCATAAAATAACAGGTATAAATCATGGTGATGCTACACTGATGTATAATCAGGTAAATTATGTGTCTGCCATTCTTACTCTGTTTCCTCTATGCATATTTCTGCACTATGTAGCTTTGTGGTCCAGGTACGGTCACCCACAAGAAGAAGGTAATGCTTTAGGGCACACCACCGGATCCTCCGGCTGTTCTGCCTCAACTCTCTGTGATTTAAAGAGTTTCCTGATGGACAGTAAACCATACTGCTATGAACTATAGCTGCTGTTAGCTAATGTTAGCTCAGTTTGTCAGCAAACTGTGAACTCAGAGCACCGAAGGACTGTTAGTGTTTGTACCAGAGGTATTTTGGACCACCAGGAAAAAGAGGAGGTTTTCAGGCTTAGGGTGCAGAGCCAGTGTTGTGCAAGAACCTGAGCTGGGCAAGCAGGCAGTGACTGAGAAAGACAGGAGTAAATCTGGGACTGACTTTTAGTCGTTGGCGAGAGCTTTGTGAAATAAAAGGCTGAAAGACAGACGCCGAGCTGGGCTTCTTGCTGTTGGACCAGTAAGTAATATTAGCTAGCTGCTATGTCTTGATGTTTGTCTGTTAGCAAAGTTGTTGCTGTCCATATTTACAACAGCGGTTTTGCACCCTGAAACTGGGAGGCACTAAATCATAAAAATACCAATTTCTACGTAATGTCCCTTTAAATACTAAAACATTAATTGCAAATAATCAGCAGGTTAATTCATAATGAAAAGGATTGTTAACTGCAGGCGACCAGGCCTTTGAACCTTTGTGACATTTGTTGGTTTCTTTACTAAGAATCAGTAAATGGCACACACACACACACACACATACATGCAGTGATATGTGCAGCTGTGTGTCTGTGGTGAGATTAGAGGCCTTGGAAAGCGTCTTTCTGTCTCTGACCTACTGTCAACACTCAGGCCTGATAAAGAAACCGAAGGGAAGTGATAAAAACCAAGAGGAAGATAGAAAGACGAGGCCGGCTGCCGTGTCAGATAAAGATACGCTACAGACACCAGATGACTTTAACATGAGCCTTGAATGACACTTGTTGACCATTTTAACAAAGAAATGAGCTTGCGTTGGTGATTATAGAGGTTATGAAAGGATTAATCAAACAAGAGGGCAGAGAGAAAAAATAACCAAAAGATTATTGTGCCTCATAATTTCCTTTTGTAAACACTTAATTAATAATAAATAAGAATCTGCCATGCATTTTTAAAAAGGCTAATCAGCAAGAAAGGAAAAATCATTTTGACTTCTCTCTCCAGTGAAAATAACATCTATCCTTTCAAACTAAAAATAGCATCAATGTTTGGAGCACACAATAAATTACTCTGGGATTAATTTCAATAAAAGCTCTGAAAATCAGAAAAAAATAACAAGCCTGGTCACTCTCTGTGCCGTGTTGTGGGAGAGCTCCAAATCAGCAACACACTGTGATTTATATCCAAGCCCTCCTTCTATTTACAGCAGCCGTGGTTTTAACTAGTTCATGAAGCAGCATGGCAGCTTTATGACCGAGCTGCTCCCGTCCAACTCTCCATTCGGCATGAGCAGCTAACCAGCCCTGGAGGGCACGGGTAATATGGAGACAGCAGCGGGGACAGATGCTGACCACATCTGGTGGGCGGATGCGACTGAAAATTACACCATCAACAGGGAGGCAGAGGTGAAGGAGAGCCGGGGAGAGTCTGTGAGTGTTTCTGTGCATGACAATTTGTTTTATATAGTGGAGAGCTCTCTGTATTGAGGTCAAAGGTGGAAAAATTGGTATTCAGCAGTGTTCATTATTTTTACTTCTTTACCACGGGCCATGTGGACTTTAACCTGGTTTGTATAAACCAGAGAGATGGAGCAATCAATCGACAAGCAAGCTGACAACACAGCAGGAAGTGTGTGAGCTGAATTTTTGCCATTTTAATTCTATAACTGGAATTAATTATCTGCCAATGAAGCCGTTAATTACTCCACTAAGCTCTAATGAAGACACCTCTCACCAACAGGCCACAGCTGTAAGCCAGCACTAAGATAAACAGACGCCGTGTATCACTCACTGCTGTTTGTGATTGAGCTCTTCCTCCTTGTTCACCAGGTCCTGTTTGAGGCTGGCTAGCATTTCCACAGAGACGTCCACCTGGCGTGACAGCTCCGAGGCCTTGTCCTCCAGGTCTTGCTTCTCCTGGCTCAGCCTCTCGCTTTCCTGCTTGGCCCGCTCCAGCTCAGAGCTCTTCCTCTCCAGCTCTGCCTGAAGACGACCCACGCGGGCCGCTATTTTCTGCTCCACCTACAAACACAAAAGAGGCTTGAGCTTGAGCTGCCTAATGTCCCACCGTAATCAGCACATTGTATGGAACATATCTAGTCATGCTAATGAGGTCATTAAGTGAGTAATTAAGACGTTCATCAGCAAAGATTTCTCTCGGCAAACATCTTTGCGTATCTGTGTTTTTTGCATATCCATCTTACAGCATCATTAGTCTGAAGAAAAGGACGTGAAATTAGACAGAAGATGATCAAGATGAATCTCTAGATTGTCTACCGTTAGTCACAGGAAGACAGACGTCGTTACAACAACAGATTACAAGTGAATTCAACCAAATCAGAAATTGTTATATTGGCCGTGACATTACACTTCTAGTACTTAAATCATAAAATTGTTCCAAAAAAGTGACTTCTCTGTATAAAAATCCTCTGTGATTAATGTCTGAATGTGAAAAAGCAAATCAGTGGTTGAGTGAAGCCACTTCTAACCTAGAAAAAATAAAAAAAAATATATTTTTTATGGACAAAAAGCTAAACACTGTTATTGAAGTCTTCATTTCTTCATTCCTTGATTAATATTGTTCACTATATGCTCATTTCGGTCAGCATGGAACTTCCTGATTACAATTATGCAGCTGCTAAGCTCCTTACAGGCAATATGTTATTCTCATTTTGGCTCAAACGGTTACTGATAAAATGCAGGACTGATTTTTAAGTGTAACTGATCAGATTGGGTGCACGCCTGTCATGAGCCCATTAATTTTCTCTCTGCTGCCGAGCTCGAAGTTCTCAAAGCAGACAAACGTGGAGAAGAGAGCTGCTGACTGCAACTTAAAGACAAAGAGAGGTTTTCCTTCAGGGCCTCTGGATTGTGCAATAATCCACCTGCAGAAATCAAACTGGCAAACCAGGAGCAACAGACGTAGTGTTACGATCTTGGAGTGCTATCCAAGCCGCCCACCCATTTCAGGGATTAAAGAGACATTGCATAACTTTTCTACCATAAAATATCCGATTTGAAATCATTCTGATTTTAATCAGATGTCTTCTGTCTGTTTCTGTACTATGTAGCTTTGTTGTCAGTACCGTCTGTCTCTCTGGTGTCTTCTAGTTGCTGCGCATCGGCTCTCTGTGATTTACTCTCTGATCCTGATGGACAATAAAGTGAACTATAGCTGATGTTAGTTCAGTTTGTTAGCAGGCTACCCACAGCAGACTGTGAGCTCAGAGCATCGGGGGGAGTGTTAGTGTCTGTTCCAAGAGGAGGATTTCAGGCCTGGGGCGTGCAGAGCTGGCCATGTGGGCAAAGTACCAGGCGCAGCAGCCTCCGTAGACATAATGACAGCAGCAATAAGACTGAAGGGGACGTTGACAGAGGAAGTTAAGAAGAGTGAAGCAGAGAGTCAGCGAACCAGAAGCCACCAGACGAGTTAGGGATATTAGCTGGCTGCTGTGTCTTGTGTTATTGCACTTGCTCGATGTCTGCTTGCTCTCGTTTTTGATCATAAATAATATAATCATAACAAATACACGTGTACAGCTGTCCATGTTTACAACCGTGGTATTGTTCCACAGTGGAAGAAGCTGGAAAATATGAATATCTGAAATAATGTAGGATAAATGTGACAATCTGAGACATTGCAGGTAGGTTCTACCACTTGCAACTCCTTATTCATTCAGACAACCCTGTACATATAGATACATGTTTGTTTATCAATGATCCTGTTTACCTCCTCTGAAAGCTTCTCCAGCCTTTCATCCAGCTCCAGCCGCTCAAACGCCCGTGCCTTCAGCCTGGCCAGGCCTTCCTCATATGCCGCCTCAACCGCACTGGCCGCCACATTAGCTGCCACTGCTACAGCTGTGCTGGGGTTTCCATGGGGACCCGGGTCTGCGGATGTCATGGCTTTCTTCATAAAAATCTCCCCCAGGGGAAACTCCACATTGGGAATATACCTGGCTGCGCTATTAGAGTTAGCCGGGGTCAAACTCAGGTCGTCCGCACAAGGGAGCTCACGGCAAGGGAAGCGGCGCTCCTTTAAAGCTGAAGGCCGGAGGGGCTCAAAGGGGTCGTTGTTGTTGGCGGGTGTGAGGAGAGCTCCCTCAGCCACTAGAGGCAGCAGAGCAGCGGCATCACATACACTGTTGGATTTGGAGAGGACGTAGAGGGTCTCGTACGTGTGGTTATACTCCAGGTGGGCACGTAGAGATGACAGGCTTCGGAAGCGCTTGTGCTCCCCGCAGCGAGGACAGCGGTATGGCAGGTCCAGAGAGGCCATGCCGTGCAGTAACTGCCGGAGGAGAGGGTTGGGCGCTCACGCAGCACAACAGCGGTGCCAGTATGAGGGCACAGAGGTCAAACACCTGACAGATCCTCTCATGGTGAAAACAGGGCGACTATGACAAGTCAGTAGGAGGAAGAGAGATCCCATGTGCAGTGAAGGAGTCCAGCTCAGTCACACGACCACACATAGTGGCAACATTCAGCTGGTCTTTTCACTTTGTTTCTCATGGCTCCCCTGCCTGACGTCCTGGAAACAGAGCAAGAGAGTACAAGTGAGTTTAAGAGCTTCATACTGTGAATTTTGGTGCAACATCAGATCAGAGAAGGCCAAGTGAGTCCTATTACTTTAAGTTTTACGGACTCAAAAAGCATTCAGGGAACAATTAGTTAGTTGTAATCAAAGAAATCATTCAAATTCACACATCTGTATGTAACCGTAATCCAAAAATGAAGAGAAATCCTTAATAAAATAGGTCACATGATATTAGCATGCTGTCACATCTTTATAAAATCTGATCATTGGCAGTCCATCTCTCAATATTTACTACCCCAGCTGTTTGGACTGAGCAGACGTCGTCCGCCTGCTGTGTCTGAACTCTCTAAGTAGGAATATTGATCTTTAAGTTTAGTGGTCAAGAAACATGAAACCTGCATTTCACCAAGGGTTAAAAAGCAAATTCCTGCATGTGCACCCTGAAATACTCAGAGGAAGACTCGAGGAAAAGGAAATGGCTCCATTAGCGAGAGTGCTTGTTAGCGCCAACATCCATTTTCTAGCCTGAAGTCTACGAGGTCAGCTGGACAATACTCTGAGTCCTTTACAAGGGGATCTGGTAACTCACTCTAGGAAAAAGAAAACACTATCTGTTATCTAAATTGTGTCCTGACTTTACCTCTGCAGATTCTTGTACACCTTAAATGCCACTTTATATTTTTAATAATGCAACAGTAGAAAGTGAAGGAAGTATATGCACACCTAAAAATTGAATAAAGACCCCAAAAAAGCAAGCAATTCAACTGTTTCCTTGGACACATTTCTTCATTCATATAACAATGAGCCCTGCATTCACTGGTAGCAAAAACAATTTAAAAACATTTATTTTCATTTATAATCACATCATTTCTATCTGCTACTTCGATGCTAAGCAGAGTCAAGCAGTCCACTGCAAGTTTATCTAATTACCCAGCACTCGATGCCCAGGCTTGGTGAAATAAAACTTCTGCATGCCAGCCTCCATTAATTCATCAGGTCCTCTAATTAAAAGTGCTGTACTGAGAAATATTTTTGCACGATCTTCAGGGTCAGTCTCGAGAAGCAGTTTACTGAATACTGATAAAAATGGGATGTACTCTTGTCTTCACGTTACATAAGCATACAAATAGCAAATAAATAGGTCTTTGTGTCAAGACTGTTTCAAACAATAACTTACAGGGTTGAAACTGAGCTAAATATCTCTACTGTAAAGTTATTACTTATTATTCAAGAAAATGTTTGTGGCACTACACACGTATCATCACATTTTATTAGAGAGATGGACTGTTGTTACATAATATTTGTCATATCAGGTCATGTAGCCTTGGCCACTTCTAGGAGCTTGTTCTTAGATGCATGAAGCTCCGCTGAACTGATTCGACATCATGTTTAGAGTTGCTCAACCCAATAAAACGAAGATTGTGACTCTCAAGCACTGCTGAATATTGAACATACCTCATCCAACAAATCACAACTTTACCCTAATTTGCCTTTTCTTTTTTCTTTTTTTTAAGATTAGCAGCCCAAAGCCCGAAGCTAAAGCGAACCTCACCACATGTTCTGCATATCAAATGCAGCCCATGTAGTAGAATGGGCACAGTCTGTGTTCCAGCATGGACCATTTGGACTCTACAGCTGTGGCGTTGTACAACAATCCAAGACTGAAGCCTGAACCAGAACAGACTCTCCCTCAGAACTTTCTACAGCAGTGATTAATGAGAGAAGAAGTGGGCACAGACATTGGCGGTGTAATCACAAATCACAGATGCAGGCCGCTCTTCACAGAGGGCTCATACGCTGGAAATCCCCAGAAGTCACTGAGACTGTTATTAGACGTCTGGTGAGGCTGGATCAGGGAGTGTACTGGCAAGCCGTGCCCACTTATTAAAGGAGGAGGATCTCGCAGATGCAGTCACTACACTGCAGACAGCAGGCGTTCCCATCTGCTTAACATTAGAGTGAGGTATTTAACCAGGCAGGAAATGGAAGGAAGTGAGGCTGTTTGGTAGCCACATGTCATATCCTGCCGATGGAGCTCAGCGGAGACAGAAGACTGTCTTTAATCTTTTATTGTGATTGGTCCATAGTGGACATTGTGGAGAGTCTTCAGCTTCCTTCATTTCTACCAGCACCAAAGAGCATCAGGAGATCTTAGTGATACACAAACACACAGAAAGCATCTATAAAAACTGCAGCTATCACTTTAGAGTTTACATTTTCTGTTTTTATAACAATCCAAATATAAAAATACCATTTGCAGTGCAACCAGCGGTTACTGTGGTTTTATGTTGACAGGCACATCTGAAGACACACTTTTGTGTTTTTTCCCATATTGCATGCATACTTTCTATTATAAGAAACATATTCTGGGTGGTCCTCATCACGAGAACACCCTGTAAACTTCAGTGCACGGTGCTCTCTTGCAGCAAGAAGTGACAAATTATTTGATGCATGAAATCATGCAAAAGAAAACATCTTTCCAGAACACAACAATTCGGTTATGGAGATTGGTCAGACATCAAATTGACACCATGAACTCGAGCTAAGGCTAAGAATTATTTCATTATTGATTAGTCTTTTGAATATTTTATATTTGGTTCATGAAAACTGAAAGTGTTCGCTGATTATCCAAATAGTTGCACATTATCCTTCTATCGACCAACTAATCACTTAACTGACTGCGAGCTACTTCAGGAAGACAACTCGAGCTGCACTGCACATCCACAATCATCCAAACTCAAACACACCCTCCTAATTCAGCGGCCTAATTAAGCTGCAAAAATGTCCCATCTCTCCCTCTGCTCTGCCAACGCCATTACTGCCGATGCTGCATCAGCATCGCTGACTGTTCTTCAGCCCCAGCACCCACCTGCAGGCTCCAGGGGGTTTGAGATATTTGCTCATCACTCCTCCATATCTCTATGTGTGGGGAGTGATGAGGCCGAAACCTAGATGCCAAACTCTAACTATATTCTGCTGCCGCGATGAAATATTCCAATCATGAGTTGTCTGACTGAACTAACAACATCTTTACACTTAAGCAACAGGCTGCCAAAGGGAAGACGAATCACAAACACCTGAGACAATTACAAAATCAATTAAAGCATTCATAAAATGAGAGAAAACATTTACTGTGTCAAGATCTGTAGAATACAAATTAAAAATGGAAATATGTTCAATTTAAAGATAAGATGGACGAAGCAAAGTAAGTTATTCATCAACAAGAGAAGTTTAAATACAGGATAGAAGGTGACAGATCAGACAGTCTAAGTTTCGTATACAACATTAGACAACGTTTGGTTTGATATGTGGAGAGAAAACATGTGACTTATATCAAATTGATCGTCTCTTTTTGTGTAAAAATCAAAATCAGTAACAACCAATCACTGTTACCAAACCAGCTGTCCCATCTGCAGCCAGGACACAGTGATCTCTGCCAGCTGACAAGCTGTGTGACTTCACACCATCCAGACATACAAGAAGTCCTTTAAGTGAAGGCAGTTATAAACTCTCAGTGCTTCTTTGTCACTTCTACACCGATCAGCAGCACATCTGCCACAATCCTAAGCCCACATTTTGTGTCGCGGCACTATTTTGGGATGCAAACATGCAAAGAGAGGCTCCAATAATGATTCTACAGAGGAGACACCTGGTCCTAATGGCAAAATATCACAGAGAGTGGTATAACATTGAGTATTTAATATCTGACTGTCTCTAAAGAGCTCTTATTGGCTGCTATATTACAATATATTAACTGTCTTTAGTTGTCTTTAGTTTGACTTCTGTAAGTCAATGGCTTATGGGAATAAACATTTCCCCAAGGGGTCAAATTAAGTTATATTATTATTATTTTTAGATCTGACCACTGCTTCATACTGCCATAAACCACATTCTTGACTGACATGACAGGCCATTAGAAATATCACCCTAACTGGCTGTTTTATTCCTGTTTCTAATGCACAGACTTAATAGAAAGCTACTTTTTAAAGGCTCTTTGCTGGCATCCAATCTCATTTTCATCATCTGTCAATCCCATACGAGCCTCCAGACGGTCAAACAAGGCATTAGAGTCAGTCGAACATGAAACAGAACATGGGCTTCAATTTAATCACGGTTCTTTACATCAAGGTCAAGAGGGAGAGTGAAGGTACCAGGACTAAAAGGCTCTTTGCGGTTTGCGTCAGGGCAGTAACCTGAAGTCGAAGGGGGTGTTTAAAAACAGAGGCTGATCTACAGTGGTTGCCAACTTCTACAGTCCATTTCTATCGCACAGAAAAAAGGTTTCCGAACATAAAGTCAGGAGGGAGTCACAGGAGACTATTCTCAAATAGACAGAGAGAATAATGGTAAAGAAAGGTGATGACAAAGAGCAAGAGTCGAAAGGTAGACAGGCAGTCGGAGCAGAGGCGTGGGTGTGAATAGGACAGATAGAGACAGTGAAAGTGTTTCACAGATGGGGAGGGGTGCATAGATACAGTGAAGTGCTACATGAAAGTAAGTTTTACAAATCATAAAGAAGTCAGCTATGGCCAAGAGAGCATAGGCTCTGAAAACCTTTGCACCACAGACAGCATAAATATGGACATTGTATCCATGATGTCACCCATAGGTAAGAGCAGTTTTGAAGCTCAGAGTGTCCTGCCTCTCTGCCGCCTCCCGACTAATGTTATAATCGGCAAAGACGTGGATCGTCGGTGGAGCTGAGGTGGGCTGAATGAAGCCTGGGTGCTTAAACAAGCCATCTGTAACAGCATCCATCTGTCAATCATAGCGGCTACGCTCTTAACTTTGCATAACCCTCAGTACAGCTGTCATGAACGGGAAAATTAGCTATAGAGACCAAAACTGTTTTTTGTACCAGGCTGTAAACATGTTTATTTCTGCTGTGAAGTTTAAGATTTTAACATGGGGACTTATGGAGACTGACTCGTCCTGTAGCCAGCCTCATGCGGACGTTCAAGGTACTGCAGATTTTGGCACTTCAGCATTAGCTTCACTTCACAGCCACGGAGGCTGCCACACATGCAAGGATTCACGCTTTCACACTAATCATCAGTAGGAGGCAGTAATGTGCTAAGAAGTGTAGTGATGCATCAACAAAGGAAAGGAAGAAGAAGAGTGCCAGCAAGCAAACAAAGCAAGTAAAAAAAATGCATGAATGTTTGATGAGGATGGAAATGCACTCACATTTATTAGACCTAAAGGATTCACACAAAGCGTTCAGGCGAGTAAGCATGAATGTAAACATAACTTTCTTTGTTGGCAAAAAAAACCTCAGTTTAACTTTGAGTGGACATTTTATGAGTTTAAAGTACATTTTACCTTCATTTGATGGAAACAAAATGAGTTATTGAGCATATATGTGATTAGTTTTGACACTAGAAATGAGAAAAGACACTGGTTTCCAGGTCCTGTCCATGGCTATAGGCCAGCACCTTGCATGGCGGCTCCAGTGCTGATCGTATGTGCGTGGGTGAATGAGAGGCACATTGTGAAAGCGCATTTACCATTTGATTACACCCATCGCCCAGCCCTAATCAAGAATGAATAAGCACTAAATCACAGTTTTCAGACGTAAATTTATTGATATAAAGTGTTACTAAGATCCTGCATCAGCCTTCAGAGTCAGAGAAGTGTTGTGACACAGCTGGAAACGTCTCTCAAGTTAATGTAAAGGCTGGTCCGTACTCTCCCTGTCCGTATGTTCCTGCGTCTTTTAATCTTAAGCACTGCGGGTATACGGTCACTGCCATGGTCGCACAGCAGCATTTAAGCAGTTTTAATTAGGAGATATGGGATGCTCCATTACACCTCTGCATACAAATACCGTGATTGTGCCTGCTGTGCCGCTGTGTCCCGCACGGCAGCATTTTATCTGCTAAAGAGTAGAGAGGCTAACACTTGTAACATCTGCTTCAAGCCACTAGCTTTGCAGATCCATGCTACTAGATGTTTTAATATTTCAACCAAACACTCGCTGCAAGTTCAAACATCCCAGCGGGTGATCCCTTTTTGATTCACACTACCCAAGGTCACTCGCTTTTGAAGTATCTTTCTACTTTAGTCCAGTCTTCTTCTTCTTCTTCAAGTCTTATTAAAAGTTTTTCTCACGCTCCTCATGTCAAAAAATGTAAAGTAACTAACCTACAGGCTATCTGCCTCTCTGTATTCTTGAATCTACTTAATCATTTGGCATTTTTTGAATCATTTATTAGATCCAAGCTAAAAAATTAAATAAAATGTAGCTTAAATGTAGTTTAAATGTTCTCCTTTGGTTGGTGTTGTGCTTGCAAATCGCTCTATATACAGATAGCTTTGTCAAGTCTTCACATTTCAAGGAAAAACAAGGCTCCAACATCATCCAGATCAGCTGACATTACCAGAGGCGTAGAGACACAACAACCCCAGTTGCAATAATAACTTATTCATATCAAACTCCTTACATTATCTGTGTGAAAACACTGTGGCCTGTGCTGCAGTCATTGCAACAGAATTCTTAAACTCTGCACCATGTGCATAAAAACATCAGCCGGCCCTCAGGCTGCACAAATAAAGAAGTTCAGCTCTGAAAAGGAAGAACACCAACTGATCAAATTGGTCTGAATTCATTTAGAAATAATTAAAGTCACCAGCTAGAAGCTAAAAATGTCACTCAGCTTCACACTATAGTTCAGTACACCAGAGCTGTATCTGACATTCGGGTTAAAGTTATTCCCGTGCGCCTGTGCTGTCTGATAAAGCCTTGCTTTGCTCGGAGGTGTGAGGAGCAGAGTGAGTCAAGGTGTATCACACCAGTCATGCCAGTCCTCCGCAAAGCTTCACCCAGAGATGCTGCGGCACTCAACTCCAACTATCAGTTAGCAGTGCGCTACTGTACATAATACTGGAGGTGCCAAAACTGTAAGAGAGGTGTGACACGAGCATCAACCTACACTTCGACAATGGAGCTGTTTTCACTGCCGGTATTTCTCACGTGTAAAATGGGCTCCTCCCACAGCCACAGTATTATTTTAATAGTTAATGCCATCGTAAAACTGAACGTCCAAATAAATAAAGAGAAAAGTGATGTGACAGCTGCCGGCCTGGACGAGAATCCTTCAGAGCTTTGACTGTGGACAGGCTGACTCCTTTCTAAACTGAACTGGAGGTTTAGTGAAAGCTCCTAATTCCTTCTCCTATATGAGCATGTCAAGGTGTGATAGTCCCGAGTAAGCCAAGAGTCTCTTGTAGTCTTGACATCTTTTAAGATTCTGCCCCTGGCAGCACTGCAACCTAGCTTAAAGTTATGTGGAGATGCTTCTCCCTCGTTTCATCTTAACATGAGCTAGGAAGAAATTCCTGTGCTTACTGGACATTTTCGGGCCTGTCTAACCTTAAGCAGACACAACAGAGAGGAATGCGTTGAATCGGGCTCAAACTTGCTAGCCTAGCAATATTTTTTAAAAACACCACAGATCAGCTGTTTGGGTCAGAAAGTTGCGAGATCAGAATGAAATCAAACTTTATATCTCTAAAGATTCATAGATGGCGCGTGCTTGTGTGTTTCTGGCTGTGCCGCTGTGACTCTGATCCAGTTGGAAGTTTTAGGGTTAGTGCCAAAGGGAAATGCCGTCCAAAGGCAACGTAAAGCAGTGAGAATATTCTTAATATAGCATACGCTTCAACGAGTATTGATTTTTTTTTGAGGTGGGCCTATTTTATAGGACTAAATACATTTTCCTGCTGACCCTGTCCACGGCAGATCATCGGTCTGCTTCTGTGCTGGGATCTCTGTCTGCTTTTCCAAACTGGAGACAGCTGACTGCCGTCTACTGTAAGTAACTCACTGATATACTGTAGGCAAGTACCTCATACTTCAACCCAAACTATCACTTTAAGGCAACAAACAACCCATGCAACACTGAAATTATTGGCAGTTGCAGCCCTTTATGCAGCCCCTCATGTATCGGGTGGTAATGTTAAAGGAGTCACTCGAACTGCAACTTGAATGTTTTTGTTCCCTCTCGCGACTCGGATAGCGTAAAAAACATGCTGTACAACAGACAAACACAGTTAGTGACACAGTTAGCTGGTGAACACAGAGACAGAAGGTTATGGCAGGAGTTGGTAGAGACCAAAAACAGAGCTAAAAGAGAGTTGCTAAAAGAAAAAAAAAAGTAAAGTATGTTTCTGTCAGCACAGAAAGGAGGACAATATGTAACTGCCATGCATTTCAGAGACCTCAGCATCACGGAAACAGTATTAAGCCTCTGGGGTTCGAGCAATCGCCCACAATTACAAAAGCAATTGATAAGGCCATTAACAGGACCCCAGAGGGTTAACATTCAGATGACAGAAGTGAGACTGAACACAACAAGAAAGCGAGGCTGGGATACCGATAAAGAGATTGATAGACTTCCACAAATGTGAGCTGATGGACTGACTCGTTCTCCGGCTCACCACTGTCTGCTATTGATCCAAACGGCTGTTCACAGAAACAATTATCCTCAAGTATACATACATCAACAACGCACACTAAGAGCACTGATTACTGCTGTACGCCAGAAAGCTTGCACACTTACATTACGGGTCCATTGCTGATCAAACGAATGGATCTAACAGTTTCCCGAACAGGTAATGAGATCCATTAATAAGTCATACAGAGTGTTTAGTGGCATTGGCTGTGCAGGCATCCCGCTCATTTATGCTCACATATTTGTCACCTCAGTCAAGGAATTTCTTCAATTAGAGCTGGATAGGATATCTCAAGTCCTCTTAAAAGAACAGGATAAGATTCTTCTGTGCATACATTAAGCCCTCTGTGCTAGCCTAAACAAGACTGGGGATATAGCTTCTATAGAGGACGTCTGTGGGAAATGATGCAGGAAATGGCCTCTGTGATTTGTGGCCGCATTTTGACTGTCTCTGAGGTCCTCTTATACTCATTAATCCTGAGCCTGTGTTGGCATGATGTTCAAGTTTCTAGTAGAGAAATGAGAGAATCCGTGCAGATTAAATATTTTCTATTTCAGCTGGGCGGACGTGTGGAGCTCCGCCTAACAAGACTCCAAATGAGAGAGAGCGTTTAATAAAATATGATAGCCTGTCAATCATAAAGCATTAATGGTTTAAAAACAATAAAGAAATATTAGTAAGTATTACATGAGTGCACTTTGCACATTAGGCTCAGTATTTTCCAGTCTCTGGCCGTCACAAGCCGTCAAAAAAGTTTAAATGCCCTAAAGCCATGATGAGAATCATGAGCCTGATCCTTGATTTCTAAAAGGGACGGTTGGATGAACACCATTTTACTACAACAATAACAGAACGGCCCAGAGATGCCTGAGTCAGCCGTGCACGGTCACACACACACAAAGTCTTGTTATAACAAAAGGGAATACTGAGACGGCGTCGTAAAATTAATGATTAGCTGAAGGGAAAAACAGTCTGATCACAAGACAAATGACACTTAGGGCACAAAACTAGATAACGATGAAATCAGTTTCAAATTAGACACAAAACTGAAAAGCAGTCAGAGGAGAGAGTGCTTTTGTTTGTAGGATAAGTCTGGTGATATAGACAGAAAAGTAACCTGCAGCTATACTGTATGTTTGAATAATAAAAAAAGTTGTTGCATTAAAATCAACACCAAACACTCTGTTTTGTTTGCTATGTTTCTCTGGACTGTTTGTCAGACAAAAGAAGACATTTCTGAAAAGTTATTTACAAAAATGAATAATCAATAAATGTAGAAAATAACCAGCAGATGAATCAGTCAGAAATCTTGAGTTGCAGCCTTGTTTTTGTCATTGTAAACAAATCCTGTAACAGTACCAAAACATCCATGATCCTACTCGACAGCATTGTTTTTCCTAACAATAAAGGCCGACTGTTTCTGTCACTTACAATAAACGAAGTATCAAGAAGAGTTGGATTTTCAGTGCAACGTAAACCATCAACAACAAGGCAGGAAAAGGAGCGTCACACCGTTTGCCCCACGACATAATCTGCATAAGAGTTGTCTCAATTTCCTTCTTCACTTTTACTAAAACTCCAAAACAAACAAGCAAAAAAAAAAGTGATGTGATTTTATATATCCAGTGTTGTGAAATGTAATTCATTATAATTTTGAAACCATGCGTTTTTCCTCAAAGTATAATCATACCATCCAAATCTATAATCATAGCACCTCACAGCAGCTATTTAAGAAAATTACTGAGCAGAGCAAGTCAGAGGCAGATTAAGGAAAGTTTGGAGGAACAAGCTAACACATTGTTTGTTTTGGTGTTTTCAGAATTATAGAATATCACCACGTCTTATCCTTTAAACATGTGGTAAGTGTCTCAACAATGCAGGACATGCGCTTAAATACCAGCAGGTTATGTGAATGTTTAGTGTCTGATTGATTGATAACATCCTGACAGATGGATCAGCATCCGTGTCTGATCTATGAACACATCCAGAGACACAGACACGCGTCACACAGACATAAAAACAACAGAGACGCTCAGAATGAAGAAGACAACTTTCCGTCGTGTCCCAAAACGGCACAAATACAATATTGTAAACAGACTTCTACCTGCTGTGGGATCATGGGTAATGAATATGGGATTCAGTATCACACAGACGTGCATGCTGAATGAAAACACACACACACACACACCAGTAGGAACATCCCATGCTAAACACTGCACAGTACACAGGTTCATCCTCACGTGCGATAATTTGGGAAAACATCCATTGCAGTGATATTTACATGAAAACTGCAGGTGTGCAGTCACAGAATCTGGTCTCGGACCAGTGATTGAAGAAGCCGTGGGGTCTGCACACAGGCATGTTATGCATGTTGTATACTGCTGCAGTGCAGATACACAACCCTGATTGAAAACATCCCATCAAACGTGTTCATTTTCTGCCTTTCCAACTTTGGATTTCTACAAACAAAGCACAATACAAGGCCCACTGACTCTGTGTCAGGTTTCTAATGCACTGTAGTCACATGACAGTTTCCCCAAAACTCCAGCAGCAGCACTGGATGTTTGTTACTTGAGCAAAATATGAGGCAGCACCAGGAGAGTTTGAGAGACGTCCCGTGGGAATATTAACACACAGCCATGACTCAAATGGGACACTTTCTGCTCAGACAAACACACATTTGCATGAAGAGTCCGGTCTGTGAACGCTGCAAGAATATATTAAGAAACCCATGCATGTTATGCAAGAATTATACATGAAATAATGCCGCATTCATGCACTTAACACACACCATACAAGCAGACATGTAACTTGCATTAGAGCACATCTAAATACAGCGATAGCAGGTACAATCCGGACACATCCAGGCCAAACAGGCCGGTCAAAGTCTCCTAATACAGGCTCTCGATTGACAAACGTTTACACATCCAGCGCTGAAATAAAAAAAAAAGAGAGATAAAAACATGACTACTAATCCTCATATCTGCACTGCACATGGATCAATCGCACGCAGCATATCATGTGGGTGTGGACGAGCGGCATCACCAAATGTCATCATGGAGCAATAAAACGCCACCGTAACGACTTAAAACGGCACAAACGGGCCCGGTGTCAGGTTTAATTCACCCCGATGCTGATGGCAGCAGCCGTGCCTCTCTCCCTCTCTGAGGAAAGGTGGACAGAGCCGGCATGTACCCGATTTTTTTCCTCCTGTTTTCACAGCAAGCTGGACCGGACTCCCCGACGTTGCATAAATGTGTTGCACAGGAGCAGCGGCGTCAATGAAGCCATCATTGCAAACACACACACATACTCTCTCACACACACACACACACACACACGCACACACGCGTATATTAAACATGCACAAGGCGACGCAAATGAGATCGAAAGGAAATGTGCGTGTCACTCACCTCGCAATCTTATCCCCATTTTGTGTGCGTGCGTGCGTGTGTGTGTGCGTGTGTGTGTGTGTCAAACCAAGGAACCGCACGAGCCTTGACTGACGTCACGCAGCCTCTCTCTGCAGCAGAGAGCAGCAGGCCTGCAGAGGACGACCAGGAGAGAGAGAGAGAGAGAGAGAGAGAGAGAGAGAGAGAGAGAGAGAGAGGAGGGAGGAAGGAAGGAAGGAGGAGAGGAGGGAGGGGAGAGAGAGAGACAATGCTTTAACAGATGCAAAAACATGAATCATAAGAAAACACACACACACATATCCCTCCCATCTTCTGGTGATACCTGAGAGGAGAGGCTGTGGGTGTGGAGGTGAGATGACAGGCAGCACACATACACAGAGGAGGGACAGACAGGCTGCAAGTCTCATTCATTCAGCCCAACAAGACGAGTTTCGTGATGCTGCCAGCTGCTGCTTGGCTTTGTGAATTCATTGACATCATCCATGTGTCATATAGCTTTTTACTAGCCCATTTAGCATCCTGTCAATCATCCAGCCAAAGCTTGATACAGAAGTGTGTGGGGAGGGACTTGAGGAGTCATGCAGTACATGAGCTACCAGCTGGAGGGCTTCAGGAAAATTGAATGTAGGCTATAAGATGTTCATTATTTGCTGCGATGTGTGATTCATTAAAAGTTTGTAGTGTTTGTAGTGGTTAGTTCCTTGATTCCTAGTTCACCTTCCCTGGCTCTGGCTTCCTCCCACAGTCCAAAGACGTGCATATTAATTGGTGATTATAGGAGGACTAACAGGTTAATTGGTCTGTAGGTGTGAATGGTTGTTTGTCTCTATGTGTCTATAAACTGCTGACTTGTCCAGGGTGTATTCTGCCTCTCCTCCAATGTTTCACTGACATCTGGGATCGGCTCCAACCCCCCCACAACCCCGATAAGGATAAGTGGTGATTGAAAATGAATGGAATGGATAGAATAATCAGAAATTGGACTATAAGTAGTCCATCAACTCCACCTGGTCTGACCAGTCTGATCGTGCGATTGGCCGCCACACATTTCTCATCATCTCATCATAAAATCTAGCCAAATCCAGTTCTGAAACCCGTATTACTTTATATTCAGTTTTGTTTATATCACATGGTGTATTTTCCTCAGTGTAAGCATGCTATGTGCACTGTACTTTATGGAAAAAACGGAACAGGAACCCAATATCAAATCTTTGCCCTGGGCCCTCAAACTTGTTAGTCCGGCCATGGTTTCACTGAAAAGTGAATATCTTTCGGTTTTGGACTGTTGGTCACTATTTTCAGCTTTTTCATAGACCAAATGATTAATGGAACCAAGAAGTCAAGTCAAGAGAGCCGAAAGTTAGTTGCAGCAGTTTTTAAAGACTGATACATCTTGTCAGGGTCACAGGGGGCTGGAGCCAGTCCCAGCTGGCATTGGGTGAGAGGATACCCTGGATAAGTCACCAGTTCATCACAGGGCTGACACATAAAGACAAACAACCATTCACACCAGATTCACACCTACGGGGAATTCAGAGTCACCAATTCACCTGCATGTTTTTGGACTGTGGGAGGAAGCCAGAGTAACCGGAAAGAGCCCAGGCAGACACAGGGAGGCTCAAGCCAGGGTTCAAATCACAAACCTTCTTCCAGTGCTACCTACATCACCGACACGACCCCAAGACTGATTCAGATTTCCTAAATTAAATTATTACATTATTGCCTATTTTGGGACAAAAACTTAAATTCAGACAAAGGAATTTTTATCCACAAGAAATCTCTTAAATAATGAGCTTTGAAACAGGATTTAGACGATCGTGTATGGAGATAAAATTTGCAGACAATATATTTTCACAGTTTAATGTGAAACATTAAGTTTTTACAGAATAATTTGGGTGGCTAGTCAAACTTCTTCTTCAGGTATTTGAAGTTGCACTGTAGACTTTAGACTCTTGATATTAATATTTCTAAAATCTTGGCTATATATATCTAATATAGACAATAAAATGACCACAAAGTATCTAAAACACAGATCTATTTAAAATGTAAAAGAACTGGTTATTGAATAATGTTTACAGGAACTTATTTTAGATTCATAGCTTTTATTGGAGATTTTGTTTATTCTAAAATCACTTTCCCAAATATAATTATCAGTCGTGTACTCATAAGAACCGCAAAACATTTGTCATATATATTATCAGCAGCATTATCATGCATTTGTTTGTGGGTCCTTGACTTCTTAAGGTTTGAGAACAATGTGGACCTTTGTTTGCGCGGCATTAGCGTCAGCAGAACTTATCATTATGCTAAGTTACAACGTGGTGACAGAACATAAAAGCAAACTACACAACTACAAAATCTGCTCCCGGTGATTCAGTCTGCAGCTGATGTGTTGGTCCCATGTGTCACAGCCCGGGGATTTTTTCTGAACCAGTGATTAAAAATAGTCATGTATTTACAGCAACTAGTGTTTGCCTTTGTCATGTATATTACATCATATGTCGCTTTCAATTTAATTTCCATGCTGGTCATGTGTGATATAAATTTAATCCTCGGTTTAGGCGGTTCTTCACACCTAGGTGTCGCTGATGTGATGCTACATTTAGGATTCCCAGTAAAGCAACCAGCCTCCCGATGAGCTTAATATATGATGTGTGTGTGCGTGCAGGACAAACTGAGTTACTGTTGTAATAATTTAAATCAGTGGGAACATTTTTACACTGAAACAACAACAACAACAAAAAATCCTAAATCTCATGTAATCTGAGCGTCTTTTGTCATGTTATTAAACACATCATGACACAAAGATGCACATCTGTCCATTCAGATGAGCTCATACAGTGTGTGGATGAGTATATGTTATTTGAGGAGCATATAAGGTGCAGGAGTCTGAAGATTTGCAACATTTACAATGATACTAGGTTACATATCCTCATTTGAATCCCCAGGAAGTCACATCAGATCAACTTCTTTATGATGTATTAATGTCTGAATTCATTTTAGATTGAGCTGAGACACTAAACGCCTCTTTATATTGTAAAACATTCAGCTTTAACAAGATGAAGCTGGAGATCTCTGAGTGAACAGTGTGAGGTTTAATTTTATCATGGCGCATAAATTCAGCCAAAACTGGGAAGTGTGTGTGCATGTGTGTGTGTGTGTAAGCGTGTATGAATGTGTGTGTGTGTGTGTGCACATATGTGTGTGTATGTGTGTGAAAGAGAGAGTTGTAGGAGCCCCAGAAATCCCATTTAGGAGCTCAAGCACCACTTACTGGTCAAAGACCAGAAGTACACCATGTACAGCCTCCCATTTGAAAATACTGTAATTGTACATATCTCAATTCATCAAGTGAATATATCATCAGTCAACACTTCCCATGTCACCACATTTACTAAAATTAATAACACAACCTGCCTGCACTCTGCAAAGTTCTTGCTTTATGTGATGAATCTGGGAAATTTGATTTATTTAAGATTAATTACCGGCTTTTAAACGCACAGCTGTTTGTTAGAGAGCACTTCTTGTTCCTTAGCACATTTTTTTAGATTCTGTTTGTGAGCCGACATCAAATTTGTTGTAAGAGGCGCAAAAATCATCATACAGAACAAATCCATCACCAGTCATGTAAAAACTCTTTGCATCATTACCACTGAAACACATGACAAGATTCCAGTTTTCAATATAAAGTGACAGAAATACAATGAAGTACAAGTTGTCAACAGACAGAAAAGCCTTTTTTTTTTTTTTATTGTGGCTCTACATCAGGATGCCAAATGAGCTGATCAGAAAAAAGCAGTTTTTCAGACGCAGTCTAAAGTCCTTCTTCTGCTGTGATGTCTAAAATGTACAAACTCTGGCTTAATTTTTGAAGCTGCAATTAAAAAGTCTAAGGGAGAATTCATTTAGTCCACTCAACTTTAGATTATTCCGAGCGAGTACACAGAACATTAAGGTGTCAAATGGGCCATAATTCATCACACTCCTGCGACTGTCAAATTATTCATGCCAAATGTCAACATTTCGCTCACTAATTCTCTCTGTAAAACTTGTGCGAGATCAAAGATACAGTCTGTTCTTTATGGCCAAACGAGGAATTCATTTTACTGCCATAAATACAATGCCGTTCATTAGTGGCTCCGTGATGCAGAGTGTTCTTTGTTCTTCAAACACACACACAAATGACAGAATCAGAACCGAACCCATGGCATGTTGACAGTCCATGCTAATATATATGAACAGATATCAAATATTAAAAGTAGGAAGCCTAATTTGTTTATGATCTTAACGTCAGGTTGGAGGGTCAGTGATCCTCTCAGTGAGCCTCTGCTGGTCCACACAGCTTTGGCTAACATCACTGCTGCACGTATTAATAATAGTTTTAATTTAATTAACAAAGACTAAGCATATGAGGTTTGTTAAATGTTTTTTCTGTTTCGTTACTACACCTGCTGCCATCAAACCAATACCTGCTAACACCACAACTCTCTCTCAGTGCTTTTTTAGTCATTGTTTTGTTAATTTGAAATGTAATTGTAGAACACTTGTTGTGATCAAGCCTACTCTGGTGACAGTAAGAGGACTCTTCATGGAAGCTAACTGACGAATGTGCAGCAATATAAGTGGTGATCTTCATATATACCATTAATATTTAAATAGACATATATGTGTGTGTGGTCGTGTGTGTGTGTGTGTGTGTGTGTGTGTGTGTGTGTGTGTGTATCATGTTGTATTATATTTTCATGCATTTCACAGTAACAGCTGACACCTTTAGAAGAAAATATAACCCCTTTCATAATTAAAAGAAAAAAAGAAGTTAAAAAAAATCCAAACCTGTTACATCAATCTCTACCCCTCTACGCCCTCTACATGCCGCACTCATCCAGTCATGACAGGGAAAGACTGACACACAAAAGCTTAAAAACTCTCTCCCTCAGGAGATTTTGATAGGATGAATATGATGCTGGGCCGTTTTCTCATTCTCACGTCAAAAACCGTGGCAAATTTAGACCGAACACCTTTATCCATCCCTCCTTATTCATATTTATGAGAAGTGACTGACAAACTCATTGTCTGGTAATTACAGTGTGGTGAACCTTCATTGTCTTTAGATTGGTAGAGACTGAGACATGCTGTGCTTTGGCTTGCTGCACTAATGCAAACCTCTTCCATGTAGATATTATTAGTCACTGTTTGCTTAGCAACCACAACACATGTCTGACATTTTTGTACAATGAAAATGTTTTGCCCAGAGTTTATTTTATTTTGGCTGCGGGGATTTATAAAAAGGGTGAAAAGGAGAAGAGGACTGAAAGGACATAGGCGAGGTTTGTCAGTGTTATTATTATTATTATTATTATCATGTGTGACGCTCTACATCACACATTACGTAAGTTATTTGACACTTATATTTTTGAGTGATGTCAACGTCAGATGTGAAATCACTGGAAGACGCTGACATCTAGAAGCATCTGTGCTGATCACATGTTGAATTCATCATAAAGAAAGACCTGCAAGTTTATTTT
The DNA here is from genome assembly GCA_028641955.1 of Protonibea diacanthus. Classification (NCBI taxonomy): domain Eukaryota; kingdom Metazoa; phylum Chordata; class Actinopteri; family Sciaenidae; genus Protonibea; species Protonibea diacanthus. The sequence goes on from CM053977.1 coordinate 6,366,676, forward strand.
GGGGACAATATTTACCGCCACAAAGGTAGCTATTATTATATTCTCAAAAGAAATGAGCCTGTTTATCTGACGTGAAGATCAGTTCAATATAAAAGATCGATTTAGGCTAAATGACCCACTCTTAAACACATCAATAAGCCATGGCTTTATGATGTAGCAACAACAATACGAAGAAGAAATGAGGGAGAAAGCAGTTAAGGTTTTGAACAGCAGGGGGCACCAGTAATATGCATGGATTAACTGATTTTAACAGCAACTGAGAGAAATATTACAGCACTTTTAAGGATCAAATCAAATATTAGAAATGTCTGTAATTGTTTTTGTCTTTATGGATGATTGTTGCCTTGTTAAGGCTCAAAAATGATTAGATTTTCCTGCTATCAAATCTTCTGCAAACACTCAACAGAAATCTCACAAAGCTGCATACTCACTGATCAGAGAACACCCACAGTGCAAAATGAACCTGTGCACAAAATCCTCAGAGGGCGAGGAATTCTCGCTACATCACTAAGTCAAATGGGCTTTGGCCGTCTGTTAACACTCGCAGGCTAACAATAATAGAGCAACATACAAGCCTGTGGGAGCTCGGCTAATATCAATATATCATCTCAAGTGCCAATTATGCTCATTAAAGGGATAAAATGTGATGAAACTGCAGGGTTAAATCATTATCACATTCACTGCACAACAATGCAACTCATCTGTAAGTGTACAGTTATCAAGCAGCCCAGCTATGAAAATAAGAGTGTGTGTGTGTGTGTGTGTGTGTGTGTGTGTGTGTGTGTGTGTGTGTGTGTGTGTGTGTGTGTGTGCACAGATACTGTGGCGAGAGGCTAAATAACAGGTAAATATAAAACATTTGGACATCACTTGGATATGTATTCAAGCAATTTTGGCAAACGGTGCTGCTATTACAGTTGGCGCTTAACAAATTTATCAGCGTCCTGCAGAAACAACAGAGCCAGCTACTGAGGAATTATTATCTCATTCCTCCACTTACAACAAATGTATGTTTTAGATGTTTTTTCAGTGGCGTGTTTTGTTCCAGGGACCGTTAAATTGTTCCTAAATGTTGCAGACAGTACTAGCTTTCATTTTCAATAAAATATCAAAACTGGAAATAGATGTTTTATTGGCTGTTTGTCAAATTAAGATGCAATACACGGCTTAACATGAGCAAATCAGAGGAGTTCTGTGATTTTTTGGGGGACTAACATGCATGCTGATACACCTACACACATGGAAATAAATGCATTATTCATCATTTTATAGACCTTACATTTAACTGACTAATATAATTTCTGCAGGATGTCTGCAGAAAAACTTAAAAACAGACTGCATTTAATATAATTCTTCATTTGTGTAAGCTGCCACAGTGCTGTCATTTCAATCTGCGCAATGTACAACACATATCTGTGCAGGACGGAGTATCTAGAGTATATTAATCTTGAAAACTGAGATCTATTGATAGCCAGAGGCTTTTGTGTTGCAGGCGACTCGCTGTATGTATTGCTGGAAATGATTTCTGAATGGAAACAGATCTTGCTGACTGCAAACGCATTAATGTCCCAATATAGTAATACACGGGTCTTATAGCAAAACCTCATGTATCACAATGACAACGATTATCCAGATCTCTGCATTCTTAGCTTGAGCCATGGATGTTGCCATAGTAACACGAGTATGTCTTATCAAGTACGGCCCTTGTGATTTTTCACTGCAACTTATTTAGGCTGTTCACTGTAGGTATGACAACAGGCTATTGAGTTGTTGCATTCATTTCCATGTTAATGGAGTTAACAGCCATTGTGTGTTAGCTTAACCTTTGATCTTGCCTTGTCAAATTGTTGTCAGCTAATATTAAATTAGACTAGTAATAGAGGCTTTTTATGTAAATGATGTAAAACGCTTCAAAACTATAAATAGTCATAATTCAGCTGAGAGCTAATATGATGGTCCGTGTGATATCAAAACATTGTTGCTGCGCTTTAATGATCAGATGGTGAAAAGCCATTTATGATGCAGGATTATTCAGAGGTGCTGATGTTATGAATGTTAATCTTATCCATCATAATCAGAGTATATTTTGGATTTAACACTCTGATGGCTCAGCGTGCATAAAGCTCAGATTTTTTTGTTGCTGAAGAAGCTTAAACATTAGGAGTCTTGATTTCACATAATTCTCCCCAAATTCTATGTAAATAGTGAAACCAGTGACTTAAAGCTCCATGTCACCAGTCTGAAGAAACGCTTTAATCTCTGCGGCATTTTGCTTGCATAGCATAACCACAAAGTGCAGATTTTATTTGAACTTGGTAGTCACTTTGTAGCTCCAACTCGTCACACACACTTGCGCTTCCTCCCTCGATGAAAATAATGAGGCTGTTTGATGTGAGACCACTATGGGCCGTAATGAGAGGAGTAGACTGTTCAGGACACATGAAAGCTCTTCAGTCCATTTGGACCATGAGCGGCCATTACGGCGCCGGACTGAGACACCATGGAGATCTGCTGACTTTATGAAGGGGTACAGGATTTAATGATGGAGGCAACAGCTAAATCTGTCACCCTTTTAACTTCTCGTGGAAGGAGGGAGAAAATATTTCAGAGGTGTTAAACATAGGGAGACCTACAACATTCAAGGGCTCAGTGAATGGGCCGTACGAACAGAAACATGGTCACATTAAAACACATGTCTGTTTGTCCCACAGGTGCTGTAGGAGGATCACAAATGAAGAGAGAGAGAGATCTGCTACATAAATTAAAGTCCTTGATTGTACCAGCTCTGCGACTGTTTAAGTGATTGTTCAACTTCAATCATACTTCTGTATTCGTTCATAATGATAATTTCTTTGAGGGTTATTCTTTTGTTGGAAAAAGAAGAGAGAAAAAAAAAACAGTGTTTTCACGACCTGCAAAGTGATGAGTCCATAAATTATCTCTTTCTCGTCCAGAGGCAGGAAGCAGCACATCTACCTCTCATCATATCAATCTCTTCCTCCTTCACAAGACGCCACCGTCAGTGGTGCCAGAAGAGACACAAACACAGAGAGTGGATGAGTAGGAGGAAGGACAAGCTGATGATGATGGAAGGATCAGCATCTCTTCATTTATCTGCAGGACGATAGAGGAAGAGCCCCAGCTGAGACTGGGTTAATATTTCTCCAGCTTCAGTTCTGGGGAACATTGTGATTTGTCACCTCAGTAGTAAGCCCAAGTGCCAAGAATCTAGTTAATGGTTAGACACAGCATCCTGCCACTGGGCACCATTTTGGCTCCATAACAAAAGGAAGGCCTGCCTCAGCCACAGAGTACTTTGAAGGACCGGGGGCCCTGTCACTATCTGTCTCCCCAATGATAGCAGTTCCTGATTAGTTAATAGTTAACGGACATGTGGATGCATCAATCCTGAGGAGTGACGTGGAGTGTAAATGCACAAATACACAGACGGTGGGAGCTCAATGCTGATGCTGTAAACATATCTTGTTAACAGGAAGCAGACCCTATGCCGCCACAGCATTGAGTGACAGGATCACAGATGACTAACAACAACAGAGCGGACTCTTTTTTTTTTTTTTTTTTTACTCTTCTGTGTCCTTGCTAAGCATTTGTGCTGCTAATTTCCTCAAAGATGAGTGTAGCATTAGTGCTTTTATTTAATCTTTGGAGAAAACATGATTTATAGGCAACCACATGAAATAATTTGCACTTTTGATTGCCTGAATCTGAGGAGTGTAGTACACAAACAAAACTGAATTGGTGTATTTTGTGCTATTTTATACCCATCTCTGCTCTACTACAGTATAAAACACAATTTAAGTCCCTCATTTTCAGCTATAACTCGCCATAACGTACTCTCCAGAGCTACAAAAGCAATTACAAAAACTACAACCTAAATCACATTGTTAATTCACATGGTGATTGCTTACAACACAAGACAAGAGACTTTGGGGCCTACAGTGAGAGAAACTGTTTTGATTTTTAAATGCGTACTGCTGATCTGACTCATACATATGAAAGCCCCCATTTAAAGCACCAAGAATCACAGGAGGGGGACCAAACGCGTCTCTTTAGGTTTCAAACACTCTACAGGTTTGAGATCAGAGACAGCTTCTGTCTGATATATGGTCGGGGCTTTTAGGCTTGGGAAACATACTGTACTGTATACGCCCCTGTGTGACCCCAGCATGGCTCCTATACACTCAGACAGAGAGAGACGTCACTCTCTGTGCGCTCCCCTCCCGTGAAAGTGACGGTTCATCACCAGCTAAAAGCCACTAGGGGGGCAGAGCCGGCCATTATGCACAACTGAGAGGGAGCAGTGAGGAATAAGAAGGGGAGGGGACTGTGTGATGTTACATCTCTGCTATGCTGCTAACCAGAGACCCCCCTCTGCAGCAAGGACAAGCAGGCAGTGGTGCGAGAAGTATTCAGATCCTATACTAAAGTAAAAGCTGTCATACAACAATGTAGAAGGAAGTAGCAGTAAGTACAAGTAGCTCAAAACAACACCTTAGAATGGTACTTGAGTAAATGTACTTAGTTACCTCCCATCACTACAAGTAGGACTCACTGAAGCATGCAGTACTTTTTATTTGTCCTCAGCAGTGTTACATGATTACATGAGAAACCAACCTAGTGCATTTATTCAAATATTGTACTTTTTCGTACCTCTGAAGTGCTTCTACTTTAATTGAGTATTCCTATTTTACGTTGCATTCTACTTAAGTATATTCCACAACATTTCAGAGATATTCTACATCTTACTCCATTACATACATACATTTATCTGGTAGACAAGATCTGACTGTGTATATATTGTCACAGCTTTAAAGCTGCAGAATAAAGAAAAAATAAAATAACTCATTCTGAGATGGACTTTACTTAAAAATATATATATTTATAGATTTATACATTTACAGCAAAATCTATGTGACTGAAAATAATGCAACAACATACAATAAAACAAAAGAGAACACAACAGCACTGAAGAGAATAGTGTCGAACAAATAGAACGTAACAGAAAAGAGAAGGCCAAGATGGCACAGGACAGGAAAGAATAGAGTATTGAATTCATAAGAACCAAGATAGAACAAAATGGAGCAGAACAACAGGTTAGGAGAGAGCAGAATAGAACAGAATAAAACAAAACACAGCTGAGTGAAACAGGACAGAATAGCACAAAAGAAACAGAAGAGATTTTTAAAATAAACTAAAAAAAAAAAAAAAAAATTGACTTGATAAATGAAGTGATCTCTAATTCTTTATAAACAACCAGCGCCTGATTGAGTCTGCATGATTTCTGGTCACTCGTGTTCCAGTCCAGAAAATAACGAGGCTCTGTGTTCTCTATTATTCTTCACTAATGGCTCCAATTCACAACTATCAGAATTCTGCGGGCATTAAAACAACTGTTGCAGAGAGAAAGAGCGAGAGAGAGCGAGCCGCTAATGCTGAAGTAGCTACATTTTGCATACATTTCATGGAGCTCCAAAGAGCAATGCTTGATTTGGATGGTTAATTTAGATGCAGAATACATACTGTAGTTGGCGTCGAGGCTGGTGTGCACATGCAAATCGTCGCCCTGCTTGACGGGAGGGTGCACTGTATGAGCTGAGCATGTATCAACCCACTCATTTTTATACTACTAGTCTTTATGTCCCAGCCCAGCCTCCTCTCTCAGTCTCTGATTCCATCTTGGCAATGACAGACATGCATACACACACACACACACACATACTAATACACTTCACGCACACTCTCAATCGGCCTCCCTCACTCACTTCTTTCTCTCAGTGAAACACACATGCGCACAGTTTCCCTCAGACTTCGACACATTCTCTTTGCTTCTCTATGGGTGAGCCATCATTATCTAGAGAGAGTGCCAGTGTTTGGCCACAGTATGCCTCCTTCTCAGCGTTGAACTGAACAGCCGAGACATAGGCTGCTGGTAGTGACACAGCTGTCACAGACATGCCTCATTACTGCTGTTGCAAATGTCAAAGCACTAAAGTAATCACTCACAGCTCTACTGGACACATGGTCATACCGTAATTTATTTTATGGGAAGAGGGGTTAACAGTTGTGTGTATACGGTGATGCTGCATAGATGAGTGGATTTTTACACATTTCTTTTATTTGAGATACTTTGTGGAGATGGCTGCATGCTAATGTGACAGCAGGTTTCTAGATATTTGCAACAAGTAATAGCATGATAGACATTTTTTTACACAAGCACAAACTTCCTTCAGAGTCATTACTGTCAATCCAGGATGCTTCCAGCTATGTTCCCCTCATGGACCTGATGATATATATGCACCTGGAGCTTATTTCCTCCACACATGTCAAAGTATTTGTGCTGGCCATTTCATTGTTAACAGGTTATTCCCGGCTTTGTGCAAACAACAAAGTGATGAGAGCATATAGGTGCACGTCGCCACTGACATGTCATGACTGATTTGACTGATCAGTCATTGTTAGAGGAAGCTGTAGTACTCCGCCACCAGCTGATCGGGTTAATGGTTAACATTTCATCCTGTTGTCACTACAAGCTGCTGTCACAGCCATCCAAACTATCTTGGACCGCAGTCAGTGTGGTATTGTTATGACTTGTTATATAAGTTGCCTTGTAGTGTTACAGTTATTTTAAGTCTCTGCTATTTGAAAATTATATAGGAAAAAAAAAATGCTCAGAAGACGCATTAAGCAAACCATAGAAACCATGAGAACATCTCGTGGTATTAAGCACACCTATTATCCCGAGCAGCATGTCACCTTTAACCCAAGCAGAGGTCTATTTGAGCCTTTTTCTGTGGAAGCTGGATGCTTTCATTCATTCAATCTCAGACGGAGACAGGAGGTGTCACCTGTGTGATTTGGATGAGGAGAGAAATACATTTTAAATCCAAGTGTCCTTTTTATCATGATCTTGGAGTTTAGGTTTCCCTGAAAATGTCTGCCCGACATCCCGGTCTGTTTTACATTTGACGTAGCTCAGTTTTTATTAAATGCTCACATATGCTCGTATGTTAATATCTGATATAATGTGCTCAACACATACTGTATATGCAGCGCTGTGTATTGGCTTGCTTTCTGTTTGTTTGCTGTTGACTCTGAAGGCAATGTAAGCCGTGCCTTGTAAGCTCATGTGGGTTGGGTACCTTTAGATGTATGACACTTGAATTATAAATATTCATTAAACCATTCATTCATTATGGAAAAGAGGAGGAGAGAAGCTAAACGGGTTTATGTTCTGAACATGAGCAGGTTATCTCGATTTAATTTCCATTTTTTTATCATTTCAACTTCAAAATGTATTTCAGTCTCCACAAACTCTTGTCTTTAGCTGCTAAATGCTTCATTATCTTCACCAACTAGCCGCTAATTTTGTCTGCCTGCTGTTTGGTGCTGGGCAGGTAGTGTACTCTGAGTTTCCGAAGCCTTTTTAGGCTGAAAACAGCCAAAACATTGAGCTGAAAGAAGCTAAAATGCTACATAGGAAATTCAGAATCGTGTGATAATTCTCTGCAGGTTCATCACTGTAAGCATCCTCTTTCACATGACATACAGTCATTTGATTTATTAGTCATGTAGAAAATATAGCAGCTTCAAATCACATGTTATGTTCCCGTAGTAACCTGAAGAAACACACATTACACACACTGGATTTTCAGACCAACAAGAAATTAAAGCTTGTGTGGAATGATTCGTTGCATTGACTTGTCCAGATTCCTGGTTTTTGCCACAGTATACATACAGCTGCTCCACGGCGCTCAAACCTGGAATGTTCCAAGGTCAACTGTAAAGTTCCCCGAGTAACTGAATTGCTATGAAGTCATTCAGCTAGCACAGATGTGTTCACCGCTTTCCATTCACTTAAGGTGCAGCATATACTGTACGTCCTTTGAGGTAGTTACCATAGAGATGTTGTGTCCTGGACAAATGTGGTAGACTGGACTCCTTGACCCTAGAATTGAAAAAGTTCTCTTCTGAGTCTAGTACTTCTCCTGGTTGGTAATATAAATGAAGAATTTGGGCGCCAGAACAATGAAAAGAATTAGGCACTTTAAAATGTTTGCATAACGAGCTCCTTCTCGGCGCAGAGTTCTCTTCTTTTTAATCACCTGCACTCTCCAGACCACCTACACCCTTCTTCATGATCAGATACAGGACCAACGGGCTGATGTATGATCCGAGGAATTAATCTGCTAAGCCTGATTGCCATTACAGCCATGCGATTATGCACCTTGATTACTGAGCCCACCCCAAGGACCATGACGTGCCCCGGTGCACATTTTAAAGGTGCGCATAAAATTATGTGGTGATTACCCCACAATAGATCAATCCACAAGCGAATGAGACTGTGTGGCCATATAGACCGTCTCAAGTAGGACTGTGATTATTAATAGGTACTTGAGGTGACCTGATACCTGAAGCTTGAACCACTGAAACTGCCTCAGATCCTTCATGAGCAAATAAATTCATTTTCATACATTCTGAAAGTCATTATTGGATTATTGTTGTAGAGGTAGGATTGTTTGGAGTTCAAGCATGGATAAAAGGGATGTTGGGCTCTTCAGAGACGACTGGGGCCGTACTTGTCCCTCTTGAGATAGACTTCAGGTATTTAATGGCAGCACAGATGTGGATGGGCTTGACATTGAGGAGGGTGGAATGCTCCACGTATTCAACCTATATAATATAGATCTGCTGAAGGTCTGTTTGCTTATGCACGATGCAAAATAAATGGGAAAAAATAGATTATGAGGGGGAAAAAAAACGAACTTTTGTGTGCCAATCAGAGCAAAGAAAAAAGGTTGTGCTTGCAAGTCATGAACATGTGAGTACATATCATTCTGCAGTGACACTTATCCTCAGAATTTGGGCCCATCTAATCCTTCACTGTCATTTGAAAGGATTTTTTTTTATTTAATCCTGAGCCAAAGTACTCATTTGGTAGAGCAGATAAATAGTGTCATTGACTTATCCAGAAGCAATCCTACGTCAAGCGATTAATTGGATGAGACAATGAAGAAGTGAAATCACATCTGTTCATGGTTTTCTCCCTGGTTACATATGGAATGTGTTAGTCACACAGAGAGAGACATTACCTTGGATAAACCCCCCCACCCCCCCAATGCAACGGTCCTAATGTTAACATATTTGCATTAGTAATATCCTGGCAAGGATTTAATGGACTTGATGTGCTACCATTCACAGCAGAGGTCCACGTTCTGAGAAAGCATGGTTCTCAGTAGCGGTCATGTGCCCTTCCTGCACAATTACTTAATGGCTTCAGCAATTACGCACATCTACAGGAGTAAAAAAAAAAACAAAAAGAACATAAATGTCAGTCAGTGGAAAAGAACTGATTTAAGTCTTTTGTCTGTGTATCAAAGCATTAGTTGGGAAGGAACTAAGGAAGGTTTGTGACATTGTAAACGTATTCGATAAAGACAACACGGCTGAAAGCATACACACATGCTGTAGATATATCGAGGACCATTTACAGTATGCAAAGTGAATTTGAGTTTCCAAATGCACAAATGCAGAAATTCCATCACTGGCCAGAGTTCAATAACTCTTGAGTCTTCAAGTGTCTGGATAATGGTCACTGTGACTGCACATCACTGCAATTCAAAACCTCAACTATCCATCACTGGACAATGTTTGCCTCTAAATCAACACGGATAGGAGAATGTGTGTTGATGCTGGTTGGGCTCTGTGCTATTGTAAGTGATGATGAGTGATGGACAGGAGAGGATGGGTACATACTATTCACAGTGCTCCATGTGGCAGCTTGCATTTTCACACTGGTACAGTATGTTTGTCAGCTACAGACAACGCAGGCACTTACGCACCGCCGTGGGCAAGCAAAGTAGTGTTCTGCCAGCTGACTGCGTCATGGGCACATGCATGTCCTACGTATCACCACGGAGTCCCTGGTAAGACATGTCTGCATGGTTTGCAATGACAGATTGTCAGATCTTGGCATCCAGAGCACACAGCATCTTGACCTCCTATTTTAAGTATAGACGTAACAGTCCCCCCCCCACCCAAAAAAAATCCTGCATGTACACTAAAGGATTCACATTTGCTTACCTTAAACATTACTTGTACTATATTCAAAGTGTTGGAAATTTTACCACTTCACATGAAAATGCAGTGTCTGTTTATTGTAGCGAAAGAAAGGAAACAATGCATGCCCTCGCAAGAAGAATCACTTTTTTCTTTCTCTCTTTTTTATTCTAGCAGAGAGGTTTCAAGGCACAGAGACCATTAACTGCATTTACAAGAATGCACAGGCAGTTTTGACAAGAGGAGACTTCAGTACCACCATTCTTTGAGAGAAAAAATATACATGATAATAGAGCATAATCGCATTCAGCAATCAAGTGGAAATTAATATCCTTTTATTGCAAAAGTGGATGAGTGAATGAACAAAGGAATGAATGAAGTGAGAGCATCAGATCACGTCACTGACATGGCAAGAAAATGTCCTGTTTAACAGGTTTCCTGTAGAGATTACCATGACGCCCATGGCGCTCATCTCCACATTTACAACATGAGGAAAGTGATCTTTGAAGTCGAGGGGATTCAGAATCACTGCACTGAGTAATAGGGTATTCACTTTAATATGTGTTGAGTCACAGGGCAGAACTGTGAGGTCTAATTTTAGGCCTGCAGTGTGGTGCCACAGGTGGACTGTTACAATGTGTATTTTGGGAAGAGATACACTCATCTGAATGCTCTGATGGGGGGTCCCAATGCTGCACGAAACAGATGGGCGAAGTGAGAATGGGTCATTCTAAACCATGCACAAGAAACTTGCTGCTTCCAGAAAATGTTTATTTTGTTCATAAACTTTTCATAAAAATAACAACATCGATATTAATTTAAAGTATTGTAGAAACTGTATATGTACAAAATCTTTACTTGAACAGTTAATATAACTTAAGGCGAGTTAAATTACTTTTTTTTCCTTTTTCTTTTTTCCTTTTTTTTTTTTTGCAGTACCCTGTTGGTGACAATCTCACCAAACTCAACATTTTTTTTAATTTTTTTTTTTTGCTAAAGTCAACATTTCAGCATACAGTATCTCCAGCAAAAAAGATACCAGGAGTCAAAAAAAACCCTTTCATCACCAAGGTTAGGTAAGTCCACAGAAACTCGCAGCAATGTGTGCTACCTGATTACTCAAAAGCAATGTTTATATGGTTTGCTAGTCATTTTCTAGCTCGATTAAACATACCTCTGTACATACTGTAAAATCATTTTTCTTTGAAAAGCCGTACCACAACTAGTTATAACATACTGGTCCCTCCCCCCCCCCCCCCTATTTTTTTTTGTTAAAATCTAGATCATCAGTCTCAATGAAATAACTCTTATCATACCAACAATGGGATGAAGTGCCAAAATGTTTCTGATATCAAATTGTAACATTTAAAATATTGTGTTACCAAACAATAGCCCTCGAAAAAACCAAGACATTATTAATGATTTAGAATACATTTCACCTTGATAAATGACGCTCAAATGTGATAAATGTAAAATATACAGTTAGCTATAAAAATACAAAGAAGTACAGTAATACAAATATATTTATTTCCCATTTATGATATATCTTTCACAATTGTAATAATCCAAACAATTGTATAACACAACACAAAGACCAATGACAAAAAACACTGACAGCCAAATGATAAGAAGTTAAACAAACACTAAATTTGATCAAAGATGGACAGCTTTATGGTCAGAGCCATAAATATGTTAGCCTACATTCATGTCAATAACCCTCACTTGTGGGAGTGAAGGAGTACCTTGACAGTGGTTGATATTCCAGTTAAAGGAAAAAAATAAACATTGACATAAACATGCATTTTTTTAAGAAACATAGTCCAAACCATTGCTCTAAGAATGCTAAAAGCAGAAAATAAGAATCTTAAATGGAGATATTAATAATCTGTTTAAGTGCAATCCGTCCAGGCTCGGAGGCGATGGAGGTTTGGAGCTATCCAGACGAAGAAGGTGCTGAACAGCAGTCATGCAATGCCGCAGCAGAGAGGTTTGGCTCTACTGACAGTAACAGCAACAAGTCACTGTTGATCTGTTTACCGACTTTTACAACTTATGCATGTTTGCATGAAGTCGGCAGCATCAGCAGCAGCAGGCAATAAGGCCGAAGCAGTCCTCTTTCTCCCTTTCTGCTCCTAAAAAAACTGCAGTACTCGCAACAACCGAAACAAAAAGAAAAAGAAAAGAAAACCTCTGCTGTCAGGCATTGGCTTGCCAGTCAAACCAACTCAGACATCAACTTGTAGTCAGCTGGCTTATCTTCCAAGACGGAAAGATCCTAATATTGTATGTGAGGACACATAGCTTTGTCTTCAAATTCCCTCTGGAAGAGTGAACGGCCATGCGCCGGCGGTCACCTGTGGCTTTATTTCCATTTTCTCCTTCTGTTTCAGGTGTACGCGTCCGTGCCGTTTCCTCTCGTCGCTCCGGGCGAACCGTTTGCCGCAGACGTCGCAGGAAAACGGCTTCTCCCCGGTGTGAGTCCTGGTGTGGGTGGTAAGGTGATCGCTACGGCTGAAACTGCGCAAACAGATGCGGCACTGGAAAGGTTTGTGGCCCGTGTGGATGCGGATGTGCCGGTTGAGCTCATCCGAGCGGGAGAAGCGCCGGTCGCAGCTCTCCATGGGGCAGGCGAAGGGTTTCTCTTTGGCTGGGCCGTGAGAGGCGGCTGGGCTCTTTCTGGCCCTGGGGGGTTTCGTCGCACGGGTGGTGTAACTTTGGGCAAAAGAATCTGGCAACAAGGAAGAATACAGGATGGAGTCTATGGTGCTCGGTAAAGCTGGTGATGTGTATAAGGAATCACACTGATTAGATGGCTGTGGAGGCTCGGGGAAGGGTTTCAGGTTGGAGGAGAGGCCCATTGGAGGCGGTGGGAGGTAATTATTGTACAGGGGGCTGGAGTAGCTCTGAGAACAGGTGTCAGAGAAACACGGTTCCTGTTTGATACCTCCCTCCACTTTAAACTCCATCTCTGGGTTGGGACAAATTGGGGGAAACGTGTCTAAAAGTTCCTTAACATCCATTTGCTGGTCAGGGGGGAAATCGCTTGACATTGGGAAGGTTTCCGTCTGGAAACTCGTCTCCAAACAGTCAGACTTGTTAAATGTTCCCCACTCGTAGCAGCTACTTTCAAACTCATTCTTGACCACGACAGGGAAAGAAGCGGCCTCTGACTTTGGTTCATCCTTCTTCTGATTTGGAGCTCGGGAGGAGCCGAAGCTCAGCTGGGAAGTGGACGGGTCTTGGACTTGGCTGCCGGCCTGATCATCAGGATATCTCGGGCACGTTTGGTCTGGAGAGTATACAGGGGGAGAGGGTCCGGAGCAGGTGTATGTTTGCCTCTTGACGCCAGGGTCTCCAAAATTACCATTGCTGCTGTCCATCGGCGCAGGCGATGGATAAGTTCCCCGACTGTTGCCGCTCTGTTGCACTTCTGAAAGTGGCAGTGTGGATATACCCACGATCTCAGTGATCATATTGAGGAGTGTTTCGGTGCTGCACGGCGCTCCCTGAGATGCCTCAACATAGAAACTGCCAGAGTAGGCGAGCGAGGACGGGGTGTAGGTGTCTTTTGGGCATTCGCATGGGTTAAAAGCAAATTCCGAGTTGGAAGCTTCGGTTTTGAGGGTTGCAGGGGTTCCTTCTGTTGAATTAGAGAGAGAGAAAACTTTGTCATCGCGAGTGTTTTTTTTTTTTATATATATACATATATTTAAATGGGAATCGGTGCAAATTAAACGAGGAGGAAAATCAGCGTTACATAAACACTCATGCGTATTTTGGCACAGGAATGCCTTGATAAGACGCCTTGATACACTCGACTGCACCGAAAAAGAGCTACCGTATCTCCCCCAGCGGTGTTCATATTTAACAGTTTTTTGTTTTTTTTTTAATTCTCGTGCATGCACATTTCATCGAGTGTGCAAAGATGCGAACTCACCGTGGCCAAACTGGGCAGGTACCCCCCGCTCTGCATCGACGTACACCTCCTGGTTATCTTTCCGCACGCTGTTTTCCATTCCCAGGGAAGAACTGTTGCAATTCTCAAACTGAGGGTAAAAAGAATCTTTCGCATTCAAATCCATATTGTTCAACATAATGATGCACTTAGAAGTCCGTCTCTTCCAGGGGAAAAAGGTAAAAGGGGGGGGTGAATGTAAAAACAAATTATGCAGATTTACTGTTTTCTTTCAACCCCCCTTTTGATGGTTTTCAACAAATGATCCAAAGTGGTCAGTGTCAAAAGGTGTAAAAAAGCAATTAAAGGTATTCCTTTTCGTCTCTGCTCCTCGGTAGGTATTTGCTTGCTGTGGGTTTCACATCAGCGACTTCCCCTCTCTCTCCTTATATACACTTTGGCAGCTCCCTCGGCCCTCCTCCCCATTCATCAGCTCCAGTGAGAGGATTCCCCGCTGCGTGTAAACTTCATGCCCATATATGGACAGAGGATGTGACGGAGTCCCCCACACCCCCCCTCTTTCTCCCTTACCTCTAAATCCTCCTCCCATACCGGAGAGATGGAGTCTGACGTTGCAACAAGTGGCGACCAGTGCTGGTTGCTTAAAAACGTTGATATTTCTCTCCACGTTGACGATTTATAATTTCAAATCGACAGAATATTACACTCAGTTCTTACAGATATAAAGTCGTTTCGCTTGGTCTCCCCCTGCAGCCCACACTGAGGGTGAACTAACCCAAACGGCGTAGGTATCCTTCACCATCTGCCGATTAGTTTTGACCGCCCTCCCAATGAGATGAGACATAAATCATGAAAATCAGAGTCACGGGAGGGATTACTCCAGATGTTGGAGGTACGAAGGCATGCAGCCGGGTGTAATGGGAAGGGAATGTAACTAGTAACGTGACAGATGTACTCCCAGGGAGTCAAAATTGAACTAAAAATAGGAAAATCAGATATCATGTCATTATTTGAGGATATACATCAGGCACACATATGTATAACTTATAGATATTCCATGGATGGCATCATAGGTCAAAGACAGACAAAATAATTGTTCCTAATGCATGTTTAACCACTTAAAGTATACTCTAACTACATGAAAATGTCTAATATTATACGATTTATTATAACCTGTGAAAAAAGTAGTTGTAATACATATTTTAAAGAGATATTGAGGCCTATGGTTCTTGCAATAAATGTGCAAACATCCTAAAAAACGATGAGGTAGATTGAGATCAACAGGCAGGGATCAAGGTTCAAAATCAAGAAACTAAATCAACAGTCTGACAGCCAGGATCTGTTCACTACAGACTTTGTTGATCTGTGCAATTCGATGACATGCAGGCTAATGTAAATATAAAGTACTAATTAAACAAATTGAGGCGATAACATAGGCAGATGATGATTTATTTATTCCATACTGTAAATCAGACAAAGACAGACACACGAACGAGCTGCAGTCCAGCTGAACTCCTCTCTCCTTTTCTCCCGGACTGTACGGCCTGGATGTCTTCTGGCAGTTCAACTGAACATCTCTTCCCATCAGTCCACTGCTCACATTCACTTTCACACTCCCTCTCATGTTGGTCCCTGGAAATTGTGGTCGCTCGCTTTACACCATCAGGACGAATAACAGCACAGCCCGGTCTAAACGAACCCTTGGCCTTTAAAAGCATTGAAGGGAGTCGATAACACCCCTGAGGTGTTCAGTGGTTGAACCCAACTGTTCACATGACATTTCAACCCCCAAAGCTTTTTTTTTTCTGTTTCGCATCTGTTGCTGGGTGCACTCCGTGGTCACACTTCCTATTACAAAAAGTCGATACTCTTTCATAGGACGTTGCGGTTTGCAGCAGACCTCTGGCCCCGGTTGGAGGTTCAGGACCACGGATAGCTCCGGCGTGGTATTCAGCCGTGTAATCACAGATGAACCGGCGGAACATGCACACTTTTCACTTTACTCTCACTGCTTCCTGTGGCTCTGTATTCATGTGGAAGACACTTTCTTTGCATAAAATCAACCCAGTCACACCGCAGAGGACTGTGGGAAATCATAAGTCACCGCTAACATGCAGCTACAGCTCCTAAACATCTAAATTTGATGTGAGTTTGAGGTGACGTACACTCACCTCATCCTGCAACAGTGGGAATTAATTATTTTATACTTTTTACACTTAAATTCCACATTTCTGACTTTAATATTGTATTTTTATTAATTCCAGGATATTTATTTGACAGCTTTAGTTAACAGACATCAGCTTGTCAAACATTTCTATAGTTAAGGAAAGCCATATTGATGAACAACATTAAAGTACTGCTTAAATGTAAATGTATGAAATAATGATTCATTTATAACAATGACTCATTTTTCATAATGAGCAGTTTTAGGCCACTTCTAACACTTTAAGTACATTTTCTATCTACGTCTATATTTATATCTGTAAAATGAAGAATGCAGGACTTTTACTTGTAACAGAGTGTTTTGTAGTGATGTGGTAACGGTACTTTTATTTGAGTACATGATCAGAAAGTGGCTATTGATTTTCAATAACTTGTGGAAGTCTTCCACTTATCTTATTCGGCTTACACCAGCGGCAAAAGCAATAATGACATAAATAAGAATAACAAATGATAGCAGTGTTTTTCCTGGCATTGCGGCTGAATGACCTCTGGTCATGTCTGGTACCTGGCTAAGATTTGAGTCTCTGAATAACCACAAATTCATAGAAAGAAAGAAAGAAAGAAAGAAAGAAAGAAAGAAAGAAAGAAGGAGATATTAGATGACTTCATTACATATATTGAACATTGAACATTGTCCAGTGTGATCTAATTCAACAACTCTGCCATAAATCTGTCTTTTAGGGAGCTTATAACGTTTCTGTTTTTGTTGACGCAGTCATATATATATATATGATCCTATTACATAATTTAAAAATGCCTCAGCCCAACAGTCTTATTGTTCATGTGAGACTTTTATTGACAGTTGCCAGTGACAAGTGCTCATGGCTGTACACAAGCAACCACAGCTGTATAAGATAAATGGTTATATCAGCCCGTCACACCTTCACAGCACTACAGAAAGTATTTAATAACCTCAGGAATTCTTTATAACTTTAATGAAAGAGCTCAGAGCTCAGGCTATTTGAATAGTTTCCAAGTGCGCTTTGCTATGGATAAGATTAACTGAAGATAAAAAAGCTTGTGGGCAACATGGAATAACATATTGTGTCTAGTGCGGCACAAATGCAAAGAGACTATTAGACATAATACACAGGCTGCTTATACTAGACTACTACTCAAATTTCAATACTGAGTGGTGGAAAATGTATCAAAGGATCTCTGAGTCGCTGCCCTGTCATCTTTTTAAGGTAGTGTATGATAATAGCGTATAAGCTCTTTCATTGCAGCAGTGACATTCTCCACGAACAAATCGTTTTCACCTCAGATGTGCACTCTAATTCTAGGCACAGAGATGTTTAGCTTTGAGGAACTGCCTCCAAGTAATCCAGAGTCTATTAAAACCAATCTGATCACACAGAGTTCAGATCACGGGATGCTGTTATGATAACTGCAGTGTGGCTAACCTCTCTCCTCCATGAAATGCCACAGCACAGGGACTAAGTAATGGATTTATGTAATGTTAGCACTTACTGACATTATAGCGCAGGGGTAACGCCATACCTGTAAAAGTTAAATGAAAGCCTTTGTTTTATTCCCTCACATCTGAGCACTGTGAGACAAAATGCTCCTGTTTCTTAGGGAACGGTGTGGTAGGTTGAGACAGAATATAGAGCACAAAGTTGCTGTTCCGTGTTTTAACAAGGATATTGACTTCAAAGTGCTGGCTATGGAAAGAAGATGAAACATTCCTTTAATGAAAGGATATCTTGGTACTTAATGCACAAGTGGAACACTCTTTAATATAGCCCTGACCTAAAAGAGTCTCAACTTGTAGTATGTCTTTCTAATTTAACCAAATGATCAATTAGTCTGTTGACATTACTTCACCATTTGGTTATTTAATTAACCTGCAGTCAAGAGTCCACAGCCATGCTAGCAACATAGTGAGATTAAGCTTTGAGCTAAATGCTAACATCAGCATGCTGATATGCTCACAAAGGCAATGGCAACATGCTAATGTTAAGCAGATATAATGTTTAGCATGTAAGCATGTTTTTGCTAATTAGCTAATAACCATAAAGAAGAGCCGAGCCTAATGGGAAAATGGGTTGACCTGATGGGCCTAGAGAAGGGGGCAGCAAGAAGGTTCAAAACCCAGCCGGGGCCTTTCTATGTGGAGTTTGCATGTGCTCCTGTGAATCCTCCACGGCTACTCCAGCTTCCTCCCACCTCCAAAGACATGCACTTCACGGGTTAATTGGTGACTCTAAATTGTCCGTAGGTGTGAATGTGATGGTCAATTGTTGTTGTGTCAGCGCTGTGATCAACGGGCCTCAACGGGGTGTAACCCGCCTCTCGCCCAATGTCAGCTGGGATCGGCTTCAGCCCCCCACAACTCTGATAAGGACACGTGGTTACAGAAAATAGACGGATGGATAGTCCTAGAAGAAGAACCAGAGGGTCGAGGGTGTCTTGAATGTGTGTAGCAAATCCATCCATCCTTCAGTGGTTAAGACATTTAACTCACATAAACACAAAGGTCAACTTCATTGTGAAGAAAAGTCAGGGGATCACTATCATTAGCATTTGTCATCTGCAAACCATGAAGCTCTACACAAAAGTTTGTGACTACCTATCCTGTTGATGAGACAGGATCACAGGATAAGTGAGGGGGTCACCAAAGTCATTAGGACTCATTGGGACTGAATGTCTGTAGAAAATTTAATAGCAATCCATACAAGATATTTCAGTAAGAGCCAAAAATGTGCTAGAGGAAATGTGCTAGAGGAAAGTCAGAAGTACACCAGGTCAGTATGCTTCATCTGGTAGGTGTGCACAAAATGTCATGGACTAAAGTGGTGGAGTGACCAAGTGACCTACCAACAACACCATCCATAGATGTATTAGTGTTAGTATGGCTAAAAATGCAGCTAATTTAACTCCAATATATCCTGTATTTTGCAAAGCAAAACATACTTAGTGCCCCAACAACTGCAGATTTACTGCGACCTGCACATAAACTGTCAAACAGAACGGTTTCCAGTCTCTGTCTCTGTTGATTGAATTGTTTATCGCATTACTCCAGCTTTATTGATTGTGAGTGTGTGATGGATAATATTACTTTCATAACCCAAGTGTGCCCCAGGGAACGGTAAGTACTTTTCTTTATACTGTATACGTAACCCCCCGGGGCCCTGTTATTTTCAGGTTCTCTCCTGGACAGGGTGTGGGAGTTTTCGCTTGCAGGTGGGTGCCTGATAGAGTTGAAGAGGCAGTGAGGAGTGACTGCCCTCTGAGATTGCTGCCTGCAAGATGAAGGATTGAGTGGACAGTAATGTCTGTTCTATATTTTCTTATTTTGACTTTCAGTATCACTCCTCAGCGTTCAGTAGTGTTGTAATAAGAAACAGAGCTGCTACACTGACAACACTAATCTAATCCAGTAGACAAACCCAATTGTGTCTTGCTGTATTGAGCTTTCATGAAACATAATCACAAAAAATAAAAGCATTATCTTTAACGAAATACCGCATCATGCTTCAGACGAGGCTGATACACATTTAAGGACAAGCTTGTTGATTTTGAATAATTGTGCAGCACTCAAGCTATTGACAAAAAAACAAAGGCGCATCAATGGTTCGGATTACATCTAATGTAGGTTATGTCCGTGTTTTGAATTTAGATTTTCCCCAAGAGCATGAGACCTCAAATCTCAGCCAGAGAAGACCAAAGGTCATTCAGCAGCAACACTGGCAAAATCACTATGATCATTCATTATTCTTATTTATGGTGTAAGCCGAATCAGATAAGTGTAAGACTTTTCCCCGTTATTGAAAATCAGTAGCCAATTTCTGTTCATCGATGGATTTGCAAAGGGAAGTCTAAATTTAGTGGACAGTACAGCTCCACTGTTTTTCTGCGTGTTACAAGTGTTACAGATTCTGCCATCGCGTCCACATTACTACTCGACAGCATAAAAGACAATAATTTAGCACCGCTTCATAATGAAATATATCTCGCTTGATGTACAGCAGCTCCTCAAAGTCTCAATGTCTTGGCATTCTGTCAACCAACTATGCAACCCACACTGTTTGAGAGTAAATAATAGAAGAACCTGATCCATACCAGGAAATCCACTGAGATGCAGAGGCTGCCATTGCTATTTGAAACAAAAAAGCATTTAAAACCTACCATGATCTGGAGAGGTTAAGCTGGAAATACTGAATCTACAAGGCAAATGCAAAAAAAAAAAAAAAAAAGGCTACAGTTTTGCCTGCATCCATATAGTAATGAAATGTATATATCATACAGTACACACATTTACATTCAAGCCTCAAGTGCTGTGTCGTACTTTTGGCTAATACCTTTTTAAGTTTGTGGATGCAAGGCAGATTTTTTGGGAGCAATCCTACGAAAGCCAGGGTTGCACAAGAGCCGGTGAAATCCATCTTCCTCCCCCAAATCACATTCTGACATGTCTCACAGTCAAATCTCCCCCCAAGGCGCTAGATGAGGGAACATCTTCAATCTAAACCTGGATACAATAGGGCCTGTAAGATACCGCAAAAATGGATTGGGAGTGCTAAAACCACAGAAACCTCTGCCGGAAACACGACTTTCTATAAATACAGGATACTCGCCTCAGCTGCCAAGTTCGTTATTTTCTCTCCCTCTCTCTCCCTCTCTCTCTCTCTCTCTGTCATGTTGGGCTCTGCATAGTTATATATACTACATCATCATTCAAACACTGGGCAATTGAAAGAAAAATAGCACAAATAAGAAAAATAAAAGCAGCGGAAGCGTGGTTCTTCTTTTGAAGGAACATCTCTCTCCTGCTCTTCCTCTGAGAGTGGGAGTGGGTTAGGGAAGCCCGGTACCAGGCCCCGATGCTGCTGCTGCTGTTGGTGTGGCAGGTTTCCCGTGCGATCCAAAAATACTTTCGCACTCGCCCACTTTGGTCCCCAGCCGCCTGTACTCTTTGGTTCTACAACAGGGATGGGTGAGAATCATATTCAGCTCTCCAATCGTGATTGCGGAATGCCCCAGTGTTTCTTTAACCATGCCCCCAGACTCCTCCACACACATTGCACTCGCATGGCTCCCACCTTGCCCTCTTCTCTGCTGGATCCATGCTTGCAGCACTCTGACAGTCCAATTCTTGGGCCTGATCCAGCTACTGTACCTGCTGTTACCTAACTACTTGGACATTTTCAAGAGAAATCCATGCAAATAGAACTGTGTATGTTTCATATTTTCTTTGAATTACATCTCCAAAACTGATGACAAAAATGTTAGATTCAAACTTAAGAATGCCTTCACTCCCAGATCCACTGATGATGTTAGGTAATAGTAGATACAGTACAGATATTTGGGTTATTTGCTCTACCAGATACAACAACAATCCCTTCAGACCGGAGCTCAATAACTACACACTACACAAAATCATTATTGTGCAACATGGGACTAATTGCATGTACTTTTGACCAACAGAAGTTAATACGTCTGCATATTCTAGTCTCTGACTCATCTGCACCCACACTGATTTCTATTTGTTGCTCTTTCCCCCAATCTATTGCCACCACAGGATGTATGAAAAGATATGAATGTTAATAATTAGGAGGCATCGTTTCCATCACTGCTTTATCGATGCACACGCAGTCATTATGGGGACATGCAATGCAAACAGATTCAAACAAATAGCTAACAGCAGACATGTGAGGAAACAGATGAAGAATGTTAAGAGCTTGCAGCTAACAAAAGTAACTATGGAAACGGCCAGCTCTACATTGCACTAGCTTCCACAGCTCTCTCCAGAAATAAAAACTGTTGGGCTAAGAGCGAATCAGGTAAAGACAAAAGATCCCGGGTGAACCTATTTATAGTGGGCCTTACATAACATACATAGACCTATGTTGGCTGAGGCAAGTTTGGTGCTCAACAGCAAGCTTCTGGGGGGCAAAGGCAGGGTACAGAGAGCTGGAGATGCTCGGTCCTGGAGGGTATTTTGTAGAAAGACATGAAGTATAAACAGCAATTAGGCCAGTGTGAATGACGATGCTGATGGCAAGTATATTAAATAGAGGGAGGAAGGCTCGCTGTTTTGATGTGAGGGAGAACAAACACTGGTACGCTTGTCCTGCGAGGGCAGTGATGTCAAAGCCGGAGTTCCACGGACAACATTAACACACGGTGAGCTAATGAAAATTGACACATTAAACAGTTCATAGCCACGAGGCTGTAGGACAAAGACAGAAAGAAACGTCACAAGGAGCAAAAGTTCATACCCAGTTTGGCCGAAAGCCTTGTTTATTTGTATGGGAGGCAAAAAAAAAAAAAAAAGTTGTGTCAGAGGAGCACTCACACACACACACACACTATTATGTCGCCTCAGGATAAAAACATCTGACATCTCCAGTGAGATGTTATGAACATACAAGCCCACATACGCAGAGAAAACCTGTGTGAGAGCCACTGTAATGCAGGAGCAGTGATCATCTAGAAATACAGCCTGCCACCATATCTTAAATCCAAATTGAGCCATTAGCATAATTATCCACTTATACTGCTTTAATTCTAAGTAGCTCTCCATTGTAAGTAAAATGATAGCTAAGCTGTATTCAAAAAGCCTCTTTTCCACTCACAAATGCCTTATTAATTAGCTCCCTCTAGCACAAGTTCCCAGTAATTACATTCAATACAGGAGTCGGTGCTACAAGGGGGGTATTTCCAGCAACTATCAGACAACTTTTTTTTTTTTAAATTACTCTGCAGATGTATAATGATATCCAGCATCTATTTCAGCTGTGCGCAGCACACGTTTGGACACTGCATTCACTAGTCAATTCACTGGTAGTAGGCAATCACAAAATATCCACTATATAGAAGCTGTGATAAGGTTGGGATGATATGCAAATGAATACTCCCTGACTCATCTGTTTATTATGCAGTCACATTAGTTAGCTCTGATGCTGTTTGGCTATTATCCCATCTCACTGTGAAAAAAGGGTCTTGGGTGAGGGGGATGGATTGCGCAGTGAGTGCTTTAGTCACACAGATTGTCCGCACTCTTCAAAGAAATAAATGCATTTTCAACTGTAGTTGCATTGAGGGGATGTGGAATCCATTTCCTCTGAGAGAAACAGCAAACGGCAGAGGATATGGCTCATCTGTATCCAAATCTCTTGGCACCGTGTTTTTGCGTTAACAGGTCAAAGGGTCAAATGATGAGCTTGCATCTCCCACGATTCAACCTGAAGGCAATCATTGCACATTGATACATCATGCACTAATTTACAACAGACAATTGAACGAGGGAATGTTTTGTTCTGAAAAAATGTTTTCCTCTTATTCGTGTTGCTTTTAATTTGCAGTATCTCCCATGTTCATGAGTAGAAACACCGAGAAACAAGCTGTAGCTTCTAAGAAAAACTACCAGTCTGTGGCTTTACAGCTTATCTGCCGCTCTACTAACTGATAGAGGCGCTTTTTTTTTTAGCCATGCAACCTTTATGCACCACGTTAAGCCTTCGACTTGCAACTGCACATCTAGCCCATTCAAAGGATTCATGAAAGTCCAGAGGTTGGAACTCGGTGGTTATGCACACAGACTGAGAGCCTGCATCAGTGCTCTCAGTACCAACAATTATATTTAGTGTCAAAGTATTAATAAGAACATTGCCACTGTATGCACCGGTGTGTGAATGTATGTCAGCAAATGTCAAGGAGTGAAAAGAATTTGCCATCTATGTACTCTCCGTGCCTTTTTATTTTAGCTAATTAAGCACCTAGCCCTCACTGCAACTGCGCTCCATGGAAACCATGCAAAAAAGCCCATTGACGTCAGCTAGAGGCCTTCTTGTGCCATCTGACAAAAGAAGGAGGACAAGGCTGCTGTACTTAAGGTCACAGTGTGTTGAAGCTACTCTGCTTTGACTGACAGACTGAGGTTAGCTGACATTTATACTGAAAACGTGAAGAGATAAAAAGTGTTATTTTTAGTATTTTACATGTATTTTACATCAATAACTAAAAGTGGAAGCAAGTAACAATGTTGGTTACTTAGTAATTATGCAAGCAAATGAATCAAAAAGCTCCTGTTACAGCTGTGAGGTTAAACACCCTGACATTCCACTGCAGTGTTTATTTTTTCCATTATAAATTACAACTCTTAGATCTTAATTAATATGCACACTCTTGGGCATTTTTAGGAGTTCTGGAAATATTTAAGAAATAACTTCCACTGGGAATGAGAGCAATTTTACTAATCTGAGATTATCCAAGATATAAAATGTTTATGTTATAAAAAAGATTACGTTTTATTTGTGAGAGACTCAGCTGATAACTTCGTGGATGGCAAGTCGTGAGTAGTGGTGGAATAATCAATAACAAGCGTCCAGTGTGAAGCAGTGTCAAGGTCTGAGCCACAGCAACTAAACCCAAGTTATAAAGTAAGGACACCGAGAAGGTAGAAGGAGGTTGTAGCTATAGGTATAGAGTCATTGCTTACATCAATGAAGGTAATTTAAAAAAAAAGTACAAACAATAAAAATATTTAAACCGTTTATTGTTCTTAACAAAACAAAATCAATCTCACAGTCAGTGTTGTATTCCCTGCCAGTCAAAGGCTGTGTATACAAAATATGGCTGCTTAGACGCAGTGATTTTAGAAATGTTGAGCAAGACTGTACATATTCTTCATCTTTTTTTTTTTTTTTTTGAAAGACCGTGATCAAACAATTAAATATCAAAATGACTGAATCATTAAGACAGAGAATTGAGGACATACGATTTAAGAGAAATGGCACAATAAAGAAGAATAATGGCCCTCACTTGAGAAGTGAATGCACAGCTTGGTCATTTATGCACTTATTTTCCAAGGTAGAAACTGACAAACCTGATAAGAGTTGTTCACACATATGGTGTGTGAGCACGTACCCTCCTCTGGAGAGGTGGACCAGCTGTTTCCTGCAGCTTAAAGAGAAATACTGTAATCACCCGTCTCGATATTTCCACATTCAAACATTGCATTTGGAAGCAATGAAGTTGCGCGTGTCTGAAGTTGTGAGGGATGTGAGTTCATTAAGTGTTTCCTAAATGCATCTTAAGTATATAAATGAAGCACTAGACAGTGCTTGGCTCCATATACAGCAAAGACAGGGTAGCTGCACTTATACTTGAGAGAATACCTGTGTGAAACCTGTTATTTTAATTAAAGGTTTAATGTGGGAAAGTGATCATAAATCCTTATTTTTCAATTTCTTGCAATTACAGTTTTTTTAATGGCTAATTTCATCAGCCAGACATATTAGATATATTACTATATCTTTAAAACCTGAACATGTTGTTGTTTCAATCACATCCAGATAAATGAAGGCCAATATCTTAGAACACGAGATGAAATCTACAGCATCAGTACTGTTCAGCCATCATTAATACTGTCAGAGCTGACCAGCCAGTGAACGGATGGCTTCCTTGGCCTCTGCCAGTACTGTCATTGTACTGTTCCCAGATATACCCTGTTTCAACATACTGTCTATAAACATTATTGATAATGTTAGTCCTGAGTTCCTCATAAAGAGCAGCTGCCTTCTCTTGGTAAGGCCCTTCTGTGTTGCTATAGTGGTGCAGGGCTCTGACTGCCAAGTAGTTGATGTTAATCCATATCGGTCCCCTCCAGTAGGGGGCATCGTGTTCTGTGTTTCGCTTCATGTACAGCGGATCTGCCTTCGAGAGTGAACGCAGGCCGTAGGGTGTCCACAGCTTATTAGAGTCTCTCATGTCGCGGAAGATATGTTCTAGTTTGGGCGAGTCTGGTGTAAGAATCTGCAGTAAGAAAGGGAACAAGCTCACGTAACCCAAAGCATTAACGTACTGCTGTTTGGGGGCCCGGCGGACCGAGCGCACAAGGCGCGCCACGGGGAACTGATGACGAGGCTGGCCGGGGGGCACGTACACCTTCTCCTGCTGCAGGGACACAGCCTGGGTGTGGTTTCCATAGTCACTGAAAGCATGAAGCTGTTCAGACCAGTGGAGCTCATTCAGAAGGTTGTTGTTAGTGAGCACTTGGTGGGTGAGTTCATAGTCCTGATGGGGCTCACCTAGAAGCCGGGCTATACTTGCCATGATGCCTGAGGACAAGGCCATCCAGCAGTGTAAATCCACATGGCGCTCATCTGCTGATGGGTGTGAGGCCCGAGGGTAGTCATCCAGCCCAGAAGTCAAGGTTTTGGGATTGAGGAAAAGGTTAGTGTCCTTGTCACGTCCACGCCAGCGGTAAGAGTTTGGTAGGGGACCGGCCTGTGTGGTGTTGTACCATTCAAACCAGGTTTTCAGTCTGGGGAAGAGCCGACGGAGGAAAGGCAAGGTCAGTTGCGATGCTTCCTCCTCTGGTTTTGAAGAAGAGAGCTGTTCAATAAGTTCCTGAAGAGCCAAGAAAAGAGTTGGTGGGTTGGCATTCTCATTGCGCTGAACTACAAACTCAGCTGGGACTTTACTACGAGCCTCGTCCCCCAGGATCTGCTCACGGGGGATCCAGCCCTCGATATTGATCAGGTCTATCCAGTGGGCAATAGCCTCCCTGGTCACCTGGGGGTCCCACTTGCTCAGCAGCAGCTGGTGAAAGCCTTCATCCCAAAGGAATCCTCTGGGAAAGAAAGACCGTGATGGTACGGCAGTGAATAAAGCACCTGAAGGGTACATCAGTGGATATTCATTATAAACTGACTGTACCACTGACTGGCCGTAGAAGTAGCCCATTCCACCCAACATGTTGCTGAGCGCTGCCTTGCCAAACTTGATTTGTGCCTGGGTATAATCTTTGCTCTCAAGCCCAAAAGTCTTCTCGAACTTTGCGTCAAACTCCGCTTTCCTCTTCTCCAGCTCCTGAGTCATGATGGAGCCCACGAGTTGGTTGGGACGGTTGTGGTAGCTCCCAGACTCAAACAGAACTTCGATCTGGAACGGCGTCTGGACGGTCACCTGGTGAAGCACAAAGTCGCTCTCTTTCCTTGTGTCAGTGGGTTTTTGTTGGTTTTGGTGATGGGGGGGCTTGTAGGTGTCTACAGCTATGAAATGCCTCTTTTCACCAGAAGGAGGGCTATAGACAAACCTGCGATTCAGGCTGTGCTTCACAATGTCAGTCAGCTTCTCCAAGCCAGGAGAGACAGTCTGAAGATAATTATAACTGAAAAGACAATAAGCCATTGTTAATCACCCTGTGTTCTTGAAACCTATAAAATCAAAACATTCACACAAACCTTGAAAGTAGTTTATAGTCAATCAATGACGCACAAGTGATCTCAGCTGCACTAACTATGTTTGTGAAGCTGTGTCATAACCTGAAAGTTGAGCACGGTGGAAGCCTTCTCAGTGTCATGTTGTACTGGTGACTCAGAGGTTAAGCAACTGGTCACAGAGAGATCAAACTTTAAGCTCCCACTTACTCTTCATCATCCATCTTCCTACAGTGGGTCACAATTCAAACAATTCCTCACGTCTAACAGTTCATACTGTACCTTTATGTTTTACTATGCTGATGAAAGTGTGAAATACAAGTGTTGCTAACACAGAGTCCTGATCCACTCATTACTGCAACACCGGATCAATACTTTTATACCGTCCCTGATTTAATGACAGCCACATCATTTCAGAAAAAGATTAGAGCCGTCATGGGAAGGGTCTGCTGTTCATTGGCTGTTTGTAGTAGCCAAAGAAATAAGTTATATATAGTTTGTATATCCTGACACAATATATACCACAACTTTCATAATTAACAATCCTGATTCCTCTGGTGTGTTTTTGGATCAATGAAACAAAGGCTGAAAATCCTGCTTTTGCTGCCATCTAGCGGTTGGGTTTTATTTTTGAAATGTGGAGTGACTCTACAGTGCAACATGACATACTACTGAGTATTACCCAGAGACCTCGCATCTGATGCTGGGGATCAAGAAAGGTGTAACAGACTTCAAATTTCAGGATCATTAAAGTGCCTTTCTTCTATAAAAAAAAGACTTGGTGACTCATCACACTCTAAATCACCACATGCATTCATTTCTACATGAATCTTTTGCTCAGATGCAGTTTAAGTGGCTATTGTTCATCGTACATCATAAAACAGTGTCTCCTCACCTTTCTATGAAGGTTTAACCACTTATGTGTTTACATCCCAACACTCATTTTTAAGTATTTCCTTAAAAATATTAGTTAACCAAAGTCAGTTTTGCAGGCAAGTGTCATTTTTCTTTGCTGCATATCTTTAATCCTGATAAACCAAGCACTGTCATTCTACAGTATGTTCCCTCCAGCTTCCTTGTCCTTGATCACTCTCTTTTGAAACTGCTGCTGTTGACTTTATCATTCACTCCTGCATTCATGCATTTACCTGGCATATTTAGCACTGGATAACTCCCCGGTAACCGGCTTTCTGAAGGTGATCTTAAAGTTTCCGAGCTCCTCTGAGAAACCAGTGATGGATGCGAGGCGGTTTCTCTCCTCAACGTGAGCCTCCAGTGAGCCTTGTGTGTCTGCTGCTGCGTAAAACATCAGGGAGATGACTGGCGCTTGAGGGGCAGAGCTCTGGTGGGTAAAGACAGAAATCATTTAACGTCAGCAATAACTGCAATTTTTTTGGTAAATTAGATGTTTTTTGTACTACATAAAATACATCAGGGTCATGTGTGGGAACATCTCAGTCCTCACATGCTGTTTGGCAGTGATCCTCCAGGTCCAGTCTCCTCCGTGGTCTCCTCCCATCCTCTTAACAAACTCCGTTGTTAGTGTGAAATCGTTGTCTCGGATTTCCTGGACGCCAAAAGTGAGCCCATCGTGCATCAGCCAGCCGTAGCCTTGCAAACGATCCCCTTGTTCACAAGTGTGCCTCAGGTTTACATCCATGTCAGAAAACTGACGCATCCACATCATGCCTGGAGAGATATAACAATAAAAACAAATGTTTAGTTGTACAGTGGGAATGATGCATGAATAGAACAGTCCTATAAAAAGGTAAGTCCCAAAACTCATTGGCTGCACGCCCTCAGTAACCAGCCAACTGGGTTTTTGGAAAATGTAGATCACTTTGTGTTGTCAACTACTTAACAATACTGCCATCCAAATTTGATGACAGGGTAAACAGTCCCAGGAACCGTGGCCAAAATCCACTTGAATTTGACAAGTGCCTGGGCTTGTTTCCCACCCGGTCCCTGATCCAGAGCAATTAAACATTAAACAAAACAAATATCTTGTAAAAACAAAAGATTAAACATTACAAGCAAAATCCACCATTTTTACAGTCAAGACAGTATTAAGATTAAAAATAGATACAGTTTGGTGGTACAGTAACTCCCTTAGCATCCAGTTTCCCCCTTTTATTTCCCCTTATGTAACTTACAGGTTGGAAAAAGCATCTAATTGTAAAAAAAAAAAAAAAAAATTCATTAAAGATATTTGATGTTTATACTGTGAAGTGAAATATTCAAACCAACAAGTCATTATCATGTTTTTCCATGTTAATGGTTACTACATTCCACAAAATGGAACTTTTCCACATTTATTACGCTTCATTTTATATCCCCAGATCTTTAGAAACTTTAGGAGCTCTGCTAGAATTTGAAAATCAGTGAAGTTTAAAAAACAAACATCTATTTTCATGGTTTTAATCCTTTAAACTCACCCTGAAGTACACCTGTCATATACTGTATACTCCTTTTACGAGGTATTTTACTCTGTTCATGACCCTCCTGGCATCATGACAGCATGTGTCTTTGTTATTCACTACATGACACCATTATTGACCTGGTTGCCTCTCAGTGGTTCATATGAAAGCCAAACTGTACAATTATATTTAATTAAAAAAAAGTTACTTTGGTTTGGACTTTAAACTTCAGCTTGACTTTGAATGTGTGAGCGTACCTGTCACAATCGAACTGGGTGTCCTGGTTTTCATGCCAAAGTAGACCTGAGGCCTGTATGAGCCCCAGAACCTCTGCGGGGAAACCTTGGCACTGCTGCTATTGGCATCCAGGACAGGAGATGACAGGTGCAGGGTCACCACCCGTTTGGCCAGGCTGGACCGCATGTAGAGGGCGTAGAAGAACCAGATCAGGCTGAATATGCAGAGGCCGATGGAGATGTTGATGAAGACTTTGCCAATATCGACTTTCTTTTTCTTCTCTTTGCGGTGAAATGCGGAGGGCTTCTCATCTTTCCTCGGGGGAGGGGGAGCGGCTTCACCGGTCACCAACCTCTTCCTCTGCCTGCCCATCCTGCCCTTCTGAAGCTGGAGACAAGAAGAGGACAGAGGAAGATATTTTTATCAATGTAAATCTATGTTTAAAATCTGAGAGGTAACTGATGGTCAAACAGTGCTTTCATTTATAAATTAACATCTGCTCTGTGCCTGCATCTATGAATAGTATACAACAACATATCACATAAAGTTACACATCATTTCTTGCAAATACATTTCAGGATCCAATAATTAATCAACCTTAGAAATACCATATTTCAGATTTCAGTTCAGGTACTACACACATTTTTAAAAGCTTGATTCTTAAATTCTTATAACATTTAAAGTTTTATTATCTGGTGTTTTTATGTAATTGTTTGACATACAGTAATACGTGCCACGTAGTGATTGTCTGAAATACAATACTAAATTGGAAAGTACATTTAGCGGGCAGTTTAAGTATACGTAGCTCAAACTACTGCAAATACTGCAACAGTGACATTTCTGGGTGACTTTCATACATTTTGTACATCTTCTACAGCATAAATGCACATAGTTTTCATATCTATTTCTTTAAAAACCTTTATATCTATTTTTTAGTAGTTATATCTATCTATCTATCTATCTATCTAGTTGAAACTGTTTTATCAGTGGTGATTCATTCTTTATGCTCATTTTGAAGACTGGGACCTCGGTGTACCTAATAAACTGAGAACTGAGTGCATGTTGTTTCTTTGGATAAATAAAAGGGTGAAAGGAGGACAAAGGCGTTTTAAAGTGTTTTACAGTCTGTGTACAGTCTGTGTGAACAGCGTACAACACACTCTTTCTGTCTTTCTTGTGCATCTTCTGGTTGTGTGTGGTTGTCTCACTGTAACTGACTCTCTTGATCTCAATGAGACTATTAATAATACAATAAATCAGACTTTTATTAAGGTTATAATGCTCCGTTGAGACAGTTTTACGGAGATGTTGACTGTATGGTCATTTTGAAGGCTGCATAATTGACATAAATGAGATCCCCAGCATACACCTTTCACATCTTTAAAGCAGGTTCAACAAAACCTGATTATAACTCCTATTAATGTAGGATTTATGGGTGCAGTGCTGCTGTATTACACTGCATTATTTCTAGCTGACGTTTTGCACATGAACTCACAAACCAGTGCAGTTTTTCATTAGCCAAATTGGCACAAAATACAACTATAACTAGAGTATATATCTGGCCATAAATATGATAAAATACCGGATGAAAAATCGTTGTGAGTCCTGCAGGAGCCTCCTGTAACGTACGTGAAGTTCACGTCATCTCAGGCGGCGTAGCTAGTTTAACCTTGCATGATGCTAGAAAATGCTTTAATACGGTGCCAAACATTTATAAATTAAACCCAGCTTCTGTAACGTGTCTCCAGTTAAAGCAGGGACCACCGACACCTGCTTTAACCCAGACACACGCTCAGTTTAGTCACCACAACGCCCCGGCGCTGCAACGTTTCCTTTAACGGCTGCACGCTAGTAATGCTAACGTTAGTTTTTTTTAAGCTGTCGGTCTATAATGAGGCTTTAATTAATTAGCCGCTAATTATCTACAGAGGCAGTTTGTAGTTCAAGCTTCATGTTCATTCATTCATGAGCAAACGGTTACCGACCTGTCCAAATAGCAGAGTCTCAGCTGCTCATTATCCGTTGCTAGCCTTACTAGTCACTTCCTGGTTACTATTCGTTCTACACCGACGTGTACTCCGCTCTGTGTCTGTTAGTGACGTCATTCTGTACCCAGTCGCTTCCGTCCTTCCTTTCTCATCATGCGATTAAAGATCACAGACATGCGCACGGTAGCGATGGGAAGTTCGGTTCTTTTTAGGGAGTCAGATCATTTGACTCAGTTCACCTAGAAGAGCCGGCTCTTTCGGCTGCCAAACGGCTCTTTGTTTTACCACTTATACCTTTAATAATTCACCAAAATTTAGCGCTGATTTGACTTATGACTTGTATGTGAACACATATATCATTTAAATTAATCAATATATCCTTTCTATGTATTCAAAAGTAAAAATTACATTTTCTAATATCAATAAATCACTGTAGCCAGTTTTCTTCATTGCGTTTATAGACCCTGCACTAATGCACTAACTTAATTGTAGAACCACTGAGCTACACAAAGTGGATAGAAAAACCTTTAAATAGAAGGAATAAAAGGACAGCTATTCACTGTTGGACATTCAGTCACATTACTTTACAAAACAAAACGAAAAAAAATTTAAAAAAATAAAAATAAAAGCCTCTCAGAAGTGAGCCGGTTCATTCACAACTGACACATCACTAATGCGCAGTAGGGAAAACAAAGCAAATGTGACATTGTAGAGGGAAATATGTAATTTTATTGAAATATATATGTATAATAAGAACTTCTCGTGTAGGGGAGTGTGTTGTTGATCCAAAAATGAAAAATACAAAGATGACTGTAGGAATACAAAACATTAACAATAAAGCCTCTGACAGTAGACAGTGCATGCATTGATGAGTGTGTTGATTACACCATATATTTCCCAAATATAAACCATTTAACATAAATTCCCTCAAGCTGTTATTTACACTGTAGGCATATTAAAGCTGTGCCATAAAGACACACAGCAAAGCATCTTAAGATGTACCATAAATCGGGGGCGTCAGAACTTTGGGAGGAAAAAGAAAACCAATCTTTGGCCTCAAACTGCTTCTTAGTTACCAGTAAAGTTAATATCTTTACACCTGTTCTGACTATTAGTCAGAGAACAATGGGGTATGAGACAAGAGGTACAGATACAAGTGAAAGACGAGACTGAAAAATACATTAAAGATCACAAATGTGATTGATGTACATCTCTACTATGCTTGCCCAATCACTTACTTCTGGTTATTCTTTTGTCAAACACTGCCAGCATGAACAAAACCAAAAAACAAAATTTATTTTGTTGCTTTTTTTAATGAATGAATTATTTTTACCCACATTAACTTTGGTCAACATGTAAAACTGTTACAGTGGCAAAAGAAGAATTTTGCTGAAGAACATATCGTCTTCCAAGAAGGGCTGACGGTGCCGTTTCACAGACAGATTTCAAGTCTAAAGATGAATTTCCAGATGAATTCTGCTTGCAAAAAAGTCAGAGTGCTCCAAATATTGCTTTTTTTCCTTTTTTTTTTTTTTTTTTTTTTTTTTTTTTAAACACACATTAACCCCAATTTTTTTTCCAAAAAGGGCTTCTGAAGTATATTTGCCCTAATGCAAATTTCAGATAAACACCCAAACAGAGCCAAAGCACTTGTTGCTCTGACGTCTGTTTGCTTTACAAAGTGAACATTTGGCCTCAGAGACCAAGAACCAAAGAAAAACAGAACAAAAAAAAAACACTGTTCAGAAAGGATTAATAGAACCACTTGAACCAGAAGCTATAAAGCATGTTGTCCTTGAAATTACTTCAAATTATTTGTGGCAGAAAATAAAAAAACGATCTTTGCTGTTGAGCTAAATCACTAAGTGCTCACTGGCGGTACAGAACGCTCTGTCTTTTAAGTGCTGTTTTCATTTATAGCGCATAGCATGAAAAAGAAAAAAATACAGACATGGCAACATATGAAGCAAAGCAAGAGACAAAAACGCCCCGATTCATCTCCCACACTTCCTCAGCCTGTCCACTGAGAAGACTGAGGCATAAAGGGTGCATCAACCCCAGAAATAAAGAATATTCTTACAAAAAAAAAAAAAAAAAAATTGTCATAAACAGTGATTAACAAGATGAAGGGAACTGAACGCCCATACCACTCTTCAGTCTACTTTCACCAAACGTCAACGCTGGTTTGTGTAATGACAACATTATCAAGAGAGGAACAAGGAAACTTTAGACTGCCAGCATGCCCGCTTTAAGGGAGAACATGCTGGAGCGGAAACAGGGTGCGAGAACCTGTAGACACCCTTCCTCCTCCTCCTCCTGCTCTTCCTCTTCCTCTGGCGGGTTAGGTCTTGATCACTCCTCCGTCTCCTTCGCTTACAAAACGCTTCCGCCCTCTAGTGGAGGAGACAGATTTTAGAGACATGTTAGGTGCATCTTAAGCAGGTTATTAAAGATTACGACTGGTTATATTTGAGATTTTTCTGGATGTCAACAACTCCTGTGCAAATACCAAAACCACTGAGGACTGTCTGTCTATTTCTTTGTGCCACAGACCTCCATTGTTGTCCAAAAACTAGTTCGAGTCACACTGTTCCACTGAGTGACATGTTCCTTCATTGCCACAAACATAGGCCCTGTTTAATTTGAATAAGTACCACACACACCACATCCTGTTGCCGTTAATACACTATTTACTTAGTAGGAACAGTAGGGCTGAGAGCTGCAGACATGCGAAGGAAGTCATAAAATTATTTACAGACGCACAATCACATGTTGGTTTTCGTATTTTCACGGGATTTGTTGTCAATAAGAACCAGCCATTGTGAGTGGCCGCGTTAAAAGATATGAAAAAAAAAGTGCTGACTAACCTGGAGGGACAGGCATCCCTCAGCTGTTTGGTGATGACAGACTCCTGGTAGCAGAGGTCCACAAAGCTCTCCATGATGGAGTGGGCATGTGGCACATCGAGGCTAATTTCAGGCAGCTCGTTGTAAACACGCTCGAAGCCCTTCATGAGATAAAATGGATAGTGTGACTACAAAGTTAAATCCACATGAATTTTCAGATTTGTTACTCACGTTCAAACTCATTAGGAAACTAGTAGAAATAAACAAAAAAGGCACTGACCCTGTTCATCTGATCCACAGTGATGAGGCCTGTTTTCCAGAAAGACTTGAGCAGTTTTATCATCATATGACTGGCAGTGTCGCCTTTGGACTCCAGCACCATCACTATAGTCTGAAAAATGATGATAAAACATAACGCGTAAGAACGAGGAGCGTCTAATCATCTAATAATAAACTCAAACATCAGCAGAATCAATAAGAGATGATCAACAATGACCTTTTTGTGCATTCTGCACATTTCACCACATGGTGGCAGTGCTTGCCATTTGCCTTTTTTTTTTTTTTTTTTTAATACATGAGGAGAGGGTGCAGGGGCAAGAGTTTGAAGCAACATCGTGTTCCCTCAGTGCTGCTCTTGCACTATGCTCGGGGTATGATGGCAAGAAGGGTGCAATGCTTTGCAGCACGTAGTCACACACTACCAACTACTACAGGTCACTGCTGCTAAATGTAGCTGCTGTTAGCTAGTTAGCTCAGTCATTTCTAAGCATTGCAGCCTGGATGGACCGGAGGAGTGTTTACACTGGTGCCACAGGTGAATAAGGTAACGACAGAGAAGCAGAGTGACTAAGGAAAAGGCCGCCAGCTGAGTAAGATTGTGTTGTTGTAATCACAACAAATACGCGTGTACAGCTGTCCATATTTACAACATATTTACAAGTGTATAAGTGAATTGCACTCTGAAACAGGGAGCGGCAAATTGCAAAAAAAAGAAGAAAAAAAAATTACATTACAAAAAAGTATTTTAATTTGTGGTGATCTGTACCAATAAACAGAGACAAATGGCAGAGAAAGTCCAGCTGGCTGAATACACTCTGACCGGGCTGTAGAGCAAACACCACCAGGCTACACAACAGATACAACAGTACACTGTGTACACAACCAAAGCCAAAACAAGCATTTGGTAACCAGCTCATCATCACCTGTTTCATACAAAACAGTGTTTGTGTGTTTTCTGAACTTAAATTAGAGCCGTTGTGAATACATATATTCAGCAACGTGCTGAGAAGTTATATTTGTATGTTACACAATATGTCTTCCCCATTTTACATTGATTGATTTGGAAAGAGCTCGGTTAATACATGTAGTGCAAATGAGAGAATGTGTCTGTCTGGCAGACACACACTGTCCTTGGCAGAAAACAGAAATGACAGTCCCACCAAGAGACTTTTTTTTTTTTTTAAACCAGTTTTCCTCTGCAGTTCACTTGACTGAGCGGAAAGAGAAAATACTTTTCGCTGTGCTGAATTTAACTTGTCACAACGGGAGGAGAACATGGAGAAACCTGACATCCTGTTTGACATTGTACCTGCAAATATGAGTTATACTCGAGGCGGTTTTCATCCCGTTTCGTCATGCATAACTTCTGCATGGCAGTGTCTTACGCCGGGTTTGAATCTGTGTGCTTTTCATAATTTGTTTTGTTGGTGAATGAAGAAGAGCGTTTTATGATAGAACAACACCAAACATCAAGTCCTTAATACCTCGTAGACCAGCTCGTGGTGGAAGTGTGGTACTTCCAGGTCCCGCAGACAATGCTCTGCCTCAGCCACATCTCCTGAGATCAGGTACTCCTTGAGCAGAAGGTTCATCTGGAACAAAAGAGACAAACACACATTAAAAATTTTTAGTTTTTACCTTCGGTTTCTGCGTGCAGCTGGAATGAAGTAAAACCTGTAACTATTGTCACTGGAAAGGGTTGGGCTGCTCATTTTATGGACAGGATGGAGAGACATGGGTTAAATCTTTGTCTCAGAACAACACAGTGGTGATTATGGTGTGATTACTGATGTTAGAATATTGTGAAAATGTAAATTTTAAGTACAGTTCATTTTATTTACCACCACACAAACGGGTGTATTCTGAGCTGCACTTGAATATCTCAATCTCTGCTTCATTTCTTAGCATTGCATGGTTATGTTACTCTCACTACAGAGCTGCACACACTTCAACCATGTTTGCTTAAAAATGTATTTATGGAATAATTAGTCATACCGCTTGAGATTTGAGAGGCGTGTGATTAATGCAACAAGTTCAAAACCCTTCAAAGCAAGACCAACACTTGTGAGTCCACTCTGGGTCTAACAAACACTGAGCTGTGTGAATGTGTTGTCGCCTCAGCATCAGGGAGGAAAGGGAGGGGCGTAACGTGTACAGGCCGGGCAGCAACAGAGGAGAGGATGAAGAAATTTTGGAGGATTAGAAGAGGCTGTGAGCGACAACAGAGTGAATCAGAGAGCGAGAGTGGCGAGTGAAAGAGGCCTTGTGCCTCCTGCAAACCAGCGTGTTCCCCCTGAGGCTGCGCACAACCAGGCAGGAAATCAAAACTGGACAGGAGAGCCTGCAGGTCTGAGGGCTGCTGCTGAGGATTACACAGTGCTACACGACTGTAAACACACTGATGGACACATCTCCCATTTCTAAACACATGCACAAATAATCACTAGAAATGCTGCATAACTAATTACAAGACGTGCACTTGAAACTCCCACACTATCCACGCCCACATTAGCACTAAATAATTCCAGAAAGTCAAGATGATGGGTTACTGTGAACAAAGACAAAGTCAGGAGCATGTGGGGCACGATCGTGTGTGTGTGCAGTGTGTGTTTCAGTTAAACACTGAAGGGTGTGTATCAGTTGGCCCCTCCTGTGGCCGCATTTTTGCAATTCTCGTTTCTCAGGGGAGAAAAGTGCTGTGCTGACACAGCAACACAGCAGAAGGCTCGCCTGTGGCTTTCTACCCAGCATGCATTCCTGCCTTCTGTTTATGTATGTGATATTATGTCAATAAATGGAGAGGAGCTCGTCAATACAAACACTCTGACTGATGAAGCCATTTTGAATATGGAAACGAACAAGTGACTCAGTTTGTCGTTAAAACGGACTGAGCTTACCTCCTTGATGAGATGTTTGACGGGTCTCAGGCCTCCGCCCACGCCCCACACATTATCTAGACGCATCATCTCCCTCTTCATAGACAGCAGCACCGCAGCACGGTCCAAAGCAACTCTGAAAAAAAACATAACCCACAAGCAAAATGTTTTTGCACAGGAATGGAGAAAAAAATGGCAAAGCTAGAGTGAGCTTGGAGGTCCATAATTACCAAGATAAGTGATGTTATTTTTTCCTGTTTAGACATTATTTGATAAACGTGCTGCACTACAGGAGACGACGACATGTTAAGCAGGAAAAAGCGAAGCTCTTTGCTGTTCTGACTGCAAAATTATGTCAAAATATTGACATAAAAATCTGTATCTGTATACTGATTTTGGCTCGTCTGGGCTCACCTGGCGTGGTCACAGTCCACTTTGCCCTTGTAACAGTCCAGGAAAGACATGGGCAGGATGTGGTCCGCAATGGCTCTGGCTATGAACTGGCCCAACATCTGAAAGACATACAAAACAGAGTTTACAACGTGATTTCTCTCGACAACATTTGTTTTTCTTGTCCAATACGTACATCAGTAGTCGTAGTTTGAGTAACCAATAACATTATCCAGTGATAAAGTCTGATCCTGTTATGCACAACAACAACAAAATAAAAAAGGCATAACCAGAACTCTGAGGCTCTGATGGC
Source organism: Protonibea diacanthus (assembly GCA_028641955.1). Taxonomy (NCBI): domain Eukaryota; kingdom Metazoa; phylum Chordata; class Actinopteri; family Sciaenidae; genus Protonibea; species Protonibea diacanthus. The sequence continues at coordinate 6,405,409 of CM053977.1, forward strand.
CATTTTCCCCTCTGCATCATGTCCTACCTGTGGAGCCTCTGGTGTGTCCAGTATGAGGTCTGGCAGCTCTTTGAGCATCTTATCGAAGGCGCGGGCCATGTCACTTTGTGACAGCAGCTTGCCCGACAGATCAGAGAGCAGGCGGGAGGTCAGCTCTCTGTGGCTGGCCTTGCCTTCGAGGGCCAGGGACACAGCCAGGGAGGAGAACTCGTACTTATGCGGGCCAAGGTTGAGCCCCTTCAGCAACATCTGACGGGAGGGAGCACAAAATGATGACGGGCACTGTCTAATTATCTGTGCACGCAATCACTCATCCATCATTTTATTCTCTAAAACGCACTCATTCCTGGTCAGCATGCATCGAGTGAACAGAAGAAGTCACTCACCTGGACCTCTTTTGTGTCTCCATGTTCGAAGTACTCCTGTACAATTGGGTTGACCATTTTCTCCAGTTCCCTCTCATCTACCTCCGGTACAACTGTTGCATAAACTGTGTCCCCCTGTGCAAGAACAAAACACATGATCAGAAAAGAAATGCGAATTAATTACTGCAAGTTTTACTAATTTGCTGCGTAATCATATATTCCTCTACATGTTAGTCAGTCATCGAAAAAACAGAATCCTAAAATTTGCATTATCGAGGTTTTTTTGTGCAATCCAGATGTGAAATGTTACAAAATATCATCATAATCTAACATCATCACTGATGTTTATTTTTAAAAATCCCTGTGGTATCTGTCCTTATTCTGTCAATCTGTGATGATGCAACTTAAAACCTCTCTCTCTTTCTTTTGTGAGGATGCCAAGAATGTCAAAACCGGTCCAACTCACTTCTCAGGTGAGGTGTTGCTAACTGGAGGAGAACAATAGTAAGCACTGAAAAAACAACAATCTTGGCACAGAGTGAATACATAACTATAAAAAGGAGAAATAAAAAAAAAAAAAGTAGAATAACTACTTCTTTACTTCTTTTTTTCATGAGAAAAAGTCCCATTTTATTGTCCTGTGAAATTCAGCGCATAAAAAAATAATTACTCACATGTCTTGACCTCTTCTGAGCCAAAGTTTATATAACAGGAAAAACAAAATGAGTATAAAAGTAGGACTGTAGCCAAAACTCTTGATTCACTTTCCTGTTTCCTGCTCATGTGGCATAAAGTGATTGTTGACTACAGAGGGTGATGGGAGAGAACCAAAACAATAATTTATGGCCAAGTACAGGCGGAAGAATGAACCAGTTTTTTGAGGCCAGTTTTTTTTTTTTTTTTAAACCAAGGATCGGTCCAAGGAGAGAAAAACGGAGGTTCTCAAGCATTATTATTTTTATATTTTGACATTTTCCCGAAGGACAGAATCAAGCGATCCCTCATAGGGCACCATCTGCACACGTCCTTGGTATTTTTCAGTACCACTCTGACCCATTTCCCTGTTAACACACTGACATCTTTCTGCTCCTACAACATTCAAGGACAAATCACACTGGCTTTTCACAGCCGTTCCCAAAACGTTATCAACTTCTTACTCACAGAAGCTCTGTTCCCACTCTGCGACTCAGTCAGCGTGACCATAACAGGAGACTTTCAGCATCACACACAACGTTCGCTTGATAACGGGGTTAAAGATTGAAAAGTGCGATGGGAAAGAGCCATCTGGATCAAACAATCATGCGAGTGGGCATGTTTTGCATGAGCTTTGGCTGAATCATGTGGACTTTGATACAAAATTTTAATTTCCCAACAGATTATTAATCTATTGGGAAATAAATTACAAAACATCTTTGATCTCACGCCATCCAAGATATTACAGTTCATCACAAAGGAGCAAATACACTGCGTAATTCATTAGAGATGCAAGAGTGCATATGCTTGTTGTCCCGAGCGTGGACAATCATTATCTTGTTCGCGGAGCGAAAGCCTCGTTTATATTCAGTGCGTTTCAGCAGCAGCAGCCCTTCAACATCAGCACGTTCGTTTGACACGAGAAATAAAAGCAGTCATCCAGTAAGCCACAGCTTTGATCAGCGGGGCCTCTTTGGAACAAAAAAGCTGCTCCGCACAACAGGTCAGCACAGCAACAACTGAGATAAACAGTTCAGAGAGAGTGTCTGTGTGAGTGTGTGTGAGAGTGTGTGTAGAGGCTGCTGATGTTCAGGTAGAGAAAACATTTTGGAAATTCCTCAGTGCAAAAGAAAGAAAACAGTGAAACGATGAATTTCACGCATATTAATCTTCGACTTCAGTCATTTTTCAGGCCAAAATGTCAAATATGTTTTGGATTTTAAAATGTGGGTTGGAAAATTTAAAGCAAAGCAATTTAAAGACTTCACCTCAACTCATAATTGGTAAATTTCCCATTTTAACTACATAATTAATCAATTCCAATCACAAAAAAACCTGGTAAATCAATTAATATTGAAAAATAGTTGTGGGCTGTGGTTTTAATAATCAAATCCTCATAGATACTTCTTTGTATCTCCACATCATTGCAAGTAAAGGAACCCTCAATGATTCTCATGGGTTAAATAAAGGTTTGATTGAATGTTAAATCTACATTTTCAAAACTCTCCTCACATCCTGCTGAGACCTTTGTTGCACTTCATTTCCCATCTTTCTCTCTCTCTCACTCACTCCTCATCCCTCAACTGTCCAATAAAGAAATAGTCCAAACTTTTTCAAATATGCATATAAGTCCAAAAGTCTGCTACACTCACTCACCTGAGCAGATTCATCATAGTTGGGGTCCCGTACATCAGGCTCCTCATCTTCATAAACCATCCCAGCAGCCCCCCAAACTCCTTTACCACCTGCTCCACCTGGAGACAACCAGCAGACAAACCATGAAGGTGTGTTTCAACGTGTTTCCAACCAAAACTACTGTCAGCTATCAGCACATGTGCACAAAACGCATCAGAAACAGTCACATCTTCATGACCAGAGTCCAGAAATACACTCAACAAATCTTTCTACCAATGCTTTTTTTCATTTTCAGTCTGGTACTTGAGGTTATAGCTCGTCAGAGACTGGCTGCTCCCTCTTCTCGGTGACTGTAAACAGACCGTGGCAGCTTCTAAAGGAAATATTCAAACTGACCTTTTTTGGGCAGGCCTCGGCCTTTGCCCGTCCTGGACTTGCGGTCGTTGGTGTTGACTTTGCCCTTTGGACTGTGTGGGTCACCTCCTGCCACATCTCCTGACTCGGAGAAGGACTCGCTAGTGGAGTTGCGGGACGAGGACTTGCGCAGGCGGCGCTTGGCTTTGGCTTTGAGACGCGCCTCGTGGAGGGCCTTCTCCTGAGGCGTCCAGTTGCCGTTCACCTCTGCGTCGTTCACGTCTTCGTCGCCGCTGTAGGGGTGGTTGGCCTCCGCCAGGTTGTTGTCGAAAGAGAACATCCCTGTGGTCAGAAAATTAGGACGGTTCAAAGTTTGTTGTTGTACTGCTATAAAAACACGTGCAAGTCACATATTGGTACAATATGTGGTTCAAAGTAAGCAGACACAACAGCAACAGCGTGGGGAAAACATGTGTGCACAATATGAGGTCCATATAGAAATGGTTTTAGCACATAGACCTGACTTGAACCTGACAAATCCCTGCAGCCAGTGTCCAAAATTTTATGGAAAGCCTTCCATAAGAAAGAAGAGTGAAAGTCACGTAGTTTTTTAGTGTATATCTAGAGTATATCTTAAGTTTTACCTGAGTGACATGACTCCCAGAAACAAAAACATATTAGTAAGAGTGTAAATCACATAAAAAAAAAGGCAACCTTGATGGAAAATTCAGTTGTAATATGTGAATTTCTGTTAGAAATTAGCTAATTTCTAAGAAATATATGAAGAATACTGGCAAAGATTCACAGATTCTGCCCTGTACGCCTCCCTCATGTCAACAATTAATGTGCCGATGTTTAGCTTTGATTTAAGTGCACCACAAACACTACAGATCATCTTTGTGCCTTCACGAAACTGCACCAACACCTACGCGACAGCAACACAGGGGCCCGGGGCGTGAAAACAATGCTCTCTGACTGCATGTGCTACAGCCACCTCCACCTCCATGTGTCAGAGCCATGTTTTACATGACAAGCCAAAGGTCACATAACCACCGGCTCTGTCAGGGCGTAAGGTGTCGAGTAACTTGATACACTATTCTTCTTTGTATGCTGTGTTTAGGGGGGGGGAAGTGTCTGTCCTGTTGTAGAAACGACAACAAGTGAGACTGGAGCAGTCCTGCAGGGAGGGAGGGAGGAAGGGAGGGAGGGAGGGAGCAAAGGGGAACACGTGGAGAAACGCTGACACTAGTTTTTTCTTTCTTTTTTTTTTTTTTTTTTTTTTATTCCTCCGTCTTCTCGCGATCTGTCCGTGGCAGCTAGAGTGGACCTGACTACATATGGCATGGTTGGGTCGATGAACGATCACATGACTCTGGCTGCAGGAGAGAGAGGAAAACAGCAGGAGGAGGAGGAATGTCTGAGGGTGTAATGAATACTTGCGCAGGCCCCAAATGGCAGTTTGAGGAGTTATGGCCCTATAGATTACAGGACATGTAGAAAACACACGGAGGGAGGGAGAGAGGGGAAAAAGGGAAAAGTAACAATCTAAAAAAGGAGGTGTAGTCACAAAATAATAAAGTTGGAACCAACTTTAAAAAAAAGTATTCAAAACGATCTGAAATGTTTGAGTTCAGTCTGCTCAGGAGTTCAAAGGAAGCACCTTTGAGCCAAGCAGGACTTAACCTGTTGCAGTAACTCCAGCGCCACACCCTTGGCCTTCAAAATCTGTAAACAGCCGACCATGTGTCATGTCCTCCTCCTCCTTCCCTCACGTAGCCCACGGGGGCCTTGCCAGCGCTATAAATTAGGATCTAACCAATGGTAGAGTGTCAAATACACGACCGGCCAATTGGACAAGAGCAAAAAAAAAGGAAAAAAACTGGAAGGCAGAAAAAGTCAGAGCAGCTTGCCAAGACAAGGAGTTGCAAAACAAGCATAACAAAATGAAGTCAGGCTAACTAAGTTTTTAAAAAAAAAAAAAAAAACACAGATTATGTTGCAGATCTTTCCTGCAAAACTTTAAAGGTTTAATCTGCAAAGATAGGTCTGTGTGTCACAAGCACAGTCACATAAATCTGCAGCAACAAAGCCACTCCGCTGTCTTTAACTCTGCACGCCTACCCCGCGTACACCAAGATGAATATTAAACCGCACAACGTTGTCGTGATGGTTTTCAAAAAAAACGCCCCCACACTTAGCCAGTTTAAAAAAAACAAAAAAAAAAAAACACAGAGCCAGATGCAGACCAGCAGAGGACCTCTGCCCTAAATGCTGTGTGGGAGCTTTCCACAGCGTCAAGGCATTTTGGTTTTAAGCCTCTGTACTGTAGCAGTGTTTATGAATGAGAGAGGTCAGTGGAGCACATTCCTCCCCAGGCACAGACCTAGTTTTGCATGTATGCAGTATGAATATCTGGGAGAATCTGTCAAATACAGCAATATTCTTAAAGCCCCCCCTCCTGCACAATGTATTATAGTTTGACAACCAAGTTTCTCTGTCCTCATTTTGAAGTTTAAGACGTGTACGCACAAGATCTGTGCCATCGCAACTGTGTCCGGGAGGGAAACTTATAAACGCTGCATATGCAAAGGTCATTTTAATCATTTTTAACCGGATAATCAAACTTTTTTTTGTGGAAAAAACAGATCAGACAGAACTTATTATTCAACGCAGAGGATCTTTACGTGTCTGTGGGATGTTTAAAGACAAATTGTTATGCAGATGACACTTCAGGCTGTTTTATTAATCCCTGAGGACCTTAAACATATTGCAAACACAATCAACACTGCACTATATTAACTTCTGACCACATTTAAATTGGTTAGTCAGAAAGTAGCAGAGGGGGATCTAATTTGGTAAGAAGGGTTGCACACAAGGACCGAAGTAAAATCGGGGTGTTAAGGACAACTTTTTAATCTTCTAAATCAGGTTTTCTTTCTGGTTTTAACGTTATCGTAGCCTGGACTCTCTTAAAGTCTCACTCTCAGTTGAATGTCCTGATTAAAATAAAGGTCATCTGTGTAATAAAAATCTAAAAGAGATCTTTATCCGTCGACCCACGCACAGTTAAAAAAAAAAAAACATAAGTAAAAACATGTGTGATGTCCTCTATGGTCAAACAAGCATCTCCACAATGATACAGTGGACAACAAGAAAAAAAAACAAAACAGCCTAACTGCATCTGGCCCTGTGGCGATTATCTGAAGACACAGAAGGGTGTGGATGTCCCAGAGGTTTAACTGTCATTTGATTTAATGAAAGGAGACTTTAAGAACACGTCACATTAACTTTGTGTAAATATACAAAACAGTGCCAACAGGAGCTGAGGAAGAGGCCACACACATACAAACTCTGCACAAATAAAAAGTACAAAAGGGGGTTGCCACGTGTGAAACGATGTTATGTCTCTTGTTTTATTAATGCAGAGTGAGAAAAATGAACTTCATTCAGTGGAGACTCGTGCAGCATTGCTGACTCGTGCTTCGTGGGTCAAAAGCAGAGCAACAACACAGATAAAGTGCACACGAATGATTAGAGCTCCGATAAACTGAGCAGCTCCGTCTGATAACGTTGTTTTTACACACATATATATTTAAAAAAAAACAAAAAAAAAAAACTCCACTGATGCACTGTAAAACACTTTGTTAAACAGCTGCTTTGTTCAGTCCCCAAACTGACGAACTTAGTGCAAAGGGACGGAGTGTGCAAACACAGAGATAGGGGCTAAACCATAACATAATGTGTACTCAGCAGGCCACGATCAGATCTGGTTTGACATTTACGGCGGCGGGTTTCTTCCACAATGCTTTTAACACGTGTATTTATCCAAAGGAGTTATGTAAATGTCCCCACAGGTGGGGCTTTAAATCTGCACCTATAGGACCACTTAATTACGGCACAGACCTGCTCCGTGTTACTCCACAAACTCAACCACGCCGAAACAGATTGATTGTGGTGAAACATTACATTATAAGTTACCTACCGTACACAAAACGATCATATAAAATAAATCATAACCAATTATAAGACCTCATTTCTCATTTGTGGGTCATTTATCCTCCTTAGAAACACAACCGGTTGGGCTATTTTTGCAGGATTTTGCTTCTAGACAGATAAATAGCGTAACTTCATTGATGCCCGAAGGGAAATTTGAGTGTTGCAGTCACAGTTACAAGTATGACACGTGACTGTAGCATGAGGCATATGCAAAAGGCTAAAAAAAAAAAAAGTCTACGAAGGAAGAACATAATAGTTATATCTGTGTAGAATATACACAAAAATATACATATAACTCTGTACAATAACTGTAAAAAATGTAAAACCCACCTGCTGATTAAGGCTGTAAGATGTGGCATAAAAGCTCCAAACATGCTGGTTATGTGTATTGAGTTCAAATTGTTTAATCAAACTATTTTCAAGGTCAGGAGCTTTTCATGCTCAAACATTTTTAGATCTAAAAAAAAAGTGGACATCTGTGTGTTTTTAGCTGGTAAACTCTAAATAATCTGTCTGATTTACTGATAAACTGTAATCAGTAGCTTTGTCCCAAAACAGGACGGTCTTTAAGGCCGGGGAGGAGAGAAGAGCCATGTTTGAGAGCACTTGTGGGTTATAGTATGCAAGTTTTACATACTTCACACACTGTTCTGCGTCCAGATTGACCCACAATGTACAGATGAGTTGTTTTCCCCCTCCACTTCTTTTTTTAAACCAGCACAGACAATAGAGTCTTTGAGCGCGTCTGTGACCTGCTCGATCAAGCGTGTCAGACCTTCCTTGGGCAAAAGAGCTAGTCAAATTCATGCATGAAAAAAAAAACGACATCTGTGCATCTTTACACACACACACACACACACACACACACACACACACACACACACACACACGGACTACCATAACACACCACGTGGTGTCTCACATGCATTGATTTCACCTCAGTAACCTTTAGGGTAAAGACAAATAAAAAGGTGTTAATGTTTTGGAGGTCAAATGTTGATCAGCCGTGTTAAATCTCAGTTCATCACCAGTGCTACTCGAATACATTTATGCCACTTATGTAAGCTTTAAATAATAATAACGAGGCAGATTATGTAAGGCTTCCTATTGGCTCTATAGTAGGCTATACGTGTCGACGTCACAGGTTGGGGAGAGGAACTCAGTGCCATGAGCCTGTGATATCAGTGAAGAAAAAGACACTGTGCAACGATTAAACTTCATTCATCAAAACACAAAATGAAGAGATGTGTGTTTTATGTGTCGGTGCAGCCCGGATTGTCGGAGTTAAATCCAAAAATTACATCCTGTTTTTGCACTTCGCAGACATGCATGACAGGCGATTGCTTCCGCAGGCATCTGCTTAACCAAAAAAAAAAATAAATACATATACATATACATATACACAAAAATGGGTGAAAACATGATCTGCATTGGGTCTAAAAGGTTAAAAACACCTGAAGAAAGGGGACGGCAAAATGTGTTGACACACATGTATGTGATTGAGGAACCACGACTCATAAATATCCTGTCATTTCAAGACAAACAAGGAAGCAAGACAAGCTTCGTTTTCACTCATGCAGCTACGAGCAGTTTGCATGATTACATTAAAAACACACTTAGCAGCGTCGCCACGTTGTGCCAACAACGACCTGTCAAAGCGGAAGTGAGCGCCACGGCCTCGTCCAATCAGAAACGCGAAAGGTTAAATGTTGGAGCAGTGCAAACACAACACCGAGTCAAAGCTGCTAAAAAAACTAAACTAACTAAAAACGCTAATGGAGTTTCTGGTGCAGCTTGTGCAAAAGCAGCGTCCGTGCGCAATGGCGCCTGCTGCGCCAGTGCTCGGTGTTTTGTATGTATGCGTGTGTGTGTGTGTGTGCGCATGTGTGTGCTTTTAAACAGAGCACATGGTGGGAGCATGCTAGCGCTGCAGCCCATCCCGGTGCAGGACAATGGAGCAAGGGAGAGCACGCCAAAGCCAAAGCCAGTTGCGCGAAAGGCTCTGGCGGTAGCTCCGTGACACACAAAAGCGAGGCTGGGTTCATTTACTCACCGTCGGCTTGAGGAGCATTGAGGACCACGTATCCACTTCGGCTCATGGCGCTCTGCAACGCAAAGACGCAAAAAGAAAATCCTCACGGTGTGTTCCAGAATTCTCCTGTCGAACAAATCACCTAAAAATAAAAACTGCAAACCGGGCCTGCAGGAGAAGTCAAACAGTCTTTTGACAAAACGGCAGGTGATGGAGGTGAGAAACCGAGGAGTCCTGACCCTGTTTTGTTTCAGTGCTGCTCGATATCAGCTGAAGGAAACACACACACACACACAAAAGATCAAATTCAATCACAAAGAGAGACAGAGGGGAAAAAATGAAGAGGAAGGGAGGTCACTGCAAATGTCTCTTCACACTCTCTCAGCGTTCACGGCTGGGAAAGAGTCAAACCAAAAATATCAAAACTAGAAGGAGGGTGAAAGAAAGCAGGTTAACTAGTCGGAGAGCATTTCAACTAAACAGCCTGCAAGTGATAAACAAAGTCTGTTTTTAACTTTTGTGAGTAGCCGAGCGGAGTCAATGGGGCGAAACGCGGACGGGGAGTGGTCGGTTGAGGTGGGTGCTGGTCCTGTCTGGACCAATCACAGAGCGAGCAACCACATCTGCTCTAATATGTACAGGACTGCAATATATGTGTTTGTGTTTGTGTGTGTGTGTGTGTGTGTGTGTGTGTGTGTGTGTGTGTGTTATATTTATATATTTATACAATTATTATATATATTTTACAATTATATAATTAACAATTATATTTTATAAGATATATTATTGTTATACACAAATCTATATATAGGTATTGTGTGTGTGTGTGTGTGTACTTAATGTGTGTGTGTGTGTATACTCACGTTACATATATATATATATATTAAAGTATAGGATTAAAAGTATGTATGTTGACGTCAATAGGCTTGGAGAGGAACTCAGTGCGCCATGACATATATATATATATATATATATATATATATATATATATTATATATATATATATATATATGTATATATATATACAGTTATTTATTTATAGTTAAGATGTTCAGCTTTCAGATTTCAGAGTGCAGATGAAATGCACTTTAACCTTTAGTAGCTCAATCCTTAAAGACTTGGCTTGGGAACGAGAGGGTGCAGGTTCAAGTCCAGTATGGACCACAACTGCTCGCCGGGCGCTGCTTTGTGTGGCTGCCCATTTACTCCACCATCTGTCTCCACATTTGCATGTGTGTGTGTGTGTGTGTGTGTGTGTGTATTTAGGGTTAAAATGTATGTAAAACTGAGTGAAAAAAAAAGAATTTCCTCCCTCGAGGGATTAATAAAAATCTCTTCTTCTTCTTTACAGGTGAACTTCATTTGACCTTCTCTAACTTTTGAATGCACATGTCCAACTGTTCAATGTTTCAGTACTTGTTGCACAACATACTGTTCTCTAACAAGGTGATTAACCGCAAAAATCACAACAAGTGTCTGATCCATGAACTGACCACTAAATGTTCTGGTTCAATGATGATTTGTATTTAAGCAGTCCTCTTCATTATGCAGACGACACCTAACAATCCATCAACAGTACCTGGCCAGTGCGAGGCTTCAAACGGGATGTACTCAGAGGGAAGTTGGGCACTTTTTTCAGATTCAGGTTAAATGTCCCAATTAAAATGCTGAAACATTTTGACACTATGTGCTGAGAGTGATTACTCTTATTGCAGTAATTGAGTTTATTAAGTTTTAATGATCAGTAAATTAACATTTAGGAGTAACTGCAGAACAAACGACAGGTTACGTAATGTTTTCAAGCTCTATAATGTTAATGTCTATAATGAGAGTTTTTGTGTGGTTGTTCTCATGGTCACCATATTCTAGTTAAGTTTGTTCAGTGGCCTTACTCATAAATACTAGATCTAGTATCTAGAGGTTTGAAATGTCCTTGTATTTGTATCTGCTTGGGGACTTTTGTATGTTGTTGTCATTCTCCACTTCTCTGTCTCATTTCCTGTCATCTCACTATTGTCTGTCATGTAGCGAAAGTAAACACGGCCCAGAAATAAGATTTCTTACTTCATTTTAAGGAAGGCATAAGACACGAAGAAAAACTTATAATCCATGATGAAGTATTTTTGTCATCTAAATTCACACCAGCAGATGGTGCTGGAATCATGTGCAGCTAACTTGGAAACGTTCAAACAACATTATACGTATTTCGCTGCATCAGCTGCATCTTTTTACATAAATGCCTCCAAACAATTGACGTTCTCTTACATGTTGGAGCACTGTCCAAGTTTTTCCCCTTCTTTTATTAACTGGATTGTTTTGTCACCTACACGAGGTCTGCTGGTTCCTCTTTTCATCTGCCTCACAGCATAAAGTCTCCATGACGTGACCTTTGCCACACAATAATATATCAGGCTTGGAATAATCATTGCAGCAGACAAACCACCACTCTCTGCACAATTCGTGCAGATTCCCTAGTCTACCTGGTTTCCTGTGTAGTAATTTGATTAATTTAGGAGTACGCTCAAGATTGAAATAATTAAGTTCTCAACTAAATTTTGACACGGGGGTCATAACAGGCCTCAAGATTAGGATAATAAAGATTATGTCCTTTAATTTAGCTCATTTTGTGCTTCAGAGGAGTCAAGAAATTGGGAATCCTTGAGCTTTGGTGGCTCACCTGTAGTAGACCCTGAGCCACTTTGCCTGGCTGGTGTAATAAAATGTAACATTTCTCTTGTGACAGGAGGTTCTTGTACACTTTCTGCTCTGCCCATATTTTCTATGCGAGAGGGACAAATGCGAACAGACTGGTGTTGTCGAGCCATACGACAGCAGTTGATATATTACAAGCATGTATGACAACACAACACTGTCAACGTTCTCACGCTGCATGTTGCGATTGTCCTCGCAGATACACGGATGCTGTCACCTACACGCAGTCACAGATTTTTCTTGTGGTTTATTCCTGAAAAGATGAAGCTTTCGGATTGAGTGCAGCCTGGGTGATTCATCCTGAGTCACAGTGACAGCTACTCGTGAGTGGGTGTTTTCAGCTCATTTGATGGTACCCGTGGCAACTACAACTGTAGATGTGTGTAATGTGTACAAAAGTACAGACATGTATTTGGTAGCATTTATTTTTGACACAAAATCCACAGTTTTTTTGTCGAATAAAGTAGCGCAGATGTCCGTGTCCACCGAACCGTGGTAGAATCCCAATGAGCATCAATGCAAAACACCTCAAATGGAAGAAACCTAATTACATCTCGACCTTCTGGAATAAAAAGCACCAGGATATGTGCAACCAAACAAATATTCAAAACTGTGAGAGCATCTCATTGTTTGGATTTTACATCAGAGTATGCATCAGAAATCTCTATGCTATACACCAAGATACAAAATCAACTTGATATTTATGATGACATAAAAATGTTTGGATATTCATATCGACAAATATCATGTTAACAAATACCAGCAACAATCAACTTTGGCCTCATAATAAGCGACAATGATTTAACACCACGACAACACGGCTGACGATAACTCTCTCACACATGCGCACAACACACTGAAGAGCTGCAGGTAGAATTGCACAAGGATACCCTCAAAGAACACCACATTTTGTAGTAATATTAATCTGAACTAATCCACATACAATCACATATAGATACTTCTACAAATCCCGCTGCTGTCTCGTAGCTGCAGGAGTAAAAGGAGGACGCTTTGTTTCCCGGGCGACAAACAGTCTCAAGTTATCTTGAATCAACAGGGTCTGGTGTCGAGTTCAGCCGTATCAATGTGGGCTCTGTGGGTTGTGTTTTTCTTATATTTTTTTATTCTCAATTCTTCAATTCTTGGCGTTACAAAATAAATCAGTACAAATATAGAGTAAATACTATCTTGATAAGGAGAAGTAAACAGTCCTTTGCAGTCAAAACTCAGCGAGGTAACAGTCTTATATCAGGCCTTGGCCTTCAGTGGCAATGAGGGTAGAGTTTGGGCATTTTGTCTGTACATACTAGCTGCTGACAAGGCAAAAAAAAAAGAAGAAAGAAATCAAACTAGTTTTATATACACTGAACTCAGATCAGTTTGGCTTCAATGTAAAATCAGAGCTGGGGTAAAAGTAGCCTCTGTTTGTGCCTCTTGGGTATTATCACCATTATATTCAAGTCACAGCACGAAACACCTGTTTTTATGAAGAATAAATACATGATGATTTTGACTCATCTTTCCATCCGGATAAAGAAATATTCAGTCTGCTGCACGATAAAAAATATGTTTGTATCTCTTCTCAGAGGTCTCTTAACAGAAAATGCTGCATATAAATTATCAAACAAAACTACAAAAGTCTAAAAAATAAAGAAAACCAACTGTAAAATCTTCAGCTTTTTAGACCGCATCTCCGATAAAATTCATTGATAAAATACAGACATGACATGTACTGTCTAATACTAGAGAAATCAGAATAAATAATGATTAAATAATCAATGTTGCCCTCTTTCTGGGCTTCCAAGTTTAACAGCCATGCATAACTTGCATAACTTATTATAATTTAATCTGTCTGTTGAGCCATTTTGTGTAAAACTGACATTCACAAACCATCATAGTTTGAACTAACCAAAAGAAAATGGCAATTACCTTCCACTTCCCCCAAATTACACTGCTCACGTGAATATAAGAATGTCAATACAGAAAATAAAACAGATGGTACAGTTTTTTTCAGCAGCAGCAAACAGAAAACAGACAACTTAAAAATCTTCCATATCGTGCAGCAGCAGGATGTGTCTATGTAACGATTCGTCAGGTATTTATTCTTCAGAAACACACATGCTTAAGTCTGCGACCTGAATCTAACGTTAACACATGAGAGGCACTGACTGAGGCGAAAGGTAAGAGCAGATAATCTGAGTTTGCACTTGGGAGAAACCTTAAGCCAAAGGCATTTAAAAATGCAGTGTTATGTACAATCATGGGCCTCTGCCCAGCACAGCTCACGGATCAGTTATAAAGAGGTAAATGTCTTTTTCACAACAATTAATTTCCTATCAACCAGCATTAACTAGAGTAAGGAAAAAAGTGTGAATACTATTGCTAAATACTATTTTTGCAAGTCTCACATGTACTACATACTGTGTATATTTTATAAAGAGACTGCTAAGCACTGCTAGAAAATGTTTGCCCATTTGATGTACGACTATACACAATTTACAAAGAAACACACACACACACACACACACACACTCACATAGCAGCAGTAAATCAGCCTAACAGAAAGTCTATTTTCATCTAGGCACCATTTACTTAGATAAACACACATTAGCTAAAACTAATAAGAAAATAACAACTTTCCATTCTTTAGCCAAAAATAATGTACAATAGCCAAAAAGCTTTCATGATGAAAGGGTGAGCAGTCTCCGTCAGAGCATCAGTCACCTCTGAGACACACCTGTGACTCGCTGCAAAAGAGCTTTGAACAGAGACGGTCAGAGGATGTCAAGATAACCTTCATAACCTGCATCACAAACCTGCTTGCATTCTCTATTAGGGTGCACACATGATTTTTCTCTGACGTGTTTTTGAGCTGAACCGAGACATTTTCTGTCCACAGAACTTTAAATGAGCTCAAAGCTCAGCCCTGGGACGTGAGATAATTAAGACGAGCCAAGGATACGACAAAGTGGCCTCTAGTCAATGAGACATTTGTCTTATAATAACTACAACAAGACACACGTGTATGAAAAAATGTGATTTGACTTTCTAAATCTGGTTTTATGCTTCAATTACAAGAGAGTACATGTGTGCTATTCCCACTACTAAGACCAAATTATTTTACATACAAAAACAGGATCAAACATTGAGAGGAAAGCAGCCACAGCGATAATAAAAGAGGCATTACTCTGACCGTGACTCCAAACTCTCACTTTGTACATTTACACCGTCGATATTTCACAAGCATTACTTTGACGCAGACAGACGTTACAATGGGCACTTCATTTCAAAGTGTTTTCTCAAAGCCCGCGCGTGGCAGATTGTTCTGCCCTCGCTGCAGTTTTGGACACTTTTCAGTCAATCGTCATCATGCTATAAAAATTTGCCGTAAACAATTTAAGTGTATCCTCTTGTTGCGATGCATAACCTTTTACATTCATTATCAGTGACGAGATTAGGCTTAAAGTTTCTGCCTTGTAAAAACTCAACAGTTCGTCCGTGGAGGAATCAGATTTACATCGCCTTGCAAAAAAAAAAAAGAAAAAGTGGCAACGACCAACCAGGAACATGTTCAAACACATTAAATCCAAAGTCAAACAGTCAGTTAATTAAACAGTATCATCATGTAACAGTCTGAAACGACAACGTATAATCATAATACCATTGTAAAGCTTTGCCACCCGCATGTTTAAATCAATGTTTGCACCCCCTTTTTCTGTCAGGGTCAACGTAAGACACAATGTATAAAACACACACCTCTTGAATCAGTCATAATAGTTGCCTTCTCTCATTATTTCCTCTGGTGAGCAGAGGGAAGTAAGTAATTCACCCCCCAAAAAACAAAAAGTCACAGGTTAGTCCTCTGACCTCGAATCGTACGTTCAATAGTCACGATCCTTTTCCAAAAGTTAGAAAGTAAAATAAGATCATAAAACGTGATCCAGACACAGTTTGTTAGAGCTGCTCTTTTGAAAATGAACCGTTAACATACACAAACTCCGAGAATATATTCATTTCAGTTTATGTCAGTTAATGATAAACAGTCTTGTTCATTTGGTTCAGTGGTTCCCAACCTTTTTGTTGTTGTTGTTGTGTAACCCTTTAAAAAGAAACAATACTTTGCTGTGACCCCTCACACATTGCATATGTCGTCGTGAGATTGATTTTCGCTTCTCGGATTGTTTCGTTTGAACGAAGAGGTAAAACTATCCATAATTTCACATTTAAAAAAAGAAACAAAGATTAGAGAAAGATCAGAAACTTATATAATTTAGTTTAGTTCTTTTTTTATACTGTTAATCATCACATGACCCCTCTGATTTATCTTGTGACCCCCTCAGGCTGGGAACCACTGATTTCATTGGTGGATTTCATTTCAAAGAGTTGAAGAAACGCTATTTTACCAATATTGCGTCATGCAGAGAGGGAAAATAGATGGAAAGTAAATGGTAGAGGGATGGAGAGATGTTGGGAAAAATGAATTTGGTGAGCATGTGGGGGGAAAAAGGAGACAGAGAAAGAGCAATTCATTAGCATTTTCATCACTTTAGAGAAAAAGATATGCCTCCTACTGAACCACAAATAAATTAACTACAAAGCAGGACTTTCAGGTGTCGGCTTCTCTCGGAGTTTCTCATTTGAGATAAATTACAGAGAAAACAAGAGGATCCATTACTCATCCTGTACCTCTGCCTGCTTCCACTACAGTAAGATCTGCAAGACTTTTCTTCAGTGATTCAACTTTTCACCTACTAGTCTTGATCTATGAGGATGCTATCGAGCATAAACTCTCTCACTTTTTCACTACATCTCGGCTGGCTGTCGCTTACGAGGACTCCACAGTGATGATGGCCTCGCCCGTCTTCTGGATGATGCTTGAGGACGAGGAGACGTGGCGCTGCTCGGCGCAGTCGTCCAGGTGAGGCGACTGAGCGCCGGCTTTCGCTCGGAGGGAACAGTCCACGCTGTCGTGCAGCACGTCTGCTCTCTCCGCCTCCTTTGCTGCCTCTTTCCCTCCTTTACCAAAATGCCCCTTCTGCAGCTCCTCTTCCTCTTGCTCCTCCCTCTTCACATGGCAGCGGCACACCTCGATGCCTGAATCGCCCGTTAGCCGTCGATGCCGGAAATGATCCTCCTCGTCATCTTCTTCTTCCTCTTCCTCTTCATCTTTGTCTCGTTTTTGCTCCTCTTTGTTGTCGCAATGCGTGAAAACAGCCACATTTGAGGAGAAGAGAGCCTGTTTAGGTGGAGACAGAGCCGGCCTGGGGGTTGGAGCACAAGGTGAGACCTCTTCTTCTTTTTCTTTTTGAACGGCCATGGCTCCGAGCGGGTCGGAGAGGACGAGAGGATGGACTTCACCGGGAGGGAGGGAAGATAAGAGAATGAGGGGAGAAAGTGGGAAGCGAGAAGGGTGTGAAGGACGAGAGTGTAAAGGAAGAGAGAGCGGGGGAGCTAAAGGTGAGACTCCTTCGCTGCCATTAGAGGAACGTCTTTGTACGGGGATGACATCTGGAGTGACCGCAGGTATAACATCAGGTGGAACTTGTGATGGAGGTGGCGGCGAAGGAGGTGTGAAGTTGACCCCGGCCCTCGGTATGACAGCACAATCGCCTCCCGCTTCACTGGGTGTGGAGATGTGACTGCTGTCATACGTCTCGTCCGTCACCTGGACAGAGAAGGAGGTGCTGGAGGGGGAGGTGAGGGAGCACGACTCGCAGGAACAGCTGGTGTAGTTGTCAGAGCTCTGGGAGGAAGTCAGACCACTGGGACCAGGGCCGGGCGCCAGATAGGGAGGGCAGGGGTGACGGTGGTGGTGATGATGAAGGTAAGAGGTGCTAGGAACCCCTAGGGCACCTCCCTGCAGGGCGAAGACGGAGCTGTAAGGTGGAGGAGGGGTGCTGGGCTGCGCCGCCACCTCCTCGTAGGAGGGCAACTTGAAGGAAGCCAGGAAACCTGTGACAAACAAAACATCATCTATTAGCTTAAACATGCAGTCTGCTGCTTGATTTGTTAGAGGAAAAGGCTCCAGTCTCCCCGAGAGACCTCAACATGTTCTCAAACTTGATTTCAACATATACTGTACTGTAAATAAACATACTAAGGTCCAGCATTGAGGAAGGGTAGTTGCAGGCTCCGTTATAGGCGATCAGATTGATCTCCCTCTGTCTCTGCTGCTGTTGGATCCTCAGCTTGGCCCGGCGGTGGCGGTAAGCACAGAAACAGCTGAAGAGGATCAGCACCGTCCACAGCAGCCAGAACCCTGCAGAAAACAGGAAATGAACCCAACATAAACCCAGCGTTCATGATTGTGAAAACAAACATTAACGTTTGGTCCTGTTATCTGGATTACATCGCAGATGTACTGTTTAAAAATAAGGATAATGTCTGACATTACCGCTGTCTATTTTAAGACTTATTTCTTAGCTTTGTTTGCATTAATTTGATCATTTGACCATGATATAAACTTTCAGATTATAGAGAAGAATTAAATGCTTTTATTTTTTTTACCATTATTTTGAAAGGTCTTCCGGTTGACACGTTAATGGGTAGCTCATGAAGGCAGCGGCACTTAGTCTACAGTTGTAGGAGTGGCAGATAAATAAAGCACGTACTTAACCCCTAACTTTATCTGTAAATGTTCAGTGTTATGCGATTCTGTTAAGAGGACGTAGAGTTTCAGATGCCATTTCAAAGTTAAGCTCTAGTAATCTTATCAACGTTACAACATGTTGCCCAAAACAGTGATTTGGTGCCTCCTAGTGTTTATTTCAAATCTTTGCCGGCATGGCTGTACTTCAGCTTGACTTCAGTTCGAGTGATTTAGTTCAAAATAGTCCTTCTTCACAGCAGCAGCCATTTTGACATGAAACAGTAGGGGAAACACAGGTGTTTCCAATGACACCAATTAAATAACACTGATCGCAGCAGAGACTTTCCAGTGAGTCAACATGCACTACAGCAGCACCCCGACTCTGTTTGACCTGAATGGAACGAAACCTTAATTAGCATCATTGGAAACACCTGTGTTTACCCGGCTATGTCGTGTCAAAATGGCTGCTGTGAAAAAGAAGGGGAAAGGCCCAGAAAGAGCTTTTTCTTTACCTATAACTGAGTGGTATAACGTAATACTCACAACGTCAAAGATAGACTATGACTACGAGTAAAAAACAAGTCATAAAATGGCAGTTAATGTCTTTTTGAAACATGTTCTGTGATGAAGATGTCATTTTAACCAAATGAGAAAAGGAGCTGCATATCTCAGGTGTACTATATCTAATTAAAAACTGATATCTCCATATCAGTTGATGTTTGGGAAGATGAATCTGAATTAGTCTGAAATTAACATATCATATGATCTGGACGATATCCCCCTCTGAATTTCCTGCTCAGATTATTTTCGCATACACTAGCTTGTCTGCACATTGTGGTTGGATACATTCAGCCAATGCAACAGAAATTCAATATTTTTATAACCTGTTCTTAATATTTAATAGCAATTTATGGAAAATGTGACTCCAGATTTTCCTGGCAGGACTGCGTGATAGATTTCACAAAGAACAGTCTTAGCCCGAGGACTCTGTCTACCAGTGAAGAAGAAGTCAGTCTGTTGACTCACACCAGAGTTCATAATAGTAGGTACAGCAGCCTGTCTCTCCGCAGCAGTGCCCTGTCTCACACAGGTAACCTGGATTGTTGTTTACCCCAGGACAGTACTTGGGACTGACAACAGGCCGGCTACCAGAGCCCCCGTGATGCTTCACCACCTAGTGGACGAAACACAGCATCACACCACAGTGAGAATAATGTTACTGCAGAGATAAAAGTTGCTATGTTTGGTACTTCGACAGGCGACAGCATGAGGGTGAAAGTTAGTTCCTGCTCCTCAAAAAAGTAGCACGACTTGAGGTCTGCTTATTGTTTTTAACCAGGAGATGAAGTCAGGACAAAAGAGCAGGGAATTCAAATCTGACACCAATTTTTAAACCCAGTCAGGTTACAATCACCTCATTTCTACAACTACCTGTTATCATCCACACTTAAGTTACTGACCTCCATGATAACTGAGCAACTGAGGCCATTAAAGCTCAAGAAAAAGGTAGCAGGTGGATCTTAAACCTCACATAGCTGAGGGGGGTTTGGCCACTCGAGGGCTGCCAACAAGCTGTAAACACAACGCTGACACATTATCACTTACATCATGGCATATGAGTAATATTAGCAAAACCTTAAAACCAAAACAGTGGGTTATTATTGGACTAAAATGCCTTGTAGATGTTGATAATTCTTCATGAGTGACCCCTAACACATGACACATCACACATTTATTTCATTGTTAATATGAAAATATCGACTGGTGTAGTAGCTTTAAGATTATTTTGTATGTTTGTCTGCAGCTAGAAGTCAAGGTTAAATTAAAAAAACAAAAAGTCTCACACCTTATCAACTGTGGGCATGTCAGCCTCCTTCTGAGAAACAGCCACCTAAAAAGAGAAACGAAAGGACCTCAGAGAATTTTACACTGACATCTTAATCATTAGCAAGTCAGTGCGAGGGAGAGGAGCAAGTGAAGAACTAAACCCAGACATTAAATATTAAATGTTTGACACATCATTAAAAAAAAGACGGCAAATCTGAGTGCCTGTGGAGAAGACTCAAGACGAGCTCAGGCACTTCAGCACAACCATAAATAATCTACAATAACAATGCGGCAAGGAGAGGTTGCTAAATCTGTTATGTACATAGTTACCACACATGAGACTGAGATGTGCTAACAAATAATTATGCATTGCCATAGCAACCACCATGGATACACTTGGAGGCTTTTTCTACTCGCGTGGACAATGCTTTATATTATGCAGTGCTATGAAATGTTGCTGTGGTTGTGGTTGAAGGTCGAGCTCCCCTACCGTAGCAGCTTCAGTCCCATCCAGCCCCTGCAGGGACATGGTCATCTGGCAACAGACAGAGAGGTGCAACGGTTAAGATGGAGCACAGCAGAGAGGAATGATATGATGTAAGTGAATATAAAACATAAGATCAGCACTACATCGTTTAACTGACAAGAGCAGGTGCTTCGTAAGAAACTAATTACAGCGTGTTAATCAAGCATGACAAAAAAGTCCACAAGAGGCCTATTTTCCAGTCCGGAGACACTGGTCGCCCAACACTCCTGGCTCTTGAAGGAGACTAGAAGGTCAATGGCTTCTTAACAAAACCTATTTCTCCTCTGTAGGTCGAGATAGCTGACAAAAGGCACCGAGTCCCAGGCACACACTTAATCTCCCTTTTTCTTTGCACATTTCTTGCATGCAAAAGCCTTGCCTCTGTGACAAACTGTGACAAATTAAAACAGTCAAGGGTTGTGCAACAAGCAATCATTTTGATTGCTGATTTGTCTGATGATTAAGTCCCAGCGTGCATTCCCCAAGCCCAAAATGGCATATTCATATTGCTTGTTTTGTCTGACCAACAATCTAAAACCCAGATGTATTAATGCAAAGTTCGAAGCTGAGAGAAACATTTCTAACATTTGAGAAGCTTGAATAAACAGCACATTCAGAACTCAGAGATGAAAAACATCTGGTCACTTTAAAATAATAGCAGTTTTCCTCGTGGGATTATTCAGCAGACAATGAAACCTACAAACACCAGACAGACTGACCTACCTACAAGGATGGATGCAAGCACATCGGCACCATTAGCGATTTACGCTACCCAAATAGTATCCTGTCGCCGTGCAGATTTTAAAATTCCTCGTGTCACTCACGCCTCTGTAAATGTCATTCAGGCCCTCTGTGAGTAAAAAGCCTGTGTGTGTGTGTGTGTGTGTGCGCGATCTGTATGTGGGGCCACTGTCAGAAACAATGTGGCGACACTGAGGCCTGCAGTCATGTAAATGAGACCTCTTTTGTTAACAACTGGCTGCTGGTTATGTACTCAGCATGGGGAACAATGTTGGCCCCACAACTGCAGTGTGTATACGAGTGTGTGTGTGTGTGTGTGTGTGTGTGTGTGTGTGTGTGTGTGTTTGCACAAACAGCTTTTAACAGGTTCAGAATTACAATGACTGTCTATTTACAAAGCACAAATGAGATCGAGCCTCCGCACACTGCCCAGAGGATCTACAAATGGTAGCTGTTAGTTAGCCTAAAGACACTCATAATATATCTTATCCAACTGTGCGTAGTATACACTTCTTCAACGGCTGATACAGCCACAGGTTTATTAATATTGCATAACACTACACACTACGCACTATAATACAACATTACATGGTGGAAGAGCAAGCCAAGGACATACCGATACATGCATAGCAGAGGACAGATAACTCAAGTTTTCTGCCAGAAATGTATCTGGTTGCAGGCAGCTCTGTGTCTCTATGACATGTTAGTATGTGGACATGATCATCACAGTCAATACTGGTGCGGATACAATACTTAAAGGACCAGTGTGCAGGATTTAGCAACATCTGTACCTTAACTGTTTCCCTTTTTTGTAAGTAGCTCAGGGCTCTAAAAGTGTTGGATAAATGTCTAAATGTAATCTAGCAGTGTAGTTGCGGATTGAAACCACCTCGCCTCACTCTTTGTTTCCTGGTGTGACAAAAAAAGCATGTGAAAAGCCTGAAGCCAGCGTTTAGTTTGTCCACCCTGGGCTATTGTAGTAACAAACACATAATGCTTCTTATTTTCAGGTGATTCTACACAAATAAAAACATAGTTATGATTATTATATTCCATTTCAGCTATATTCTATAAATAGAGAACTGGACCTTTAAGTTTTAGTACTAATACCAAAACAACACCCCTCACCTCCTGCATGAGACTGTGGAGGCCTTAAACAGCTCCTTCAGCAACAGGCTGCTATTTGAACCATGTAAGAAGGAGATCTACCACAGATCCTTCATTCCAACAGCTGTCAGACTCTTTAACACCAGCGTGACTTCATGATATTTCCATATATTTCTTATTTATGAGTAATTTCTTACCAACAATGTGCATACGAGCTGCTGAAGTGAATTTCCCTGCTGTGGGATCAGTAAAGTCTATCTTATCTTATCTTTTAGTATATGATACCTTAACATGAGAAAAATAAGCTACACAACAATTTAAATAATTTAACAAAAGAAGCCAGAGCACTCAGATCTTGTTGTATTAGCTGGACAATAACTTTTTTCTTCATTAAACACCCTAAAACCAGAAAAACAATCAATCAACTGTGTGCTTCCAAACTCAACATGTTTGCTATTTTTATCTATTTTATCTATTTTTAAGATAAACAAGGCAACAACAAAACCCAAGAGATAAGTCCTACTCCATATCCAACTGTCAAATGTAACTTTGGGTGGCTCGTATTTAAGCTAATATGCTGTTATGAAAGTCAGAGTTGAGAGGGGAAATGTTCAGGCGTCAGGGATGTGAAGCTGAGTTCCTGTGGTAAGCCCACCACGCGGCACTCAGTGCACACACACGGGTGTGAAGTGATCATTCAGACTTCCCTAGAGACCACGGACTAACCACGAATGATTTCCACCCGTGAGGGCCCCACATTTCTCTCCACACACACACACACACACACCTTCACTACCTCCATCTTACATCACATGCCACCTGTGAAGAACGTGCCATTTCATGTGTGTCCATCTGTGGTGACATGGATGTCTGAAAACCCAAAAATCATGAGTGGACAGAAAATCAAGGCTGACTGTGAGAAGCTGCAGTGTACCAGGGTGAGACAGCCTCCACAGAAATGCTGGTAAAATATGAAAGTTGATGGTAGATTTCACAAAATAATGATTTACTATTGATCAGCTGGTGTATTTGAACATTTATCTGTTAGTGTATGGGAGATTTTAAAGTTAAATAAAATAAAATAAAATTCCCACCCTGAAGACAACATTTAAAAAATATATGTAATATACACATGTACCACGACAACAATACCTTTAAATCAAAGATGTTTCAGCTGGTACGTGCACAAAAAACATCAAGATTATGACCAAGGACTAGCAGGAATACTGGTTAGGTGTGATTAAGGTGAGGTTAAGACTCCTTAACCTTCTACAATGAAGCAAACTATTGTCATCACATGGGTCGAAGAGATTCATTAGAGCCTGTGAGCCTGAATTCAACACTGAAGCCTGAGAACAAGTCAGGACTTATAAAAACGGACACTGCAGCTCATAGGAAAACCTAAGACAGTTCTTGGCCAGAATACAAATCAAATGCCAAGAATGTGACACTCCAGACGGACCAAGACATACAGTACCAGTTAGTCTGGACACACCTTCTCATTGATTTGCTTTGTTGACAGCTATGCACACTCTTGGCACTCTCTCAATGAGCTTCATGACGTATTCACCATGAAAGCTTTTTAATTAAGAGGTGTGCCTTCTCAAAAGTTCATTTGTGGAATATCTTGAATATTTTATGTCTCATTCAGAGGTAGCGTTGGCATGCAGTTGATTGCTCTACGCAACTACTGTAGTAATTCATATTACGACAAGAACCGCTCAACTGAGCAAAGAGAATGAACAGTCCATCATTATTTTACGACACAAGGGTCAGTCAATCCAGAAAATATCAAGAACTTTGAATGTGTCCTCACGTGCAGTAAATAAAACCATCAAACACTTTGATGAAACTGGCACTGCCCCAAGAAAGGAAGACCAAGAGTTACCTCTGCTGCTCTAAAGATAAGTTCATTACAGTCAACAATCAACAATTAACAGCAGAACAGATTAGAGCCACATAAATACTTCACAGAGTTCAAGCAGCAGACACATCGAAACATTAACTGCTGGGAAAAGACTGCCAAAATCAGGCCTTCATGGTCGAATTCCTGCAAAGAAACCACGACTAAGGAAGACCAACAAGAAGAAGAGAACTGCTAATGAATAGACACTAGATCAGTGGAAATATGTCCTCTGATGCCTCTTTGATGACTTTGATGAGTCAAATCTGAGATTTTTGGTTCAAACTTTGTCGTGTCTTTGTGAGACACAGAGAAGGAGTCTGCATGTGTGGTTCCCAATGTGAGGAGGAGGAGGTGTGATGGTGTAGGGGTGCTTTACTGGTGACACTGTTGGTGATTTATTTAAAATTCAAGGCCAATGGCTACCATAGCATTCCCATCTGGTTTGAGATTAGTGGGACCACGAAATACCTCCAGGCTCTGTAAGGGATAGTGATACATCACCTGGCTTCCACAATCACCCAACCTAATCCCAATTAAGATGATTTGGAATGGCTGCAGAATGAAGAAAAAGCAGCCAACAAGGGCTCAGTGTATATAGGAACATCGGGATGTTGGAAAACCATTCCAGGTGACCAACCTCATGAATCCGACAGAGACAACGCCGAGAGTGCGCAAAGCTGCCATCGTAGAAAAGAAGGTTACATCGAAGAATCTAAAATATAAAACATATTCTGGTTTGTTTACACGTTTTTTTGATAAGCAGATAATTCCATATGTGTTTTGATGTCATCAATATTAATCTACAATGTAGAAAATAATAAAAAATAATGAGAAGTTGTGCCTAAACCTTTGACTGGTACTGTAATTTACACTATGCTTAGATGCATTTGAATTTTAAACTCTGATTAAAGAGGGTTTGTGCACTGTTATTTTAGACGTTACATCGACTGGCTGAACATAGATGCCTCCTTGAGAACATTTTCTAGCTGTAAGCCAGTGCTGTTTTCATTTCCAGTACAAATACAGCTGTATAAGCAACAACAAGACTCGAAACAAGGAAACAGCGGCAGTGTCCTGAATCAGCAGTACAGTGTTCTTCTGCTGGATGAGCAACTTGTACGTTAGATTTATTGGACTATAAGGGGTCTGGCAGTAATCACACCTGTATAAATTAATACCACAGACTTTCCAAAGTACTTAAAATCTAACTGCAGTTTCAGCAGCACAAATCAACAAGTCACAAACTACTGCTGAGACCAGAAATATAGAAAACAACATTGGTATACACAGAGAAAGCTGACTGTATTACAACATTTTAAATATGTGCAAAATATTCCCATGATATTCTGGATATTTTACAACTCTTACACTTCATCAAATGTTTTGACTGACTGACCACAAACAATCAAATAAATCCCAAACCTGACTGACTTAATTGGACACAAAACATTTGCTGCAGCAGTGCTGCAAAAACATTTTCACACACTGTCTGCAGAAATAAACAGATGCAACGTCAAGGTGAATAAATTAAAAGACAGATGGCAACAGAACAAGTTGAGGCCAGTGTTTGTCAACAACGACAGCACAGGCCGAGGGAAGCATGTTGCTCTGCAGAATACCTGAAGCCCAGCTGTTGGCAGCAGTGTTTGTATCAAAAGGAAAGCTGTGCAATGCACGTTACCTCCTCAGCCTTCACCCCGAGGCAGAAAGTCAACGTTTTCTCTGGATCCATGGCGAGAGATGAATACCAAGCTACACAGAGAAAATACAAATTGCAGAGGTGGGATGTTATTCTGCTAAGCCCCCATCACCGCTGTCCCACTCCACAGACACGGTGGCCTCCCCATCCGCCATTGCCCGGACGGACAGACGGATGCCCCTCCCAGACTCCGCTGCACACACACGGGGGTACCAGGGCTCCGGACTGCCGGTGTATTTTAATGGATGGGGACCGCTGAATATCACAGTGCAGACGGCTCTGTCGTCGACTGTTGTTTGCTGTAGTGAGATGAAGATATTTCACGCTTTGTTTTCGCAGAGAGGGTCGGAGCTGTGCATGATGTCATGCGTCTCCAGCCCCCAAAGTACTTGTATGGGAGCGCTGCGGCTTTGATTGGCCGGAGCTCCCAGCAACAGCCGCACAGAGGCTGCCTCAACCTGGCTGTATTCACACACTGTTGCTTTATTGACTACAGCTAAGCATAAAACCCCCCAACACCTGTCTGATATTCAACATACAGGCTTATATAAAGGTCAGACAAACAGTTTTGTTCTGTGATGACATGCCTACAATATACTCAAATATTAAAAATAATGTAAATATAAATGTATAACTTACTCAGGTTTGGAATTAATACTTAGATATTTCAGTTAAGTAAAACTTAATTTAATGAACAAGTATCAGAAGTAATAGAAGGTGAAATAGCATAGATTATTAAAAATTGTGTCTTTGCAGCTTTTAATTTTTTCAATATATGCAAACCATACTGTTGCAAAATGATAAAGATAGCTCTGAGCCAAGCCAAGTATTTATATCTCAAATTATACACATTTAATAGTACCACTAGCTACATCAAAATGGAATTGCTAATTGAATGAGCTAACGTAACATAATGTAGTTGTAGTATTGTCAGTTATTGTTAGTTGTGGTCATAATAAGGAATGAAATATTTACAAAAACTTTATAAATTGATAAATAAATATAGCTGGTGATATATTTTAACCGTAAGAAAGAAAAGTCTGTACTTTTACGTTAGCTCTGATGTCAGTATTCCAATAATGTCAAACAGTTAACAGGCTGATGGCATAACACGATAATCCACAGCTGAAGGACTAAGTTAGCATACTTTAAACCAAATAAATTAATGCTAGAGTGACATTATTTATATTTTATTATTCAATAGTGCCACTAGCTACATCATTTGCTAATTAGTTAACAACTGCTAGAGAACAGTGTTAACTAACGTGAAGGTGTTTACTCGTGAGTGTTATGGTGATGATACTTTCTATACTGCTCCTTTTATTTTTACTGTATATTTACAAAAACCTTATAAATTAATCAGTAAATATAGCTGGTGTTATATAATGTAACAGTAACAGTTATCTTAGATATCTAGCCGATAGCTCTTATTTCAGTAGTTAACGTTAGCCGGTAACATGATGATGATGATGATGATGTCTGATGGCATAATACATCCACTGCTGAAGGACTACTCATAATTTAAACCAAATAAACTGATAGCTTTAAAACACACTTGCAGTCTTGTTAGGTAATAGGTTATAATGGTCAGTCTCTGCTCATGCTGGACCAGCTCAGTTTTTTCCTCTGATTTTATTACTTTAACTCCTCATCGGTTTTTATGTCAAAGTTAGAGTGCTTGTTGCCAGGCAATTTTATATTGGCTTCCATTGCTGTTGAGTCAGGTCAGTCCCTGCAGCTCCTCAGTTCTTGGT
This sequence comes from Protonibea diacanthus, assembly GCA_028641955.1. NCBI lineage: Eukaryota > Metazoa > Chordata > Actinopteri > Sciaenidae > Protonibea > Protonibea diacanthus. The sequence goes on from CM053977.1 coordinate 6,433,345, forward strand.
GCCAGTGGCAGACTCAGACTGTTCGAGAGGGCAGGGGTAAAATAAAAATAAAGAGGGCACTAGGGTGCAGAAAGACGTTATGCATTTACTGGCGAAACAGCTTAGTCATGGTTAGGGCTTGCACCCTAGAGGCCACTTTACATTTAGTCATTAAGCTGACGCTTTTATCCAAAGCGACTTACAAAAAAGGGAAACAACCAAGGTACAATGCACCAAGAACACACACGTTAGTGCAGCAATAAGTACAACTAAAATAGACTCAAGTGACAGTTCGAGAAGAGGAATAGCAAGTCCACTTGTTGGTAGTGCTGAGGAGCAGGGTCTTCAGGAGTATTTTGAAGGTAGACAGGGACGCCCCTGATCTGGTAGGAACTGGGAGTACGTTAAACCAACAAGGACTAACAGACAAGATAAGTTTGGATTGTCCTGAGTATACGGATGGCAGAGCTGATTGAAGACCAGGCGGGCTGCTGTGTTCAAGATCATCTGAAGGGGTTTCACTGTGCAGACTAGGAGGCCCATTGGGAGGGCATTACAGTAACCGAGTCACGAGATGACCGCAGCCTGTATCAAGAGTTCGGTAGCACGCTGGGTCAGGTAAGGCCAGATTTTTTTGTATGTTGTAAAGTGTGAAGTGGCACGACAAGGCAACCGAGGCAAAGGTTAGTTGGTCACTGATAATGAGTCCTATGTTTCTTGATACCCTGGTAGGGGCAGGCTGCTACCAGCTGCCAGTGGAGCTCGATCAGTAGCAGGGCTAACATGCCCATCTAGTTTGACTTGAAGATCAGGCATGCCACCACGTTCTGGATTATCTGAAAGGGTTTCACTGTGCAGGCTGGGAGGCCTGTCAGGAGGACGTTACGGTAATCGAGTTGCTGGACAACCACAGTTTGTATCAGGAGTTGGGTAGCATGTTGGGTCAGGTAAGGCCTGATTTTTCTTATGTTAGGCATGACCAGGCAACCGAGGCAAAGGTTAGTTGGCCGTTGATAATGAGCCCTATGTTTCCCACTATCCCAGGCTGCTACATGTAGCCGGTGGAGCTTGATCAGTAGCAGGGTAACGTGCTATTTTGGGCTTGAAGTTCATCTGAAATTGTTTCAGTGTTAAGATTGGGAGGCCTGTGAGGAAGGCGTTACAATCGCAAGACGACCACAGCTTGTATCAGGAGCTGGGTAGCTTGCTACCCTTGTGTGGATTTTATCACGTTTTCCCCACTGGAAGAGCTATATTGATCTCGATCTTTACAAACTAGCTTTAAATTTTAATGGAAATCTTGCACGCAAAACAAAAGTGAAACTAAATGAATAAATATTGCAATGCAACGCATCAGCAGTTTATGCCTGTTTGTCACAAGAGGGCAGCAGACTACAGGATTTTTGTGCACTGAGGCTCTGAGGTAGAAAAATAACACTCAGTAAGACTTGTGCATACAGTTACATTATTTTTGTTACAGTTAAATAAATACTAATGAAGCTTTGCTCCTTTATTCTTTCTCTCTGTTCATGAGCCCCTCGACACAAAAGGGGAACAAGGAAAAGTAGTTCTACTGCCCCACTTCTTGTTTTCACCCTCTTGTTTCATACCTGTAGTTGAAACAAACCTTCACACTGAAACACAAGCTTGAGCTCTTGCTCATCTGTTTTCTTTGTGCATATGTGCATAAACGCATTAAGCCACCTGCATTAAATAGAGCACAAATAAATAGGGTGTGTTAGCAGCTAAGAGGTATTGTGTTAAACCAGCAATTGGTGTTAATAAGTCAGTAACCGCACTGTGTTTCATACCATGTCGATGGGCCTCATGCAGACAGGAATTTACCAAGAACATCTCTGATATGTGAAAAATGATGTTAATAGAAACTTCAGTTAAATCCACTGTAATACTGTACCTTAACTTATTGTAATTTTCCTACACACTTGAGAGAAGATGTTTGGTCAGCTCACCCACATACTGACTCAATGTGATAACACTTCCTCTGACCCATCTTAGCACATACACACACGTGTGCACACCCACACATAGACGTACACAAAAACAACAAACTAATAAATGTTGTAATCGGCGAGGGGGAAGTTGTGTTTTGAGTTTGTGCTCAAATTAATTTACATAAACACGCTGAGCTGCACAGGAATAAGTAGAATTTTGTTGTTGGAACTGTTGTTGGAAGCAAAAACTTTTAGAGGAAAATCAAAATGAAACTCATTTTATGTTTTGTTTTTTTTTCCATGGTGAGGTCAGACATGTGATGTGTGCTGTAATTACTCCTGTTAATTACTTTATGCCCTCTGCAAACTCAAGGAATATGTAGATTACACCAGCTGTAAACTGGCATTCAGGCAGTGAGATGTGGCCTTGAAGCACGTCGCTGCTTCTCTTATGTCACATACAAGTCATCACCCTGTTTTCTGCCCACAGAAGAGGAGTAACTACAGCAGCAGCAGCTACACATCTACAAATACACGAACAAAGAGGAAGCACATGCTTCTCCACACAGGTTTATATGTCTTTAACTGAGAATGGACACTCACAAATCCATGTTTTCTAAGTGTTTAAAGTACAGAGGCTTTGATCACAGATTGTTTGGCATGAATCTTCCTGAGCCAGCAGCCACACGTGAGGTTCAAAAAAAACTCCAGCCTAAACAATTTCTTGGCACAGGGTGATTTATTTTCTGCTTTCCAGACAAAAAAAAAAGAGGCAGTGTTAAGAGCTGTCATTGAAGCAACACCGTGTAACTTTTGTACCATGAAATAACCAACGAGAAGTACAGTACATGATGCTTTAGGTCACGCACCATCAATTATTTGAAAATGTTATGATATCCTATGGCTGCTCCGCCCCAACTGCTGCCAACTGCAGCTAATGTTAGCTCCGTTTGTTAGCCACTGTGAGCTTAAGGGAGTGTTAGTGTTTGTACCACATGCCTTTTGCACAACTGGAAAAAAGAGGTTTTCAGGCCTGGGGCGTGGGGGAATGCAGACAGGGAGTGGAGCCAGTGTCGTGCTAGAACCGGAGCCAGGTACTGTAACCAGGCTTAGCAGCCTCTATGGACAAGAGACAGAAGAGGACATTGACGGAGGAAGCTAAGAAGAAAAAAGGAGAGCGCAAAAGGCTGAGAGACAGACGCCTAGCTGGGCTTCTTGCTAGCTGGCTGCTATGTCTTGTGTTGTTCTACTTTCTTGATGTTTGGCATAGCAAACTTATCAACTTGCTGGTTTCTGATCATCATAACAAATACACGTGTACAGCTGTCCGTGCCCAACTTATGACAGACCTTTAGACAACTGATAATGAAGTTGCAGTCTTTGTTTAGCACAATTATGCATGATCATTTTATTCTTTACTAATTTGTAGACGTGAACGAGTTTGTTCCCTCTTCATTCCACCTTCTGATGGAATCTCACTCACATAACTAACACACTGTAACTTGTACAGAAATGTCGTATCTAGAGCTGACAGTCACGTCTTTTAACAGCACACACAATGAATGCTGTATGACAGCATGGGGGATGACAAAACACAGGTTGTTTTGTGAGAGATTAGATGCAGCCTGGGCCGAGACTCAAGAGTTCATATTGGAGTCTTGTCAAAAATAAAGCCCTTTTAAGACAGCAAGGAATGTTTCTGTGGCTCTGTGGCTGCTGTGCTGTTTTGAAAACCCGTCCATCAAATGATTGCCAGTCACAGTGATGTCACTCTGGAAAGCTGAGTCTGTCATGCAACTTTATACTTCCCTTTTCTCTTTAAATGCTCAAAAAGAAAGTTGGCCTTAATAATTTGCTAATGCTGGGAAATGCAAAGTGGTCTGGTGCTGCAAAAACAACATGCATCTGCCTGCATTTACCACACTGTCAAGTCACATCCTGTGCCTCATGGACATGTGACATTTAAAAATGCCACTGTAAATGACAGCAGGGTGCACGTCGGGTCCCTGAAGGGGAGATAAACCTTCCATATACTTTACATCATTATCAGCCATTTTCCAAAGCTTTTTGTTTATCTGCATGTTAAATTACAGCCACTTATGTTTGGGTTTTTTTTTTCCTCCTCACTGTGTGCCTTTGATAATGATGTTCATGTCAGAACTCTTAATATTGTAATTTTCTGCAGGCACGCAGGGCCTTGTTCTCTTTATGTTGCGTCTGCCTGGTCCCTTTTTGATTTGATTAATTTGCACTGTATTTGACTTGATACTCTAAAACATGCAAAGCCACAGCTTCTTTATTTACTGCCATGTGTAACCAGAGATGTGCAGATAAAACTGAGCTGGTGTTAAAGTTCAACATTTCAAAACAATCTGATTGTGAGCAAAGTTTAATTCAACATCTTCTGATCTTGTTTTTCCATGCTGAACTCATGAAGGGCCTAAAAACAATTTCCTGAATCAGCTTCCTTTTATAAGAGACAGAGTTTTACAAGAATACAAGAGCATCTGTTTAAACAACAATGGCTGTTTCACAAAATATATCTATTTTATTTTACCTTATTATACTTTACTGGTGTAAAGTGGAGCTGTAAAAAAAAGGTGATATCATATGGGGCTATATCCAAAATTTATTTCTCATTACACCCTATATAAATAGACAGAACTCAAGATAAGCCTGAGGTGTCACCTGAGAAAAGAAGGTCCTGCTCTGACTTTCTTTCCATTTTTACTTTCTTTCTTGTGAAATCTTGGACACTTTTACTTCTTCAGGCCACTAAAAATCCTTCAAATTAAACTATTAATGTTGACTGCTCATGTCAGAGGTTATGGGGATCAGAAGCACTGACAGTATAAAGAATGGACGCTGTCGCATATCAAAATCTGTGGCTCTGGTCGCTGCCGTGTTGGCAGTCCTGCCTCCCTGCTAATCTGAAAATCGACAAAGACGTGGATCATCAGCGCCAGGACGTGAGGCGGGCTAAATTAGGCCTGGGTGCTCAAACAAGCCACCTGTAATGGCACCTAAAGCAGCCACATTCATAAATTCAAGCCTTAATATAATCTGAATGGGTGAGTTATATAAAAATTTACCCTCAGTACAGCCATCACAAACGGGCAAATTAGCTTAGAGACTGAAACTGTTTTGTGCCAGGCTGTAAACATGTGCTTATGGAGACTGACTCACTTCTGAAACCAGCCTCATTCATACAGTCACACATGGCTGTATTAAAAAATAATTTAAATGCACTATAGAGTAAACAGGAAATGATTCCATAAGACGCCCAAAGAATCATATTGTGAGTTTCGTTTGGGTTTGTTGTTGATGTTGCCAGGGAAATACCGCTGTCAACAATCACCTGATTTAACCACACCCACACAGTCCTGATAAAGCATATTAGCAAACTCTTATTTATATATAACTAAAGCGTGTTTTATCTTTAGTCATTGCTTTAAATATTTAATGTTATAAATAAATACTCGACATACGAAACCAAGTTTTCAGTTCCTTTAAACCTCGTCAACTGTGACTACTACTTAGACACCTCGTCATCACTTGTCCCATCAATCAAGCGTCTTGTCAAGAGTACCTGACGTCCAGCCCGAGGCTATACACCCCCTTAGAAGATCCTCCACCAGCTGTCACTGGTTAAGACAGACCAAGTCACTGGATCAGTGTCTTTGGCCTCTTTGTTTGAAGTACGACCGTGGCGTGTTATCATCAGCATTGTAAATCAGCTGTCCCCGTGCTAATATACTACAGCTGTCAAACAGAACTACAAGGAGACAGGAGACACACAATCATCCCTCTGATGTTTGCCAAAGGATCACGGGATTGACCAGGCTGCACTCATTTGACATTATGTGACACAGCACCTACACAAACCGCACGCGAACCAAACACACTTCTATACATGCCAACAGAAAGACACAACTTCAGTTCTGCTTTCGCCACTTTATGCTGCATCCTCAGCGGGTAGCCATTGTGCGATATTGTGTGGAAACTGTAATTTTGCTGATGTCTGCCCAGTTGATGTGTGGTATTTGGTTCCACGGAGACACGACAGTTGTATCAATGTGAGTCACTGTCTCTTGCTAAAACAGCACACAGCACACCCTGTCTGTGTGAGCTGACAGTAAAAAAAAAAAAAAAAAGATCCGCTGTTTGGGAACAAAACTCTCACCGACACAAACAAAAACGTCCTGTTCTAATATTTCATTTTTCCTCCTCTGCTGCGTTTGTGTTGTTAATGAAAGTATTGTTTCCACATGAAAAGCGGTTGAAGCAAACATAATGTATTGCTCATAAGGAGACAAACACTCAGTCAGAAAGAGAGCGAGAGGGAACACACGTGACCGACAGGCTGTTTTGCACCCCTACTCTCCGGTTCCTCTCTTTGACAGCGGATTAAACTGACAGATCCAACCCCCTACCCCCAACGCACACACACACACACACACACACACACACACAGTCTACAACCACAGGACAAACAGAGGTTCATGACAAGTCCTGGCAAGTAATCCGTAGTTAACTTAATGAGGGTAGTAGAGACCTCAACACACACACACACACACACACACAAGCTATCAAACATGATTATCATGCCGTTGAGTGAAACGACCAAAACATCATATGAGAAGGCTTGAATCAAGTTACATCATGCCGCTGCTTGAAATCAATAGCGTCACATCAGAGTAACCAAAGAACACAAACAAAATCCAGAGACTTAAGTTTTGATATTTTTTGTTTGCTCACTGGTTGAAAAAGGACTAACTGCTGAGCCTTGTGCATGCATAAGTAAGCTCATGTCATTTTTCTTATATTAGACAGTCACAGTTTGTCTTTCTCAGGCCTTGTTGCACCAAAATGGAATCAGTCCTATTCCAGTTCACACACCTAGGCTAATTTTAAACCGGAAATAAACTGGTTTTTAACCTGAAACGCTGATTCACAGCTGGAAACAAAAAAAAAAAAGCGGGTTTTCCTTGAGTGCCAACTGAGGTGTGATTGCACGTGTGTGATTCTATGTGAACTAAACTGAGATGACTGATATTCTACAGGTCTTTCTGCAGTGTGCAACTCCCTCCATTGCATGACTAATCCTGCAAAGTGTCCCCTCAGAATCGGGGCTGGTTCACTTGAGTTACAAGAACGGTTTCAAGCACCAGAACTAATTCGGTGGAAAAACACTCCTCCTGTCCCTCCTCTTTAGTCTCTTTCCTGCTTCCTCAGGCTCTTTTGTTTTCCATATATTTTCCATCCGACCATCTCTCAGCTCTCAGTCTTCCCCGCCTTTCCACTTCACCTGACTGCCCCACCCATTAACACACCTGTTCCCACTTCCCTCATCTGCTTTGCAGTTGTCTGACCATCCCTGCCCACCACCACCACCACCACCACGTTGCCTCCATCTCATTTCCTCATCATCCCTGTAGATACTTACCCAGCCTATTCCCACTTGTACTCTAAATCTGTCCCAGTTACTACGTTAGTTTCTTGCCTTGTGTCTTGTTGGCCCTGCACCTGCCTGTACGCCTTCTGTATCAACAAATTACTGAAGGCGTCCTGCTCATCTGTCTGTTTGTCGCAATGCAAAACCAACTGTGACACAACAACGTTGGTCAAAAATGTCTAAAAAAAAAAAAAATAAAATCTAACAAACCAACATCAATATTGAGTGATGAATGCACTTGCATAAACAGAAAGCAACAATGTTTTCTGACTCCCTAATGTGATAAATGGGAGTTGAAATGGTCCCATAGGACATAAGCCGTTTGGCAGGCCACCCCCTTCAGTCTATTTCTGATGCACTTGCTTAAATGGACACACAGCAGTGATACAAACAACAATGGTTTGCCCTGCTGAGTGCTGGAAAAACAGAATATATCAAAGACAAAGGAACCCACCACTGGGATCACCGTCAAAGCTTCTACCCCTTCCAAATGAATGATCCATGGAGGGGTCAGACTTAGGCCCGTAGTAAATAAATTACTGCTGATTTTAAGATGAGTTATGAAGGTGGGTAGGGAATTGAAAGAATTGCACAAGAAAACTGCTGAATATTTATGGAGAAGTAGGGAAAAAAAGGCCTCCATATCAGTACATATCTTTCTTTTATCCCACTCTTGATTCCACTCCCTCCACAGGACTTTGATGGCTTTCTTTGGTGTTTGCTCCTGCTGCTGCTGACATGAGGCTTTTGTCTCAGCCCGGCACAAAAACAAGAGGAACCCAGAGGACCATCAGAACCCAGACAGGGGCAGAAGACGAAGAAGCATGTGCAGAACAACAAGTGCAACGAAATGACTGCTGCGTGCCAGTCAGCAGAGGAAACTCCAACACAAGCAGAAAAGCTGGTTCCCAGTAAACGTCTACAGTGTGTTTGTCCCATCTGCATTCTTGTTGTTTGAGTTCAATGACACTGTTTCAAAGAGGACTAAGTGATTCAAGACTTATTGCTGCAGCCGCAGAAACATGCACAAAAAGAAAAAACATGCATATTTTTTGTTCCACAGCCTGCCATGGCATCTGTTGACAAAAAAGACTGGAAACTGTTAATATGGTGTCTATAAAAAGGGACTGACTGATGTTGAAACATGCTTTAGCACAGAGAGCTTTTGAGGCTTGCACATTTCTGTGTCACACCTGCTTTTTGGTGACACAAGATGAAACCGTGCCCGCGTGGGGGTGTCGCTTTTGCAAACACGAATTTGTTATTTTCTCTCATTCTGACTTGTAGTAAAACATTTCTCGGCTAATCTGTTTCGCCCTTCTTCTCCTCCTCTTCCTTGCAGATTTGTTGCTGCACATTTCAATCCAGTGAATTGTTAGCTGGCCTCAGTCCACCGCTGACTCTCTCTCTCTCTCAGATTTCCCTTCTCCCCCCTCTGTTTTCTTTCTGTTTTTTTCTGGAGTCCTGAGACACTGACCCACTTCCAGTTCCTTCCTCTCTCCGAAGCGGAGTATGTGTAAATGTTAAAACGCTTTTTTTTTTTTTTTTGCAGCATTTTTGCTCACCCCTCTCCTTTCTCTTTCTCCCATACAACACACCCCCACTCCCTCGCTCTCTCACTCTCTCTGCATGACCCAGGGAAGCGTCCTGTTTGCAAGTGGGAGTGGAGTTTGCCATGAGTCATTACCAGGGGACCCCTGGCACTCGGGTGTACCCCTCCTCTGCATGCAAGGAATGCTTGCTAGATGCACTCCAGCCTTTAATGAAAGGGGGCACTCATTCAGATGCAGACAGCAGAAACTTTATGAAAGTTTGATAGACAGCAGGGTGTTGACAAAGAAAAGCAATTTTGAAAAATGAGGATTTTCCAAGCGTAACAAGTCCATCCAGAGGACCAGAAAATTGACGGTCAGGAGGTTTTTATGAGTTCTTTTTTCCCCCCTTTTTTTTCTTTTTTAGGTGTGCACAGCTGCACTTTGGGGCTGTGGAAACATTTGCAGGCACACACAGGGCTCTGGCTCTCTGACATACTGTGTCATTAAACATGCATGCACGCCATGCAGCCTGTGTTAAACATATACCTGCATAATCCATTATAATATAACAAAACAAAAACCGGTTCTTTCTTTCTTTTCCTCATCTTTTTTTTCCCCCTGTTGTTTCTTTCCCCCCTCTTGACTCCAGCCTCTCCTCCCTCTTGTTTTTCTCCCTGATTCCCTCTACCTTCCCCCATGGCTGAGTCTGGCAGGGCCACGGGTTCAAAGACGTGCAAGCACCAGAATGTAGGTCAGCCATCGGTGCTGAGTTACCGATTAGAAACAGCTGTGCGTTTGTGGGCCATTCTCTCTCTGTGTCTGCTGAGGCCAGCAGTCATCGCAAAGAACCGTACTGAGCTATAACTTCGCTGTTCAAATGCCCCCCCGCCCCCTTCCCACCTCGACGCCCCGCTCTGAAACTCCTGCACTTCGTTCCACTTTCCTAAAAAATGATGAATAAGGGGGATTGCATGAGAGCTTTGGTTTCGGTCAGCTCTTATGAAACGTGCTGCTGGATTTAAATTCAAACAAATCTTGTGGATCCTGCTCATCCCCTGCTGTCCTAGTGATGGCATGCAGAAACAGAAAAATGTGTTAGCATGTTTTTGTCCTTTCCAACATGCATGTTCGCTCTCTTGTCGCTCTTTCAGTTCCTTCATTAAAAAAAAAAAAAAAAAAAAAAAACCCTGGAGGTTCACTGTTTTTTTTTCAAGCCCTTAAAAACAGTCTGACATATCTGTGGTTCTGCCTATTGTTTTCACATGAAAACATTGCTCAACTGCAGAATGCATTTCCCCTCCTGCTGCTCTGGACAATAGCTGATGTGCAACATGAATTAACCAACCAAGTCAAAGCTGTGGTGGTCCTGAAGGTGACACCAATACTAGCATGTCTGGATTAGCCCTCGATGCCCCTCCAGCCCTGCCCTACAATTGCCGGCGCTGTTTCTTATATACATATATATACACGCGCAGCACCTGGGGGTAATTACCTGCCACGGCCCATAGGGACACCACCTGTCAGGGGGGCCTCACCATGTGTGTGGAGAAAAGAAAGATGGCTTATTTTTGTGTGGAGTGGAGTAACTCACATATCAATCTTCACATGCAGCTCTACACAAGCAGACACGGTGACCCCTCCCCAAAGCCAAGAGACAAAACCACACAAGCAAGAAAACACACCACTGAAGTCGTGTGTGTGTGTGAGAAAGTGAAGCAATGGAAGAATACGGCAGGAAGAGACACGTTATGACTCTTCACAGTCCGGACCCTTTAACACCCCTCCCTCTGCTGCCAGCTCAGCATCGGATATGAGCCAAACCCTGTACCTTGCAGCTGTGGGCCTAAAAAAAAAAAGCCAGACGGGCAAAATAATGCACACGGACACCCAAACATCCATATATAACTCACAATGCAAGCCTGCGTGCAAACATACAAAAAGTATACACAAAGTTTCACATGCAATCGTTCAGAAAAACACACGTCGCACTGTATGGCCCCTGTTAGATGATAGTAATTATAATGCTGTGTTGCCTCCTGACATTTGTCCCCGCCACGCCTTTTTACCACTTGTGAGCTCGCTGATGAAAAGCTTAAGCTAAGCAACAGGTATTCCCACACATGCAAATAACTATTGAGCAAGAGTGCACGTATTTTATTCCAGAGCTTATAGACGACAACAGTTGTTTGCTCCAGGCAGTGACATTCCCACCACAGTTCCTTCAAAACATGGCTACACATTTTTGTGAATGTTTTAATTAGTGTTTCTGTTTCTGATGACTGCTTGGCGTGTCTTGCTGCAGTTTTGATGTATGTAATTTGTTCTCAGGATTGCAGCATATTTAGTCATGTTTTGGCTGTAGAAGTGCTTCAAGAAGTTTAAAGGTGCCATATGTCATATTTTATGGAGGCATTTTATGTATTCATTTTACATTTCATTTTCCTTTTATTGCGAATGGTTAAACAGGATGTAACCTTGGTTGACTACGGCCTGTGGACTGTGGCCTGGACTCAAGCAGCAACCTCAATTGCCAATGCAGAAGTGGCAAAAACTGCAGTTGCTTGAACGGCCACTTGAGGCTGGCTACAGAATGAGTCAATGTCCATAAGTCCCCATGTTAAAATGTCCAACTTCACAGCAGAAATAAACATGTCGATGGCCTGGTACAAAAAACTGTTTTGGTCTCTAGCTTATTCGCTTTCCCGTTCATGACAACTACTGACAACTCACCCCTTCAAATTGTCTTAAGGCTTAAAGTTATGCAGAATTAACAGTGTGGCTTCATTCAGCCCGCCTCAGGTCCACATGAGCCAGATGATCCACATCTTTGACGATCTTTAGATTAGCCGGGAGACGGAAGAGGCAGAACAGCCAACATGGCGGTGGCCATGGGCTAATCAACTGGATCCAGCTCCATACTTGACACACCAACATGAGAGTGGTTCTTCTAATCTAACACTCAGCAAGAAAGCGAATAAAAAAACCTCAAAGTATATCTATAAGCATGTGTGCTTTTTTCAGCTATAGAATCTGGTAAGCACTGGAATAATCAACATAAAAAAGGTGACTGCTGCTTCTGATATTACGACAAATCTTAAAGCCACCTCTAAAGGCTGCAGGGATTGAAACGGTTGAAAAATTTTGGGTGGAGTATCACTTCGGCTGAATGCACGGAAATGCACAGTAAACAAGTCACAAAGGTTAGACGCAATGGCACACCAGGGATTTGTAAATCCAGACATCCTGACAAGGATTCTCAGTGGGATGTCGGACTCAAATATAAAACCAGGACGGGGTCTCTTCAGTTCTGCTTCTTGTTTCATCTACAGAGCGCTTTCATTTTCTAAAATTCATCCATTATCAGAAGAGAATCACATCCATTGGTGGGTGGTCTGTCACCATCCTTCTCTGCTGCCCACCCACTAGAGAAGATAGGCCTGGTTTGCATATTTATAGGGAGGATGTTTGTTGTTAGAGACCCGCTGTTTGAGTGTATGAATTAGCTTAAGTTCGCCAGTTGCCATGGTCACGGATATGGTTGTTTTATTTGAGCCCATTCAACCTCACATACACACACCCCTGCCCCCTCTTTAGACTTCCTTGAGTTTCAGTGGCTGTGCAGCTTTTTTTTTCGTGCAGTTTTGGTGTCTGTGTTTCAGCCTGTTGGGATTTTTTTTCACTCGCTAGTTAACCAGCGCTAACATTAAAATTTAAAAATGTTCTGAATGTAGCAGCGCTGTGCACTCAGGCTTTAACATCGCTTGAGTTCCTGGTCCTGTGGAGGACATATGCTACAGCAACATGGTGTTATCGTATGGCATGTTGAGCATGAGAGGGGAAAGAGCAAATGACAGTCGTTCGACCGCAGCACTCATGCCAAGAAGGCAGAGGAACTGAGGAGCCCAGGAACTTGGGGCGAGTCCAGGTACTCAGTGCCAGACCCAGAAAACAGTCCAGGCGAAAAAAAAAAACGTGGTTGGATCACAAGACTGAAACGGCGCAGGATGGAAGAATAGTTTGCCACCTTTCAGCTTCTTGCTGCGTGAACAGCCGTCAGCTCTGCGGGCAGAACCACACAGATTGAGAAAAAGCAGGACAGATGGGAGAACACATGAGCGGATGGGGAGGAAAGAGTTTTTTTTTTTTTTTATTTTCGGTGCTCTTTGTGCACATGTTTCGACCTAGAACACACTGCTGTGAGGGTGACAATTAAATTACAAACAGAGAGCTCCAAAGATGCCAAAACAGCTATATGCAAATTGCTAGAGCAGAAAATATGATGCAAGAAAAATGGCTCCAGTCATATCAATTAAGAAAAGAAGAAGTAAAGAATGTACACCTTTTCAGACACTGATAACACTCATGCAACTCTGTATGTGCACTGGTGATTGAACCCTAGTATCTCTGAGACTATTTTGTCAAGTATTTACATTATTTTGTCTACCCATATATGTCGAGAACAACCAAACTGTGGCATAAGAATATCTCCATCACATGTGCTGAGATAAGCACGGCTGTATTAGATATGACTCAAAGAGACGCGACAGTCAGTACGTCGACGCTGGACTATGAAAGCTATCTTTCAAATCTTCTATCTAAAAAAAGTCACCTGACAGGAGACACTTCTATATGCCGCTTTAAAACATAAACATAAAAGATCGAGCGCTGCGATTGTGGAGGGAAAATATCTAGATTGAACTGTGCAGAAATGTGTGTGTGTGTGTGTGTGTGTGTGTGTGTGTGTGCGTGGGGGAGACTGTCCTACATGTTTGAGATATTCTGGCTGAAAGAAAGAAACTGTAAGCCCACGGACTGAGGTTTGAAGCCGAGCAACATGAAAGCTTTCAAGTGAGGGCTGAGATGAGTCTAAGGCTTACAGAGGTTTCGTTACGTGGAGCAAACTGACAGCTATACCATGAGAGCGCCCTGCCATCAAATCATAATAACATGATGCAATATATCCACGGCACCTCTTTGTGCATTTCAGGGAAGAAACTTTTACTCTCTGCTGTTAAAACAGACAAATAAAGGTGATTCAGTCTCACAGTTTGCTTTGTGAAATAACACTTTTCAGCCGTTTTCTAATTAAACTCTGTAAGGCAGATAGTAAAGTAAACACTGGATCGTGCAATTGGATGTTTGGGTTACACTGTATGGTAAGCGTACACACCCCACCTCGCCCTTTAGGCACATTTCCAGACAGTTAACTCCTTGGTATTTCTCTTGGTACGTCACCATGTATGACACACAGGGTTCTCCTGAACATGCTCTGGGGGAGGGATGGAGGACGGGATGTGTAACTTGAAGTGAGTAAAGTCTTTTGTGTCAGTGTCTGCTACGCAAGCCACACGGTTTGTTGCATCAAGTTGAAACCCGAATGGAAAATTATGAATTGCGGGTGTGATTTCACACAAATGGGAGCACAGGTTTTTTTTTGTTTTTTTTTTTGTCATGGGATGTAATTAGTCCGGTGAACATGAGATGTTGCTTGAGACCAATCAGAGCGTGTTCAACGTTAATACGATGTGACCTTTGTTCAGTATGCGCATGAACGCTGGATTTCTGACCTTAGCCCTGTAATAGGCTTTAACTCTATCAGCTCAGGGCTTTAGCATCTAGTTCAGTGCAGCTATAGGCTTGATTTGTGTTTTAAAAAAAAGGGGGGGGGGGGTTTACTCCTTTAATAATAATCTGATCATGGGCCTGCTGACAGAAAATACAAAATGTGTCCATGGACTTTTGTCCTTTCTGCAGTTACAGTGGCATTAACGAGCACAATCCTGATTACATGCGGACAGAGCAGACTACAGTATCTGACCTTTAGCCTAAAGGATGCAGTGGGAGTGGGGGTTGCAAATGAAAGGAGGAAGGTAGTCAGTAAACAGTCAGTGTCAACAAGATAAACAACCCTGAAGTCTCTCGTCCCTTGTCTCTTATTCGCTTTCTTGATTAACAATCACTCTGGAGCCACATTAGCACACTGTACCAGAGCTGTACCAGCATGGAGCCGAGCAATGGCATAGGAGCAGGAAAAAGGTGTTTAATACCGATGTGCAGCAAGTGGACACGCTAGTTTTTTAATGAGATTGCCGTGTTCAGGATTTGATCCTGGTTAAAGAGGTCAATACATAAATAAATGACACAAACTGATGACAGACTCGACTTGCCTGTTCTGGCTCCAGACTATTTTTTGTTGACTGAAAGGCTGAGTAACTTTCTGAGTCTCCAGACCGTTTATTGTTGAAGGTTTTATGAGCCACAAGCTCGACTGTAAATGAGACTGACAGGAGGAGTCTCGTGTAAAAAGGAACCACCCTCAGGTCGCATATTGAAAGCATTTGTGTTATTTCCTGAGAACATCACTTTGATTGGGGGATTATCACTTTGAGACCGCCTGCTGTGGGTCAGGAAGCAGAAAACACATGTTGCTGATATTTTGTTCCTCGGTCATGCCTAAAAATGGAAATTGACCGAAGCAGGAGGATGAAAACTGACATGTCATGAAGTTGCTTTTATGATGGATGGCTACTTCATATAAGTGTAAACTGAAGAATAAATGGCATTATCTTTTAATTCTGAAAAATAAAGACATTCAGTCTAGTCTCAGTTCTCTGTCATTACATATAGAAGTCCTGTACAGTATGCATTCAATGTGACTCCAGACTGTTTGCCCCATAATATACAAGTAAACAAGGAAAAGGGAAATGCGAAGGCTTTGAGATAGCAGCTTAAAAGACCACAAAGAAGAAGTCTGTAGTTTCAGTTTACTCTGAAATAATTATATCTACAGTCAATCTAACATGCAGCGTCTAAAAATGTTTTATACTCATATGTAAGCAAATATCAATATATAATAGAATCATATTTAATTCATAGGTACTTAAAACTACAGCACAAAACAGAAAACTTAAAATCCAAACTCGCAACAGCTTTTACTCTGTTGATATTATGATGTAAATTTCTCAAAATAGAGCCATAATGCTCTTTATTTACTGCGCAGATTTTATCACAGGTGATCTGCGTCACAGACGCTGGCGTCGAGGCCAGCTGGTGATCGATGTGGTCGGCAAAAGATGGAAAGATAGATGAAAGAAAACAAAGAAAGAGTGGAGAGAGTAGTCATTTGGCTGGCAGGCCCGAGGCAAGGAGCAATGCAAGGCCTGAGCCACTATGATCAGAGAGCATGCAGATGATAAGTCTATAAATAGAAACATGCAGCAGGAGGGACAAAGGCTACTTCCTTTCATATGATACAAAAGGATGGTTGAATTTCTGAGCTGTGAAGAGCACTTTAGCATATGACCTGTTTTGATTATGTTTTTTTAATAATTATTATTATTTTAATAATTTGATTAAACAGAAAACATACAAGCGTGGTGACAACCTTCACCTCATTAAGATTAACAGCATATCACCAGATTGGTTTATGAAATCAATCAAATGTCCAATAAAAATCATCCATGCTGCAAACACTACATGAATAGCACAACCATGAAAACATATATTAGGCAATCGATGCTGAGTTTATGCAATGATCGAGCTCTTTTATGGCTGTGAAAATGCTCCTGCTGATCAAAAGGATTTCATCAAAATTTTTTTTCTGGGTTCGAAGCCAAACATTTGCAGATGTCTACATGCCAGTGGTTCAGTTTCCATTTTAAAATAGATTATAAATGTGATACAGACCGAAATCCAAAACGTCCAAGTAGATTAACATGCATTTGACAAAACCAGATGTTATTTTGCAAGTCTTTTACACTCTGGATGAACAGAAGGTCTGAGTTTTTCCTTCGCGTCTGCTTGATCAGCATTCATTAGCCATGCTAACCCCTTTTTATAAAGATTCTTGGCCTAAATTATTGCTGTAACTGAGATGATCGTCAAACCATCTTGCTGCATCATTACTGCTAATGCAGCTGAAAAAAGACACGTCTTTCTACTGAAGTCCACTTCAGTAAGACAGGAAATAGGACTTGTGAAACAGTGAATAGATGTAAAAACCTCAAAAATGATGCGTGTGAACACACACACACACACAAGGCGATACATAAAAGATCATTGCGGGGTCATGGTCAACCTTCTCAATCGCATTGACCCGCAATGAGGTCGAACAAATGCTCACACAACGAAACCTGCAAAGCGAAACACACATCGTGTGCCTCCATAAACCTGAGGCCTGAGGCCTCCTCCTAATCTGAAATGAGCTTTAGATGTGCAAAGTTCAGCTGCAGACTGAATCAATGTCACTGCACTCGAGGGGCTGTGATAAGAAGTGTACAACTAGCATAACATCTCTATAATTACCTCAGGAATAATCGTGAGGTGTAGCCCAAGCATGGCATCAGGCTTGAAATGCAATAGCTTAGTTGTGAAACACTTGAACTGTACGTGTGTCTGTGCTCTATTTTCACTTTGACTGTACGCAGGCTGCACTCTGTCAAACGAGGATGTTGAGAGGCTAATTTGGTCTCATGTTTATTGTGTTTTCATATCACCATGAAGATCGTACACACGGGCAGAGTAGCAAACAGTATTCTCCTTACCAAATCTCATATATAATTCATTGTATTCTACAAAGTGAAAAATAAATGTCAATTCTGTGCCGTTTTTAAAAATAAAAACAAACAAAAGATGATATGGAAACATGATAATATGAAGTTGTGACTCACAAAAGGAGTTCAAAAGCACTGAAATGAAGTCATGCAAAACGAAGGCGGGCAACACAAAAAAAAAAAACAGGAAATAAAAGCTCTTGATATACATAAATTCATATACAGTTTTTGCAGCTGAATGTGGTTTCTGCATGGCTTCAGCTGGGTGGACCAAATATAATCGCATTTTTTGTAAATGTCAAACCATCTACAATCACCTGCATCCTGAATGTCTTGTGCAATTTTGTGAGTTTACTTCACACACAAATTAACATTTAGAGTTAGTTGTAAGTCTGTTAAGTGCATCCAGTTAAAACAAACAGAGTATAACATGAGAATCTTGCAATAATCTTACCTTTATGGAGGTTATGATGTTCACTCTATAGTAAAAACTGTTTAAAGAAAGTTTATGATCATTTTAGAGGATGTGGTTTGAGGTTTTTCTTCTATTTATATATATTTTATCCGATTAATTTATGTCACTGAAAGTATAATAAATATTAACACCCTTTTCACAATGTGTTATTTATAAATGAATTGTAACATTTTTAGCATCACCGATATATTTCCTTTTGGCCTTATTTATGTTCATCCCTCCTGCAAACATGCTCACATGTACAAAAACTGAGAGCAACAAACTCAACCAGCAATTTACACCGTCTGAAATCTTGCAACGTATGATAAACAATCTGCAGTACAGGCCCCACGAGGATCCTTCGTGACACTTATTACCAAGAAACTACAACAAAAACAATGTTTGTGGTTCTGGTCCTCAAGGACCCCCCCACCCCCCTCTCTCTCTCTATCATTCACACTAAAAGTCACTTCCCTCATTGTGATGCCTTTCTGATTTCTTCAGATGTACTCCAACAAACATCTGGCTGCGAGCAGTACGAACTGCCTGCCATGCAGATCAGACCACACTTTGACTCTGTAAGCACTCCTGCTGAGATATTCATAAATCTTCCTCATTCGTGGCCACAAATTAAGCGTATTACACAGCTGAGGGTGAAGATGAAGCAATGTCGGGTTTGATTCTTGGATTTATTCTCTGAAATGTGTAGAGTCGAGTCACATGATTTGGTCCAAAGTCAGAGATGAGTCACGAATCTGGTGACATTATACTTGATTCAACAAAATCCAAAATAGATTTGCATGGCTGGACTTTTATTGTAGCACCAACTTGGACTTTAGCCTTCCAACTTGGATGTCTGGTATGTTAACCCAAGCCAATAAACTAAAAATATGTTTTTCTTATATTTTGTCTGTTATCTTTCCCCAACAATGGATATTGAATCCGATCAACGGCAGGAGGAAATGTCTTTTTTGGCATTGCAAACAAGCAGACAGACAACAGATAAATCCTCAGATTATCACATTCAGATGTAATGAGGCTCTGCAACATGTAAAACACAGAGCAGCAAATAAGGAAAAAAGATTAAATAAAATGAATAAGAATCAGGTTTATTGCCAAGTAGGTTTTCACATACAAGGAATTTGTAGTCTTGATGAACTATATAAATAGGTGCAAAATATATTTTTAAGCTGCACAGTCTGTGCAGGAATGTGCAAGTTTTACCAGATGATGTGCAAGAGTTCACAGCATGCGGAATATTAAAGATGTGCAAGATATTTAACAAAACGTAGAAGTCCACAGGATGTTAAATAAAAGGCAAACAGTGTAATGTAACACAGAGAGTCGGTACATCCTAAGTAACTGTAGCATGTAGGTCTGGGTGGGCGGAGGAAGTGAGTGTTAGAGAGGGCCCTGACTTGACTTATTCAAGTTGTTTTGTTGGACCAACTGTACATATTCACTTCTAAGAAGCTGGAACTACTTTAAACGAATAATTGATAGCTAAAAATTTAATTTGCTGTCAATAAACAGATTAATCGGCTCGTTGTTTCGGCTGTAACTTTGTCACAGGATGGGGGCACACCTCACATTCTGCTTTTATAGACTTTATTTGTGAGTAAAAATCTTAAAATGTATGCATTGCATGTGCAAATGCACATCAAACTGTCACCCTGAGACTTATTTGTGACCTGCAGAACAATAACTTTGTCTTAACTCAGGCCGTGGTTGCATTGAGAGAGTTCTCTTGAGTACATGCATGGTCAAAACTTCAACCTAAACAGCTTTTCAAAGAATTTTCGAGGAAAATGTGCGTTTTGCAATTTTAAATTTCCACTTAAGTTTCCTCAACACCATGCAATGTCTCTGGTGCTCGCAAAACCATCAGTTTCTGCAGCCTCATACAACACTTTCATAATGACTTGGACAGGAAGTGAGCACAAAACACAAGCCCTGTGGGTAATTCTGCTTTGTCACACGCTCTTATAGGAAATAGCTGACGTACGTAAACGAGCCTTGTTGACTGCACAGCAGTTGAATGTTAGTTTACTTCAACTTTAAGTTATTAACACCTCAAGTTCAACTCTCTCATACACTCCCTGAACCCCCCTCCCCTCTACCCCCCCCCCCCCCCCCCTTCTCCTCCCCAGCCAATCAGAGGCACCTAGCGCCTACGTCAGACCAATCAGCTGCGGTGCGGGGCGGGTTGCTCCGGCTGTTGCTAGGGTATGTCTCTGATGACTTTCACACGGCTCAGCCAATCGGATCGCACCTCACGATTTTCAGGTTTAAGATACACACGGATACGCGGAGGAAGCCACGCCCGCGGGCGCCTCTGATTGGACGAGAGAGCTGTCAGTCAGCTGACTCAGTTTTAGTTAGGTGCTGTTGATACTGGCTGTAGTTTGGAGTCACCAAGACTCAGAGCTGAATATAGCAGCGCACATAAACCGCTCTGACACAGTTTTTTAAATTTCCATTCCTTTTACTTCATGACTTGTACATTTATGTAAATAGATTACATCTATTTTTTATATATATTATATATATATATATATATATATAACAAGACAACAACGAGATGGAACTTAATTCTCTCTTAATTCTGCTGGAGGCTGCAGAGTACTTGGAAAGAAGAGACAGAGGTATTTCAAACTAAACTCACCGCTCGGACAGGCGTTTATTCTCTGTTTAAAGCTGACGTTTAGCTCCATATTGTGTCATATGTTAAAGTTTTAACGCCTGCCATAGTGCAGGTATGATGTCACTTTACAGACAATGGGACGTAAGAGCAAAGCAGGACGATGGGATGCTGTATAATGCTATATTCCAATGACTTGTGTGTGTGTGTGTGTTTTCAGTGCAGGACGTGTGTTGTTTAACGATTGCAGTGTGTGTCAGGGGAGTAAAACAAGAGTGACATTGAAAATATGAGGCAGTATCATGATGACACATGCACACAAATGCTCAAATATAGCCCAAACAGTGCTATATTTGTTTATTACGCACGTTTCGTTGCTCTTGAAATGACATTTAGCCTCTACAGCTATTTCGTGTTCCTCTGAGTAAGTCACTGACAGCTTGTTTTCTTTCATTTTATCCAATGCAGACAGCACATGAACACTCTTTTCTTTTTTTTTTTTGTCTCTTTCCCTGTAGATGCAGAGCACGGTTATGCGTCTGTTTTACCGTACAGTAGCGACTTTTCCAGAAAGAAAACGAAAGCCACGCCAATTACCAGAAAAACTCAGAACAATAGGTAAATATGAATCTTGTTTTTCTTATTTCCTATTCATTTATTTGTGTGTGGAAGCTCATGCAAACACGTAAACAGTGTAAGAGGAGTTGTTGTTTGTCTTTACGCACACTGCCATCTTTCTGCTTGCTTGCCTGGGCTTGGCTCTCTGTTTTGGTCTCTCCAATAAACACTGCCACGCGTACACTGTCAACTCTGCTGCTCCCACTCTCTCTCTCTCTCACACACACACACACATACACACACACACTCTCACACACACACCCTCCCCAGTGCTCTGAACAACACACCCGACATGCACATAACCTTTCGTTTCTGCACCCTGTCAGACTGTCTGACACTGTCACCTGTGACCAAAAGCTGTGTGTGTTTCTGGTTGTCTAGTTGTGTGCGTGATGTTGAATGACAGTGTCATACCAGGCTTAATAAATATAAGTTTCAGTTTCGGTTTACCTGTTGGACAGCTGGTTAACATTCATTTAAAGTCAGCTGGTTAAGGTTATTTTAGTGATTGACATGAGGTGGCATCTTTAAATCTCTTATTTTCATATATAAGTTTAACTGATCATCTCTCAATCGACTGATTGAGGAGCAAACTAATCCCTTCAGCTCTGGACAAGGAGGTCCATCACTGTGCTGGCCTGCAAAGAGGGGTTTAAATTGATTGGATCAAAGTGGGACACGCCCTCATCAGGAATCCTTTTTTTTTTTTTGCCCTCTTGACATCACATGATCCCAATTAGGAGACTCTCACACACACAAAGCTACATGCAAATTCATCTTTGTTTATGATTTCATTTGAATTTGCTTACCGTCTGCGATGCGTCACAAATGTGTTTTTCTCAGGAAACTTTCCAGAAACATGAAAGAAAAAAAGGGAAGCACAAGCGAGCCTGATTTCCTCAGTAGTGTTACGTCATGGCACGTACAGCATGTAGTGTCGCTTACTTTGAGAAATTGGATTTGTGGTATTTGTCACAAATAAGAGTGCACCAGCCTCTTCCACATTCCTTTCATTCAGCCCGACAGAGTAACTCGGTTATTTTTAAGAAGTTTGTTTGTGTGTGAGGTGTGTGTGGGGATGTGGCAGGTGGGTGCGGTGGCTAAAACACAAGGCATCTACACACTTTTGACACACACCAGCTCACTCCACTTCACGCACCAGACCTGCTTTTTCCCTCCTTTTTCCAAATTTCCTTTATAGTCTCCTGCAGTGCTTTTTTTTTAAGGCACCAACAGAACGCTGCGGAGAGGCTCAGTGAAGTAAAAACATGTTTCATGTTTGAACTTAAACTGTATTTTTGAGTTGAACAGAACCCGGCAGTTAGTTTAAAAAAAAAAGGAAAAGAAAAAAGCACAATGCGTCACTTTGTGGGTGTCAAATCTGCAAATTAAAACAGATAACATGTTTTTCTATGGTGCAACATTTTAAGGGCACGTGGAAAAAAATACAAAACAACAAAGAGCTGAGTCTATTTCTGCACACAGACAGAAGAAAGCCTGGTGGAGTTTCCCCTTTTTTTTTTTTTTTTTACTCCTAGACTGGCGTTAAATCAAAATATCGGTGAGAGTTTTCCTGCTTCACCTCCCCGTCACACGAGATATGAAATTAAAAATATAAATAGCGCAGATAAAGACGACAAACCGTGGTTTACTTCCCCTTGAACAAAGCCCTCTGAGGATGAGCTCTGGCAGGTTTGGACTTCATTAAAAAGGTGATAAAAGGCTCATTTATTGGCCCTTGATCACCAGAGCCAAGTTTATGACAGGGCAGGCAGTCCTTTGCATGCCACACCATTCTTTTACATATCCTCTGAAGGTGTGTGTGTGTGTGTTAACCTGCAGGTCCGTGCTCATTCTCTTCCTCTGAAATCTACCGTATGACTTCCTGGTCGTGCCCCGTGCTTTGACTGGGACATTTCCCCAATTTGTGCAGCAGGTTTGAATAGCACAACTTCCTCCTCCACCACGGTGGAATAAAGCTCTTTGTTGGCTCTTTTTGGATCAGGTTATTAGTAGCAGTGCAACATCCTGTGTTCCTTCTGGGATGATTTTGTGCAGACGCCACATTATCCCAGTTGCACGGTCAACTGTACCCCCACCCCACTCCCCCTATTTTTTTTTTAACATTTTTTTTTTTTGGTGCAGCGAGCTGTGTCGCTTGTGCAGAAGCCCCGGCCTCCTCGACACAGCTGTGGGAACCACTGCTTCACGAGCACAAGGGCTCTCAAACAGCGGAAAATCTGAAAAGGCTTGTTGTCTGTCTGGCCTTTTGTTGTTGCTGTTTTTGTTTTTATTGCCGTGGTATCCATGGCGGCCTCATGAACAGAGGGCCTGTTTTCAGATGGACTGCAGTGCCCTCGCTGCTCCCCCGCACATCAGGATAGGGGGCTCTCCTCGGAATAGCCCACACGCTGAGGAATTCTGCAGCGTCTAGGCCAGTCCAGACGTCTGAGTGTGTTTTTATCCCCGCGTCCACGCTGCTTTTCAGCCAGCGTGCAGCAACAACACCAGTGCAGTGTGCATGCTGTTTGTATGTGTGTGTGAGTGCATGCATGCAGGCAGGCAGGCAGGGAGGGAGGGTGGTTGTGTTGTCACAGATACTGCTCTCTCTCTCTCTCTCTCTCTCTCTCTCTGTCAGGGTCATTTTTGCCCTCTGCTGCACATTTTCTGACAGATGTCATGCAGACGTGGAAAAAGATTTTCTCGTCATGGACGCTTGTTTGTGCCGTTCATTCCACCGCAAATCAGAATTAGATGAGACTCAGATGAGACTCGTTTTGGAGGATTATAATATCCTATGTTAGGTTTAACTTTATTCAAAAGCCCTTCAGCCAACTGAAGGCAGAAAAGGCAGAGAAGAATTGACCCAAATGTTTCTCAGATCTGTTGTTTCTTCCCAACTTCTCGCTTTCATCTGTCTTAACCAGGCCTCTCCTCCAGGGATTATTCATTAAATCTCATCCTCTAACTCTCATGTCATGTGATTTGAAGTTTCTGTGTAGTATTTTACACTGTGCCAGCACCGCCCTGACACTCATCCTTGCTCCTTTGTCCATTTGTCCTTTCAGATCGTCGCACAATGAGCTGGAGAAACACAGGTAAGATGACGTCATTCTGCTGCAGTCTCTCACCTTTTTGTCTGATTTGTATTCACGTGTTTTGCCGCGGCACCTTTTTGAGTTCCTAAAATACCGAGCGAGCGAGCAAACGGACAGACGGACGCTGGCTGCAGGTGACACGTCGGTCAAAAGGCATCAGATCGGATCAAAGGTCATCTTCAAAGAGATTTAATCGATTAATTCCTCGTGCCTGAAAACGTATAATAAGCTGATTTCAAAGAGCGCCCTCACGTTGATTAGATCTGTCTCCATTTCACGGATGAAACTCGTTACCTTGTATGGAAAGGGAATCCTGTCAGTAATGTGATAATCCTGCCTAGACTGACGCTGTGAACACAGGCAGAGTAAATCATACAGCACACACACACACACCAATCTACAACCCCCCCCCAGCATGCGCCTCCCTCCAGCTTCTCCTCATTTGGGGTACAGCGCTCAGCTCGTGGTGATGGGATATCCTCGCTCATTAAAGGCACAGCCGTCTTTATTTGCTCCGTTTTCATGACACATTCAAAGAGGTTTCTTGTCAGGAGGCAAAACTCTTTCTTTGATGCAACAAAGCCAAACTGCTTTAGAGAAAAAAGAAAAAGCCTTAAAAAAAAAAAAAAAACTGCCAGCCACAGAGGATTTACTAAACAGCTGATGTGACTTTCAGCATGCGCGCAAAGGCTGGAGATGGGCGTGTTAGGCTGCATGTACGTGAGACCCGCTGTCAACCACGCTGAGGCACTGGGGTTTGCCAGTCACATGTCTGTAAGTGAGTAATGAATGTGTTGTAGCGCAAAGAGAGCGAGAGAGAGAAACAAGTACAGACATATTCCCTCTCCTGACCTGAGAGACAGAGAAGGACCCGGCTGATTATTATTACACTGCAGGTGTTGAGACACAGCAGTTACCTCATGTCCAAAGACGGGTGTGGCGCTGGCTGGTGACGTCCAGTCAAACTGACAAATGCAAGTGCCGGTAAAGAAGTATTCCATAATCAGTTTACTCACTTCCCTTGTTGTCACTGTACGGCCACAAGTTTCTAAAAAAAGGCGTTTCTTTTTTTCAGTGCAGAATCATGACTGCTCGCTCGGCTATTCACCGATGATAAGGCCCTGATGTAGACATTTAAATCAAGGAAGTTATATCATTTAAAAATTTTCCTGCCGTCATTTTTTTTCTCTTTTATCTGTGAGTGTTTAGATGGAAAAGTTTTAACCTACGCATCTGTAATGACAGGCCCCGCACTGACGATGCATCATTGTGTCTCCTTGCAACATAATGCATCCTGATTTAATCCCTGTCTGGACCTGCGGCCTCAAATTACACGGTCATTACTCAATCATACAGGTGTTAAAAGTTGGAACAGTGACGTCAGGTTTCAGCGCATGTGTATGTAGTTTATTATACATGCAATGGACGACAACGATTTAACTTATCATGAGCAAAAATGCCAAATTTGTTGGTCTCGGCCGCTCAGATTGAGCATTTTTGCAGATTCTCTCAGTCTTGTGTGATGTACACTGAATATATCACTGAATATATTTCAGTTTTCAGATGTTGATCAGACAAAACAGACACTTTAGAGACGCCGCGTTGTTCTCTCAGATCGTGCGATGAGCCCTCTTGAATGTTTTCTTACATTTTAGTCACCAGCTTAACTGATTTGTTCCAGCCCTGCCGGTTTGCCCTTCGAAGGAGCTCCCTGTGTCCTCGGTTGATCTCTTGTCTGGCTGCTGTTGATTCATAAGAAAAACCAAAAGTCACCAGCTGTCCAGTTCAACCAGTTTATTGAATATCCTGCTCGTCAATCTTCACCTCGGTGCCTCGGTATCGTTTCTAAAAAAGCTCGACCTCCTTCACGCCCTCGAACGCCACTCCAGGGAGGTTGCTGCTGTTTCAATCCTGACTCACTGTCTTTGTTTGGTCATGTGTCGGTGTGTTTGGTTCACGCTGGTGCAGCACAGAGCCATCCTTGTGCTGCGTGTTCACGTGGTAGACAAGGTGACTGATGAATGTCTGGCGTACATGCCGGAAGGCATGTACTTGTATTGTGAATAAGTCCAAAAGTGTTTTATTAATGTGAGGTTGTGTTCTTTTTGTGCCCGGGACACATTTTGAAGGTCAGCAATACTTTGAACTCATCCGTCCGCGTCCTGTGACAGCTTTCAAACATGTTTCTCAGCCTAAATTTGTCCATTTCCTGTGGACACTTGGCTTGCTTCGTGCTAGGTGTCTCACATGAAGCCGACTGCCGCCTTGGCAGCCGCTTCAGGAGGCACCCGGCATATATTTGTGTCCCGTTATCAGAGTGAGATGTCTGGGCGGGTGCCAGTAAGCGTCCCACAGGGTCGCCTGTTCTGCTTATCTGCCACAGCCCGAGTGCAGCCATGACAGCTCCGTGTAGACCGTCTTGAAGGTGACTCTGCTTTTCTCTTTGTCACTGCATTGGCACAGGACACAGCTGTAGAGCGTCAGCTTGACATGTCTATGCAGCCAAATGCTACTGCGTGTGTGTGTGTGTGTGTGCGCTCGCGCACACGCGCGCACGTGTGGTTGGACTCAACTGGCATTGCTTCCTTCCCATTTCTGACTTCAACCGCTCTTGATCACGCCGATGACGACTTATCCAGGCCACCAATTTCCTTTTCTAGAAATGCCAAGACATTACGAAACTACCGAGGTTTTGTTTTCCCACTTATCACCTGTTTACGGGAAATCTGAGTCCAGTCACATAAGGGCTGGTATCTGGTATGTTTGCGCTGCTTCCCTCAATCGAAAAAAAAGATTTACAACTCTATTTTTACCTCTACACACGCACACACACACACACACAGGCACCACCCATCGCAGTCAGGTGATCTTAGTTTCATTTCTGAGATCAGTCACAATCATTCTTGAAGTTTTGCTGAAACTCTAAGTAACTGTATTCTTTTACTAAATATATCAAGCTGCAGATAATGTGCAGCAACCGTGTGACACCCCGTGAACTTAACTTTAAATTTACATGCTCTTCATGGACGCAGGAGCAGCCACTCAGTTTGTCACGGTCTAATCTTCTCTCTAATTAAATTTACTCTCCCAGTGTCTTCTACTCCCAGCTGTGATGAATGACTTATTTGGCTTTGAGGAACTCTTTTCCCCCCTCGACTGAAGCTCCTGTGTGTGTGTGTGTGTGTGTGTGTGTGTGTGTGTGTGTCTATAGGCTGGGCACTGAGTTGAGTTTGAGTTATGGCGGGGTGTTAGCGGGAGGGAGAGAGCCGTCCACAGTCCTGTTACTGCACCTCCATGCCTTCTATACTCTTTGCCTCCAGAGACCACATCTGTTTTTTCTGTTCTTTTTCTCTCCACCACCACCTCCTCCTCCTCCTCCTCCTCCTCCTTCTCCTTAGTCTGACTCTCTTTTTTCGCCTCCTAAAAGTGTCTGAGTCAGCAGAAACCTGAAGCAGTAGGGAGGAGAAAGGCAGAGCCCCCTTCTCACAGAGGGCCTTTATCACTCTTTACTGGGCCCTCCTGCCAAAACTCATCCGTGCCCACTTCTCTGTTTTTGAGGTATAAATCTTCTTTTGTGACAGTGAGTTTATGCGGAAGAAGGCTCGGCTTTGATGGGCCTGTTAATCCTGTTAATCTGCATTTTAACATGGATTATAAACTGCACAGGCCATTGTTAACCAAAGGTCAAATTATGTCCACAACCTGCTTTTAAAGTTTTCAAAGAGTTAAATGTCGTGATTGCCTCTTACAGGCGGCTACATAAACAAACTTTGTCTTTATTCCTTTCAGTCTGTTCTGTGTGGCGTTCACATGCTCATGTGATTGCACATGGCTTTTGTACTTAGCTTCCTCAAATGTCACACTGTCAGTTACATTCCTCACGTGTGAGTGTGTGTGTGTGCGTGTGTGCGTGTGTGTCTGCTGACCTGGAGTTATTAGGTTTGCATGGGCAGCTAATAACCCAGAGGAATGAATGATGTTTTGTACAAGGGGCTAGTCTTTAAGGCACGTGTGGGCAAATGCGAATTAGTCTGGGACCTCTCGGTTCATTTTTGATTTCCAACACGGACACAGAAGAAAATTCCTCAGCATGGAATTGGATATTATTATCTTGATTAAGTTTCTGTGAAGTGTCAGAAAGTGTTGATGAAAAACGCCCGAGGAGATGTTTTCAAAAGGCAAGATATTCTGTTCGCTGTCATATAAGACAGAGAAATACAGGAAATCCTCACTACTGGGAAGCTGAAACTTGGCAGCATCAGGCAAAAATGAGTCGAACAAGCAATTGCACATTAATACTTGAAAATCAGCCAATCAATTATACAACTACAAGCAATCATTTCAGCTTTAAACATATGTATGTTGTAATATATATAAATAACCAGAACAGAGTGTGTGAGTGTGTGTGGCTAATCTAATAAATAAAATAACAGAAAAATATATATAGGTACATCATCAAGCAACATTGCGTCTAATATTTTTACATTTTAGCGCCCCACCCAACACTGACTTTTTTCCACGTTAACATCACCCCACGCTCTAGACCTGCAAGCTTCCTCTTCCTGCTGGTGAACGTCTGTGATACAGACACTGACACTCCCCCCTGTGCTTTGAGCTAACTGTCCGGGCAGCCCGGCTAACAAACTAACTGAGCTGACAGCAGCTACAGTTTACTTCACTGTCCATCGGGAAACTCTGTAAATCACAGAGAGTTGAGGCGGAGCAGCCGGAGGACATCAGAGGGAAAACCAGGAAACATTTTCTCCATAAAATATGGTCCGGTTTCACCAAAATCGGTGAAATAGTTGGCGGTGTGTGACCGTAAAATGTTGCGTGCTTCTCGTGGGTACATGCGAAAACAGGTGTACGACACAGCATAACTGCCAAGACATAGTCCCTCTATGGAGAAATACAGTCAGA
Source organism: Protonibea diacanthus (assembly GCA_028641955.1). Lineage (NCBI taxonomy): Eukaryota > Metazoa > Chordata > Actinopteri > Sciaenidae > Protonibea > Protonibea diacanthus. The sequence goes on from CM053977.1 coordinate 6,462,549, forward strand.
CTTATTTACGGGATTTCTTTGTTGGTGTAAACAGGATGACAAAATCTCAGACATTGACACATTTCCATCCTCTCCTGATATACAGTATTTCGTCATATTGCCCAACCTTACGACAGAGTGGGTTTGTCCAAACCGCTGCATTTACTGAAGTCCGGTGGATGTAGCCTTAAGACAGTGACTTATAACTCTTGAGTGTGTGAACAAAGACTAAGAAACCGGCTACAGCTGGAGGTCAGCAGCAGAGGTCACATGTGGAATTTCTCCACCCTGAGGTCACCGGGCACTGAGAGGCTCTCTCCAGCTCGCTCAGGTCAAACCCGGCCACAACAATCGTAGAGCTGTGTGTATTTGTGGACGCTTGTGTGTCTGCCTGTAGCTTTTTTGTACATTTTGTACATTCACACAGATATTTGAGCATGTGAACATGACCGGCGTAGACCTAGATTTAGGTGAGAATGTCCCCGCTCCCTCTCAGGTGTCGCTGCTGCAGGGAACTGTGTCAGTAAACTTGGTTTCACTGCCACGGAGCAGCTGATGCTCATAAAAACAAGGTGCGTGCATGGCTCTGGGGTGGGTTTTAAGGGCATGGAGAGATAATTAGAGAAAGAAGTGGGGGAAAATAAGAGGAGGGGAAGTGAGTGGAGCGCAGGCAGAGGAAGAGGAGGAACGCCGAGACATTCTTAGAGCGTTGCCGAAGGGAGGGACGGGAGGCAGCGTAGGACGTGGCTGCTTTTGTCTGTGTGTGTGTGTGTGTGTGTGTGTGTGTGTCGAGCAGGCAGCCTGAAATTCAGGTCAGCAGAGTATGCACACATACGCTGGAATGCAGAGTTAAGTAAGAGAGGCGGTTTGAGGGTGGAGGGGGGCGACTGTGGGTGGACGAGGGGGTCACAAAACTCGCAGCCCGGGTAGAACGCTTTGCAAACGGCTTCCACGTTCGGTGCTCGCTCGAGCCACAAGCGAATATTTGTTTGATTATGCATCGATAGAGTGGATTAGAGCCGCAGGCAGTCGATCTGTCTATTCTGCAGTTGTTTGGCTCGTGAGCCCTAAAAAGACCGTTGCAGAACTGTCTCCTGTTCTGCGTTTTATCTCGCATACCCCTTGAGATTTATCTCACAGCCTTTTTAAGGTGGGTCCAGACCCTCAAATTGGACCCCACCCCACTGTTCCCACTCAAAAAAAAAAACCCTCCTTTACTTCAGAAGTAAACAGACAAACTATTACAGTAAACACAGAAGCTGGGATCGTCTGTCATGCCACTAGATTCCTGCGTGTTAATCATTGACAAGGATTCATTATAAAGCCAGAGCTCTCTCTCTCTCTCTCTCTCTCTCTCTCTCTCTCTCTCCTCTGTGTGTCAGGGGGAATGTGTTTATTGAGCTCGCTGAACTTGTCTCTGCTAGTCCGTCCAACATTTGCAGATGTACTCTTTTTTTTTTTCGGTGCACACGCAGCGGAAGGCAATCAATGTCCAGGTCTGTCATTTGACATTGTGTTGAAATGATTCAGAGATGCACAGGGAGACATTTTCTTTCAGTCCCACCCCCCCCTGCCCTCCTTCACCTCCCCTCTCCCTGTTTGCTCACACGCTCTCCTCTTTAAATTTGACATCTGTTTTTCTGTAAACACCAGCGTAAACTGGCCGCGCCGAGGAAAAAGGGGATTCTGTAATGACCCGCGTTCGAGCAAAGGGGGGAATTGTTTCAGCACACCCCAAAAAAAAAAAAAAAATCAAATCAAATGAATCCAATTACAAGGCATTCCCTCGCGCGCCCAGTTTGCTTTGTGGAAATACTACTATGACGAGCGAACAACAAACTGCCTAATTCTGTAGTTTCCTGTTTCTTTTTAATTAGCAGCAAAGCATGCAGAGCTCATTCTTGAGTGTAACTCTACGAGCGGTGAAGTAACAGCGCCCCTCCCTCCCGTCTGCGCCGCTGTTGTGGTTGTTTTCTGCTTGCGTGTGAGAGAGCGGAGTCATGTGAGAACGAGCTCCATGTTCCTGCCGCCAGGAGAATGTGTTTATGGGGGGCGGGGGGGGGAAGGACTTGTATTTGTCTGTCTCGCCTTGCAGTTGTCACTGCACACAGTGGAGGTGGGTGTGGCGTCCCCGATGACAGAAAACAAATACAGCTCAACCCAGACGAGTGACATTTCATATCAGCGGGATGAAAGGCTCTCGTGTCCCCCCCCTCCTGCGCCTTTCCTGTGTGTCTTTTGGTCTCGCTGACGTGGGCAGCGGCGAAAAAACCGCTCTGCCAAGTTTCACATGAGCGGCGTTCAGCGCCGTTTTATTTTTCTACCCTCTGATGGCACACCAGATCTCTGTTAAATGTAAACATGTTCAGGGCAGGGCGGGAGGATGACAGGGAGACTGATGAAGGGCTGCTGAAAGGCCCAGTGTGTATATGTGTGTGTATATATGTGTGTGTGTGCGTTTGTCGGCCGGCCCCTGGGTAGGGTCCCTCACCACCTTAAGAATCCCTCCATCTGCCTCGTACTCCCCGGGAACCTGCCAGCCAGATGTGGAGCCACTTCACTGGCAACCCCAAATTCCACCACCTCGACATGGTGATCCACACTCACGCGACGCAGACCCCCACTTTCACTTCACACAACAGTGCCGGGCGGTAAACAAGGCACCAGATGCATGAAGTTTTTGACCCAAAAGTCAAGAAAAAAACTGATACTGAAACTACACAATAAGATAATTAACTTCTAAAAGTTAAAAATGATTCTCAGCCAACAATATGTTGATTTTTTAAAAGAAATAGGAAGAAATATGAGCATAATTCCAGCATTATTTTGTAGTTTTTGGGATTGTTTCAATCGGTAATGGTCAGATTGTACTTTAAATATCAAGTTTTCTGATATTTAGTACACTAATATCACTGGAAGGAAGTCTGATGGGGTAAGAAACACGAGAAGCCAGACGTTCATACAGAACAACAGCAAATGTCTTAATTATTACCCAAACTGACTTCCTGGTTTAAATTTGGAAGTAAAACACACCCGAAATGTCGCTAATAGTTGTTGTTCGCAGAGGAAGTCGTGCTGTCGTGTTTCCAGATCTCGGCAATTAACCTGATAAGTGCAATGTTATTATTACTGATAAGAAATATGGCCAAAAAACTATAAAAACAAGTTGTAATGAGGTGCAATCTGAGTGATTGGACGTTACTGTGCAGACCGGGCAGTGACTCCTTCATGCCGATGTCTTGTGGGTCCAAGTCAAAACAACACCAGAGGCCTGGTTTAGCATTTTCTTTTCTTTAAACCCGACGGGGGGACAAACTGAGTCAGCTCCGGCAGCGAGAGGAAACATTGCCATGGTGTTTCTGATGACCTTTGACCTTAGTTTAGCGGCTTTGGCTCCTCGCCAGACAAGCCACTCGGTCCTGCGCGTACGGGTTGAGGAATGCGCTGGGCTGCAGTGAGCTCATTAAACAGTGCAGTGAGTGAGGGGTGAAGGCCCGTTGTTTGCACTGGCTCGCCTTCTCAGACCCCGCAGCTCTTTGTGTGTGTGTGTGTGTGTGTATCGATAGATGTGCAATCCCAGAAGCCTGTACTGTCACTGGGACGATGTTTGGTCAAAGTGCGAGTGAGCACATCTGTGGAAAAAACTGAGTAACCTTGAAGCGTAAGTCAGCAGTTTAAATAGCTCGTTCCAGTTTGAGCAGCGTGCAACTTTCTGAGCAAAGGTCCCCCTTTTTTTTTCACTTTCCTCTCGTCTGCTGCATTTGCTTTGTTTTGGCACTGATGGAGAAGGGAAGAAGAGGTGGGGGAGGGAGGGGAAGGGAAGGCGGAGATCAGACACAAATCATCCCGTGGTACTCTGCACGTGAGAGCGGTCAGGTGGTCATTTCCCCGCAGACATGACTTCAGAGAGAAACAAATCGCAGATTTACTATTAAATCCCGAGCTGTGGAGATATTACAGGCTGCTTCTGTTTTCATTTTCAGCTCGGATGCTGACGCTGTTAAAGCAAAATAATGCAACTTTTTAAATATTTTTGGGGAAGTTTATTTTGAAAACAATAAACTTTCAGCGTCCATGTACACTGAAACACACAAACCAGGCATCTGCCTCAGCTACAAAACCTTATGTGACCCCGCCAGTGCGACACTATTCACGGCTGGAAATCAGTCAAACACTGGAAAAATTTGATGTGATTCAGAACCACGTGGTCCAAACTGTCTCCTCACAGCGTTCACGTTCATCGTGGTGCCACACTCTGCACGGCTGTTTGAGGCAATCCGATAAACATTGCGTGACCGGGGCTCGACTTAGGAATAACAAACGTAAGTGAGCGAGGGGAGGGGCCCCGTGCACCCTTGAAGAAAAATAACAAGTGTGTGTCACGGTGGAGGGTGGTGGTGGGTGGTGGGGGGACACGTGCTGCTGTCAGGTTTAACCAGGTCCTGTCTCATGGATATGCATCACAAACACAAAGCCTTTTCTGGAGAGTAATGTGCGCGGGTTTCGTTAACACTTCCATTTTTGCTGAGTGTTTCACATTCGAAACATGTGACACGAGTACAAAAACAACAGTCGCACAACAGTCTGACTGTTTGTCCTAATATAGGCGCAGTGACTTCCTCGAGTCCTATTGTTTACGTCAAGTTGCCAGGCAACCAGGGTGACTCCAGGAGAGAGACCCCCCCCCCCAGCTAAGCTAACCGGCTGCTGGCAAACACCATTATATCACTTACTAGAGGTCACATTTTATCGCAACATTTCCTCAGCGTTCCCACGAATCGTTACATCCATAATATCCTTTCTTCGAGTATTTGCCCGAGTTTTGCCTCATGGTTGTTGAGCGGCAAGTTGTCTGCTTTTGATTTGGGGTGTAATGAAAAGAGGTGGAATTTCTGCAGGCTTGAATACCAAACAGTGCGGACATTCATTTTTATTTTTATGTGGCGAAACCCGATGGTGAAAGTGCATCTGTGCACATTTCTATCCCCTTGCATGCCAGGTAAAATATGTGGCGAGCACACAGGTGGGGCCTGTGATGAATAAAAACGCCAGAGTTTTCTTTTTTTTGGGGGGGGGGGGGCAGCAGCATAGTCAGGCGGAGTATTCGGGGGAACGCCTTGTTTTTGTTTTTCATTACAAGAGAGAGAGTGAGAGAGAGGAGGGGGGTGCAGGGTGCAAGATGGTGGCCCATTGGCTCAAGTTACCCTTTGGATGATGTGTGTGGAGCGCTGCCTAGTGCAGCTGAGCACACTGCACTCAAAGAAGCCTTTTTTCAACCCAAGAGAAAGTCATCCACTCGCTCGGACCTCGCTCCCTTTCCAAAACAACCCCCCCCCCCCCCCCAGTCCTCTCACTCCGCTGCTGCTGCATTCCCCCAGGCCCTTGCTGCCGTGCTTCATGTGGCTCGACTGGGGCAGGTTGGAGGTGGGGCCCCCTCCACCACCACCCCTGTCTTCAGAAGACACTTGTTTTTCCAGTGGGATGAGGGTGTGTTGGTGTTGGCAGGGTGGAGCAGAGAGGGGGGGGGGGGTTCAGGCCCCTGGGAGAGGAGGAAATAAAAGAACGAGAGCAGTTTCACACGCCCTTTTTTTTGGGAACGCCTGTATGCACCTGTAGAGAGGTAGAGATGGCTTAAAGGGCACTTTGTTCATCCTTTTTGCATTTTTATAGATCTACGATCGTATCCCAGGAAATTAAAGATGCAAATATAAGTGTTAACTTGGCGGATTATAATGTTTGGTCACTGAGACTCTCTTGTTGCCCACAGGCCGTCACTGGCTGACCTCTAAACGAAACAGATGGGGCTAGTGAGAGGGTCTTACTTTATGTGAAAAACACCGGCGACGCCCTTCCTGAAAAAGAAACAGGGAAAGGACTGTGTGTGTGTGTATGTGTGTGAAGAGTGTGTTCTTGTGTTCTCCCGTGTACTCGGCTACGCGGCCAGCACGACAGACCTTCATTTCTCTGATTAGGTTTATTGTGGTCGCAGCGACGGCCGGCGGAGACCTTGCATTGTCGGAGTTTGTTTACCGTTCAGACAGAGTTAGCCAAAGGAACGGGAGGAAAAAAGGGGGAAGGCTAGCTCAGAACAAAGAAACGGTTCATGGACAAGCTTGACTAATGGACGATTGAAAGGCCTTTATGAACAAATTTGAATGGACCAAAGACAGACACGGGAGGTAATCTGCTGATAAAAAAAATGTTGTGAATAAAAGCGGCCCGTTGAAATAATGTACAAAACCTCCCAAAAGTCAGTCAGTGTCCGCTCTGAGATTAACTCTCCCTTCTTGTCACTGTCACTGAATTAAAGCTGCATCCATTGAGCTGTTTACTCACAGATCCGAGGTTGCTGGCCTTGAGGTCTTTGGCAGGGACGCAGGGTTTGCGTCTTGAGTGACCTGAACAGATGAGAAACTTCTCATGGACGTCATTTTGGTCAGTAATGATTTTTGCACCCGGTCTCTGCGGGTTTAAGGACCGTCACTGCTGCACTATACAATCTGTAGGTCATGGCGAGCAGTCGTGCACATGCTGTATGTCTTTTTGTGAATGTGAAACTTTGTGAGACAAATTTTTGTCACACTGGCAGACAAAAACAGGAAATTGTCTACGCTAAGGCCCTCATTGGCTCTTTGAATGTGTGTCACGTGTGGGTGGACAGTGAAAACAGCTCATGTTGATGAGGAAACATGTCAGTGTTGAGGTTCTTTCAGGTACATGAAGTCCAGCTGTGTCTGCCGGACTGGAAGACGGTTAGATGTCATTGGTTGGAGCAGCTTATTTATTACTTGATATGATAAAGCTTTGCGTCTCACTGTCAAATCCCAAAGTCACAAGTGAAACACAACCTGCAGCCCCGATCGTGTCGTATTCAGTCGCCGCTCTCGCAGCTTTAATCCAGCTAAAGAAAAGACAGCATAGGAGGAACTGTATTTGTTTCTGCCCTTCTGAGATGAGCTCCCGTCAGTCTGTTTGTGTAGGTGCCTCCTTCTCATTCTTCTGCTGGTGGATGTCTGCTGACTCACCCCTGTGCTTGTGTGTTTGCAGACGTGCGAAACTACGGCTGTACTTGGAGCAGTTGAAGAAGCTGGTGCCTTTAGGTCCAGACAGCACGAGACACACCACACTGAGCTTGCTGAAAAGGGCCAAGATGCACATCAAGGTACTAAAAAAAAAAACAAATCTTTGAACAAATCAGGCATGTCTGATTGTTTCTATTTGGATCTCTTTGATAAGTTAGCTTTTTCAGAGCTGTAATTTTTGAGTTGTTTGACACATGAGTGAAAAATGGGAAACATTTGCTGGCTCCACCTCGTCAAATTATCTTTATGTCTTTGGTTTCTGGACCAGCAATTTGAAGATGTTACTTAGGGCTCTAGTCATTTTTTTTTTCTCTCTCAGAGACATTTTAGACCAAACAAACAATCAAAAAAAAGAATCAAAAAAGCCAATTATGGAAAATTATTGTTTAAGTCCACTTTGTCTTCTTGAGCTTCATGAACACAAAACGTCACGCTCTACTTCTCCTGTTTCTTTTAGCTGTTTGATTTTCTCTCTTGACTTCTTTAAGTGTTATATTGTTTTCTAATCTTTCAATCAGAGCGGTTCAGGGCCTGCCAGAAAAAAATCGCTCTCAGGGACTGAGAAAAAAAAAAAAAAAACGCACTTCAACAAATGAGTCAACAACGTGGAATATACAGGACATTTCTGTGGCCGATCTTTTAGATATGTGAAACGACATAATTGGATGTTAGGTTTGTTTAACTCCTCCTTCCATGGTTCATTAACTGTTGAAGCTCGCTCACACAGACATGTGAGACACGAGCGCTTAAAAAAAAAAAAAAAAGTACCCAGCAGGACCAGTGACAGAGAAGAGCTTAAATAAATGTTAGACATTGTTTGCATTAGATTATTTGATTCTCAGAGTTTCCGTGTAGAGGATGAACTCTACATGTAAGTACAGTTTAGGACACGCTGTACTGATCTTGCTGTTTACAAGCAGCAACAGTGTGGTTGGTGGAAAATCCAGACGTAGCGCGTTTTAACCCTTCATTTCCTGTTTATCATGCATGTCCCCTCTGCTCAGACAGATTCCGCTAATTCTCGTCAGTGTGTTGTGTCTTCTCGTATCACACCAAAAGACGTCGCTTTGATTCACCACCGAGAACTTTCACATGCAAAAAGGAGCAAAATCCAAATCTCAAGTTGAGTCAAGCCCTAACAAGCCTTTGCGTTTATTTTTACTTTCTAACCTACAAACCTCGCACAACCTGGCCACTTCCTTATTACATGTCGAAATTTCTTGTTGCTAAAGACTCTCTTTTGTATCTTTGGCAGAGGTTTGAGATTGGCACGAGATGACAGAAAACAAAACGGGTTTCACAAGCCGTCACATTTACATGTGATAACATCAGGAACAGCATCTGTATGGTGTGGAAGGAGTCCAAATTCTAGCAGAGATGCACCATAGCCAACACTAAAGATAAATATAAAAACAATATGGTAATCACAAGTGGAAGAAACTTCATCTAAAAAGTCATTTTTTTTACTTTGATTGTGTGTAAAACGTGTTTTACTTTCCTTTTTTAAATTTTTGAGCATGTATAGTGTGTCAAATACTGGAAACTTCATTTAAATGTGGTATTATTATCCCAAAGTGTAAAGGTTTTGTTTTTTTAAAGTAGAACAGACGAAAAAGAAATTTCCCACAGTGATTTTTTTAGGAGAACTTTCCGTTATTTCAGTGGTACTACATTAAAAATAGTATATCCAGCGAACATCATCGTTTTTTTTTTTTTTTTTTTTGCATCTGTGTGTGTCTGCAGAAGCTGGAGGAGCAGGACAGGAAGGCTTTAAACGTGAAGGAGCAGCTGCAGAGAGAGCACCGCTACCTCAAACGCCGCCTTGAGCAGCTTTCTGTGTCCGGATCCGTTGAACGCATCCGCACTGACAGCATGGGCTCCACCATCTCCACCGACTCAGAGCAAGGTAACCCAGTGTTACATAACTCTTGTTTTTTTTCTGTAATCATGACATGTAAATCAGATGTAGATCATCTCCACATTCGATGCAAATCCATAACAAAGGTATGGCTCAGATGGAGGTTGACCTGTATACCCTGGAGCTATATCCCCATGTCGGAGGTGTTTGCATTCTTCTCGCTGTCCACTGATAAACTCATGGCCACTGTGTACTAAGTGAAAGACCAAGAGATGATTAGCTCTAGGCCTTGTTTGCAGGCGATGCCCCGCGGTCAAAGGTTAACATTGCAGATTGCAGATGGAGGAATGAACCTCTGCTCTTTAGCTACCGATGTTGGGAGATTTCACGCCACGGTTGTCGAAATGACAGCACAGATTTGTCATCCCTAGCCCGAGACTTAAGGTGTTAGTATAGTTTTGTAGTGTTTGTCGGATAGTCAGAGCTTGATCATTTCGGTAACTTTCAGAAACCGATCATCCGTCTTCTGCAGCGTCCCGCCACGTGAGAAACATTTTGCAGGCTTCAAATTCGCTCTTAAGCTCTGTTTTTATTTGTGTCACACTTTGAATGTCTTCTAGCCTCCTAGAAGACGGTGCAAAAATGTGCACCATCATCCACGTATATTTAAACGACTTAACGCATCTCACCCCTCTCTCGTCAGGTTTTTCACCCGCCTTCGTGTGCGGCAGTTCAGAGCAACACTTTTGCCTTTTGATGTGGTCGGACGACGCGTCCGTATGATCTAGTTCTTTTTGAGCATAACACGAGTTTATAGGGTGCGATGTGCAGCTTACCCGTGTCACAGAGTCCCCTGTAATGCTTAGCTTGGAGTGTTACAGTATCTTTACTAATCCTGGATGAGGTAAACACACATGCAGTTGTTTATCAATGGATGGGGATTAACTGTGGGAGCACAAAGATCTGCCTGTTTGCCCAGAGTTAATGGCTGTCTAAATCCGGGTTTAATCCACAGGCGCAGCAGGCTCCCTAATAAATATGCCCACAGTTAGGTGGAAATAAACATCCACCCCCCCTCCCTTGTTCTGTTTTTTTTGAGCAGCACCTGAAAATAACCTGCTGTATTTTCTTTTTGCGTGCAGAGGTGGACATCGAGGGCATGGAGTTCACCCCTGTCGAGGCAGACAGCGTGGACAGTATCAGCGATGGCGAGGAGGAGGAGGAGGACCACTACAGCCTCCAGAGCAGCTCCAGCGACACCAGCTACACAGCCACACATTCCCACAGACTGCAGCCGCACCACTGTTAAAGACACCGAGCGGCCATCCATCGCCCAGCCAGCTTCCCCCGACCATTTGCAATCGCCAACGCCGCCCACTACCTACATCAGACCAGTCCACGACGGCGGTACAACCCCCCTGAATTCGTTCCTCCTTTCCTGGCCCCGGCTCTCCAGGAAGCACATGGGGCTGAAATGCCACTCAAAAGCCTTCCTGACCCCACCTGACCACTGACCCTACCTCACCCTACTGTATCCTGCCTGAACCTGCCCCTCCTGACACGCCCTGCCCTCCCGCTGCCCTCACAACCCCCGACCTTAGTGCTGCCGCAGGCTCAGAGAGAGCAGAGCAGAATTTGTGGTTTTAATGGGGACGTCTGTGGTGTGGTGGACAGCTTTGACTTGTTAATCAGGATTTCGTTAAGCGCGCGCGTGTGTTTGTGTGTGTGTGTGTGCATGAGAGAAAGACCAAGTGAGGGAGGTCAAAAAACAAAATATAAGCTTCGTGTCATCTCTATGAGGCAATAATACACAGACAAGGCTTTGCACTAAGTTTGTGATGTAAAAGGTAAAGCACTTCTGCTTGTTCTGCAACAAACAGTTATTTACATCATACAGTATCTTTCCTTTACACAATCAGATTTACAGGAGTAGCTGTTGCAGACGTTTCTTGTAACGTTTGACAGACGCTTTGACGTTTAGGGAAATATATTTATTTGCCTTCGCGGCGAGAGTTAGCTGAGAAGGTTGATATCTCTGACGATGCCAGTTAGCTTAGGGTTCGAATAAAAACTGGACCAGGATGTAAAAAGCTCACTAATTAACGTGTTATATCTCTTTTGTTTGATCTGAAGTGTAAAATCGATACGTGGAAGTCACCGCTGGGCACATGAATCCTCGTTAAGCAGTAACTTTATATAGATTTCTGTGGATTAAACAAACAAGATATAACTTAATTGGTGACTCGCTAACTTTTGGACGGAGCCAGGCGAGCCACACCTGTTTCCAGGCTTTATGCTAAGCTAAGAGTGGTGTCAAACTTCTCATCTAACTTCCCAAAATGCTATTTTTATCTTTGAATTTTCCCACTTTTCAAGGCGCAGCAGCGCTTCTGCAACCTCACCTGAAAATAAGACTTCTCCAGTAGCTACCTCTGCACATCTTCACGACCAAAACGTGGCCAAATTTTTTGCCCCCCCCCTCCCCGAAGACAAACTGATAAAGTCACAGAGCTGTAGTAGAGAAGAAAGAATGTATATAGATGTACAGTTACTGTCCAAACCCTCGCGTCTCCCTCTGGTTGGGTTGCCTAACCACTACTCCACACTACTGACCACTACACTATACCACCCTATGGTGTGGATGGACTACTACGTCAGATGAATACATATAAAAAAAAAAAAAGAAGGAGTTGCCTCAGAACTAAAAACTCTATTCCTTAAAGAAGATTAAAATCTTGTGTTTCCTCAGTAGCGAATTGATGTAGCAATAAATACGAGAGGCCTGTGCTTCCTCTGAGTGTTTAGATGATTCTTACGGACCATGAGGTGTCACGGGAGACTTTTTTTTTTTACCTTTTTTACCCTTTAGATGGAAAGTGGGTGTTTTACAGAGAGCGGGCCGAGCAGAAAAAAAAAGGAGGCAAATCTCCTTTTTTCTTTTTCTTTTTTTTTTTTCACTAATGGATCCATCTCTTTGCTCGCGACGCCGTTTTACCCAAGAATTCGCGTTTCTCTACAGCTTTGTTACTTTTTCAAGCAGTGTTCAGTGTGTGAATGGATGGTGTTTGTGTTCGTCCTGATTAACAAGTCGACGCTGTGAATGTGGAGAAGAAAAAAAAAAACGTGAAAATTTAAAAAAAAAAAAAAAAAAAAGAACGGCCAGCTCTAATGATTTGTTCTGCGTAGAGGCGCTCATTTTAGCTAATTTAACAAACTAATCACATTCAGTTGAGCTTTTAATTTGTAGACTAATCACCTTATTTCCTGTCTCTGCTATCTGTTGCTTATTCCTGGAGCTTTCTAGGCACCGCTGGAGACCCAGCGTAGATGAAATTTCCTCTCTGTAAGTTATGCACAATAGTCACTCATTGACGGAGGAGGCGCTTCAGTCGCTCTCTGACCATTTTTAATAATCATTTAGGTAGGCCTCAGTCTCTGGCAGTCTTTAGAGCTTGGCGTCCCAACACTTTAAGAAAATCAGGGCCAGTCCACCATGGCAGGTCTGACCAAAAAAATAAAAAACTACAAAACTACTCAAAAAACTTGCATACGAAAGAAGCTACGTGTCACTAAAAGTGATATTAGCCAGTGTAGTCTATATTTCTCGTATTAAATTTTGTATTATATTTTCCTAAATGTTCTCTTGTAATGAAAAGACAAAAAAGAGCGAGTATATCTATCTATCTATAAATATATATATATATATATATGAGAGACAGACAGACATGAGGCCAGGCTTGTTGAAGGGAGAGTGGGGGCAGGGGAGCTGATACACTGGCCCCTCTCCCTTGGGTGACTCTCCTGCTGTCATTCTGTGCCTTGGTGAGCCTTCAACCTCCCTCATCCTTCCTCCTCTTCGTCCTCCCACCTCGATCCCTACTCAGGTCACACTCGCCCCCTTCCTCTCAATCTCATCCTCCCTCTCTCTTCTCGTCCTCCGGCGGGGGCTGAAAGATTTTTTCTTTTTTTTTTTTTTGTAACCACGCCAAAACACTTCCACGAGCAAAGGGGGGGCCACTTGAAGAAAAAATAAATCACAAAAAAAGAAAAAAAAGCCCCTTTGGTCTCTACTGAGAAGCCGCCGCTGTTGCTGTCGTCGTTGTTGTTCCACCCTGTCCAGGCACTCCCCACCCTCTTGACGCCCGTTCGTCTGCCAGTGCCGCCGCCGCCGCCGCCTCTGTCACAGAACGATTGAGAAAAAAAACAAACAAACCCACACACTGGTAAACTCCCATGGCAGCTTCCAGTCACCCCGATATATGATCACCAACGGAGGGTTCAAAACTTCTGGGCTTGAAGCGTGTTTTTTTTTTTTTTTTGTCATTTTATTGTATGTTGACTATGTGTTTGTTCAATGGGAGTCACTGGGAGAGGAGCGATAAAAAAAAAAAGAATAATCCAATCAATGGCAGCTTAAGGTGTTATCCTCCGCTCTCCCGGTGGTCCGTCCCAGAAAAATAGTGTTACCCGTTGATCAGGGGACCTCTTTGAGACACAGCAATATTACCATCTTGTGCTTTCTGAGGGAGGGTGGGCGGGCAGGGTTTTTAAAAGACAAGCAAGTGGTTTTGCTTTTGACTCTGTGGTGCATTTTTTTTTTTTTTTTTTTGGTGACCAACTCTATATTTTGTTTTGATGAATTTTACCTCCTATCTGCACTCTCTCCATACACTGCAGGAGGGCAAAACAAAAACTAACTAGAGATTGAAAGAAAAGCTGTTTTTTGTTTTTTCGTCATCGAGAGTTTACAATTCATGTCAAAGGATTTGTACATGATTGTTTGTAGCAAAAAAAAACAACAAAAATGTCCTTTTTTTTCCAAGTTTGTTGGTCAAATGAACAACTCAGTAAACCATGTTAATGGCATAAAGTTATTCTCTTGCACAGAACCTCCCGGTTAGTAGAGACGTGACAGAGTGAATGAGGGCATGAGTTTTGAGGGCCAGATATGAGATTATTAATTTTTCACTGGCGTCATTGAAAAATGAAAAATGCAGCACACACACACACACACACTCAGTCAGAGTGAGTGAGCGTGTGAGCAGTGGATGTGGACGTGGTAACATTTTGTTTGAATGCTGGGCGGATGGTGTTGGAAATTCTTTTAATGATGTGCCTTGGAAAAATTATTATTTTCAAACGATTGTACTGATTCACTGAGAGTCGTTCTTTTTTTTTTTTTTGAGATAACCCACATTTGGGAGGCGACGGAAAATGTTACCGCCTCCTTCTTCACTGCAAAGGTTAACATTTATGTCAAGGGGGCTCTTCATTGAACTCCCGTTCAGATCAAAGCATAATTTAAGAGTCATCAGAGAGATGGAGGGAGGGTGGAGGTTAGGGAGGGCTCGGTTTTTATAAATTGTCGACTTCAGAGCGAGTACAGACGTGGTTTGATATTTGCTTTCATGTCGCTGTTGCACAGAGATTTACTTCAAGTGTGTTGGGTTTTCTAAGAGCATAAAAGCACAGCAGAGAGAGAGAGGAGAAGGGTGGGTGGAGGGTGGATGAAATCGGGGGGGGGGGGGTGAAGCAAAGGCCGAGGATCGAGGGTCAAGGGCAGAGAAGTCTGTGCACGCAGAGGTGAAATCAGAAAAACAGAAGACGCCATCCGACGTCTCGGCCTGCTGAGTGACGGTGCTCATAAAATCGACACGAGGACTTCCATGAAATATTATTCCTGCCAAGTAAATAGTCACTTTTTAAACCTTCCATGATGAATGATTAGTTCCTTTATGTAATTCCAGATAGCTTTAACTATTTTAGGTCAGCTTTTTCCGCTTTCCCCAGCCTTTTACGTCTTTTTCTCCTTTAGTTTGCATCTTTACGCTTCGACGCTCTTAACAGTCGTAGCGTTCTCAAAGATGGCGGGGCGGGGAGGATGAGGTCACACCAGCATTATGGTTCATCTTTTTGTACTCGCTTTAGAGGAAGGCGAGCAGGCTGGGATTTATTTGAAAAAATAAAATAAATTTAAAAAAAAAAAAAAAAAAAGGAGGATGGGGGAGACTTTGTTGTTGCTGACATGCTGTGCAGAGTAGGGAGAGTTCTGTGCCAGAGACCTGTGAATATGTTCCTTTTTAGCGGACGTGTAATATGCATTCAGAAGATGTTATATAAGTTCCTTTTTTTTTTTTTGTGTGTGCGAGTGTGTGTACACGAGTACCTGGTGCTGGCTAAGTTTGAGCAAACACTTGAAGGTATTGTGTATTCTCTCATTGTAATATAATTAAAAATGTTTTATACATAAAGTTGCCGCAGCCCTCGTTATTGCCTGTTAAATTATGTATGATGAGCTGTATGGATTTGCTCGCCGCTTATCGTGGTGGTGGTGGTGGTGGGGGAGACACGTGGCGCCGTGACAACCTTTCAACTGAACAAAGCAACGGGAATATGCAGATGAAGATGTTGAGATGTTATGGGGCTTCCTGTTTGGTTTGTGCAGCTGTGAAACTGATCTGCAGGCTGGAATATTAATGTTGGGTTTTTTTTTTTTAAAGGTTAGAGTTCATCTACTGTCACCGTTACAGCCACAGCAGAGAAACACAAACAAAGAGCCAAAATTAAATCATGAATTTATTATTTATTATAATTAAATTTGATAAACCTCAGTCTGACAATGAGAAAACACAAGACAACAAACACCGAACATGTTCAACTCTTTTACTTAAAAGTCCAACAAACATCTCAGAACTACCCGTTTAAAATAAATCTAAATTACAAACGCTTAAACGCTAAGTAGCTCTTCAAAATACATGATATCTTTATACATTATAATTCAAGTCTAGCAGCAGAAAAATCCAAACAAATCCACTAAACATGGAATGCAATCAATGAAACGTTTACAGCGATATCAAACAGGCAGACTGAAACGAGCTAAGATATTTCCACTAACGCACCTCAGTGACAGTCATACTGTTAGAAGGCCGATCACATTACAGCGCAGAGATGTGAAAGCTGTACTCAAATCTGACTGTCTGGATATAAGTCACTTTGGTATCTTCGGTACACGCCGCACTGGCAGTGACTAACCATCATGCAATACGATTTACTGTTTAAATATCGCCTGCGTGCACAGAGAATAAATTATGATCTTCCTTTGCTTTAATGAAATGAAGCTTACACAGTCACAGTATTACGATTTGGTCTAATAAGAACTTCAGGCCGGACCAACACCTGAAGTATGAAAATCATAAATGATGTTCTGATGAATCAAAGTGAAAGAAACATACTTAATGTTATTCAGCATGAAAATAATCTCACTTCTATTAAAATAGATACGTTTAAATATATGTCAAAGACACAGGATGGTGCGTTCACACCTGACGGACGTAGTTACAGCATTACAGTGTGCTGCTGGTCACAATCTGAAACTTTCCACAAAGGCAATATGCTTCATACATAGAGTCTGGGACCTGAGATTTAATGAAAGCAAAGAGAGAGAAGACAAAAAGATAGAAATCTAGCATAGAGAGAATAAACAACGATCAGCGAGAGCCGGGGAAACTCCGAGATGATCTAACAGGCATTGTGTCGCGTTCATATCACCTGTGCGGCTCTTCGCGCTCTGCCTCGTTAGACGTATTGCTGTGGTTTCTGTGGGGCAGCAGCCGCTGAAGCCAGGCTCTTTGCCGCCTCCTTTGCCTTCTCTGAAGCATCCTTCACTGTGTCCCTGAGCAGCCGCTGGGGCGTCTCTCCTGCGAGACCAGAGAGAGAGAGAGACGGGAGAGGGCAGAATGAGGACCGGCTTCGTCGAGCACAACATGACAGGACATTTATGGACAAAGGCCAAGCGCTCATGGGACAGTGTGTGAGAGGAAGCAGATTACTGCTGGACAAAAGCGATGAACAGAGTCGTTTGATGCTTTCTCACAGTTTAAAACAGATTTTGGTGTCGACAGTCTGACAGTACGCAAACAAGCTGGAACTCATTTTTGTGTTTTGGAGGTCAGCTGATCTGATTATCACTGTGATTGTACGAGTTTTCTAACCGCTTTTGCCACGGTAGACTGATCAGAACTGATCTCCACCGATGTGACATCAGAATTATGCTGATTTTCGGAGATGATACTGAAGTTAAGTCTGAGCATTTTTACCTCGAGCTGCTGCGGCACACTTGGAAATGTTGCCAAGTCCGACGTAGCACGATTACTGTCGTGACTTTTCGATTCAGATACGAGACCAACATGTCGGGTTAGCATCACATTTATGTAAAGAGGTTCAAGTCTTAAAGAGGCTTTATAGAATGGCATGCAAGACGGAAAGATGATTCAGTGCCATGGGCTACAGAGTCTATTTAAGTCTGACCTCGCTGACCTCAAACTTAAAGTTTCTCACATAAGAACAGCCACTGTCACAAACTGACGTTTTCTCTAAACCGTGAGAGAGACGAGCTTCGTGCTGAGTGTCTTTCCTGGGAGAGGGTGGCTGCATGGTGGCAGAGGTGACAAAGACTGGAGGGAGTGGATCTGGAGAAATTACAGGGCACCCCCAAACAATGCAAGCCAAAAGAGAGTGTAATTTGTCCTTAATTACATGCAACATCAAGAATATTTCAAAGTATGCCTCGCTGTCAGTATCTATATTTTGGTCACTGTGCACGTCAGCTCTCACTAAAGTTAAATTGGCTGAGACGTGAAGTACTTGTAACTGTCAAACTGGTTTTATCTGGTCGTCCACACTACAGTTGAGTTGATTTCTCGTGTACGTTTGCCTCACTGACTGTCTCTCACACTTGTCTGGTGAAGTGGCACCACTGAAAGTGAAAGTTGAAAGTCGAAAGTTAAAAGAAATGTTCAAATCATTCCTCTGGGTACTTTCACAATATCAGAAAAAAAAAAAAACCTCAACATTCCCGCAGTCTATGTCTGTTACAACTGCTGTTAAGAGACGCTGTTGAGCAGGTTTCAGGTGTTTATGTTCCTCTGAAGGAAATCAGGTGATTTCTATGAAACCGTTGATTTTGAGACAAAAAAAAAAGAAGCTACATTTGATTTTATGTGCTGCCATAAAGAGGTTTTTAAATCAAGTTAAATAAATTGTGAAGGTCTGATTATAACTTAAATGTATGATTTTGGCATTTAAAAACCACACAGATTGTTGAGGTACATTTCTTTTGCAAAAGTAGGAACTAAAGCAGTTTTTATATTTCTCTCCTCAGCAGATGATAACGAAACGAATGAAAACATAATATTTAAGGGGAGCTGGATTTATTTAGCAATGTCATGCTCCCAAAAAGTTACTGAAAGTGCATAAAAAGTTAGTATTCATTTATACTAATAATACTACTAACTACTATTATACTAGATTTACAGACTACAAAACATCAGCTTCTGAGAAATCAAACATAAATACAGGACAGTCAGAAACTTAAAATAATCAGCTGAAATTTGTTAAACTTACTTATTTTTGTCTCTTTATAGTTTGTTTGTTTTAACACTTTTCCTTAAGCGTGTGAGTTTGAATATGTCAGTAACTGCTGTCAGATATTCATCGACACGATGACGTGAGAACTGTTGGCCCCAAAGTTGGTGATATAACATCATGAAAACTTCAGGGAACTTATTTCATAGTTTTGCATCAGCTTTTACTTTGGGCGTTTCTTACAGCCGATGGTAGCATTAATGCTAATTAACTGACAATTTAGTGAGAGATCAGAGGAAGGCTGTTAAAAGTACTGTATGTGGACCCTGAAGATGAGTATCGTGTCTGACTGCTAATCTGATCTATGAGAGCTTCAGGTCAACATGCAGACACGTGAATCTGACCCTCCCTGTGTCTTCTGTCCAATCAGAGCAGTTTTTAATTGCATAGTTTAAAATATAGTGTGGAGGTCCTCTCTGTTCTACAACACAGTGTTGACTACACTGCCATACGATGGCAAAACGCAGTAACTGACACCACTTCGGTCAAAAATTTGCATCTACATTTCATCTGTTCAATATTTGTTCAGCGTAAACGTGGTGTGACTTTCCTCCAGCAAATGGAAAACGTTTTGTTTTTCTGATACTTGTTTGTCCTGGATTTTTTATTTACTCTGAGGTTTATGGCGCATAAAAATCTTAAATTTATCATAAAAGAGGGGACACGTTCTTATCTAAATATTTTTCAAATGTAATTCACTTAGATCGTGACTGAAAACATCAAAGTTTAGAAACTGTTCACCCCTTTTTGGCACCGCCGGGGAGGATGATGTGTGCCTAACTCCAACCAAACCACACGCTGTCCTTCGCCTCTCTTTTGGCTTTTCGGCACACAATACTACTAAGATGGAGGATAAATGCCCGCCCCACCCACGCTCGGTGGTTAAGGGACATTATGTCCTGGCCTGACCTTGAAAAAGATCCACCGCTCAGTTTGTAACTCAAACATCAATCAGAAAATCTTCAGTCGAACTGAAGAATCTGTTCCTCTCTCCTCAGTTTTCTGAATGTACTTTTTTTTATCTATTTAATTTTTATTTAATTTTCCTGCTTTATATGTTTCACACTCTGCAAATTCTGTGCATTTGTGTTTAGAAATTGTGATTTGAACACTACAATATGGATCAATATTTTCTTTACTGGCGTTGATAATATTAATACCTGATGACTTGTTTGTTGGCTGGATATTAGACATCATTTATGACACGAAGATACTCATTTTGGAAAAAAGAAACACTGCTCTAACTCATTTTTGTCCAGAGTTACAGGGTTCAATTTTTATCTCAAACAAAAATAACATCAGGGTAAACTAAACTAGACAGCGTCTACTTCTATTCCAACACAAGATTAATTGTTTCTGCTCTCTGACTCTTCAAAACAAACACAGTGTGTATCAGCATACACACTACACAAAGGGAGACAGCCACTACCTCTGCTACACAGCCTACTGTGCGAGTGTGTGCGAGGCTCATAAACGGCATCATGTGACAACCCCGGGCAAGACCTGGGATGGCAGATGGATGCCCCGCTGCTAACATACTCACCACAACGCTCAGCCTGATGCCAATCCCTGCAGTGCCATCAACAAAGGGGCAGTGGGGCAGAATCACACAACAGTACGCTGCATCAGCACAACACACACACACACACACACACACACACACACACAGTTTGGTGCACAACACAAACCTCACTCATCAGGACAGACTGCCACAACAAGGCACTGTTCATCTAATGGCTTCCTCGTGATTTAAACTCACCATCTCTGATGATCGCATTTGACTTTTCAAACTTTCATGTTGTCTGTTGCAATGATTTTTAATAAAGTTTATAAAAGTCAGCCAGAACAGATTTGTGTCTGACAAATAAATGGTTGTAAAATGCCAAACGTTTCTAGTTTTCTTGGTCTTCTTTGATATTAAACTAAATATCTTTGTGTTTTTGACCACTGGTTGGACAAAACAAGAAAGCTGAAGAAGTCAACATGACATTTGGGAGATCGCGAACATATATCTTGTCACGGCGGCAGCAGGTTAAACAGGATGTTCCAGACGTCTCTCATCCCAACAAAACATTCCAGCTCCTCCTGGGGGAACCCGAGGCTTTCCCAGGCTAGATGGGCTATGTAGTCCCTCCAGCAGGTTCTGGGTCTGCCCCGGGGTCTTCTCCCAGTTGGACATGCTCGGAAAAAAAAAACCTCCAAAGGAAGACGTCCACCTGGTGGAGGAAGCTCATTTCGGCCGCTTGCATCCACAATCTTATTCTTTCGGTCACTACCCGAAGCTTGTGAGCATAGGTGAGGGTTGGAACCACGTACGTTCAGACCAATTTAATTAATCAGCAATGAAAATAATCATTAGCTGCAGCCTCAGCTGTGAGTTGCATTTATTTATTTTCTACAGCTGCCACCATTCTACTGAAGACTCCTAATTTACAGGCAGCACTTAAGTTTGGTCATGTTTATGTTTTCAGGTTATTGATGTTTTTGCCCTATTCCTCACTCGGAGGATCAGATTTTTGAAGTGCCTTTCATATGACCCGCTTTACGGGATTTTGTTTATGCAACGCCGACTGCATAACTTGTTTTGGTCTGAGCTTAAGTTCAGAAAATTCAAGCTGTTTGTCACTGTAGTTGTCATGGTTTCACATCCCTCTGCAGTCACGTGGTCTCCCTAAGAGACGGCCTTTAGGCTTCTTAAATTAACCTGTTCCTAAGACAAACACATGTAAGAGTAAATTCTGAGGCAATGATGAAAGACTCAAGTGTGAGAACTTTCCTATTGCAGAGTAATTACTGCTTCAAAATATTCTGCACAAATAAAAAAAAGGATCTTGGGAGGGTAAAACGTTCAAATTTGAATATATGGAGAGTCATCGTCTTCAGTTTTCACTTTCACCAGGTTCATGAAAACTCATCATGAGGATGTTTTAAGGATGTTTAGCTGTGTATCTAAAGTGCAGAAAATGTATAAATTAAACTACAAGTATGTAGAATAAAACAGTCTAATGCTTGGAAGGGGAGAAATCTTTTCTTCTCGTATGAGTTTTCTCATTTCCAGAAATGGCAACAGTTAAAAATAAAACCGTTCTGTTTCCCCTTTCTTCTCCTTCTCTTGCTCTTTTCTCTCCGTGTACATACCCTGTAAGTTGGACAGCGCGTATTCCAGCCCTTTCATGGCCTTCACCTGGTTGCTCTTGAAGCGGGCCAATCCAAACTCCTGGGAAAAGACACAACAGGAAATGTCTTTACATGGGGGAGACGTCCCACAGTCCCCCCCTCCCCTCCCTTCCTCTTTTCTGGGGATATTAAAGCGAGCCTGGCATCTTCCACATCTAATAATAACAATTGTAGGTTGATATATTTTTGGCTCTTCACTTCTCCCCTCATATCTCGTACTTCTTTATTTTGGTATTAGCACACAGACTCCCACGCTTCTTCTGTTTATACTACGATCTATAAATCAAACTGATGCCTTAAAAATAGGATTCTGTATGTCAAAACATGTAAAAACAAATGTATTTACAAAAGCCAAAGCATAATTATATGTTCCTACACTCTAGGACAGATGAAAATAGGCGATTACAAAGAGTGAAAAAGTACCTGAATAGGTCTGGAGAAGCCGTAAACATTCGAGGAGATCCACGCTTCCCGTCTCAGCTGGGTGGAGGCTGGCTGCTCCGCTGAGTCTCGGAAAACACAACGTTCTTCAACCGACTAACAAGGGAGAGACAAAAGTCATAGCAGTGAAAATTGTGAACTAAAAATAATACATTTACGTATATTTGTATTACAGTATGTCAGCATTTGTCTTCAAGCTGCAGGAGACTGCAGCCTTGATTCTTTCAAACAGAAAAGGTTTGAGTGTGTCTTTCCTCCCTGGGTGATTATTACATCTCAAACGCTCGCCTCCTTTGAAGATCAGCCTGGTTGAATTAATATTTCCTGCTCCTTTCTGGTGGTTAGCAGCTACACGTGACTGTACTGTGGAGTCAAAGCACACTCAGAGTTCAGTCTTTTCTACCCAGGGTACAGTATCAGGCGAAGACACGCTGCAACTAAAATAAACAAGAACTGTGTGAGTTTGTTGAATCTGTGAATTGATTTCAAATTATTGAAAAGATTCTTGGGGTATGATGTAAGCAATACTTCACCTGTAACAACATCTTTTATTGTATATACAGTATTTCTTTTAGGAAGGGGGGGAGAGAGAGTGGATAGTATGAGGCAATGCTGGATTCTCTGCCAGGTGAGCTACTAGATTGACCCCCTGTAACAGCATCTAATGTCAGAGTACTCATCATCAGGTGAGAAGTTTAACCACAAAAAAAGACAAATAAAAGATTTTAGGCATCATTTTACTACTTAAACCTGCAATCACTGATTTTTTTTTACCACTTGGGGGCAGCAGAAAACAGGTTGTGAGTGCAGGATGTTAGCAGATAGTTGCCAAACAACATAACCAGCAGCTACAGAGCAACTTTTTTTTGGTGTCGTGTCTCTTACCACCCGATGAACAAAAGCCCAATATTTTAGCTCTGTTTTTGGTCTCCTGGGGGAAATATGCTAACATTATTTAAAAAAAGCGAAGGGAAATGTTACAGTAACAAACCACCGAGGATCAGGTGCCTCACCATGAGAGTGGTGTGGTTGAGGTTCCAGGTGTAGGTGGTCAGGCTCCTGTTGACGGGGTCCACGATGGAGTCCTCGATGATGTACACGCAGCGAGACATGCCGGAGGGAAAGATCCGCTCTGCCCAGCGTGGCAGCCGATTGGTCTTCATCAGGAGGCGTCTGGAGAGGAGCCGGTGGTCCGCAGTCACCTCCCGGTACACAACGTCCTCTGTGAGAACATGGGTGCTGATTGATACAAAAACACACAGCCATGTCACATAGAGATCACAGTCATCATCATCACAGACATATACACTGAATAAGTGTCAACATTCCTCCTGTTCATTCTGGCCATTAAGAGCTCCTTTTATCACCAATGTAAGTGACGGGGCACAAAATCTACAGTCCTCGTTTCATGCAAACAAGTAAATATGAGGCCTCAGCAGTCTGAATTAGGCAACTCAACTGGATTTCTTCTTTAGATTTCTGCAGCTCAGCAAGGAAGCTTTGCCTGTGGAAAGAGTGAATCCTCCACTGAAAAGACTAAATTTAGAAGACACGCACTTGATTTGACTCAACGAGAACATATTTTTGCACTTACAGCATGTCAGGTAGAGATCTCTATGAATATTAGGGACGATTACAGTGAGCAAAAACTGTCTTAAAACAACATTCACATGCCCATAAGTTCATCAAGACATGAAAATAGGAACCAGCCTTTAACTGTCAGGTTTCAAATCAGTTTGTGATTCATTTCAGTTCTGTTAAAAACAGTGGTCCAAATTTAGCAAGTTGATTTCAAGAAAATCTTTTGTCGTGTTTTCCGGATCCTGGTGAAAATTTCCCTGCACAACATGCAGCTGTGATGTTTGTGAAAGATTACAGGACAAAGAGTTCAAGATTCTGATGTTTTCAGGTCAACTCATAATGCAAACAAAACATATTGACCACGCAGCTATGAATATTCTAAATTTAGTTTCACTTTGTTGATGTGTTTTCTCGGTTCTCTGTCTTAATCGCGACTGAGGGGTTCTTTTTTAGGGTGTAGGTTTAAAAATGCAAAGCGTGGTACACAAAGTTCACCAAAATCTATAGTGAGATTCAACAACACACTCCATTCCATCTGTGCTAGTGAGATGTAGTAACAAGATTCCTGCAAGTTTAAAAGTTTGAGATAAGCTGAGATTTTGGAAAGGGTTCAATAATATTTAAATTACAGTGGTGTGATATTGAGACAACAAAGATTAAAACCAAAAGTTCACAATTTAGTCGTTGCCTCTTGTTATGATCATTCATATCTAGACACAGTCGAAGATGTGTTATTGTGAGTTCTTGCTCTAATTTCAGTAACTAAACCACTAAAAACTGGAATATGATAAAGCCTGTGTTGACGTTTGACACCCACCACATTCACACTGACCGCCTATGACAAAATACTGACCGTGAAAATGTTACAATACCTGAATGGATTAGGGTACCTCTGCCAAAAAGCAGAGACAACATGGTCCCACGTACTCCTGATGTCCGTACTGTTGCAAAAGTACTTGACCATTCTTCTCTCTGTGATGTACAGGATGGCCTGAATCCAGAACCCTGTGCTTCTTTGCACTGACGACACAAAACAATGAAGACGTGGGTGCTGACTCCATCCAAAGTCTGTCACAGTCCTGCGAAGGTGAAGATGAAGGTGAAGAGCTTTAGCAAATCGTTCAACCATCAGTAAGAAATAAAGAGATGCTTGTAAATGATATCCTGTGTGTACCGCAGTTTAGTTTTCACATGGTGTAATAACATGTACGTGTGACCCTTTATTCTCAAACAAATGTTTTTATTTGTTCAATTATCGACAATATAGATTAGTCACCGTCAGAGATTTTGCCACACTGTTAATAGCTCAGTACCTGTTAATATATCAGGCTACTGTCGACAATACTTTATGGCAATGCTGGATTTTTTGCTTCAATGTGTTCACATACCTTTATTTAATTTGCTTGACAGTTGTGCCACATTATTTTGGCCATAAACAGATTTTCTAGACTCTTTTATTAATCACCATATTGATCGATATCACAATAAAAAGTATGTACTGTATGTTGATCAGCTCATGCAAAAATGCAGACATACACCAACCGGCCACTTCATTAGATACACATGTAACACACACAACAACTCTGACATGAATTCAACTTTTACAAAGCTTATAATGTTTCCGTTTTTGTTGACACTGCCAGAGAGGTATGAATTGAACTATTATGTATATTATTGATGTTGTAGTAGTGTTAAACTGGACTGCATTATATTGAGATAATACACTCCGGTACAGCACTCACTAAGACCTCAATAATAAACATTAAGTAGAATTATGAACTCTCTGAGCTTCATAAAAGCACAATTTATGGCAGAGAAGGTGCATTGGATCACATTTAATTGCACAAGTTTACTTAAATTAACATTACAACAGCTAGGTGAGCATTCTGTCAATTATCATGCAGTCTTTGTACTACGACATCCCCGTACTTGATCACAGTGACATACACATGTGTACAAGAGTCCCTGTATGTTTAATTAAATTAAATTAAAATGGATCTGGCATGTTATGAGTTAAATGTCGTCAGCACCCACGTGTTTTTATTCCTCACAAGATATCACGAAGTCCATCAGCTGTGAGATAACTGACACAAATGGTGGCTCGTTATCACTGTTACTTTCTGTACTCATGTCACCTTGACTTATGGCTTTACATCGAGCTGTAAGTGAGGGTGAGCTAGCCGATTAGCTTCTTAAAAGGGTATTCAGTTACTCCATGAATTCAGCAGTTTGACATTTAACAGCGCTGGTAGCATATTTTACAGCTCAATAACGGCTGTGCAGAGGATATGACAGCTAGCTAAAGTTGCCATAATAATAATAATAATAATAATTAAAGCTGCAAGCAGCATTGGACGGGCCCTCGCACCTCCGCGCCCGTCGGGGAGGGTGGCACGTAAGGGGGCACCAGGTGGAAAACACACAAACCTTCGAAGCCTTCGAAGTACTTTGTTCAATTGACCACACACATAAATAACGTTAACTAATAACGTCCATTATCCGACGTGTGACGGACAGTGATATCACACTGCGGAACAACAACACGACGCGGAGCTCGGCTTCTTCTTCTCCTCCTCCGACAAACTACTAACCAGTGATGAAAGGCGCATGCGCCACCTACAGCACCGGAAGTGCAACTGCATGGCTTCATGAAGCGTCCATGACAGGGACGTCCAAACTTCTGTTAAGGGCCAGATTTGACAGTGTGAAGATGCCCCTGGGCCAGTGATATAGAACAAATGTTCTGTAACAATTTTGTCACATTTATCTTTTCTTTCTTTCGTTTTTTTAATGAGTGTCACCAAATCTTTGCACTACTTCCTGGACTCTCTGTCATGAGTACCTCTGCTATGTACATGCTGTGACTTTCATTCATCTGTTTACAGCCTAATTTAATTGTACACAGTGCTTTACCTTTTGTAGTTCTTTCTCCTGTTTTTATAAAACATTTTCATTTCTATAGTCACTTTCTACTTTTTATATAGTTTTTGTATAGATAGTTTAGCACGGGTTAACTTCTAAACACAGTTATATATTTATCTTCTATGCAAATGTTTAATTCCTCTGCACACTTTTAATTCTCTGTACATATTTAAATCCTTTGCAAATGTTTAATTTCTCTGCAAATGTTTAATGTCTGCAATCTGCATGTTTCCTTGATACTGAAGTAAACATCCTATTTACCTTCCTGTTTACCCTCAACAACACTAATACTCCACTCTGTTCCACTTTATATTATATGAGCTCTAAATCTCTCTAAATCTCTAATCTCTAGAGATCTCTGGAAGTTTTACACCCTCAAAATTTTAGCCCATTCTACATGCTCACACTTGTCAGTTTATTCTTGTTCATGCAGCCATTTGGATATGAAATAGTAGTGTAAACACAGGCGTTACCAATGATACTAATTACGGTTCAGTTCCATTCAGCTCCAAACAGAGTCAGGGTGCTGCTGTGGTGTATTATGACTCACTGGAAAGTCTCTGCTATAAATGGAGCGGACCTTGGCCCCAGTATCATTACAAACACCTGCTGTGGAAAAAGGAGTCTATTAAATTAGTCCTAACTTTAGTCCTTACAATTTCTAACAGAGGTATGTGCTCTATAGTAATTCCTGTCTCTGTAAAGGGGGTTTCTATAATAGCCTAGAATGGACAGACTAAACGCTGGATCTAGACTAGGCCTTTTGTGTGTTTGGCCACTGTTTCTCCCTCATGCTAGGAAGGCGTGGGTGAGGGTGAGTGACTAGATGCAATAAATCCTACACACTGGGCCTCCAATAAAGTTCTCTGTAATTGTGCATTAATAAGCAGTGTCTGTCTGTCTGTCATATATTTTGTTCATTTTCTGGCAAACATATGTCCAACGAGCCACAAATTCAACCAAAGTAGATCTAGATCAATTCTTAGGTGATGAAAGATGAACAGAAATGTAGGGGCGTGGTCCCATTAATGACGTCATCGGTGAGGCCCCGCCCTGCCTTCTGGAAAGTTATAAATAGATCCTTCATACCTTCCTTCTCCTTCTGACTATGCCGTGTCACGCGGGAACAGGTACGCGCTCGCCCGCTCGCAGACGCAGGAGGCCTGCAAAGTCCACTGCGGTCCGCAGGCGGAGACGTGCCCGGCGCAGACGCTAAATGCTGTTAGCGTATTAAACATGAACTGCAGTTAGAAAAGCATAGTACAGTTTCTTGCATTTTTTCATTTTTTTATTAGTATTATATAGTAGTAGTATAGTAATATATATATATATATATATATATATATATATATATATATATATATATATATATATATATAGTAATATAGACAGACACCTCTTACATATATATATATATATGCATATACATATATAAAAGACAAATAAAATATAAAATAATAACACTTAAAACAAATAACATGTTATTTTCCTGTCCGGTAGATGTCGCACCACAATTTATTAAACAGTTAAATCTCTGACGTGTTTCCGCTTTTTCTTCTTCGTTGGTGTACTCTGCTGCAAAGGGAAGTGTCCTCCGTGGTGTCATTGTAGCTTTCTCGAGGTTGAATATTCAGAAAATAAGAAATGTCTGGGTACACACCAGACGAGAAGCTCCGTCTCGAGCAGCTTACGAAGCTCCGGAGACAGTGGCTGAAGGACCAGGAGCTCAGCCCGAGGGAGCCCGTGCTGCCACCTAAAGCTCCCGGTGCCGTCGCCAAGTTCTGGGCTGGCTTTCTGGAGCCCAAGAGCCTGTGGAGACTTTACGTGAGTCCTGATGCACAGCTAGCTCTGTAGCTACCAAAACAACCACAGATGATGACGGAATACAGGAGAAATATCTGTAGACAAACTGAACAGACTATATAGTGTAACTACTGTGAGTTTTATGAAAGCCGACACGTTTATAGTTCAGATACAGATAAATGTTTACTCACATGAACGTGGTGAGGCTAAGCTGAGCTAACGTCAACACAACCTGCTGCTTTCTTCAGTTTACAGGCTGGTTTGGTTTTATCGCAGTATTTAAAGTATAAAGACTAAAATAATTATAATTTTTGCCCTCTGTCTAAATAATAACGTGTGTTTATTTATATTAAATTTACTGCACACATGGCTGAACAAGGCTCAATAATTAGCAGTTGAAGGACTAGGTCATCAGCTTTAAATGTTAGTTTTGTGTGTAGCGGTCTTTGATTCGTTACATGCATATAAAAGGGGGGGAAAAGTCCACATGATAATTTCGTACTAACATATTCCTTACTTTAAATTAATCAGTTAATTATTTAGCTCATTACCAACACTTCGCCTCTTAAATCTCAAATAAATATTCTCTTATTTAAATCTTTCAAATGTGATGATTTGCTGCTTCTTTCTTGTTTTATATCACCATCAGTTAATTACTGTTGACTTTTAGACTGTTATTCATTCAAGATTGACGATGGCTGAATTCCATTAAGCTGCTCCAGGTTCAGGCTTCTGGTACTGTGCATGCTGTCATGGCTAAAAGGGACACTTGAGCAGAACAGAGCCAACATGAATATTGTTTGTAATACTGTGGGAAGTTGTGACAGGCATTTTACACTGAATATTGAGTTAGATAAAAACTGATGGTGATAATTATCCGATAACAATTATTAGGTGCAGCTCTATTTTAGTGACAACATGCGACGTGTTCACCGAGATAATGGTGTTTCATTTCCTTACATCTGGTCATTTGGTCTGTGAACCTCTATTGATATTTACCTGCCTCCGATCTGTATCTCCTCATAGACCTACAAAGCATACAAAGGTGGAGTTTTCACATTAACACGGCTGTTGATACCTGCTTGGATTGTTCACTACTTCGTGAAATACCATGTTTCTGTAAGTCACCATAAATGTTATTTGTAAATCAGAATAAACTCTTTATTACCTGCGATGAATATGATAGAGTGAACAGAATTTTATGAGCAGTTATGTGTGTTATGTGCATTAGAGCTAGACCTTCAGTTGTGTGTATGCCTAAGTTTCTGATCAGCCTCTGATTGGATGATGTGTATGCCTATGTATGTATGTATGTATGTATGTATGTATGTATGTATGTATATATATATATATATATATGAGCCCTTCTTTTAGGAACTTGCACATGTGACTTCAGTAGTACAGGATAGACACAATACATATGCAAGTGGGTAGCATAAATATAGCTTGCAAAGAAGCATTTAAGAACGTATGTGCAGCATTAACTTTATTCCATGTTCCTCTAAAACAACGTTATAAGTCACGCAGTATAAAAATAAAAAAAATCAGTCATGCGACAAAGCACTGGTCAGCAGGCATACTAAATAATGTCATTGTTGCCCACAGACTAGGCCATATGGCATCGTGGAATTGAAACCCAAGCTGTTCCCAGTAAGTATGACCCATTCAAGTTTCTCCTGTATGTACAGTTGCATATCGGCTTGCTTTACCAGCCATGGTAACGTCTTGTATCCTTGTCTCCGTGTTCAGGGTGACACCATTATGGAGACGGGTGAAGTTCTTCCAGATCTCCCCGAGTCCCACGGTCATCACTGAAACTGAAAAATTTCAGCCATTTTCTGTTGTAAAAAAAAAATGTGTATATGGATCCAATAAAATATTACAAAGTCAATCATGAGTGATTCGCGTTCATAGTCCATGTCCGCCCTCACTGCGGTGAATCCAGGTGAGTCAAAATGAGCGTCCGAATGTGAGCAACAATCAAACTGTCCATGTTCTGTCCGTCCTCACAAGGCCAGCCAGCTCGTGCGTGTTCTTGGTAAAGGTGGTTGGGGACTGTACGAGGCCGTAATTGAAGACCCCGAAACTCCATAAGACTGTACCGCACCTCTGTAATGACAGTGTGGAAATACAAGACTATACACCTATACCTATGGTTTCTAGCTCTAATTCTTATTCCAGTGAAAGCATTTACTTCTATTTTTTTTCTTTTTATATTGAAATATATTCAAATTATCTTTATAGCTTTATATAATGTATGTTTACTTTGCCTCATGTCGCTCCTGGATGCTTGAATTTCCTTAAAATGGCTGAAGGACACTGAAAGTGAAAGTTTTTCTTGACTTTAAACTTCAGCCGGCACATGTTACTTTTACCCTGATATGGCTCCAAGGATGTTAAAAACATGCCTCACACTGTTATTAACTGGACCGAGAAGCCTGACCTTAAAAATAACACCATATATGTACAGTATGCGGCATCATGTAACATGAAGACAAGGCCTCAGCGGCTCTTATTTTGGTAACTATGGACGGGAAGTGTGCTTCACTTCGCGGACCACGGTACAGTAAATACATTGGATTACAGCTATTATCACTAAAATGAAAATAATTTTAAATCACTTTAATCACAATTATTCGATTTTGTGTGTGAAAACGTTTTTGGGATGGTTTTCAAACTGTGAAGTTGATGCTTTTATTCTGAAGGGCAACGGAAGTGGCTTGTAGCTTGAATTGTGACCGTTGGATATGGAGTGAGTGTTTCGAAGCCAAGCTGCTTGTCTTGTAAACATGACATTCATGTAGAAATGATGAGGTTTCTACAAGACGAAGAGAGCTTATAGTTTACCAGCCGCACATGTGCTTGCGGAGGTCTGAGGTAAATACTGTACAACTTTTTCTTGAACGTCCTAACTAGCTCTAGATGTCCTAGCCAACCGAGCTAGATGGCTATCATGTCCTAGCCCTACTTAGCTAACTAGCGTGCTAACTTAAGCTAACCAAGTTCATCAGTTCGTGAATTAATGACACGGCTACATTTGACCGTTTTGATCATCGTTAGCGTTAATGTACGTCTGCCAGTACAGTTTATGGAAATGTCAGGGTTGCTAAGCTAACGTTAGCGCTTAAATTTAACGTGTTTGACAGTGTTTACCGGTGATAACATTGCTCACTTCTGGGTGGCTAGCTTAACCTGCTAGGCTAACTAAACGAAAACAACAACAACGCAATGGGAAGTGGAGGAAGTATAGAAGGTTTGTCTGTCAAGGTTACCGATACATAAGTGTGTATTTCCAGGGTCTAATAGCTAATCTTCGGCTACAGTGTAAACTGACCCGATGAATCATCATATATCACGGGAATAACGCAGCTATATAACACTATTTTTACCATTTCTGTTATTTGTGCTGGTCTGCTTCTCATTACAAGAATTATTTATTGTCATACTAAGATTTTCTTCTCGTTACCAAAACATAGGTGTCACACACACTGTCAAATGTTTTCGTATATAGTTTAATAGGAACATGTAGGTCTTGAGTGTATGTAGCTAAGCTTATTTATGTTTGAATATATTTGTTTACTCTTAACCTCTGATGGGCAACAATAGTTTCACATTAAAATGTGAACCGTAGAGTGTCTTATTCAGTTCAATTTTATTTAATGCATAGTATAGATAGATAGATAGATAGATAGATAGATAGATAGATAGATGGTGAGTCTGAGTATTAGAAGTTCAAAATTCATACAGAATATTCAATTTAACGTAGCACATTAAATGATAGTAAGTCACCATGTGTAGACTTTTTAGTTGCCTTAAAAATCATGTGCATCAGATTCATACTTTGTGCAATTGCAGGGTTAATTGCTGATTTTAGATGTAACTGCCATACTATTGTTATCGCATAAGTTTGAGAATTTCATATTCATTTTTATTTCTTACTTTGTTAGATCATGTCAGCAATCAAGGTTGCCCTGCAGCAGAGCCAGAAGAGGGGCAGGAGGAAAACCTCTGAAGCGATGTCTGCAGAGGTTTCGCCAGACTCCAAGTGTCCCATCTGTCTGGACATGTTCAACAACATTTCTTACCTGGACCTCTGCCTGCACAAGTTCTGTTTCCGGTGTATTCATGAGTGGTCCAAGAACAAAGCCGAGTGCCCTCTATGCAAACAGCCATTCAATTCAATCTATCACAGCATAAAGTCAGAGCAAGACTTCAAGAAGTATGACCTGCGGCCGGTAGAGAATGGCTCTTTTGGGACTTTTGAGGGAGTGCGGTTTAGATACCGCACGACTCTTACGGGAGTTCATCGACAAATGCAGAGGAGGACTTCTCCACCTCCAGACAATGGAGTAATGTTTGAAGCCACAACAAACGCTCCCCAACAGCCACAGGACCGTTACATCCGGCGTATGATGATGAGGTTGGCAGCCAAGAGAAGAGCTGCGAGCGAAGGGAGGGCAGTGAACAACGTCAGAGAGCAGGAAATGATCAACTTCAGGAGGGAGCTGTACCGACGGGGGGTGAAGGTGAGGAATGTCCGTGATGGTGGCCGCTCCCGAGACACTTCAGCTGACTTCTTCCGAAGAAATCCTGCCTGCCTACATAGACTGATCCCCTGGCTAAAAAGAGAACTGGTTGTGCTATACGGGGCCCACGGCTCTTTGGTCAACATAGTTCAGCACATCATCATGTCACGCATTACACGTTATGACATGGAGGATGGAGCTATTCAGGAAGAGCTCAGGCCATTCCTTCAGGGGCGCACAGAGCACTTTCTCCATGAGTTCATCAGCTTTGCAAGGTCTCCCTTCAACATGGAGGCCTATGACCAGCATGCTGTCTATGACTGCCCAGCCCCGTCCTCAAATGAAGACAGCAGCTCCAACTCGTCTGTAATAGCTATCTCAGAGGATGAGGAGGGCTCCATGGATGCCCCAGGAGACTCCACGTCTACTCTGAGCCATGCTGTTTGGGATGATGAGACACCTGGGCCATCCTATTCTACGACAGCAGAGCAGATCAGGGCAGAGTGCCTCTCCGTCCTCGACTCAGACTCAGACAGCAGTTTAGAGGAGGAGGCACAACCGTTTGGAGCTTGTCCACAGCAAATGAGTCCTCTTAACCAAACAGATGTGACTGATGGTGGAGTTAACAAAGAAGAGTGTTTGTCTTCTGACAGTGATGACTGTGTGATTGTGGGTTTTGTTAAGCCAACAGCAGAGAGGACTCCTGAGCTGGTTAAACTCTCCTCTGACTCTGATGAATCGGCCAATGAAGATACTAAAGAAGTGCCTCTTCTACCTCAGCACATCCGCTTCTCCAGTCTCAGTCCTGTAGCTTCACAGAGTAGTGATCCAAGTGGTGCTGGACGGTCAGAAAATGTAGAAAGGGACCACTATCAGCCGCGAAATTCGAAAGAAAGGTGTAGCTCTTCGACA
This sequence comes from Protonibea diacanthus, assembly GCA_028641955.1. NCBI lineage: Eukaryota > Metazoa > Chordata > Actinopteri > Sciaenidae > Protonibea > Protonibea diacanthus. The sequence goes on from CM053977.1 coordinate 6,496,253, forward strand.
TCCAGCAGACACAAAACGTCCAGTAAGTCAGACAGAATATTTGAGAGGCACTGGTCAAAGGATAGAGACCACAGGAGAAGGAGGAGGTCAAGAAGTGGAGAGCGCAGGTACTCTAGCAAAAGCCCAGTGGCCTTCCACAACAGTGGTGGCGCTCTATCCAGAGATAGAGGTTATTGTTACTCCAGTGGCAGAGACTTGTACTCAAAAGGTGACAATAACTATAAAAGGAGGGATGGTGATCACAGCTATCAGTCATTTAGGAATTACAGCCAAGAGAGAAACGACAACGGGATCCATTACACAGAGAGGCGGTCCTACTATTACAGTAGCCGTAAGTACTCAGATCACCGCTCTCGCTCCAGGAGCCGCAGCAGGGACTCACGGAGACGGGACAAGAGGCACTCTCGATCTAGGACTTATTCCAGCAGTCGCTCCCCCTCCGTGAAAAAGAGATCCCACCATGACAAGCCTGGCGGAAAGAGGAAATACAAAACGAGACATTTGGAGGAGCCGTCAGGAAACGCACTGCCAAACTCACATGCCGAAGGCGACTCCTCCACGCTGACAGCAAAACACAAGAAAAGGAGCAAAGAGAAGCATCGTAAAAAATCCAAAGAGAGGTCAAGAAAGACTAGCAGGAGCCTCAGTGTAGAGCTCGTCAACGAGGACAACTCCAAGGAGAGAAGCAAGCGTCACCACAAGAAAAAGAAGAAACACAAGAAGAAAAGCAAAAGGCACAAGAGCAGTGAACGCAGGGAGAAGGGCTCACCCGCTGTCATTACCATTGATAGTGACAGTGACTCTGTGGCTACTGACAATGTCACCCAGGCCAGCAGCACTAAGGACACCCCTATCGATAACGCCACAGATGACCCAGCAGAGCCCGCCCCTCCCTGCTCCGATGCGTAGTGATATGGAAGTTCAGATTTCTGCTGTGTGTGTGTGGTGGGAACTGATCGATCCACACTCAGCTGCTAACGCCTGCCAGCAGTATTTTAGATCAAAACAGTGCTCAATATGTTGAAGGCGATTACACCTTAGACACTGCAAGGGTTTTATAATGTGACTTTTTATTTGACACTGGTTTACATGACAGACACAGATATCTGTGTTGAACTGGAGAGTGGCGATCATTGGATAAATGGCCGTTCTTGACCATCAGGGTCTAGTAACTCACATAATACTATATTACGTGCAAAGTGCCACTGTGAATAAGGCAGAATGGACTAATACTGAGAATCACAAACGCATCTAAGTGTCAGTTATTATTCTGGAAATTCATTTTCTGTATTGGATGTATTTTATTTCTAAGGTGCTCTCAGGGATTACTGTTGATTTTTTTTTTTGTTATATTCTTGAGACAAAACAGTTTCTACCTGCTCATGGAGTAGTACTTATAATGGATTTCAGAATGAGCTCTTTTGTATTGGATTTTATTTAAAATAAATCATAATGAGCAACTCTGTGGTATTTTGTTAAAGTCATTCTTTTTTAAATTCATGTAGGATCAAACTTCATATTACTTCATCTGTCATCAACTTCATCTGTCTGTTGTTATGAGAAAACTTGGGAGTGCTGGGAAAAATTCATGTCATGAATGTCGTATTTTTTTTCTTGTATTGTCTATGTCAAAGCCACAGGGTGCCACCGTGGTTAGCACTGTCACCTCACAGCAAGAAGGTTCCCGCGCCCTTTTCGTGTGCATGTTCTCCACGTGTCTGCGTGGGTTCTCTCCGGGTACTCTGGCTTCCTCCCACAGTCCAAAGGCATGCACTTTAGATTCACCTACGAACTAATTAATTTCCCTGTGATGAGCGACTTCTCCTGCTTCTCCTGCTACATCAGCTGTGATGTGGCTGCAGCCCCATGTAACCCTAGTGTAGATGAGCGCTTACAGAACATGGATGGATGGATGTTAGGGCTACATTCAAACAGGAAATGTTTGCATGTTTAAGTCTCTTACTACAGATCACTTACAATATTCCTCTTCACATTTCAAAATTATGCTCTTGTGTTTTGATTTCTGCTTTCCAGAATCTATTTTTACATGGTTGAGACAGGTAATGGGGGCACTATACAGTCACAAAAGTGTTATGGTAAATAATGCTGTACTATTAATCTGAAAAATCAATCTGTTACAAAGTTCTAACTGAACCATGAGGTGATTAGTGTTGTAATCAACTGAATGGAAAGCAATGCAAGTAAAAGGGTAAATAAATAATTTACTGCCAGTAGTGAAATTAATAATTAACCGGAAGCTAGTAAATAGCTTCTATGCTCTTATTTTGAAGGCAGGAAGATTGCCGCTGATGACCGTCCGCGTGGTGATCGGATGTTGATGTCGGTTGGGTCTTTTTCAACTCAGATCTTCACTTTTACAGAAGAAAACAGAAGGCTGTCGTCATGGCTTCAACCGTGCCCATTAAGGTACTTATCTAAAACTTACCGGCACTTTTAAAGTCTTATTTACTGACCGCTGTGTGTTTGAACGCGGCGGCGCAGGAGGGGAAACAAACGAGGATAGCTTAGCTAGGTGTCGTAATGTAACGCCAGATGTGCAGCTCTGACAAACCTGGAAGTGCGGGAAAACCTCTGAGCTGTTAGCATCCTATTAGCAAACCTTTAGTTAGAGTGTGCAGTCTTTAAAGTGAACAGCCAGAGCTGAACAACAGGAGCTAACGTGTGCTTGCTAACTGCAGGGTCCTCGCTGAACGTTACGGTCAAAACGGTTACCGTTAAAACTGGGTACTGTTGAGTTGGCACGTGGCCGGGCTGAGTGCACCTTTGAAGCATGATAGTTAGTTTAACAGGTGGAAGTGGACGTAAAGCCAGGTAGCAACACAATGATGAAAACTTGACACAGTAATATATTCAGCAATATCTTATATTGCAAATATACAGATAAACAAATAACAAATAATTTGTAATTTACAGATTTTATAGCCTGAGGGGGGAAGTTTTAACAGTCTGTGACCAGGGTGTGACGGTCTGCAGAGATGTTACCTGCCCGTTTCCTGACTCTGGACAGGTACAGGTCCTGCTTGTTCTGGAACAAGCCAACAAACCACACTCTGCTTTGACAGAGTAAAAGATATAGAAATAAATTTCAAATTTAAATTTAAAAGTGTTTGACTGCGTCTCCAGTTACTGTGGCTTCCTCCCACTGTCCAAAGACATGCACTTAACAGGTTAATCTGTGACTTTAAATGGGCTGTAGTTGTGGCTGTTTGTCTCTGTGTGCCTTGTGATGAGCTGGCAACCTGTCCTGACCTCTTGCCCAAAGTCAGCTGCGATTGGCTCCAGCCCCACCGTGACCCCGATGAGGATAATTAGTTACAGATAATGGATGGATGGAAAACAAACACAGTATTTGTCTTCAGTCGAATGAACCCACTTCAGACTCACTGGTAACTCTGGACGGCTGAAGACAGACAGACAAGAAAGGCAAGGAGAGAGAGGGAGAGAGGGAGAGAGACAGGCAGCAAAGGACCACAGGGTGGTGTCTGAACTGGGTCACTGCAGGAAGGACTCAGCCTTTCATATGTGGCGAGACCACAGACACCAGGGCGTCCCTGTTTATTGATAATATCTTTTTCTTATCCACCTTGTATATCGTGAGCCACTGTAACACTGGGAAACAACTGGGCGTGAGGTCAATAAAGTCTGTGTTATCTTATCTTAAAGTAGATATGCTTACTTTAAGTAGTGTTGTTAAAGTAAATATGTACAAACACAAACAACTTCCTAGAGGGAAATTACAGCATCAGGTCTGGCCTTGGGAGTTGTAGAGACTGGTAGTTTCAAACCCCGCTTTTAAATTTTTATCCATGCCCTAATCACTTAAACTGTATGTGAAACACATAGTGAAAAGTTCAGACTCACACCTAATTGTCTGTTGATGACTTTCCCACATTCTGTGTTTTAGATCGGAATAATTGGTGGTTCAGGCCTCGATGATCCCGATATCCTGGAGGGAAGGACTGAGCGCTATGTTGACACACCGTATGGAAAGGTTAGTTGTCTTTTGTGATTCAAAGATGTTTCTTTGGCATTGTGGCCGTTTTTGTGTATGAATAATGATTTCTGTTTTTATTGTAGTGTTTCTATGTAAAAAAAAACAAAAAACATTCTGCTCTTCTTTATCAGCCATCTGATGCTCTGATACTGGGGAAGATAAAAAACGTGGAGTGTGTGCTCCTTGCGAGGTAAGAGGGGTGAAAATATCTTTTCTATTAGCACCATCTAGTGGAACAGCATCGCACCTGTCACACATATGTACCGGGCAATACTCACTCAGTCTAATGTTTCTGACATTGACCTGAAAATCAACATAAAAAATATCTTAATAGCCTTTTCTCATCCTCAGGCATGGGAGACAACACACTATAATGCCGTCCAATGTGAACTACCAGGCCAACATCTGGGCGCTGAGAGAAGAGGGCTGCACACATCTGCTCGTTACCACAGCATGCGGCTCACTCCGGGAGGAGATTCAGCCAGGAGACATCGTCATCATTGATCAGTTCATTGACAGGTGAGCAGGATGTGACCGCATACTCTCGAATCATTTAAGTTGAATCAATATATGTGTTAAAGTAATTGTCTTTTATTTTCAAAATGTAAAAATATGTTTATCTATGAAGTACAGTTCTGTGCAGCTTGGCAAAAAGCTTGTTATCACAGTGAAGGGAAGCGATTGTATAAAGCGGTACAAAATTATATTCGACATCAGGTCGTTGCAAGGCTTTTCTTTGCTGGTACGTGCGAAAAGAATACCGGCTGTGAGCTTGATACACAAACATGATTGGAGAGCTAGTTTGCATGACCTGATCCCAATATCAGTCCCAGTCCTCTTGTTTGTTCCCTGTAAGCAAATGAACCCGCCATCACTGCCGGTACAGCCGTGCCTTTCAGAAAAGTTTGTTTGGACTGAGAACAAATGTGGAGAAATGGATTTGCCACACACATAGCAATGGTAACAAAAAACAGAAACAGAAACTCTGAATGTGTAAATGAGCTTTTCACCATTTTAAGACTGAAGTCTGATCTAACTTCTGTTCATGTACACAGCAGAAGACCCTTAAGTCAAGTCATTCTTATACACAGCTATTAAAATACTTTACACAACATTCTTGGCAGTCCAAATCTGGCAAGTGTGTAACCGTGAAATGTTGTATCATTTAAAAGGGTGTACTTGAAAACAGGGTTTTGTATCTATGGTGTGGTTTTGTGAAATTGTACATTCATGGGTTTATTTTGTACATTTTGTGCTGCAAACACTGGCTGAACATTTCAGTGTCTGCCTGCAAACCTTTTGGCCTGAAGGCCTGTATTCACAATGTGTGACTCTTGCACTGCAGCGTTTGTGCAAGCACACTGACATGTTTACTACTTGCTGCAGTTGTGTACACCAAGCGGTGGGTGGTTTTGTTGAAGCTGTAGCATCAGTCGGTAAAACCCTCTAAACGTATTACGGGACATAATTACGATTATTCTGGGAAGTGAAGTTCTTTTCTTCTTCTTCCTTCTTCCACTGCTCAGTATACTGAACTGCAACATGTGAACATGCTACATGAGTTTGCTGGCAGACAGAAATGTTGCTTTCTTTTCTGTTTTCTAATGTTTTATGAATGAGATCTTCTAAGACCGGCTTCATAGTTTGACCTTCTGTCAAAGGCTTTTGTCGGTTGTTATCCTGTTGCGATTACACCGGAGGTCCGCTGCGCAGCAATTCAGACGGCTCTCTTCCCACACGTCTCACTCACAGGATTCATGTTACTGTGTGACAAGAGTGTCCAAACTGCCGAGTGAGAAAGAGCTTGACTCACTGCGTTTGTCAAATCCGATATTTGTTTACTATCATGTCCAGTGAGAAGAATTATTAACCTCTCCCTGGTGTTTTATCGAGCACTCGAGCGTTGGAGTTTGGCGAGTGAGAATTAGAAACGCTGTCACTGTGATACGGACGCAGTAGTAATATGATGATTGATCGTCTGGAGGATGAACTTTGTTACGGAGATATTTTTGTAAACATCCAGGGCTCCTTCCTGTCTCATGTTTCATTCAGGGTGTCATTTTTTTTTTCAGTTCTCATTCATTCAATTTACCGAGCTAAACACCCGCTGTCGTCTTTTAGTGGCTGTCACAGAGAGCTCTTGTTCACATATAGACGTTCTTTCCATTCGTCATTTTGGAGTTAATTTTTAATAAATCTTGACATTGATTGACTTTGTCATGGTTTCGATGCAGAGAGAGTTGATCACAAATTAACCAGTTTAACGGATTCCTGTGTTTTATTCACATCTGTAATTTTTTGAGAATAATCTCATAATTCTGGCTTTAGAAATCCACACTCATACGTCCTTAAATCTGAGAATTTCTTTCTAATTCACTGACATGGGAAAGCTCACTTTCTCAGCACCGTCTGACCTCCAGGCATCTGTGTGCATACTTCATGTGTAGTGGGAGTGTTGCGCTCTCTCAGCCGACCGCACAAAGTCGCTGTTAAAATAGGATGACTTATTTGTTACCATAGAGTTGCAGTGTTTCCCCGAGGTCGACTGCTTTGGGGTGGGGCAGCAGACCTTTTGGCATCCTCGCCACCGCCACCAGATTGCAGCATGGTAAGACGGCCGGGTGGCACACAGCTGTTTGAACTGCCCTTCCCACAGTCGTGTCAGCGCGTATACGCCTGCGTCATGTTGCCTGTGGCTTTCCATGCCAGTGTCAGTGAAGCAAATGAATGGCTTAAATTCCAGCATCAAGTTCAGGCAACGTCTATTTATTAAAAATGAGGAAGCTGCTTGTTGGGACTTGTTCAGACTAGTCCGGCAGCATGTGACAGCGTGTTTTCTGAATGTTTTCATTTTTTTGACGCCACGGTTGTTGTCACCTCTGCATACTTGTTCTCTACGAGTCAGTGCTGCGGGGTTTGTCGAGTTTGAAACATGACTGTCTCACTTCTTTGTTTTCATTTTCACTTTGCTCCGTGCTGTAGTTAATCGTGACATTTGACACAAGTGCCGAATTTCCTCAAACTGACCTCAATAGCAGTTCAGCAACATTGACATTGAGGTGATTTGTTTTTCACGTCACCATCTATATTTAAACTTAAACTTAAACTTTAAATGGATAAACGTGGATCACCTAAAGTCGCTCTGGGCCGGTTGCTTCATTTTATACACTTTTATACACTTTTTATACACATTTTTATACACTCTCATTTTGAGACCAAGCTCTGTATCTGCTTTAATTACTGAGGTCATTTTACAGCATGCACAGGAACACTTTACCCGAGGATTTGATAAAAAAAGAAACCAGAACAAAACCACTGATTTAATTCAATTCAAGTCTATTTGTGCTGAACGCAACCACTGTGAACCAAAAATAAAGCCGGTTTAATCAGGAAATAAAAAGTGATTTCCTGATTAAACCGGCTTTATTTTACACCGTGAATTGTGAGCCGGACACAGATTTAGAAGCCGGCTCATGAATTACACAAAGCCCGAACACAACAGGTCAAGTATCAGAGTTTCGTCCGTGAATCCACCTGGACACGCCTCAGTCCCAGAGACATTTCAAGTGAAATGAAAAGGCGGATGTTTTCACTAAATACAAACGGCAACATGGACAGGATGCTAAATGTTGTCTGGTGTTTTGTTTTCTGTTACAAGAGGCTCACCTGAGACAAGACATTGTTTTGGTGTTATAATAAGGAAAAAGTCGCTCTTATTGTTATTTAATCCTGCTGCTGTTTCTGTAAAAGAAAGATAAAAATATGTACCGGAAAGTTGTGAAGATGGTTGATTATTTGAGTAAAACGTGAGATAAGCTGTGTAAATCTAATTTTTAGGAATCATTTATATAATTAAATGTATATCGGCTCCCGCAGTCTATACATTTAGACACTGTGAGAGCTGTTCTGTGTAACAATGATTGTGAAATGACCTCGCTAATGAAATTCCAGGCCGAGATAACTTGATTTTTATAACATAAACAGGTATTGTGCTTCTCTCCGCGTCTCCGCCGCACACTGCTGCTGTAGCTTTCTCTGCAGGGTGGAGCTGCAGCTGGCTCAAACTATTTCAGCATTGACTGCAGTGTTCCACTACCAGGGTTATGAGTAAGAGATAGGGTTGGGCATCAACTTAAAAGATTATTGTCAGTGGAGACGTTCATATTTTGGATGTTTGAGATAATTGTGTTATGACTTGGTGATGCCTGGGAAAATGTGAGAAAACCAAAAAATGCCATGAATCGGCAAAGTGAGAAATGTTTTTGGCTGCACTTTGTTTGAACAGTCCGCCCACAGTTTACAGAGAATTTGTAACATTTCAGCCGTTTCGCTTTGTCTTTTTAGATGTGTGACAGATTATTCGGTAAAAATAACACGCACCACTCCCACAGGCCGACAACCGTGGTATGAGAATGTTCTTTTATACTTCCACGATGGTGGAGTGCCAATAAATGTTTGTTAATGTCAGTAAGCCGACCTGCTCTGCATCAATACAAAAGCTCATGGACAGAGATGTGTACAGGCTGGCTTAAAACAGGAGACCTGACAGAAAGGAGCAATAAATTCTGAGCGAGTACACCCTTGATTTGAATTTAAAATATGTTCATTTAATTTTTTTTTAATAATTAAAAATATAAAGTTGTCTTTTAGTTGTTTTATAGTTAGATTTGGATTAGGAAACAAAATGGCGTCAGTAAGTGATGCTGCATTATAAGACTATCTCAGGCCATCTGGGACAGAGGCTGCTCCTCTGCCCAGCCACAGCTCAGCACAGCACAGCACAGGATCTTTCCATGCTCTGCCTTTACAGGCCACTGCCGAGAAACCTCGTTACATAACCTTTTTATATACTTTTGATAGAACCAAACATGCTCTTTAGGAATTAGCATTTACCAGCCGAGCTGAGCGGGTGCACAGGGACACAAAATGCTCTCAGGTCGCCGGGCTAATTGAGTCCGTCTTATGGTCTCCAGACTGGTCTCCGTGCAGAGCTGAAGGAAGGCAGGCTGGCGCTGTGCCTGGTGGAACACCACTGACTCAGCAAAGCTGAATTAGACAACCATTGTTTGCGTGGTGCAAGAACCCAGGCTGCTGCTGCTGGGCCTGGGTTAATGCTTTCATAGCCGTGAAAGGACTATTCATAACGTGTTAAGTAGTTTTTAATGATGGAAACAATTCAACCACTCATAAACTTGTAGTTTATGGCTGAAACTGTGGCTGCTCCAGAATATTTCAAACTGTTGTTCAGATTATTATTGTGACAGAAGTCATTTTAACGTTGCCGCTTGGTTCATATTCTTTTTTTCTTAAATCTGACGCTGTGTATTATTTATCTGTACAGCAGCATGAGTTTGAGATTCATGACACGTCTGTAATCTTGCCTTGATGATAACTTTCGGTACTTCCTGTTTGCTCATATTCGCCAGGACCACCAAGAGAGCTCAGACGCTGTACGACGGGCAGCCCACCAGCCCTCCAGGAGTGTGTCACATCCCCATGTCTGAGCCGTTCTGCAACAGAACCAGAGAGGTGAGTTCTCAGGTCCCTGGACGTACATCCCATTTCATCCAGGTCACTTCCCGAACGTTCTTTTAGTTTTTACAAAATCTAAAATGAAACTTTTTTTTGTTTGTTTTTCATTCTGATTTTGTATGACCACAAATTTTATTTTATTAGGTTTATTACTCTACTTAATACTCTAGTAATATAACTTACTAACAGTGATTTATTCCTTTAACACTAGACTTAGAGAACAAGATGAATATCTGTTAAAACCATGTCACCAGTTCCCACCTCCTCCCCCGTTGGCTAAATGGAGGCGGTCACTAACTGTCCGGCCTGGTGCAGGTCTTGATCGAGGTGGCGCGGACCCTGGGGGTCAAGTGTCACGTGCGGGGGACTATGCTGAGCATCGAGGGGCCCCGCTTCTCCTCGCGGGCAGAGAGCCTGATGTTCCGCCAGTGGGGCGCCGACGTCATCAACATGACCACCGTGCCAGAGGTCGTCCTCGCCAAGGAGGCCGGCCTTTGCTATGCCAGCATCGCTATGGCAACAGACTACGACTGTTGGAAGGAACACGAGGAGGCGGTGAGCGGCGGGCTGGAGGGTCCTAACAGCCATTTTTATTACTTTGATGTCTCCTCTGTCTTTGTTTGTGCCGTGGGTGAGTCAGTGTGGACAAACGGCGATGCACGGTCGCTGCGCTTTGACTTCCTTCCTATTCTGTTTGTTTGTCTGTCCAGCCAGCAATAACAACTTCTGCTATATGTTACTGGCTTTTAGTTGTCTTAACAACTTTGGTATTGTATCAGAAAGGTTGTCTAACAGCCAGGTAAAAGGGTGAAACTTGGTACAAACTATTGTTTTTGTCTTAGGTGGGCCTGTTTTTAGGTAGCTAGGACTCCTGTCTGCTTCTTCAAACTGGGGCCATGCCAGCTGCTGTCCACTGTAGGTAAAAAGTACTACTAACCCAAACTATCCCTTTAACTTCATATAGTTATGTACTCCATATGACCAAAGGGTTTATGACTCATAACCGTTGGCTCAGCAAAGTTATTTCTTGAGATAAAATGTGCAGGTGTGGACCACAATAAAACAAAATTATCTCACGTTGATTACAGCGTCACACCAGGGTTATAAATTCTCATTTATACTCAGTTATATCATCTGCAAACAAACAGGCAAATATAATCAGTCTGGTAATTTAATGTATTTTTGAATTGTGCGTACATGCATACAATAAACACTGACTTGTTTTTCTCCTCGTTTTCTTCGCTGCGCTCGTAACAATAGGGCCTTGTTTACAGTAAACCGCGCTGATCGTGTAGCAGGAAACATGACGTTTGCGTGTGTGAGGTCCTCACACAGGAGTTAGTTTATCAGTTTAAGGTGGTTGATTTTGGTTTGCCACATAAAGAAACAAACAGCATATTTTATTTGTGTCCGTGATAACCGGAAATTAACTTTTTTCTGTCCTATGTGTAATTTTCTGCAGTCTTGTATGAAGTTTTACTTCTCTTCCTTTGTCTTTGAGCTGTTTTGTATTAATGTTAAATTGTACCATGGAACAAAAAACAAGATAAAACGATAGTTTCAAATAACTTCATTTGAATTTAGAGTTAGTACATCATTAAATCATGACATATTAAAAGAGAAGAATGTTTCAAGCTGAGATATTCTTTGCATCGTGTGGTGTAAACACAGAGTTTTGCCATCTGTGCTTTGCAAGCAGGCTGGAGTATTTGTGGCTTCCTATGGCTTCCGAGTGACCTTCTCTCTTTCTCAGACGCTGTGGATAACGCAGTTGATATACTGCATGTGGGCGAGTTTCGGCTTATTTGTCACCGATCCAACCCAACTCACAACTCCACTTCCGAGTTCCTGCAGCTGACCTCTTCCCCCTCCTGTTGCAGAGCGCTTGCCACATCCTTCCGCGCCCCCTCCATTCCCTCCCAGCCTCATACTACCTCCTGGCCTCCCCCCCTCTTTATCAACCGCCCCTCCCTTCTCACTCCGTTTGCCTGCCAGCCTCCGGTGGAAGCCCTGCCAGAGGAGGTTGAGTCACACTTGAGTCATCAGCTTCACTGTCTTCATCCTGGCAAACACCACAAAAACATGAAGCCAGTCATTGAGTGTGACATGAAAACAAAGCACTGAAGGGAGGGGTTAATGGAGGTTACAGGAGGTAAACACGAGCACAGGACGGAAACAATGCTGTAACTTATTGTACTATACACGCTACATCTGGCTGAGTACTATTGATATCATCACATCATTTCATGCAGATATAATTACATATTTCATCTTGAACATGTAGCCGACGCTTCAGTTTTACAGCAGATGAATAAGCAGGCTCATTAGGCAGATACTTCTGGTTGTATTTCACCTCTCTCCGTAGCGATGTTGGTTGTGGATACTGCGATTATTGACAGTGAAATGGCTCAAGACGGAGCGCATCGCTAACCACATAATGAGTCACTGGAGTGCAGGGCACAGCTGGCAGCTTGAAAAACAATATGCTGATCTTCACGTCTGCACTGATGTGAATTGTTTCTTACGCCGAAGGCTGTTTCTGCGGCCTGAGATCCTGTTGCGACAGCGATTTGGATAAACTCGATATGAAACTAACTTTCACTTCCACCAGCTCACTTGGCTGCCCAGGAGGTGGAACTCTCCTTGACATCTGTGCACTTACTGTATAATGTGTTCTTTCTGTGGAAGGAAATATAAAGTAGGCCCAGACGATGAATCAGTATCATTGTTTATCGACTTTCAGTGCATCATGTCTGTGTTTTTGTTGTACAGTGTGTGTGTGTGTGTGTGTGTGTGTGTGTGTGTGTGTGTGTGTGTGTGTGTGTGTGTGTGTGTGAGTGAGTATTGTAACAGTGGATACAGTTCGAATTAATACAGTTCATTTTGTTTGTTTACATAAACTTGCTTCACGACTGGAGGTTTTTATCCTTTTCATGTGATCTTTATATAAAACAATTGCGAAAAAAACTATGTTGAACATGGCAAATGTATAAAAACGTCTGATGTCCTAATCACAACAGCAGCTCTGATATCACATGATGCATTGCTGATAACGTACAGAGTCGTCCACAGTGCACGGCATTCATTTTATCATCAGTAAGGATACATGTGAAAGTACACTTTTTGCAACACAAAGGAACAGTTGTGGGAAGTGAAATTTGTATCTAATCAGATGGCGGACGTTTTTCTTTCCTTGCTCTAGGTCTGCGTCGACAACGTCCTGAAGACGATGAAGGAAAACGCCAACAAAGCCAGCAGTATCCTGCTAACTGCAATACCCCAGATTAGTCAGATGGATTGGACTCAGACAATGAAGACCTTGAAAGTAAGTTGTGTACTATGATGATGATTCATTTCCATGCACTAAGTCTTCAGAGAAGTTGTGAAAGAGGGTCTGTTTACCTTTTGAGCTCACTATCTCGACCCGAGATCTGAATAATAATGTCTTCCGCCTCACCGAGCCGCTCACTTCAAAAGACTAATGGAACCATCTGGAGCGTGACTGCTCTGAAAACACGACCTGTTTATGAAGGCGATTATTACCACGATGCCCAAGTGCCCTAAGTGAGCTGATGACAGTTGTTACCTCCTATGAAACTGACTCAGACACCATCAGTGTGCCGTGTGGCACCTTTTATAGTGTGATTAAAACGTAAAAGTCAGCTGGTTCAACTCCGGACATGACACATCAGTCTTAACTCAATATATGTGGTAATAAAGATATTAAATCAACAGTGCACATGTCTAATAAACGTATTATATTAACTGCACAGGAATACATGAATAACACACTGAGTACATCCTTTGCACCCATTCACTGTAAAAAAAATAAAATAAAAATAACGGTGAGAAACTGCCAAAACATTATGATAAAAGACCGTAAAATATGCCATGAAATGACTGTTTTACTGTGTGCAGTATGTATGTGTGTATCTCATTTAGTATTTAAAGGAATTTATACAGTGGTATGTAGTATGTTATATTAGAGACTGTTAATTTACAGTAAGACTAACATTTCATGGCAGTATTTCATGTTAATTGTATGGTAAAACGACGTTTCTTTTAATAGAAAAAATTTATACCGTAATATATCGAATAAAACGCCAACTTTAACCATAAAATCAACAGTAGTTTTACAGTAAAAGTCTGACAAGCATAGCTGCCAGTTTTTTAGTGTTAAAAACAACAGTTACACATTTTAAGGGAATTTGTACAGAATAAAGTATTTTATATTATGTAAAATATGGAATAAAACACCAGCCTTAACCTGTACTAACATCCTGTTACTGTCTAGCAGAAAAATGTATACTGATTTTTTTTTTTTTTTTTTTTTATGGTAAAAGTTTGGCAAGCCAGTTTTTCTTTTTTGTGTTTTTTTATGTAATTACTTAGGTAAGTATTTAAATTTCTATTCTTTGTTTATTGAAAAAACTTGATATTTAATTTATCTTATTTGAATTTGGGTACTGACATATTTTTAATAGAAACGTGGTTTGTTTTTATTTATAGCCCAATCTGTTTTAACTTTCTGAGTGAATGACCTTGCCTTATATTTGAAACAAACACTAGACAACTTTCATATGGTCTTAATGTACTTACTGTCTTTATGTCTGACATACAATACATGGAAATGAGGCTGTTTTTTTTCTTTCTTTCTGTTACAGTCAATGGCACAGTGTTCAGTAATGTTACCGAAACACTGAGAAAACAATGAATGTAGAAAACGGATAGAGCTCCCAGACACCCGCGCCGACACGGACAACAGACTCAACTCTGCGTGTGGATTTGTCATCAGTGAATCACAAGAAAGTGCCTCACATAAATAATGCATGTGCTCTGTCTTCAGCTGGAGTTTCGTTTTGTTCAAAGCACACATGTAACCTGCCCTCTCTTTCCTCCTCACACTTACTCACAGGTCACGGCTTCTTTTTTCCGGATCACTGACCAGTATTGTCATTCCAGCAGCAGTTTTCAGTCAGACTAATGTTTACAAACTACGAAAGATTTGAGATCTTGATAATTGTGGATTTATACGTTTTGTGATCTGATCCAAATTATATATTTGTTGCCTGTGAACCAGTAGTGTCTTTGTTTCTGTTAAAAGTTAAAATGCTTTGCACATGAACACTTTGTTACTATTACAACTCATTTAAGTATAAATTTGATGTTTTGTCAGATGGAATGAAGTAATGCCTCTTCGATGTCTGAATCCACTTCAGCAAAATGTATTAAGTATCAAAAATGAACAATGGCAATGTTTCTATCTTTGCTTATTGAGCCTTTACATTTTATGGAATTTTTTTGATTTTTATTTACTCTTCATCATGATTTTATATCTTACAAACCCCCACAGTATTTAGTCTTCAAATGTATACACTCACCTGACTGACAGTACTTGGACTCCTTTTAAGAAACCTGTACGGACTGCACACCTGAAACGTTTGATGTACCGTTGATAATATTGATCACTGAATGAAAGTTCAACATTTTCGTAGCATTGCTGGGCCTTCTGTTACCAATCATGCTTGCTGCACTTCCACATCACACTGTGCAGTATCTAAAAATATTTGCATTTCCTCTTTGTGTTGCCTTGCTCAACAGTATGTGCCCATTTTGAAGCACAAATCCACCCGATTAAAAACCACGGAAATGCGAGCTCATCCTTTTTAAAGTTGTTAGTAAAACATTAAAATCTTGAAGCAACTCGACTCACTGATTAATCTGTAACTTATCTGCAGCTGCAACGTAGATGCAAAGGCTTGATTTGTCTCACGCTTGCACAAAGTGACACGTCAGTCTGTTAAAAGAGCTAGTCTGCTATAATGAATTACAGGGAAAGGTTTGAGTGTAAAGCAAAAGTGTGTTTATATCTCTGAATTGAGTGTTCGGATTAGAGTTTGTGGTCTTGAAGCAGGTTTTGTGAATGATTTCATTGAACAGGTTAAAAGTTTAAAAAAAAAAAAAAAACAGCCTGCTGTTTTTTGACATGAACAGAATTTATTGTCGAGACAAAAACGTCCATAAGACACAAAACACCGGTGGTGCTCAGCCTCTTTGTGGTTATGGGGACTTTCTGTGTGTTGGTTTCATAAAGCCGTAAAAACCTCTCTGCTTAAGCTAAAAAACAGGCTGACGTAGATGCATAACCTGTTTCATGAAGTGTGTTACTATATTCGTATGATTTTTTTTCTCTCTCTTTCTCCTGTATGAAGAAATGAGTTTTATGGTATCAACTCCTACCTATTCAGTGTACAACTATAACCTGATGTCTTTTATATAGGCATCAGTTTTTAAACTTATTATCCTCTTAAATATAACCTATAATATTTGAACTGTGTAAGCATGTTTTAGTCCCATCACCTCAGATGTTTCACAGAAAATAAACACATAAATGACCACATCAGTCTTGATCTTGTTGACGTTTTTAACTGTGAAGTCACCTGAGGCCAGGTTGTGATCTGTTCAGCATACAGTGTAAGGGAAATACATTTGATCAATGTCAGTGTTCATATAAATTGTTCAAATGTCCACCATGGGGTGTTATTTTGCTCTTTTTGGTTCTTGGAGCAATGTAAAAATTCCCAACATGATTAAAAGTCAGAATGATCATCGCTTCATTCTTTTTTTATTATTATTATTGGTACCTGTCATCCATCCATCCATCCATCCCTCCATCCATGAAGGCATTATGTGAAGCACACGGATATCTCCTTTACTTCTCACCTTTAAAACACTTAAATTAAATCATACATCGTAATAAATTGCATAATCTGATTTGTACGAACAGGAAATGGGACTCTGAGTCTCTGCAGGACAACAAAGATAATGCTTAAAGTTATACACCAATGTTCAAATGTGCAAAATATTTTTGAATGGCTTTTTATGTTATTTGGTTAAATGTTTCACATGGGGAAAGATTTTCAAAATAAGGGACGAAAAAAAAAAAAAAACAGCGATGGTCCTATTTTAAAAATATAATATATTGCACACAAACTATAGTACAACTGTACATTTATTCATAAGTGGTTTGTCGGAATATTTCAATAATGCAACGGAAGTTATAATCGCAACCCGGTACAGCCTCGCTCCGGATTACAGTAACATGTTGCACTCATGTTATTAGTCATAATAAAGACCATGCGTCTATACACAACCCTGATTTCGTTAAAAATAAAATGATGCCTACTGAGCAAAAAAACAGACAAATAAATAAAAATGCATTTTACAGCATAAACAGTCTTAAGTGCATGTTTTAGGCTGCGGGCCTCGCATGCAGGCCCCGCTTCTTCTCGGAGTCCCGACTCATCATCCGTTCATAACCAGCAGCAGGAAACAGCGTTTTTTTTTTTTGTTTTTTTTCTTTTTACAGAGACTCCAGAAATGCGACCACCTCCGTGTGCCCGTTGTCTCTGGCCAAATCAACAGGCCGACAGTTTGATTTGTCCCTGGCCTGCGGGTCAGCCATGTGTTCCACCAGGAGCTGCACAGTCTCCAGAAAGCCCGTCCTGGCCGCGTCGTGCAGCGGTGTGGACCCGGTGCTGCGGTCCGCCACGTTAGGATCCGCTCCGTGCTTCAGTAACAGCTGAGCCACCGGCCAGCTCCCCATCATCATCACCTTTTGTGAAATATAACCAGTCAGTTAGGATCTAATTTAATTTCATTACGCCTATAAAAACATAAAAGAATCAATCATTTATAGTGAGTTATTAATAACTAACTATATATAAGAGATTTAAAGGCGCAGAGTTTGGCTGGTTTGACCTGCAATTTAATCCGATTAAACTCACCTAATTATTGCTATATTTTCATCTATATTTTATCTGGCAAATCATAATAAAAAGACCTGAAAACACCTGAACTGATACTCGAATAACAGCCACAGAAAAGAGATTATATGAACCGGGGATGCTGTCCCACATGAGCAGATATTTTTGAGAATAAATATGGAGAATACGACCCACTGGAAACATTATTATTCCACATTTAACACAGCCAAACAATGCAATGCCTAAATGAAATCCGTCCTTTACAAATCTACTTTCGTTTTCTTTAAATTATATTCCTTTAAACTGACTTCAGGGGGAATAAAGAGTTACGGAGAGCTAAGGTCGCAAGTTACAATGCAAAGTCTGCATTTTGAGATGCGTCAGCCTCTTCAATAAAACAGGATAATTAAAATATAAAACAATAATTCTAGTTAAAGATTATGCCCCGAAGGCAGTGCTGTGTGTGAGTGGGAGCTGTTATGATGTTAATTCAGCTCATTTATTGCTGTAATAGCTTTATGTGCAGATAAAGGGCAGCACGGACGAAGACTTATGATTACGGGTGATGATGAGTGAGTTATAATAGGTTTGTTCTCTACTTTCAACGCAAGGGAAAGCTCATTTTCACCTGTATAGGACTCTATTTAAATGTGCGTGTTTAAAAACAATGCATTAATCATTTAATATGTCTGTTATGAGTCGATCAGAAGATTAAAGTCTGCATACAAACGTACAGTTTCGTTTTATTTCGCTTGGTGATAAATTATATGACTTTATCTGGAAAGGAAAGCTGCATATTGTTTTATTAAAATAAGTTTAATCCCTGCTTGATCCACAAAGGCTCACGGGATTTGCGCGTTATCTTTGAGTATAGCTAAATAAAATATATAAACGTGTCTCCCCTTCGGGCAATAATGGTTGTCATTTGAAGAGTTTAATGGTGTTTATCCGGTTAATGAAACATTTTTAAGTGCGTAGATTGTCTTTTTTTGTCGGCTCATCCGCTGACACTGACCTGCAGAGCGGTTCGTCCAAAACAGTTGACGCCGTTAACTTCAGCTCCGGCCTGCAGGAGATCCTCCACATCTTCCCTGCTCCCCTTCGCCGCGGCCGTCGTCAGATCATCCTCGAGAGTCATCGTCAGGTCCGCGAACGTGCAGCAGCGGCGGCCGGGCTCTCAGGTTTGACAGGTAGCCCTGATGGATGCCTATATGAGGAACACGAACAGCTCCAAGAAAATAAAATGAAAATAAATAAATAAAAAAAGAAATAACACGCTGCGGAGCGCGTGTCGAATGATCACGGCTTAGTGTTGGTGCGTGACGGTCAAAGATCGGTGCGGTTGCCCGGTCCAGAGGCTGTCTGGGGTCGGATAAGTGAAGCTCTCATCGCCTGTCCGGAGCTCTCGGTCGGAGTGTGTCTGGGCTTGTTTTGAATGAGTGACGTCATGTTGCTGCAGTGGCGCGATTGTGCGCATGCGCACCACACATGGGTTTTGACAGCACAGTGTGGAGTCTGAATCTCTAACTGTGGGAGGATGGAAACTCTTCTTTGACGACGGATACTGCAGATCATTTCTGATTTTTCAAGTGGACATGAAACACCAGATGCTGTTCACATAATTCACACGGTGGATCCCCACTCTGTGCGCCCTCTAAGGTTTAACACCTGTCAGTGAGACATTTTTCAAACAAGTGTAGCTCCATCTTGTCATAGCATAACGTGTGAGTCATGAGGTTCGTTAGCTTGGAGGTCCTATAAGATAATGTTAGCTACTGACTTGTGGAAGCTGTCAATCACTGATTTAATGGAAAAAAGTAACGCTTTTGTATTGTATTTGGATGCAGCAATGAATTTCAAAAACTCAGTAAAGATCATGTTTTTTTCATGTTTTATGTGTTTCACTTTTTTGCCTAAAAACATTTAATAGAAGTTGGTATTTTTGTGATTTATAGCCCTCAGTTTCAGAATGCAATACTACTGTAATAGATAGAGAGATAGATAGAAAGAAAGAAAGAAAGAGAGAAATATACATCAACTCTGTACAGTCACTTTGTGCAAAAATGTGCATTGTAGAATCTTAGTGAATGAGTTAGTGTTTTAAGTGTGTTAATCTCCATATTCAAAAATAAACTGTCACAGAACCACAGAGTCTCCTCTCCCTGCCAAATGTCATGTCTGTAGGCAGGAATGGCTTCCTGTTGCTTTTCACGGTGGGATTTAAGAAGTCTTAATGTTCTCTGCTGTTTCATCAGAAGATCCTGAAGTTATCCACTTTACACGAGTCAGATAACAGCGTGTAATCCTCTTCCCAGGTGTTTCAGCGCTGGAATGTTGCATGAAATAATGAAAGTCTTGAAACTAGACTTTGGAACCAAACCAAAAGTAAAAAGAGAAAAAAAAGGGCTGTATGAGGTACTTATTCATAAACAGTGCATGGACATGAAACACCAGATGTGCCAGATGAGTTCCTGTTGTTTTTTACAGTGTAATTTCAGGAGTCTCCGACTGAACACCCTTTGCTGTTTTGTCAGGAGGTTACCTGCTTACCTAGCTCCAGTTCTTTTTTATTTTTTATTAATTAATGTTATCTTCTTCTTCTTTTATCTAATCTTAATTTTAAAATTAACAAAAAGACATAAACGAAAATTTGAATTCAGTTTCATGGAAACTGCCATGAGCTGATATAGATCACACGTGATATGATCAAAAGTAGCGACATCTGCTACTCAGTGGACCTTGGGGTGAGCTTGTTTTGTCAGCTGTAATTGATTTGTCTGTAAAGTCAATGGAGTGTGACAGCTAACTGTAAGGGGATCAGTAGGCCTATTAATTATTTACCTTTCATTGCAAAATGACAAGATAATATGACAACAGACATGATACCGTGAGGGCAAAAGGGCTGAAGACCCCAAACAAGAGGGGTGTCCCTAAATGGGGTGTCCCTTTTTGTCTGCCATGGATGGATTAATATACTGGGGAGGGGGGTCCAGGACAAGATTGAGCTGCTGGGTTCATTCTTTCTGGTCATTCAGCACCATAAAGAGCACTGTATACAAATAAAAACAAATAAATTGTGATAGCTTACATTTACGGGGTGCATTGTTTCATGCACGTGTAATGAAATGTGACCCAGGAAGGCCAGTTTGAGCAATACATCCGTGAGTTTGAAGGCCTATCAGGCACAGAGGAGTTTATAATATGATTCAGGTCATATAATAGGAAAAATAATGAAACAGAAATTTAAGGATTTGTGGATTTGTTATAATTTTTACACTAGTTGATCTAATTACTAGTGTCAGACAATCAAAAGTTAATTAAAGGTCCATAATACGAGGAAGAATTTTGCAACTCAAACAAATTATCACTGTACCTATCATTTTATCCTCTGCCGCATGAGTCAGAAAGTAAACAACAAGATTACACCTTTCGCTTTTTGTCAACTATGAGCTAACGTCTGTCTGAACACGGCATATAAGCCTTGTTCCTACCACTGTGTGCAAGTTTTTTCAGTGCTGGAATGTTTCATGACTGCTATTGAAACAATGAAAGTCTTGAAACAGGACTTTGACATCAGTTCCTTCTTGAAGACAGTGTCTCAGGTATAAATGCAGGGCCCAAATGTGAAAATTAGGAAGCAAATAGCACTCTGCTTTATGACTTTATGGTTGAGACAGTGTAGGATCATTGGAACTTTATGGTTGAGACAATGTAGGATCATGGGAAAGGGCCATCTGATGGCAAGGTAAAGCACTAAGAGTATGTTCACTATAGTGTACACTAAATATTATTATTTTTAATGTGGCTAAAACACATTTTTCTGCTGACCCTGTGCACAGGGTTCCCAAACTGGGGGCACACTGACCACTGTCTACTGTACTGTATGTATTACACTGACTATGTATAAATACCTCATACAACCCTGAGTGATGGCTTTAATGCCCTGATCGTGTCATATTTGTTTTACTGGTGTAAAATCCAGTTGACACATATAAAGCTTGGTGCTTTTGTGGGCAGCTGGAGTCCTGGGAGTCTGGGGCAATTTGATGGGTTACTCAGTCGGTAATCCAGACTCCGCGTCTGCTCTAAAATACCTGAAATATAGGTTGTCTGTGACAAACTGAAACAAGCAAAAATAAAAAAAGGTGGGTGAGTTTTTGCTGAGAGGACTAAAATAGTTGTTCATGCATCATCTGAATAGAGGCTTTTCAGAAAATGACTGAAATGCCTGTCTGTCTCCACGATGGACGAAACAACAGCTACTGTGTGTAAATCAATGGCTGCTGTATTTGTTAATACCTAAGAAATATAGGAACCAAAGTAATACATGTGTGCAATATTGGAAACTTCAAAGTCATAGTGAAACTGTAATGTTATGTTTCTCCATAGTTGACAGTGGGTGACCTGCTCGTAAATGAGAAAATTTCTTCTGAAGGTGATTCATGATTGAATTATACGTAGCCACGATGGAGGGGAGATTTCCACACAAACAGTGTGTGTAGGGCCTCGGTTAGGAATGTGACCTATAATGGATCAGCAAATGGAGTGTGTGTTGTGTTGTGTGAGGATAGACTGATTGTTTGTCATAGATGGGATAATAGTTGCCTCTGTATCAAAATAAAATACGTCTCGTTTGCCATCAGATTGAATGGGCAGTGAGACTGCACATAGACTTGGGAAGTTTAGTCTTGAAATGTAATTCATAGATACATCTTACTTTTTAACAGCATAAAATGAAGGTTTAGGGTTCATATGAGACAAATATGTCAGAGGTTTATGCAGTCTGACTAGTATCTGCTGCTGTCAAGTGTCAGATGATTAATCATCTTATTTTCGTAACTACAGTGAAACAAAACTATAGCGTCAAAGGAATGGGACAGATTTTGCAAGTCTGTTTCATAGCATGACACACACACAAGTCTTATGATTATATGTATGATAATGTTTTTTTTTTTTTTTCATAGACATTGATTATTCAGCACAGTTGTGGGCTGCTGAGTAGTTCCTGATTTCATTCTTTGTATGAATAATGTTGAGTGATGCTGCATACGGGATGACACATAACCAAAAAAAACTAAAACTAAAACAAAAACGACACTTACAAACTCATATAAAAAAGTATTCACTTTATCAGTTGATTTGCGGTCACCCAAAAGCTTTAATCACTCCACAAATAGACCAAACAAACCCCTCCCAGAAAAAACAGTGAATCCCCTGCAGGTGTAGAAGTAAGAACCTAATTTTGACAGCAGATAGAAAACCTAGTTTTGCTTATTTTTATTTTGCTGTTTAAAACATTTTCTCAAGCCTGTGTAGGTTGTTTGCAGGTCAGGTTTTGATTGACAGCTCCCTCATGAGTAATGTACTGCTCTGCAAGGGGGCATTAAAACATATTTTAGCCTCCTAAAAAAATCAGTTTGTGTATGTTTTGAATATTTTCACCGTTGTACTTTGCCACCAGACAGAAGTGAAGCCGTTATCTACCTCAAGCCACCAGACCAAAACAGTAATTTTACCACCAAACTTTCACATATCACTCTGTCAATTGACGATGTACGTCGTCCAAACCAGAGCTGGTGGGTGTTGCACAAGTGGAAAGACTAACCAAGACGTCTTTGGTGAGTTTTATTTGGTTTCTGTGGCGTTTCAATGTGTAGTGTGTTTTACCATAAGTTAACAGGGCAGTTAAGCTAATTAACTAGCTTTAGCTAGCTAAGAGAGAAACTTGAGTTAAGAAAGTGCACGGTTGTATTTTTCTGTTTAATAAGGAAAGTAGGTGTAAGAATATTTACACATTCTTCATTCACAGTTTATGAGTTAATTATTTTTAACAAATGTAGCTAAGTCGGTTGTTTTTGGCTCTGGTGTTTCGCTTTAACGCGCGACCGTGTTGAAAGGCGATGAAACGCGTCCGTTGGTGGCGTAGTTACGTAGTAACTGTTGAATACGCACCTTTCAAACAGAGACAAATCAGCTATGTTTTAATAAAAAAAAATAAAATAAAATAAAAAATAATCCAAACAAAGAGGAATTCATGACGACAGCTACATATCTTCCTGTTTTTAACAGCTGTCGTAACCACGACAACCCACATACGCATTCTGCTAACGGTCACCAATTAACAGGGTCGCTGCTTAAACCGAAACACCGGCTAGCTTTGAAGGGGTTTGTTTTATGAGACAACTAACGTGGATTTTCTACTGTTAATTCACGGAATTAATTACTGTAATAAAAAGAAATACAAAAACTTGAGGTAAAATATTTTAAATCTGGATTGAAACTACCTCTTATACTTTTATAAGTAGTATAAGTATTAGGAAGTAGTTTAATAATAGTAGATAATCCCCTAAATTATATAGGGTTGTATAGGTTATATAAATTATATAGGCGTTTGTGGATTTGGGTTTTCAGTGGCTTTAAATAAAATTTAAAAAAAAAAAAAAAAAACATTGAGGGCATGCTCTTATTTTGATGACCTCCAAAATAAATACACACACACACAAAAAATTATTAACAAGAAAACAAACAAGCAGACAACAACAGAACACAGGTTAATCTTTAACTTAAATATTCTGTGTTGTTTGTACCAGTGTTGAAAGAAGCTGCCAGAGTTATATTGATTTATTGGATTAGTATTACTGATGCTGATACACAAACAGCACATCTTAATGCTAGCTCGTCATGATGGAGCTGATTTTAATGTCTCTACACGTTTGTATATGCTGAGTAGTTCATATCAGTTTTTATTAGATTAGATCATATGTTTTGCATGTAAAAATGTAACTTACAAAGAAATAAAAGCAGTAAAGGAGTACTAAATATATTATTTTCCTTAGTAGTAGTATAAAGCAGCAAATACTATGTAAATGAGTGTGTGTGAGAGCAATGAAATGGTGCAAATGATTATGAATTATCATGTGACTTCCGTACTCATCTGCAGTGTGAGTAGAGTAACACTTCATTTCCTGGTGTAGCTGCAGCTCTGTGAGTGTTTGGTCATACCGCACATCGAAGCCATCAGTAATGAAGTGTGTCAATAGTCTTATTTCTAAGTTTATCTGTGTAAATGTGAGCAGACCTGTGTGGAATGTGTCTCTAGGGTTCACAGCCTGCAAGCGATGGAGGTTGAGTGTGGGTGGAGGTGTGCTGGTCTGGAAGTCCCCTGGATGCGCGCGCATCTGTCTATGAGCGTGTTTGCAAGTGTGTGTGTGTTTGGTGAGAAAAAGGGCACTGTGAATGATTACAGACGTTATGGCTTATGCCTTTTATGTTCTGTTTAAAGTATGGAAGAGTAAACAGATCACAATTTTACATAGTAAAAAGAAAAAAAAGAGGACTTTGTAGGGGACAATTAAAGCTTGCTTTTAATAACAAACCAAGGCCATCATCAAACGTGTCTTACACGGTGGTTTTTCTTTGTAGGGCTTGACTTCATGACATCAGTGCATTTGGAACGTTCTTTTGGTCAGAAAAAAATGCTTTCGGAAGAAAGTCCTCCTCTTCACGGCTAAATTTAGCAGCTTAGTTTGAAGAAAAGCGGTCAATAGCGATGTGGGCATCATTGTAATCTGTCAGAGTTCTCACAGAGGCTCCTCTGAGTTACATACTTCAGTTTAGCAGTCAGGTTTCTCGGTATTTTCATATTACAGCATGCGGCTTCTGAGAACGAACGAATGAAACCCTAATTTGGCCGCTCCATTTTTTGTTGTTTGTTTATTTCTTATCATTCACACTCCACTCTGCAGTGAACTATGCTTTGCATACTAACTTAGCTACGCCATTCAAACCGCTGTCCCCGACAGCCGAGAAAGGGGAATACCTACGCTCTGATTCCCAGTGAATGAAATCACCTCCTGCTGACTGTTCATTTGAAATTCCCCTTTTATTACTTGTTTTTAAATGGCTTTATTGTCTGTCTTTCTGATTGCTTAAAGCTGACTGTGCTAATCTGACTTCTCAGATTTACACAAACATAATTTTTTATTCTAATTACATGCATCGATGTTCAATCTAAGGTTAAAAACAAGCAACAGGACACTTTAAACTCTCTGTAACATGCAGGCTTTTTTTTTTTTTTTTTTTTTAGTTCTGTTTACTCTTCCTCTGTCATTTCCACATCAAAGAGTGGACTTATGCATACAGAAAAAGGACATTTTTGTACAGCGCATTTAGTTGTTAAAGTCAAATAGAGCCGTATGAATTGAAATGTAATATTTCAGCAGCCTTATGTGAACAAATGTATTTATTTTTTGAACTGAAATAAGCCTATAACTTTCATTCTTCGCCTTGGACTTGCCTCCACCCAGTGGTGTGAGCAGACACTATGGGGCAGAGACACACACGTCTATTGAGAGCCTCTCATTGCTGCTAAGCAGTTCTGCACAATACGTGGTATTTCACCATGCTGTGAAGAGCGGAGGCTCTGCCCTACTTCAACACACCGGCCTTTCGCATTGTTCTGTTTCTTCAAGACATCTGCCTGATGTCTGATTGTGTCTTCTTACTTCTGAGAAAATTAAAACAATTAATGCAAACTGTTTTTATACCTGTGATCTTCACACCAACGTTAAATCGCTTTGGTGCAGATTGACTCATGTATCTTGATATGACCTGCACATTGATCTGGCCCTTCCTCCACTATTTTCAAACCGCTCATTACATCAAAGGCACATCACAAACTATGATTTAGGTTAAGCACACACTATTTGGTATACTGTGTTACTGATAGTCTTTTTGTTATCGAGGAATTTTGTTGCTTTGAAGTCAGGCAGTTTCTATGAGCAGAAGGATAACAGCCAGACAGAGGGAGGGTTTCTGTTACATACTTGAGGTTACGTTTTAATACCCACATAAGCGGCCTATTTATTCAGTCATAATATGTCTTGAATTCTTTCTTCTTTGCTCATCTTGCTAATTTCTACAAACACAATAGCCCAAATAACACTCTGCTGAACAGGAGTTTATTGAGTATTTCTCAACATTAATATTTGCAAAGCTGTGTTGCACTTCTCCATGACCTAATAGCCGGAGTCGGAAGAAGACCATTCATCTAAGAGGAAGTGGCTTCACACGTTGATCAGTGAATGCTTTGTCTTTGAAGCGAGCTTGACCTTGGCATAACTTTCTGAATCCTGTGTTCATTTTGTGTTGTTTACTGTTGGTTCAAAAGTGAGACTTTTCTACTCTATACTGGACCAGAGAAGACTCAAGCGCAGAAGCGATCTCCTTATATTAACAGTCGCACCACGGCGTGTATTGGATTGAGAGGCCTCCTGGCAAATCAATCTCTAACCAGACTGGGGTCATTCGGTGAAAATATCTAAATATAAATCGGGTTATGCACACGCGGTGAGCTATTTCGCGCTTGTGACGCATTACACTTTAATTCAGGCTGCTCAGATATAAATAGGAGAGTCATCCCCTGATTTAGATTTTTGTCACAGGACATTGTATTGAGCCATGCTCGTGCACTTTATGGCAAACCAGCTTGAGAATTCAAGTGACACATTTAGAGTTTTTACACAAAAACGTATTTGTGCTGCTTCTGTTGAGGTGTTTTTGTAGGCACCAAAAGCCGAGCAGGATGGAAAGGTTATCTGGCCTCTTGGTAAATGCTGAATCATACTCTCACTGTAACTGAAGTGGTTTCACGTCTCTGTAAGCATCTTCGACTTAACATGTTCAGCTGGCGTGACACATTACTTCTTAATGTCACTGATGGTTGGCTCGAAATGTGTTTGTTTTGCTTCCAGCAAAAATAAGCCTGTTATTATCGTGTTCACAAAAGCAGAAGTCTAGCTTTTTGTGGTGTCTTTTGAAATGGCTTCTGGTCTTGTAAATATAAAAGTGTATTGACAGTTTTATGCGCATATTAATTCATAACGTTGACACACATATGTGCGGAAAGCACAGTAAATCCCAGTGTTTTAATTTTTTTTTTTTTTTTGTCTGTGTGCGCCACCCTTGGTCTCATTTCATCACACACACACACACACACACATGATATCAATAAGCTGTTTGTGAGTGTGTCAGAGGCATATGAGGCCACAGATTTTCTAGGGCTTGGACTGCAGATGGAGAGCAGAGCATGGAGGGGGAGGGAGGGAGGGAGGTAGCTGAGGGCACTCAGGCTTTGCTTCTGCTGCCGTCTTTTTGCTTGTTGTGCCAGTCACATGCACACGGAGCAGCCACCGCCCACATACGTATGACTGTCTCAAGCCACTGGGCTACCTCAGTTGTAATGCTGTAATAGATAAACACATGGAAAGAATGAGGCGGTGAAAGGGGGAAAGAATTAACTGTCAAAAAGCTCACATGCAGCTGAAATTATCGACTCGGTTTGCTCCGACAAGGAGTTCATTGTGCATCGAACTTGCCTGTCTGAGGTCAGAGTTAGGGCACATGCTAATACTGCAGTTTTTAGTTCCTTTATCCTGTCTTGACATATTAAAACATACTGTATGGTCAGTTTACAGCTGTTTGTTTTTCCAGCATGTGGACAGGAGAACGCTCTCTCTCAGTCTGCGTAATAAAGGCAGCATTTGAGTACCTCCAATGGCTGGATAATGATTAACAAGGAGGTGACATCATTCCTCCTTATTATGACAGTGATTACACACAGCACCTTAAGTTAGGCTTACGCAAACAAAAACACTGGCCTAGTGGGAGCTTTTTAATATTTTGTCATATATATGTATATATATAAACATCCTAGATTTGATTTTTTTAAAAGAAAAGCTGCACATCTGTTGTGTTTTGTGTGTGTGTGTGTGTGTGTGTGTGTGTGATAAAAGACAGGGCGACAGGGTGTCTATTTGTGGCAGCATTGTCAGGTTGTGGCCTTGTTTGAGGTCCATTTTAAGGCATACAGACCTTCAATGCAATCAGGTTGTTAAGCAGGAAAGGCACCAAGGAAAGGGTGGTAAGGAAAAGCAGTAATTAGTGACTCAGCATATCAGCAGTTTCACATGAAACCTTACACACCACCGTTTTGTATGTCTGAACACTGTTTTTCACTAAGACATACAGTAATGACGAGTTAAAACCTATATTAAACACAGCGAACGTGTCAACATGGCTCTCCTAATCAGTTATCCACATTGAACAGCGCTGATAGTTTGCAGTCGCTGGAATTAGCGTTTACTTCCACAGTCTGGCGGATGTAAAACTGTCTTGAGGTTTTTCAGTGTGCTGTTACATCAGATCAGCTCTTCCCCTCTATGAGTTCCGGCCAAAACAAGTCATGTCCGCTCTCAGAGCTGTGTGGGTGGCCAAAATCATTCTCATTCGAGGAGAAGCGTGATTGAAACGTTTGACATTAAGCAGCACAGGATGATTAATAATAAAAGTCATCTGCAAGGGAGTTATGCGCTCCAGGACTGTGCAGAAGCTGTGTTTTCTGACCGCATACTCACTCCCACCTCTTATTAGAGACATAAGAGAACACCCTGTGTGTTTTTTTTCGTATTTACAGATCAGAGATTGATGACATGCTGCTCTGATAAAAGGTGAGCTTCGGCAGAAGTGTTTACACTGTGGTGAGGGTGTGGTCAGTTGTCTCTACCCTGCCGTTCTTGCCATCAGTATGAGGGACTTCTTTGTATTTTTCTCTTTGTGAACTGTGTCCACATTAAATCATTTGCCTAAAAGAGATCCAGTTCCGCTCACGTTGCTGTAAGCTGACTTCCTATATGTGTCTGCCATTGGTTGAGGTTGGCACGGGGGCGTTAGCGGATGGAGCTGAGACGATTACTCAGTGGAGATACAGTCGGTCTGTATCTCCACTGATACACCTATTGTCCTGAAAATGTTATTGGTAGTAGAGGAAGTGTGTATAAGAGATTTATAAAAAGTCTGACAAACACCAAAATTATTTTTCATTCACTCAAACATTACACTCAAATAAGCTTAAACAATATTTAAGAAAAACATGCTGACAAAAATTTCAAAATGGCGACAAAAGCTCAGTAACAAAGATTATTAGTTTGAGATGTCACACCTTAAAAACTCACTTTGTATTTCAAGTTAATGGTGGCAATAATATATCTTTCTTCTTCTTACTATTTTTATATGAAGTTGAAATGTAAATGGATCAGGGATGTTAGCAGCTGTAAGTGGTAGTACTCCTGATTCCTGTTTTGTTTTGTTATGAACAGAAAGAGAAACCAACAGTCCGCACGCAACACGATAAGCCAAATGCTGAGTCCCGTAATTGTCCATAAATGTACTTTGACTCATAAGTTGCTCGCTATTATGATGACAACTTATGCGACGGCAGACCTTTGCTTTGTGATAAGAGTGCACCTGGTCAGATTAGATTAAAATGCCCTGACAAAACTCATTACATTTTAAATGGAAATCATCTTTATGATTATTATTTATTTGAATACAATCAGCATACCTTTTTGTAAAACACACTGTTCAAGTGGACTTTGTGGAGGTTTATCATATCACCACCAGGGGGCAGAAGTGATTTTAAATTAAACTAAAGGACATCTGATTTGTAGAAAAATGTTTTTTTCCACCTGTTCATATATATTTACAGTTGTATTATAAATATAGGTATGGTCAGGGACTAAGTGTAATGTGTTAAATGGAAGGAGAGGCGATGTTTTTATGAATATATTCCTGAAACAGTTCAAATTAACAAATTAATAAAAGCACTTGGAGTTCTACAAGCATAAAGTTTGCCACATGGTGCGTTATAATCACCAAAGGCTGTTTTAAACACTACAACTGAGCATGCTCACTCATGTCAGAGCACACTCTTGTACATGAGTTAGATACTCTCCGCCTCTTCACTCATTTTGTCTCAAGGAAACGAATAAAAAACGAACAATTGGCGCCATCAAGCGAACAAAAGAAATGTAAGATCATTGGTGCCAAATGTTAGACGTTGAAGTCAGCAGAGAGGAGACGGAGGCGGCGGCCGTGCGGTTTGAGCTGCTCTCAGACAGATAATGTGTGTAGTCACCCGCCCTCCCTCCCCCCCTCCACCTCCTCCGCCTCCCACGTCAACACCATCCCTCCGGGCAATATGAGACGTCTGGGAGAGCAGAGGGGTGAAACTGGAGAGATGGCGCAGTCACTGGCCCATGTAATAGAACGATAGAGGAGTGTGCCGGCGTGGACATGCACACACACACACACATGCACACACACATTTGTAAGTTACATGTGAATATGTAGAGCGGCTTCATTTGGGCTGTGTGTTTGGACAGCAGAGTAACCAATTAATTTTGGCAGTAATTGTATTCTTCCTTCTGCAGTTTGTTTTGCCACACATGATAATTTATTTTAGGGTTAATTTAGCTGTCATGAAATAACTTTTAGTATAAAGTGCTTGACAACAAATGCAGGTCAAACAAAAATGGATGAAGTAGCGCCTAAAACAACGGCTAAAAGCAAGACACTTTTAGCATGCAGGACTGCAAATAATGACTTCTTTTTGATACTTTTTATTAAATGATCAATTTAGCCTTGAGAAAATTGTGAAAATTACAATTTCCCAAAGTCCGAGCAGCTTAAGACACCTTCAAACTGGATGTTTGTCAGCCAACAGCCAGAAACTCAAGATATTCACATAACTTACTTCATATCCTCAAATGTAGGAAGCTGGAACCAGGAAATGATCTTTTTTTAATTTACATTATTTGGCAATGTTTCTGCTTGACAAGTAACTTCAGCGATGAATCAATTATTAAAATTGCTGACATTTGATTCATCATACTTCTTATAAATATACTATTCGTCAACGAAGCAAGTAACGCTATTATTGCTGACGTGGGAAAAAAAAATAACATTATAAGAACAGAACCACGTTAAATTATGCAAAGTTGATGTTTAAATAAATTACTTGTACTTCTTGTCTGAACAAGGTGTAACATCATCTCTCCGCATCTCCGTGTGTGTCTCTTTCATAACATACATCACTTAAACCTTTATGAAAATGTCATATTGTCTTTATTAGCGATTAAGCATACATACTCTATTAGAAGGCAAAAGTTTGTCATCTTACCTTTATAAAACAGTAAGTAACATTTCTTTATGTATTTATTTCACATTCTCAGCCTCCAATGGTGCACCAGTTCATTTTCTATGGACATACTGAATATAATTTCTGTGGTTTCACCCCATCAGTGCACTGTGTCACTTTAATAAAATAAGAACGTCTATGAACACATCTGTAGTTTTGCAGACAGGCTGCCTAAAACCGCACAAACATATATTACGTGGGGCTCATAAATGCAGGGAGGAACTTTCTCTGCCCCAGGATGGCCAATTTCTCTGTGTTTACTACTGGCCCAACGGCTTTGCAGCTTCCTGTGTGTGATCTGTTTGTCCAAGAGGTCTGGACCAAACACCTGTTGTCAGGAAGCTGGGAGGGAATCTGGATCTCTCATTAGGGACAGAGCATTACCATAGCAAACATGTAAGCCACAAGCAGGCACTGACATACAGTATGGCGCCCATCTGTCTGTTGTCCTTACATTGTCTTTGGCTTTCTGTCTGCCTCACAAACTGTCATAAAATACACGTTGCCGCGTAATCTGAGTGCGACTAATGACATATAACTTGGATTTAATTTGTTAAAATGAAAAGTCATCCAAAGTTTCTGTCTTTAATTCAGGTGGCAACACACAGTGATAAGCATGTACAAATGCCTCATTTTCTGACAGTGCACGTGACAGCACCACTACTGCACTTAGTCTGAGGAGCAAACAATCTGCGAGAAAATCCACTTGCAGACGGCGAAGAGCATTATCATAAATCATTGTTAACTAATTTGATCCTATTCATTCATGACTGTCCACCTGACGATGAGACACTTCTAAATGCAACTGTGCATACTAGATGGCACTGTGCTGACAGCCATCTCCCCCTCAGAGCACACTGACCTTATTCCCTATCTATCTAATTACACATGGAGCCTGTAATATGCCATTCCACATCATGGAGTCTCAGATGAGATAGTTTCCCCCCTCCCTTCCTCTTCTCATCTCTCTCTCCTCTATCCTTCCTTTTTCTACCCCCATCTTCACTTTGTTCGACCAGCTTCCCTCCAATTACTGTATCACGGGCAGGCCACAACATCCCGGGTGTGGGGTGGGGTGGGAAAGTGATCTGAGGGGTGGGGTGGGAAGAGGAGGGGAAGGAGGGGGAGATCTGTATATGGATGTGATGAGAGGAGGAGACAGTTGCTGACATACCAGCGCACGGTATATGTTTACAGGTGTGTTTATATGTGTGTGGGCATGCGTGGCTGTTTCCGTGCCTGGTGCATTGGTGTGTTTGTGTGATATGCCCATGGGGCAATTGCTTGCCACACACCATGGCTGTTGTTGCAACGGTACTGTGACAACAACGGTTTGACATTTGTGAAGGATAAATATATTCCACTTAGAATGAAGCTATTACCCTCGACTAGTTGCGGTGAAAAAATATATATAAAAAAGCTGAAAAATAATGACACCAGCTGCAATGATTGTGGGCATTAGACTGTAGGTTCGGCCATATTCGCTGTGCTTCCTTCAGAGTCAAAATCAGGTGGACTACTGTTTGTTTTATACTCATTTTGTATCCCATACAGCACATAGAATTTTACTTTAACATTTTAATTGAGCGTTATGACGATCTTTTGTCTTTATTTTGGCACATAGTTTCCAGTACATTTGTCCTCAAGGCTCAGTTTGACAGCGTCGAACTCAACTGCCAAACGTAAAAGTAGCTCGGCGTCACATTGTTAAAACTCTACCGTTTCGTTACCGACTATTTAGAAAGTCAAATCTTCAAATAAACGTCATCATTTCATCTTTAGACCACTAATACATATTTATTTTGTACCAAAACTGTCCTCTTAGTCCTTTAAAAGATGCAAAAACGGCTGAAAATATTCAGCTGTTAACTCCTTCTCCTTCCCCTTTTTTCATAGTACACAGAGAGAAAGACAGGAAATGTGGAGCGAGAGGGAGGTGATGCAACAAAGGTCCCCTGTTGGTTGCAAACCAGTGATTTTGCGGTTACATGGCATGCATCCCAGACCACTTTTCCACCGTGATGCCCCTATCTGTCTTATTTTACACACACACATATACGGTATATTTATTTGTTTATTTATTCATGTATTTCTTGACATAGTGACTGCAGTGAGACATAGTTTGGGCAGCTAAATGTGTTTACTCTGAGCATGTGCAGGTAGGAGTTCATTGTTTCCCATTGAGTCTAAGGTGGGAGTCTCTGATTAGCAGCATGCACCCTTTGAAATCCATTCAATTTTGTTAGTCTCTGGTTTTAAGTTGGCATATTAACAGTTAATTCTTTGAGCTGTCAATAAATCTTTATGTTTTCTATATTTTGCACCATTTATTTTCACTGTTTTATCACTAGAATCAAAAAAAGTGGACACATCTGGACAACTAAACAGTGTTTTTTCCAATAACTAAATATATTTACATTACAATACATTCATATGAACACCTGCGTCATTTGTCTCTACATCTGCCCATTGGCGACATCACTCTAGTGTGCGTATGTGTGTGTGTGTGTTTGTAAATGTCTCTTGAAGGTCTACAGGTCAGGAGACAATAATTCTGCCGTTCCTCAGATATCTTCATTATAAACTCAGGCAGGCTCGCTTCATTAAGAAGCCTGTTCACGCCTCCTACCCCTGCAAAATACTTCATACATAAAATCCCTAATTTCCTGTCTGGGTGAGTGTAAGTAATTGAATCATTTGACACAGAAGAAAGATAAGTATCATCCAGTTGGAGGTGTCTTTACAGGCTCTGCCAGGCTGTGGCCACAGATTTCAGTGTGTACCTCCTGTACGCTGTGAGATTTGGGCTAATGTTTGTGTTTGTGGGGCGTCCATAGGGAATTCATCAGGACTATGCACTGTCTGGTATTTATGTTGCTACATATGGATTATGTTAAATATTGCAAATGTGATGTATAGCCAACATTTTTTCCTGAAAGTATAAATCAATTTATTTCACTTTTAACTTTTCTTTACATACTTCGGATCTCGTTTCTACATAGTTTGAGTCTACTACTGTTAATCCTGACTACTCTATATCTGCAGCACATACCGAGCATCCCTCCTCTGTTCCTCTTCCTGAGGATTCTCTCTTTTATTCTTAGCCATGCTAGTGGCATGGCTGTAGGGATGGCGATGTTGGACTGTTGGTCCAGCACTTTGGTCCAGACTGAAATATCTCAATAACTCATAGGTGGATTGTCGTTAATTTGTGCAGATATTTGTGTTCTCCAGAGGATGAAGACTACTGCCTTTGGAGGTCCCTCGACTTTTCCTTTAGCGCCACCATGAGATTCACATTTGTGGTTTTGAGTGAAATTGCAATCAAGCCATCCAATAATGTCCTGATAAAGATGAATTGTATCAACTTCAGTGATCCTCTGGTTTTCCGTGTCGCGCCACAATCATGTCAAAATGTTGCTTTGAACCATGAGCTTTGAATTAGCATTTATCTGTGGCGGCGCAATGACCAGCACAAGCAGCACATAACCTTGAGATTCACTTTGTCTGACTGTGTGGTGTTGGTTTTGATGCCGGGTGCATGTTACTCAGGCGGGAGCAGAGGCGCAAACAGGTGAGAGGTTCATTCACGTGAGGTGGTGTAGAGAATCGTAGTCTCAGAACCGCATCTGTGTCTGCAGCAACGTCACTTCACTGACAAACGAATGACTTCACTGTCAACAACAGTAAACTAAATATTTGGAACAAAAGTGCTCCCCAGAATAATGTATTAAACCATTTTAATTCAATCTACACTCAACAACAACAACAATTTAACATTTGATGTGGTTAAAACAGGAGCACCGGTAAAGCAGCTTTATCTGTAAATTATAATGAGGCATTTTGTTGTCCACAGTTGCTTTAGACTATATGAAAAGCTTCTCCTTCACTTCATTAAATCCCTGCAGACATCTGAAGGCAGCAGGACGGATATGTTGATAAATCCACAGCCTATGATTTGAGAAGTACCGCAACAGAGCGCAGCGGTATTACGCGCGGCCGTCCACTGTGTTTACCTTGATTAAATGATTTAATCACGTGCAAATGACACCAGGGTGCTTCAGGAAAAAAAAAAAAGAAAACACCTCACCTCTACACACATCAGACGAGTCCATTATTCTCTGTATTCTGTTGTTTATGGAGAAATTATAGCCTCCTTTCCAACTTTCTTTTTAGAAAAAAGCGCTGTTTCATGTTTAATTCTTGAAATGCATCATTGTACAAATGCAGTTGCATCACCCTCTGCCTTTGGCTTCTTTGTGATGTTACGTGTTCGTGTCCTGTCGCTCTTCACCGTCCAAACAAAAATACGATTTCCTGGCGAAGCATCTTTGTTGAGCTCTTGATGAACGCTTCCTTGTAATTGGCACATCTGTGTCACAACAATTAATCACCACATTCCTGGATGTATATCTCACTTCATCCGGCTCTTTTGCAACCCAAAAGGTCACGCTGGGAACTTCTTTTTTGCTTTAACACCTTCTGATTCACAGAGAAAGCCTGAGCTGTGTTATAATATAGTGTTTCTGCAGCTTGTGACCAGTGGGACCTCAGCTGTTGTTGGCTCTGTACCATTGTAGCTAAATAGATAATTAGCGGCACTACTTAACCTAGCTCTTTCATTGACTGCTGAATGTGACAGGCTGTACTTATGATTATGACTATAGCCATGGGGGGACACAGCTTCGGATGCCACGGTTGATTGCGGAGGTAGACATGGCCATGCTTTGTATGATTGTGGATGATAAGTTTAGAATGGGTCGCATGGTTTTGCTGGCTGGAACGTTTTCAGAAACATATTTTAGTGTAGCGTTTAGTTGTAATACAAGAACAAGGCCAGTTTTTCCTGGATGAGCACAGCCCAGCTCGCAGTACGTCACCCACCAGCTCCTCGCTCACACGTATGGTCAAATATAGTCATTTTTGGCTTCAAAAACAAGACCCCAATGGCCGTAATGCAAATTCGATCAAACCCATAGGTGACGTCACGGTAGGTTGCTATAAACTGTGCTGTGTACACCGACCAGGTGAATAACACTGATTGTCTTGTTATCATGACACCTGTCAGTTGGTGGGATTTATAAGTTTATATTTTGTCCTCAAATATGATGTTAGAAGAAAGTAAAAATGGGCAAACATCAGGATTTGAGCCAAATTGTGATGGCTACACCATCTCCATCTCCAAAACCGCAGCTCTTGTCGGGTGATTGTGGTGGCAGCGGACAGTACCCATCAAAACAGAGTCACGGGCGGCCAAGGCTCACTGATGCACCTGGTTGGTGAAGGCTGGCCCGTGTGAGACGAGTTACTGTAGCTGAAATAGCTGAAAGAGTTCACGCTGGTTGTCACAGCAAGGTGTCGCAGTTTGGTGCGTACCTGCAGTACGACCCCAGTCCACTGCTGAAAGCACCAACAGTGACCACCTGAGCGTCAGAACTGGACCTCAGACCAATGAAAGAAGGTGGAGAATAGTAGTGAATTTACTTCAGGGAAAGGATCAGGGTGAAGTCAACTAAAATAAAGTCTGGATGTTGTGCTACCCACCATATACATTTTAACACCACTGATGTTTACTCCCGAATAATCTTTTTTCTTTTATTGTACTTCTTGAAAGGTTTATCTGTCCTGCTAATGTAAGAGCTGACCAGAGTGAGGCAGCACAGTGAGCTGCTAAGTAGCGTCACAGTCTGTCGGCCGCTGAGCTGCTCCATCAGAACAGCTGGGGGTTAAGTGCCTTGCTGGAAGACGAAATGATGGCACTGTAGTTGCAGACACTTTCTCATTCTCACCGCCCTGTCCAGATTTTCCCAACCAGTCCAGGTACTTAAACTGGTGACATAATGGATACGAGCCCATTTGGCTTTTTATGCAACCTTCGTATCATAGTTCCAATCAAAATATAATACTTTATAACAAGCTTCAACTCGCATTTAAAACTTTATTTTTCGGTAACATTTTCAAACAAAGCTGTAAAATACATCCGGCTTTAACAGTCTTGGATGACTTCTCTATGACAGTAACCTCAGCCAGGACAAATTTAGTTCACATGTAATCTCTGTCCACAGGGTTCATGTGAAAGTAAGTACATTGTACTGTACAGTAATTAAAGTGTGAACTGAAAGAGTAGACATAGTGTACTCCTTAGCAGTGTTGTAGTACTCGAGATCAGTCTCAAGACCACTTTTTGAAGGTCTTGTCTCGGTCTCGGACAAAGAGGGCTCAGGATTTTATTTCAAGACCGGTCAAGACCACAGCTGCCGGGATATCACCCAGTGTTTCCATAGTGTTCGTTTAATAATGTCTTGTTTGTCCTGCCACAGTTTCATAATTAACTGAAAATACTTCTACACTTTAAAAAGTTGTTCCACAGTCTATAGTTACTGAGCAAACACCTGCGTGGGACAGAAAAATAAATAGAGGTCACGTCGAGGTTTAACCATGAGCCAACACCTGCAAAGTTCTTCCAGCAAATGAAACTCTCTAAAACTTATTTTATGAAGCAGG
The DNA here is from genome assembly GCA_028641955.1 of Protonibea diacanthus. NCBI lineage: Eukaryota > Metazoa > Chordata > Actinopteri > Sciaenidae > Protonibea > Protonibea diacanthus. The sequence goes on from CM053977.1 coordinate 6,534,105, forward strand.
TCATTAAAAAAAAAATGAGTATGATCTAGGTAAAACTTCCTGCTTCAAATGACACCAATAACTTGACTCATTTCAAATGTTACATTGAAATGTACAATGTACAAATGTTCCTTCACACACTCTCCTAGAAAGTGACTTCCTAAACGTTAAAAAGGAAATCTGCAACAGCGTCCAAAAGAAAAAACACACGGCAGTCTGTAAATCCTGCGAGACGTTTACTGAGGAGACAGCAAGGCGCGTGCCTCACCCGAAGAGATGCGACGAATATTTAGCTACACGTTAGCTACCGAAGTAGGCTGAATACTGCCTGGTTTTGGTCCTGACTTGGTCTCGGTTTAGCCGGTCTAGACTACAACACTGCATTAATTAAGCATTAATTCAGAACTAGGATCCTTTAAATTATAAAACGCTTGAAACAAAGCTCTGCGCTGTGCTTTACTACGAGGAACAAACAGCCCTGTAGCAGCTGGGTGGTGTGCAGACATAATATAAGCAGCCTTCCTTTTAAAGTCCAGTGATTGAGGCTGAAAGACTGATAGGCCTCTATCCTGGAAGTCAAGTTTGAGAGGTAGATTTTTCTGAAAATGAGCATCTCTGCCTTACAGCAATCTGTGTGATTTCTCTGCTCGTCTGTGACACGGGAAACGGCGCTGAACAGCCATTCGCTATCAACACTTGTGTCGGGCGAGCTGAGGTACTTGCGCGCTACACGTGTGGGAGCAGGGAAGCAGGCCTTCATCGGACGATAGCGAGTTGCCCTTATGTAAATACAACAGCATGCATCAGACCTCTTCAATGAGTCACAATCCAGTACTGTGACAAATTCTCCTGCAGTTCAGACAAAGAAATATACTCTGTGCTGACGTTTTAACCTGTTTTTTTTTTAATGATATACTGTTTATATGTCCGCGTATTTCTTTGTAACAGCAGCTTTTTGCCAACCTAGCTGGAGTTTGGCCCTTCGAATTTCCAAAAAAAAAAAAGAAAAAAATCATTGCCGTGCTCTCGACAATAATGTCCTTTTTACCTCAGCCCCTCCAAACTGCTGCTGCAGAAAGAGGTTGGAAAGGGCTTTTTAGGGCTCCAACGAAGGGGGTGAAGGGGTGAAGAGTGAGGTGAATTTGTGGCGCATTGTGACTGCTCATTAATTGAATGGGCTTGGTTCCTGAATCCCTAATTAGGGACAATGGCTGTGACATGGGCAGTGCAGAAGCAGAGAGCTCTTCTGAGAGGTAAGTGGGGAGTTGAAGGACAGCCACGGGAAAGCACCTCACTCCTCTCATACGACATCCTCCAAAAGCCTTAAGAGACTATTGTGCGAGCGTACAAGAGCACACACACACACATACAATTGTAAGAGCGGTGGGGTGGAGTAGGGGGTAGAAGCGAGATGGCGCTCCAGCAGCCTCTTCTCGTCTCTTCCTTCTTCCAGCTCAATGACTGATGTCACGGGGAGGGAGACTGAGAGGGGGGGGAGCTGCACCATTGGGGGAAACGGGAGTGACGTGAGAGTGCAACCCACATCAGGGGAAGAAAATAAACACCTTGCTAAAGCCCATCAGGCTGTGGTGGTGTGTTTATGTGTCTCTGTTTGCAGTCGTGTATACACACAACATGAAACTGATCTGTGTTTACGTGAGCGTCACATTCTCATGGCGTCTGAACGAGTTCACGCGGAAACGGTCCTTGTGACGGATTATCAAAACATCGTGCCGAGACTGTCCCAACTTTCTTCGAGCACGTCGCAGGCATCAAATTCAGAATGAGCGTTGACAAAAAAAAAATCATCAGTTTAAACATTGAATATTTTGTCTGCATTTAAAAGATTTGCACGTCATTCCACTTTTCTTCATGTTTACTTACTTTTACTTGATTGAAATGCATCTTAAGTTGAAACTGTTGCTCATGAATAATATATGTCGGGAGTAAACATCGTAGATATCTACACCATATGTTTAGATTTATAGTTGAGAATCAGTTTTTACCTGTTGATAACATTACCGCAGCACTAGATGGATGTGTCATACATAATCAGGCCGTATTGTGCTTTAACTATATTCCCCCTGTGTTTACATTCTCTCTCTCTTACTTTGTAATATACAGTGCTGGTGCTATACGCGTGTACTTGGAGTATTTATATACAATTAACTTGTATTTCATCAGTGAGACTGCTGTCATTAGCGTTGGTTGTATTTCTGTGGTTGTATTTGCTGTGATAGGGAGCATGGATCGCTGAGATGGCTTCGTAAAAGATGTGTGTTACCGAGTTTGAGTTTTTCCTGAAAATAGCTTCATGTTATCTTCACTATACATGCACATGTAGAGTACATACATACACTAACATTCTCCAGTGGCGCTGGAAAGCAGAACCAATCACAGTTCTTGCATTCAGTTCAGTTCTCCACATGGTATCTCTCTAGCTGGCGTCCACCCCAACATGTATTTTTAAGTACCCTTACTTACTTTAGGGTTAATAAAACAAGGTTATGCAACTTTTTGTTCTATTTTTACTAAGCAGATGTAAGCATGGAACTGTGTACAGGTGCATATGCTTAAAAAAAGTCGTGTAAATCCTTTTGCAGAGAATGAAAAATGGTGGTGTGGAATAAGGAAGAAGTGAGCTTATGAGATCCTCTCCCATCTCTGCAAACAGCTCGAGGCTACGTCAGCCGCAACTAGCCTAACGCATGCAGATCTCTCACTGCGCTTGTTCGCGTTGCAATTTGGGTAATGTAGGCAGCAAGTTTTAATAAGAAAGAAGAATATACTGGATAAAACAGCTGACATCTCTGACCCTCATTCATCAATACGTTTTTTCTTATAGGTCCTGTGTTGTCATTAGTGTTTAAGCACCTGAAAATTTGAATCATTATGTTTTTTATCACCTTTGAATGAGCCTTTTAAATCTACACACACTGTGAATCGCCTTTTTAGCGCTGAAACATTAATGATTTGATGAATTTTTGCAAGCCTCTGCAATTCCACGATGCGTATTTAACCTCCACGCCCCACGACGTGACCGCTGACACAGACAAACATAAATAAACAAACTCACAAGTGATCAGTCACTGATTATTGGATGGCATGGTGTTCCTAATAAACATAACTGATGTGAAGTGTTAGTGTAGCGTTTCTTATTTTGAAAGACCAAAATGTGGACATAATGCTTTGTAAAATGTATTTGAAAATTATTATTAAATATATTAATGCACTTTAAATCCTGTACAGTAATACAACTGAAGAGTTACCACAAATTTCCAATTGTTTTGCACAAATATCACTTTGATGTGGCGGTGAAGTGTGAAGAACAAATCCCCAAAAAACCCCGGTGAACGTCAGAATCTTTGTGAAAACTGCGATTTTAACTGCTGGTGAATGAGGCTCACTGATCCTGCTGCATCAGTTCAGATTCTTAATTTGTTTTCACTGTTCATCGTGAGTCTGACGCTGTCACAGAACAGTAGCACTTTTTTTAAATTTTAAGAACACTTTCATAAACACGCTCTGTAAATTACCCATCAGTCTTTCAGATGCATGCATTAATCCAGGCTGGTTTCTCTGAATGTTTTCTTTTTTCTCGATTCTGCGTCTGCGCCACAAACATGATGAAGAAGGGAGCAAGGTGCCAAGTGTTGTGTGAAAAAAAAAAAAAGAGAGAGAGAGAGAGAGAGAGGCATTACGGGATGCTGACTTAGTGTGAAGGTGAAACGGCTTTCATGTTCCAACAAACAACACGTTAAAGAGGCTGTGAGCTTTTTAATTTTAATCAACATGAAAACAAACACAAACAAGTCGCTCCGTCATTCCTTGTGGTTTCTTTATGGCTTCAATAAGACATACTAGATATCCTTCCAGACGTTTATATGATTGTAAACAAAGCATGTGAACCCAGGCTACTGGAAAAATCAGGTTACTGTGAACAATGTTACCACCTTAGCAGAAATATTACCTGGATCTGTTTTTTTTAGGAACAGTTTCTTCGTGTGCATGAGAAAGGAAAGCGTGGAGTGCTTAGACAACAGCGTCAGTGTGAAAACATGACAGGATTAACAAACCACCGGGGAACATCAAGAACCAATTCATGATTCCCAGCAGCTACTTTATGTGTGTTTAGCCCGGTTAATCAATACTGTCTCCGATACTGTCTGCTGTCCTCCAGGTGTGGTGTAACAAGAAGATGTAGGACAGCAGCAGTGCTGAAGATCTGAGTGTGTGCGAGGATGTTTTGTGTCCTACAGCGAGACACAGCTGGATCTTCCAGGCCAAGGGTGTCAGCCAGCCAGCCAGCCAGCCAGCCAGCCAGCCGGCTCGCCCTCCCTCCTTTCGCTGTTCATCCCTCCCCCTCCCCTCCCTCCTACGAGCCTCATTATGAGAGGGAGAAAGCTCACGATACCCTCTCCTCCCCCAGCTCCCACTGCACCATGGCCGTGGAGAGAGAGAGAGAGAGAGAGAGCGAGAGCGAGGTGAAAAAAAAAAAGAGTCAGGTGCTAAATGTGAACGTGGATTAGTTTCTATGCCAACGGCAGGAGGACGCACTCACGCAGCCAGCCAGCCAGGGTCCCTGCAAGACACTTGTTTTTGTCCCTCTTGTTTTCTCTCCTCACCTCCCCTCCCCTCCCCTCTCTCCTCTGTGCTCTCTCTCTCTCTATCAGTAGGGGAGATAAGGCTGGGCCCTGTGCCTGGTATTAAACCTTATCTCTCCAGCTGGGGCTAAGGCCTGCTGGATTTGGCTACACAGGCGCTCCAGTTCAACTCAAACATGCCTTGTTTTAATGGCCACCCATTAACATTTGCCACCAGAAGGCTTGACGTGGTTTAACATGAGGCTGTTGAGTTTTTAGCTCCATTCCTGCGCCTGCTGTAGCTGGTTAGCAAGTCTTAAAATGTATATAATCTCTCTGTGAACTTTTATATGCAAGAAGATAAATATTTTAATTGATTTAAGTGACTTTTTCCCATGTTGGCTTTCCATTGGAGCTACAACCAACGGTTCCTTTGTGTGGTATTTCCTCCTGATGCTGCTGTCCCTCTTTTCTGTAAGGGTTGAGAGAGAACGAGAGGGGTGGGTGGGAGGGAGGGAGGGAGGATGGGGAGCGATAGACGGTAAAGAGGAGAGAGACAGAGAGGAGAGAGACAGGGGCAAAGAAAGCAGGAGAAGGGAGACGGAGGAGAGGAGGTGGGAGGGGAGGAAGGTGCACACACATACTACTCAGGCAGGCAGGCAGGGAAGCAAGCAGGAAGGGGTTAAGGTGAAAACAATAACAAGGGGAGCGGGGAGCGTGCGTCTGTGTGCGGCTCCCTGGAAGTGTCAGGCTCTCTGTTCATTGACAGTGTCGTGCACCCGCCGCCCCGAGAGCGCCGGCAGCCTCACAAAGACAGACAGCTCGAATTAATCCCACGGGGGGAGTGCGTGACAGTTTGGCAGAGCGGAGAATTGAAAGGGAGGAGGATGCCGAGAATGGGGAAGGCGCGAGCATTTGTCAAATCATAATTAAATGATGAATCACTATTCCGTTATTAACGATATGCCCACCCGAACCCTCCTTGTTATAAAAAAAAAGGAAAAAAAAAGATGGAAATGGAGAAATGAACGACCACTGGCATTGTGGCCACTGAAAAATAGAGGATTTATTGCAAGCTCCCCTTATTTTACAGGGTTGTGGCAGCACACAAACTACCAGTTTGTTGTTAATGGTCTGCAGTTTTTTCTATAGACGAAATCAGACGTATGTTTAGAGCAAATATCTTTGAAAACATGCATAAAAAACAAATACAGTACTTTGATTTATAGAAATAATTTGATCCACATATTTACACCATTATTTCATACTCGCCCTGTGATGAAACTGATCACTTGTTTGAATAGAACTGTGCCGGCCCGCTCATTGCGGCCAGTTAGATGGTATTTTTAATTAACAGTATCTACTTCTTATTATTGTGTTGTCAATGAGCGGCCACTGAAAGTGCCACTTTGACATATTCATCAGTGAGGTGCAGAGCGGTTGAAAACACTGTGAGCAAAGATATAACTGCAAAGTTATTAGAGCGCCAATAATTTTCATCGCGAGGTGAATAGTAGTATTATGACGTTCAATTAGTAATCTACCTGGAATGCGTGCTTGCCGTGCAGTGCTGGATTCTGCGGTTTTGTTTTTTTGTTAGTCTTCCTCGGGTCCTTTCAGTTGTATCAAGGCTGTGGGCTCACTGAAATGAATGAGGAGGCTGAGTTTTGATGAACTTCTTGATGATTACCCGATGCAGCAGCTTTCTCTGAAAAGAGCATGCCATAGTATAGAAGTGTGTAGAAGTATTGTTGAAAATTCAGGCTACCATTCAGTTTATATGAAACAGATCTGGCTGACAGGTCAGTGGGGAGCAGTTTGTCTGATTAGTGGTCAGATCCATTGTTGTTCTCAGAAAACCCGCTGATTAATCTGAAGTAATGTGTGGATCCAACACTACAGATAAAGGTAAATTTGGATGAAGCAAACGCTTTGCGGATCATCTGAGTCACCGGTTACGGTTAAATTCTACCCGGCACGGCTGTGACACGTTCCAGGTGCGCCGAAGCTGATCGCGACCGCTCCTCAACAATGTTTGTGACCCCACCAGAAAGAAGCACGGCAGTGCGTTTCAGAAGTGTCCTCAGCTCTGCTAGGCTGAGAACACGCAGCTGTTTTATTCCTGATAGACACCGCAAGCAGCCGCGTCAATTAACACAGAGCAGGTCGAGCTGGCTGGAAGTCACGCTACTTACTCATGGTAGAAGCTCATAAATCAAAGAAAAATGACCAAATCTGAGCAAGTTAAAGTCTGGTGATTGTGAAACTCGGTGAGGCTTTGGTGTTACTTAACTAAGGCAGCGACAGTGAATGTCAATGACAATAACATAAGTTTAGGGTTAGTGTTCTCATTTATTCCTTACTTTTTAAACTCGAGCTCATAATTTGATACAGTCTGCTGGTACTGAAAATCTTATCTCCTGCCATTTCAGGCAAGTCCACATAAAATTAAGGACACCCCAGTCAGAGAAAGTGAAAGGAGGACATGCACACCTGTGTGATCTCAGCCAGACACCTTCTGCGTGTTTAAGAAGCAACAGTGAAGATGAGACACAGCAAGTTTACCGCCTTCATACCCAAACAGGAACACCCTGTGGCAAAGTTTGAGAATGCTTTTCTAAATAAAGCGTCTCTAAATGAGAGAAAAAATAATCCACATTAAACAAACGAGCATTTATTTATTAACTAACACAATTTTATGTACACAAAGGCTTGTAAAGAGTGAACTGCTTCAGAAGTGGAAGCTTTTTTAATTCACCTTTAATAGAGATAAATGAGACACTGATTTATCAAAGCTTTAGTCATAAAAACTAAATCAATGTTGGTCCGTTCTTAAAGGCTGTCAGACTTCTGTCAAATACAAACACTGTGAGCAAAAGGCTCCCAAGATATGCGAGGATAGTACCGATCAATGTAAACAAACGGTAGCCTTATAACCGGACTGCATGACATTTACATTGGTACTAGCGTTCATGAGATTTCTACTTAAAACTACTAGAAGTAATACCAGCCACAGCTACTCAGTCAAGTGCCACAACCATTAAGAATGTCAGGTTAATGTCCACAGATTTACTCTCTTACATTACAGTCAGATTCTTAAAAAAGAAAATGTTAGACACCCAAACTGTTATTGTTCAGCCGCACAAAAAAACTAATTCCCCAGCAGGAAGACATTGAAAAGCAGGTGAAGCAGCCTCTGTCAGTGAGCAGAAAAAAAAATCTGATGACAAAGAATCATTTGATATTAACCTTTCATTCAATATACTACATTCTGTGAAAAAGAACACTGGTTTAAAGAATTTCTTGTGCAAAGTAGACGCGCAGCTTTTACAGGCTCCTGCAAACAGGAAGGTTAAAACATGCACGCCAACGTCTCCATCCATTGAATTTGTAGTGTGCTTATTGTCGTCTATTCTACCGTCAATAGTGCTTACACCTTGAATCTGGAATGCTGGGAATAACTGCCTGTAGTATCTCTCACTATTTTACCATTTTCACAGCTTTGGTTGAGTTCCATCTGAAAAAGTATTGTAGATACCGTACAGCCAAAAATGCCTAAAGCTAGCAGAGAAAAACAGCCACATTATTGCGACCCTCTTACACCCAGAACCACCGCTGACTTGTCTCCTAAGGTCACTAATGGAAAGCCGTACAGCCTGTCTGCACTGTCTGCACCTCTGGGGTTTTATTGCTTGCGTAGACGGACATATGCATGCATGCAAAGGTGGACGCACTTGTGAAGTTGTGTACACGATCGCGCTCTCTTCTTTCATCCTGATGCATTTGCAGTTTTAGTGTGGGATGGGAACACCACTAGATATTGAGGATGAATATAGCCTAACCGGAAACGGTTGAGGATGGCAAGTAAAACAGACACGGTATTAATGAGTTCTGTCCAGATTATGATAGCGCCCTTCACGTGTTTGATCACTCGCTGAGCATGTTTGCAGCAGTTGTATACACCTCATGCTACAGGCCTCTGTATAAATGATTTCCAATATCTCAACAGGGCAGTCGATACGGGAAGCAGAGGATGAATCTTGCTACTACGTGCTGCAAAACCGGAAGATTAGCATGTCACACTGCTGATATTTCACCCTGATTCTTAATGTTTCTTATAATTTCATTTTTGGCGATTATTGACTGCCGTTTACTGGATTGTGCAGCCTTGTACACTTTTTTTAATACCAGCGAATGTTTGTAATGGCTGATTCTATTGTTGCATTTACTTCTGTGGAGTTAGTAGTTTGGAGCCTGTGCTCTGGTTGATAGATAACCACCATGCCCTGCCATGCTTCTCCTTGCTCTCTGCTTTATGACAGCAACGGACCTTCAGATAAGATAAACTTTGCGGTGGAAAACACAACAAAGGGTCTGCTGCATATTCCCCTCCAAACATGGGCATAGATACAGGATTGTGACTGGCTAGAGGCTGAGCTTTCACAAAGTCAGTTCGGTGTGTGTGTGTGTGTGTGTGTGTGTGTGTGTGTACATGTGGACCTTTGTGCCTGTGTGTGTTTTGTTTTTGAGCCTTGCTTAGTGGAAATATGAGTTTGTGAACCCTTTTTTTCTTCACAAGAATATACATATATGTTTCTCTGAATGTACACGTATGATTGAAAAGCCGCTCAGTATATATAAAAGACACTGATCTCTTCACCAGGATGACCATAAGCACCTTGAAGAACGGCTTCGGTACTTCGTCCCTGAGCAGCCTCTTCACGTTATTAACGCCCCAACATAATGCATACCTAGGAAAGAGAAGCGTCGTAGAAAATAAATTTCCCTCCGTGCCGTATAAGCTGCCTATTTCCTGCTGTGTAAGGAACAGGAGTAAAAATCCTGGAAGCTTGGAGAGGAAGTCGGAGCAATTAAAGAACCATTAGCAGCACCTCTCTGAAAAAGCCATTAATCAAGAAGCTGCGGTGTCGCTCACAATGGCAAGCACAATGTACACCAAGAAGAATGAACGACGGATGATTAAATGAAAGATATCTCTATTTGTGAAGTGTCTCTCTGGGCTGGATACATGTGAAGCACTATAAAGACAGGTCCTATTTACACAGAGAAAGAAATCTAAAGAGGAGCACTAGTACTTTCTCAGATTTGGACAAATGGTCTCAAACCTACTTTTCCAAACCAAAGTGTCTGTGAGGACAAAAAGGTGGAGATAAAAATAGAAGATTTTCTTATGGAGAAAGTTTAAAGGTTCTGGTAGTTTGAACTTCTGAGGTCATACGTCTCGAAATACAGACACATTTCAGCCACTCGTCGCCTATTTAAAGGATGGCAATAGTTTAGATTTCTATCATTGTCAATGAGACAAGACCAGAACCAGCAATGTGTCTACTTCCCTCTGTCTGTGGCACCCAATCCAGTTGTAGCCCGTTAGTTCTTACTTTAAAAACAAGTCACAAATATAGATAAAGTTTGGACACTGTTGTTTTAAGCAAGTGTTAGTTAAACTGAAGTAAACTGTGCATTTGTTGGGGACTGGAATAATAAACATTTGGTGCTCTAGTGAGTATGTAAGGCGCCTGGCTGGTGCGTGTGGGACTGAATTGCTAATTGTAGTGAAGGAATATGTCACCCAGTACGGTAGTGTGGCTCTTTTATGTGTTTTCTGGCAGCGTTTGGACAACAATAAAAGTCCATACCACAGAGGAATAAGCTCAGACTTGAGCCTACATAGATAACACTTGTTAGTAAGATCAATTTGTTGTTTGTTGGGACTTATTGGCAATGAGAAAACTATAGAATCGCCATTCTTATCCTTTAACTTTGCAACAACTGCTGCAGTGGTTAAGTGCATGCACATTTTAAAAGGGAGAGGGATATAGAATATGAATACTGTTATTATCGATTGCATTACTCAGCCATATTGTATAAATACTGTCAAAAATATGGCAGCTGCACATTAATTAGGAGTATTGATAAAACATCAGGGACTCTGCTGGTTCAGCAGGCCACACATTATTAGGGAAAGGTTAAGTGCCCGGCCGACATTTAATTTCCTTCCTCAGTCTCTCTCTCTCTCTCTCTCTCTCTCTCTCTTCATGTCGCTCTCCCCTTGTCTTTCTTTTTTCCTCTCCTCCACCTCTTTGGTCGTCTCATTCTACATCTTTCCTCCCTCTTTCTCTTTCTTGTCCTCCTTCCTCGCAACAGAAACGCTTGAATCATAATTCTTTATGTGAGATTTTTGAGCTGAGCTGCAAAGAAAAGTTGTTTTCTCATTGGCTCCCCACAGCCATCTCGTCCATGTAGACCCGCAAACACACACACACGCACACACATGCACACACACACCAACCCTCACTGTCATTTAGCAGCATCCTCTTCAGCAACACGCTTGCAAGATGGATGCCCTCTCACACGCATTTATCCGCCAGCACCGCGGTGCTTTATTATCTAATTTTGACAGCCCGGTCCCGCCCATCGTGCCGCTGTACTGCTGCCGACGTTTCCCCCAGGGACAGTCTGGGCGAGGCCTCTGCTGAACCCAATCGCAAAGTGCTAAACGTGCGGTGCAGCTCGAATGCTAATTTACTGTAACCAACACGCTGAAAGACCTCCTGTCATTGCAGCTACCCCCTTCAGCCTCGTCGTGGCTGTCCCCATTACTGCTCCCAACAAAAACACACACACACACACACAAACACACATAAACAAACACACCAGCACTGATTTTTTTTTATTTTTCTCTAGTCCATAAAAATCTGCATCTTCAATGCTGTCCAGGGTCCAAGGTTTACTGGTGCTGATAAAAATGATGATTTTGAGGGAGGGTGTCTGCGCCTGAGGGGGAGATGACAAGACAAGATTGAAATGTGTGTGTGGAGCTCTCCCAGTCGGCTGTGATGAGGGATGGCTGTCCGCTCTCTCTGAGGTCTGAGTGGATGAAACATTAAGCCACCTTAGGATAACTGATGGTGGGTTGATGAATGGTTGTAGTTAGCATCATCGCCATTCATCACGGCACGGAGAATGATTGTGATTCATCAAATTCGCCCGGTTTGCATTCGGATTAGCGTACGCTTGTTTTTCACGTCATGCAAACTGTGAGGCTTGTCATCAAGGTGTGACGGCCGGCCTCATCAGGCTGTCATACTTTGCCTTGACGGGGTAATGACAAGTGACAAAAATGTATTTATGTTTTGCTTGCTGCTTCCAGACAAGCGTGCATCGATGTAAAGACATTAAATCTGACACGGAAGCGATTTTGTTTCTCCGATAATCAGTGGAAAAGAGTTCACAGAGATGCTGTTGCTCATATGTGATTCAGGCTTTTTCTTTCCTGGGCTTATACTATGCCAAAGTGAGATAGAAAACTCTGAAATGGACTGTCAGCCCAAAGCCTACCATTCAGCCCATGATAGAGTGGGAAATCAGGTATTTTCCTTAGAGCAGGCAGTGCTCGATGAATACCGTCTGCAGTGTTTCAAATGGCACAGGGGAGGAGTTTTCCCCCTCGGCATTTATGACCCATGGTACTGTATATTACGTCTCTTTGCGTGGAATTGGATCTATTGTTTTTATCACTGTAAAACTGGCATTTATCTTCAAACTCAAAGTCATTTTTGCCAGCTGAACCTCACAACGTATCTCCATTGCTTTTAAATTGTGGAGTTTTAACTCTCTGTTAAGTTAGAGAGGCAGCGGAAGAAATCAGCTCTGTCTTTGTTTTGTATTTCTTCCAGATATGATCAAATGTCATCAGCCAAAAAGACAAATTTTCTCTCTGCCCACTCACTTCTCCACAACAATTCAACAATGATAGGCGCTCTGTGATTCGAAGATGAATGAGATGCTTAAAGAACACAAATCTCTTTGTTTTTCACCAAAATAATAAGCGGGTTTGGCAAAAAAAAATTATATTTTGGTTGAGACGATTGTCAAAGCAAACTTGGGGGCGTTGGTTCTCGTGGACTTGAGACTCTTTGTGGCACTTTTTTCGCCCCCTGCTAAAATCGGATAATCCTCATTTTATGTCCGCGGTTTGCCACTGTCGTGCGGTGCTTCAGCCATTGAATTGGTAATTTCATTCCAATCCCCCCCCAAGGCTCGCCCTGCAGTCCTAACCGCCCCCTCCTCCCCTTTCCCAATCCTTACATGCAGGCCCTGCATTTGGTCAAATTGCCTAAACCCTGAGCGATTGTAATTTCAGAAGAGGCTGCCGAGTGGTGCTTTGAAGGAGGAGAGGAAGGAGGAGGGCAGAGTAAGACTGGGAGAGAGAGAGAGAGAGAGAGAGAGAGAAAAGAGGAGGCAGTGATGGCAATGGCATTGGGCATGCAGGAGCTAGAAGCTAGGTGAGAGCAGGGAGGGGTGTGGAGGATGGATGGATGGGGAGGTGGTGTTAAGTGCTCTCGCCGAGGAGTCGAGCCCTCCCTCTCGCTGGTCGCAGCCTCGCTCTCAGCAGTCTGATCCCCTTTGAAGCAATTACCCTTTCACCTGGACAAGCTCATCACAGAATCACTCCGGTCACCTCCACCACACCACCACCACCACCACTCCAACAACACACGACTCCAACCAAGACTGCAAAATGCCAGGGAGGAGAGGAGATAGAAGACAAAGTTTGGCATGTACACGGGATGAACACAAAAAAAAAACAGCATCAACATAAAATACCACCTTGAAACATCACCTCTCCAGCACGGTGTCAACAAAAGACGAACGCCAAAGGAATTCTAACAGTTGATCACAACCTGGGTTGTAAATTTATTGCTCCGGCCTGCGATTCTATCGATTAATGATAAAACTCTACTCAACACAGCAACTGCTAAGATCATGGATCCAGGCTAAAAATAGATCCAAAGAAAGCAACAAGCACAGAGGTTGAAAGCAAACCCCGAGGTTATAAAATCACCAGGTCAAAAATGGATGCAGAGCTCACGCAGTACTTGTGCTTTGTCTCAATTCGGATACTTACGTTATTACACTTCTATGTAGTACACTGTGTACACTGCGTACTACCTGGCTGATTTCGGTAGTGTCGTCTCAATTCAAGGTACGGCTTTTGTGCTCTTCCCTTAAATGATGATAGCAACATATTACCGCTTCTTCTTTACTGAACTGCAAACAGGTAGAGCATTAGCGCCATTCACAGCAACCGCTTCAGCTCCAGCAACTTTCAGTCCCCTTCTGCTACGCAGCCAAAATGGTGGTCCACTGAGGGCGAGTAGTGCACCATCCGGGTTCTTACAGTACAAATACATGGCTATAATTGACACTGTGAACGCACGTATGTGCTTAAAATAGCATAAAAGTACCCAAATAGTTCTTTATATTACGGTTTAGTTATTTTCTCAAACTATAATATATATAATATATATTATTTTGACCCCTTGTTGGACAAAACAACCTGATTTTTTAGTAGTATAGTTGTACAGAACAACGTGCACATGACCAAATTCTCAAAGTTACAAAAGATACACGTTATCATCATAGAATAGATTATAACAGTTCACAACCATACCCGGTAGTTTGGGGTAATAATACCAGTAGAAAATAATACTGACACTGGGTCAAAACAACCCACCGTCTTTGATTGTTTTCTATCCATGGGTAAAATTAACTCAGTATGGCCTATGTGCAACAGCATTAGTACCTCTAAATAAAGTTGTAAAAATCACTGGGTTATAAATTAACCTTAGTGGGATCAGTACTGGGTTAACTGGTCCCAGCACCATTGATGTGTTACTGGGACACTGGACTGGACTAGTACTGATGTAAACCAAAGTTTCACAGAGATAATATACACTGCAGGTCTTTTAGATTGCATTAGACTGGACAGGTATCTCTGTCCGTGTGTCCGCATTTGTACGCTCTGCCCTCGACTAACCCCACTGCGTGCATTTCAGCCGACACAGCGGTAAACCGGCATCACTCGACGCCCAAGTTGTTGACAAGACGCTTAAGATCAGTCTAAACACAGTGTGAATATTGGCTGAATCAATTAACAATGGATTCTTTCTCACAAACACACAAAAGGTTGCATTATAAAAATACAAAACAATATTTCCAGCTGTGGAGGTTTGACTCATGAGCATGTGTTTTTCTTGTTTTTATTCTTTCCATCCAGCGAAGGGCAACAACTTTAAAAAGCTGAGCAGCCTTATTTCCTGCCCTGTTCCAACATCACGAGGATGCACAAAAGCTTTCCATTGGAATGTGTGAGTATATACAGTATGAATACATATGTGTGTGTGTGTGTGTGTGTGGGCATGTTTGTGTGTCTGGCTGCGTGCATAAATGCGTGCCTGTCTGTCTACAATTTGGGGCTCACACATCGTCCTGTCAGGGGTCTGTGCAGCTAATCTTTATGCACTCTGTGACCTCCTCACTGCAAACCCTGCTAAATATATTATTCCCCTGGGCCTTTCATTGCTGCTTGGTGTCAGAAATCAATATGTATGAGGCGCGTAGATGGGAATTTCTAATAGATCTCTGCGGCCCTGCGCTGCTCTTCAATATCTGCCTTGGACTATTAGTGCCGGCTCAGTGGCGGTGAAATAACCGAGATAATCTTTTAAGGTACCTTTCTTAAGGTGGAACGGCAACTCCCGCTCTGCATCCTCCTCCGTACACCTGAATGTTAAAGATGGATTTATTGTTTAGGGATATTTCTCGAAAGTGCCGCATGCTTTATATGTTGTATTAATGTTTGACGTGTGAGCTGTGGTAAAAAAAAAAAAAAAATCAACGAAAAACTGAAAATCGAGTGATAATTTTTTGCCTTTAAATCGTGTAAAGACTAAAAATATCACCTGAAAACGTCAGAACTCAGATGATTCTTCACAAGTGGCCACGCGTCCCTCTATGGATGCATATAGATGTTTCTTTTACATGCGAATGCTGATGTGCAGAGTCCTATTTTTGTTAGTACATGTGTGCCTGTGCATGGTTGCGCGGGCGTGTAGGCGCAAGTGTGTCTGGAGGGATGTGCCACAGTGCTAATTGCCCATATTCCTAATGCGGGGATGATTTGCTGCAGCACTTAGCTGCAGCAGCACAGGAACCTGACTCTAGTTTCTCTCTCTCTCTCTCTCTCTCTCTCTCTCTCTCTCCCCTCCACCACCTACAACCCCCCCACATCCACCACCACCGCCCCCCCCTCCTCCTCTCCGCCTCTCTCTCCCCACTACGTTGAGGAGGAGAAGAAGAGACATCCGGCATCAGCAGGCAGTTAGGGGATTGGCGGGAGAGGTGGAGGGAAGGAGAGAGAGGGATGGGGAGGGTGGAGGGAGGGAGGGAGGGAGGGGTGGGTGGGCAGGAAGAGGAGGCGAAGTGGTGGTGGAGGGGTGGTGGTGGTTTGCTCAGACAGCGTGTGGTCTCGAGGGAGGGAGAGAGGCTGAAATTATTCTACGGTCACAGGCTTTTTTCTCCCCTCTCCATCTCCCGGCGAGGACCTCGGTGTATAATCCTTGGCGCTCGCCTGGCTCGTATATCTGCCGTCCCTGAGACAAAGGTTATATCTCTCTCCTTCAGGACCACTGGCTGCTGACCGAAGACCACAAACCTGCTCTATTATCACCACATCATCAGCCCCTGTAGAGGAAAAATGAATCATACCAATGACCTTAATTTTTCAAAGATTTATCATGTATATATATTCAATCTGGAGACATATGATAGCAGACTAATAGGTCATATTAACACAGGTCTCATGCTGTGCTCATTAACAGTGTTTAAGCTTTGCCGTGCTCCTCAGGTATCTCAGTGTTTGCTTCCTTTGTTGACACATTGGCCCGGAAATGCATTCAGAATCGGTTCTGACATAACAAACCCACGGCCCCCGACTCTGAGCGTCCATACGATGACGATAATCACTATTCCCTCTCTGTCCTTTCAGTCTCTGCTCGGCTCAGCCATTACCTGATCTTGGTGGAGCGAAATTATTAAGAGATATTTAGATGTAATGCGACTTTGTGGCCTGTGTCATTCTGGTGGAGCGTGGTGTGCGCTTCGGGGATTCATCAAACTTGGCTCGCAAGCCAAGTGTTAACACCTCAGTGCTCTGTGTGGATGGAGGTGTGAAGGTAAAGCTCAGTTAATGGCTCAAATCAGGAGAATGACAGACCAAACAGATGGAGAGCGGGGTGCAGAACAGGTTGAAACATAAATTGGGGAGATGAGGGACAAAAGAAGAAGAACAATACTGTGAAGACTGTCAGAACGAGGCTGAGAGGACAAAAGAAAGAAATGAAGGAAATATAAATATAAATCTCCCTCTGCTTAGTGCGGGGAGCCCCTGATGGGCCAGTGTCTGAGTTTGGGCATTCGGATATACTACACAGCCATGATACCTCCCTTCTACATACACACTCAAACACACCTCCTCCCTCATGCTGCTCATCTCGATAATTACCTCCCCCAGGTACCGGTACACAGGGATACACAACACACGTGCTGCCACCGGGGGCACTGCGCCAGTGAGAGCAGACGGCAGCCATTCAGGGGGCAGCGAGGAGAAAAAGAGGTGGAGGAGTGTGTGTGTATGTGTGTGTGTGTGTGTGTGTGTGTGGGCGGGGGCGAGGAGGTGGTGGTATAGGAAAACATCAGGGGGAATTGGCTTCTGAAAGACAGGCGTCATGGCAGGCGCACTGTCTCCTAATTACGCAAGGTCTCCCACCGCCATTAGGAGCTGTCAGTAACATGAGGGGACGCAACCAGCCGCTAAAGAACAGGAGTCCACCGTAATCCAACACAGACTCTGTGTGTGTGTGTGTGCATATCTGTGTATGTGTGTACTGTGTGCTTGCGAGCTCGGCTTTGACCTGCGATGCTTTTTTTTTTTTTTTTTTGTTTAATTCAGTGATTTGAATTGAAGGTTGTAGACTGACATTATTCGATTATTAATATTAAACCTTTCAGTCATGAAAACACACTCGTGATTCAGGTTTATACCTTCTAGGTTTTTACGCTTGTTCATCTAGTTTGTGCTTGGAAATTCAGTTTTGCAGCTTTGTATGTTTCAGGTCTGTGCTGGGAAGATTATTTTTCTATTATCACCAAAAGAGATTCATGTCTAATCCCGTGAACGCTCGGTTTGTTACCTTTCTTTTGTCTTTGTGTATTTTTGCAAACCAAACTCAGTAAACGTCCCTTTTGGATCATAAAAACTTGAACTTGAAGTAGTAGCAGTCAAATAAAATAAAAATAATATATTGATCACCAGAGTCGCTCCAGCAACGTTCCATCCGCCCTTGAAAAATAAAATATTTTAATATAATGTGCGCAGTATATCAATAAAAACAGACATGATCATCACTCATGCCAATCTGAAGGAACAACTGACACATTAGATTACACACTTGCTCATCGTCTACTGTATGCACAGTCATGCGTTCCCATGAATCTGAATCTGAAACTTTTCTTGGTCGGACACACCCTGCAAAGCATTCAAGCGCTATGATTGGCCAAGCGTGCTCACAAGAGTGCGAAAAGTTCTTTGTGCCGTGAAGGCTAACACGTGGTTAACATTGTAAAACATTGTATTTTAGCCCAAACCATGATCTTTTCTTAAAGCTAACCAAACAGTGACTGAGAAAAAGACCTGAAAGACAACTAAAGGCTAAGTTCCACAGGGCATGGATGTGAGGTGTTCCACGTGGGCTGCGACCGCTGGAGCAAATCGCGGCCGCTCTAGTCAATGTTTCAAATCCCACTGGAAGCTGCACGGTCCGTTTCAGAAGTGTCCCAGAAGCAGCTCTCCGCGCGGCTCTGTGGAGAATACGCAGGTGATCTATTTTTGATGAACGCCGCGAGCAAACCGCGTCAATCTGCACAGAGCAAACCCGAGCTCGCTGGAAGTCAGGCACAGAAAACCAGTTTGATTTTCAAAATAAAACACCCTGCGCAAATCAGCCAAAAGAGAAACAATTTAAACTAGGTAGCATATTTACATATTTAGAGGCACATAAACTATGGAAAAATGACCAATTCTGGTCGATAAAAACGCTTTTAAAGTGCTCTCGATGTTGTGACCAAGACGTAATGAGATAAGGTAATAAGGTAAGTCTCAAAACTGTCTCACAGTGGAGTCAACACATGATCTGATCACATCCAGTTTTGCCGTTTATATTTAACATCTCAATGAAATCAGGTAATTCTTTGTTTTACATTATTTATTTAAATCCTTTGACTGTGATATTGTGGCTGTTAGAGTGCTAAAATTATATATATATTTTTTTTAAACAAAACACAGGTAATGTTGCCTGACTTTGTGTGGGCGATGTGAAAAGGAGGTGGTGTAGCAGCTCCATTACTACAATATTTATCATTGTTATCACAAACTAGCCTCTGGTTCAGCGCTCTTGTCTGGTACTGAGGTCAGTGTCCGTGTCATGTTTGTCTGCATATGGTCCCAATGTGCCTGGCCTGTAGTTGACTGGATGAAGGCTGTGGGGCTTTGTCCCCTCTGATGTTCTGTCACAGCTGGGATGGGGTGAAGTTCACTAACCTGGCAACACGCCAGTGAATTTCTATGTGTGCTCCTACTGTACTGAGCTGTACATCTGCACCTGTGCATCTGTTCACGAGTCCACAAAGTATGTAAAGGGAGCGACAAAACACAGTACTGCAGTCAAAATAAGAAAAGGCAACCTAAGATGGAATATACTTCAACCACAATTTGGACTTTTATTAATCGACGAACTTTACTGCTTTCATTCATGAAACAATGCAGTCACTAACTGATGCTCTGCTGCTGTCCAACCAGCCTTCAGCTTTATATTAAATTAAACACAATGAAGAGCAATATGCACAGCATTCCTGTTTAATTGTTGTTAATGGTTACCCAGCAGTCAGCTTATTTACGGTTAATCTCTGTAAACAGACATCTGCATATGAATGCACAGTCTGTAGGTCAGGGACCAACATTTTGGCACCATTTGTAGTCCGAGTAGTATTGAGAAATCACGTGTGAATGGGTTTTGTGTGGCAAAAATGCAGTCTTGTAATGCGTCAAGCTATCGTTGTTGCTTCATCTTCTTATTTATATTATTTTATATGCTATGCACGTTTTTGTAAAGTATATATAGATATTTAGCAGAAATTTGTTGTCATTGCGTATAAAGTTGCTAACAAGACTGCCAAGGAAGTCTCAGTCTGGATATTAGGTGTCCATTTTTTAGATATCTGTTGGCTACCCTGTAAACTCAGAACTCATTGGCTGTTGGCCTACATCGTTGTCAGATGGTAGCCAGTGGGTTCAGAGATTGATTTACTGTCGACCAATGATATTGCTATGTAGACTTTGCCAGGACACCTGCCTGATATGAACATATGATATGAAATTTTGAACATTTGTTCATGGTCACCAAATAATGGCATTACCATAGCCTTAATTATATTTTTGGTTAAGTACTAAAGAGGTTGCAAAGTGTGAGGAGCTATTTCAGCCACCACTGGTTCCTTAAATAAACGTCCCATTCATTTTTCCCATAGGCAATGTTGCACTAAATTGTTTACCTTTTGGCTGTTTTTACAATCTGAAGTTTGCACCGGGTGCGATCAGCTCCGGCGGCCACAGCGCGCCTGGATCACATCTCATCCGTGCAAGGTGGAATTTAGCTGTAATACATCCTTGATGGACATGACGCTTTTTCAGCTAAATGATGAACAACTGTCATAGAAAATATCTGGTTCTTTGTTAACAAAAGTACAAGTTTTTATATTTGAAAATGAAAGGTAAGAATTCAACCACAACTCATAGTGATTCAATGCAAATCTACAGATGAAATTATTTCAGTTTTGGACTCTGGGTAAATTTGAAACACAACGATGGTGTGATATTTTGGTGTGATAAAACTGCAAAGACAAAGTGTTTTGAGTGATTTTTCTCTGTTTCTCTGAAGCCAACGATGCGCTTGCTATTGTAGTTTTTAACACTTTTACGTCATGCCAAACTCACAGACATTAGTGATTTCCCAGAAATTAGATTGAAAAATTAAAACTGCTGGCTGTGACGTAAAACCAGGATCATTAACGTATATGTGAGAACTTCTAAGGAAAAAAAATGTAATTGCGATACAGAATGAAAAATAACACTTAATGGGATGAAACGTGCATCTCTGCCCACTTTGCAACTCTATTACCATGTTCAGTAAGATGGTGACCATGGTTACCTGCTAAACGTCAGCATGTTAACGGCGTAATTATGAGACAATATGCGTCAATTATGTTGACATTATTTAACTGCAGGTGCACTGAGGTGGATGAAGGGCTGGATAGAGTGTAAAAATTCACACAAACTGGGACGACGCTCGACGCTCATGCCGAACACGATTCTGTTTGGGTTTTTGCATAGATGGTTATGTTCCTAATTCTGAGGATAGCTGGCAAACAAACCATAACTTTACTTTCTCAACTGTCCACCGACAAACCCGCAGCTGAATCCAACAGAAACAGGCGCGGTCTCTGGGGAATGTCAAAAGGCGTTCTGGAAAACGTAGGATATCATTAACCGTAATAGACATAGATGAGGTAGGTTGTTGGTACAAGAAAATAAACATAAAATAACTGCTGGGATGCACTGCACATCGCTGATTGATTACATACAGCAGGGAGGGAGAGAGTACGTGTGGGTGGAATTTAATGAAAGAGCAGGAAAGAGCACACTGGGACAGGTGTGTGTGTTTGTGGGTGTTTGTGTGTTTTAATAGGAAGAGGCTTTTATATGTGCCAATACACCTGCACATTCAGGCTGTATTTTGCTCCTTTAACTCTTCTCCTTTCATAAAAAAATAAAAGCGCTGAAGAAACCAAGCTGAACGCAGACAGTTCTCTGCGGATCTCCAGCGCGGTGTGGCAGCAGGTATTAGACATCCACCCTACGTCACACTATGTTGTCTACCAGCCCAATGCAGCTGCTGTGGTGATAGCGGCCCGTACACACACACACACACACACACACACACACACACACACAAACACACACACACACACACACCTCTCTTAGCCTGTCCCTTGTGCCTTCCCCTTTAAAGAGACACACGGGTGGCTGCGCTCCACTTGACATGTGGGCCCGTATTCTCACCTTAGAGACGGAGGATGGGCATGGTTGCACGCTTTGATGGCTTAATTACCGCTGTGGAAACAGGAGTGGCTAGAGGGAGAAGGAGCGGGAGAGAAAGGGAGAGGGAGAAGGGGGGGTTATGTGCAAGCGTTAGCAGCGCTGATAAGCTTGCGAGGATCGTTAGCGTGAGGCTAAAATGGCACAGAGGTCCCATAAGGCATCTTAAATGTATGTGCTTTGGGTACGGTGAATTCTGAGGCTTATTTAGGCTCATTGAATAAGGACGTATTTCGAACAGTTTGTGATCATATTATAACTGCTCCCTGCTCTGATATTTTATTGATTTCTAATAAGTTGCTGCCTCCTGTAATTTCATCACACAAAACTCTTCTTACCCAGTGCAGAAACACAGAAATCCATGAAAGCTTAAAGGATTCTGCAAGTTTCTATTCTTATTGTCAGAAAATCTCACGAAAAGCTGAAAACCAACATGAAGATTTACGATTAATAAGTGTTGTGTGTGTAACCAAAGCCCCGTAAGTGTTTTGCTCTGTGCTATAGACTGATTTTGGTCCAGGAACTATTAACAAACATGTGAATGTTAAACTGGATGAAATCCTACTTTATTATGATGAACACAGACACTGTAGATAGTTGCATTAACTGTCCTGTTATTGTATATACTCACTAGAATGTGTATTAATCCACACTCTGAAAATAGTCCCTACTATAACACTGTTCACTGTAAACCAACCATTGTCGTTAGTTACTGATCCTTTTTAAAAAAAATTAAATTCTTTACGCGTGACCCGTCCTTACGTCGTTACATCACTATGAATGAGCCACAGATTATGAAGAGTATGAGCTAAATTCCACCGGGCACGGACGGGACACGTTCCGTGTGCGCTGCGCCCACCGGAGCTAATCGCAGCCATCCTAATCAATGTTTCAAACCCTGACGGAAGTGCAGCGGTTTCACAAGAACTCGGCTTTGTTGAGAATATGTGGCTGTTCCATTTTTGATGGACGGTGCGAGCAGCCTGCGTGCATCCGCACAGAGCAGATCGAGCTGGAAACCGGAAGTCAGACAAAGAAACGGCATACAGAATCCAGTCGATTTTCAAAATAAAACACCCTGTGCAAACTTCAGATCGTACAGCCAAAAGGAAAACAATGTAACTGTGTAGCATATTTATACATTTAGAAGCACATTAATCAAGAGAAAATGACCAAATTTGTGCAAGTTAACAAAGTCTGACGGGCAAATCATCAGATTTGATGTTTTGACAATGAGAAAAATTTTAAATAACGTCAGCCTCATCCTTTAATTCCCACACTTGAATCTCGCTCTATAGATGTAACTCACTGTTCTCAAGACACAAACTGTACACGTTCAAAGGATTCGAGCCAAATGAAGAAGTCATTTACATTTGAAGTCAGTTCAAAGATCCACATTTGAACGGTAAGGCGCGGACCGACACCGTAAAACCGGCGCCCCAGATGTTTTTTCTCATCTGGGGATTTAAATCACTTCATGCATGTATTAGACCTTTTTAATTAGCATCACATGATTTGTTTTGAATGAGGGTCAAGCCCCAAGACACTCTGCTTTATATGACTTTAGAATATGGCCCCAATTTATAATACAAGGTAAGCTCAGCAGTGATGATCAGATATTAAATGAGGATTCTCATCGCTTTGCGGTTTTTGAGGTTATGTCTTTCTTTGCTTTTGATATTTATTAATTTTTAAATATTAATTAAAATCCATTTCATTACATTGTTTAAACATTTTTAATGTTATTTACATAAGTCAAAAATATGAAAATAATCAATGAGCATTTAGAAATCAGCACAATCTTGAAAACAAACACAAAGCAAACATGTCAGCAGATTGCTATAATTTCTATCCGTACTGTACACACAACAGCCAAGGCCAAAAATGTGTCAGCGTGGCAATATTGAAGTCCGGTGGTAAAAAATGATAATGGCACACACACTTGCCATAAAGCATGGCAGCACCCGGGTTGCGTGGCAGGGGAGTGGACCATTTATCTTGGGGAAGAGGAGCTGTGTACTCCAAGGCCCATCTGTCTCAAGATGGGGGTAGGGGGCCGTGGGGTCGAGCTTGGTTTAATTGAAGATTATCTGCTTAATTACTCAAGCACAGCCAGCGTTAAACAGCCATGGATTAAGAAAGCATCAGTGAGGCAGACCTTGGGGTCCAGCGCTGTGCTCAATTAGCAAGAGGACCCAGATATGGCTCTCCCCTGCTTACCTATCACTGCACTGGAACTGAAACTGCATGCTAAAAGACAGGCCGTGAAGATAACACACACACACACACACACATACACACACACACAACAAGCACATAGAGAGTCAAAGTGCAGACATTGCATCTGGGCTACCGACTGTTCGACTTAACTCGATGCACTCAAGCAGCTCAGTATTCCCAGCAATTATGCCCGTATTGGATGATTCAGCGCTTGGCGGTTTACATCCAATGTCAAAGTCCAGTGCCGTTGTAGGAAGCAGCGAGCCCTTTAGTGAATGATCGTTAGAAAAACAGCGCTAAGACTGCAAGGGTCTGATCAGACAGGGATGTATCACTGCAGGTGCAGCCCCTTCAAAAACACTTTGGGGGCAAGAGCTAGTGCGCTTGTTGAGCGGACTGTGCGCGCAACCGGCGATCTAATATGATTAGCCATTGCTGTGCTACTGGAAGAGGAGGTTTGGGGTTCATGGCACACTGACAAAAAGGAAACTATCATCTCTTCCGTGCGTTTTCTGACGCCGCTGTTGTTCATATCACATCTGCTAGCATCAAAACAGGAAGGAAGTGGTAAATTACTGTAGTAAAGGCCACCTCTCAGCTGATTTGACTGGCTGCACTCTGAAACCCATTATTTCCTATGACTTGTGACGCGGCAAGATGTTTTTTTCTTTTTTTTTTTTTTGCTGCACCAAGCAAAACACACAGCGCACCTTTAGAGGTACAAATACCTCCAGGTATGTCTGTGCGATTGCCCGCTTACTGTATACTGTATGTTGAGGTGGAAAGTAAGGGTTTGGAGATTGTGGTGGAGGATGGTCATGTAGTGTAACAGATTTTCAGAGTACACTCTGTCACAGCCCTGAAATTACTGTTTTGCCTTTTTGGCCATACCTTCAATTTTTTCCTAACCACAATGAAGTGTTTTAGTTGCCTAACCGTATATTAAATGACCTAAATGATGATTTATTAACACATGAAACGTTTTCATTGCAGCAGTGCACAAACCTTACAACAACATAACTCTTATCCATTTCACTGTCTGTGCAGCGTATTGATTTATTCTTTATCTGGACTCCCATTACCACACCACAAAGTGGCCGCTAGTCTTTCTTCACACAAAACAATAATGAAATCATGAAACGAGAAAAGGCCGACATAAAGATCACGGTTGAAAGTGAAAGACCGACAATAGAAACTTGAAATCGAAACAAGAACAGAATAAATGACAACAAATAAATAAATATAAACAATCAAAATGTTTCCAAAATAACAACGGACGATATTTTGCTTTAATAATTTAGCCTCCACAGTTAGCCGTTATAATCGTTCACACAGAGTAGCGCGGAAAGAACGACGAAGACCCGATCATATATTCTTCTTTTCAGTTTCATGCAGTGTTTCTCCTTTTCCTCCCCTCTTCCTCTCCTGACCACACAGCAGTGCGATATTGATGAAGGTAGATGTCAAGAACCGACCGCCCCCTTCTGTGCAGGCCAGATATCCTTCTTGGTAGATGGGTTATTTATATCAAGCACCTTGATGTTTGAAGGTTTAGCTTGACCTAAAAAAAAAAAAAAAAACCCATTCCCTCATCCACAGCCTCTGCCACTCAGGTTTATCTGGCTACGGTTTTCTGTTGGTGTGTGCGCGCATGTACGCGCTTTTACATGCGTGCTGACAGGTTCTTTTGTCTGCCTGACTCCCCCTGCAGTGAGTTGAAGTAGGGGTCACGTGACATCCCGATCGGCCCTCCACCACCACCCTCCTCCTCTTGCGTGTCCCCGCTCTTCATCTTTTCCCTCTCTCCGTCATCCTTCTCCATCCTTCTTAATCCCTTCCATCCCTCTTCTTCCTCTCACTTCAGAGATGCCTCCATCCCATTTGTGGATGTGGGACCACTCATGGCAGAGTTGCACACAGATGGTGGGAATCCATGGCTTGTCAGCAAGGCAAGCAAAGCTTTATTCGGCCTCCCGGAGCGAGATAAATGAGTGCAGCCACTTAAGACGGAGGTCTTCACAGGACAACTCGCCGTTGTCCGTCTTGTCTTTTAAATGTCATTTTATTTACATGTTTTAATTACATGCTTTACAGCACTCATTAGGACCAACAGAAATGATAAATAAGCATATAAACAAGTTTGCTTCTTACAACATTCATCTGTCCAGACTGTAGCCACGGTGACCGGCACAGACCAGGAAGCCAGAACCGAAGGAGTGACATTTAAAGGTAGATTGCATATGAGTCATCCGTTCTTCAGCTTAATTAACAGCCACACCTACACGCAACATATTCTGTCTTCTCTTCAGTCCAAAATGTGCGAGATGTATGACACTAAAACATCAGAATATATGATCAGGGATGGAAGTAACGGATTACAACTACTCACATTGCTGTAATTATTTAATTTAGCCTCTAATTTAAATCATGAATTACACTATGTAATCAGTTTATTTTAACACTTTCTAAAACTCAAATTTTCCACTGAGAAGGCCTCAATTTGAATCGTATTCAAATCTTTTTTATCCGCATTTTTATAGTCAAATGCCAGGGATCTGCCCCAAACCGCCCCGAAGCGTTGCCCGCCTCTGGCCCTCATGTTAGCCAATTGGGCTCAGAGCGTGCTGCGGCCGATTCATGATCTGCAATAACACAATTAGCCTCTGGTTTTTTTTTTTTTTCTCTTCGTGCTGTGAATATGGCACCCACACTGTGCAGGCCAACAAAACCCATGAAAACACTTGTAAACCTTGCAGCAGCGTGGGTTTGGAGAGGTGGCCACACTGACCAGGACAGCAGGAGTTGGGATTAATTTAAGGACTGAAGATTTGGAGGAACACAAACCAAATGGTTAGCCTTTGCCTGACTGTTTGTTTGCAGTGGGAGAATTGTATGTTAATTACATGTTGTACGCAGGTTTAAAAACACTTATGATATTTTCTACATGGATCATCCCATTGATTGAATGCCTGCTACTGATTATATATAAAACATCCACTAATAGTCCATATGAAGAATACTTTGTACCTTTACTTAATAGTATTTTTTTAATCGCCAGCAGTTTACTGGCAGTGAGAAATATTTCAGTAATCAGTGTTTGACAAACAGTGTTGGGCAGTGACACATTACTCATAGACTTTATAAAACATGAACGTAGTATCTGTGACGTCACCTGTGAAGCTCAGAGTGAGGTGGCTCTGGTAGCCGCCATCTTGGCAGTCCTGTCTCTGCCGCCTCCCGACTAATCCAAAAATGGGCAGAGACGTGGAGTGTGTGTTGAGCTGAGGCGGTCCGAATGAAGCCTGGGTGCTCTAACAAGTCACCTGACAGCACCCACCCTGACATTTGCTCGTTGAGTTAGATGGTTAATGTTAGTTTGGTCTCTGTATTCAGTGCAGAGTCTGGTCTGGGTCATTCCAAAGTTGTCTTCTTCACATGTATTGTGTTCTGAGCTGGTTTTGGTTAATTTGGTTAATATTTCTTGTACTTATCAACTGCAACATCCACTTTTAGTGACGCTGGGTACGTGCGTTTCATAGACCAATGTGTATTATCCTCCGGGATGAAACCCGAGAAACTAAGATCAAGAACATTTTCAGCATAATGAAAATCATTACCTTGTTTTTCATATCGAAAGAAAAACAAATTATACCTGCTGTATAATGTGCAAACACTTCTGTGCAAACACGAAGTGACATTTTCACACCACTTTACCTTCTGATTTATAAAACTGCAGCCCAATTTGTTCTCTTTAGTTGTACATTTGCAGTATGTATACTTACCTTAAGCTGCTGTGTGTACTTCTTAGCAGGCCGAAACAAAAAGTGGAGTTGTTCATCCTTAAATGATAAAAGTGGATGTAATTGTACTTTTTTTTTTTTTGCTGACAGCAGTTTCGCTTCGACTTTAAAGACCGCATTCACAATCACAGATGCTTTTCCCACCCTCACTCATTTTGCTGCCTCTGCAAGGTAATCTTACGGAGTATCTGCTGTCTTCTTTTGTTTCATTGTGTAAATGAATCATGTCACAACTGCAATTCCTTTAAGTTGCTTAATTGGGAAAACACACAGTTTTAATGAAGACAATAGCATCTTTGCTTGTATTGTCTATATGCTTGGATAGAGCATGAGATAGAGCACAAGGGCAACTGTGGTTACTTTTACTAATGTAGATATTGCAGGCTGTGGCGGTGTGTCAGCGCAAAACTTTCAGAGGATAAATATATGAGAGCAACAGAGGGAAGAAATGGAAATGTTTCATGGGACTTTTGTAGGGGGATCAGATTTAATAAATCTCACTAAATCCATATTTTCTGCATAAGGAGCAGGAAAGGTGTGGCAGTTTAATCTGACCCCTGGGCTAAGGTGCCACTGCATCAAAAGTGGGAGGGGAAGAGTTTAATGAATGGACTAACTTTCCTCCACTCACACGCTTGTTTTCTTCCAGCCTCTCGAAAATAAATTTAAACCCTCCCCGCGCATAAACTCGCAGAGACACGCTGAGGATTTACTGTAATTGATAGTCTTCACAGTACAATACACAATCTAATACAGAACGTTCCAATAAATTTCATTATCTTAGCTCTACCAAACATTGTGCATGCAGTACACTCATAGGATATCCAGAAATGTATGGACAAAGGACAGAAAGCACAAGATATTTCCTCTTCCTCAAGAATTATAAGTGATATATATGTTTTTCTTTTCTGCGGGCTCTGAAGTGTGACCCCACGTACACAGATTTGCAGCTGAAATGCACCGAAAACTCAAACCGTTCAACCGTCATTCAGCTCCAAACTTAAAAAAAAAAAAAAACAACTCTCTGTTTGGTTTCAGGTACCGAGCCTCTATCACTGCAATGAAATCAAGCAACACCAGATAAAAGCAGTGGAGCTTGTGCTATTTGATGCTCAATTTAAACAAGAAAATATGTTGTTTGTCATTGCTTTCTCGTTTAAAGATCCAGTCTGTCGGATTTAAGAGGCTCTATTTACAGAATATGACAGAAATGGAATATAACATTCAAAACTATGTTTTCAATAAGAATCATTATGTTTTTTACTTTAGAATGGGACTTTTTATATCTACATATGCCACAGGTCCTTTTACACAGTGTCCACAATGTCGCACCAGCATGTTTCTACAGTAGCCCAAAACGGGCAAACTAAACACGGGTTTTGTGTTTTTTAGATCTTTTGTAGTTCTGCAGTTTCACCTTCACGAGTGGACGGGGTTGCAATCTGCGAATATGCCGCTAGATGCAGCTAAATCCGACACACAGCTCCATTATTCAGCATCTGATGTAACACCCTCATCGGAGGAGCAACTGAAGAATTATTCATACACTGAATAATAGAATATACATTGAATTCATAATTGTTTTCTGATCAACAGTTAAAGTTTGGTTAGGGTCGGTCCCATTTGTCTTCCTCGAAGTGAAACCAATGTGGAAACGCCAAAAACTACAGTTCCTCAAATGGCCACTTGAGGTTGGCTACAGAATGAATCCATGTCCATAAGCCCCCATGTTAAAATGTCCAACTTCACAGCAGAAATAAACATGTTTACAGCCTGGTACAAAAAACAGTTTTGGTCTCTATAGCTAATTTCCACGTTCAGGACAACTGTACTATGGTGGAGGTTTATGTAGCTCACCCCTTCAAATTGTATTAAGGCTTAAAGTTATGCAGGATTAACAGCATGGCCGCTTTGATTGACGGGTAAGTGCTGTTACAGATGGCTTGTTTGAGCAGTCAGGCATCATTCAGTCCGCTTCGGGTCTGCTGAGGGTCCATGTCTTTGCTGATTTTTAGATTAGCCAGGTGGCGGAAGAGGCAGGACTACCAAAACCTATGGGCGACGTCACGTAACCGAGACATGTCTGTAATAACAGCGGGACAGAGAGCAGTAGACACTGTAGACATGTCGAGACAGCAGCGATTACAGATAATATATTGGGGAAATTATTTTGTAAGTGTGAGTGCAGGTGAATTTCCTCGGGAGCTGTAGTTTTTTCTGCGCTCACAAAGTAGTCGTTGTTTAAAATCACAAAGGTTTCAATTTCTTACAAAAAGTGGCGCAGTGGATGCCAATTTGTCTTGACAGGAAACCCCAGGAACGCACTTCATTTGTCAGAAAGACCGATAAAAGAAATGCTGAATGAGAGATCTCATTGAGTTACAGACGCTCGTAGTCTTGTGATGAAGAACTGCGATGCTTTACTTTCCATATGTAGCATAAGCAACACAATAGCTACTTGAAATAGAAGGAAAATATTCAGCATGCATTGTTCTCTCCATATATTTGACATAAGAATAACGAGGGATACCGATGGAGAAATACTTTGTTGTCTCAATGTATGCTGTCCATGTCGTGACGTGTGAAATATCCTTAACAGTGTTGGCAGGTGTGCGTGTTTATGCACATGTACAGTCGGACATTTCAGTCAACACTTGTTCTCTGGAGTTATTTCCATCAGTGAGCTGCAGAGACCTCAAACTCCACCACACGTACACAAACACACAGGCACACACACACATTCAGGCTCCCAGTACAGGATAGGAGGATTATTCTGTTATCCATGGATGCTGGTGGGAGAGGATGAGAGATGGAGACAGTGAGAGAAAGAAACAGAGAGAGGAGGAGAGGAACACAGGGGAGGAAAAGGTAGTTTGGTGGAAGTGCAGTGGGAGGCAAGCAGGTGAAGATTTGGTTCAGCCTGAGCGCTTCGCTCATGCAGCGAAAATGCTGAGGAGGTCAGTCACCAGCTCCCCGCCACCCACCCTCCATCTCTCCCTGTCATTCAACCTCCCCTCTCCTCCTCCTCCTCCTCCTCTCCCCCACCTTATCGGTGCCAGTATTTCCTCTCCTCTCGAGCCACGTGCCATTTTGACAAACAGATTTATTGGTTACGTCATATTTCTTCCCTGTTTTAATCAAAGGCCGGGGCGGCGGGGCTGACTCGTGCTCAGATTAATATCGCCATTGATCAGATTGGATGGAGGTGTCCTCGTACCCGCACCGTACACCACCCCCACGCTCGCAACCTCCCTCCCCCCAACCTTCCTCTGCACTCCCTCACTCTTTCATTGCTGGGGAAAAAAAAAACACCTTTTGCACTCTGTGAATTCCAGTAATATACCCCTTTCCCCTGTGTGGCTGATTTGAGTCACGCATGCCTGCTTCACATTTATGCGCGCGTTTGCTTGTACAGTATTTTGGCGTGCGTAAAAAGTGTTTTTCAAGCTCGCTTGTGTGCGTTTCACCTCTTTGGCTTTGTTCATGGATGCTTTCTCTTGTTTTGATTCTCGGTGCTGCTGCTTCTTGAAATGAGCATAAAACGTCCCGCAAAATGTGCAGCTGTGTTGGTGACTTAGAAAATTTATGGCCGTTTTCGGAAAAAAAAAAAAAAAAAACTGGGTCCGTGGTAGGTGCAAAAAAAAAAAAAAAAAGGGGGGGAGCGCTGTGGCTGATAGTGAGACTCAGATGGAGAGAGTATGAAGCTGTGGAGGCTGGGGAGAGGAGGAGAGCAGGTGCAGCAGAGAGCTGGTGACAATGCTGCACGAGGAAGTCATTTTAACAAACACACCGTGGCGGCCAGGGCCGGTGGCAGCCATCAGCGCTGCTCCTTCCCCCGCCAGCCACCCCCTCCCCGACTCATACACACACACACACGCAAACACCCACACCATCACTACCACCACTCTGTCAGTGCTTTCACCCACCCCCGCCCCACCACCACCACCACCGCTGCCGCCATCTCCCCGGCCTGCCAGTCATGCAGCCGCAGCCCACCACTCTCCCCCACGTCGATCATGCGTGACATGGGGGGTCAGCAGCGAGCGGCGGCGAGCCAAAGAGCCTTGGTGCGCTCCCCCTCACCACCACCACCACCACCACCATCTCCCTGCATCGCCCCCCCGGGGTGTGACCGGGCCGGCGGTCTGCCGCACGCGCAAGGAAATTACCACACATCTTTTGTTGCTAAGTGCACGGGTGAGTGATGAACAGAAGCGGCCTTTGGCAGACGCTAACTGCAGGGGTGTCGAAGGAGGTGTGTTGGGGGGGGAGGCGGGCGGACGGGTGGGAGGAGAGAGGAAAAATGTAAAGAGAGAGAAAAAGGGAGAGAGAGAGTGCTGGGAGGGAAGTGGCGGCTGGTGGTGAAAGGATAGAAGGAGGGGGGATGGGGCGGATGGGGTGATGAGGAGGATGGAGGGAGGAGGTAGAGGAGCGCGGGGAGCCGCAGCCTTCTGATTAAGGGCGAAAGACTGCCGGTTGAGGTGGTGGGGGTGGAGGAGGTGGAAGAGGGGGAGGAGGGATGCCGAGAACAGAGTGAGAGAGAGAGACGGAGAGAGGAGATAGAGGGAAAGAGAGAAAGGAGATGGAGAGGTGGGGGAGGGGCGGGAGGGACAATTTAACGAAGCTCAAAGCCTCTGCCGTCTCCGAAAAGCAAGAAAGAAAGACAGACATGGAGGAGATCGGGCCGGGCTCAGGCTGGTGTTAACAGCCTGTTAGTTCTGCCCTTGCTTTTCTTCCTCTCCTGCCTCTTTGTTTGTGATTTCGTGTTTAGAAAAATGTGAGCCGGGATTACGCCAGGCTTCTGAAAGAAACTTTGAAAATCTGTTTTCAGAAACGGTTCGGCTGCTAGGACGCCGTAAAACCATCATGGCTATAGAACTTGTTGATTATGCACTTTTTCACTCCATTTTTCGTCTATCACAGAGGCCAAAAAGTCTTATTTTCTGAAAACGAAGGGGGGAAAATCAACCTGTTTCCAACACAGATCAACTCGCTTCTCAAATAAAGTGTCATTCTGTTTAATTTTTGTTTTTTGCACCAGATTTTGATTTTTGAAGCAAGCATGCTTTGAGTTGAAATCTGTCCTCACAAACAAGACTTGTAGGGTTTAAAATCTTAAACACAAATACTTAATAAGATGGAGATTGTTGGAAGTCCACATTTTATTCGACAACGTCAGAAAACTATTAAAAGTGAAAGGAAAAAAACAACACACACAGACACACACACATGTGCTCATAGCTAAATGTGAACGGAGAGAGACCAGATCAGGATGTTCTGAGTAATCAAGGTGCAACCTTTTTATAAGTGTAACAAATTCATGCTGAACTTAGAACAAGTGCCATTTAACATTATTGAGGAGAGGATGCGAAGCCCACGAACACTGGATGAGAGAGAGAGAGAGAGAGAGAGAGAGAGAGAGAGAGAGAGACAGCACCTGTGTCATTGTTATGCCTGTTGCCTGGTAACAACATTCTTCACTGTGCAGCAAACGGAAGCCATGCATGAAGAAAGCCTTCCTCTTCGGGAAGAAAAAATAAAAAATAAAAAAATAAAAAGAAAGTAAAAAAGAATTCCATATTTCACGGAGGTCTTTTTGAAGATGGCATTTCTGTTTGGGATCCATCATCTCTGTGTGGATTTCAGCACAAACAGGTGTTGACAATGAAATTAACTTGAAGTCAGCCACTGTATCTCAGTTTGCCGAGGCATTTCAAATGACTCATTTTTTTTTACCTGTTTGGGAACACATGCACACACACACACACACAAACGCACAGTTTTTCATCTGCCAGTGGCACATATAGTCCTATACTATACTGGTAAAAAATATGACATTTGAACAAAAGCACATCACTCTAGAAACACAAGATCAAGGATTTAACTAACTGTTTTTCCATTCAGACTTTTGGATTTTGTTGCCTCGACAGCTCATGCACTTGCTGCTAGCATAATTTTACTGTTAGATGAACATAGGAATGAGGCAAACTGTTTTAAAAAATTAAGACTTCTCACTAAAACAAGCGTTGGTTGGTGAATCAGATACATGCTGAAATAAACAGCCTCGAAACACTGTTAATGCACCGTCTGTCGTGCGCGTGACAGAGTTGCCGTAATTAAGTGTGGACTTATGCTGCCCACCTCAGTTCCACCCATGCTCCACCTCTTTGCCCTTTTTTTTTGGCCAGGAGCCGGTGGAGGCAGGTCGGCCAAGACGGCTACGGCCAGAGCCACCACACACTCTGAGCTTCCCGGAGACTACATCCACGTTTCATATTGCCTATGACAGATATCCACGGTGACCAGATGATGAATCCCATGACTTTGCCTCTAGCACCACCGTTGTTGATTTGAGTCAAATGTCATAACTATCGCCATGAGATTTAGTACAGACATTCATGTTCCCCTCAGGATGAACCAGTGATACCTAGACGTTAGGTATTGCACCACAATCAAGTCAAAATCAATCAATCACTAAATATTTGCAAAACTAACGACATTCCACACATTTCAGCTGCACTTTGTGTTTTCGAGCCACTTCACGTTAGCATGTTCACACACTAAAATAATTTGGTAATGTTAAAAACATAAGAATGTTAGCATTGCCATTGTAACCATGTTAGCTGATTTAATTTAAAGCACTGCTGTGGTAAGTACAGTGTAAGCACAGAGCCACTCTAGACTCTTGTTACATTTCTGTTTGTGTTGGGAATAAACAAATGAGATATAATGTGTTAATTAGAGAACTTTAGAGGTACAGTACATGTAGGTGTATTTTTGAACTTCATAGTGAGTCAGGCTAGTTGTTTCCCCCTTATTGCAGTGCAAACTAAGCTACTCATCTCCTGGCTCTAGCTCCTTAACGCCTTATCCAGTTCTTGAGGAAGAAAATTAATACATATATATTTCTCAAAGGTCTAGGCTGATGGCACCACAGCTTTTCTGATTTGATCAGGCATTTTAAGCATAAATTGACTATGTTTTACAGTGTAATGGACATCTCTGTAATGGACATCAAATCTGGTAATTAAAAAAATTGAAATACTCTTCGTCAGGATGGGTCAAGGACTTTTTGCGGTTTCATATTGTACGAGTGAGATATTGCCTTTACAATACACTTTTAATTCATTGTTGTTTAGGATGACTGCACACAAAGATTGAATTGGCATACTGCCCTTGGGCAATCATTTTGACTGTAATAAAATTTACTTCATAAAATCTCAAATGATTTTGACTGCTCTATATTTTTGCGTATAAACTGGCAAAGAGCTCTGAAAGAAGTTTTACTGTATTTTAGAAGATGAAGAAGTTTCTTAATGACAGCTCTCTGACAGGCCAGTTTCCTGTTGTGTTGCTCTCACCACAAAATGTAGGTGTTACGGACAGACTTTGTGCAAACATTTATGTCTTCATCTCTTTATTTGAGCTGTCATTGAGTCACGTCTTTTCCTGTCTACATTTTCCCAATGGTGACATGCGTATTATTGATGACCACAACCTCATCTGGGGAGCCCGCAACACAACACAACACAACACAAAGCAAAGCCTCACAACACTGTTTGAAATTGTACTTTTTTACACCCATGCTCACTCACTATGAGCTGCACCAGGCAGTGGGAGTTGTGAGGCCTTATATATTCCCACAACATCCCTGGACAGCCTGTCCACTGAAACAACACCTGTTGACAGGATGAGGAAGGAGCTTGTTGCTTTGAATAACACGGGAGGAAAGTTGGCTGTGCAGTGTGGCTCTGCAAATCATCTTTAAAAGACGGAGCGGCTCAGTGATCGAGCCCTGCATGCACCGTGCATCTGTTAAGCCAGCACATTTGCCCTGGTGGTGCCTTCACGTCTTATAGTCCAATAAAAACTGGAGCACAATAAATGTCCAGCTGCGTGTTGATTGCCTACTAGTAGAGTCATCAAATTGCTTTAAATACCTTTCCTCTCGTTGGTGTTGGACCAATCAGGCACATCGCACAACCTGCATCATTTCCTTAAAGTCAGTGTAAAGGCAGTTCTGAGATTTCTTTCAAAATTCATTAAATACGTTGGAAAACAGGTGCTGAAAACGTGAAAATGATATATTACTGAAATGTGGAGTTAGAGGTTAAAACAGTTTTCAGTCCAGGATTTTGTGGGCGGTCCTAAAGGGTGGCTCGATGACACGCTGAGGCCACCCTGAGTATACCCCTGCACTCCGAGCAGAGAGATAGAGATTAATTCATCTCACTCTGAGTGTTTTAAAGTTAGTCATGTCATTTTCTGAGCTCATCTGACACGTTTCAGTCGCTCCAAAATTGCCTCCCATGAGTGGTTGTAGCTTCAGCCCCCACAGTCCACAGTAGCTGAGAATACTGCTCATTTTTACCCGATTTTGACACCTAATTTCATAAACTTGTCAATATTTTTAATCATTAACATTTGGATGGGTGGTTAATAACACTTTCTCTTGGTCTGACAAACAGAACACATATCTTTCTTACTTAACATTAACTTTTATGATGCAGCATTTTGTTGTCGTCCAATGAAAGGACTTTTTTCTTTAAGGAAGGAAGGAATTTGCATCGTCTCTTCCAGCTACAGTCAGCATTAAGAATCTTACTGCCCCAAAAAAAGTTTTTACATGTTTTGTTACATCATGTATGTGGGATAGATAGAAGGAGGATAGCTTTGGATAAATACAGTTTTGGATTTTGATTCAAGGATATACAACAAGCTCCTTGATCCCTCTGCAATGAGTCAGACTGATGCACACATCAGTGTCACATGCCCATTAGCCTGGATTATGCTGATTTTAAATCTAACACAGTCAAATAGCTTTGATTAGGCTAATGTGTTCTGTAGAAAGATTTAGGACAGCTTTACTTTTGATAGTTCACCAACTTGAGG
Organism: Protonibea diacanthus; assembly: GCA_028641955.1. Classification (NCBI taxonomy): domain Eukaryota; kingdom Metazoa; phylum Chordata; class Actinopteri; family Sciaenidae; genus Protonibea; species Protonibea diacanthus. The sequence goes on from CM053977.1 coordinate 6,570,653, forward strand.
TGGACATAAACAGGATAGTCGAAATTCTGAGCCACCGCACGTCATTACTACCATTTACGTATAAAGAAAATGTTTCACTGATGACTGTGTGAACACAGATCTTCATTTCTGGTACTAAATGTGTCTCATTACAGTTTCGAAGGATTTTGCAGCTAGTTTCTGAGAAAAAAAAAACGCCTTTTCATCCTCCTGAAAAAAAAATTGTTTTGGACCTACTGTACGTGGTTTTCATCGGACAGCGACGATTTAACTTTATATTTAATGTCTGTGCAGTTTGTTAGTTTCCAGATATATTTTCTATCAGAAACATTTTAAAGTTTGAAGTCTGTGTGGAAGTTCACTTTCTCAGATAGGAGTCAGGATATGTGAAATGTGAAAAGCCCTGTGCAGAGCATTGTTAGCGCAGCGTATAGCACTCAAGTACATGTCTGTACCTACTGTTAATGAAAACTAACTCACTGTTCATTTTGCATTTGTATCTTATCTTTACCAGCATGAAAAGAATATCTGAATAAGTATGGATTGTACGGGATGATTTGCAAGAAGGATTTTTAACCACATTTAACGTAGATGCAGACCAAGTAAATATTTACTGGGGTGGAAAGAAGCCTCTAGTCAGCTGAGACAAAACTCGACTGCCTGAAATGTTTCGCTGCTACACTCACACGTCGTGCGTCTCTGTCTCTCACAACAAGCATAAAGTATATCCATTAGATCCAATGCATCCTTTACAATAAGCATAAATGAAACAATATTTAATTTCACATTAAAAATGAAGAAGTCACATTTACGAGTTCAGAAATGATCTAGTTATCTAGTTATCTAGTTATCTTTTGGGATCAGTTCATGTTCCCCACGTACAGATAACAAAATTCAATCTTAATGCAGTCAGAGTCGTGACAATGCAGTAAACAATCAGAATAATACCCAGTGAGTTTTCAAAGATAAATACAATCTCATATGAGTAAAACAAGTAAAACAAAAACAGTATTATCCAGGAATTGCTCAACATATGCTATTCAAGCATCACGGTCCCTCGCTTATTTTTACTCTCGTACTAATGGCAGGAGGTCAGGGATTTAATGTTTGAAAGTGTAATCCTAATGAGAAAAAAAGTGGTCAGAACATATTGTATTTTCAGTTTCATCTGTCCACATTCCACACATAAAAGTAAATCTGCACTTTCAGTTTTCGGTAGTTTCCTACATGTCTTTGTCAATTAAAGCGAGTTTTCCCATGTCCCTGGTCCTTTGGTGCCCGAAGCTGCTGCTGTTTTTTCAGTGTGGAGGGTAAAATGTGTCCATCTTTGTCGTGCTGGTCCTCGGGGGGCCTTGCAATGTAAGCCTTGCCCGTGAACTATGAAAGCTGGCCCTTTCCGCAGCTTCTTTTGCTCACATGAAACACCCCCATCTTTGATGGCTGTTTGTACCAGAAATCCCTCCCTGCCCCCACCCTCACCACCGCCAGCAGTCCCTATCTGAAGTAATGCGCTGCAGCGTAGAAATCTCACCGCTCAGTCAGTCAGTAGCGGAAAGCCCAATTTTGATTTCCAGGGATAAAGAGGGTAAGGCCATTTACAGCGTACATACAAACTCGCCTTAGCCTCAAAGAGTATCCAGTGATTATTTAAATTTTACTGGTGCATGGGTCTTGTTTGTGTTCCTAATTTGTGATTTACTCCAATGATTTTTCCTCTCGAGACGAGGTACACGAAATATTCAACCCATTATGTCTCCTATTTATGCATTTCTCTCTTTCATCACATCATTTCTTCACCTTGTGTCAATATTTTTAGCATTTCTTGGACAGCTTAAAGTGTCGAACCACTGATGTTGTGGTCTGCGTCTTAACCACAAGGCTACCGCACACCCTGTCAGCTGGAGAAATGATACTGCACATCTCACCACCTCACTCTACCATTTTTGAAATTACACCGATTGACCCAAAGGTGATACTTACAATTACAGGTCTCCAGCTGACATATTTGTCACTAATTGGCCTTGAAGATGACTGTATGAGTGGAGGATAGCATGTTTACAGTTGCTGTGATATTCTGACGGCGCACAAAGAAAAAAAAAAATACAGACAAGGAACAAAAGAAGTTGAAGTATGTGCGTAGGGAAGGCGGCACAGTGGAAAGAAAAAGCTCCACAGTTCCTGTTACCACACCTGCTGAAAGAAAATGAATGAAACGCACCATGGAGGAGGTGGTGGGTGACACAAACACACACACACACACACACACATAAAATCCTCAGTGAGAGTGCTGTCTGTGTGGACCACGGTTCACATTACCCTCTCTCGGGTCAGATTTCACATGCTCTCCACCAGCTGCTCGACACAACAGAGCAGCTCAGCCGTCTAATGGCCCGCACTGAGACAAAGCCACAAGTGAGATGTTGAGGAAATTCTGCTTGATGTCAGAATTTTGCATTTCAAGACAGAAAACCTACAGGAGAAAAAAAAAAAAAGTTACGTAACGACGTATTCATTAGTATTCAACTCCTCCATCAATCGTCGTCTGGTTGAAGTATCTGTTGACTGTTGGTTGGGGAATGGTGACTTAATCAAGCACTAACGCTTGAAACAAAATGATTTTCAGCTAATCTCCTGGCCAATCATGAGCGAAGGTAACGGCCTGGAAGCCGGCAAATGAGCCACTGTGTTGAACGCACGCGGGCTAATGACATGATTATTTGCTCATCAGGGCGACGTTAGTGAGGTTGCGTAGATGTAGATGTGTATGCGTAGAAGTCTATATGTGTGCTTGTCGGCGGGTGGTGGTGGTGGTGCTGGAGGTGTTGAGGAGGGAGGCGCTGGTCACATCTCAGCATGGTAATAAAAGCCGGAGCTGTTGTCACAAAACTCAGCCCCTACGCCCGGCCTTTAAGTGCTGCCTCTATTCTCAGAGAGCAGCAGACACATTACAGAAAGGAGAGAGAGAAAAAGAGGAAGAAAGGCTCGGGGAAAAAAGAGAGAGAGAGAGGGACAGGGAAGTGAGGGGGTTTCGAAGGCCTGTGGCTGAAGGATTGATTTTAAATGTTCTGCAAAGGCAGTGTTTACTATCCTCACTGGCTAGCCCCCTGACAGCGCCAGCATCAAAACAAGATTTGTCTCCCCTTCCCCCCTTCCCGACAGAAAAAGGGGAAGGAAGCAGGAAAGGCGATGGTTGCTTAAAATGACGGGTCCTCTCCGTTAGTTTGCTCCAAAAAGCACAACTGGTGCCTGCTTTGGACAGTCATTGTCATGCCCGCTTCCAACTGGATGCTAATGAATAACATCAGTACTCATGCGGTTTACCCAAACTATAAAAAATGTGTTACCGCGATAAATTTGTGTAGCGTACTTTGTCATTTTGCAGGATTTGTTCCAACACTGTATCACTGTGAAGGACAAAAAATGGTCTTGATGTCTTCTAATGGGCAACCATAACTCATTAGCAGTCATTATTTATGGGTGTGACATTAATGGGTTTAAGCCTGGTACTTGTTCTCCGGCTCAGTTCTTACCACAGTCATGGGAGCAGATAAGCTTCTGACTCTGTTTGCATTAATGAGGAAAGTGACAGTTTATCTAAGGTAGGTTACAGAGCCTGCGTAATTGTTTGCATAGCGCAGTATAGTAAAAGAAGAGTTGCGCTTAAAGGTTAAGGCTGATGTTATTCTGTATTTTTCATGCTGTCAGCACATCACATGAAAAGACCAAAAGCAACAATCTGTCTCTCAGTATTCTGTGGCTCTCAGCGCAGAGCCCGCTGGGTTCATACTGAAGACATAAATCTTTAAAAATGGGTCACGAATACAAATCGTTTCATTTTTTTTAAAAAGGGATGAATAATCAGGAAAAAGCAGGGCATTGTATTTTTTAATGAGCATTACTCAAATATGAATAAATGGGCCATTTGTTTGGGACTATTTTCAGCTGCGGAATGATACACATTTGGTTCTCTAGCGAGCGTTTATGGCAGCGGGGCGTCTACATGAAACTGACTTTTAATAAACTACAATGCCCGTGTTCATGGCAATGAAGGAATGTGTCAATTAGTGTAACAGCGCCGCTCATTGATGTGTTTTTAATAGTATTTTGGTCTGTGGCACAAATACATAGACAGTTGTCAGTTGAATCTTTTCCTTTAAACAAATTTTTTACTTTCAGATCACGAGGAAAGATTTCTCGAGGGCGTTGAGAGAAATTTTGGCTCCTTCTATAGAATCTGTACATGATAACAAACTCTTAACCTCTTCACATGCGGAGACATTTACCAATATTGTTCAGATTTCCACAACTGGAAGGTCTCCATCCAAAATAACAAACAGCGCGTCCTATTGTAAAAAAAAACAAACCAAAAAAAAAAAACGCCCCGAGCATTGGCAAGAAATCAGGCTAAATACTTAACTTGATTTGAAGGAGAAAATTCCCTTTCACGCCACGCGGCCACACTCATAATTATCCGATTGTTGCCGACCATTAGGAATTTGATTTATTGTTCTTTGGCAGTCAGGATGGAGGTTTCTCACCCCCGCCTTGGACGTGTGTGAAATGCACAAGTCTGGAGGGCTGAGGAGAATATGGGGAAGCGAGAGCCATATGTCTGCGCTGTCAGAGAGCCACTTGTTAGAGGAAGTTTAGCCTCCCTGTGCCTCCAGCCACAGCCTTAATTATTAACAACATGTCTCCCCTCTGAAGAGCTGTGTGAGGGCGGCTCACTGAAAAAGGTGCTTTGGAGTGTGGAGCTGGGTGCCGACTATGCTCTGGATATATTCAGTTAAGGCAAGTCAAGTCTTTTGGGGAAGTTGTTGCTTTGTATATATTTATCCAACTCTTTCCTCTCATGTGACACTTTGTAATTGAAGCTCGTAAACACGTGAAGCGACTCCAGTTCACTTTTAAATCAAGGCAATCATCATCAAGTCAGTCTGTCCCAGTGAAAGGTTTGAAAACGAACACTTCCGGGGGTTTGTATGCACGCTTTTCCATGTTTTCTTAACTGGCTCTTGGCTTCTTAAGTGACAGAAAGTCTTGATTTTCTGATTTGATCAGTGTACTATATGTAATTTGATAAACTGTAAACGCTGCATGAAAAATTTAATTGCTGCTTTTGGTAGAGATTAATTTCATTTCCTTAATTAGAGCCTAAACAAATTCCTAACTTTAGAGCTTTGGATGTCTTTGGAGGTTAGACTCATCTACACTGTTAAAAAAAACAAGACTTAATTATTGTTGTTTATTTCATGAAGAAAACAAAAACTAAAAGCAAATCTCGTCTCTGTTGATAAATCATCCAGAGTTAACAACTGGGAATATACCATAAATAATGCTAATCAATGTGTTTTTTCCAGCTAACAATGGTATAATTTTTTTACAAATCATTGTCATGTTACAGAATATGTTTAGTAGAGGAGAATAAGTCATGAACCTTTGAAGACATTTCACGCAAATCTTTCCCAATAAACGGTGGTCGGCGTGGCGTCATGATGGTGATGGAACTCCAAACAGTGTCTAGATAGCATCTAATCAATACGTGTCTGTTTTCATTTCAGCTGCATTGTAATTATCCAACAATCAGTCAACTGTAATTATCAATTACAAGATTGAGATGGCTTGATAATTAGCGAATCACATCAGGTTTACCCTCGGCATTAAAACCAGAATTAGGTCAAGATTTGTTAGGTTCTTGTCAGCGGGAGGAACAGTCCCACGAATCATTATGTTTGGATCACCCAAAGGACTTCCTGCAGGTCTGAGAATATAGAACCTGTGATGATGTGAAGCAAAGCAGAATTTGCATTTGTATCAGTCAAAGAGAGAAAATCATGAAAGTACCTTTTAATGATGCACAATATAATATATACTATATTTATTTATATATTTTTCAAGATGCATTGCAGCCAATTGCAGCAAAATCTGAAACACATTTCTGCCCTCAGACAGAGTGAGTTGTATATTAAGACAATGTTACTCCTTGACCTTTTCAAACCCTCGTGTTATCTGTCTTTGTGTCTAAAAACTGCCTGAGAGACGTCACGTTTAAGAAACACAAAGCATCCATATCAGCACTCACCATCCCCCACACTTGAGTCATAAACCTTCGAATCTTCTGATCTTATATGAATTCCCGTGGAACCTAAATTCACCTTAAAACATCGTACTGGTTGTTCCACACGTTTCAGCCCATCACCATTAAAAACTCTTTTAACAAAGCATGTGATATATCCACTTTCATGCATCCATTGAGTTCCCTGTTAAGGTTGAGAATCGTTAGTTTAACAGCTTTTCAGTTCACTTCACAGCAAATTAGTTGGTAAATCAGTTGAAGGATGATTATTGTTATTTATTTTCAGTTTAATTCGATTTCATTAGACAAAATTGTAAAACCATTAAATGAACATTAGAAATAGCATGGCTAACCATTGTTCTGTTGTCCCCTTTTAAACATATTTAAAACCTGAATTTCTTTAATTAATAAAATCAAATTTCTAAAGATGTTTTTTAAAGATGTTCACTTATGTTCAGTGGGATTGGCTCCAGCCCCCGTGCGGATAAGCGGTTACAGAAAATGGACGGATGTAATGTAGTGTAATACTGATAGCAGCAGTTTGAAGCGTGACATTTTGTATTTATTGTGTTTTAAAATGCAGTTTGGTTTGTTAGCTTAAATATTTGTCTTTGCAGAGTGACACTTCACTTTATTTTAAATATCTGTTTATCTTTAGAATTATGTTGCTGCTAAAGAACTCATTTATCAGAGTCTAGTTGTGCTATAAAACCATATATATATATAAATGAATACATCTGTTTTATATATCATAGGATGCCATTTATTTGGTATCTTCAGTGTACATCATGAAAAGCAGAACAGTGGGGAGGAAGCTGCAGAAAATGTGACTTCCATGCAAGTTTGATGTTGGGACTAGGAATAGAAATTACCAGTAGACAGTGGTGAAGGAAGCTTTGTGCTTTTGTGCATGTCAGACTTGTTGGTTATGATTTAGCACTCCGCCAGTTCATGCATTACATACTTTTGGGTTTGTAGGAAACATTAACATCCAGGGGTGGCCCCGGACACACACGTCACACAGATCACAAAGACAAATATTAAGAAAAGTTCAGTCTGTCTCTCTCTCTTACTTTCTCTTAGCTTCTCCTCTCCTCATCCATAAAAACACAGAGCACCAGCTAGCTGCAGGGCTGCATGAAACTTGAAAAACGTCCCAGAGAATTGGTGTGAAAATCCGGGCAATGTGTCCTCCTCCTTCACTTCATATCTCAGGACAACTTTGCATCAAAATTCATAAAGAAAGAACACTGTAACGCTCAGGTCACTGGCCTGTTCTTCAAGTTTGTGTCCAATATAGGAGACAAACATACACAACAACAACACAAGCGCTCACACTCCCAGTCCTACAAATCAAAGAACAGCCATGAAAATGCTCACTAAGAGACACTTTCATGGAATAAAAAATGATACAAGCATTAATAATTGATGTAATATTTAAAATGGTGCTTTGAGATGCCTAATTAATCCTTTTCACCCTATTTATTGTAACTGCTGTTTCTGAAGAAGAGGGGCTAAGGGGATAAAATGAGACTTTATTAAACTGTTTGGCCAAATCTAATTTTGTCTCCCGTTTGTGTGAGTAAATTATAAACTCCCCCCGTTGCCTTGTTCTCGCGTGCCGTGCCATCCTTTCCCATTGTGCGCACTCGTGGTGTTTATAACAGACAAAAACGGTAAATGTGTCTGTGAGGCCGTACTGACTGTGACGAGGCGGAGGGACCATGTGATATTTCTCATCTCTTCCTTTCCAGCCACAAAAGGCTTCACATCCCTGCGCGCACACAGACACAATGCCTGCGTACGTATGCAAAAATGTGCGCGCACAGACACACTCTCTCTCTCTTTCTCTCTCTCTCTCACACACACACACACACACACACACATACACACCAAGCCTATTGCTGTGGAACAGCCATCAGTCAAAGTGTGTTGGCGCTGCAGGTCCGGGGGCATTTACATAGATAGATGATGGAGAGATTATGGGGCACCGGGGTTATTAATCACACTGCTGAGAAGGAGAAGAGGGACTCCTTGGTGTCACTCTTCTCTCCAGGGATGGCTCTTTACCCTGGATATGTCTTTTGTGCCATTTCCCATGTTCTATTCGCTGCCTAGCTAAACCACAGTGGTATTATGAGTGCCTTGGCATTCAATATTGCTGCAGGGTTAAAGTACCGTGCAGCTAAGTCCACCTCCAGCCTCTTGCTTCAGGGCGACAGTCCAGAATTTCCTGGAGAAATACAGAAAGAACTTGAATTTATTTCACTACACCTTCAGTTAATTTCATATGAAATTCATACAGAAATCTATATTTAGGTAAAGGGAGCACGCGATAATGTGCTGAACTGAGTCGATGATCAGCTTTGACTACTTAAAATCATTTGTTGAGGGATAGCAGAGCTTTACTCATCATCAGTCATTGTAACTTGAATATTTTAATCTTTTAGACATAGTGGGTGTAATTGAGATGGGCATTTTGTTGTGCTTTTATGATTTTCTGGTGTTTTATAGACTAACTCTCTCTCACACTGGATCAAAATGATGAAAACCTGTGAGGTTAAGTGTTGCTGTGCTGTTGGGGGTTTGTGATGGACACAAACGCAGTGCCCAAGATTTAGGTGACTGCTAGTTTCTCACAGTTTTCATGTGAATCACACCTGATACCTCAAATCCACTTCTTGCATTATTTGTTTCACGCAGACCTGCAGTTTTTTGTAAATCCACCCTGAAAGGTGTTGAAACCACTGATCAACAGTATAAACAGTCTTTATTAATAATGCTTGTTGTATTACATTTTTATCTGTAGTGTGTTATCAAAAAAATGACAGGATCTGACTGGAACTGACTTGGATTTTCTGTTATGGAGCTAACATAAACTCGCCTTGATCTGTAATGGTATATGTATTTCACATAGCATATCCAGGCTATATATAGGAGGCCTAGATTTACCCACTTTTAAACTGCATCAATAGGCGACACAGTTACGTGTGGTAGGTGATTGAATCCATATTTGTAGGTCATCCATCCACTGAGATGTTTCACTTTCAGTTTGTCAGTGGCACAATTTTTTTTTTTTTTTACCACAAGCTTAGCTTCAATCCTAGTTAAAATAAAGGCATACAGAGATGTCTGTCATTACACGGGGAGATGATTGTTTTTTATCTCTTGACCTCAGGAAATCCAGGAAATTAAACTTTTATACCAGAGCCAGGACAATCTGTGCAGACATCTTCTTTATTTTCTTTTTTCACTTGATTAGCCTTAATGCAGAATACTTTAGCCGTCAGTCAGCTGAGTTTGTCATCAGTTGAACGTGTGTAGTTAAACGTAATTGGGAATTGTAGTCCTGGGTATTATGGACTACAAGTTAAAGACACAGTGTGTATAGAGACAATCAAGAATTACATCAGACATAAAAGATTCACAGTATGCAAAGTCAGAACAGACAGCAATAGAGATAGGTGCTGTTTCAGCCATAACTGAAAAAATTGGAAATTACATGGAACTTACAGGAAAAAACAATTTTATAGTGACACCGTCATCCTGTTCAAAAATGAACTCAGAGGTTTCATCTTAAGACTCCACATTAAAGCTTTTGATCATGGTTGTATAACTGTTCTATTAAATGATCAGTTTGGTCAGCGGGGCTGGGGCGGGGTTAGATGAGTCAGGAATGAATCATTGTGACTCAACAGGGTGAGCTGAGGTTACTAACTAATGATTTAATGATCTGTTCAGGAACTGTCTCGCATGACTTCACCAAGCGGCACCCTCCGTCGCTGTGAAGTGAAGCCAGCGCAGAGGAAGAACTGCAGTTCCTCAAACGGCCACTTGGCGCTGGCTACTGAACGAGTCATTCTCCATAAGCCCCCATATTAAAATGTCTAACACGGCAGAAGTGAACATGTTTACCTGCCATCTCGCTTTTAAAGGAAATAGATGATTTAAAAATGGTCTCACATGCTGATAAATGGAGCTTCTGATTTTAGTTGTATTTTTGTGAGTTTTGTCACGTTATGCTCTCATCATGGTTATATATCAAAATCTAAATAAACATTTTCTACCTGCTCTGTATGTTACCACTAATACAAACCATCCAATATGCACAGATTTATTTGGGAGACTGTTGTAACATGTATTACATTATGTTACATCATCTATATATTTATTTCTTTGCATCTACCTCGTATTAAAGCTCTACGTTTCAGCGTTACGTTCAGATATGCTCTTGAAAAATAGGCTAATGTGTTTGTACATCATGCTAGGAAAGTGTGAATACTTCCATTGTGCCAGATTACCAAAAAGTCATCTCCTTTGTTTAACTGGTTTCAAACTCAACTCCTCCAACACCAACTATCTCGATGCCCAGCTGCAGTTTAACATTTTATAGCACCCACCGCTCTGCATGCTGTATGAATTTTGAATAGTGAGTGGTTGGAACGGGACACCGAGGGACTGGTGGATGTGATAATGGAGTAATCCACAGAGACAGGTGAAGTACTCTGCTCCTCTGGGCTGTTTGCTTTGGTAAATGTAGCCGCCATCCTCTGACCCCAATGGGACTTGACACTTGGACCCACCCGTGTCCGTCCGCTTCACTCCTCCATCTCCTCTTTCCAACGTTGTGCCCGTTCGCCAACACTCTCACGGTGTTGCCGCAGTTTGACGTTGCACTACGAGTCTTGGGTCAACGAAAGCCAAGTGGTGGTTTTATTTTTGTTTTTCATAGGAGGAAGTAACGGGTTCATTGAATCACTTGGCAGGACTTGGGGGGCGGATGTATGGGTGGGTTAATGCTGGTGATAGATGGATGGACAGATGATGAATAGAGGGGTCGGTGCATGGATGAAAGGACAGGTGGGTAAATTGAAGGATGAGTGATACCGTGAGAGATAAAGTGAATGAAAGCCTCTTCAGACGTACAGTATGAGGGCAATTTCCTTGTGTCTTGATGACGCGCTTATGATAATCAGACATAGAACATTGCTGTGCTGCGTCAGTCAGCCCATTAAAATGATCAATCTGATATTTATCTATTATTTAAATGAACTATTTGGTCAGCAGGGCTGGGGTGGAATTAGATGAGTCAGGAATGATTCATTGTGACTCAACTTTGTGAGTGCTTTCTATGAATCATACATACTATCGTTTGCACCATGTTTTGACATTTGATGCATGTAAATATGACATTTTGTCGGTGTTTCTCAATTAACTGAGAGCTCAAACTTTCAGTCCTTTCCTCTTTACTGTCTGCAAGACGTCAGAGCTCTTAAAGATTCAACCCGTGATGGATTATTTTAAAGATTGTTCTGAATATGTTTAATGTTGTGGGACTCTGGATGAGACTGAGCAAGTGAAAGGCAAGCTGCACTCCCGTCTTTCACATTCATTGAAGGGATGAATAAATGGATTTAAGCCACTTTGGAAATGTTATTGCTTCCTGGATTACTTCAGATAGTGATGCATTTTTTCCTCCGATCCAGGAAGTGCGACATCCCTCACCTGCACCAAGCGGCATCCTCCGTGACTGTGGAGTGAAGCCAAAACTGCAGGTCCTTGAGCGGCCACACGGGCCTACTACAGAAGTCCATCATGTTAAAATGTCAGACTTCACAGCAGACATAAACATGTTTACAACCTGGTACAAAAAACAGTTTTGGTCTGTATAATTAATTTCCCCGTTCATGACAACTGTACTGAGGGTGAATTTTTTAAAACTCAGCCTATATTAAGGCTTAAAGTTATGCAGGATTAAGAGCGCTGCTGCTTTTTTTTTTCTTTGAACTTACTTTTTTATTTCACATGAAATGACAAACATACATACTGTACATGCAACACTTAAGGAACGCATAACACGAGACGCCATTACAATTTCAGTTCTACCATATAATCATGCCCTCACATGCTGTCTTCAAAAATTTCTTTACCTTATGTCCTGCTTTGAATGTTTCTTCCCATTGTTCATCTGTTATTATAATATTTGCTTCCAATTCCCATTTTTCCTTCAAATCCAAATTGTTGAGAGATTCCGAGGTTGTTGTTGTTAGATTCCGGTTGTAGTACCTTATGCAATTTTGATATAACCCCTTTCTTTAACAGCATGGCTGCTTTGATTGGCAGGTAGGTGCTGTTGCAGATGGCTTCATTTGGCCCATCGATGATCCAGGACTACCAACATGGCGGCCAGCTTAAAAACCTGCAGGTGACATCACGCATACGCTGTCCATTATTTATACCGTCAGTGGCCTGCATAGAGGAGCTTAGGGTTGGTTGCGTCTTGCTTCCCGCTCTCTGCGCCATTTAAAGATTGCACATTCACAAAATACTGTTTTCAGAATTGTACTGAAGTGAAAGTATCTTAATAATAAAGCATCATAAGTGAAATTACTCATTATGCAGAGTGGACGCTGCCTGTTATTTATTATTACTAATGCAATTATGCATAAGCAGCATTTTAATTGTTGTTATTACTTATTATACTGTTAGTTTAATGATTAACGAGTAACGATGCGTCATATTTTATAAAAGTATCATATTATATGTAGTCCTCCCACACAGGTGTTTTCACTCATGTTGCCTCGGTCTCCGCTTGATTGATGTCTCCTTTGCTCTTTTGTTTATTTTGTGGGACATTTTGAAAGGAACAACTTACCCAGTTATCATTTTTGGTGCATCTAGTTTGGTGAAAGCACATAATTCCCAGCATAGCTCCTGCTGACTTACACCTGACTAGAGGTGTACAGTAGTACAGTAGCTCTCTCTGAAATGCAGTGGAGAAGAAGTATAAAATAGCATAAAATGGAAATATTCAGGTTAAATGCTAGTACCTCAAAACTGTACTTGGGTAAATGCACTAACACTGGATATGCGGATGAGGAGGATACATTAGATATATTGCTCCTACTTGGCACTTTTTCAGGTTGAATTTTCTGTTTTTATTGAGGAAAAAAAATAATAAAAACATTTGAAAAGAAGCTACTTGGTTGAACAAATTTGAAAAAGTCAGAGTGCCCTGTCTCATGCTTCAAGTCAGATTGGACTGTTTTTGATTTTTATCCAAGATGACAATCTTTCCCTAACTGTAACCGCATGCTTTGTGTGTCAGATTTAAGAGGCTGTGTGTTCAGGATATGACATAAATGGATTATAACATCTGTAACTATGTTTTCATTGCGGTATAATCACCTGAAAATAAGAATTATTATGTTTGTGTTACCTTAGAATGAGACTTTGATAGCTATAGATGGAGTGGGTCCTCTTCTACGGACTCCGCCATGTTGAATAGTCGTACCGTAGCCCAGAATGGACAAATTGAACACTGGCTCTGTAGAACGTTCCACGTTTTTAGCTCTCCTTCACACTAGGAATGAGAGGGTGAGTTTAGGGGGTTGTAATCAGCAGCGACACAGCTATATGTATATAAATATAATTTACCTAAATATAATCATTGAAACAGCTTCAGTTACAATGATTAAGGATATCTAAATAAATTAAGTGCTGTTCAGTTTAAAGCTCTGGTGAGTAGTAAATTCAATCTCAACAATGTTTTTTTTATTATTTTGATAAAGAATAACAGTGCTGTTTTCACCGAATGCAAATTCATTTTATATAAAAGTAATTGTACGATGACAGAGGTGGAGAAAAGGGACATTTTCAGTTATTCTAAATCTGTTTAGACTGTCGCATGGGCACCACCCTGAATCCAGCCCCGCTGACTTTGATTACCTAATTCCTCAGAGATCGCTCTGAGACTCTTGCTGCCAGGGGCGTTGACATGATGTGGAGAAATGTTGCCAGCCGTCATGAAACCTGCTGCCCCAATCAATCAGTCAGCACGCTTACACCTCTGCATGCGTGTGTGTGTTTGAATGTGTTGGTGTGTATATGTGAATGTGTTTGAGCGTGGAGTTAACCCATTTGCTCTCTGGGGTCAGCATGTGAAAAGGAGAGGCAGCGAGACCCTAAATGCACCATCTTTCACATTCATCAGTTACTGCACCCGGGAAGGTTGTGCCTGTCAGGATGAGCAGATGGTGTCTGGGCGTGTGTGCGTATGTACATAACCTGCACTATACTGTATTTGTGTGAGTGTGTGCGAGGGTAAGACAGGGGTGAGGAGGGGTGTTTTTACGTATGTGAGCGACAGAGAAAGGTGATGACAGAGACAGAGATAGAAATGTATGAGATAGAGATGTACAGATGTGTGAGGGAGATATGTACAGGTGTGTTACATGGAAGGAAGAAGCGGGGGGAAAGAGCTGGCATGCTCGACCGTCTCACTGCGCCCGGTGATGGCTGCAGGATAACTAATCAATCTACACCTGCCTCGGCGAGAGGGGGAGAGAGAGGAACAGTCAGACAAGATTAGTGGAGAAAGATCATGTCAGCCAGGTGCCTTGCTGGCTTCTCTGTAGACCCTGTTAGTCTGTGTCCTGCTTTCCATACTGCACATACCCACAGACTGAAATAAAACAGGTTTCTCATGGTTATGCATGAACAAGAGTGAATTTATTTCACCGGATTTCTTCAGAAAAAAAAAAAAAAAAAAAAAATGTCTGCTTTTATTATTGTCGCCCATGGGGAATTTCATCGTCTCCAAATATCTGGACATTGGTCACGATTCTAGAAACCACACTTATTCACTACATATATTCCAAATTACTTAAATTCCCCGAGGGCGCAACAAAAGAACCGAACTGAAGTAGAAGCACTAAACATTTTCTAAACAAATGGACAGCTAATGTAGCTTGTTGAGTGACCTTATAGAGATATATTTAAAAAAACACACACACACACACCGTCTTGCTACAGATTTCAGAGATGAGCTCAGACAAAACAGACCTAGAATCCGATTTTCTTCCCCCAAACTTTTAGAACTTTGCAAATCTACTTTCCTCCCAAATGTCGCTTGTGCAAATCTTGCCACTTCCTTCAGTGGAGAGATGTTTTTCTTCTCCCTCCTGCTCTTAACTGTGTACCAGCGGTTCTAGGGGCTGTCATATTGCATCAGCGCTCTGCTGATTACTTCCACCTTGTCTCCCTCGTCAGG
Organism: Protonibea diacanthus; assembly: GCA_028641955.1. Classification (NCBI taxonomy): domain Eukaryota; kingdom Metazoa; phylum Chordata; class Actinopteri; family Sciaenidae; genus Protonibea; species Protonibea diacanthus. Next base: position 6,585,760 of record CM053977.1, read on the forward strand.
AAATGATTCTGACACGCACTCACACCCTGCTTTCTCTGCATCAATATGCGTGCGATGGAAAAACTGCAGACAGTAAATAAATAATGAAAGACAAGGTAGGGAGGAGGGGAAGGGAAGGGAAGGGAAGGAGGCTCTGCGAGTCATTCTCTCTCTCGGTCTCATTCTCTGTCCTCTGTGTGTGTTGCGAGTGACTCAGTGTGGGAAAGTGTTATTTGCGTTGTAAGTATGCGCGCCGCGAATGGAAAAAAGAGAAATTGGGATTTATTACACAAAAATGTAAACTAATTGAAGGGGTTGATAAAATGACAAATGTGTTTTTTTAAGACGGCGTTAACCTTGAGATTAGAACACAAGGCGCATTCATTTAGTTTTAATTAAAGTGACAGGCTAATTAGAGGACATTTGACTTCTGTTGTTCAATGCTCCTTCGATGTTGCCTTAATTTTCCAATAGTACATGTCCTTAGCACCTCCTTGCAGGAAGGTGTGTGTGGATTTTTCCCCTTGCTCAGTGCCAGGAAGTGTGCCAGTAGAGTGAGGGAGCATTCTCAGTCAAAATCCCTAAAGGGATTATCACAGACACTGCATTTCTGTGGAGGACACAGAGAGGGTAAGCACATCTGATTGGCCCACTAACCCCTGGCACCCCAGTGGCATGACTGGCATCACCGGGTCCTGAATTTATTTTGGTGAGTGTCAGCTGATAAATAGGAGATCTCGGGATGGTCATTACGAAGCACTGACAGAACCAGATATTCCTGCGAGAAGGTAGCAACCAGCTCTGGTGAGAACGTACGGCATCTTTGTTGTGTCAACCGGACAAGTACAGCTTTAAATTACAGTCCTGTGACATATTTATGGTAATGATTTGATGGCATACAGACCAAATTAACGATTAGTTTGTCTGAATGTCATTTCGGCTCTCTGCTCTCCAGATGATCGAGTGATTTTTATCTCCACAAATGCTGCACTATTTGGCTTGCTACGCAAGTTTCATGTGTATGTGCACATTTGTGTGTGCCAATAGAGTTGGGTTCATATTGAGTTCACAGCTAAAAAAAAAGAAGAAGAATCTTATTTCAGCATTTATTTTAAAACTAGTACGATTTTACTTGTCAAATGATTTTTCTCAAACAGGATTACATCATTTCTCACCAGTGTGGGTCAACAAAAGGTTTGTTGGTGTTTACTGAGGATCCGCATCGTTCCAGCTCTCTTTTAAAGCATCCCAGAGAGACACAAATCCGAAATAATCAAGTAAATGAAAAAGCGTCGCATCTCTTCTTACTCTGCATAATGTGAAAGTTGCCTAGTGTGGGTACTTTTAGCTCATTATATTTGCTTCTCCTGTCTCTAGTTAGTCGTGTTATAAGTAAACCTGCTGTGACGTTACCCATTGGTTTGTGCAAGCCTTGAGTTTGGCATTATGGCTGTTGCCATCTTGGTTTTCTGGAGCCAGATTGAACCGTATTTGGACGAGAGTACTGCAAATTAAGCTGTGCACGATTTTTCATAGACTGTCTCGTATTACAGTTAAACAATAGACCACATTATGTTTCTGAGAATATCTGAGATGAGAAATGGGTAATGCAGTAACAGAATCTTGATTCATATTTGATCAGTTTTGTGAGCCTGGTTTGTTGTGCTGGACGGACTCACTGAGACTGACATGTGAATCACAAGGTAGCCACTCCCTAAAGCAAACACTACTTCATCATCTGTTTTTCTCTAAATGGGACCTTAATTTACAAAATGAACATCATGTTGTGTGACGACTTGAAACTAGCGACTGAGACCGGAAACTCATGATGAAACTGTTTACCGAGGAAACAAATCATCGGAGAAAATAGGATCATTTCGCCATAAGGCAATTAGACCTTGTTGTTGCAGAGATTTGTAAACAAAGTCAAAAATCTAACAAGCTAAAAAAAAAAAAAAACAAGATGGTGGAGATCAAAATGGAGCTAAAAGCCAGCTGTGTTTTATTATGTTCTGGTCTTCACGATTTAAGGTTAGTATATATAGGTTGGATGTATGCATTCTTCTTAAAGCATAACTCTGGTTTATTACAACCTGGATCTTATTTTTCAATCAATCAGAAATTAATTGATGAAATCTGATGAGATGTGTCAAAATTGTTAAAACAAAGAAACATGAGCAGCGAAATGATCAGACATGTTTAAACTAATCTCCATCAGCCAACATCATCATAGTTTACAGGCCGTCCTCCTGGTTTAACTTTGTCCAACTGTACTTTCCGTAGTTGCTCATGCACACACACTTTTTCTGTGCAGTGATGGATTATTTGTGTCTGATCGTGTTTGCTCTGTCAGACTTAGCTGTACAGATGTGGCCACATTCCAAGGTTTCAGCGGTTAACGCGGTGAACACAATGTTATAACCGATAGAAATGACAGCCAAAGCCACAACAATGAGACCCAGTTTGTAATAAACAAGGTTGGATCCTTTTAGACGCCGTCAGCTAATATAAACCCGACATGTTTGTCCTCTTCTCCTTGAAGACATCTGGTTCTTTCATGATAGGTCAAAGTTGCAGAACTTATGTACCTTCCAATGCCTTTCAAGGATGAGGAACTGATGTTTATTTTGTTGTGACAGAAATGATGCTTTCAACAGTTACATATGATGCTGCGAGGTCCGCACCCTGCTGAGGAGACGTCTGAATGGTAGTCTACAAAAAAAAATCTTGATGCAGAGCATGAACTTAAACTCAGAGTGACAACTGCAGCAGGATCTGGTAAATCTCTGACATTTAAAACGTCTTTTCACTAAAATGGAAAATGATTCCTGATGAAGCTTTGGATGATTTAAAACCTTAAACACATCACGTCTTCTTATACACCTTTAAAGGAATTATTTGACATTTTGCAAATATGCATAGTCGCTTTCTTTCTAACAACCTCTAACCCTCATGTCTGTGCGTTAAGTTGCCATAGTCAGGGAGCGATTAGCGTAGCATAGCATAAAAACGCAGCAGGGTCAGACAGCTAGCCTGGCTCTCTCCAAATTTAAAATATAGACCTAGCAGCGCCTCTAAAGCTTACTTCAATCTTGTTCATAAGGTAAAAATGCAAATTATGCCAACCTATTATGGGGATTTAAATACTGAAAATACTTCTTGGCGACTAGCGTGCAGGGTGCAGTGACTCCTTGATGTCTTGTTGTTACCATGAAGCTGCAGGTTGTTGTAGTCATCTTTACAGGGGTTGGTAATCTTGAGTGAAGCTAGCTGTTTTTCCATCCAATGCTATGCCAGTTGCTGCCATATTCTGGCTCCTTAACACACAGATTGGGAGGTAATCAATCTTTTCATTTTACTCTTGGATAGAACGCAAATAAGCACACTCTCTTTGGAATAATATACAGTGTAAATTTTGCTTTCAGAGAATTGGTTTGATTGAATACGGACGGGTAAGGAGCAGGTTCGTCTCCATGACAGTCATTTTTCAATAAAATAAAAGACACTGGCTTAAACCTTTAGACCCACGAGGACGTGTCTTCTTTTTATTCCCACCACGCCGTTAACTTGCTAATGTGGTCGTGCTACGTCTTCAGTCGCTGTCTCTGCCTGTGTGAAGCAGGAAACTGAACATTACCACTGGGGCCCGAGGACTTTAAATCCCAGTTCCAGAGCACAGAGTGGGAGGTGGTGGCGGTGGAGGGATTAGAGCGAGCTGTCTCTGATGTTATTTAATCTCACCGGCCAGGGAGTGAGCGAGCCAGAGCACCCTGATGCATGTTATCAACCTCTGATGACCAGCGAGGGGGACCGGGTGCCTCAGATGCCACATTGCCGCCAACACTGCCACTACAGAGCACTTCAAGTCGTCTTCCTGGCTGGCCCTAACCAGTCAGCAGCTCAATTTGGGTGATGGCAAGCGTGCTCAGTCAGGGGAGAAGTCGGTCCCGGATGATTTCCTCCTTCTCTGCTCGTTCTCCTCAGCACTGCTGACGCCCCTCCCCACCTCAGCTAGCGTCCAAATGTGCCTCTGTCCTCCCATTCCCTCCCACTGCTCCCCCTTTTTCCCATAAATACCCCCACCGCCCCCCTTACCCCTGAAACCCAAAGACCCGGCAATCACTCAGTTGCTCAAGCTATCTCAGGAGCCTGTCTCACTTCATCCCCCCACCGCCGCTGCCACCACCACCTCCACCTCCACCGCCAAACCCGCCATCCTCCCTTGTCTTGCCCCCCCACCCATCTCGCTGGCCGCCCCCCAAGTGCATTCCAGCATGACAAACCACATGGGATTTCATAGTCCTTTAAAGTCTCTGCTGCCTCTGGGAACCACTCTTCTCCATGCAACATTTTAGTATTCAAGGGAATACGTGACTGGAGCAACCAATGCTGTTATGTTCACTCGATCTCCTCTTGGTTGTTATTTCAGTTGATGCTTTTGGGAGGAGGAGGAGGAGGAGGAGGGAGGAGGGGAGAAAAAAATAGGAAAATCATTTTCTATCAAGGTGATCTGTCGATTACTGATTTTCTTTCTTATTAATGTTCTCTGCAGCACAGGTGGATTTATTCCGCCTGTCTTCATGATTCCTCCGCATCAAACATTTTACTGGCAAGATGTCTTTTACTAAGTCATTTTTTTTTATTTAACACATAAAGAAAGCATCACAGCAACAATATACAAATTCTTAGTAATCTTTAAAACCAAATACATTTACACATGCAACAACGGGTTTAGACAATGAGTAACTTATTGAATATTTGTTTTTGGAATGTGTTAACGTTACTTTACGGAGAAAGGACTGTCAGTCAGACTATCCTTTAGATCAGAACAACATCTGATCAAATATGCTTATATGTACTGTAATTAATTCTAAATTTGAATGCTCAACATAACATACAGTTCCTTTACTGGCATTACTCTACTGCTTTTGAACCCAGTTACAACCTTTAGTTGATCGAACTGAAAGAAAATGAAACAGGTTTGATGGTTTTGTTAAAGCTTCCATTTCATCTTTGAATCGACCTCCAGACAGGCAGTCTGACTCGCGGCGATCTGGTGCTGTCTGCAATCAGATTCGATTTTTAAAGAAGCGCAACTCACCACACCTGAAGACAATGCTATTGTGCAGCCCAGTCCCTCCGCTGAGAGCAGAAGTCCGTCGGAGGCACTGCTGCCCGTCCTTCCGCGTCATCGCTCGACGAAGGTAGCATCACACATGGCGGCAGTCTTGAACGATGGCGGGCGTTTAAAGAGAATGAGAATCAGGTGAAGTAAAAGACTGAGTGATTACGGTTCGAATCAAATAATTCAAGTCATGGAAATGTAAAGATTGAAGAATAATCAACCAAATAGTGTACTCAGAGTAAAGTGTGTTGTGTTTGTTATATCATCAATCCTTGTGGCCTCTTCTGTTTGGCCAGTTCATCATGATTGTATGATTGTCTGTTTGAGTCCTTTACGCCAGGATTGGCTGTAAACCTACAAACACAACACAACATTCATAGACACAAAATATACATTATGATACTGTCAAAGGTACAATAATTACACAGAAAAGGAAATTACAGAGTTAAAACAACACCATTATGTTTTTCATTTTATCTTTTTTGTCTGTCCACTTTCTTCTCTTGTCCTCCACAAATATTATTGAAATGGCCGGGTTCTGTGAACCCATCAAGTGCTCCTGGCAGAGAGTCAAGAGTCCACCTGCCCTCACCTGCTGCTTGGAGCCAGGCGTATGTCTCGCCTCTCCTAAAAGAACCACCAGCTTACGCCGTTGTTCGGCGTCCTCTGTGGAGTGACAAAAAAAAAAAGTGAAGGACACATTTTAATTTGCAGGTTTGAGGAATCTTTTCTTTTGTCATATGTATACTTGACATTAAAATCCAGAATGCATGCATATATCCATAAATTACAGACATTCGGGAGCCAATAATCAATAATATTAGCCAGCACTGGATAACAGCAGTTTGAATGGGATGGACATTAAAGTTAAGTAAAAACCCAACAGGGCATAAAGGCTATAAAGCACAGCAAACCCAAGTATTTCATCAAAGAGCCAGCCAAGGTGATTGTCGCGTCACACACCCAAATAATCATTACGCTGGATGAAATATTCAATACAAATTCCCAAGAAGCAACAATGAGGCATTTAGTGCTGTGACTCTGGCAGCTGCAGTGAGGGTGACAGTGCATCATTCAATTTGAGCCCGCATGCATTGCCTCCTCGCTATACAAACCTCTATGCCGGGTGACAGCCTCTCCTTTCGAGAAACTCATTTTGGAAGTCAAAGACATAAAATACTGAAGTCTCCACCAATCCCCATGACCAATTAAGCACATTTTTGATTATTTTTTTATTGTTGACAGGAAATAGTGCATAATCTGTCTAAAATCACTTTAGTCTGAGTGGAGGGTGATTTGACATTTTAATACCAAGTGTCATCTGTGGCTCCTTAAGGCCTGATGAGTGCTTTAGCACCGCACGAGCGCCTACACCCGAACGCCGCACAGTTTATGAATGACATGTAATATTTATAGTGTTCAGCGGACTGGGCAATATTTAATATTAACATATATTGACTTTCAGGTTGTGCATGATGCGTGTCGTTTATTGTTCCGTTCGATATCTGAGCGAATGATTCCAAACATTTGTGGATTAAAACAAATAAACACAGTGAGTTATTAAGGTCTTTTTTGGTTTTATGTGTGTGGACAGTTCCTCTGATGCAACAGTAGGTAAGCGACTGGTAAATGCAGATGATTAATCGGCCGAAATCCGCCGTTAACAATTCTGACAATCGATTGTCGCTTCCAATCATTTTATAAGCAAGAAAATGCCACATGTGTTGGTCCATCCTCTCTAATGCAGATCTCCTGTTTATTGTGGTTATACACAGTAATTTGATTATCTTTGGGTTCAAAACTAACAAAATGAGCATTAAAAGACACCACTTTTGGCTCTGTGAACTTGTGATGGCCATTTTCTGACACAACATGCAAACAAGTCCATAGATAATGAAAGTAATCACGTGTTGCAGCCCTAGACAGTGAAACATCATTTAAATGAGCATTAGTTTGATTAACACATGTCATTTCTTGCACAGTTATTATTATAAACTATTTCTTTCAGCCGGGCATGTCACTGTAGTATATGTACATGCATTCTGTGTCAACAGTCAGTCTACCTGTGACACTTTTCCCTTTCATGTAGCCTAATTTATCATTTTACCCATTTCCACGCTCGCTCACGGATCAATTTTTGTCACATTTGAGTTGGAACTTGGAAGACAGTTATTATAACAGCCCAAAATTCACAAAAAGCACTTTCAGATTTCCCCTGTAAACAGACCATCATGGATCTCAAAGAGAAATATTCACACAGTGTCTGAGCAGACAAAGTCCTGCGGTGAAGCGTTCACCTAACAAATGTGAATTTGGCCAGCGATGGGAGCGCCTGGGAGGAATCATAGGTGGATTACTTAATAACGCTTTACTCAACTTAGTGAGTGTTGACTTAACAAACAACCTGATAACAACTAATTAGATGGAAAAACATAAAAAATGAATAAATGGCAGAAAAAGGGGTCTCATCTGACAAAGCTGTTAGCACCTGATTATCTCCAGCGACAGCAACAAATCATCTCCGAGCCCCCAGTCGTACCTGTAAGGTTAATAAGAGTTCAATGGTAGCTTTAAAAACAGCAGGCGATGCCATCATGGTAGATTTTCTTCTGATCTCGTGGTAGAAGCTAAACTAAGTCTGTCACCTGCGTCTATGTCCACTAGTTTTGGACACATCATACCTACATTTAGCTTCCTATGTGTGCAGCAACCATTTACCATTTTTTTACACTACATTAAGCAATTACTATTATCCTTCCAAGTGTATAATGGAGCGACCCAGAACAGCAGGATACATAATCTTACCAATTTTTAAAAGTCACCGGATGAAATGAAACACCATCATGTTTTGGAAGGGTCAGGCGCTCTCCACAGATATGAATGTTTCCTTTCTTTCTCTTTTTTTGGCTTAATTGCAATGAGCTGGCGCCTGCCTTCCTTGTTGTCACTGCAGCTCCATTAATTTTTGTTTTTATCATTTTTTTTTGGAAGCAATTAGGTTTTTAATAAATATATTATCAAAGCACGTTATTATGGTATTTCTGCTTTTTTTTTGTTTGATTGGGATGTGCGAATGGCGTGAAACAAAACTGTTGAACTAGATTTGACCAGTTTTCATCTGAACCACCAGAAAACACTGAGAATTAGTTGTATTGATACATCTGAATGTGTTTGTCATAGATTTAATACGTCACTATAGAATAAAGTCATTCCCTCCTAAATAAAAAAATCACATGAGCGATGTTCTGAGCGTCGTCGATGATGTCGGCATGACTTTGTTTATTAGATTACGCCTAGCTAGCACTAATGTAGTCCTAATAAATCCCACCTGTATTGCATTATACAGAGAGGCGTTTCTGTGGACAAAATAATAGAAACACCTGTCACCTGTAACACGATACAATTCAACAGCACCACAAACTAAAACCTTCAAAATGACCATGCGGTTGAATCAACACCTCTCTAAAGCAGTAGGATCTGTAGGACCTGTTATTGCCGCGACTGTTACATTAGACTACATTAGTGTGCAGCTCGGTGTGCCCTAAAAAAACTGGCAACTGGCCACACCTGTGATAAATAAAGCAAAGAAAGGGTTACATGGTGATGCAACCAGACACTCATTGTAACCTAAGCTAAGACACAAAGCTATGAACAACAGAGACTAATCCCACGATTATGGCCCACTAAACCTAAAGCAGCGGTCTTCGAGAACTTCCTATTAAACTCAATAACATCTCTGGAACAGCACTGTAATGAACTTCATCTTAAAGGAAGAGGCGCGGCGGCGTGTTTACTTCAACTGCTGCAGACTGTCGCGTGTACATCTGCATTTGATAAAGGCGCATCCACCTTTCAAGCCTCATGCGCGCTATCTAGGTCTAGAACATAATGCTCTAGAGCTGAGGCAAAGAGGAGAGAAAGGGGAGGTGAGTATTTATCTTGGTATATTCTCACATTGATCAGTCCTGGTGGAAGTGCGGCTCGCCAGAGACAATAATGACCCTGATCTGAGCACTTTCGGCATGTCTCGACTTTTGTTAAGTTCCTGTGTTGCTCCGATCCAGTGGGGATCTTGAGTGCACGCTTGGATTCTCCGGACTCCTCGCCTCGGCACACTGCAGTGACCAGGCACAAGAAGGCTCAATTAGCACAGCCTCGCGTTGTCTGCTTCCCCACCCCCCACCCCTACAACACCACCCCCACCACCCCTGCATGCGCCTTCAGAAGGCCTCCATCAACCGCAAGGAAGTGTGAAGGAGGAAACAGAATACAAAAACAACGAGAGAGAGAGAGAGAGAGAGCGGAGGCAGACGGAAAGGGATAAAGGGAGAAGGAAAAATTCTCGTGGGGAGACGGTAAGGGTTGATAGTGTTACACCGGGGACACGGGAGCAACACCGAGGTTTCACCTCAAATCAAGAGGCTGTGGCAGCAGCTCAGCCTCACGTCAACACTGCTGCCTCTGCAGCAGAGCATACATAACAACCTGGCTACAACGACACACAGCGGGAAAGACAATTTCCCGCTCTGGCAATGAATGCACACGACCAAGTATTGAACTGACTGAAGGAGGAGGAAGAGATTTCTCCAGACCTCAAATTAACCCCACCACGCCACCACAGTAGGCAGTGTATTCTAAGTGTCTGCCGGTGGCTTTCGGTGATAACGACACAGTAAAACTGACATGTGGTGGAATAATTCTCTGCTGATTTTGGCGAGGCAGTGTGAGGTCTCTGGGCAGCCATGACACCCTGTGATCCTAAGTGAACCTGGCAGGTGCTGTTAATGCTGAAGCCACGTCGTCTGCTGATTGAGACGAGGTGGTAGAAAAACGGCGCTGGCTAGAAGCGGGAATGAATCATAATCAAACCGACTGGACTGAAACAGCTTCTGTAAAGGCTGCTCCATCCCCTGCATACACATAAACCACCAACCGCAATCTCAAAGATCGAGGTTAAGGCCAATCCTCCCTATCTTTTTCCACACAAATAATAAAAACACATGAACAGTCCTCAACCCCCGGCCCACCCCTGCCCTGCCCGTCCTCTCTTCCCTCCAGCCTTGGCGTCACACTGAGCTGGGGCCAGAGATAAACCACTCAAGACGATGAGGATGATAATGGCAGACGCCGCAGCGCCTCAAAATTCAATCAGCACCGGGACGTCAATGCGGATGAGTGTAAAAGTGAAATATGCTAGCCGGCGCGTGTTAAAAGACGCTTCACAGGGCTCGCAGAAACAACAACAGGCGATGAAGAAGATGATGAGGGGAAAAAGCAAGAGAGGGGAAGAGACAGAGAGAGAGAGAGAGAGAGGGGAAAAAAACAAGAAGGGGAGAGAAAAATGAAAATAATGTGTCTCTACTACTCCGGCTTCCCGGCACAATCCCACTGGCATTCTGAGCAGCCCTACTTTAACCACAGACTGTGAATAAATTACCCTTTTGAACTCGGGGTGATTGCAAATGTGCCCCGGTTTCTCTTGAGACATGTCTGGCGCTAACCCTCAGCTCTGTGCTCCCAGCCAGTCTTGTCACAGAACCACCACCACCACCTCCACCCCCCCTCCCCGGTCCCCTCCTTCCATCCCACCAACTCACACACACTTAAGTCACACACACACACACACACACACGGAGGAATGCACAACATCATAAAACTTTTAATTCACCATAATTACGGGTGATTTTTTTTTTTTTTTTTTTGCAGCGAGCTTCTAACTCACTCAGCCCCCCCCTCCTCTACCTCCACCACCACCACCATTGCTGCTGCTGCTGCTGCTGCTGCCTCTCTTTTTCTGTCTAGGAATTTTCAAGAATCCCCTCATACTCTAAGATAAAAAAAAATATGTGTTAGAGATGAGAAAGTATCCTGGAAAAATGTGGTAGTGGCAGAAAAATCAGAGTAGAGATGGAACGGATAGAAGCAGGGCAGAGACAGATATGGGGGGGGGCATAAAGGGAGGTATTGCAGGGAGAGACAGTGGCACTGGGCAGGTTGAATAGCAGCCTGTGGGAGTGAGCTGATGTGTTTCAGAATGCTCATTATAACATGGCCCATACATTACCCTGACAATACCCATAATTTATTAACTTACAGACCAGGAACCAGGCCACTTTTCATAACTGCAATCCTTTTGGATGCAGCTCTGACAGGCTGCAAACAAAATATATATAAATAAATACCACTGTCATCCCCTCTGTCTTGACACACACACACACACACACACACACACACAAACTGCGGCTGACACGGCTTTAGCTGCCTGGACGCTGACTTAAAAAAAAAAAAAAACCCAACATAATTACAAACAATTTTCACACAGCGTCACGACTGCAAGTGAAGTTTGTGTGCACACCCGGGTCAGTCAATTTGTTTTCTTTTTACCACCTTGCCGCCCAAATAAATCCGACACCTCAGAACTACAGTCAGAAAAGTTAAGTCTGTGATCATTTCTATATAAAATGACACATGCAGCGAAATGACTTTGATTATTTTTCTTATAGGGGAGCTGGTGGGGAGGCAGACAAAACTAGGAAGACACGGGGAGGAAATAGTAAGGAAAATGAGGAGGAGAGAGCGTGTTTCATCACAGTGAAGGAAGGAGGACTTTGGGAGCAAAGCCAAACATTCAGTGCTGATCTCCAGGTATAAGAAAGAAGAGAGGGGGGGGGAGAAAAAGTTTCAGCAGTGCAGTCAGCCTTAACTGATGTGTTATATATTGCCTGTCACTTTATTCTGCGGGAATATTGGGGCGTTGCCAAGCTCAAACCTGGAAGGTATAGCAATCCATCACCTGCGCTGTTACCGCCGTTGGTGGGTGGGGGTTGAAATCTCATCTTGAAGCTTGTAGCCAATATTCTAGCCAGCCCAATGCCGTTTATAAAAGGTACCTCTCCAAGGCCGCTTTTCACGGACAGACCAGTCATCTAGTCATCCACGCACCACTGCCCCCCCCCCCCCCCTTCCTCCGTCCTGCATCACAACACCATAACGCAAACAGAGTCTCTACGCTAAAACTTAAACTTCGAATATTCCCCGCATGAGAATCATCAGTGACAATAATTCTGGTGATGACACGTGAATAAATGAGCTGATTATGATGAAATAAGATGAAATAATCTTTCTGTTTTGTTGTTTTACGTCCAGAAAATGTTTGCCCGAACTTACGCGTACACATACATACTGTACATCAACGGATAAAAACATCTTCATAATATTATAGGAAAGTTAATGTTTCATAACTCCATCTTGAGACTTTTGCTTGTGTTTGGACGACACATTTACAAGCTGATTTACGTCTACATCTTTAACTATTGTACTTAAGTACTACAGTACATTAGGCAGTTGCACTTCACTTGAGTATTTCCACTTTATGACCCCACAACAATTCAGAGGGAAATATTCGACTTTCTACTACATTTATTTGACAGCTTTTGGAACTAACATACACCTTTTTGAGGCATGTTTTCTGGCAGATGCTTTCGACTGATCCTTGCACTGATCCTACAGTGTGCCACGCTCACAGCCAAAAGTGTTTTTAATTAAACACTATGCCCTCGCCGATTAGACGTTTAATTTTTCACAAGTTCCCTCAGATTATAACTTCCAGAGTATAGCAAGTATAGGAACGAACGTGCTCAATTTCTTACAGTTTTACAAAATATTCATGTTATTTTTTATTGCTTAGAAACATCTCATCATCGCTACAGAAATGTGAGGCCTTTGGAAAGCAGGATAAAAGGAGTTAACTTCATTTACAAGTGAGAATACCGTCCAACTTCTGATGGGTTTTAATACAAAATCAAGGCGTGTGGTTTATTTATCAGCAATCACTGTTGAAAGCAGTTGAAATAAGCATTTTATTCCCCTGAGAATCAATATAAGATCAAAATCTCTGCGGCCTAAAAGTATTTTTTCAACCCTTGCAGACATCTAGCAGCATTTTTTAAGCTCTATAATATTTATAATATTCATTTCCACTCAGGATTTAAAGTATTAGATATTAACAAATTAAGTGGAATACCGAAAGCCATTTTCTTTCCACCTATTTTCCCTCTAAATAGCTCATGTATTCACACAACCGTCCCACTTAAATATTCTTGCGAGTCACGACACTTAATGCGCAGACAAAGAAGCCGAGCACACCGTTGTTGTGATAGCATTCCAGTATACTGAAATACAGCTACAATCTTTTAATTCAAGGTCCAGCCTTGCAGCAGGCATCCATTCGAGCAAATCAAGCTAAGTGTATTGCGGATGTTTGTGAGTAATGAGGAATTTGGGAGTTTTTTGCTGACTAGGCATGTATGAAGAAGGGGGTGGGGGTGGGGGGGGGTGTGTATATGATGGTGTGCTTAAGAGCTATGCCTAGGAGAGGAGGGGTGGTCACAGGGGGGAGATTAGGCTGAGGGGCAGCGAAGGAAAACCAAATCCATCTCCATCTCAGAAACATCCTAAAGCAGATTACTTACTTCAGTGGAAGAGGAGGAGGGAGAGAAAAGAGAAGGAGAGAGAGAGAGAGAGGAGTATGAGATGGATGAGGGAGCAGAGGAAGAGAGAGAGAGAGCAATTAGCATAGATGCAATTCTGGCACAGTCCTCTGACTTGATATTTGACCTTCTGCAAAAGTCTTGCCAAATATCGCCTGAGCAGCGCAGACGGACCATATGGCAAAGAGCTGCTGGAGGCTGAGTGCAGTGTGACTCCAAGCCTCCGTATGCTAATGGGGGAATGTAATTACAGTGCAGTATTCCTGTAGGACGTATATTTTACTAGTCCTCCATAGGAGTGGGTTTGCAGCGAGACAGGCCAAGCCTGAGTGGCTTTAGAAAATACACTTTTTATCAAACAGTCAGGAAGCCTATTGAGTGGACGGTGAAATGGAACGGGCCCAGTATAACTGGGGCGGCGCCGCAATATGTCACTTCGCGAGGAAGCCGGGGATATGTTGGAAACACCTACAGTCAAATGTCTGCAAATGGTAAATCCGGACTGAATCACATATGGCAGAAAGCTGCTGAACTGCAAGCTGCTGCTCTCCTCCGGACACGCCCCGATCCGTGATGTCACAGCAGATGTTTTCCATCAGCTGCCGATGGCAAAACACCTGCTTAGCCAGTGACATCACCGATCGGGACGTGGCCTAAGTTGTAAGAAGCTTGGAAGTTTCAAGACGATTGAGATCGCAGAGCTTCTGCCTCGTGTGAAAACAAGATGATTTCACTAGATTGGACTGTAGCAAATAATCTGAACTGTAAACTGAAAGAGAGATAGGAATCATATGCAACAGCTTGACTTGTTTAAAACGGCCCAATTTAGAAAATCATTGCAATTTTGATAAATCTATCTTGCATTTATCGGATATTGACAGTTGAGATACAAACAGGAAACGCTGAGCAGCGAGGTCTACGGCTGAAGCCGCACAGATGTTATAAAGTATGTATTTTTACCACCGTGCCAGAGGATGCCTGTTATATTTCAGGTCTTCAGCATTGAGTTTAATGACATCAGATGTCTTTGAGTGCTATGAAGACGGCTCAGTATCCATAGGTTGGGTAAACATATGGGATCATTACGAGAAGCCATAACTGGGTTTTAATTGTGGATGAACGCAGACAAATATTTGAGTAACGCTTTAAGAGGCCGCAGGAGGAGTTGTAGAGGATGTCGAATACACACTTATATCTGCTTACAGCTACATTATTGTGTGTTATGAACCATTTATTAAATGTTTATATGCTGCTTATGAATTGGGGCAATAACATGCAAATAATAAGCATGTTTTCCATTGTAATAATTCCATTGTAAAATGTTTATGTTCTTTAATTTCCACTCTTGTCAGTCAACATTAAAACATGAGCACCTTAACCAAGCAGTCCAAATCTAAAAACACAGGAGACACAGTACATAAAACCTCCATCTGGCCTCTATACAACAACCAAGGAAGCCACAAAAAAACATGGCAATCTGAAATGTATTTTGAAAAAAAAAAAAAAAAAAAAAAAAAAATTAGGAATATCAAAATATGGAACAATGGCAGAAATGAGGCCTTAAAGTAACTAGTTCAAATTATGTCACCCTATAACATAGAATAAGAGTCTCACACAATGCACCAGCACACTGAGAGATATCTAGGCTAAAAAGGGAGCGACTTTCTGCTGCTGGAACAGCACTCAGACACCGTGCCTCTTCCATTTATCATGCATGGAAAATCCCTGCCCACACAGACGGAGGCTGAGCCGACCCTCGTAGGAAGAAACTGAGGCAACACCCTTGGGTCAGAGGCTGCAGTCTGTAGCTGGGATCACCTACCTGCTACTAAGTACAACAGTGCCGGCCTCCATTTCAATTAGCTTCACCTAAGTATCCTTGTCCAAGTAAAGCAATTTTACACAGGGCTGCTACAAAGCTAACTCTCCTCTGGGAGTAAGCCCTATATGGGAGACAGCGGAGAGGCTTTCAGGTGCTGCTGAGATTTCAGGAAAAACAAAACAAAGAGACACAGCGGCGAGGTCAATTGAGCTTCGAGACGGGAAATCAGAGCAGTGTGAGCAGTGAGAAGGGCAGGCGTTGTAGGATGGGAGCGGGGGAGGAGGAGGAAGATGAGCAGGACACGCGTTTGAGTGTGTAGACACCTGAGGGATCTGGTATGGAAATCCCCAATTTCTCAGCCAAGTTGCAGCCCTTTGAACAGTGGAAGACGTCAGCAAGCACGGCGAGAAGCCATGTGGGTGTAACGAAGCGAGGGCTAAGCGAGGCAACATGCTGCCAGTTCTCTGAAATGTTAAATTGAAATGCAAAGTAGGAGCAGGCCTTCTTGTTTTGAGCAGATTTCTCAGCATCTGTGTGGGAGCCCTTAAACTCAGAAGGTCTATATGCAGAGCTCTGCATATTTACTGTAAATCAACATAATATTTAGGTTAGGCTTAGAAAATACACACAGCTGAAGTTGAATCTTTACTTGCACTCACGTAATGGAGACTTGATTTCAAATCTATCTGTGTATTAAATTCAGTGAGTAGCAGAAATTTCAGTTCAGTAAATAAGGTTTTCAGTACATATGGCCAATTTGCACCTGCAGTGCCTCTATACTACTTATTATACAGAAGGTATGAGCTAAAGATGCTACAAGTCATTAAGGGTGTGAGAAACATCACAGGTTAAATTCCCGTTTCGTTTTTTCCAGTGTTAGTGTTAGGGTCCACGCAGATGGAGCTTTTCAACGGCGGCATGGACGGACATCAAACTTCTGCGGTTAATTCCTCCCTCATTACCATCTCTGATGTGCCCTTAACCCCAGCCGCTCCCGTGGAGCTGCTCAGCGGCCAGCAGGTCAGACTGTGCCGTGTTGTTGGGCAGCTACCAGGTGTGAATGTGTGTAATTGCGTGGGTGTTTTTCTGCTCTCAGTGAAACGTCCCTGAATAAAGAGAGAAAATATCTTGATTTTTTGATAAAAAAAGGTGAATGTACAAGCCTGTGTGTAAAAAATGTGAGATGAGACATCAACTATGACTCCCAGGGTGCATTTTTGAGAAGAAACATCCAATCATGGAGCTTAAAGTTCAATTACATGCACTGCTAACGCCACAGGGAAGTTAAAGATTAGGCTGTTGAGAAAATTGTTTAAATGAATCCAGGTTCGGATTACGGGTGCATTTTGGATGGATTTTGGCAACATGGTTCTACGTTTTGCTAACAACTGCAAGGGTCTCACTTCTGCAGAAGCTGAGGTTCAGTCAAGCGGCAACGTTTGTGGCTGTGAAGTGAAGCTGAGCAAAAAACTGCAGTTCCTCAAGCGGCCACTTGAGACTGGCTACATAGTGAGTCAGTCTCCATAAGTCCCCATGTTAAAATGTCCAACTTCACAGCAGAAATAAACATGTTTACAGCCTGGTACAAAAAGTACCAGGCAGTTTTGGTCTCTATAGCTAATTTCCTCATTCATGACAACTGTGCTGCGGGTGAATTTTTAGAGAACTCACCTGTTCAAATTATATTAAGGCTTAAAGCTCTTCAGAAACCTGCGGGTGACGTGACGTATATGGCGTCCATTCTTTCTCCTGACAATGATTTCAACTTATTCTAACATGCTGAACTGATGCACACGACTTCTCAGAAACACGTTTGAACTGGACATGTACAACTAATGAAAAGGGTCACAAGTAGACATTTCTTCGTTTTGAAGCAAGAAGTATGCTTCTCCAGGTGAACGTGCGTGCTCAGATACATTGCCGTAGCTGTTTCTTTCATACTTGCATCCATACTGTTTACATCTATTTTCATTTCCTGACAGGTACTGAATCAACCAAGAGGCTTACTTGACGTGCCAGTCTGCGCAATGCGTGGTTGACATTTGAGAGGCGTGCGTATCGGCTCCTCTGTGAGCCTCCGCTTAGCCATTACACCCATGTATAAGCATAATTCTAGTTTAAGAGGTCACGTGCCAAAAAAGTTAGAAACCTCTGTACTAATGCGTTTATATATATATACAGTATTGGAAGCTTCTAAGCCTGTGCAGGAAGTCTTAATTTGGTTTTATTGAATTTATCTGACACATGCAATAACTCAAGTAAAAGAAAAACAAGGATTAAAGTCATGTAGTTAGATTCATAAGACTAATATTCCACCTGAAGCACCCTAAAACAAGGAATTACATAAGTAGTTGACAAAGATTAAAACAAGAGAGATTTCCTTAGGAGAAAGCCAGTAGGCAATGTAATATGCTAAAAGGCAGCATTTATGACAGAGCTAATCCAAGCAGACCCCCCCTGCTTAGTCATCCCAGCTCCACGCTGATCAGACGGGAAAACCGGTCACAGTTTGTCAAAACACAGCTTGCACCCTGAGCAGATTGAAATCATTTCTCTACTCAACAGAACACTGCAGACAAAACAGATCTTTTTAGGAGTGACAACAAACTGAGAACAGCTCAATGGTTTATCAGTCATGGAGGACAAAGGGGCTCTCCGCTCAGGAATGAAAATATCCACCTGATGTCATCAACCCGTGCATCATAAATCCTATCCTTTGCCTGGGGGCCACAGACTGACTTCACGCCTCTGTGACACTCTCTAACCCCAGGGTTTCTATCAGAAAAAAACCTTGAAATATCTTTCTGGGCATGGTGTCAGATGCTTGCCATGAAATATTCATAATCTGAGCACAGAGCCACAATAGAGGTGGTGGCAGCATGCGAGGATTTGACTTGCAGAAGCTGAGACGCTTAAACCACGTTGACCGATCAGTTGTCACTCACAAATTGACTTTCACATTAGTTTCCTTGGATGAATGGCACAAAGCCATCTGTCATTTAAGCCTTTTAACCTATAGATATAAACTCATTAGTGCATCTGCAGAACTGCGGTTCTATGGCCCTGTATATTACATTTAATCTATTTTGCCAAGTACAATGAGGTTAACAAAGATTTGAGTTTTCTTTTTCTTTTGCAACTCAATACTGCAACCTATATCAACGTATTTTGCAAGTTAAACAGTTAAATGCAAATTCCTCTGGGTTCTACAGTGACTTGCCGCAACAACAGACAGGAGGGCTACACCTAGCGTGACTAGCAAAATCCCAAATCCTCCCACCAGAACCTTTAAAACTCAACGATAAATGTTATGCAGCTTTAGAGGTCTTGTTAGGTGTATCTTTGAACTTTGAAGAGGACTCTTTGTGCTAAGCTAGGCTAATCACCTCCAAACAAGGAGAGGAGAGGCAACACACCACCACATTTCAAGTAGTAATATAAGAAGAGTAAACCAAAGGCAGTTTTTGATGCTCTTTACACCCAAAATGTTTGTAAAGAGTCCTATATTTTTAGTCAATCTCTGGGTCAAACACACATGGATATACATGTAGTTTATATGTCAGTTTGGAGCTGCGATGCAAAAAAATATGTTTATTGATTGTTTACTACCTGGTTTGATTTTTGGCAGTAGCTCTTCAAAATTTGGATAGCAAAGATTTCTATAAGCTCTAGCATCTACAAGGAAGACTTTTAAATAGACTTCCTGCTTATAACTGCATTATCATACACCGATGATGTCACTTTAACAAACACAGACCAGAAGTTCTCCTGTGATGGATTACCTATTTCAAACCAGTCTCTGCAAATGATGAAAAAGCCGCAGCTTCTTGGAAGGCAAGAAGTCAATCCAAACACTTGGAGTATGCTTTTGAAAACTTTCAGCAATGACGGGAAATATATAAAAATTCTAAATTATAAGAAGTTAAGAAGTCGATTTCTGGAAGTAGTGATGTTTGCCTGCAGGCAAATGGGTTTGGTTAGAAATGAAAAATATATTGTTGGGTTAGCATGCAGGTCCAAAAGAAATTAGTAAAATAAAAAATAGGTAGCGTAACTAGAGTGTACATGTTGTGCATGGCTGACTGAGAAATTACAGTTTCATGCAAAATGAGCTCTTAACTTCACTGGTCAGTGAACCCACATCATCAGATCCAGGGTAATGTCATCATCTTAGGCAACCAGACACAGAGCAGGATGCAAGTGTTATGAGCAGTGAGGAGAATTTTGAGGTTTGACTCGAGGAAAATCGATAGAAGAACTGTAATTTAGTGGTCTGCCAAAGAGATCAATGTTTGAGCGAGAGAGTAAGCGAGGCAGACCGAGAGATGTGGAAAGTAAAGCGAAGGTGTACCATCATACACAGAGCAGATCACCTACGCTATGGGTTCAATGCAGGTCTGTCAATGCTTGACCTTCATAGGATTATTTTAATCTGATATTATGAATAAGTGGTGGCTTGTCGCCTTCTTAGCAATCAATTCTATTCATATTAATTACATGCCTGCTTGAAAACGATTGTAGACTGTTGGTTAGAGCGTTAACTTCCCATAAGTGAGAAGAACGCTGACAATACAACACGTGCCCATGCTGCCCTTTTGAATTTCCAGATCAACAGGACATTTTCAGCATTAAGTCCCAACAACTCTGTTCTACACATAAAATGAAAACAAAAGTGTTGTGATCATAAATCTACGAACAATTCAGACCAAAAGTCAGGTCTGAATTGTTCAATAGAAGATCTGAAGGGGGAATGCTGTGTTTAAAGATGACTCTTTCTTCCTGGTTTGTCCACTTCTAACACCAAAGAAGAAAGACATATGCTTGTTTTCTTTGTCCTTTATGTTGGAGGTCTTTGTGGAAAATACTTTTTAGGCCAAAGTTGTTTATCTGATCCAGTTCTGCGGGTTGATCACTAAAAAACTGGCACCAAGACTCTGACTGACTCTGTTTCAACAAACAGAATGTCTAAATCCATGATACTGAGCGGTTTCTTACATCAAACTGGACAACAGTAGGTTCACCCACTTTCCAACCAAACTCTTTAACCACCTTGCTTATAGCAGCACAGCTAAAAAGAAGTCAAGGTACAAATGACATTTCTGTATTGAGTTTGCGTGTTCTCATCATATCTGTGTGGTTTCTCTCCAAGCATTCCAGCTTCCTCACACAGCCCAGACATGCACTAGGTGTCAAGACAACTCATATCATGTGACATGAGGGAGTGCTATCCAGAACCACAAGCATTTCATTGTAATTAATGAATAAATGGGTATAGATAATCGAGGTGATATCATATTCTACTATTAAATATTCTTCTTGGGTTAGCAGATTGCCAATGAGAGCAACTTAACAATCACAGATAGAAACTGCGACGTGACTGTATGTTTTGACCAACGTCATACTGGGTAATTAATAAAAAATGACCAATGCAACAACATGTATATAGCTGTTGTATATAGCTATGTAGCGACAAAGGAAGCAGCAATATTCCTGTTGGAGGTATTTAGTCATAGCTGACTGAACAGTGAACATTCAAGAACATTTTTCCTCATCTGGCTCTTAATCAGTTCAATCACTTATTTGCCACCGGCCTTGTTGCACTTAACTCAATTAGGCCAATGTTTCTTTAATGGAAAAGGTTTTGTAAAAAGAAAAAAAAGAGAGAGAGAGGAGAGAGAGAAAGTACTACTAGAGTTGAATTGTTGCATTAGAGCTAAAACATAAAATATGAGCAGAAATCAAAAAACAGTCAAGCTCACATCATTTTTTATGGAGAACAAAAAAAAAAAACACCTTGCTGCGATGCACAGCGCTCCCGCGATGCATTCGCTGAAGACTTTTCTCTCACACTTTTTTTTCATACAGGCTCTCAGTAATGACGAGATACCTTTTAACTTCTCAGCCAGAGTCAGCATCAATAATTTATTCTCATCTGTTTAAAATTTAAAGTGCCACACATTAACGTCCTCCCGCACCTGCTCTTTCACGCTGTCCACCCTCCACTGGGCTGCTTTCTACCCCCCCATCCCCGACTCTCTCTCCCTCTCCCTCCTCGCATTATAATAAAGACAATGACAATGAGTTCTCTTTCACCACTGAACCAGGGATGTTAAATCAAACAGGGGCAGAGGAGGCGGCAGACCACATAATGTAAGGGCATCGTCCAGACGCCTCCGATTACGCTTTGGCCTTAATTGGCGGCAGTGGCAAAAACGATGAATTCTTTAACAGTGCCGTGCGGTTGTGCCTTTCTGAGCACAGGAAAGGCCTTAAGGAGGACAGCTACTCGGTGCAAATGGAAGCTGACAGAAAATCCACACTGCACGACCAATCTAGGGGAAAAAGGGCATGACAATGAATAAGGGGGCCCATGCTCTTAAGTAGCCGAGGGTAGCTTGCAGGGAAAATGTGTATAATTAAGCGGTCTGCATCGCGGTTCAGATGGCAAAATCCTATTGTCTTGACAGGAGCTTAAGGTTGCCCTTTAGGTTGAGATGCGCGGCGGCGTACAGCCTCATTTCTCTTTCCTTTTTTTTCACACTCCTCCAGACCTCTGCGACCAAATTAATCTGCAGTTTTAAAGCTTGAATAAATCCAGTAAGTTAGAGATCTGCAGATCTAAAGGCCGTCTGTCCCTCAGGCTTCCTTCGTTTTTTTTTTTTTTTTGTTGTTGTTTTTTTTATATTTCTTTACCCCTTCTCCTTTGCCCACGGAGATTGGCTGGCAGCACTCAGTGTTATCTCCAGGGAGGCAAAGGTTGGGGGGAGGGGGTGAAGGCCACAGATTTGTCCTTATCTATTCTGAGCACACCTAAAACAAATTAGACCTGGCTGCCGTTGCTTATTTGGCTCCCGTGCTCTCATTAAGGGGCTGAATCCAAGCTATTTTCCTCAAGGTCCCGCTTCCTACCATTTTGGGCCTTGTCTTTTATCACAATAGCAAAGGTTTCTAGGCAGCCATGCCACCTTTTCATCTCACCCATTTCATGTAGTCATATCAACACTGCACAAAGAACAGAAGGAGAGAGGGCGGGGGTGGAGGACATCCCCTTACTCTAGGATGCTGTTTTCCTGCTTATGACTTGATGATGGCCTTTGACATTTGTTAACTAAAATGAGAAATCTGTCCAATTGTATTTTTTGTTTTGCTCTTTTTATGCTTTTTTCTTCTTCACTGTGTTGTGCTGCTAATCAAATAAGAGCCTGTTTTCTGTGTTTTTTTTTTTTTTGGCTTTACTTTAAACATAAAATACAACAGTGCTATTTAAGTCGCATTGTTCCTGCCAATATTGTCAAAAACCTGATCAAATCCTGTGATCCTACGAGATTCTTGTCTCTATCACGTTGTATAGTTATTATTATTTTAGATATCTATTTGTAGGTATTAAACTCCTGAGGTAAAATCTGCTTCATCGAGAGTCATGTACATGCAGTGTACAACTCAAACTCACATGTAAACGATCTCAAAGTCAGGTTAGATGTCATATTGTAAGTTTAGCTCGACTGGAAGTCTTTCTGTAAGACGTCACTAAGCTGATCAGATGTTTTTGCTGGACTGATTAAATTAAATTCCTGACTGCACAAGTCAGATAGAAAAATAAGACACCGACTTCTCTGACTTTCAACAACTGAACTGTACTGAACTTCTTAAAGGTGCTTTATACATTCGCTCTAATTCATGTCATATTGTTTTATGTCAGAACATCAATATTAACACTCAAGCTGTAATTGTCTCAGTGTCAGTCACTCGCACTGACACCTACTGGTAAATTATGAACTGTTTTAGATTTAATTAAGATTTCTTAATCAAAGATTATTAAAGTTCTGTCGACAAACTCAAAGAAGGTTTGAAAAGTTATCTCAGTCGTGAGACGTATAGTTCACACTTTTAACTGTTTAGAAAGGTATATATTAGCTTGGTTCACAAAGAACTCATCAAAGCGATATAACATTTTCCAGATTAATTTAATTTAATTTCAATTAAACCTGCTGAAATTACAATAAACTTGTGTTACAAACTTTGAAGAGACCTGAAGAGCCTCACTGTGGTGCTACAGCGACAACGTGTTTTCCTTCTAAAGGTTATTCGATTACTTTAACCATTGAGCCACTTGTTGGATGCTGAATATGAAGTGGTTCCAAACCCAGGATAACTTGGAAGGGCCCCAAGATAATTACCACAAAACTATGTTCATTTTTTCCCAATTATTCTATATTTTTTGCTTCTTTAGTGTGAAATACTAATACCGCTTCAGGCATGTAAAAAAAATCCTTATTTCCTAATCCTAATGAAGTATGAAACTACTCACAAATCACATCCACACCAAGACAATAACCTGTGACGAGGAGTCAGAACCAGACGCTGAATCATTTCAACAGGCCACGAGCCAAAAAGATTGGGACACGTTCCCTTTAGAAAATGATAAGGACATACGGATGCCCTCGCACGCGGTGCCACAATTAATCTCGCGAGTAACACGAGCTGGCAGCAAGCTGAACTTTTACATGTACAGAATTTAGGCGTCTTCTCCCTGCAGAAATCAGAGCAAAGTTGAGGTAAACACGTGAGGCAAACAGAAGCGAAGACACAGCTTGCCCACATACGAGTATTATTGCATTTGAAAGTTAATGAAGGACCTTTGAGCCATAGGAGCTCAAGCTACGCAAAGGTAACTGCTCGGGAAATGTTAGGTTAGATGAGATTCCTTTGCCAGACTAATCCATCCTGGAGCCTGAGAGCAGCACAGAGACAGAGAGAGCAGAATCTGCTGCAGAACAGCACAGCAGTGACACAGGGCAATTCTCTAGGGCCTTGCATTAGCGCGCTAAATTAAAGGGGGTATTAGATTAAATTGGCTCTCCGATTTCAGGGGTGTGAGTAAAATTCTGATTTGCATTTTCCACCGCTGCTTAAGATATAATTAGTTCAGGGTGATTCCCATGTGGAAAACACTGACAGCCAAATCTAACTGGCTGCCAGTAGCTTATCGTCTCTTCCAAGGCAAAAGGTACGCTCAGCTCATGTTTGGTGTGTGTTTATTTGTTTGTGAGCATGTGGTAGGAGCGTGGATGCAGAGTGTGTTTGTGCGAGACTGAGAGACTGAGAGTGTGCATACGTGTTACGTGTGAATTTACGCGCACAAGCTGTAAATTCTCCTCCTAAACTTCAGCACCTGATTCGTCTCACATCTCAGTAAAATCCAGATGAACTGTAAGCAACTATTAGCACCATCAACAAGGTGGGGGGAAAAGAAGCGAACTCCCTGTTAATGCACGCGTAAAAGTTTGCGGGAGCGAGAGCACAACTTCACACCTCGAAGATGCCTTTAGACTCAAACCCATTTCCGCAGAAGGTGCACCTGTAATTACAGACGCAGAGTCAAAAATAACAATTACTGCAGGAGAAGTCCATAATATGAATTACCGAACTCAGTGAAGGAGCTTTTAAAAGCAAGTGTGGATTTGTTTGGGGGGTTTTCACACCCTTGGTAATTCTAACCGTCTTTGCAAATGGATGTTTTCCAAAAGTGCATCTACCCATGCATTATGAATGTGAGGGCTGCTTCCTGGACACCTGTTTGGGACACCTGTTATGGAGTCGACATTAAATGAGCTTCCGATTGCAACTTCTGTGGTTTACACGTCCAAACTATAACTCAGAATCCATCAGTGATCCTTTATTTCAACTCTTAAAGCCTGGTTTCATCATAATTTCCCCAATAAGAGGAATCAGAGTTTTCCACTCTTCATGAAAAGTCCTTATTCTGTATCTTTTTCCAATACTTAATTTAAGCTACTGTACAAGAAACTGAATGAAATATTCAAACCTGTGGCACCATGGTTCTTATTAAGTCATGTTTGCCTTTAATTTTGAGTCCTAAAAGTCTCATTTTCTTAAAGCAAGTCAGAAATAGTGAACATTTCCACTTTCCCCCCCCGATGTAAATCACCTTGTTTCAGGTAGTTTCTAAACTCAAGTTTCATTTTAATTAATTCAAGTGCACTGATCTGTCAAATTCTTCCTTGTTTGAAGAAAGAAAATCTTGAAAGAAGTTGATTTCTATTGGGGAGAGAAATGTGTGAAATGATCTCACTGATTTGTTATTACCTGTTTTTAAGAAAACATTTCTTTGTGTTCCCTCAAACCGATCCTGTTGTGTGAACTTTTGGAGCAAAATATGAAATAAAGCTCTTCATGTTTGAACAGTACTTGTCTGCACGACGTGTTTGTAATGACTGGCCTGCTGTTTGGAGCTAAAGAGGTTAAAAACATAATTTAGTCTCTTGATTTCTTGTGGACTGCGAAGCTTTTCATGCTTCTGACTTCTGTCAAAACCATCAAATGACTAAAAAAATTGAAATCGGGGATATTAGCTGTGGGTGGAAACGCTGTCAAACCAGGATTGAATTAATGGAAAACTTTCATGGTGCATAACATTGTAGAGTACATGAGACGTAAAATGATGAGAACCATATGAATAAATAATAATATGTTAGGTCACGTCGAGCTTGTCAGCACTGCTTGGTCAAGAACGAGCTTCAACACTTCCACAATTTCACTGAAAGGAGGCAGGCGCAGTCGAATGTGATATGTACGTCATAACACGTAATAAAAACACGCCTTAACGAACATTTTAAATAATCAATCAGGGATTCAAACTGATCCATAATGAACAAATGAATCCATACATGATGTTTTTTCCATCAGTAGATCAGGTGATATTTTATAATTAACCTCTTTTTCCTCTATGTCTAATGACTTAATTAATGAGCAAATCATCTGGCCCTCAGGTTGCATTTGTTGGTGACTCATCCATACCGTCTCATGTTAAGTCAGCGAGCAAGTTCAAACTCTCAGGCTAAAGAGAACCACGTTTGCAATTTAACATTCATATTCTGTCTTTGCCCGTGATAACCAAATGTCAGCTATGAAATAAATCAATTAAAATGAACCTTTAAAAACAACACTGTCCTCTGATTGCCTCTTGCTACTTGTCAATTAAGTCAGCGCTTAATATGGTTTTCTCTATCCTAAGTGACAATGTTTTTCTCTGCCTCTGCACCCTTCTTGATGTGTATCATGCCCCAGATTGATCCGCTGTGACACAAATGTGATATAAAATGATTTCATCTCAACCCTGCTGTACTGTATATGCACCATCATGCAGGATCAGTGGGAGAGGATCAGTCTGGGTGCTTCACTCCCCTCCCCACACAAAACTTGGGGGGGATGTTTTGAGAAACACCATCAGCAGCTCTGCCATCACTCTCACCATCTCTTGGTGGTCGGAGGCTGAGGCTTTGTGGGATATTGATTCTCCCCATCCAGAGACGGTTTCCATAATTGGTTAAAATGACCGGGTGCAGAGAGGGATGGCTCTCTGCTGAAAACCATTTCCCAGCCCTGCTTGGAGCTGAGCCAAGCTCGGGGTTGTTCGGATGCGTTCCAGCCCCAGCCTGACTGGCAGCAATTAGGGGTGTCTGAGCCAAGCTCAGCTTGCGCTCCACACAAACACCCCTAATTACTGCCAATTAGGCTAGGCGGGTAGGCAGATTTGAGAAGCCGGGGGGATGTTCAGGCATGGGTGGGCATGGAAACAATTTTCAAGGGCTTAGAACGTGACTGGATGAAAAGGTTAATGCTTTGGAGTGCAAGGGGATAATAACAAAAGAAGGGGAAGCAGAGCCCCAGTTCTCACCTCCAGCGACGAGCCTGGCTTCTTCTTCAGCTCCTCGCATTTCCTAAATTTGCAGATCTGGTGGCCCGTTTTGCGGTTCCGACAACTGCTGCAGACACCACAGTTGATTAGCCGCCTGCAGGGTGCACAGACCCCACACCTTTTCCTTTTCTTCTTCGCTGGGTTTCCACTGGATACCGAGGAATTATTCTGTGGGCAGTCTGCCAGATTGGCAATTTGAAACGCACTGTCTGTAACGGCTGCTGAGGCTGCGGGGGAGTGAAGGGCTGTCATGACGATGACCCCGGGAGGTAATGAGATGCCCCCTAAAGCCGGGATAGCGGAAAAAGTTCCAACGCGTTCTGGGAGATTCATTATCTCTGCTTCAGCAGCGCCGCATTTCAGCTTGTTCATGCATTCTCCTGCTAAAGGTCTGCAGTGTTCGGGGGATAAGGTAGAGAGGAAATTATTATTTGCCATTTGCAGCGTCTCTGGCGGCACGCCAGGCTTCCCCGGCCTCTGGGAGTCATTTCTATGCATGCTGGTCCTATTAGGGTTTATTGCCGCTGATTTCCTTCCCCAGAGCATGGCGTTATCACAGTTCCAAGGGGACATGCCAATTCTAGCACTGGGAAAAATGGGCGTTGTGATGCGGGCAATCTTAGCAGTCTGTGGAAATGCCCCATTGGTTTTATAAAAGTTTGCAAAAGACCTGTACCTTTCCATTTCTGCATTATAATCCAAAAGCTGGCTTAATCCACCATCCTGAAGATTATCCTTTTGTAAGAGAGACACATCTGCATTCTGTCCGTTTTCAATGCAAAGTGCATTGTTTATGTTAGACATGGCTGAGGAATGGCTGTCAATGTTTCAGAGGAGCGAGTGACGTTACAGTGGCCTTTGTAGAGCTGAAGCTGGTTACCAACAGTGCGTTACCATCCTGGTTTATCTTCTCCAGAGCTAAAACCAAAAAAAAAGAAAGAAAGAAAGAAAGAAAGAAAAAGAAACAAACAAACAAACAAAACAAAAAAAAAAAAAACAACAGTTACACATAAAAGAGGCAAATGTTTTCAGTCTAATCAGATTTCATTTCTCGATCTGCTTCAACTTTTCACTGAAGATAACAGCTGAACATTTGAAGAATCTGCTGGCATACTGTTGAGGCTCAGCGTTTCATAATGGAACTATCACAAATAGTCAGAACTGATCTTCATCTAGTGACAACCAGCATGATAGCTGTGACAGACCATCATGTCATTATTATAATAAGGGGAAAAAAGAATTAGCATGCCTTAAAAAAAATCCTTAGACGTCAAAGTATTCTTACATATATATATATATATATATATATATTTTTTTTTTTTTAAAGAAAGTCCAATCAGCTACTTCACAGAATGAATAAATACATTTTAATTCACCAGGGTGCATTTCATCAAAACATAGAAATTTAATATTCAAACAAAAATATCACTATTTTGAAAAGTTAAGAGAGCCTCACCAGAATTCAAATTATGACAGCAGCAGCTACAAACACAAAGATTTTTCATTTTTTACCTTAGGCCTGCAATATAAACTCTTAAAATTAATCTGCTTTGAGTGCCAGGAGCTACGTAGTTAAACATTTTCATTTTTTCCCCCCCTCCTCATCTTATCCAAAGAGTAAAGCTGGTCCATCCATGTAAACACGAGCCTGTCCAGCCTCTCCAGACCACCTGGTATTCATTCATGGTCAGCTCTATTACATTTACTCAATAACAGCACAGATAGCCACTGGTGGATTTACATCCAGATCATGAACCAGACCAACTACAGTGTCAGCTGCCTCTGGATGGGATGTGTGTGCGTGTGTGTGTGTGTGTATAGGTGTACATGTGTGTGTGTGCGTGTGTGTGGTGCTCCATTTCCTCTCTCTCTCTCTCTCTCTCTTTCTCTCTCTACCAGTCTGTCTGGATTTGGTTTCCACAGATAAAAGCCCATTAGACACATCTCCCCCTACTTCCATTACCTTTTTCTGGGCTTTCTCTTTTAATTGCCAAAGCTGATCCATTGCTGGAACACTAAAGCATTTCAAATCACTTCCATGGTGCTACCCAGCAGCTGTCTCAAAAAAAAAAAAAAGAAAAAGAAAAAGAAAAATGAAATATAAATATGCACACATGGAAGTGGAGAGCTCGGACTGGATGGCATTATTAAAGTACTCTGAACACAGGAGTGCATCCCCTCTCTAAACATGTCCTAACCTGGAATTATTCAGACAACATATTAATATTGTCTCAGTGTCTACAGCTTTTAAACATGAAGCCTCAATGAACTTTCTTAGAAATGTTTGTTGTTATTAACATTAATAATTCTAATGTGCAACCAAGAGTCCTGTCCACCATGCAATCCAGATCTTGGAGGTTCAATGTCGATGTGGCATCCAAAACAACCCGCAGCCACCAGTAAACAAAACCTCCTTGGCTTAATGATCAGCCCTCCTCAGGGTCATTATTACTTAATCAATTCACCCCTGGAGCGAAATACGCAGCCCAAAGGCAATCAAGTCACGGACATTGATTTTCAGCCTGTAAACAAAGTTTAGAGAGACAGAAATGTTCAATACTTGGAGCTGGAGAGAGACAGAGAGGGTGGGAGAGAGGAGGGAGAGAGAGGAAACAGACAGAGAGAGGGAGAGAGAAAGGTGGAAAGAAAAGTAAAAAAGCCACGTCCGATCATGACGAACCATTGTGCCGCTGCGCGCCCGCGCCACGATGCCATTAATTACACCGAGCCTGGCGTGTGGTAGACATTCAGATCAAAGGTCATGCATAGATAATCCGAGGAGGGGAGTGCGGTGCGATAGTGCAAATAAAATCCTATAAAAATTAATCTGACATCGCTCGGGCTCACTTGGGCAGCCACACGGACACAAATCGGGGACACGAGGGGGGGAAGAGAAAACAACAAAAAAAACCCAACAAAACAAAAAAAAACGCATGCAAGTGGACGGAAATATATGGACAGAAAGAGAGAGAGGAGTGAGGGAGAGAGTGTGGGAGAGAGGGGGGAGAGAGTGAGCATCACCTACCAGGTTCCTGTTGAGAAGAGCTCCCAAGATGCTACCAGCCTGCGACCGTGTAACGGCACATTACTGCGAAGCGGCGCGCGGAGGGAAAATAATGCAAAGATGCGAGAAGACGCACAGACATAGGCTGCCGGAGGAGAGCAGGGGCGAGCGTGTGCGTGTATGTGTGTGTGTGTGTGTGTGTGTGTGTGTGTATGTGTGTGTATGTGTGTGTTCAGAGCGCTCAAAACAAAAGGACCATTTTTTTTTAATCGACTTTCTTGTCACGTTAGAAAAAAAGGTCGGAAAGTGCATAAACGAGCCAAAAGGTGTCGGCAGGGGGGAAAAAGAAAGGGGTGAAATCGCAGAGGGGGTTTAAGGTGTTTCCTCTTCTTCTTCTTCTTGATCCGGGGGCTGTATTGTGTGTGTCTGCCTGGTCTCTGCTCAGTCCGTGTCTCCTGTCGCTGTGTGTGGCTGATTGGTGCTGAGGTGAGGAAGCAGGGATGTGGACACCTACTGATCATTGGCTGGAAATTACTATAGAAACACTCGGGAGGTGGGAGGGATGGATGGCTCAGGGCGCCCTAAGAGGGGGGGAAATATCTGCTGGAAATATCACGCAACCTTATAGTGGCCCCTCTCTTTCTCTCTCTCTCTCTCTCTCTCTCTCTCTCTTAAAATATATATATTTTAAAAATACATTTTTTCATGACGAGGCTTTTAGAGGGGAGGAAGGTGGCTGTCATTCACTAGATCCGTCTTTAAATGAGGACTGGGAAAACTTGTCAAATTAATTTGAATGGAGCTGAGCTGTGATTAAAATAAAATGCCTCCGCCGGGTTGTTTTCCCCTCCTCTCCTCTCCTCTCCTCTCCTCTCCTCTCCTCTCCGTCCATCGCGACAGCCATAATTACAAAGACCTCCGGGATTCATCACCATTATAAATCCCGCCTGCTGGCCACCCATGCCTACAGCTCCCACAGGCTGACAACACGGACACGCATGGCACATCTGTACGTTCATTCATGTTGAAGGATATAAGCGCTGAGTTCAAATGACTCCAATCAGCGTCCCGGATTATCCCCATCCCCCCTCCCCAATCAGCATTTATCTGCGAGTTAACATGAGACCACCATCTCAGTGACTCCACACAGGAATTAATCACTAATTAATCACCGGACAAAACAAGTTTTAGCAGCTTTATATGACTTTTTAGTGAGATGTTAAAGAAATGAGGGTGTATATAACTTTTACTGTAACAAATTATATAATCAAACGACAGGAGAATAGAAAGATGGCATGATCAGGTCATTATGAACTCATTACACTGGGATAACCTTTTAATACCACTTCATACTAAGACATCTCAAGACTTTATACTTTTTTGACTTTATTAATGCTTCACAAATCATTCAGTCATGCTTTATATATCAGCTTTAAGCCGTAAGAACCAATTTTGTGCTGCCAAGTTGTGAAAACTTTCACTGTCTGCGGTAAATCTTTTGTACTTGGTTGTAATGCAGTTGTTAAAGTTGGAAATTTATTCATTAATGCTCAATTTCTGATAAGAAATCAAGTTTAAACATGATAAAATAAGTCATTCATAAAATGTTTTAATGCACCAAGTCTGTAGTTTTAAGTGTTAATAAGTTAAATGGATTTTGGATGAGATCGTCTGTAGATGGTGACTGATAGCCTGCACAGTCAAAAAGATTTTGCACAACCAAAAAGTCCTTCTTATAAATGGATTGTATCTAATCCACAAATAATGATCAGGAACTGATTTATTAGTGATTAATAAAGCCCGTCCTTGCATCTTATAAACTCTTTATAAAGTTTTAATTATTCGATAAAGTAGCATCTTTTTTCAGGAATCATTAATAATGTCATTCAGGCTGGAAGTCACATTTTTAGTTTTGAGTAATTTGCCAATAATTTTCTCAATTATTCGTCAGAAACAGAAAAGAGACAGCAAATGGGGAAAAAAAATGTCTGTTATGAGCTCAAAACAATGTCTAGACTGATGTCAAATTGTGTTTTTCTTTTTGGACCAAATGTACAAAACAACAATAATAATCGACTTCATATGATAAAAAGACAAAGAAACCCAGAAAATATTCACATTTGGTGTTGAAACAGAAGATAGAAAAAGTAAATTTATGGTATTTTTCCCCTAAAAAAAGACATAATCTATTATCAGTCAGCCGACTAATCAATAAGTCGTTTCTTCATGCGACTTCATGTGACATATCACTTAAAATGATATCATGTCACTGAGGAATAAACAATCCCTGCATTGCTTCGACTTTCAGACAGGTTTAGGTGTGAGTAAACAAACTGACAGCTACACTGACACATTTCTAAGTCATCCAGCCCCTCCAGGTGAGCTGTGTGACACAAGCCTATAGGCTGCTAAAGGCTACACTTTAATGAATTTATTGAGTGCTGGCAATAGAGAAGAAACAAGGATTTAACTATGTTAAACAGTTTACAATTATTTGGAAATATCGGTTCAGAGCTGACTGTGTTTACAGGTGACGTTCGATTATTTAGATTCTACATGCTGAAGTTTAAAATAACTCTATACGGTGATGGTGAGAGGTATAAACTGACTCCAAGGATGCTGAACTCATAACAAATGATGCGGGGTGGGAGTTGACACGCCGCCACGCCGACAAGACACCTGTTCACGCCCACAAATGACCTGCCTCCAAAGACCTCAGACTCCGTCTTCTTCATCCAACAGCTGTCAAATCATCACTCTTTCAGTGGCTTGTCGAACATTATGGGCACGGTGACGTACAAAAGGAAGACTTCTGGGAGAGGCAACAGATATTTTTGAAGGCCCGCAGCAGCAGTGGTGCATCTGAACAGGAAAAAAAAAAAAAAGGTAAGCGTGTTGACAGGAGTAGGTGTTAAAGTATATGGTGAGCTGGGTTTGGGTTTATGTTTGGAGTGGTAAAGACTTGGATAAACAGTTGTGTCTGTCAACACACGCCGCTGTCGTCACGTCAAGCTGTGATTACACCTATCACGGGTGGAAAGGCAAGTAAAACATTTTGCCTATACATCAAATCATCAGGAACAGAACAGACCAGTTAAAACACTCAGATATCCGCTCTATCCATTTCCTGTTTGGCAAGATGTGTTTCTGTTTTCAGATACATACATAAAATGAGGGATAATAAGAGAAAGCATCTTGTTTCTTTCTTCCTCAAACCATGAACACGCTGATGTAAATGTAACAACATTTCCGTAAACATTATTTCAGATAATCAGAGTGTTTGTGTGCATAAAAATAAATGTACTATCTTGTTTTTTTCCTACCTTTTCAGTGTATAAACTCTTACTCTGGAAGTACACTGTTTTCTTTGGTCTGTAAACAGAAGAAAAAAAAAAAATCATATTTCATTCTTTTTTGCCCAATTGATATGAATGTTTTCCTCTGTCTTCTTTTGATCATTTTGTAGTGCCCCTTTCGCACTACAATAAAAGCACACGTCCCTTTGACACTACAAAAAGCTCATTTGACAAATCTTTTTTTTGCTGGCGGGAGTTTATGAATAAATTTGTCTTGACTTTTGCCCAAAGTAATGATGAATCAGAACTTTTGTTCTTAGACCCGATTGACAGTTAAAGTACAAAAATAAAAAAAAAATAAAAAAGGAGCCATCCTTGAAGCTCTATTTTCTTCAGTATCAGACCCCGTGCATCTGTGTGTGTGGAAGCTCCTCTGTCTGAAAATCATTTTATCTTCCGGGCGATAATAGCCCCCGGGGGAAATCTGCCTAGGTGGTCCTAACCTCTGTCTGCAGAGCCACGGCAGTATGTGAGTCTCTAGCAGTGGGAGGCATGAACCCTCATGGCAGGCCTTTGTTCCTGTCTGCGTGCTCCGGCATCACTCCCTATGCATCTACTCCCCCCCCCCCAACACACGCACACACACACGCACACACACACACACACACCCTCCCCACCTCCATTTCTCTGGGCTTTCAACTGAACTCAGAGGAGTAATTAATAACCATGACCCCAGATTTAAACGTAGCCTGCATTTAGTCGATGGAAATAGAATCACGAAGGAGTGAAGTCATAAGACATGGGTGTTTGAGGGGTGATGGTGTGAATCCATTGATTCATCTGTCTCAATTTGATCTGAGCACTGTGCACACATCTGTCAGGAGAAAGACGGGGAAGATACAAGGAACGCTGGTACATGCACTCTGCCTCTCTCGTCCTGCACACCCCAAAATTAACAGCTTATTTGAGCAAATAAGAATGACAGAAGATATAAAAATAGTAAGCGCACAAGGTGGGATTAGCTGGCTTCCCTCTATCTCCACCTGTTATTTCAAGCATGCTGTATATTTTCCTATTGGAAAGTATTAGGAGGCCCCAGACACTTGCAGGATGTATAGACGTTTCTATGCAAGCAAAGCAAAACCACAACAGAGTCGTAGATGTTTCTCAGTGGAATTATGGAAAAAGAAAAGAAAAAAATCTGACCAGGAAAAGGGAGGAGCTCGACTGCGTCTCCTGGAGGTGTCTCAGATGGGCTCGCGCACACACTGTTGTGGTAAACAGCATTCCTCTGAGGCCTTTAAAGCATGAAGAGAAAGACACAGACAGAAAGAGAGTGAAGAGAGACAGAGAGGGAGCAACTTGGGAAAATAAACAGTGTGAGATTATGGGTTTGGCAGTGATGCGCCACAGTGCAGCAGCAACCTTGGCAGTATTTATTTAGAAACCTGCCTCATTTCCTCCTGCACACTATAATGCATGGTGCCCTCACCTCGCACACATTAGCCTTTTGCTGTGATTTGATGTGTATCAGCCGGTTTTTACGCCGCTTTCCTTGGATACAGTCGAGCGATCCCTCCTCCCTTTGCCATCGCCTGCTAATTGGAGTGTATAGAGCACCCTTAATTATCCAGTTAGTAGCTTTGCTGAAAGAAAGCCGACTCCTGGCACACAATCTGGTGCAGATGACAGCACCTACACACAATCACTTCCACAGAAAACCTTGAGTTACATGGTTAGAAAGTACTGTGTCTGCATCAGGGCTACATGAATGAAAGTTCGCAGTCATATTCTGTAGGTGGATGAGCTTTGAAAACTTTCTTCAGATAGAAGGAATGACACTGGAGATTCTGGTATTATTCCTGGTTTCTTTCTGTTTTTTCTCCCAGCACATCGTGCACCAACCGATGTAAGATTTACTTCCCCTCTTCTGATTAATCCATCATTCTGTACGAGCGTACAGTATTACATAAATGGGATTTTTTTTTTTTAGGTGTGTTTCCTTCAGGATGGGAATCTCCAGCATGCTGAAAAACTCTTGGAGCAGCTTGGGTAATAATACATAGATCAAATTCAATTATACATTTTTCTGAATGCAGTTAGCTTATTGATAACACAGAGTGCAGCAAAGGTGGACGTAGCATTCAGTTTTACCACATGGTCAAATACTCTCAATCACAAGTAAAAGACCTGCATCCAAAATCCTACTTGAGTAAATCAGAATTAAAAAAGTATTACTAGCAAAATGTGGTAAGTATCGAAAGTATGCAGTTAAAATGACTCCTGTGGATGTTATATTATTACATATGATAGTTTGAATTATTAATACTAATGTATATCATGCCAAACTCTTGTTATTCTGACTTTGGAGTGTTATTCCAAGATGGAGTTATATTATTAAACTTAGCTACTATAGCTTTGCTCGGCACAAAGTACAGGCCTTTTTAAATCAGCTGAATAAATTGTATTTACATTTTATTTATGTATAACTGTCCACTGGTTTGTTAACACTTTGTGTAGTTCCCAGTGTTTCTGACTTCTCCTCAGAGCTACAAGCCAGAACCTGATATGAAAGTTTTTTTTCCAACTCGGCTGCTCATAATTACGGACCGAATTATATTCACATTAAAGTGGCATAAGTAGCATTTTGCTGTGATAGCTGGATGACAGAGAGCTTACTTTATCTTCTTGATATGATGTTGAGTAGTTTAATCTATAACAATGCATCAAATCTGCAAAGTAACGAGCCACAATAGTGACAAAAAATACAATATTTCCCCGTGAAATGTGGTGGAGTAGAAGTACAGAGTAGTAGAAAATGGTACCTCAAAACTGTACCGGCATGCAGTAATTGTGTAAGTTTAGGAAAACTCTTCATTTATGTTGCTGAACATGCTCTTAGAATACTTACAGCAATACAGAAAGCTGTTTTGTATTTTGTCTGATATCTATGATGTTTTTTTTCATGCAGATTTGACACAACATGTTTTGTATTATAAACACTGCTGACACGTGACTCATAAAGGCCAGATATAGTGGTAGAGCTCCACGTATGTGTGTGAAGATCCATACTCATAACTCACAACTTTAACGTCCTCTTACTACACGTGCACTGCCCAGTAAATAATCACCTGGGTTTGTAAAATAATCATTTTATGATACCACGATTAAGTAGAAATACGAGCACCAGATGTTTAGATCGTTCAGGTGCACGTCTGTGCATTTTGTTACCTCACAGACAGGATATAAAAACAGTAGCGCTGCAGGTGACAAAGGTCATCAGCTGGAATTAAAAGCGACTGTACGGCCCACAATCAATATTTGCTCTAAGCTGTCACGGTGCTGTCCTGCTGCCACATGAATGTAAACACACAGACAATAATGATCCTTCTGCGATGTCAGGAGGTATTAAACTGACCAGAGACAATAAACAGGACTGTGTTGTAGTGGACGAGTTAGGAGTCTATAAAACGTTAAACCACGGACATGAATGTCAAACAGTGTTCTCTTGATGTGGCAGCTCTCACCGCAACAAGTTAGCGTCCCTGCACACAACACAAAGATGACATTTCTGGTCTGTGACACCTTTCTCAAAATTCTCATGTTTTTATCTAAATCTAGAGATATGATTATATATGTCACAACGTTAATTTTAAACTTCAAACAGACCCAAAGATTCAAGTGTCTCTCTTCATGAAGTAGGTATTGGGATACTTTTTGTTTTTGTGCTAATATGTGCAAACACTGTTGCCATGCTTATCTGTCAGTGCGGGTGGGCAAACAGCTTTGGCAAACACAAACATCTCGGAGGCACTCGGTTAAGTCCATGAGTCACATTCAGGATGTGACTCAGTTTTAAGCGGTTCACACCACATTGTGCTTGCACTCAGACTTGTCAAACTTGGATGTTTACATGCGGACATGACGCCATCGTATCTCTGCTGCCCCGCGACGGGAAGCTGCAGCTGTGATTTCACTTTTTATACAACAGAAGCTGTCGAAATTTTCTTGTTTATTCTGATTTGAATGAAATATCAATATGTACCATATAAAATTCAGATTAATTCACGTGAACACCCCATTTGCACCTGGTATTTACATGTGATCAGTATCTGGGAGAGGTTATCTAGATAATGGCATGTAATCACGAGGTTTTGCACTTACACCGGGTATCAGTACCCTTTATCTCGATGCAGCCCACATAATCAGAACATATCAGAACCTGACATGCAAATGGAGCAGGTGGAGACTTAACAACAAACATGTCCCATGTAGGTCAACGAAAGAGTGGCTGCTCTACTTTTCGTTTCCTGAGCTGTACTCCTTTGCCAATGGATGCATTTCTCGAACACATCCGTGTTTTTTCCTGGCTTGCTTGACATGGCAGGAAGAGGCTGGGTTGACTGACCTTTTGAACTTGTTGGGCAGGTTTTCTTTTCTGAGTGTGGTTACGCTGGCTAAGATTGCACTGCATCTGCTCTGTGTTCATTGCGTCAAGATCAACTTCCCCCCCTAGTGCGGCATGATATCCACGAAAAGATCACGTGTTAACGGCATGTGTGAACGTCTTTGTGTTAAATATCGAGTTTTGTTACCTGCCGTTGGAGTGCAAAACCTTTTACTTAATGTTTTACTTTTTACTTGTCATCTGTGGTGAATAGCAATGAGCGTTTAAAGTTCAGAGGGAATGCTGCAGCTTCAGGTAGACCTCGCAAGAATGCAGTGCTTGTTTTTTTTTGTGAAATTTTTTGTGAAAAGTCATAAAATTTAGACTACTTCTGTCTAGTCCTGCTGCGTTATGCATTCTAGTTTATAAAGAAGAGAAGACTACCATCCGACCATCCGCTCAGTGTCTATTTTCAACATTTGCTAACATGTGGTCCTCGAACAGATGTCCAGTTTTACTTTGCCTGGATGTACGATAATGCTTTTACGCACAAGACAGTCAGACAAGATGTGCTGCACAAACATTAATGTTTTAGAGAAACAGGCAGGCACGCTCACACACACACTGACACCATCAAACCCACTTATCCCGGTGATCATAATACCAATATTAGGTGAAAGGAATACAACTTTTTATGCTTCTTTCACAGAACTGTCAAACAGAACTGCCCTCTATTTATCTGCATGTTGACTCAACCTCTAAGCTGCAGCCTTGGCTTTGACAAAGTCCACAATGGCAGATGCTGAATCTGTCTCCTGCACAATAGCAGTGCAAAAATCAATGTAATAGAGCAAAACAGTCTCGAACTACTATGACAGTGAATGAGCTCCACACTGAAGTAGCACGAAGCACGACTCAGGAAAGTGTTCGTGACACGCTGTGCAGAAGTCAGTGTCTTTGATTGTGTTATCTAAAAAGGGGTCTGTGTATAAATAGCTGCCTATCTATGTATTCTCACGATGAGCTTTATTGTGACAGGAAGTATTTTTTAAGTGGTTTCTGCCAGGTAACATGGTGCTGCATGTACTTTCTGAGTGATGCAAGATGCAGGATAACTGAGGACAGATCTCCCCAAACTTATTCAACTCATCTAAAGTATTAAACTGACCTGTTTTCCCTCATAAACTGTCCAAATTTGGCAGGATTTCTTGACTTTTGGGACATTTAGTACATTTTGATATGTCAGCTCTTCGTTAAACACATTCAAAATTTAAACTGCGTGTTCTACAAAAATGTGAAGAACTGAAACATTGGTTTCAGTTTGTGGTAGCCTCCCCAGCATGCAGCAGCATCGATTTTTCCCCCCCCTCCTGGCTACTATACGTTCAGTAGTCCCAAAAGAATACCAGCCTGCTACTGTACTTTGTTTTGTTCTGAGTATGTACAGTATACTGCACTGTTTTTGCTCCTTGTATTGTGTTTGTTTACAGTGTGGCACCCAATCGGCTTCAAACTGCAGTAAAAAAAAAAAAAAAAAATGCACATGGCCTTGGTCAGGACATTGTCAGCTGGTTTTTACATTGCATTTCATTACTCCAACATTTTGTGTTCCAAACAAAAACAGGTAATGTTTACAGGATGATAATTAATCTCGGGAACTAAAGTTGTTTTTTGCTTATATTGCGTTCAGGATCTAATGGTAGCTGATGACATTTAAACCTGGAATAACAATGAACTTGTTAGTGAGCAGGGCAACATTGGCGCATATTTCGAGTTGTTTTTCTGGCCACCTGACGAAATCTAATATTCACTCTCTTATAGCTCTATTTTTGGTCTCCGCCAGCTCCTAAAAAATTGCTAAATGCTCCAATATGTTCACCAGCTAGATGCTAAATGTGTCTATCTTCTGCTTGGCACTGAGCAGGTACTGTACAGTAGAGATTTTCCACAGAAAGTAGCTGCCTGTTGTGTCAAAGTGAATCAGAATAGTAAAGTTGCTCCAAAACTCTGTAGAGTTGAGGGAAGCTGCAGATTCAGGTGATGATTCTCTGTAGATTCGTCACTGCGAGCGACCCCCTTTCACATTGTCACACGTTCTCGCACTGACATTTCATACACTGTCATTATCAAAAATATCAACTGCAGCTGCTGTCAAGAATTTGTTTTCTTCATCATTGTGTTTTTTTCTCAGGGACTAAACGTTCAATATGTTATTCGTAAGATTTCTGCCGTCTACACATCAAAAAGGGTGCTTGCGTATCAATAGCGAAAACCCTTTACATCATACGCAACATGATTTCAAAAGTATGCTTCTTGATGCCATTATGTTGCTACCCTTTCACACTTATAACCTGGAAAATATGCAGGCTGACCAACCGTGTGAAGCAGACCAGAAAAAGACGGAACTGAGTTGAAATTCAGGTCAGACTGTGCTCCACTTGGTTTAAAAGTTCAGCGCTTAGCCTGAGTTTGGTGTCACCAGCCGTTCAAAATGTCATCACCTGTTTCTGAAGTCATTATAATGTGACAGTGCATTGGCCATTTTCATGAATTGTGTTTGTTGTGAAAAGGCTCCCGCGTTACCTGGATGGACCTGGAATAACCTGCTCAAAATATTCTCTTCCATGTCACGCATGTGAAAGGTGTATTCATATGTTTCCTGGAGCCCTGATGGATAAAAACACAGACCAGGCACACTTTTACACTCAGTGTCAGTCATTCTGTGAGGCAGGAAAGCATAGAGGGAGGCATCTATAAAACAAACATGGTAGCAGCAGTGGAAGGGCAGAAGTGGCAGGATGGGAACTGCTGCCAGACACATTACAAGGAGCTCTAATGAGGGAGCCCACACTCTCACCCCCCTCCTCCCACCACCACAGAGGAACGCGAGGCGGGAATTAATTGTGAGGGCGATGATGGCGAGCGAGCTGAGGAGCAGGTCATTACTGCACGCCTCCTCCTGGAGCGCCGCGGGCAGAGCGTGGAACGCCACGCTACTTGCACAATTCCCATGATCCCATAGGAGGGGGGAACAGATAGCAGGAGGGGGAATGAAGGGGACAGAGAGAGAGAGGAATAGGAAAGGATACTGGGAGGAGAGGAAGGCTGCTTCCTCTTTGTTGGAAACCAAAAAAATAAAATTAAATGTATTGATTAATGGCATTTTACGTCACTATAAGAATTATTTGTTTACATCTAATTTTAATATGCCTCATATCACCAAAAAAAAAAAAATCACATTTTTCTTACTGATACATCACTGCAAAGATTGATCATTACTGGATTTAATTTGCAATATGACATTGCAAGGTGGACACACACACACACACACACACACACACACAGAGAAAAAACACTACCAGGAAGATTCACTAATCCAGTGGTAAGAGCAATGGCAGAAAGATAATGTGACACCTCATAATCGAAGGAGAATAACAAAAAAAAAAAAAAAAGCTTCACATCAACGTAATGATCACATTTTCGGGTGCTTCACTCTTCTAATCTGCGCGCAGTGTAATAACTGACTCTTTGTCATTTCTCTTTGTGTGGTTTGTCGCCCTTATGAAACCTGTGACATCAGATTGAATGCATTGGACACATTGCCCTCTAGTGGATATTCAATGTATGTAGGTAATGTATATCACAGCCATAGACAAAAGTGGCTCACGTCTATAATTTTTACAGCTATTATCCCGCAGCAGTTAAATTCAACAGCAGATGTTAAGGGAGTTAAGACAATTAAAATATTTATGGTGTCCTCTGTGGTTAGGATGAATCATAGCATATATGCATTTATAGTAATAATAAAAAAAAACATATGCCAAATCATTAGTCCCGTGTGAGTGTGAGATGTGTGGCTGTGGCTGTGACAAATAAATATATTCATGAATTACAATGAATAGGTGAATCTAGGTAAAAGCCATTATTTATCCGGGCTTTTCTTTCATTGGGTTCATATTGATCACAACGGAGGGGATGTGAGTAAAGTGCAACAGATTGGCTGAAAAAATATGAATGCGTCCAATCTACGCAACTTTATCTGCTGCTAAATTACATTCTCTCCTCAGACGTGGAAAATGTATAATGACTCGATAATTAAATACAAAAACAGAAAGGCGAGCAAACACTAACTGACTTTTCTCTGCATATACCGCCACCGCCGCCGCCGCCGCCTCTCCCTTTCCCCCCATAACCGGGGAGCTTTTTGCGTTATCTTAACTTATAACGAGAGAGCAGAGACACACCTCTTTGATGATGTATTTAACGACCCCATTCAGTGCTTTTCCTTTTTCACTACTTTCATGACTAGAAACCCTAATGAGACTAGTGCCGTTGCCTTGGGGATGGCCAAACCCATTGCATTAGCACATGAAATCATTTAGGCCATGTCTCCCAGAATAAAAATATCATTATGGTGAAGCCCTCTGTTAAAAATGAGCTGAAAGCCCACTGCTGCCAAGTTGTTTTTTTTTGTTGTCAAAATGAAGTGGAGGAGACACACTGTGACGGGGCCTAACTAAACTAAACTACTCTCTGGCTTGTTTTTCTGTAGCATAAGACAAATATCTCACAGACACATTGAGGATATAACCATTAGCTATACAAACAGACAGGTGTAGTAGTCTCCCTGTGGGAAAATAGCTGTTTGTTACAGGATGTAAGTGAGACTAAAGATGAAGAAGTCCACGCAATGTTTTATTGATCATTATGTGATGATTGTATGATGATTTAAAGGTCCAGTGCATTAGAGGGTAACACTTTATTTGGATAGTCGGCCAACAGATAGTTTACAGAGTATTTGTAGCATGTTAACAGCTTACTGAGTTGAGATTTAAGAATTCCACTTTATGATATTACACCACTATCGGTTAAAATGTTACAAATACTATCCATCTGCAGGTAGACTATCCAAATAAAGTGTTACTGGATATAATATCTATAATGTTTTATTATATCATGTTTTCTTTTGTATATATAATCACCTGAAAATAAGAATCATTGTGTTTTCTGTGTCTAGAGACACAGTGGGTTGTCTTTCATGGGGTCGGTCATGTTTCTACAGTAGCCTAGAATGGACAAACCAAACACTGGCTCCAGATAGGGCAGTTTCTCCTACATGCTAGGAAAAAGAGGGTGAAGTGAGGGGGTTAAAATCAGCAATGACACTGCCAGATGGCACTAAATACAACACACTGGACCACTGGGTAAACATATTTAGTCAAATATATAAGGGAATCTTTTTTGTGATTTTACATTTTACATTTTATTTCTATCTTATGGCAGGAGGCACATTTCTTAATATAATGTTATAAAGTTGAGTTCTTGCCTGTTATATCTGACATAACCTAAAGCAACTTAATTAAAAGTTAGACAGACACGGTAAGCAGTGAGAGTTCTGTGATTTCAGCTCTCAGAGTTGAACCAAAATAAATAAGTTTTATCTAAACTGGCCTCAAGGGTGTGACACAGTCACACTTGACTTAAATCTGACCTTCCTCTTGGTACCCATTTCAAAGACATTATGAGACATTATGAGTCAAGAAACCCCATTTAACACCATATTTGTAACTGATCTAAGTCTCCTTGTTCAGTTAATCTGGACAACACCACTCCAGACTCCTTATTATGAGATTTTACCAGTCAGTCACATGACACAACCTTGACCGCAAAGCCGTGAACACATGTGATTGTGTTCACGGCTCAAACCTCCCTGTTTGCTTGACCTCACTGTAAGGGAGGTCTAGCTCGCCCAGGCTTCGCTTTTATCACAGCCACATCAGAGACCTACAAAGCATCACGGCTGTACAAACATTCAGCACTCGATAATCTATGAGTCATCTTGAACCGCTGCTGCAGGATTGAGACTGGAGGTTAAAGGTCAGAGCACATCACACTCATTCCAACATCGACGGCGCTTGTTGCCTCCTGCAGATTTGTCTTGACGCACCTTTATACACCGTGCACAGTATATGCGTTAGGGAAAGGGATTTAAATTGTTTTTTCGTGCCAAAATAACGTGTTAGGGGGATGTCTGACTGACAGTCGGCGATAGATGGGTGGAATGGAGTTGAGGAGGAGGGTATGACCACGGGTCAATGCTCCCCCGAGATCATTGATGGGTGAGGGGTTACGCAGGGTCAGTAGGGACAGTATTGTTTGTGTCTCCTCCCGTTGAGACACAGAACAGCTGTACGGTTGTACTCTAGAAAGCAGGCACCAATCTGATCATTACTATGGTAACCAAGGTTAGAGGACATGACTGTTTGACAGCCTAGACACAACTGATAGGTAAATGACATAAGACACAGCCTCTACAGAATCTGATAACAATGTCAGACGACTGAAGTATAACAAAAAAGGGGATTAAATGTGTTATTTTCATCCTCAACACAATATCCAAGTTTCAGAGCTCACATTGCTCAGCCTTCAAATCCACTCTCCTCAACTTCAGATGCAATAATTAGTAGAATATCTATGAAACTAACTTTATTATCTGGTTTGCTCACCTTTGTGAGTTAAAAACGTCCTTTCAAAATGTAACAAACCCTAAAATGTTCTTGTTCAGATTGATTAAAGGACTTTTCAGCTCTGCCTTAAAACAGTAGTCAGATGCCCATATGTAAATTGAAACACGTTTTCCTCGCTGTAATCATTCTTCCTGCCTAAACCGGCCATAAAGAGAGCCACTCCTAATGCTTTTCCAATGGAAGTGATGGGGGACAAAACCAACAGACCTTGTTTTGGACAAAAAGACTAAGACTAAGACGTGTCTGAATTAGACAAATCAAGAGAATATTTTGTAATGTTGCAGTCTTCTTTGTGTTGCTATACCTACACGGCAGAGCAGCAAGTGACCACTGTGAACAGAAACGCAATGAATTCTGTCCTAG
Source organism: Protonibea diacanthus (assembly GCA_028641955.1). NCBI lineage: Eukaryota > Metazoa > Chordata > Actinopteri > Sciaenidae > Protonibea > Protonibea diacanthus. The sequence continues at coordinate 6,630,471 of CM053977.1, forward strand.
AAAGGCTAAACTCAGATGGTCGAAGCCTCATATTCAGAGACACTTCGGAACATATCTTTAGACAGAACAACATCTGTGGATTTGACCCCCAATCATGTTCAGGAAGAAATCTGTCATTGGAAAATCTGGAATTGTAAAAACTGTTTCAATGAACACATGGGCATGTGAGTAGTTTTAAGACAGACTTGAACAAATGTAAAACTTATCCTTTAATACCTTATAAACACCAACAGACCTGAAAAAGACTAAACCTTTCAGCAACTGCCTGGTCTGTAGCTTTACATCATTTCCTTTCTTTGCTAAACCACAGACCTGCAACCAACATTTTCGATTTACCACTAAATATCTGCAGCAGCACAAAACATGATAATTTATGTAAGTGCTTGTTTGTGTGTTTATGAGTGGAGGAGGAGGGGTGTGTGGAGGGTGTGTGGTGGTGGTGGTGAGGGGACGGGCATACCAGAGAGTGCTCGTGTTTGTGCGTAAATCATGTCTAACCATATGCTGCCTTCCTCCGCAGAGCACAACGCAGCTGAAATTGATCGTCAACCATCTCCTGCTCACAACAGCGTGGGCAGAGGGAGAGCAAGGTCACAGCCAAGGACTTGCCACAATCAGTGACGGGCTGCAGAGGGGGGCTTATGTGTCACGCCACAGCTGTTACGCTACGTACTCTGAGTCACAAGCACATCTCTACTGCTGCAAAACATCACCTTAATTACCTTAATGCCAGACTGTCTTTCTCCGTCTGGATGAATCCTGCTCTGGATGCCTTAATCTGAACATAATCTCCACCATCCCCACATACTGTTTTGGGAGTGAAATCATAGCTTTGCCTTTCTTATCTGTTTTTATTTCCTGTCAGGTTTAAGTGTTTTATGGTTCAGCGGTTCAGAGGAAGGAAGGTTTGTCTGGTGATAGACAACATGGCTGAGGGCGGCTGTTGCGCTGTGTGCTCGTCATGCTGAACCGAGCCCGAAGCAGGTGAGGGGATGATTTCACGTCTGTGCTATCTAGAAGGACCGTCTCAGCTGCCAATGCAAAGATAAGCAAAAGAGGAGGCAGCTGCTGCTGTTGGGCAGCTGTGCGACTGTTTCTGAATCAAGGAGCTGCAGGCAGCTCAACAGGCTGGTTGTGCATCCGCCTGACAAACAAGTTGAGCAACAATCTTGAGCAAGTGCATGTGTATCATACCTACAGAAGCCATAGAATGCCTGGGGTTGGTGCAAAGGTTTACTCCTTTTAAAAACAACAGTGTCTACGATTGACTTTGTAAGGTGTTGGGCTCCTACAAGCTGCCTGAACAGCTTCACTGCATCTTGTCATTAATTCTCTGAACGGTGGGATGACGACTATTCTTCATAAACATCCTTCCTGTCATTTATGACACAGAAATCCAACCTTTTAGTGAACTTTCAAAACCAGATAGTGATTCTGCTATCTGACTTATCACTCGACAAACAGAGACTTGGGCGGGAATAAAAGAGGGGCTGTGTTCTTGGCTGCTGCAACCCGGGTGTTTGCTGCTGGTACATTTGGCAGGCAGGCGGGGGCAAACCAGAGGCCACCTGTAGGAGGATGGTGAATCAGGATGTTGTTTAGACAGTATGGGGACATTTAAAGGCTGCTGTAGTGCGATGTGACATTAACAGTCACAAATGTCAAGTGCCAGCTGTCTGCACATGGAGTGGCTGCCTCTCATGGTTGTTCCTTCAGACAGACACAGATCGTATCTCTGCAAAACCGAGTTTTCTCTCACTATGACTCTCTCACTTTATATTTATTTTGTATAGAACTGGAGCGCAATAAATAGAAAAGATAAATAAAATAAGGACTGAAAACATTCATTTAATGTGCAGAGGGTCTTTGAGGACATTTAGGTATCGTAATTTGTGAAAAATGCGGATTTATTTGTGAATTCCAAAGATGTAGTCAGGTTTCAAAATTTAGTTTTAATGTGTAACTCAAGGAAACTACAAGCGATCATCTTTTAAAAGGAGGTTCAGATGGATTGTAGGTCATCATGCTTCACCAGCAGGGGTCATCATCTGCCCCGTGCCAAACACCAGAGAATGCAGTTAAGAAACAGTGGGGCTTCAGCATTTTTAAGTGCACGCAGTTGCTCAATTATTGCTATGACTCCTGAACAGCCTGAGAACTGTGAATATCTCTGTGAGTGTGTGTGCAAAGTCTTTACAATTCTGACATGGATTTACGGTGAATGGGGATCATTTCTGCTGCACTGTCTGTCGATTAACACGGCCAATTCATGAATGTTTTATATGTGCAAATTTATCCGTTCCATCCATTCATTTTCTTCCATTTATCCGGGGATCAGATCACAGTGGCAGCAGGTTTAGCAGGGCGTTCGAGACGTCCCTCTCCCCCAGCAACACATTTAATCTTCTCCTGAGAAATCCTGAGGCGCTCCCAAGCCAGATGAGCCATATACTACCTCCAGCATGTTCCGGGTCTGCCCCGCGGTCTCCCACTAGTTGGACATGTTTGGAACAGCTCCAAAGGGTAGGTGCCCAAGAGAGTTGCTCATACAAAGTGCAATCTTTGGACAACCACAAACAGACTTCCTACTGTGTTTTCTCTTTTGGTTTCAGAAAGCAAAGCAGCTTCAATTTGCACCAGGAACAAAAATTGGCTCACAGCAGCGACCCAAACGAGCAGAGGAGGGCAGGTGATGATTCCCCTCTGGGATCAAGAGTTGGACAAGTGGGTGAGAAGCTTGTATCTCACAGCTGGCAGGGCTTCCCTCCTCTTAATAGAGGGCTGTGCCTACAGAGGCTTCAGCTTAGGGGGTTGGGGGGTGAGCACTGTATGGGAGGATGGAAGCACCTGCAGCCTGAATGCGGGAACCAGCTCTTAAAGCTCTCAGAAGCAGTTGGTCGCCACGGGAACAGCGGCAGACCATGATTGGCCCTGTCCAACCCTGCTGTGCCCAGGGAGGAACTCAATTGTTAGATGGCACACACGCGGCAGACAGAGAGGCATTGTGGAGAGAGACAAAAGTCCCGCGATTACAAATATGCAAGAAATGTGAAATAGGGCAAAACAGCACAAAAACGTTCAAATTTGGTGCCTTTTGGAGCACAACAATATAACATAAGTGTTCTCCAATAACTCTCCCTCTCTTTCTTTTAAAACCCCCGTCCTCCACCACCCTACCCCAGACCCCCTGCTGGGGCTTAAACAATTAGACTATGTGAGACCCACACTAACGACTCTCCCTTGTCTTTTAAGATAACTACAGGAGGAGGGGCAGCAGTGGGTGACATCTTGTTAGAGGGGGAATCCTGCGGTCACTCGCTTGTGTATTGGCCAAAGCAGAGGATACCTAGTTATTACCCGACATAAAGAGTTTGTTTGTGTGTGTGTGTGTGTGTTTAGATTGCCCCAGGTGAGACGTGTGCTAATACCACCACCGGTGCTTGTGAGAAGTGCTGCTTTTCTCGGCTTCACGACGAGTCCCTAGTCGCGCCTCAGATGTCACCCCTTTTCTCCTAACTTTCAGAGCAACGTAAAGAAAGCTGTAAATCAGTGCTTTCATCACAAATCAGCCTCCACTTGATGAGTCTCCACCTTATTTAGGACCAAAATGATTCACACCAAATATAAAAACAAAAACTTTTCCGGGCAGGATCAATTTAAAATAATGTTGGAGAGTTTTCAATCCACATAAGAATTTAAGTATTTGAGTCACTTGGGAGTTGGCATATGCAAGCCACTTGAGTCAGAGTCCACAATAAAATGAAATAAAGGAAACTGTTCGTTTTTACTGGTCGAATTTAATGATAAGGTGTGGATGGAGGGCTAAAATAAAAACAGGATGTATGTTTAAATTTATATGTAAATGTGGCCTAAAGGTATGATATCAACCCATAGACCTCCACCTAAAAAAACGTCTAGATTTGCATCTCCATTCAAATTTTGTGGGTAAAATGCAGTTGGAATTAGGCTTACAACGAACTTCACACCTCCTATAAATCATCAGTGACATAAATGATAGTAGATACGTCTCTTCTACGTCAATGAGTGCGCAGCTATAGGCTGCAGAGAAATGTAGGAAGTCAACATTAAACTGTAAGCTGGTTTTATCTTTCAGTAAACTCTCCGACTTTTGTCAGTTACATTTGTTTTTTACATGGCAAGTCAAACGTTGAGCAGAATGACTCATTTCACTCTGTGGTTTCACCACCCAGTTTGATAATGTGAATGCTCATTCTCCAAAGCCACCGTTTTTTCACGAATGGACTGAAATAGCCTGCTCAGGGAGTAACACGGCAAACCACCACATGACTTATAGTCACACAGATCTTAAGGCCAGATGCTCAGATCCTAAAGCAGCCGGAGGATCCTCTTTTTGATTTGGCATTTGATTCGGAATAAATCGACACGAGCACCGACAAAAGACAAAAAGAACAGTTAATGTCCTTCACTAATGCTCATCGTCATCTTTAGGTGTGAAATCAGTCAAGTGACAAGTGTGCCTAAAATTTGATGACCCTGGGTCAGCATGAGGCCACAGCTCTGTGTTTACAGATGAGGTGACGGCACATGCCTCCAAGTCCTTTGAAATGTGACAAGGTGAGAGCACTGATGAGATAATGTCTGATTTACGAGGTACAGTAGCTTTCAGGGGGGGAGGCAGCTCAGTGAGGAGCCTCTCTCCTGCCTGATTAGTGGCAATACACGTGGCTACAGTCAATGCGGCCCATTTAAGGTCGCATGCAAGATAAGCAGCGATAAACTCACTGGCTGCACTTTTGGAGTGCTGTGGCAGCAAAATCAATTCCTACAAATATAAAACAGAAACAAACAGGCAACAGGCTTGTTGCCTGAGCAGCAAGTTACCTGAACATAGAGACATCAAAAATGGAGAACAGGTACAAAAACTTCAATGTGTAGTTTAAAGGTTTTTTCGCCAGACAAGTTGACTTCTTTGTTTTACAGCAGCCGCCTGAGGGAGCAGAGCCAGAGACATAGAAGGAAGCTGACCAGTCCAAACAACCGCTGAAAGCCCTGCAGCGCTGATCACTGGGACGCTTCATTGCTGCTGTGGTAGGTTAACTGCCTTGCTCAAAGGCGCTCTTGGTGGCACTTCATTCATTCACTTCTAAGATCTTAACAGCGCACCAATACACAAGCTTCCTAACCATCAGCTGGGCTCGCACTATTAACACAACAACAAAAGACAAGCATATACATGCCTCTGTCAGCAGTTCCCTGGAAACATCGACAACTTATCAAGCTCAGACACAATGTTCTGATATCAGCTCAGTTAATTAAAATAATACTAAAATAACAGGCTGTTTTGACATTGTGGTACATGCACACAGGTTCTCTCTGGCATCCATCTGCAGCTCTGATTTCACAACACATCTGTATTGTCCTTTGTCTTCTTCAAACACTGCTGTTTAGAGGAAATCAATGTGGGACTTTTACCTGGATTCGCACAAGCAGTGTCCTTGGTGAAAAGACAGCGTGTTCCTGATCATTCTGTGTAGGTCTACAGCTAAAGGTTAAACAGTGAACAATTCCCACAAGCTGCAAGGATGACACAGTTTGACCTAATTACAACGGTGTAACGTGCTTTAAAGACATTTACACTCAAGCGGTTCAACATCCACCTGAATAACAGCTGGGTTATGTAAAGACAGAAGCCATACTTGATGTAAAACTGTCTATTTTGTCTTAACAGGATCTGTGCTGCAGCTAAAGTGACTCCTCCTTCCTCCCTCCTCTCTGTCTCTACCTCTTCCCCTCCCCCATTCTGTGTAAAAACAAATCTCCTTTTCTGCTCTGAGCCTGAAACTATTGAGTCAACAAATGTCACTGCAGCAAGGCAGGGGCTGCTGGGAAAGAGGTGGGGTCTCCCTTTAAGCTTTAACTGCAGCTAAAGGCAGATTATTTTCAGACAAGACCCACCTGTTAGTAAAGCAAAAAAAAAGGGGAATTAAATAGTTAAGTGAATGGAAGTGCTGTTGACTAATGAGCACGGCGGTTGAAGCTGTGACCATGTGTTAAGAAATGACATACTTCTGCTAACAGTGCTACATTTTTTTCCCCCCACGTGCTCCTAAAGTTTTATTGCTGGTTTATAACCTTTAAAATCAAAGATCCAAACACATTCTTACAAGACGAACCTCAGGCTTGCACCTCTGCACGAGGACGTAACACAGAAACCCACAATAAAACCACAACTGACGTTCTACTACTTGACCTATTATAACACATTTTCACTTGTGTTACTTCAGCAACCTTCCAGGGGCTTGAATTTGTCTTTTAAATCACCCTCGGCCTCCTTTTCTCTCTCACACTGCTCTCTCTATCTCTCTCTCTTGAGCCCACGTGGCCAGTGTCAACAGGAGGAGGGTCTTGGCAGACACATGAAGCAAAGTATGCTGCCTGTATGCAGGCTGGAGAGTTGTCTTACACTCCACTCTAAAAATGAGATGGCCAGCCAGGCGAGGCTTGCCAAAATAAGACACAGCCGTTGGAAATGAATGCATTGCTAGAACTGGTTTTACTCCAAACTGGCCACCTCTTGATTGTTGCTGTAATGCTCTTAAAATGAGTGCTATTACACCACAGGGGAAGTTGTGTGTGACAGAGAGAAAAAAGAAAGAAAATGAAAGAAGGAAGTCAAGATAGATAGAGTGAAAAGAGAGGGAAAAACCCTGAGTCACTTGGCTTCCTGTCTGAGAAAAAGGAAGGGGGTGGAGGCATCTTCTACTCCAGCTCAGTCAGACAGTTGAGCCCGGTGCAATATTCAACATAAAGTGCACTCGGGGGGTGGAGTCCTGTCCTGCTCACTGAATCCACTCCAGTGCTTCAGGGCAGCCATCATAGTGTTCACTATTGTGTGCGGCTGAGGGAAGAAGAAAAAAAAAAGAGGAGGGAGCAGAGGAGGGAAAGAAAACCTGTCTCTTTGTGTGGGAAGGACTCAGCAGGAAAGTGATTTTGTGATTATTTCAGTTTGCCAGCAAAGCAAGAGTCTTCCCCCTGACCTGCAGCGACGTCTCGTCTACTCTGCGTCCTCTTTGTTGCTTTATAACAGAGTCACATATGAGCGTGCTTCTCAGACCGGCAAACAGCGACACCCGGGCTTCTCCTGATGATGAGAGCTGACGTCAGACTGGTTTCCATGAATATTGATGTGGAGGATAGTCTGTTTCATAGAAGAACAGAAGGAGGCAAGATGGCTGCCCTTTAGGATTTGTTAAAGAGGAGATCCAGACGGTTTGTTGGAATTTCTACAAAGTGGAGGGACGCAAAAAGGAGGTGAGGATTTGCCTAGTGTGTTAATAGTCTGCTTACCCTTTTCCCCTCTAACCTCGGGGTGTATTTTTGGTGTTTTATGTAACAGGCGAGGAATAGCAAATGTCCCCCACCGTAAAAGCAAGAGCCAACATAATAAGGAGGGGATATTAGATAAAGCTACTCCAACATGGCTGACGATTTTCTTTCTTTTTTTTTTTTTGCCGGCTGAAACTGAAAGACACCTCCTGTGTTTTCCTGTGTGTGTTCTGTGTTCACTCAAGCTTCTTGCTACATTCTTGCATCATAGAAAATGGAGTACTTAGACTGCTTGTTCAGGAGGTTTTTTTTTTTCCTCTCCTTTAAGCATAATTTAAATGGCTGTGTGAAGCTCTCTTTCTTTCCATAACAACCTTGTTTTTCTATGAGGCACATATTATTATTATTATTATTATTATTAAAAGGTGTGTTTTGAGTAGTGTTTCTCTATGAGTGCATGTGTTTTAAGAAGGGAAACATTTTTTAGAACATTTATGTGCAATTATTGGCTATTACAAAATCATGTTTTTTTTTAAATTAAATATGTCCAGATGCGGGCTATTTTACCTTCACTAGCTTCGCATTTTCATATTTCTAACTGTGTATGCGTTTGTTTGTGTTGTTCAGTAGGGAGGACTGTATGTAGGAGAGTAAAAGTCCAGCCTGGATGAGTCCAGCAGTAAGTGCAGAGTGTCTGCACAGCAGTAGAGCTGGAATAGCTTCTGGCTTTGTGTATCTGTGTTAATCAGCTTTCATTGCTTTCACCACTGAATGACAAGCAGACACAAAGGCAAATCCCGAGGAGAAGCAAAAGAGAAGAGAATTGTGGTGGCAGAGTGTAGTGAAGACAGACAAGGTCAGAAAGCTCTGAAGGAAATGAAACTCTATCCTACTGCACCATTAACTGGAGGAACAAGAGTGGTTATTCTGGAGCAGGTTTTTCTTCTTTTTTGTGTTTTAACTTGAGGCTAAACAGGAGATTGTTGCCAGAAAGCAGCAACAAACATCTTGTTTCTCATAGAAGTTGACTAAACTTATTCTTCTTGACAGGATTTTGTATTTTTATGCACCCCGAGCAGTTAAAAGATTGCAACATTCAGGCTGATGTGTCCTTTAGGAAACAGAGCTATTGACAAATACATTATTGACAACACAAAGAGGGACGTGTGTCTTTTTTTTCCTGTGTGCTTGTGTGTGTCTGTGTGTGTGATATGTAATCATATTCAAGGTAAAACCTGGCGCAGAATAACAGCATACTTGCTCTACTACAATAATGGAGTAACACAGTGAGGTAAGCACTTAAATACCCTGACAGGTAGGGGTGCTAAATAAAATAAAATACACTAGAAATACATGATAACATGTAAATTTGATGTTACAGGACATCAGGTCAATTAGCAGATAGCTAATTGGTTGTTAGTTTTTATCTACTTTAAGATTAACATCTGAATGGCCCATTAGAATATTACTGATCTCTGTATGCTTTGGGGATGTGTATTCTGCTGACTACAGTCGTAATGTAACTGCATGGCCTCAGGTAAAAAGCAAAGTGAAGGCATGCCTGTAAGGGGGTGAATAATGACTAACCTTCAACTGGCCATTGTGTCTTAACAGTCTGCAGGGGCAATGCAGGAATTCAGATTAGCTTTAATACACTTGCAGAAGGTTTAAAGTTCTCTGAATTCGAAGCTACAAGTGAAGACTGTTGCACTGAGAACATTTACAGAGTGAAACGTGGATAAAAGGGGGCTACAGAGGAGATAAAGAGGCAGTAAAGTCAGAATAAAGTCAGATGCTTGTCAAATGACAAGAAGACAATCACCAAGAATGTATGATGACAGACAAAGAAGAACTATTCTCTAACAGCCCAACGGCCCCTTTAGCCATCTGAATTAACCATTTGTTTAAAAAAAAACTTCATGTTTACATGCCGCATTTCTGTGGTTGCCTTCGCAGAGCCATGTAGCCACTACGCTACAGTACACACTCTCTACTCTGTAAAAGAGAGAAGGGGGGGAAAAAAAGTGCTTATCGTGGAAGAGAATTCCCATGTTTAGTCCTCGCGAGCTGTCGGTTAACTTGGTTAACAATGGTGGCCGACCGCTCTGACGCAACGGCCTGACTGTGTTTTGATATGGCAAGCATGGTCATTGACTGTGTGGTGTCAACACGAGCGCTTGAGCGGGGGTGGTCGTCATAGTAGTATTCTTAAAGTATGTTGTGACTGCATGAGGCGGTCAGGTGATCCGTGCTTTTTGTGTCAGTATGTACATGTATTTGTGCGTGTATGTGTGTGGGGGTAATCGCAGTTTGATCTTTTTGGAGTTTTAGTTATCAAACCTTTGAGATACAGTAAGTAAAATAATGTTTACAGCTCAAACTAGCCAACAGTGAGGCAGTTCTGGTGTATTTTGTGGTCTACTTTTGATTTCTTCATTTATTTTGAACTATTAAACACATTAAACATCACATTCCACATTATATCTACCACACAGTTTGAAAGAGCTGCATCCGAACCAGTTTGTCGCACATTATTAATTGTTGTCACAGTGTGATTGCACAACTTGTTCCCCTTTGTTTTCAGTTGCACTGTATGCAGGATTAACAAATGCATACAAGTGCCACATTATAAAAATCAAGAAACAAGCACAAAATCTTACTGTAGGGTTTTTTTTTTTCACAAGCTTCTGCATGGCTGCTGTTACATCAGCAGCTGAAAAGGCACCAGAGCATTAATGGGCCTACAGGGGGCTGAGTTGGTGGAAAGAGCCAGATAGATCAATCACATGCACATAGCTTCTCACATCCATCCACACCTACAGATAAAGCCGTGCGGTTGGATTGCTCCTTCGTCATGGCCGTAAGTCCCCTTTATGTCACTCCCAGGGCAAAGACAATATCACCTTTGGGAAGAATGTCCAGTTGCCATAGCGTCCCACAACAATGCTGTCCACTTACAATACCCAAGTCCTTACCCAAGCCCTAACCTCTGACCCTACTCTGTACAGCCCACGCATCATATTTCCACCCAGGGGCTGCTACACAAATGGCACAGAGAAAAAAGACCCAGTGGCAGGTTAGACATTTTAGATTACACTACCTGCTGGCTGGCTGGTCATAGCTTGACTGTTTTCCCTGAGACAAAATGGCGAGATACTGGCACTGGCAGTGTTGTATTGATTTCTGCAGTATTGATTTCCCGCTTGTCTGCTATTGGGGGGTTGTTTTCCTATGGAGAGCAAAAGAGAAGCAACAAACCACAACTGGGTCTTTCTGCAATGGAATCTTAGTGTCATGAAGTAGCCGCTAATTTTTTAACATCTGCCAGATTTTGAGAATTTGCCAATAATAGTACAACAGCTCTGAGAACATTCCTTGTTGATGAAAGAAGAAAAAAGCTGCATTTGCTGGATATGGTTAATTTAGCTTTAGCCTCAGACATCCCTGTGGAGTCTGGATAAGAAAGGTTAAACTGCAATACCAGTTATGGGATGTTTATCCAAGTTTAATGTACTGACAAGCTCTGAGGCCTGCAGAATGTATCAAAAGGTCTTTTGACTTAGTGCAAAAGATTGTGGATTCTGGAGAGTTATGTGCTTATCTCTGGAAATAAATCAAAAGAACTGACGCCAGATCATGAAAAATACGCCAGTTATCAATAATTTACAAACCAGATCCACCCCAAACACATTAAGAATATTGGCTTTCCATCCCATGAAGGCTCTACCTTGTTAAAGAGACTTTGATGCAATTATGGCCTGGGAGCGGTTTATTGGTCATCACTGGAAGTGTGTAACATTAGTAATGTTTTTCTGAGTCTGAGATATGGAAACGTTATCAGCAATTGACGCGTCAGACACGCTGTGAATCCCAAATATGACTCGTAGCCATCTTTCTTCATGAGGCCGTGTATTGTTAGCTCGGCTGAGGCGTAATTATGGAGTGAGAATGATAAGGCTCTGTTTGAGTGGCACGCGGCCGGTGGGAGTGTTGCTGGCCCTGTGAGCATGTATCGATGTCAGGGTTTACCTCAGGGGTGAGACAGCGAGGGCAGCGACTCAAAAGCTTCCTCCACGTGAGCACACTCACATGGCCGCTCTGTTTACAAACACTATCCTGGCATTCCGCACAGAGAGAGGAAAGTGAGATGTTACGTAATCACCCCAAAGCGAATAGCATCTCTTCCCGCCACTCGCCGGGCCGCCCTCTCCTTCGCTCGGACAGTCTTCTTGAATGGCGGTTCCGTTACCAGAAGTTAAGATTAAAAAAAGGAATTAAAAGCCACAGCTGCAACAGTGTCTGTGTTCGAGAAGGTGGCGAGACTGAGAGGAGGCCTTTTCTTATGTTGATGCCACGCTGATAGCGCATAGCTCCTGCTCAGGTGACAGCCTTAATAGTTCCAGGTCAGGAGTTTAAACTGGATGTTTCTGTCAAGTCAGATGATGTTATAAACTCTCTTTATAGAGCCAGCTTTGGGTCCTGATAACAATTTTCAAATATTTGCAAGGTTTCATGCAAACACGTGTGCACAGACACTGGTAAAGGCAAACCACAATGGTGCTTTCCACTGTGGTGCAAAGTTGTCTATAGATGACTTATTTGTTGAGAATAGTTGGTTGAATCTCTACTGACTCTAGAAGTACAAATTAAAATGAGCTAAAGCTGGTGTTTTGAAAGGGTAAGAAGGTTATTGTTGGTGTTTCCAAGATGCCTCCTTACCAGCCAAGATGCTGCTTTTCAAACAGAGGCGTAACAATGTGTGACATAGCAAACCAGTACACAGGCTGTCAATACACCTTACAAGTCTTGAAAAGAGCCTTAACCCCATGCTAGGATCTTACCCTTAGTAAGACTCTTGTGTCAAAATGTATAGCAGTCAGTCAGTTCCAGTTAAATCAAGTCTGTGACAATGAGTAGGCTTTGTCACAGGTCTAATCCTTGGAGAAAAGATGAGTCTCATATATCTCATCTGAATGCATCTTCTGTTCAAATTGGCTAATTCAGATCAATATGTGAAAAAGGAATTACAAGATACAAACCTCACGATAGCACAGCCTCAACGGGGTCCATGATCTAAACAACTGCTTCTGATGGCTATTTGCCCTCTTCTAAAATGGCTGTCAGATATGGACGGTTTTGCTGCGAGGAGCTGTCATTGAAAAGGTTAGGCCCCATGGCCCCCTGTTGTCTACACAAGGAGCACAAAGACAGACAGCTGGTCCTGAATGTCATTTAGAAGCGTAACCCTACCAAAGGCTTTGAATGACATCACTAACTACTTCTGAGGGCTTCGAGTGGCTCAGGCTCAATATTAGGTTTCCTAAGTGGAATGTACGAGTGCAGCAGCTGGTGTCTTTTCCAAGATGGACTGCTCAATGACAATCAGACTGGTTTGCGCCCATATATGTATTTATATTGGGGAAAGTTACTGATTTCAGGGTTTGAATGGACTCCGTATGGGATAATACGCAGCATTCAAGCAATCTCAAGTCCCGTGAGACTCAGCTAAGCAAGCTTCCCTACCAAAGTATCAATCTTACCGACGTGGTAGGTACAAACACAGTTTGTGTGCAGTAAATGTCTACATGACAAACCATGACTGATGATTCCTGAAGCTCTGCCATATTTGAATTACATATTTTGTCCTTTGCGAACACGAAAACAAAACACAGACTATGTTCTTCAAGAGCTCATTAAATGTCGTTTAAAATCTCTCTACTTTCTGATGAATTGCTGAGGTGTCAGAGATAAGTTGAAGGGTTTATAAATCCTTACACTGAAGCCATGAATCAAAATATTCCTCGCTCTGAAGGATTTGTGATTTCCATTCAATGAACGAGTCACGTGCCTTCCACTCAGTGGAGGGAAAGAGGGCGCTTAGCAACAGTGGCTTAGGTCAGGCTGCTTAGAAACCAATGAGGGAAGGAATATTACTACATTCCCTTTCCAGATGATAAAAGAGCACATATCAAATATTTCTTCTTCAAAGTTATTCTGGGCACTACTACAGTACAGTTTTGGCTTCATGTTTCATGAAAAGAAGAAGAAAGGAAACTAGATGAACAAACCTGCCTTGCCTTTGGTTCAGAATAAACCATTATCTGTGGCTCAGTCTTCCATGAAACTGAAATCTGCCCCGGTATTTAGTCTATTTAGAATTCCTCCACTGCCATGTTGTGTGCCATGTTTTAATTTCCCTTCTATCATAATGATTCCCTTTGCTCTGTTTACCATTCACCTCCGCTTCCTGTTTAATTGGGAGCTGGTTTGGATTTGGATCATGCAAACAGAAAGGAAATATTTGCTAAATAAATGTGCCTGTGAGCTAATCTCATGCCAAGACTTGCAGGCTGGAGGGTGAATTAAAGAAACATGGGAATCAGCGTTTGTTCATCACTTGGCTTTGTGTACGGGTTTCCTGTTTCGTACCAGATTGTAGTGGAAGGGAAAATGAATGAGGAGGGAAAAGGTCAACATAAGGTGTCATTTCCCTTGCTATTTAAACAAAGAGTGACTACAATGTCTTTCTTTCAGGTTTTGTAGCTGTACAGATTTCTAAAAGGTGTTGATTCAAAGTGCAAATGTAAGCTTCTGAATATATGGCACTATTGATTTACTGGCAGGACCAATGGGTAAAGCACATGTGCACACCACGGCAAAGCAGCCCATTCTGCAGTCAGCCGTGCTTGGGTAATGTTTAGACCAGATGGGCTTTGGAGCGCTCATAAGATGGTCGCCATGGCTACCATGCACTCTGAAAGAAATTAACTTTGCTGTGCGCACAGTTCATCAAGTTAGTCAGATATATTGACTGATGCATAGACAAAGGGGTTTGGAGGGGAAAAGAGACAAGGCAGCTTGGAAGGAGAAGTGCAGCATTGTGAGCGGTCGGGGGCAGGTTAGAGGGTTTGTATGCTCAGAAGCCCATTTCTTAATTAGAGTCTCCATGTGATGCAGCTTGAAGGCAGAGGAAAAAGGTTTAGACTCTCTGTGTAAGCTTTGCACATGCTCTTCCTACCTAGGCAGGGTTTCGTTTAAGGTTGTGCTGATTAAACAGGAAAAAATCCAAGACTAACAGGTTTATGCAGTCAGATCTGGGCTAATGTTCAACTGCTGTCTACTATCAGGACTGACCTCGTCTGTGAAACTTTATCTACACTAACATGTGGTTAAATGGCTCTGAGCTAAGGCAATGTTTCACAGAAATGGGTCTTATGTTTGGATGACTTATGGTTAGTAAGATTTGATCTATGTGGATTATTAGAAGAAACCGTTTGGGCGGTTTCAGTATTAATTATCGTATGCTCATGTTACAATTACAAAATGGCACAAAGAAATATATTACTGTATAGTCTTTCAACAAGCGGAGTTAAGCAGAACAACAGTAAGCGACTGAACAGATCCAAGTAGAGAAAGTGTGCCAGTAGTATGCCAACCTGTTTTGCATGCCAGAGTTTGCAGTTTTCCCATAACACCTGCTAAACAAGTTGTATCAGTAATGAAAAGGCAGGGTAGTTATTCACAGCAAACTTATCTGGAAGTGTTGTCATCCCTCACATCTGCTGTTTATTTTGCTGAAAACAAAATCCTTCATATTCAGACATATTCTGACTTATCAGGTACACGGCATTCAAGACCACAAATCTTAAAGCGTCAAGGAAGGATTTGTCCATTAGTTTAAAGGCTTTATATCCACAACACGAACCGTGATATGGAAAAACAGTCAACAACTCAACCAAAGCAGCCTCGCCCCTGAAAAACAGGCTCAACAAAACTAAATGTGTCAAACAACAAATCACGGACTCCTGTATTCCTCTGAAGAGAACCTCGCAGCTTTTTACGAGTAAATACATTTTACATGCCTTATCCACTGGTTCCTGAGCTCCACAAAGACAAACCTCACCGTACCTTGTATCCTAGAATCAACACTATGAATCACTCAACGATCTTGGATTATTGTTGAAAGTCTTCTTAATTATGGCCATGTGCACTAGGACATGGATTATTACGATGGTACCGGTTAATCCCTCCTGTTTATTCGCTCCCTTGGGTTATCTTTTCACCAACCAGGTCTACCAGTTAACCAAAATAGGATCTGCACACAATGCATTACTCCAGTTTTAACTTTCAGCTCGACTTTCCAGCTGGATAATTTTAGGTTGTTTTCAGCTAGTCATGTAAGTAGCAATTCATGTGTCATATTGACAGGAAAAGGTGCACAGCCCACGCTGGAACCCTAGGCCTCTATTAGTCAGCTATCCGTATCTCAGCAATCACCAGTTTATCTACTAGAATTCTGTATACTTGGTTGCTCTTAGTGAAAAGTGAAACAATGGATAAACATTCTCTCTAGGACTGTGTGTAGGCTCACATTACATAATAACAATCATACTCTAGAGAGGCTTTAGATTTCCCAATGGCCTGAATACTGCCTTTATTAACAGATATCTGCATATGGATGCAAAATCTGCAAAGAAAGGACCCGATTTTGGTATAGTCAGATTAGTATTGACCAATAAAATCTGAGCCTGCTTTGCATACAGATAAATGGTCCATGTGGAGACCAAAAGAGAGATTGGCTGAACTACAATCCTGGATGTGACCAGCTATTGTCTGATTATGATTTCACTTTTTAAAAATGTATTTAGTCAAACAATGCAGGTGTAGTCGCCCCTCAAATTATACTCCCTTCTCACGTCTTAAGCCTGAGCGCCACACAGAAGAAGGAGCCTTGGCCCATTTTAGGGATATCCGCTGGCAGCCCCAAAAACGTTAGCCATTGCTCCAAGAGGCTAAATCATCATCTGCAATAATGATGCGTTCCAACAGTTGATACTTGATAACTGTAAAAATGATGGAAATGTAATAATTTCACGAGCCGCTGCAAATTTAATCCTTATTCCCAAAGCTTCACTCAAACTGATACTAATGAGACTTCTGTACATTTCCACTTTCTTTGGCCCTCTGATATCTATTAATAGAAAACAAATGAATCCAATTAAACAATGCTGAGTAGTTCAAATTAACTCTCTTAAATCACACTGTAGTTTGTTAACAGATGTCAAAATGCATTAAAAAAACGCAGGAAGTTAGACAAAAAGCTGTGGAAGCACATGGACTGCAGTAGGAATCTCTACAAGTCAGCCACATCTGTCTTGCATTAGACATAAAGAACAATGTAGATTGTACAGACTCCTTCTTCTTATGGAGGGGGAGGAGGCTCACTGGGGAAGAAATTGCAAACAGAGTGAAGTCCTCTGTGTTTCTGCTGTAATCTATTAATCTTGTTTTCAGATTCGAAGAAGAAAATCAAGATAGCGGACAGCATTTGCATGCATAGGTCACTGAAAAACCCCTTAAAATGAGACAAAGGCCTGCTAGAACATAACTGATGCATCAGACATCAGATATTTAAGGGCATTTGCAAAAAATGAAAGAATGAGTAATTTGTTTGAGAGCATTCAATTTCTCAGTAAGCTCATTCTACCTGCAGAGCTGCCCTGGTTTTGGTCAACCATGAGGGGGAACAGAAAGGACAGAAAAGGGAAGAAAAACAGATCTGTTGCTCCAGGGCGTCATGTGATGAGGCCATCATTACATCACCATGTAGTGGATCAGGAAGCAGCACTGCTCTACCTGACACAAAAACTAGACCTGAGGTTGTACAGCGCTAAGTTAGATTGCCTTTCTCATGCATTAGCCTTTACTGTTATTAATAGAACCAACAGGAATCACATCAGAAACTCAGGACCTGAAGCTTCTGCATTCCTCATAATAATGTTCACATGTATCTGCATCCCTTCAGATGCCAATATAAAAGACCTTAATCTAAAACAGAAGGAGTAAATGCCCCAAGCATGAGACAGATGGATCCAACAAAACCAAAAGCTTCATATGAAAGTTCACACAAACGTGATTTAAAACAGCGATGCACTGTAATAATTCAGATTATCTTGTAGTGTTCATAGTAGTAGTAGTAGTAGTAGTAGTTCGACAATCTGGGAAATCCACTCCATGTTTGTATGGTAAATATGAAACTTCAGCCAGTAGCTTAGCAAACAAACAAAACTACTTGTTTCTAATTAACACAATATATCTCATTCATTTAATCTGCACAAAACAAAAGAGTGTAAGAATGACAAGTTGTGGTTTTACAGGGGTTATGTGCCAAACTGTTCCTTGTCTGTGGAACTGAGCAGTGACTTACAGGACTAGCTTCATATATAAAGGTACGGGCATGATTGGTATCAAGCTTAGCATGTAAGCATACAAGCATATTTCCATAAATGTCGAACCATCCCTTTAAAAGGAAATGAAAAAGATTGTTGATCTGAGCTGAGGAACTGTCAAGAAGGCGCAGTGCTCTGGCCAGTGCATGTGGTCTACTTTTATCCTGCTTTTTAGTTCAGGATTTCACTTTCATGTTTAATTTGTTTGGATCTTTTCTCTCTCTGTGCAGGCTGGAATGCTATCACAATGTAAATCCCATGTGGTGTTAAGGTTGCTCATGTGACAGAACAGCAAAAAGATCTAAGGGCTCCGAAGAAAATGTTACAATGATCGGGCTAGCATGTAAATTTGGAGGATTATAAAAATGACTGCAGACACAGGGGCCTTTTGTTTCTTCGCCAGGGTGGAGAATGTCATATGTTCATACTGATGGAAAGAGAGAGAGAGAGAGGAGGGGGGCATGAGCAACCATGTGAGGTGCATTGTACACACTGCATGAGCGTGGCATGTGACATAAATCACAAGTGCGAGGTGCCTAACTGTGAGTCTCAGTGACATCCAGAACATGAACGAACATCTGTGCCATCGTGCCAGACAAGCAATTGACCATCAGGATCGACACATGCTACTAACACTTTACTTCACATTGTGCTTTATGACTTGGTGTGTGCTGACCTTCCAGACTTTACAGTCCAACCCCCCAAAACTCTCTCTCCAGTGGAGTTCATATGTTAGCCATATGTCACAAACTGTCATAATTCAAAAAGGCTACACATTTATCTAAAGGAATAACCAAACACCGCCCTAAATCAGGCAGATGTATGCGCATAATGACATTGTTAACAGAGCTGTTGGAGCCATAGCACATAGGCTGAGAGCGATTAGATGTATAATATAACATTTCTGCAATAAAATGTCTAGAAACAACTAGCCCTATATATTTTTGTTGAGTATATTATCCTAAATGTTTCCAACAATGTTCAAAGTTGCTTTCACTATAAACACAGGATACGTCAAAGAGGGAGGAAGGAAGTCTGCAAACAAGACTAAATGTAAAGTAAACAAAACTTTATACATTAAAATGCATTATCTAGGATTTCTTCCTAAGTCATGTCAGATAGATTTTCATCAGCAATGGTGGTTGTTCAACTATGAAGAACTCTCATGATCCCACGCTACTTTACAAGATCATTAAACTACGTCTTTTGTTATTGTTTTGATGCGAGATAGCTTAATACTTATCTTTAGTAGATTTTGAACCCTTTTTACATCTTTGTTGTTACACACAACCGGAATGACGAGTTGTGAAAATGTTGTCAGGGGTCATGAGGTTTGCCGAGCAGCGAGACCGCCTCTATATTTATGGGAGGGATTTAAAACACTGTAGAATGCAAGTCATCTGACCTAATTACACTGGTAGGGGTTGCTAAGGATGAGGTTTCACTTGCAGCTCTGCTGTGTGCAGTCTGAACTGTCTGACTCCAGTCTGATAGCATATACAGCCATTACAGTATTTCTATATTCTGGCATTGAATATCCATTAGCAGAATTTATGTTGTTATAAACAAGGACTTAGTTTTACAACCATTTCCTTTTCCATATCATGATTTGTCTTCATGTTTGATTGAGTAAGAAGGGAGAGGTAAGTTAAACGCCTAAAATTTGAAGTTAGGGATTTTACTGGATTTCATGGTTGCTCCAATGAGGCTCATCAACCTTTCTGCTTTAGATGAGAACCCAAAACTACTAATAAACCTTTTATTTACAGTTGCATATATACTTATTGTGCATTTTACACTATGTTTAAAGCGTTACTTCTAACATTAAACCAATAGAAATATGACAATTTTAAATAAGCTATGTTGTATTACTTTCATATGTCAAATGAAAAATTTATATCAAGGCTAGATTACACTTTGTACTACAAATTGGATTTCAAATTTTCAAAATTAAAGCAGTGGTAGAAATTATGGTAAATAAAAGAGGCAGCAATGACCAGCAAAGTTGCCAAGAGTGGTGGCAACAGTTTTAGTATTTAGTCAGGTGATATTACGATGAATATTAACACTAATCAGACTTTGTTGTGACTCAGTACATAAGACATACAGGCTTTATTTTCACTAAGTACTCTGAAAATTTATAGTGTCTGGACTGGATGCATGCTCCGTGTTCTTATCTTTCAAATGGTGAAACGCGAATAGGCCTATTTCAGCGAAGAAAAGGAAATGTACACTTGAGATTATTCTTAGGACTATTCTGCAAAACAGCGGTGTGGCTTGGCAAGTGTGCGCTTGATTTACAGTGCTGTTCCACATACCCCCCCCCCACCCACCCACCCAACCCAACCCCACCACCCTCCTCTGCGCTCTTAACAGCAGCACTCTTTAGCCTGGCTGCCTAGGTCTCAACCTAAAAGTGCAGAGACCTGAGTTTCCCAGCAGCTGTCGTTAGTGGTGAATGTCACATGCTTCTGCCAAGTCACACCAAATAGACCCCATCTACTATGGCAGCTCTCATATTTCAGCGGCTCCCACTGGGAATAACAAAAACACAGTGCGAGTCCAGTGCATAAAAGTTTGTTACACTTGCATTGTAAAGACAAAAACAGGCAACTGGAGGAAATCAGACTAAATATCCATAATACCTATGATTAATAGCTCAATTTTTTATATTCTAGTATGGATACAATATGATAGAAACAACTGTGCTTGGTAAGTTTTATTAAAAACAAGACACTTAATTGTTAAAATAAAGGCTCTGCTGCTGTGTGCATTAACTGCTGCCCTTAAATAACTCTTGTGCAAACTGTGTCCATTGTTTTACAACACTGATCACACTGTGTCCAAGAGTCCACCCTTGCCCCCAGGCTTCAAAGCACTAAAGCAACTGACCATCTATAAATGCCAGCAAATACATAGCTACAGAGGCAATGACTATGGGCAATAACTGTCTAGATTTCAACAACGGCGCTTAGCAGCCGGGGTCATAACTGCACAGGGGTAGATGATAGACCGGACAGAAGGGAAGTAGATGTTAGCAGATAGAAGTACAGAGGAACCTGAACGTGTAATTACAGGGCAGAAGACTGGAGGTGAGGCTGTGGGAGAGGGGAGGGAAACCAAACAACAGCATATAGAGACAAAGAGGCTGACTTTTAGAGGGAAAGAAAGCTTTGTTGGGAATCCAGTTGAAGCCAAGTAAGTTGAGTCATATCATAAGCTGAAACAGAGTGCTCATTTCCCTGGTGGACATTAGCTACTAGAAAGAAAACCAAAATAGATCAAAGCATTATAACTTCCAGAAGGCATCCACACTTAAAGCTACTGCAGCGCTGTGCCTCTGGTTTAGTTTAGTGATCTACTTATGGAGCAAAAATAGATCACCCTGTGAATCACGTCTAATAAATAATTAAGAGGACATAGCCCATTCTCCAAATAAAGCAAGCAGTCAGAACTGGACTTACAACATTGCGTAATTGCTGTGTGTGTTTGTATGTTTGTACGCGTACAGGCGCGCGCACGCTCAGCTGGGATCTCTGGCTTTGTTCTGGGTTTGCAAAGATTTTTTTTGTTGTCAGTGTGGGTGTATCCAACTGTGACAAGCTGCTTGGCTCCGTTCGGTCCTTTGTAAAGCCTGGAGTGTCCCATAGGACCGGAGCTACACTGAAAGCAGCTTAGCACCAGTGTTCACCTCTTGACTTGAGTTACTGATTTACAGACTGCACCAAGGGCCAGACAAAACAAAGGAGTAGTCACATGAGGTCAGGAAGTGGTATTCACCCGCTTACCTCATTGTTACGTTTTCAGGGATCAGATGCTTTCTATTTGGCAGGGTTCAAAAAGGGAGGGAGCATCAGTCTACTCCATTTTCCTCAAACCAAACTGAGGCAAGTGTCAGGGAACTTAGTGAGTGTAGAGTCTACTGCAAAAAGGTTTTAATTTCCTGTTTAAAGTTATTTTTACACATATTTCCTGTATGGTAATCATATAAAGTGCATACTTCCTTGTAGCTGTTAGTACTTCTGTAAATATTTAAGCCAGATTTAGAAATCCAAGGGGAAATAATCATTAAATAAACTGTTGGCAATGCAGACATTGTTAATCGCTGTCATTTCTCAGTGTCAATTAGCAACATAGTGATCAAAATTGATAAATTAGGCAGTAACTCTATGCACTATTCTCCCTGATCTGCCACAGATGAAGACGTCCAAATGTTGTGGCATTTGAATGAAGATGCCTTCTGGATGCAAAGACTATTTGCCATTCATCAAACGGAGCTGTGCACGTTTCACAACTCCCACATGGTTTTCTCGTACTCATTTGTCAAAATAACACATTTCAATTTTAATAACTTTGACATAATCATAAAGAGGCTTGGTGTCACTTCTGATTACGACGCTGCTGGTGGCGTCCCGCTGTGGCGCTTTACATCCGTCTGCGTCTGACAGCAGCAAAAGGGAGATTAGTTCTGCAACTTGTTGCACAAGTAGCTAATAAGACTCTTCATATTTCCAGTACAGTCTGTATATCTAATGCGTTACCAGCACAATTTCTGTATCTGTGTCCCAGTTCTTATACGACTGTGTGTATTCAATCTGACAACAACATTAGGGGAAGAAAACATTTGTTCAAGCCAGTAAACAAGCACCAAATAGACCTGTGTAATTCCTTTAACAGAGGATCTAAACTAGCTTTATTTAAGTGACATTATATGTTAAAAACTTGAGTTTTGTCTTTGTTTTATCTAATGAGGGATTTCATGCTGGGTATTAACCTCTCGAATGTCATTTTTTTTCATGTCTTAAGGGCAGTGCATACTAATAAACATTCCTGAAAATGTACCAGAATTAGCCAAGAGGCTAGCTTTCATCTGTAGTCACACTCATTTGGCCAGATGTAAAGTTGGCAGCCGAAAGTCAATACAAAAATCAAGAAAGAAGTTTAAAACAAAACTTGTGAGCGTGCGTCCGGTTGATGAAACTCTTCTAAATCCCACTGGATAATGGACAACAATTCAGCGTTGTCTTAAAAGACTGATGTGTGTGACGCAGGATGCTCACTGTTCACTCACACACGAAAAGACACCTCTCGGGCTCTTTTCACTACCAATTGACCTGAGAGCCGTCTTTGTTTTCTGTGTGCTGCTTCCCCTCTTCCACCTGCTAACAGGCAGCTGGCTGCTCTGTTGTGACAACGGTGGGAGCTTCCAGACACTCTTGTAACACAGCTTGGCTCGTTAGTGGGAGATTTAGCACTCTAACTTTGGGGGTCTGGAGAGCTGCTAATGTCCTGGAGGGGTGATTGACAGAGAAAGCGGTGATTATGTGTCCTAGCTCGTTGGCCTGACAGTTTCTCGTGTAGGTTGTCCAGATTGGTCAACTGGGCCACAATTGTGACTTGTGTCTCACGTGACCAGTGACCTGATTATAAATACTGTATCTGAAGGTGTACAGTATTTTATGAAATGGGAAACTTTTAAAAAGTTTTTAGTTGGAAGACTTCTTTCAAAATTCATGGTGCGTCTAGGTGCTCCATTTTCTTCTCATATACGTAGATGAATAGATATATTTTCTTAAACTAAATCTGTACATTTCCATGTATTGCAGAGCATTACTGAACCTTACATACGCTTATAGTTATTCTTGAGTGAAACAACACACTTCATTAATAGATAGTATATATTTTCTTTTGAGATGGATACTGTACAAATACAAACATTATTCAACAGCGGTTATCAGGTTTTGGATAAAATATGTCGCTTGTAGGCGACAGCTCTTTTGTGAGGATCATAAGAAGCTTTAACTGGTTCCAGATGTGACAATCAGGCCCAATGATGGAGCACAATTATGCCAAATGAAACATGCCATAGTACCTCAAATATTTAGCTATTTTTTTTTCTTTCCCCCCCAAAACATCAGTCAGTTCTCAGAGTGAGCCTATACTAGGTTTACATTAACAGGAGGGCTTTTGTGGGCAACTAAAGCTGGATCCAATTATGTTTTCAAAGGTTGTATAGCGTTTTTTTTCTGAACATGACCATAGCAGCCGGCAGTTGTGACCCAAGACTCTACTCAGAGCTCCAAGGACATTATTCACTCCTTTTAAGTGCATACTGAGTGACATAAATCAGAAATAGTTAGAGTTACTGTATAACCACTTCCTTACACTGATCACAAAGCTTTGAACACTGACAAATGAGTAACATCAATGTAGACTAGTGATGGAAACTTTTAGATAGCTGGCATTTATAAAGTCATTAGCGTCTTAAAAGCAACGGTTACAGTTAAGGCTATTAACAGATTCATTCATTACATATATGCTGCTTTTAAAGTGCCAAACATTGGAGTCACTATTTTTTTCAGATTTTGTTCAAATCAAAAAAGGGCCACACATTTTTCAAACCTACTCAAGCTTCGAATGTTGAAGAGTAGAAGGTGGTTGCGGTGGTGTAGGATTGTTTGTATGTAGGCGGACAAAACCTCTAAGACACCAATTAGAGTCAGGAATATGCATCTTCTCTCACCCTCAACATATGTAGGGAAATAATGCTGAGGGACAAACAGCTTGTCTAAAAAAAGATCTCTATTGCATTTAATGTTGGTTACAACCGGCTAAATGGAAAGAGAAAATCTGTCAGCGTGATGTCTCTCACTGGAGAGAGTTGAAACTAGGTAAATAAAACTAAGTAGTAAATGGAAAACACACACGCCAAGATACAAATGCAAACTATGACGCAAACATTGATTGGGGACAAATTGAACAGATTTTGCCATCCATGCGGACACCTTAACTTCCGTTATCCCTTGCCAACTGTTAATCTGCATAATCAATACAATCAGCTTCTCCCTTCTACCAGCCTGCTTTCATGCCCAGCACACTTTAACACTGAACACTGATTCTGGGCCTCTCTTGCTGCTCATCAGCTACCCATTCCTTTAGCATCTGCAGGAGAGTTGCTCATAATTATGATGGATTAGACTGCGGCTCTTTGTGCCTGCATACTGCAATTGTTTTGCAGATGCTGCGGATGTGACATGCATTAATAATTGAGAGAGGCAGACAGAAATCAATGTTGCACTGGAATCACTGGAATCTATTTGCTTTTGGCAGAGGGAGCTTGAGAGAGAGAGAGAGAGAACGCAGGGAAAGCAAAAATGAAACCATAAGCTCTGTTTGATGCTGAACCTTCTGCAGAGATCTATTTTCCATACATCACTTTTATTAAAAGACTTTGTTACTAGGGCTACAGCTCCCAGGTTATGAAAAGTAAACACTAGCTCATCGCACATTGCCAATTACTCTGTGTTGGAACTCTCTCGCTCAGCTTCATTTACCTACTTTTTCATTCACAAAGTTCATGATTGGCGTTGATGTTTACCAACCTGATGTTTCACATGATGTAAAATGCTACATTTAATGCTCTGATCAAACCTGACAGGAAAATCTAATATTACCATGTGAAATATTCACTTTTTAGACTTGTCCTTGGAACAAAATGAAAAATAATATTTACTCAAAATCAGACAGTGGAAAAAAACATTAGCAAAGAACTTTATCACTATGATTAAGTCAGTGTGGGAAAAACATTTTTGGGGCGAGTTTATATTTTGCCTTCATGAAAACTTAATGACACATAGCTTGCAATAATATGAGTTTGGGCCTGATAACAAAGGTTTCAAACTTGAGAACGAAACTTAATTTGCATATTTGACATTAAAATGCGTTGTGAGTGAGGAATACCACGACTGAACAGCTGACGGGCAGCCAACTGCTCCTCCCATCTACCATCTGGGACATTAACCTTGCATCCTACTGCCTTCAATCAATTAGACTCATGTTTCTTTAATATATTTTTCTCCTTTATTATTATCCATTATTATTATTATTATTATTAACCATTAACCAAATTCAGTAAAAAGAAATCCACTTACTCTATACTTTATAAGTTATTTAACAGAACACTTTTGTGGCAGTAACCAGGAATGAGATCAGAATCTAGGAAAAGGTTTCAAAAACATGCATGTCTGAGAAGAAGCAAGAAGTTTCACTAGACTTGTGTTCTATCGGTGTATAGCATTAGAGAGATGAAAACTGTGCCAAGAAAGGTGCCCTGGATGGTTTATGTGCATTTTAAATGGAGCATTCTTGTAGCTTTTTCCTGCCCTCTATTAATTTAGAACATGTTCCTAGTATTTCCATTTAAATCATTTGCCATTGTCTACTACCTCGAGTGCAATGAAGGTGGATGTACTGTATATAAATTTCCTTTGTGTTTGGCTAAGAAAAATTCCATTATGAAAGGAAACTAAACACCAACTGATTGATGGGCATTTCTACACCCAAATGTTTTGTTTCAAAACAATGTATCCATGGAGCCTTTCCCTATTTTTGTGTGGGTGACACTAAGCATTTTGCCTATTATGATATTTTTAGATTTACTATCCACATAGAGTACATAACAGGATGTTGCAGCTTCCGGGTCTGAGATAAGGCTCTTCAAAAGGACACGCACATATTGGACACTCCTCATATTGGGCACTGAAAATATCCCCACAAAACATGGTGTATACCTTCAGGACACCTTTTGTTAAGCTTATGTATGTAAAATTTAAAACAGGAAGTCACAGCCCACTGTCAGTAAACAGTTCTATGATAACCTCTAGTTTGTAAGCTCTTTTCCTTGCTCAGTCTCTGCTTGCTGTCTGCTTTTAGGTGATTGAGGGATGAGATCATTGAGGGTGAATCTAATTCTATGACAGCATCATGTTACCAGTTACACATTCAGTGCTAAATGCAAACACATACTCTACTGACCTACCCTTCAATAAGGTCACATTCAGACATAAGCTTCAAGTTTATGAGTGCTGAAGTTAGATACTTGTCACCAGAGGATATTTAACAGTAGTGAAATAAATATAGTTGGTGTTAAAGGGCCTGAAAATAATTGGCATGGCTTAAACAGTTTCACAGACAAACCTCAATCTTAACTTTATCTCAGATCAGCAAGTTTTCAATTCACCATATTGTAGCTTTATGATCTAGCTGCCTCCAGACAAATCAGATAATCAAAGTTCCTTCAGACATTTATGTTGAAATTAAATCCAGTGTAAAATGTTGGGGGTTATATAATCTTTCATAGTAATGCATCTTCATTGCTTAGGGGTGCAACCACAACAGAGCATGAACAGAGCATATTTTCTCAACTCAAACACATAACTTAATGCAATCTAATTCCAATCTCCCACTTTGTGTCTTTCAGGACGGACAGAGGGCAGCCCTGTGGATGGACTCTGAGCAGGCCAGATGGAAACAGAACAAGCCAGACATGAGACGGAAGAAAGACTGATATTAGCACAATTTGGCACATCTCACAACATCTCTCACAAACTCCAGAATGGAGGCCAGTCTTCAGAAGGAGATTCTCTGCAGATCACTGGGGATACGAACTGGAACCATTACAAGCCCAGTACAGGTGTCAGCTCCATGAAGAGGCACAGGGAGAACTGCAATAGCCCTGCTTCAGTACAAGGGATGTTTGACCAAGGATCCTACATGATGAATGGAGATTTGATGAATGGAGAGCTGAAGCATGCACTCACTGAGCAGATCCACCAGCCCAAAAAACTTAAAATAGATGCTGAGATTAAAGGAAATGATGACATGAGCTCTGGTTTGGTAGACAACTTTCCTGAGCTGACAAAGGCTACAGATATTAAGTTAGACAAGAGGAACTGCAATTTTCCTAATGGAGATATTTTTGGTCTACCAAGGAACAAACATGTTTCAATCCCAAATGGTGCTATATCTCCCCCCTCAACCATAGAAAGCACGCCGGGTGATCTTTTAGAGAAAACTTTGTCTCAGTATTATCCTGAGCAAGTGTCAATTGCACCACAAACATCTGGGGCACAGCTAGATGCTGTCAATGGTTCACTTGCAAACAACCTGCCCAGTGAAGGTGCTCAATCTCCCTCTTCAGCCTCAGGATTGCCCAATTCAGCCCAGATGCCTGACTCACAGCAGTCTGGGGCATCAGGCAACGTTGAAGGAGGTAACAATTATAACTCTGTCAACTATGTAGTCAATGGCTACTCCAACAATTTTGAAGCAGACCACCAGCAGCAACAACAGCAGCAGCAGCCCCCATCTTACTCTGGTCAAGAGCTGTCCCTAAGTCAGCTGCCTGGCATGGTTCCACCTACAAATACTGCCAATGGCTCACAACATCATCAAAATGGCCCACAGCGTTACCCGGATGACACAAATCCTCAAGGTATATATACGAAAACCAACCAGGAGTTTAACCAGAACTCTTTTTTGGAGCGCAATGCTTCTTTACAGGCAGCAGAGGCAGGTGGATATGGATCCTTTCCCAACTCTGGGTTACAGAAGATGGAGCAAAGTGAGGAATCTGGGTCTGGTCAGCATCAGCACCATGGCAGTGTCAGAGGCCACCAGTATGGGATTCAACCCCAGACTTTAAAACAAAATGCTGGGAACCCACGTGGAGCTGACAATACAGGATCCATGGGACCCAGTCTCCAGCAGCCGCGTCATGCTGGGTTAGAAAATGGGATGGAGAACACATCTCAGCAGAGAGCCAACTTATCATGTTCAACTCCCCACCAGAGAGGCTGGATAGAGCTGAACTCTTCACATTCCCATGAGCAACCAGCAAGTGGCCCGTCATCCCAGGCACAAGAGCAGGACATGTGGAGGGGCTTCCCTGCTAAGCCTCAGTCAGAGCAGCAGACAGCTAGCCCCCAGGTTCACTGCCAGATGTTGGAGCCGAATCCAGTGCCAAGATTCCAGACACAGGGAGTTTTCACAGATAGTAGCCAGGGATCTAACAGCTTCCAGAAGCAACAGCAGGACTGTCTCCCAAACCAAACGCACTGTGCTCCAGCCCAGCACAACACTGCCACTGAGTGGCAGCAATCAAATTCTAAAGCCCCACAGATGCATCAGTCTCTACCCCAGAAAATGCCTGAGCAGTGCAACTTCCCCCAAAATCAGCAGGCAGAGAGCCGCTACCACACCCAGATGCAGTCAGAGCACTTATGTGAAGACCCTGACCTGCAGGATATACTGTCACCTGGGTTTTTAACAACAGAACAGCAGCAGCAACAACAACAACAGCACTGTCAACTTCAACGTCCCCTGTCGCACCCACCCCAATTTGAAGGGCAGCAACTGAAGTCTCCCAATTACAGACCTCGCAGTCAGCCTCAGCCAGGTCAGCAGCAGCTTCAACCCAACCAGCCCCTTAGAAACAATTCTGCTCAGTCCAATAACCAACACATCCAGCACAGCGAGCATGTAACATTCAGTTACAATAACACAACAGAGATGCCACAATTACAACAACATCAAAGACAGTATCCACCAAACTCAGGCACCAGTAACCTCAAGCAATTTCAACCACAGCGGCCTACCAACCACTGCCACCAGCCCAACAATGCGGACATCTCCCAGACCTCTTCACAGTCACAACCTCACTTACCACAAGGCGCGCTAAACCAACAGGTGTCAGCACAGATGTATCCTAAAGCTGAACAGCAGCTTAAGATATCCTGCGCTCAGTTCCAAAGGGGACCTCGACTACCTCTGGGACCTGTGGGTACCCATGGTGACTTTCAGAGGCATGCAGCCCTGCGTATGCATCTGTTACAAAAGCAGGAACGCCAGGGCCCTCCTCATCCTCCTCAGAGCATCAGTGACCCCAAACATGGCCTGAGAGCTGTGAAAATGGAAAACGGACCCAGATTTGAGATGCCTGGGCCACAGCAACAGGAGCAGCTGTTACAGATGCGAGAAGCAGGCGTAGGTGGAATGCAAGTCAAGCAGGAGAATCAGCAATCCCTGTGTGAGCAAAGCAAGAGGCAGGGAAGCATCTTGGCCTCTATGGAACAAAGTCTAAGGCAGTACCAGCTTTCACCAGTGTTTGAGAAGAAATCCCTTGTCATCAATTCAAATAAAATCAAGGTGGAATCTTCTGGGCCTGTCACAATCCTGTCAACCAACACTGATCTGTCTGGGGCAGAAGCATCCGCAGCTGCCTCAACCAATGTAGCTCTCAAAAAACCACCTGATTCCACCCCTAAGAAGGAACACCTCCTACAAAGCTTCATGGAGTCTCCTATGAAGCTATTGGATACGCCTATAAAGAACCTATTGGATACCCCCATGAAAACACAATATGACATTGCATCCTGCCATTGTGTTGGTGAGCATCATGATGTTGGTTCTGAAACAAGATTCATTTGTGTTTATATGTAAATATTAATGTATGTATTTTTTTATGATATTTAGAACAAATCAGTGAGAAGGATGAAGGCCCATACTACACTCACTTGGGGTCAGCGCCTAGTGTTTCCGGTATACGGGAGTTGATGGAGAAAAGGTTAATCACAATTTTGACTTCTGTCAAAAGTTACTGGACTGCATTACATAGCCACTGTGTAGTTATTTACTTGTGTTTACTTAAATGCTTCTATTTTTCTGTGAAGGTCTGGTCTAACTGGTCGCTCCATCAGGATTGAGAAAGTAATATACACCGGCAAGGAAGGGAAAAGTACACAAGGGTGCCCCATAGCTAAATGGGTAAGAATCATTCTTTTGAGAAGTAGGAGAATTATCCATCCTTGTTTATGCATTAAATATCAGCATGTGAACAAATTCTTATACCTGTCATGTTTCAGGTGATTCGTCGAGCCAGTGTAGAAGAAAAGCTACTGGTGCTGGTACGGGAACGTACTGGTCACACATGTGACACAGCCTGCATCATTGTGGTAATCCTGGTCTGGGAGGGCATCCTGCCCAGCCTGGCTGACCGCCTCTACCTCGAGCTAAGTCAAACTCTAACAAAGCATGGAGCCCACACCCAGAGACGCTGTGCTCTCAATGAGGAGTAAGTGACAGCACTACAGATGATAATAACAATAAGATGATAACAATAATATAATATACAAGCAGACTGCAGAAATCAAGCTAGGAATATTTGTTCTTGGTTCTTCTTTTATAATGGGAAAATATTATTTCTTTTGTTTTGCTCCAAAGGTATATCCCTCTAAAGATTACTTGTTTCTTTACACCCTGTAGAAAAGGTTCCTGATTTGATCCTATGTAATCAATTTTACAAATACTTAATTAACCCGGGCAACAATGACAATCCATTTATTTCCCAGGAGGACCTGTGCATGCCAGGGGTTAGATCCTGATGCCTGTGGAGCATCTTTCTCCTTTGGGTGTTCCTGGAGTATGTACTACAATGGCTGCAAGTTCGCCCGGAGCAAAATACCAAGAAAATTCAAGCTAGTAGGAGATGATGTGAAAGAGGTATTTCATGTCAATCCAAATATTAATCTAAGTGTGCACCATGAATATAATATGCTTATCGTGGTAACATAACACTGGCGATTTTTGTCTTTCAGGAAGAGAAAATAGAAAATACCTTTCAAAATCTGGCAACCTTATTGGGTCCCTTGTATAAAACTATGGCACCTGAAGCTTATGGAAACCAAGTGAGTATATCTACATATTATTAAAAGCTGCTTGCCTTTCCACTCTAAATCTAAACCAAACATGGTTTTAATTCATATATGTATATATTAATAGGATTTGAGAAATGCAAGTTTCACACAGGAATTCATTACTAACAATAGACAAAAAGTCTCACCTTACACTGTTCACGGGTATTTCTGAAAGTATCTACATGAAGTAGTTTCGTAAAGACTACACCGACTACACATTTAGAAACTATCATGCTCAAATTTACCTCCTGTTGTTTCTGGACACAGGTGGAACATGAACACAGGGCAACAGATTGCCGTCTGGGGCTGAAAGATGGCCGTCCTTTCTCGGGGGTCACTGCTTGTCTCGACTTCTGTGCCCACGCTCACAGAGATCTCCACAACATGCAGGGCGGTAGCACTGTGGTAAGCAGAATTTGGGAAATGTATATCTTTCTAAGTATGTTGTATTTGTTTGAGGATTAGGTACAAAGACTCAAATTGTACACCAGGCTATGCCTTAACCTCCCAATGAAGCATGACTATGAAACAGATATATGAATAGCAAAGTATACTTGTTATTTAATGTTTGTGACATCGCCAACAGAAAGTATTTAACTCACCCCATTTTTCCAGGTGTGTACATTAACAAGGGAGGATAACCGAGAGATTGGAAAGATACCAGAGGATGAGCAGCTCCATGTACTGCCTCTTTATAAGGCTTCCAGCACTGACGAATTTGGCAGTGAGGAGGGTCAGCAGGAGAAAATCAAGTCAGGTGCCCTCCAAGTCCTCAGTGCCTTCCGTCGCCAGGTGCGCATGCTTGCAGAACCCGCCAAGTCTTGTCGACAAAAAAAGCTGGATGCTAAGAAGGCAGCTGCCAACAAGAATGCCATGTTGGACAGCGCTAATGATAAGGCAGAGAAGGCTCTCTTGGCCAAGGCAAAAGCTGGCACTTATGAGAATACCATTCAGACCAACTCTATGGCAGGTAGAGTAACATTTATTCTGACACATTTTATAAATCATATCTTAAATGTTTTATTTCTTTATAGTGACATGTTTCCAACATACTATAAAACTGAAAAAAAAAAACAGAAATGAATTGACAAAAAGTGATATATGATGGGGTTTTATGCAATTTTGCTGCTGCTTAGGCATTTATCTTTTGGGGGTTTTGTTTTCTAGGACTTATTCCAGGTGCTGTAGGAGCAAACCTACAGTTGGGTCAGTCAACACATCCCCTTGGGGCCCATCATCAGCAAATACAGCAACAACAGCACCAGAGCATTCTTCCTCCCTATCCTGGCTCAACAAACGCAGCCAGCTACCCCAGGTTCCCCAACCACCCTGGGTCTTTTCCAAGCACTTCCAAGCCAGCCAGCATGTATCCCCCTCAGCCACCAACACCAACCAGCCCTTACCCGTCTCCACTTCATGTACCAAACTCTTACATTAATGGATCAAATCGTCCATATCCAGGTTATCAGTGTAATGGAGGAATGCCCCTTGACAATTACCATCCATACTATGCTTCAAACCCAAAGCACCTGGACATGTATCGACAACAGAGGCCAGCGCTTTACTCAGAGCAGCAATATGGTGTACATCAAAGATTTGGGGTCAATTATCCACCAAGGTATGGTGAGCCAGGCTTACAGGTCAATGGTTACAATGCCTGCAGCATGAGGCCAGTTCACCCCATGAGACCTTATGCCCCTTACAGCCCTAATGGAGCCTCAGATCCCCAATTCATGGACCCTCTCTCAAGAGCACCCTCAGCCCATGGAGGTTTAGACTATACAGCAGCTGTGAGCAAAGCCGGTCAGTTTGGAGGATACCCAAACCCATACCTATCTCGGAGCCCTCAAATCTTATCCCCAGGCCAAGATCCTTTCCATATGCAAATCAAGACGGAGATGGGCATGCCTCGCCCACAGATGCTTTCTGCTCAGTTAAGTGGTGGATGTTTAAACCCTGAAACCCAGTCAGGGTTAGGTGTGCCAAATGGGAACCTCGTGGGCTCTGGCATTAAGCAGGAACCTGGAACACCACAGACACCGACAACGCCACAAAAACCAGAGATGTGGTCAGACAACGAGCACAACTTCTTGGACCCTGACATTGGTGGTGTGGCGGTGGCACCAAGCCATGGATCAGTTCTCATTGAGTGTGCAAAGCGTGAACTTCATGCTACAACACCCCTTAAAAATCCAGACCGCCAACACCCAACACGCATCTCCTTGGTCTTCTACCAGCACAAAAATATGAATGAGGCCAAGCATGGTTTGGCACTGTGGGAGGCCAAGATGGCAGAGAAGGCTCGAGAGAAAGAGGAAGATGCAGAGAGAAATGGCGGTGAGGGGACACCTAGTAAGGGCAACAAGAAGGGGGTGAAGCGTGAGCATTCAGAGTCATCAGAAGCCACTGGGGAGCCACCTTACAAGCGTTTTATCCAGGCACTAATGGAGGCGTCCTTGTCGGGCACAACAAACACCTATGTCAGTACATCTCCGTACGCCTTCACCAAGGTCACAGGGCCTTACAGTCAGTTTGTGTAGAAAACATTAATGAAGAAGACAATTGCAGGTGCTTTATTTATGTCAAACAAAGAACACAGGCACCACTGGCCTCATCTAAACACTCCTTCCTTTCTGTAAGGTTATCAACAGTGTTGCATTGAAAAAGGAAACTGTGATCAGATGAGATATAAAAATCACCTTTCACATCAGGTCTTTCACCTCTTTACAAATCAAGCTTTACTAGTTGACCCTGTTAAGGATGTATTTATTTTTTGCTTGGCAACTTTGCAAGATACACACTGTTAAAATCTCTGGTGCTTTCAGTCTGATACATAAGGACCTATTTTTTAATGGAAACAAAGTTTCATTTTTTGTGGCTTTATTTTTCTTACAAAATTTTGGAGATGTCATCTGGGCATAAAACACTGACTTTGTAAATGACAACATTCACGGTGCTAAAATGTGTGCTTAATACCATTTATTTTAATTCAAATGCCTTCACACTATAACCAGAACACACTCTACGAGTGAAACGCAATTACTTATGTCAACAGGACACTGAACATTTCATCCCACTGTCAAATCATCCTCATCATAATGTTATTTTGGCAAGTCAGTGTTTCTTAGAGCACTTTTTGATAATGAGAGTTAAATGTTTTGGTAGTTACTTTAAATCATAAAATCTGGTTATTCTGCATCGCTGCATTGAGAGTAATTTAGTTATAAGCATCATTAAATCGAAATTGATGAATTTATAACAGTGGGTTGTATGAGATATCCATGAAACATTTTTGATCATGCAAAAATTTTTAAAACTATCAGTGGTTGGTGCTTTCCTATGTCATTTATACTGTAAATTGAGCCATTCTGATGGTGCATTTTTAACATTTTGAGGAAAAAAAAATCTACGTTTGTGTTATTTTAGTTTTTTTCCAGGTTTACTTTGTTGTCAGCGACTGTTTTTAATGTTCCTTACCTTAGGTTCATTGAACAAACCTGGACTGTGAATATTACATGTAGTTTTATGTCTGTGGTGCTTAGTAAATGTGCTTTTTATACACTGAGGAACATGAAACAGGGTAAGCTCAGCGCCAGTTTCAGAGGGCAGCTGGCTTGCTGTGGAGTCTTTAATTATTGCAATCTAACTGTAAGATAAACAGGTGAGATTTGTACAGTAAGTTAATTTCCCTTTTTGGATTTACTGTTATAGATTTTGTGTTGTAAAGAATGCTAACAGCCTATTTCATTGTATTTCTTTGGGTTTCAACTGATTTTATATCATGAGGTGCTATTCAACCTACTAGAAACGTACAATGTGAGACTCTTTGGGCAGTGAGAAGGCTTTTAAATAATGTACAGTACAAACCTGTCATATACCTCAAAACTAGTTTGGCAATAGGATTCTAACATATTTTTCTTTCTTCCTTTGTATATTACTTTCAAAACAGTTAAACCTTTGGCCACCAAAAGGCATACAAGTTCATTTCTTACTTTCTTATCAATCTGGTAGAAAGTACTACTTGAACTTCTTGATATTACTGTAAAATCAGGGACATTTTTCAATGTCAATTTCAATCTTGTGTACATCTTCATCACCTGTATTCATCTTGTCTTTTTCTCATTCGGGTACTTGCCATTGCATCCTGAATCCAATTCTGTACTTCACATAGTCAAAAATTATTTTGTGAGGAAAAAAAAATGCTTTCCTGCAATTTTCTTTTTACTTATATTTTAGTTAGTAGGATGGTGGTAACCTTTTAAAAGTAATTTGAACATATATGCACTGAGTTGACTAAAGGGAAAGTATGATATTGACTAAATAAAAAGGCAATGTATTTGCTTTTGCTATGAGGCAAGACCAGGGCAGTGATTGACGTAGTTGCACATCTTTGTGCCTGTGTATAGTTAAATTTATTTATAACCACTAAGCAATTGTATAATGATTTCTCTTCCCTGTCTATTTGATTTAATTAATGCGATATATAATGGAATGACATGTCATGTTATAGTAACAACTTACCCCACTCTTCAACATATTCATTTTCTGAGAGCACTTCATTTTTTTCAGGAAAAAAATATGTAATAAAGAATTACAAAACGTTTTATTTAAACAGATTGTAAATGTGTTAAAAATAAATAAATTATGTCACATTGTACATACCAAGAACCTGTATTGCAGGAATGCAACTCATTCTTTGATGTTGATGTAGGTTCTCCTTGTTCTCTCAAATTGACCCACAGCTCTTCTATCAGCAATCCTCATCATATCTTTAAATATTCTTTTGGCATCTTCAGGTTTAAAGAATGATCATGGTTAGATTATCCAGGAAGTCTTTGTAAATTTATGCTCACTGTCACAGCAATGTTTACAGTTGTAGTATCCTGTTCGCTCAGACATTAGAAGTTCTAGTTTTTGTTTTTTAACTGTTCCAGTTTTGTAAAAATAAATCTACATAAAAAAAAAAATGTTGAATTTCGTTGTACAGGACCCAGCTACAGTAGCAGGTTGTGGTTAAGAAAGCCGAGGTGTCTAAGATATAGCGGGTTAAAAGCATAGCCATACTTGAAGATGCTTCAGAGTGTTTCTGAGTGAGTCAACATTACTTGAATGACTTTCTGGGCTTAACTAGTACACTATATGTGCTCAGCTCAAAGGTTAAGCTAGAAGTTGATACACACTTGGTCTTTTTGCAGTTAGACACTAAAGGGTATAAAAAAAAATGTGCAACTTTTTGCCTGTCATTTTATTTTTTAAGGCTTCCCTTGTTCTCCAGAAGTTTGGTATGCTACAAAAAATGGAATTAAGGATGGGTATTAATACTGTAAGTATTGTAATGTACTGAATGCGGTTTATTTGAAAGCTGTTTATTATATCATTCCTGATATTGCTGAGATGTGGGTGTTTTTTTTTTTTTTAATAAAATTTATATTTATTTAAAGCAATTTGGTTTGTTACTCTAAGTTAATACTAATATCTAAATTCTGTGCGTGACTGTCCACATGGTGAAGTTTTTAAATGTGAAATTACAGATGAAACTGGAAAGAGAATGCCACGGCTTCGATTTTTATTTACCCAAAAAGGAAGACATTTTTTACATACAAATCGAGTTGTGTTTGTGGTTGCAACCACAAACTGATTACAGTCCAAAACACAAATTAGAGCATTAGCATTAGCGTGACTTTCAGTCTTATACAGGATGGATTTGAACATTGGCCACAAAAATACTGTAATAAATATACAACATAAGTAACAATTTAATAAAAAGAAGACCAATTATTGTTGTTATTAACGTCTAAATCAGGCGGTGTTAACAATAAATCAATCTGGTTCTTTACCCAACATTACAAAAGTACAGCTCTTTACTGGCTCAAATTTTCTAATTTTCTGTCTAGTATCATTTCCTTTTTTTCCTGTCACAAATTACTGGATGGCAAACGTAGATGGCACCTCATACAGCTGAGAATAAGTCCTTACCAAAAATAAATCCAGCTGCATACAAAAAATGCAGCTGCTTCATACGATGTTAAAAAGTTTTGTTGGTTTCCATTTTTTTTTTTTCGTATTTGGGGGCTTCAGACAAAATGCCACTTATCCACTGTGCAAAAGAAGATTTAGAATTACAGAAAAATACAAGTGCAACATATAACACCCCAAATAAACCAAATTTAGTGCAGGTATGTCATTATTTACTTACCATCTGGAGACACAGGATGTGTGCTGCCAAATGCAGGGGCCTGGGGTGTCAAATGTTATACATGACAATTACCAAACTTTAACCCCAACACAGTATTTTGCACTATTTTTGTGTTTGCTGTCATAATTGTGAAAAAACATGATCTGGAAGTTCTCACCGATTGGACCACATCTCTGGTCTCATCTGCACTGCATTTAAATGGGCTGTCACAGCAGGAGATATTTTTACTGAACAAATAAGAAAAAAATAAAAAATAAACAGTGGTGTTCATTAAATGTGCATCACACACATAATACACTGCAAGACCTCTACCAACTTACCACACGATTCCCCAACTGTTTGTCTGCTTCTGCACTAGTGCCCTCCAGTGCTCATGGGTGGACTTGATGATCTCAACTGCAAAGTCCTAGAAAAAAGAACAAAGAACATCAGAGAAATTTACACTTGGATTTCTTTGGGAGCAATTAATTTGAGCCCATTTAGTTTTAGCCACTAAGACCATGATGAACTGAGAGCCCTAGTACACAAACTGTCGTGTCTCATCTATCTACTGTATTCAGTGTTACAAAGGTCTCAGTACCTTGTCTTTGAATTGTCCACTGAATCCAAATTGGTTCTCAGGCTTTCCATCAGGCACCTTATATTTCCTAAACCAGTCGACAGTGGCTTCTAAATGACCGGGCCGGCTCCTGCGAACATCCTCTATGCCTGAGGAAAATACAACCACATTCAACAAAACAAAAACAATGGACCAAACAATGGACCAGGAGAAGGTTGCAGCTGATAATGCATGCTTAAAAATATTGATATTAATTCAACAGGTCTGTTAGGCCTCAGGGATACACACTTTTTAGAAAGACATGCAGCAAATGGCCACAGGTTGGATTCAAGCCCTGGGCCGCTGCGGCAAGGACTAAGCCCTTGTGTGGGGCGCACTGGTGTCCCCTGATGCTCCATCTCAAACCATTACAATTGTTCTGTTCTGTTCCAGACTAAATGGACAGAGCAGAGTCAATGGTAGTTTCTAGATGAGGACCAGTTATCTGTGGAGAACACCCACTATTTAGGTTTTTGGCATCTGGATCTGCAGCATTGATAGCGATGACCTTCCAGTCCATCTCTCCCTCGTCGATCATGGCCAAGATGCCAAGCACTTTCACTTGGATCACCTGACCTGGAGAGCACACCTGAAGAAGGGACCAATGAATCCAAATAAACATAAACACAAGTAAGCATTGTATAATTACATATTACATAAATCTATATACGCCTCTAGGCGTCTTACCTGGGTGCCGATCTCACAAACATCAATGGGATCGTTATCCCCACAACACTTTGTTTCTTCATCTGTGTGGTCTGGATCCTCCCATGTCTTTTCCAAACAACAGTTCAAAAACATGTAATAAAATATTCTGACGAAAAATCCATTTAAATTATGAATTAAGTGTTTGAATTACAGTATTGTTATTTATCAGTCACTGACTAGGATCAATCATGGTGTTAATATCTTTGGTTTTTATGTGACACAGACCCTCCATACTCTGCATTCTCCTCACCTGTGGAAGTGCCCCATAATTCCAAATGTAGCCTTTATGGGGAAATATGTTGGCAACATACCGGAGCTTTCCTTTCTTTACGTCTTGCTTGATCGGGTTCAGCGGTTCCTTTGTTGCAATCTGGAGATTGAAGCACTTATGAAAGTGTATGTAGGTGTGTGTTTACGTATGTGAGTCCACGCTTTTGCCAGTGTTTACTTGTACTTTATTTATCTAGCCACCAACACTCTCATCTTCTGGCTACTTCTACACTAGATTACCTAGGTAAACAATGGTGGCTTCGGGCTACTGCACTGCTAACTGTGAAAAAGGTTAGAAAATCTCTTGGTACTCAGTCACTCAATCTCTCGGTAAATTACATGCAGCTGTGCAACTGGTGCCATAAAATAATGAATAAAACTTCTTCAGGCTACTACTATGCTAAATTCTCTATTGTTGAATCAAGCGAAAGTTAACATACCTGTTCAAGCATACCTGCAGTTCAATATTTGGACTTATCAGATTCTTTAATGCAAAGTACAGTATCAACAGCATACTACTTACCTCCATTTTAGCATTTGACCATCGGGGTACCTCCACAACCATGTTGAAGAGCACCTGGACAGTACAGACGAAAGCGACTATATAACCTATATATAGGTGAACGTGTTCAGGAGGCAAAACTGACAATAAATAATATAACAGTACCTCACTCTCAGCCTTCTTTGGTTTTTTAGCTGGCACATCATTGTCCTGTTAAAAGAACACATCAATGAATTCCTGTTTTGAATAATGTATTTATATATTTTAACAGCCAAATGTAGTTTGAAATGTTCTGCAGTATTTATCAAACAGAAATTAAAACTTGTTACCTGTTCTCCCTCCGCTATGAGTGGAATGTCATGGAACGGTGAAACATATTTCCCTTCAGAGGTTTCTAAGACAAAACACAAATAAACACGTCACAATGAAATCCAGGAAGACATAAAA
This sequence comes from Protonibea diacanthus, assembly GCA_028641955.1. Lineage (NCBI taxonomy): Eukaryota > Metazoa > Chordata > Actinopteri > Sciaenidae > Protonibea > Protonibea diacanthus. Next base: position 6,670,261 of record CM053977.1, read on the forward strand.
TGATTATACTGCATAAAGAAATGAATTATAAATAAACTCACTGATGATTAATTTGTTATATTAGACATTTACACTAATGCTAATGTTACTGTTGTTTGTATGTTTTCTCTTGTGTATATAAAAATCTGTATGAAAACACTTGCATGCTCCATAAAATAGTCAGATGACCCCTTTTTCTTTTCAAATTTTATTGAGTTAACGGAGCCGTGCGTTCAGATTGCAACACCCTCGCCCTCTCATTCCAAGCGTGAAGGAAAAACTTATTGGCGTGAGACACACGAAAGGTCTATATTAAAGAGCCATGTTTAGTTTGTCTGCTCTGGGAAGAGGACTGACAGCATCTATGGAAGCTCATTTATAATTCTTATTTTCAGGTGTTTAATGCACCAATAAAAACACAGTATATGTATTTGCCTAAATCTTACACACTGGACCTTTAACATTGCTCAGATATGCTGTGACTGTGACTTTCATTCATCTGTTTACAGCCTAATTTAATTGTACACAGTCTTTTATCCCCATTTGTAGTTCTTTCTCATATCTTTATAAAACATTTTTATCTCTACAGTCACCTTCTACTTTATTTATAGTTTTTGTACAGATGTTTAGCACGGGTTGACCTCTTAACACGGTTATATATTTATCTTCTATGCAAATGTTTAATTCCTCTGCACATTTTTAATTCCTCATATTTAAATCCTTTGCAGATGTTTAATTTCTCTGTGCATATTTAAATTTAGATGTATCTCAGGTTAATTTTAACGCATGGATACTGTGTTATAGGTTAATTCTAATGTATGTTCAGTGTATGTTTGCATGCTGCTAGTGGATGCTTGAATTTGCTTCAGGATCGATCTATCTAATCACTATCAACATAAGTAAAAACTGAATTAAATGAATTAAATGTATTAATAAGTTAACTCTCGTGCATAAAATTGTCAATCACTTGCTTCATCTCACATGTGTGGCTTCATTTTGACAGTTTTTTTCTAACTTAGAGGGGTTTTTTTGTGCATCTGTGGTCCACGTGACCGCCCAACAGGAAGTAAAACCACGTGAGGTCTCACACTGAAACATCTTCCTTCCTCTCTGCTCGTGAACTGTTTCAAACTAATGCAACCTGCACGCTAACATTGGCGGGTTTTCACTGTAATAATGCAAAGTGCAGACGGTGTCACGTGCTTTATTGCATGGTCCGCGTGCAGCTCTTAAGGTCAAACGTTGCTACCTGGAGGTCGAGCTGTGGTTACCTGTCAACACACCGGGACTCACCCGAGCTGTTACACTGTTAAGCACAGGGGGACACACGTGGTTCCTCCCGTAAGGTGGCGGTGGTTAACTTACTAAAATAAATCCGGTAGTCGGTTGAATTGGGGCGTCCTCTCTCCTCCGTTTGATAGTGCATCGTTTTTCTCGGGTAACGCGAATGAGGCGTCGCTGCTGCTTGTGTGACAAGTTTGCTTCGAGAAGCGGAAAACGAGCCGAAAACTGTCACCAAGCGGGCGGAAGAACAGCGCAGCAGCAGCGGGCTCATTATACACTCTTCCTCGCTCCTCGGCTCGGTTCCTGCTTCCCGTTTTCCACCTCACCCACATCCATGATGTGAAGCCGAGGGCTTCCGGGAAGGTTTTTTTTTTTCAAAATAAAAGCATCTATCGATCTGTCATCTCTTTAATTTAGTTTCATTATTTGCTTTTATTCTATTTGATCCGTTTCTATTCTGTTATATCTGTTTATTTTTTAAATGAATTTCTTTGTCTCTCTTTGTATTCAGGCAGGGAAGATGGGGATTTTTCTGTTTATGTAATTACGTAAAAAAAAAAAAAAAAAAAACATTTGTATGGGAAATTACACAAAATGGCTAAACCATGATTAGATAAAATGACAAGTAGTCATAAACAATAAAATAATTAGTAATAATTAGATAGAGGGCTTCATGGGGAGGCAAGTGTGTTTTTCATGTACAAACCAAAACATTTGTGGCATATGTTCTAACCAGTATTTTCATCTATACTTTGAATATTGTAGAAATGTAGAAAAGTGTCACTACACCTGATGTGGTTGTTGCACTTTTATTTTGATAGTAAATTCCCTGCAAACGGAAGTTTCTCCACACTAACTTTACAATTCTTCCATGCGTACTCATGGTTGATGTAGTAGCTTCATTTTACTGCCACCTAGCCACACTGTATATCCAAAAACAGACAAACAGACAAACACGTTTGCCTTAAAGGTCACATTGTTCATTTATTGGCAAACTAATATCTTTGTCCAAGCAGTGAGAACAGAGGTGTCTCTGCCTTATATAAGAACGCAGCATAAATTGCATAGCTCACAGAGGGAGACACTGATCCAGGATAAATTTTTCCTGATTTCCTGAATCTCTTTTGTTTGGTTTGTTTTCTTGGTGTGTTTAATTTTAGGACAGCAGACACACTCCCATCACACAGCAGACAAGAATAAATGTTAGTATGACTGTATTAGTTAACAGAAAAGTCGGTAAAATAAATTTGTAGATCTTTTGTCACTCATTCATGCCTAGTTCAATATATTCTCCCATATTTATTGGATAAATGGAGTGATAAATTAATATCTCCTCATGTTTGAGCAACTCTGAAGTCTAGAACTGAAGGTTAGTTTTAGGATTTGGAATAACTATAACTCTTGCTTTAATGTCTCCATCCTTTGAAGTTATGGATTTGCCGGTGGTTATCTTGACAATGTCATGAGATCATGAGATCAAAGTCCATATTATATGTATCCATTGTGCGCAAAACAAACACCCAACCCAGCCACCTTGATGTGTCTCTTTTACCACTGCATAGGACGGTCATTGTTCAAACAAACTACATACATACCAGCGGCCATAAAGAAAAGCTTATTTATTATCATTTTAAGTGCATGCTTGCCTTTGATACTGTTGCCAATAGCTTTGAACCCATCTTATGTGTGCTTTAAGAAAAGATCTAATACTATAAACCTGTAATTGAACAGTAGTGGTCAAGGTCAAAGCACTTTGACTTGACATGATGATGAAGTAGGGGTGAACGAGGCAGTTGTAGAAGGATAATATGAGTTTGTGGAAGGTTCACAGAGTCCTAAATGTCTGTTTGATCAGTTCTAACCTTTGCACTGATTTGGGAAATCTAGATTTGAGAGCTCAATGTGAATTTCCTGTCACAGTGCCCATAAGCCAAGCACTCCACTGTAACTCTTGCCCATGCAGTGAGCAGTAAAAGTCTGCAGCTGTAGAAGACAGTTTCAGGCATGAGTGTGTTTTTATTTCCCTTTTCCGTATTCACCCACCTGGCTGGCTCCTGCTGCTATTTCGCCCAGTTTCTGCTGAAAAAAGGCCGCTCGCTTTGTTGTTTTGTGCACAAGCTTTTGAAAAATATGTTCTATTAGCATTTTATTTTAAGACTACTGACAACATGTCTGTTTCTATGTGCCTTGTGATGAGCTAGTGACGTGTGGTGACCCCGCCATCCTGGATGGATGGATGGATGAAAACATGTTGTAGGTGGTCACAATCGTTTCAGACAGACACTTATGATAACAGCAAAATTCTCAGTGCATTGTGAAAGATCTGCTATTGCCATCTGAAAAACAGTGAAAAATCTATTTCGCTACATGATTAGTGATTCAAGTCAATTATAAAGCAAAAAATGTCAGACGTTCTCTTTTTGCAGCTTCTCCAATGTGAAATTTTGCTCCTCTGGGAAATTTTGATGGACATTTTTACTAGTTTCTGACATTTTAAAGACCAAACAATGAATAATTAATTAATTAAGAAAAGAATAGTTAATTGGAATCCTGATGTGAAGCTGAATTTTATTGAGTGGGCTCTATATATGTTTAATGATTATATTTCAGTGTCTAACATTTATTTCTTAGATGCGAATTCATCGGAGACACTTCTCTCTTTGAGCAGGTCAAGAAAAGCCACACCCCGACTGACATGATGTCATATAAACAAACAATTAATACTGCCACGCTGTCAACGCGCAGGAGATAACATTGTTTACTCACTTACATGTTTGTATAGAGTATGTGATTGTTCAGTATGGTTTACTTTACAAAGTCCACTCGGTTATGTAATACAATGGCGTCTCATGTTTGAACACAATTTAAATGTGCGTATTTATCGGGAAGACACTAAATGAAATTTTAATCACAAGTCATCGTGATCATCTAGAGTTATTCCAGTTTATCTGTGTTATGTTGGTGACCAGCTGACATATAGTGGTGAGCCATATGCGTCCATCTAGTCTAATGGAAGTTAAACAGGTGTGCTATGAGCTCACTGCACAGTGATCTGAAAACACAATGGGAGCCCTCATTACCTGAGGTTCAATGGGAAGGAAATGAATCCATTCATTGTTCTGGCAAGGAACACAGTGTCTGGTTGCTTTGACCAGAAATAATTGTGGCGGCGCGTGAGTCGTAGAATTACCTGTCTAACCAGGTTTGACTTTCTATATTTTATTAGAAGAACACGTTTATGAGAAACTTAAAATCCATCATATTTGACTTTTTCTTTTCTTAACTGGATGTTTATGATTTGAAAAGCACAAGCTTTGTTGTTTCAAAACCACTAAAAATGAATAACCTGACTCAGCAATATATGTAGTGTATGTTTCTTTCATTCATTTAATTTATTTCAGTGCACATATTTCATTCTTCATTGTTCTGTAAATATAAAGCTCTCTTCATAGCTGAGTGTGGTTTACAACATCCACGGCATTAATATCAACTTCTTCATCGACATTTCCACATTCTTAGAGTCTCTGCGAGGTATCACATGTTTTTTATCTTCAGGACATTTTGTTTCGGTGAGAGCAAAAAAGAAGCTGGTGGTCATTCCTCCATCCTGACACACTTTCGAGGAAAATAAAGTGTTGACATGCACGTACTCTCCCTGGATTAACAGACATGTCTAAAGGGGAAAAGCATAGCACAGCAGTAGAGAGGTGTGGCCACATAGCTCTCATGACAGGTAGACATGGGGAGGAGCTCATTTACCTGTGCAGAGCAGTCAGTGCACAGTGGACATTACACCTGTTGCTCTTCCCAGGCTCTCTCTCCCTCCCTCTCTCTCTGTATTTCTCTCTCCCTCTTCCTGTCCCTCTCTCTCTCTTCCCTTTCTTTTCAACTCAACTGGTCTGGAAGCGCCAAGGGAGCTGACGGCCTCACCATGGATCCCAATGAGGCTGGTGGAAGTGAGAAGGAGAAGGAGAAAGAGAAGGATAGAGTGATAAAGAGGAGGAACCGGCCTATGTTTCTGCGTTACCTGGAGAGGAGAAAGACGGACACTATTGTATCTGATGACACGGCCAAAGGTGACATCAACCTGGGGACGTTGGTGAGGAGGAGCCAGTCTGACAAGACGGAGTACAGCGCTAAACTTAAAGGTACACTAGATAATGACCTCCCCAGGGGTCAAAACTATGGCAACAATCTATACACACGTGAGCCAACACTGAAAAACTCTCCCAACTCTTTACATTGCAAACTTTCCTGTAACACACATACAAGGGGGATTTTCAGACAGGTATGTCCACTGTAGACGGACTGTAAGAGCAGAATGTAAGGCTTGACACATGCAAACACAGACGGCATACGGACTGCTCTATAGCTCTGGATACTAGGCACCTGTTGTGTTATTATGTGTCGAGCAGGAGATACTCCCACAGGGGATGAAGCCGCATATGCAAAAACTCAGAGGAGTGGCTTTAGAAGTGTTCCAGGCCAGCAAGTAAACAAGAACTATAGGCCAAATACACCTGTGAAGGATGAAGGGGGATTTACAGATTAGTTTTCATCACAAAAGTTTGGTGTATGAGTTTTCAAGAGATGTCAGACACTCACAGTTTAATGTTAAACAACCATTTGCGACATCTGACACACAAAAAGTTACTAGTTAACTAGTTGGAAAGGAGGCAAAAAAAACAAACAAAAAACAAACATTAATCCAGCTGTGTTACCTCATCACAAATGCTGACTGGCCTTTTCACAAAAAAACTGGATTCACCTGTCGATTGGGTGCATTCAGCGCCTGGGAATGCTGTACTTCAGGCAAAATTACTTGCATCACCGTGGCAGCAGGAACTTCTGATTAAAGATTAGTCAAAGTATGTAAGCTTTCCTGTGCCACTTGTTCCCGAGGCTTCTTTTCTTTACACCACATGTCAAAAGTGGCACCTTGCCTAAAAAAAAGGCAAAGTATAACCTACTTCTCACTTGGTGTTGTACTGATAAGATAACTTTCACACAACAGACAGACAGACACACACACACACACACACTTGCCTTATCAGCAGCTACTCTGTTTACCTGAAATAGAGACACTCTCTCCTCCTTTGTACTTTCTGTTGTCTTGACCAGCCTGCATCATGGCATGCAGGGTTGTCAAAAAAAACACTGGCCATGTTTTCAGTAAACTAATCTCCCACCCTGCTTGACATCAGCCCCACACCTGACAGGCAGCATTACATATTTACAGTGGTATTACCATTGCAAATATTGACAGAATGATGACTTCACTGAAAGAGGAAACATGTGAGTCGCTGCTCCGCAGTCACTTCTCATCTGCTTGTCAGACAGGTTGGTCGAGCTGCAGAACCATGGCAACATGACATCAATGTCTAATTATTTACAGTAACTAAATATAATAGTCCTGGCAATGATTTACCTGCACAAATCATACATAAAGGGAAAGTAATAAACCAAATATGCATTTATCCACATATCACGCATGGATAAGGTTACTTTGATGTGGGTTTATATCGTTTGAGGACTGAACTCTGTCTGTGTGTGAAAATGTGTGTCCCAGCATACTTAATCCAAAAGATATTCCCAGTATTCTTAGTGAATGTGTGGCAAAGTCTGACGTTTCATTTTTCTTGATGGCGATACATGATACACCGTGCCTTGTATTCAGTTCTGGGGCTGTCTGTTGGATCCCTTTCAATGGGCTGAACGGTGAAAAGCCCTGTATCCACTTTCATGGGAACTCCTGTGCCAGCAACCAAACCTCCGCTAAACATAATGCTGTCAGAAGGATAAGTCAGCACAGTTTGAGATCTGCTGCTGAGTCTTGATAGGCCATAATCCATTTTAGTTTCCGTAACGTGAATGGGTTTCGCGGGGAGGGAGCTATTCCAGTTTTGAATGGGGCAACTTTCACTCAGAATTCAAAGTCTCTTCAGACACACTCATTAAAACAGGATAGAAAATACTGGAGTAAACATATGAAAAAAGCTGAAACCAGATTAAAAGTAGAATCTGCCCAACAAGTTACCAGAATACCTCACCTGAACTTTTTCTCACGGGTGGAGGTTTTCAGATTCCAGAGTCTCCTTTGACACTGAAAGCCCACCTAGACACATGATACCTCTTTTTACAAAACATTTCCTCTAGTAAAACAGTTTCCGGTGGTCTTATAATGAAAAATGTTATCCCAAAGCAAAACGGTGGAAATATATTAACAATGATTTACTCCAAAGCTTCACTGAACTCACACAAGAGAGATAACCTTATCTTTTACGTATTACTAGGCATCGACAAGTTAATTAATAACCGCTGAGGAAAAGGCTTATAACTGCACCGTTTGCTCATATGATGAAGAAAGCTGTGATCCTTTATTAATTATGCCCGTTACACTGTCTTCAATCATTCTGAAGCAATGAAAACAGAAGTAGGACGGAGGGTGTAGCAATTTCAACTGATGCACCAACTGTATGCCAACTTTAAACCAGGCATTAAAAGGTGATCTGTATCAAGATACAAGGGGACAACACAAAAACATGAGCTTCCAACTGAACACAATAATCATTCAGATTAACATTAGCTAGCTTTTTTGTAATACTCAGGGTTTTTTTTTTAGGTTTTCAGGCGATGATTCACCTAATTTATTTCCTGTATCTCAGGAAAAAAGAAAAAGTGTAAGGTGAGCAATGCTGCAAGCAGAATGTGATCAGATCTTCGCCAGACTCAGCCAGCCAGCCTTTGAGCACAGTCTGTACAGTGTTTGCATTCATGAGTTAGTACAGCCCACTGGCCAGAAACACATGACCCATTTTGCAAAAGGCAGCCACTACTTACTTTACCTTCTCCTCCTCATGGCAACACTGTGACATTCACAGCATCTGGAACTTGTTGTTTATGTGGCCTGCAACTTAAAATATAGGTGATATAGGTAAAAAGAATAATGTCTCCACACCTGCCCTCGTTATTTTCTTTTTGGAAGTGCAGCTTCCTCTCTTTCTTGCCTGCCTTGCTGATTGCGTGTGCAGATGGGAAGATCTGGTCCAAACCCAGAATTATAGCAGTGGGAGCATATACAAATATCAGGTGTAAATACAAAGGGTGTGACTGGACTAATTATTACCCGGATATCTGGATATAATATGTACAATGAGTGCAATTAAACATACTGTAAAGAAGGCTAGACTAACCTGGACGTCTTACGGTCGAATCTTACATGTTTATCTTTGTGTGTGTGCGTAGGTGTGTAAAATTAGTAAGCCAAGGACTGTGAGTATACGTATATATACCTGTGTGAATCTGTCAGTGTGTCTGTGTTCTTATAGGTGTATGTTTATCATTGTGTGCCACTCCCCCCATACACACACACACACACACAAACACACACACACTCCCAGTCTGAGCAGATGGAATGCCTGAGCACGCTGTAGCATTACATCAGCGGCACGATTACTTCAGTAACCTGACACGAGCCTCACAGCCTTCTGTTTCCCTCCCTGCCTCTCTCTCTCTCTCTCTCTCTCTCTCTCTCTCTCTCTCTCTCTCTCTCTCTCTCTCCATCAGTCCTCAGAGAAGGAAGTGTTGTGTGTCCTCGATTAGGCACCAAGGAAGCATCCCTCTTCCCTGAGCAGACACTCATGGCTGCCATGCAAAGCACAGAGCAGCCACAGACTGATTAGGCAGCAGAGCAATAAAAAAAAAAAAAAAGAGAAGTGAGCCTGACTGGCATACTAAGTGAGGCCTTTTGGCGCTCATGTCAAAATAATTAGATCACCGTGAAATACGGTGATCTAAATGGCTGCTAGGGCGTCAAGCGGATATGTTAAAAGATATGTAGGTTTTTCCAAGCATGCACAGCCCAAAGGCCAGAGTGTTTACCGGTATTATAGAAAATGTGACACAGATGGCTTGAAATGCTGGCAAAACATACATTTTTGGGGAAAATGCAGATTTACAAAAAAGATGTAGGTGCACTAACATCTTCATCAGTTTTTTCTGTCCTTGTATGACCTGTATAACTCATTAAATCAGGTGCTGGGACAGTATTTATTTGTTGCCTTTTCCCCGCTGTATGATGTTTTATGTCTGTTAATATAGTTTCATATTGCCAGATGGCATTTATAAATGACTTTGCACTTTGCAAACCTCGGTCAACGTTTGTGAATGCCACTCTATGCAGCTGCACCTTAAGATTAGGCAGATAGATGCTCATAGATCAGCTTCAGCTTCCCATCAGCTTTCCATACATTTGCTACAGTACATGAGAATATAACCGGTCACATCTGAGCTTATTTCTATATTATATTAATTTCATGTCATGTTTTTGCAGAGAAAATGACACCACATGACCTGTCCACGCCCCCCTCGCCAGCACAGGACCCGGAGGAGGTCCGTTTGAGGAAGATGAACCGCAGGGCAAAGGTCATTCATGAGCTTGTGCAGACTGAAAAAGACTACCTCACTGACCTGGAGCTGTGCATCAGAGAGGTGGTCCAGCCTCTACGAAATCTGCAGGTAGGTGCTCTGCAGGACCCAGAAAAAGAGTCTCTTGCAGGCTAAATGTGGTATTAAACACCAGCCTCTACACAGCAAAGTGCAAAGAGAGCTGTATATATGTTTTTTACAGTATAGTTTCCTTACGCTCCGTTAGGTTGTGGATGTAGACAGGCTGTTCACCAACATGGAGACAGTGTGTGAGGTATCTGCAGCACTCCTTCACAGACTGAATGAGGCGATGGCTGACCCTGATCCAGAGGCAGTTGTCATAGGTAATCCCACTTGGACTCTCGCCTGATTTCTTGATTTAAATCTTTACTCTTCTGCTTAATATTAGGCAACAGATGTAATGTAGCTAATGATCTGATGGATTTTTTTCTTTTTGAAGGAGAAGTATTCATCCAGGCGAAGGCAGCTTTAGAAGATGTATATAAGATTTACTGTTACCATCACGACGATGCCAACATGTCACTGAAAACCTATGAGAAAGAGGAAGAGATAAAGCAACATTTCACCACGTGTGTATTAGCTCTGAAGTAAGTCACTTCCTCCAAGTATTTTTCAAAGTATTCAGAACTTCCCCAGTATTATAAACACTGAAATTCACTGGAAATAATCTTGGTAGTGACTGTTGTGTTTCTTTTTAATTACAGAAAAATCTATGACCAAGAGTAAGTATGCTTTAATTCAATAATTATGCTGCCATTTGAAATATACTGAGTCTCATATAATATATCCTGTCACATATAGATCTTGTTGTTGTGTTTTGGATGTTGTCATTCATTGTGGATCAGATCATATCAGTTCATGTTGTTTACTGTTTACTGTTGCACAGAGGGAAACCCAACTTGCTGGACATGGGTTCGCTGATTATCAAACCAGTTCAGAGGGTCATGAAGTATCCACTACTGCTTCGGGAGCTGTGGCAGGCCACACCTGAAGACCACCCCGACTGTCGGCCACTGCAGGAGGCATTCACTGCTGCCAAGATCATCAATGTTAACATCAATGAGTTCAAAAGACGCAAGGATATAGGTGAGATTTCATTAACGCTGGAACATATGTGCATATTTCACCAATGATGTCGTTCAAGTATGTGATTTTGTGACCTGTGAGCACAAATCAGGTTCACTGTAAATCATCTCCTGTGCTGTCTGTGCTGTAAGAAATATAAATTATTTTAATGTTGGTACCATATTACTGTTCACTCTCAGTTATGAAGTATAAGAGGTTGGAAGATGAAGGCACACTGAGAGGCAAACTACACAAGTTCAACATCCACTCCATCAGGAAGAAAGGCGACAGGTTTGCTGGCTATCTCAAGATCCTCACTGGAGTTGAACCACAGGTAAGAAATAAATAAATAAATTCACTTAATACTCACCATAATTAAGGCTATAGGTACATTATTAATACACAAATTGTTACTTTATGCAGTCGTTAATGTTATTTGCAATTGTAGAAACATTTTCCTAACTCAGCGACATTTTTCTCGTCTTTCTGTAGGTGAGAGACGAAGTGTTTGACAGAGAGGAGAAGCTGTTCAGGAGTCTGGAGAAGGCTGTGAGGCAGCTGGTCAAGAATGTTCAATGTTACCTGCAGTATGTTCAAGTAAGTTAGCGTTTGATATTACAAAATTGTGTTTGTTTTGACGATTTAAAATATCCTGTCAACTTTTTTTGAGACGTCTTCCCTTGTTATCTTCGCTGCAGGAGATGGTGTCTGTAGCTGTCCAGAATGTCCAGGACATGCAGAACATCGTCAAGGAGCCAAACAAAAATGGCATAAACGGCACATTGCACAGTAATGGTCATGACCCCTATAAGCACTTTGTAAGATTGGCTTTTTTTGTACTTCACCCAAAAATGTTATTAGTTTCATTCAGGCCAGCTTTTCTCTCCTCCATTTCCTCCCTGAATCGCCTGTTTGTATCTGTCCTTGCTGTTCTTACATGACCTCCCATTCACCCTCCTGTGAACTGAGTCATCTGTCACTTTGCCTGTAGCTACCTGTCCTCTGTCCATTGTATTAATCCTCTTCCTCTATGCCTCTAACCTTCCTGCTTGATCCTTCAGTAAGTCTGCCAACTTCCCTCTCCTAACCTCTTCTCTATGTGGATTGCACTGTTGTCAGCTCTGAGATAACTATACCTTTGAATAAGATTCTCTGTGTAGCAGCTCTTCACTGCAGCAGTTTAGCACTGCCTCAAACCAAAGTCTGTAATGAGCTTCACAAAATAAGTGTAGACACAGAGGCATGTGTACTCTAAGAAGAAAAGCAACAGACATGAAAAGAGTTTCACTGTGTCTGCTATAATCAAAACACGACAGGTATAACTGCTTTCAGGAGACGGAGCATTTCCACCAAAGACACAGTTCATACTTCATGTATAGTACAACCCATTACAGTGTTTGTCTGCATGCAAATCAAGCTGGAGCAGCTCTGTTATTGTTGTGTGTTCAAGATGAATGTTAAGGCGTAGCGTACTGCTTCCCTTTGGAGAAAATTGTTCTGAATTAGAGATCCTGCTGCGTATAAAGACAAGACATTTAATAGATCGTTCATTACTTAAATAAAAACACAAGTACACACAAGTACCTGAATCCTGAATCCTCAGACTGGATGTCTGTATTTATTGTCTGCTGCCTCTCTGACTTCTTCCTCCAGAAAGACAGTATGGAGCGCTTGGTCCTCGCCCCCCTCTCCTCCCTGCAAGGCATGTTCACAGCCCCACAGAAGCTCATCCAGAAGCGCTATGACAAATTGCTGGATTACTGCAGCCGCCTGGAGCGCTCTTCTTCTTTTTCATCCTCGTCCTCGTCGTCCACCACTGCTTCATCTGCTTCGCTGGTGTCAGAAGACCCGCCTGGTCCTGCCAGGAGGGACTACGAGGCTCTTAATGCTTTGCTAGTGGAGGAGTTGCAGAGGTTCAACATGGCCGCCTACACTATCCTGACCAACTGTGTGGTGTATCTGGTGGCCCTGCTCAGAGGGCTGATGGATAAAATGCTACTTTTGTCCCCATCCATACAGCAGCTACCAGTGAGGATCCCACACACAGATCACATTATTAAACACAATTTATTTTTAGTGTATTTAATATTCAGACTAAATTGTGTTGTGTCTTTTCAGGCTCCGCTGTCAAACATGGCTGAAGTGCAGAACAGCATCATGGATATGCTGAACAATCTGACTTTTGTCAAAGATAACGCCCAGAGGTTGATGGAGCGAAAAGTCAGCTTCGAGAGGCAACGAGACAAGAAAACAGCGGTAAGAAAATGGAAATCTAGACTCGATTACTGCACATTACAGCCTGCAGTCTGTATTATTTAGATCCCTGGTCAGTTTGTGTCACTGTCTGCAAACTTCTCATTGACTCCAGGTCGAAACAAAAGTTACAAACATTCCTTCGACTCTTTCAAAATGTTTTGAACTAATTCCAAGCCATAAATGAGCAGCTATGAGTCTTATCAAAGGCGAATGCAGAGAACAGCTCTGGGCTGTGATTAACTGGGGCACTTGGCAACCCAAAGCTCCACCAGGTATCAATCCCCTGAGGTATTTATACTGTATGTGCGTGTAGGTGTGCGCATATGCATGCACACCTGTACATATACGAGAACATGCTTGTGCTTGGACATGTGAGTAGATTTATTAGATACTACCTACCCCCAGGAACTTAGTAGCTTTGACCCTCCCTTGAATACCCTCCGTACACACAACACGCCTACATGCCTTTATGCTATGCTGTCCTCCAGATGCCCGAGGTGCAGCATCAAACCGAGGAACAGCGCGCCTGGCTGCTGGCAGAACACCCACTTAACCGTCTGTACCAGCTGAAGAGAAAGTGCAATGGCTGCCAGGAGCAGGACCTCAGCCTGCTGGAGGGAGAGCTGGTGGCCCTGCTGGAGGACACAGACCCATTAGGCAGCAGCAGCCGCTGGCTGGTTCACACTGGAGGCAAGTGTGTGTGTGTGTGTGTAATCTCATGTGTGTGAGTGTGCATGAAGACAAAGACCCTCAGGGCAGAGGTAGCTCTTGGCGCATCTTGTTTGTAAGACACACAAGGTGAATTAACTTATCACACTAGATCATCTGCAGGTATGGTCAGTATGGGTCTCCTTTCATACGTATTCCTCTGTGAGTACACCTGCATCTGTTAGATGACTGAGGCTGTGTAGATACACACAAACTTTACTTTCTGACACTGACAAGTGAGCACGCAAGAATCAGTCCCAGGAGCTCTTGTGATGTCATGGTTGCTGGTACCTCTTCGCCTGCCTCTGGAGATGGTTGCCTCACAACAGGGCCAACTCCATAGCTTGTCTCCATCTCCCCTCTACGTCTTGCAGAGACACCTGAGATACCATTGTCTTGTTTGGAACAAACCGCTGCACGTTGTAAGCAGTGTTACTTAGAGTTCAAAGCCTCTCCCTATGGGTATTCCGAAACAAGGACGGAGAGATGCCGCTTGTGCGCTTCTCTGTACTCTGCAATAACAAGTTTCTTTCTCTAGAAAAAAAAAGAGCGTGTGTGTGTGTGTGTGTGTGTGTTTCTTGGTGCGATGTACATTCTTCACAGGCTTGTCTTTTCCACTGGGATTACAAGCATTCCCAGGAAGTTGTTGTTCATTCTTCTGTTGATATCAACACTATGAATATGCTTGCCTCATATTTACACACTTTTCAGCTCCGTGTGAGCTGCTTTTCCTCACAGCCTTAATGCAGTCCTATATATTAAACACACATTCCTCCTCTAGAAATTATACCTATTTATTTTTGTGAAGCGGCTTTTTGATTGACAAAAGAAAATTAGAGTTTTACAGTTTGTTCTGTAATTAACTTACGGATGGGTGAGATAAGATATGTCTCCATGTATTGGTTGAATTTGTACATTTAAAAAAAATGAGTCTCTTGGTCACTGAAAACAGCTTTTATTGGAACTTCTACCCAAGAAATAAATAAAATGGTTGACAGTGTGTTCAGTGGATTATCCAGATGACTTTTTACTGTAATTTTTCAGTGTTTTGAGCATCATTCACTCCCATTTTATCGTGACAGAGGCAGAAATCTAAGAGATTACATAACCTCAAAACCTGGACAAAATAAAACTCAAAGGTCAGGCATGACAAAACTGTCCCTTCGTGTCACTGTTAGGTACAACGGGCTATGTTTACTCCACGTTCCTGAAGCAGTACAACCCTCTGAGGGACTCGCAGCGGGCAGCCCAGATGGTCAAAGAGCAGCAACACCAGCAGCCGCCTGTCATGGTGGATGAGGACTTTGACGACCTCAGTCTGTTTGTGTCAGGCAGTGGCAGCAGCAGCCTGCGCAGCTTCAACCTCAACACCACCGACAGCAGCTCAAGCCTCTCTGGACTACAGGGGGAGACAGAGAGCCCTGAAGAGGTGGAGATGTCAGTGGATGCTGAGAATGAGCAGGTGTGTGTTTTTTTAGAACTGTTCCTGACCCATATGGACCTCATGTTACGATGCTACAACACTTAGGACTGAAGAGAGGGCTATGAAAAATAACCTGTGTTAAGCTCAGTTTGGTTTCCAGCGTGAGAACAGTCAAGGTCAAGAAGATTAATGTTCTTTGAAAGGTTTTGCAAAATGAGCAGCTGCAGAAATACTCCATGCCAGCATGCACACGCGCATAAACAAACACCTTGAAGCAACGGGAAGTGAACCAAGGATTATCAGAAATTTGGCAAAATAAATACCAAAGTGGAAACACAACAAACCACACACAGCACATAAACCTCATAATTACAATAAAATATCAGCTCAGCAAGCCATGTAACTTTAACTGGGTTTTCTCGTCACATAAGAGCCTCCACCTGTGAAATATGAGGGTGGTTATCATACAGGGCCAGTGAAGGGGTGTGAAGTTATATAGACCGGATGAGGAGTAGTTCTGGCAGTGCCATGGCAGCTTCACAGTGTCTCTGTCTAGTTTGCATTGAAATTAAATGGGGTGAATAACATTACATGATGTCACTCTGGCTTCAACACTCCTAAGCTTTGTAATCCTCGCGGCCGTGTCTTCATATCCGATATGCCACTTTCCCTCATCGTAACATGACAGTTATTTGTCTTTAAATATAAAATGTTGACGAGGGTCAGGAGACTGTAAGCAGCGAAAATTAAGACTGGTGGTGACAGCATGTGTGTTTGGAAAACTGATGAACAGTGCCACCTTCTGGATTTACAGAAGAGCACACGTCAATATTATTTCATATGTATATACAACAAATAGTACAAAAACCCAGTACCTTAAAATCACTATAAAATAAATAAGTTAATAATTCAAGTTAAAAAGGTATACTCTGAAAACCATGAAAAATAAACATTTATCGAAACAGATTCCAGTTGATTTTCTGTCAGTCAAATCATTTCAGCTGTGCTTGTGTATACTCTTGGGTACTTTGATTCTATATATTTTATAACATTTTATTAAAAAAAAAAATTGTAAAGTAACTAAAAACTAAAAATGTCAGATTACAAAGTGCATGATTTCCCTCTCAAACACAGCAGAGTTGAAGTTGGAGGCGGCATGAAAAGAAGTTGGGTATGAGTAAATTTGTACTGAGTGCACTTGTGTAAATGTACTTAGTTACATTTCATTGTCAGCTGCTCTAAAGTAGCTCTGTTCACTTTACTAAAACAAACAGACGACACCTGTGAACTACGTCCCTTCGCCCCTGATTACGTCTAATTTGTGTCTCTTTTCACAGTTTTATGCTGTGTATGCATTTCAAGCCCGCTGTGACCAGGAGCTGACCTTAGAGGAGTACCAGCACGTCCGCATCCTCCAGTTCTCGGACCTGGGGGGCAATAAGGACTGGTGGTTAGCCGAGTCGAACGGACAGAGGGGTTACGTCCCTGCCAACTATCTCGGCAGGATGTCTTACGCGTAAATAGAGGGCCTCCGAACCATGAAGAACACGACACCCAGCAAAACTCAACCTGTGACATTTTTATACAAATCCACTTACTCTTTGATACAGATTAAAACAGTCCTGACAGTTGACACGCTCTGCTTTGTGAAAATCAAAATTGCAATAGGTATCATCGGATGTTCTCAGACATCTCACACCAAAAGTGTTCAATCTACTTTGCCTTCAGATCATAACAGGGGAACTCACCAAAGGGACCGACAATTTGTGAATATAAATAATCATAGGAAAATACAGGGCACTGTATTGAGCACTTTTTTGTACGTCAGTGTTGTAGAGTTTATATTGATAATGAAGTGATCTATTCATGAAGATAATTTTATATGTGAAGTGATTTACAGATGAAGTCCATATTATATGTGAATTGATTAATACATAAAGTATATGTTTTGTGAATGTGAAATGAAGAAATCTATGTCAACGTTTATATTTTAACAATCATGTCATGAATAAACATGATCCCTTCTCTATCAGTCCCGTGGGATTCGATGATTTACACTTAATGACACCAAATGCTACAGAGTCGTTGCTACTGCCAGTTTATAAGAAGAGATTTAATGACGTTTGTTGATAAAAAGTCACTTTTTTTTTTTCAACGGATAGACTTGTTAGGACAGAACGAGGCACACAGAGTCCAGCAGCATTTACACAAAGTAAGATTCAAGTATTCGACTGGATGTGTTACTCATGTACAGATGCTCTTGTAATACAAACGTAACGCTCTGGCACTAATTAAGCGTTTATTTTCTACTCCCTCACACCGCCTCCAGACCCCCCCCCTTTTTTGTGTATCTCTCTACTCATTTCTTCAGTTTCTTCTGTGCTGCTTTCTTCTTCACCAGTTGTAACCTTTTCATGGCATTTAGCTGGGACTCTTGGGATGTTGGCGCTTTGTCCCCTGGTGCAGCCTTTGACCCATTCCCATTGTTCCCATTGCCTCCGTTATTGCCTCCGTTCCCTCCTCCACTCGCCTGAGAGCTGCTCGGAGAGCCGCCTCCCGATGAGGAAGAGCCTTTCCCTTGGCTTTCACCGCTTGATGAGCGGTTCAACGGCTGCTTGCCCAGAGTCAGGGGTGGGGGTGCTTTCAGAGGGGCCTGGCTAGAGCCGTTTCCATTGCCACTCCCTGGTATCTTTGCGCTCCCAAGTCCCGACTTGGCTCCTGCTAGCCCCGACAGCCCAACGGGTTTCTGGCCAGAGGGAGGTGTCAAGGTTTTGTGACTCCCACTTTGGCCCGAGGAGCCCAGTTTGGAGCTGGCAGGGAGAGATGGGTTCGTTTTGGCGCCAAAAGCAGCCCAGCCTGTGAGGCCGCTGCCTGAGGAGGAGGAGCTGCTGCTGGTGGGATTGGCTGATGTTGTGGATGCCTGCAATGATGAAGAGTTACCAGAGTTATCGCACTGCAACACAAACTGAAATACAGTAATAATACATTTTTAAAAAGGTTTCAAATTGAGACTCCAAGAAGAAACCAATATCTCTGGAGTCAGAAACCAAAAAATTAATTTCAGTGTCCACTGAAGCAGTTCAGTTGATAAAGTCTCTGGTTTAGATGGATGAGTATGTCTGACATTTAAAAAAAAAAATAAAAAAGGTAAGGTGAGGTTTTCTTATTAACTCAAGTGCATTTATGAATACAACTTCAGATACAAATCATATCTGCTCAACATTCACTGAATTTCCAGATTTAATTGATGTAACAATTTAGCTTTGGCATACACATCTTTTCTTCATATACTTCATATATATACCAAAAATTATGCTTCAAAAAGAAGACGTTTTTCCTTTTAAATCAAAATGTGTCTGTATCATGGGTAAACCCACACATTATTTCGTGGACCACTACTTTGAGTTTGGCATCTTGATTCATATATGATCAGCACTGCCTTGTTTTACAGTTCAACCTGAGCGAGGCCGGTTTGTTGCACTGAAAGCACTCACTGAGAATGAGTCATAAGCACCCTTAATCATTCTCCTTCCTTAATCACTCTGCTTTATCATTCATTTTACTCTCATCTACCATAATTCAAATGAACATCATGCTGTCTGGAAGAGGATTTGACTGAGGCCATAAAATCATAAAGCAACTGTAGGAAACTGCAGAGGACATAACTCAAGTGAAAAGTACGGTCATTTCCCCATAAGCAAATGGTGCTGTCCCCTGCTGACTATAAGTGAAGTTAGCCGGACACACAGTATGTAAATACA
Organism: Protonibea diacanthus; assembly: GCA_028641955.1. Taxonomy (NCBI): domain Eukaryota; kingdom Metazoa; phylum Chordata; class Actinopteri; family Sciaenidae; genus Protonibea; species Protonibea diacanthus. The sequence goes on from CM053977.1 coordinate 6,689,185, forward strand.
CTATTACACAAAAACGGATATTTGTGTATTAATCTACAGAATATAGTCCTTAAGAAATGCACTATTTAGACAAACAAATAAAAAGGCAGGGAAGCTGGGAAGTATTCAGAAACGTACTAATGCACTGCTGGTTTTGGTCTTTCCACAGCATTTGTTTACGATAACAAAATAATAGAATCGAATAACACCAGCCTAATCCATTAAACATATCTTCAGATCACTGAGTCGAAGAGCAAATGCTTTTATCAAGACATGTCAATCAGCGGAGTTACCTGTAAGCTAGACAACTCTGGACTTGCTTACTTAAGCAATATTTTTACTGCAGGAAAAAAAAAAACACACACACACACACACACACACACACACACACACACTGCTGCTCTGACTTGAATTAACATAATCAAATCACTGACTACAAGGCAACGTGTTTGCCGTCAAAAACATAACTTTAGGGTGAACTCCAATAAGTAAAAGTACGCTGAAAAGTTTTAAACACACTCCCTCCGGAGAAATGCACTGCAGCAATATCCAAGCAGCAGAAGTTGTTGGTCTGATTACAAAATAAAACATGCTGCTCATTTGCCTCGCAGGGATTTGTGCTGACTGCCTTTTAGAGAAGTTTTGCACACTGACAGCTCTTCATCTCCTCTCATTTGCTACCAGCAATAACTTAGGGACACAGAATCCGAATTTTGTGTGACCTGGTTACATTTCAGCTATTCTGGAAGCCTATATGGGGAATGACTGTCACACATACCTTCACTTCTGCTCGTTTGAAGGCTTGGAAGGTGCTGGCTGTGTCAGGCTTGGCTTTAAGCTCTGCCTTTTTGACCAGTGTGTCCTTTACGACAGGTGCTGATGATGCAGATACAGGGGATGGTTTCTGTGGAGGTTTCTGGGCCTAGTGGACAAACAAATATGGTTATTTTTTATACAGAAACAATGACAATACAGAATTACTTATCGTGATGATGCACTTAAAAATATATATATATACAGTGATATAATTTATTTTCCTCACCATACGTTTCATTTGCCTGGTGCAGCGGGCACAATACCACACAAGCCGAGGATCATTTACTTCTTTGTCTGTCACTTGGGGCTTGTGACAGTCCTGGTGGTACAGATTATGGCACTCCTGACACTCAACCAGCTGGTTTCCCATGGTCACTGTCATTTGTCTTAGGGAATTAAAAAAAAACAGCAGCACAGTTAACACGTGAACATGAAGTGCATGTTGAATTGGTATCAAGGTTTAATAATGATATACCTGCAGACGACACAAGCCAGGCCCATCTCCATGGCGAAATCATCAGCATTGGTCTCATCATAGTCGTTTATGTTTGGCAGGAGGTCTTTGCTCGTCTGAACGGTAATGGGAGAAGAACGGTTCTCCTGTTTCTCCAAACGGGGCTTTTTCGGAGGGTCCACGTCACCCAAGTCGACTCTGACCTGAAGAGATGTTTGGACAAAGCACATTGACATCAGCGCCGTAGGAAACAACATTGGAAAACTGAAGCCATTTTCTATTTTCTGCTTTAATATCCGTCTGTAACTATATTTAAAAGAATTAAAAAATTGACCTGTACCTTCTCAGAAGATCTCTTCTCTGCCTCTTTCTTGCTCTTTTCAGAACTGGATTTGCTACTGCCGCTGCTGCTGCTGGAGGATGAGGAACTTGAGGAGGACTTAGAGTCCTGTTTGCTTAAACTCAGTTTTGACACAGATCCCTTGGACACCTCGATATCCTGAGGACACACAATGATAATACAGAAGAAATGACATAGCAAAGAAATGGACAATAAGGAGGCCCAGCATGAATAAACAGAAATACGTGATGAGGTCCTTACTTTTTGTAATGAACGGTAAGATGAGTCACTTCCTCTTGAAAGGGACTCGTCTAGTAAAGCTTTGAGTTTCTCCGCTGAGTCTTTACTCTTGGAGTGCAGGTAACTCAACCCCTTCAGGAAGATGGGATCCAGCTCCAGACTGACAGGTCCAGCCATGGCTTAAACTGTGAATCACAACATATTATCAGCTTTAGTCACAACTTTATCAAATACCACTGCTACAGTCAAGTGAAAAAAACTAAACAAAAGCTGTAGCTGCCATTGCAGTATTAAGTTGGACTGACATTTGACCTGGCAGACAGCTTCAGGATTAAATACCAACAGAGCACAGAGAAACACTTCATTGACTCCAAGAACAAAATGTCTTTTCAAGAATTTAAATCTCAGCCGTACTTTGCTACAGACAATGCAACACTGTACCACAGTGTACAAAAAAAAAAAAACAGGTTTCTTGTATCTGCTGCCTTCTAGCTGGAATCGCTCTGCTTAATGTCCAGTCTTTCATCCATCCATTATCTGTAACTGCTTATCCTCATCACGGTCACAGCGGGGCTGGAGCCTATCCCAGCTGACTTTGGGTGAGAGGCAAGTCGCCAGCTCATCAGAGGGCACGTAGAGACAAACCAACCTTCACTTTCACATTCACACTCCTCTGGGCGATTCAGACTCACCAGTTAACCTATTAAATCCATGTCTTTGGACTGTGGGAGGAAGTCAGAGTAGGCACAGGGACAAGATACAAACTCCACACAGAAAGGTCCCACCCGAGGTTTGAACCAGGAACCTGGTTTCATACTTTCATTTCATATCCGGCTATATTAGATTGGGTGGCTGACATTAATTTTTAAAACAAATCTTCCCTCGAAATGAAATATTTAGGAGGACTTAAACATTTATTGGTAAAAGCCTCTTTGTTTTTCTTCAGCGCAGCCTACTCCCACACAGTTTTACGTAATGCTTGTTTTTTATATTTGTGACATTTGCATTTATTAGCATAATTATTACTTATAATTACATAAGATGCAGTCAGAGGAGATGAAGGAAAACAGGACAAAGAGAAATCAGACAGACAGATCGACCATGACTGCTGTACTCCGAGGCTTCATTTAAATCTATTTACAGCACTGTATTACCACATTAACATGCCATTAAATTATTATTACACCGTGGGAATGTGGCATTATTTACCCGACGTTAGGTCGGATTTAACATACGCCTCTTGGGTTTAGTCCTTTCTGTCCTGATGCCGTCTGTCGGTGTTTAATATAGAGAAATACACGCGTTAACGTTGAGTTAATGTGGTCGCTGTCTATCCGGACCAGAAACACAGAGCACTGTGGTAGCGGCACACTAGCTAAAGTTTACCTCCCCCCCCGTCAGATTTCAGTTATGAAACTAAACTTCACGGGTTATAATATTCAGCTGGTTTACGTTACCTCACTCTCTGCTTGTGGTAAAAACAATAAAAACTGCTTCTTTAGCCGGTATTTTCTGTTTTTGGAGAGCATCCAACGTCTCAACACTTCCTACAAAAAAAGGAGCAGACAGCTTCCCAACGGCTGACAACGGGTGCAACTGTTAAATATGTCCGGCGCGGAACCCTGGAACCTGGCGCGGAAACTATTTTAATATTTAATAATACTGCATTTACGTCGTGTGTTTAATACTTAAATACACGTATCCTTCTATATTAATTAATTTATTTTTTTATATATATGTACTAGTAGTGACTGAATGACTCGTACGTGTTGACAGTTGATGGCGCTGTGGAGCTAGCTTAGCTTTAGCGGCACACAAGGAAAGAAGAGGACCTTTAGGAAGTGCGCACCAACCACATCAGCGTGGTCTCATTTAAATCGCCATTACTTCACATTACTGAAGCTGCTGTGAGTATCTGTTCATGTCATTTCATTCGCCGGGTCCGGAATGGTATTTTAGCATAACATGTTCTTGTTGCCATACTTAAAAATACACTTGAAGAGCGACATTTTCAGACAGGTACTGCGGGGGGACCAACGTAGGGTTGTGATATGGGCTACTCAGTAAGGACACAAGAAGAAGAAGAGCTGATACCAGCTGCTATTTGTTTCTAATTCAGCACACAGTGCGTGTGTGAGCATCTTTTGTGTTTGTTGCATGGCCTGCTGTTGCAGGTTTCGTACATACATGACTGCATCATGACAGGGGGTATAAATGTATGTATACATGTATAAAAAAGAGAGATTAATAAAAGTATCTCTTCCTCTTCTTCTTCTTCTTAATGGATATCGATGTGCTTTTTATGTGAAGAACACTCTTGTATTAAAGACACTGTAGCTGAGGATGTGCACACTCATACTGAGCTTTGTTTCTAGTCGTTAAACTTCTTATTTTCTAGTTATGTGGTTAGATTCTTTACAATATCCATGTTGCTGAATACTGTCACCTGAGCGTTTTATCCAATCTCAGTACTTCATTCATGGTTCTGATTATGTGTCATAACTGGAAACAAGCTGGAAACCTCAGTGTTAACAGAGACAGATGGTAACCAGCGTCATCGTACCGGTTATACAGAGGAGATATGGAGGTTGGCTGCTAGACATCTTCTACAAACTTTTTCACACAAACTCTGAAATAATAATGACGTGCTGCCAACAGAATTGTTATGTGAGCGTTGTTTGAGTAAGACAACATCTCTATGCTCACCTCAAACCTGCATCTCATCTGTCCACTCTCTGTCTGTCTCTTTTACCTCTGCTGTCTCTCGGCAGGTGTGTGCATAAACCTTCTCCTGTTGTTTCTTTTTGTGGTACAACACTTCGCTTAGAACAGTGAATGCTACCTCCAGGTGGCTGAGTGTAATTTAAACACAGAAAAGTAGCTTGAACATAATTTTAGCAGTTTTTGAAAATTGGGGAAATGGCCATGTGCATATAAACATATTTCGGAAGCTTAATTGCATCTGTTTTTTCTCCACAGTACGTTTTACAATGACGCACACAGAGGTAAAGCAACACCCGTCCCTCTATCTTGAAGTCTGTTCCCAAAATGAGAAGCCACGTCTTCCACTGCACACCTCCATCGCCTTGTTTCTCCTGTCCTACTGCGATTGCAAGTCTTTCAGAGTTTTTCTGGTTTTCACCAAACCTGCCAGCTCCCAGTCATTGAAGAGTCAGATACCAGAGTCTCTGGATGTCTCTGACATTCATTTGAAGGATCTGCCCCATTTGGTTAGAGGCTGCCGTCTCCCCGCTGTTCTGGATGAGACTGGGATGCTCTGCAGGGCCGGGCTAGCGGTGGTCCTTAGACACATCATCAACAAGACCTTAGAGGCAGACCCCTCGAGGAATGATGTGTTGGCTCTGCTGGGATTCAAGAAGACCTGTCTGAAGGCCTGTGCTGAGGTTAGTGGCAAGCAGAGACACACATGTCCAAAGTACAAGATAGGAAAAGAAAGAATTATTTTGTCTTATTAAAAACAAGTTTATTGTGTGATGTACTTCTGCGTGTGGTGTAAAGTCACAGGAGCTTTGACCCTGTTACTCAGGATAACTCACTGAATGTGTACAGTTAGTCAGTATCATGACAGCATCATACCATGAATCCAGATTGTCCACATATTAATTTACAATAAATCTGAACAACCATCTAAATTTCACAGAAACTCCGTGCCTTAGCTGTAACAGGATAGTATCCATACTGTCATAGCGTCCATTGTGGCATGATGCTATTATAATTTCCTTGACAGGAACAAATACTTTTTAGTCCGTGCAAAGCACTGACTAGCTAAACATGCAAACATGTAAAATTTGTCTGCAAACAAGCATACAGTTTATCAAGAATAAACTTACAGTAATAAATAAAAAATGAATCAATATTAAGCCAGGTTGCAAATGAACTGAACATTTTAGGAAAAGATTGCCAGAGCAGCCTACTTCTGATCATTAATAGAGGAAAATAAGGATAACCCCTGATTTCTTTTCAGCACTGTAGCTAAGCTGAAGACCCACAGCTTCATTGACCCACGTATACCTTCAGGTCTCGGTAGTATTGACTTCATGAGCTTGTTTAATGATAAAATTATAAACAGTAGAGGAAAAAATCATCACTTCTTGCCCTCAAAAGACACCAATCTGCCTTCTTACACAGGAAGCTTAGAAACCACTGTCAAACCTGATATATATTTAAACTGCTTTTCTCACATCGACCTTCACCAAATAACTTTAATGATTTCTTCATCTAAGCCGTCAACCTGTCTCTTAGATCCCATCCCAACGAGGCTGCTCAAGGACGTTTTACCTTTTGTTAGAACTTCTTTATCAGATGTGACTAATCTGTCATTATTTTCAGGATATGTACCACAGCAGTTTAAAGTAGCTGTAATTAAACCTCTTCTTTAAAAGCCCACTCTGAGGGTTTCAGAGGTTTTAGTCAATTACAGACTGATATCTAACCTTCCCTTTCTCTCTAAGATGCTTGAGAAAGCTGTTCTGTGACTTTATCCAACATTTAGAGTGCGTCATACCACAGAGACAGCACTATTGAAAGTTACAAATGGATACAAACCTTCTTGTCTGGTTAGATATGAGTGCTACATTTGACACACAGAGACTCGAACATCTAATTGGCATTAAATTAACCACGCTAAGCTGGTTTAAGTCTTACTTTTCAGATCAATCTCAGTTTGTTCATGTTAATGATGAATCCTCCATGCACACCAAAGTTAGTCATGGAGTTCCACAAGGTTCTGTGCTCGGACAACTTTTATTCAGCTTATATATGCTTCCCTTAGGGAACATTTTTAGAAATCACTCTGTTAACTTTCACTATTGTGCCAATGATACTGTTTTTCTGATGTTTCCTCAGAAACTCTCTTTCTAAAGATATAGCTACTCTATATGGGATCACCTTGGCATCCAGCTTCACCATAAAGAATGAGTTATCCTTGATCAGAATATGTCTTTTAACACAAACTCACAAATTTCAAGGACTGTCTTTTTACGCCTATGTAACATTGCAAAAATCAGCCTATATGGTATGGATGAAGAAAGTTAGTCTGTGAAGGCCTCCTGTGTCTGAAGATAAATTGGTGCCTGTTGAGGGCAGGAGGTTGTCTCTAGTAGTTATAATTTTATCATTAAAGAAGCTCATGAAGTCATTACTACTAAGACCTAAAGGGATACATGGCTCAAAGGTGCTGTGTCTCTCTGTCAGCCTGGGTACAGTGAAAAGAAACCTGGGGCTGTTCTTATTTTCCTCTATCAGTGATGAGTAATAGGCTGCTCTGGTATTATGTGGAGCTTTCCTGTATGTTTGAGCACTATTTTGCCAGACTAAATGAGATTCTTCTAGTTTGGTGGAATGCCACCTGCTTTCAAATTTCCACACCTTTCGCTTTAATTCAACGCGTCTGGGTTTTTTTTCCATCGCTAACATATTCTTCATCACACAGACAGTAAGACAAAATGAATCAATATCATAATCTGATTGTAATTCATTAACTAATACAGCTTTAGAAGACAGAGATCCACATTTGTTCCTCTTATTTTATACTATTACGGAGGTCAATTTAATTTTTTATTAGTTTTTTTCAGATTTTTCTTTAAGTAATTTACATTGTCAGGGCAGAGACACAGACTCTATAGAGATTTTGGTTTAATGGAAGTACATAAGCGTGTAGGACTGCAGCTCTGCCCCCTGGTCTCGGTTGTCATGGTTTAGGTCGACTAATAAAATCTGTTTTCTAGACATAATCAGACCAGGTTTTCCCCAGAAAGCCCTCCAATTAACTACTTCTCTTTTCCTGAAATATGGCATGAAGTTAAATAATTCGTCACCAGAAACGTCCTGGGAGATTGTTTGGAAAATACAAACCCTTCAAAGAAAGCCATTGCTTGTTGTTCAGTTGATTGTGGTTTAAAGTTGTCAGTGGTTCTCAATTCTGTACTAAGTCCTGCAGTTTCAGTTAGTTAGAGCATGTAACTTAGGGTCAGCAGCATTACGCTGAGACAGACATCAATATAATATAACGCAATAATAAATAGTTAACCAGTGTCTTTCAAGACAGTGCTGTGTTTGACCTCTAAAATCTTTCCTTTCCTGGCTCTCAGGTGAGTAAGTGGACCAGACTTTGTGAAATTGGCATCCCCTCTGCTGTCGAAGAACACCTGAAAAACTCTGCAAATCAATATCAGCAGCTGCCTCTCTCCATCCTCACCCTGGAGCGAAGGCTAGCGGAGCCTGTCAAAGTCCACAATGACGATAAAATACGGAGACAGAAACTTCAAGAGCAGAGACGGAATGAAAAGAAGTCCTCCCCTGCAGGCCAAGGGAGCCCAAACTCTGAGTCCGAACCCGGACAGTCAGCTCAGGTCTCTGAGGGACTCGAGCTTAGGACTGCTCTGGCCAAACTGTCTGTGGATTCAGTTCCACCTTCGACCACCAGAGAGAACTCTGAGATCAGGAAAGTGAAGACTACAGATCTGCCTCCGCTGGAGCACGTGTTTGCTGAAGGACTGTACTTCACTCTGACTGATGTGGTGCTGCTGCCATGCATCTATCAGTACTTGGTAAGGGCCTTGGAGTTTATGATTTACGTTTGAGGAAATTGAACCTGCTCTTATGGATGCCTTAAGTTATTGCCTAATTTGGATCCATGAATGCACGTCAAATGCTCATTTCATTTTAGTATCAGTGGCTATATTTCCTGTATAAGCTTAGACTTTAACTGTGAACTCTATAAAATTTACTGTAAGCACAGCACCCATTAATATGCCATGCGCAATCGAGTGTAGCCATGCAAGGCTTTCTCTGTCAACATAAACAGTAGCGGACATGACTTAAGTCTGATGTCACCTGATAAAGATGGCGCCATTCAGGATACAGAACCAACCCCCACCCTCCACACATATATACTGTTTTTTTTTTTATGTCTTTATTATGATGACCTGTCAAATTATGACTCATGGCTTTGACACTCTGGTCAGGGTGAGCAGACAGTACACCCGGCTCCTTTCAGACCCATCCAGGCAGAAACTTGAGTTAAGAAGAGTCGCTGCATCAGACTTGGCACAGGTTTTTGCTCTCAAAGGTGGTCTAGAGGCACCTGGCAAAGAGTGATAACAGTGTACGGGAGGGTTTCTATTCAAATGCAGCAGGTTGAAATGCATTTCAATGACTTTGCTATGGGAACGTTTTTCTCTCTGCAACAGATCAAGAATTGGTGAGTTGTTGTGTTGACCTGAAACTTTTTTTGTTTGCAAGACTTCAAACGTTTTCTGAATATTCATGACGTATAATGATTACATATTTTATAAAAACGCTTGCTAGCAGCAATTAAAGAGACCAGACAGTAGCACGGCTGTTTAGTTCAATAGTATATTGTTATTGATCAGGAAGGCTGCACTGTCAGGCAATGAAGTGGGTCTCAACCTCCATTTCACCCTTCAGCCGTCTCCAACTATTCCCCGACTGTGGGAATGGACTGAAGTTCTCACAATGAGGCTTTTAGTAGTCAGCTGTGCTCCAGTGGTTTCCAGTTTCACACTCAGCCTAGCGTGTCTCCTCTTAACGGTCATCACTGTCCACACGACACATGCAGCTACGGCGGATCCTTTCCACTCCGCCCACAAGCCGTACTGCAGAGCGCCCCTCTTCTCCCTCCACGTCTGTGTACCCCTCTTTCTTTCATTCTTCTGTCTTCCGCACACAGTCACACACGGCGACACAGCTCCTCTGATCATGTCTCTGTTTGTGTCTTTACCCTCCCCGTCTGCCAACACTGTTTTGATGTTTTTCCCTGCCGCCCCCCCCCATCACCACCACCACCACCACCCCCCTCGTGTCTGTCCGTCCACCAGTCTGATGATTGAATTCTGGTGGAACCTGACATCTCGCTCCACTGGAGATGACATGCCAGATGAGTCACTTAATCAATATCTCCTTGTTTTTTTCCCCTTACTTATTCTTATTTTTTTTGTTGTTGTCTTTTGATAGTGTTCCCTCCAAGCCCACGCTGCGAAAACTCTACATCAGCTCCCTCACCTGCTGCGCTGGTACAACCGTGTTCAGGAGGTACCCGGGGTCCTTAAGGCAGCAGAGGCCTGCGGGATGTCTATTTCCGTCCCCCACGTTCCCACGTCTAGCCCACAAGGGTCGCCAGCAGAAGATGAGCCAACTAGTCTCTTGGAGGAGGAAGAAGGCCAGGAGATGACCACAGAGCCTCCCTTTGTCGGTGGCCCGAGACCCACAATGACTAAACTTAAAGTAAATTATTAAATTCCCTTACTTATTTCTCATCATACCTAAGTGGTGTCCAAACAGCTTTAACACACATATACAGACTGTAGGTATAAGGAGCTGTCTCTTAGTGTCCCTTCACAGCACAGCACAGGGGGTTGTCAGTCTCCAACTGGTTGTTAACTATTATCCCTGTAATTTCATGCACCCATTTTCTGCTGATTGTGCCGTCAAGAGTGTAGCTCTAAGTTAATGTTTTGGCTTCTGGGAGACTTTCTTAATCGTTGGATTTTTCGTCTTTCTGCCAACGCTTAAACATTAAGTGCTTTCAGTCACAATATTAACATTTTAAGTGTCTGTTTAAAGGTTTTAAGGCTTGTCTGTCTACACGATTTTCCTCTCACAGAGGTAGTTTGTATGACAGTATATTTAGCAGTCAAGACAAACTATCTGACCTATAAGTGGCCTTTCTGAAAAGGAAAAAAAACTGAATCCATGTACAAGAATAGTATTCTACCAACCTCAGTGCATCATAAAATGCACAATTCAGTATTCTCAGTGGATCCTGTTGCCACTTGCAATAATGCAGACAATGCACATTCAGCTCATCCTCATTTCAGGTGCAATAAAAACAACGAATGCCGTCCAAAACAAAACAAGATTTTATAGCCGGACTAAGTAGTTTGAAGTAATGACTGAAAATCTTAGTGTAAAGAGACAAGACGGCACACAGTACTCGCATAATGTGTCCACGCTCTTAAAATGCAGTTCCCCCAGGAAGCCCTGGCAAGACACACACATTTATAGCTTTCCTAGCTCCATAGCACAGCAAATATTGCCGCTGCAAAATATTTTGGACTGGCTTTTCCAGCAGGAGATAAGCAGGCCCAGCTGTTTAAAAGGGAGGCTGTCTGCTCAGCCCTGACTAACCACTCTATACTCAGCCTTCAGACTGTTTTCTTGGCCTTGTTGCTCTGCTCTCTCAGCAAAGATATTTCTGTGATTTCCTGCTGGCTAAGTGTCTATAACAATGTGACTTTTAAGGAGAGGGAAGAGAGGAGAGGGGAGTAAGTGCTTGGGGAGTTTGGATGAGCTGGGTGGTCAGGTTGGGATGTGCCTTAAACATGTTGCCATGTTGCCGGAGGAAATTCAGTTAGGCATAGATGCTCTCAAATGACAGTTTTCATGGCAGGTTGAAATCAGACATTAAAACTGAGAGGAATGTTCACACACACACATAGACACACACACACACACACACACACACAATGGCCACCATTCTCTCTTTGCGTAGAGGGATTACAAGGATGGCTGCGTGTCGCCACCATCATGTCTGCGCTGCAGCTGTTATGTTGTCTTGGCCAATGTGCCTGTGTGTGTGTGTGTGTGTATGTGTGCATATGTCCTCATATATGACTCTGTGTGTGTCCCAATGCAAGTATATAAAGACAGAGAGATCTGCCGTCTGACAGTGTGACACGCGATCCTTCACTGCCGCTAACCAGAAGCACCGGGCTCATCTCACTACACAATCCACAATATAAATGGCTCATAAACTCTCCTTCTTTCGCACTTCAGTTCACACACACCGATGCATGCAAGTCAAACGGCCTGTGCAATGAGCTGTAGAGGCGCGACCCGTGATCCAAATGTAAATAAAAGGCTAAAGCCCGGCTGCAATCACTCACACATTAATTGACAGGTCATTATGTGCGGATGCTAACATGAGACAACAATTCAGTGTATGAAAGCAGTCAAACATGGGAGTGATCCAGGCAAGGAGAATTACCGAGTTAATAGGATCAGTTGTATCAAAATTCAGGGAAATCTTGGATTTTCTGTCAGAAGAATGAGACGCTGGTGTTCTAGAAACTGGGATTACTGAAAGTCTGTGTCTGTCCCTGTCTGTCCCTGTGCTCAAACCACCAAGCTATATGGCTCTCTCTTTTCAGTCCTCACTTAAGCATAAGGTTTTGGCCATTGTTTACCTCAAGAAGGTACCAGCTTCAACTCACAACATTATCTTGCACCAGGTGTTCTTTGCGCGACCAAAGTTTCCTTTTACTTAATGCAACGATGCATTTTGAAAATGTGGTCCGAACAACACCGACATCAATATTTGATCTCTTGCTACCACAGTGCCGCTTGCTTGTCTCTTTGTACATGTTTTTATTTGAGATCTTGTCTTGCCAGAATGTGACTGAAGCATCCATTATTGAAGACAGAAATTGCGTCTTTTCCACATCCCCTCTATCAACCTGCCAACATTTTCTTCACCAAAGCAGCACTGATTGCGGCCGAATAACTTGATCTGAACTTTTGGTCTCAAACTTGTTTTTGCGCTCTAACTCTCAACTATGGAGTTTAACTGTTGTTACCATTTGCCAGTCAGAGTGAAACATGATGCTTTCTCCAAAATCATGCTCTGGCTTTCCAGATTCCATTTTTGCTATGGCCGTAAGTATATTCATGATTTTATTATTATTTATTTTTTAGCAATTTCATACAGTCTGACAGTCTTTATCAAGACTAGGACTACTTACTTTGTATTATATAGATATTAAGTATACATTTAAAACATTTGCACAGTCACAGTGCACTTATGTGTTAATATATTTTAATACATTACCTACATGAAGTATTTCAATAGAATTAAACTCTGTTCAGTCATTTTGCACCATTTCTTAAATTAATTCTGGCTTTTCAGTCCAACAGTACTTACTTTCTGAAATACCTCTCATGCCTTCACCCCGTGACCAGAAAAAATACTGTGTGAAACTTACAATTGCTTACAGTTGTGTGTCAAGAAAGTGGTGATTTATTGGGCAATTTTGAGGCCATAATTTGTGGTGTTCCTGCATTATATTGTAAGATGTTTCCAATATTTTTTTGCTCCAAGAATAGAATATTTTGATATATTGTAATGTAACACAACACCACGCGGTTCAGCTCCACTGTGACATAGTCAACACACAAACAACTAAAAGTAGTAGAGTCAGCAAAAATTGAACATTTTCAGTGTTACAGTGTTTATTGCAGGGCTTGTATTGCATTTCATTACATCATACAAATATTAATATGTTTGTGGTATCTCAGTGTATAGCTTCAAGTTGTTGTATTCGTTTAACTGTATATGCTGTCAACATGCTATAATAGGAAGAATACTGACAATAATTCTGCAGTATCATTGGACCTCTCTAATGCAGTGTTCTCTATGATTGTTTTTATTTATATATGTATTTATTTTAAACTTGGTTATTATTAAATTATGTATTGCCACAGTAGTTGTAGTGAAAAAACAAATAGGAATATATAATATCTGAAAAGTTTCTACTGCAAGAAAAGACTCAAATGGAGCATCATTAGCGTAATTATCAGATACCATTTTACATTTATTAGTCATCCGTAGTTTTTTATTATTATTATTTCATCAACAACACCAATTCTCCTGCCTTTATAGACTTTGCTGAATCACATGATTGTTCTAATTTTAATCATCAAGGCTGAGAGGGTCGAAAAAAGGCTTTTTTCTGTATTTTTTCCAGTATTTCTTTAATGTGTTCTGGACGTGCGAGAGTTTGTACTGTCTTGGTGAAACATGTGCTCTCTCTCGACACCATAATACGTGCACTAGCAGTGTTTCTTTTCCCAAGGTTATAGCTTTAGATCAGTATAAGCAAGCTAACAAAGGGTTTGTTCACGAACAGTTCTCTTTATATCGCTTCATTACAACCATTTGGACCACAGAACCTCAAGGCAATGCACGGGTTTCTATGGTAACGTGTGTATTTGTGTGTGTTCCTCCCCTAGGAAAATGGCATCGAAGCAGTGTTCGCTCCTCATCCTTGCCCCGACTGGACCCTCCCATGGGACAGCTTACCAGAAGCCATCAACCCCACTGAAGGTAGAGTTAAACCTCTGCCTCTTGGCTCTCTTCTTTGCCTTCTCTGTTTTCCTGTTGCCCTCCTCCTCTGCTGTTGCACTCCTTTTCTTTTTTTTACCCTTTTGTTTTTATATTCTTGTTCTTTGCATTCCCCATTTTCACCTCTTTCTTATCTGCATCAAAATGTACTCTTCATCAATTTTACCGCCCCTATTTTTTTTTTTATCTGCATGCCTCCACATTACTCCCTACTCCCTCCTTCTTTCTCTTTATCACTTGGTCAAAGTAAAACAGATATTATTGATATTGTAAACGGAGGAATGTGCATAAATATTTGCATAAAACCCTTCCCATACTCCTGTAGCCTGCTGATTTTCAGTAGCACCTTGTCACCTCCACCCCCGTCCCAGAAGAAAAATATTAGCCACATGCATTAATAATTAGACACATAAGCAGAGCTCTCTTTTCAGCTGCAGCTGGGTGTGTTTCCCCGTGAGGCTCCCCTAATGAATTTTAAAGTGCTTATCGCGATGCATTATCCTCTTTATGTTGTGGGTTGAAAGTGTGAAATAGGTCTGAGGCAGAAACAGACTCGGCACCGCAGAAACACACGAAAACATGCACACACAAAGAACTAATGTGCATCGTCACACTTGCGCGTATGCCTTAGTGGATACTGATTGCAGTGAGAGCAGTATCTAATAGGCAGTGGAAGGGTTGTTGATTGCTGCCCCAGGTGGCCCTGGTGCTGCAGAGACAAGAAATCTCTGGTTCTTTGTCTCCTGCCTGCATTGTTTTTCTTCTTATTAGTGAGATGTCTATGGTGCTAAATGGTGTGAAAGCATGTGTTGGAGCAGCGGCAATCTTTCGGTGTTATTGTTATACGACAAGGGAGGGAGGTGAAAAAGACACATATGTGAATGTTTAGATATTTGTGTTATGCATTCCTTCCTTGCTTCCTCTCATTTTCACCCGTGTGGCTCATTCCTCCACGTATCAGAGAACATGAATGGAGATGAAGCTGGAAAGGTATTTCATTATTAAAATATATGTACAGGACCATAAGTTCATCTTGTTGCCTCTTTCAGCGCTTGCGTTTGTGTATGGCGAGCTTACACTTCATTACCTCCTGTAGCATCGTGTTAATGAAGTCTAATATATCTTTGAATTTAAGGAAGAGCACAAATGAAACATTTGTAAGCCCAAATTGTGTTTCTTTAGTACTGTACCTTTCAGATTCATAGTTACAAAACACTTATAATGGAAGAATGGTTAAACAGAGAACAAAAACTAAATAAATAATAGAAAACTTTGATATTATACTATTGTTTTGTTTGTTTGCTGAAATGAGCATTTTGTGGTCTCATCTCTTACTCATTTTGCTTTCAGGCTTTGTCACCTCCTTTCTATCTGCATCAAAAGCTACTCCATCATTTTTATCTCCCCCATTTGTATCTGTATGCCTGTATATCACTCCCTACTCACCTTTTATTTCTCTTTATCACTTGGTCAAAGTAAAAACAGCTACTATCACAAAACTATTTAAATGAATGGTTAAACAGAGAATTAAAGCAAAAATAAATCACTCAATACACATAGCCTGGCTACTGTTCGATATTTTGCTATTGTTTTGTTTCTTTGTAATTTAAGGTATTGCTCATTGTTTTATAACTAACAGAATCAGCGATTAATTGATAGACAAAAAAAAAAAAAAAGAGAAAAAGGAATATTTTGTTAATCTAATAATCATTTTTGTAATTATTTCAGGCTAAAATGCAAAACATTCACTGGTTCCACCTTCTCAAATTTGAGAATTTGTTGCTTTTAGTGGTCATATGATAGTAACAGAATATTTTAGATTTTAGTTTTAGATTAAGCAACAAGCTACCTGAATAGATCATCTTGGGCTGTGTGTCATTTTTCACTATTTTCTGACATTTTATCAACAAAACGATTCCTTGATAAAATAATTAGCACTTTATTCAAAAATGAGAATTATAATTAGTTTTAGAGTGCCGTATATTTTCTGGTTGTGCGAATAATCCACACGCATTAATTCATTTTTCTTCTGGCTTTTTATTCCTTTATTCGACAGACAGCTTGAGATGGGAAAGGTCAGGGGAGAGAGAGAGAGAGAGAGGGGACGGCGTGCAGCCAAACTGAACCCAAGGCGCCTCCAATCCAGTTAATTTGAACTGTGGCTTTAATTGGGGTTACATACACAATGCAAGTCAGCAGTATTGTGACAGTGGCAGTATTAGGACAGTAGAAACTAATTTGTTACCTCGTCTGTACATTTGGGATCGTGGACCATCTGCAGTATCTTAAAATCAAGGGACCATCTATAAAAAGAGCTTCTTAATGCACAGTGGTATGAGTGGTAGTGTATTCCAACAGGAAGCCAGCACTTTAACCTGATCAACACATAAAAAAACATCATTCACTGTACTTGCTGCAATTTTTTTTACATCTATTTGTAGCCTATTAATGTAGTCCCACAGTACAACTTAATCAACTGTTTCCATCCTGAAAAGCCCTCTGACATCCAAACAGAAGTGCTCTTGATGATGTGGGCAGTGTATCTATTCTGAGAGCGAGAATCATGAAGAGAGACTAAATTTTAGCTGTCCCACTTTTGCACTCCGCATGATAAACGGCACTGTTGATATCTCCTCCTGCAGCATTAGGACTGTAGGTAGGTAGCTCCTGCGTTTCAGCGCTGTGTAATTAAAGAGGAGTAGAGACGAAAGGCAGACAATTTGTCCTGAACTCCAACGCGTGGGCTTTCCCATCTATCTGATTCTACAGTATACACAGACGGCTGCACACACACCTACACGTACAGTACAGCAGGGAAAATTGCAGCATTTTCCCCTTACGCATGCATATTCCCATACCTGCAAAACTAATATAACACACGCATGTCTGTCTTTATTTATATGTACTGGCTTATCATTTTCCCGTACAGTAGGTGCATATGCAGCTCAGGCTGCGAGTATTTGGATAGTTTTGTTTCGACTCCAGAGCATTTGATTTAAAATGAAACAGTCACTCTGATGTTAAAGTGCTGACTTTCAGCTTTAATATGAGTGTTTACATCCACGTTCAATGAACTGTGAAAGGCTACAATTTGCACACCCAATATGGGTGTGAACTCCTCCAAATGCCTTTTAAAGTCAGCATCCATTGTGCTAGCATAGAGCCAGAATAAAGAGCGTATCACTATCTTGATACTTAATGACTCCACTGTATTTACTCTGACATAACAGATGTAAGATGATCACGCATTCATGCAAAAACAAGGCCTTATTTTTGTATATTGCTCCACTCTATTGGCCCAAATAATTGGCGTTCAATGGTAACAAGTCCTTCACACTGATCCTCAGGTATGCACAATGCATAGAGGAACAAAGGGACCACTGTGAATGGAGCTGTTTAGGTTTGTTGCCCTCCCTGCGTAAAGGCTGCTTTGCTAAATGTAGTGAGGGCTGGCTGCAGACAGGTAAACAGCAATGTGAATACAGGGGCCATTGTGTAGAGCAGCCAACGTCTTGTCTGCAGTGCTTCACTTAATAGAGGGAGGGGAGGTCGTGAATAAAGCGGGTTAGAATGATGGAGTGTGTGACAGCGGGAGATTGAGATAGGGGTGAGACAGCATGAAGAGAGACAAGGGTTATCAGGAGAAAACAAGACAGGGGAACGAGACAATCGGGCATAAAAACGGGAGGGCTGGTGTGAAAGCTGCATAGTTGTCATGCCTCAGACATGCTGCTAGTAGGTCCTCCAGGGTTGTTTTTGGTACAAGGAGATGAGATGACTTCCCCTGTCTTTGTCTTAGGTTACAAGAGTATGACAGAAGTTGAACTGCTGGAGTGAAAACTTGCTCCATTTGTCTTTGTCTTCCTGCTTTGACCACAGCAGAGATCTGATTGAGATTCCACCTCTCACTTTGGTTTGCTATTAATAGAAAAAATATATAAAGTGCCTCGTGGTTATTCGTTGATATTATGATGTTATTTCCACTGTCTTTAAAGGCTCTCATGGCCAACATTAGTTTAAATAAGGCATCAATTCTAGGAAGTTATTGTAACTGGCCATGGAAAAGCCCTGTGACACCACAATGTAATGTTTTTATTTCAGTTTTTGCAACACTCAAACAAATGAGATATAACCTGTTCATTAATGAGTTTTTGATTTGTTACCTTTGGACAGAGCTAGGCTAGTTGTATCAGCCTGTGCGCAGCTAACTGTAACTCCATATTTACCGTACAGACATGACAAAGTATCATTTTGTCATGTAACTCTTGGCAAGAAAGCAAATAGCAAATAATTTACCAAAACTATTCCTTAATCGTGCTCCATATGTTTTTGCATGCTATACGCTGACGGAAACATTTTTTCTGTTACCTTTTAACAACTTGTTAGAAAATAGTTGCATTTGTAAACATTTGGCAGATACGGAGAATTCAATTGCCATCATGTCTCTGGCCATCTGGCAAATCTAAGTCCAATATTCTCTCTCCTTTTTGCTCTTTTTTTTGGTCTCCACCAACTCGTGTGAGAAGTATCTTGCTCTATAGCTGTTAAATACTGTGTGTCTGCTGTTTGGATCTGAACAGATGGTGTACAGTGTTTTTAAAGCTTTTTTTTCTTTATGCTGAGAACAGATGTGACCAGAAATATTGCTGATGAGAACAGTGATAATGAACCAAATCAGTACAGTCGAAGGCCGTAAAACCAAAACAACGAGCTGAAAAATGCTAAAATGCTCAGTAGAGATGAACTGTACTTGTGCAGTAACCTCGACAAAACATATTTAACAAATTTAATTTTTTTTACTGTTTTAATGTTGTCAATCACACATCACACTTTCTGTATTGTACTTGTGGTAAACGTATATCACGGCTGTGAAGTGTTAAGTTGTTCCACAGCATCGTGAATTGAAAGGTGTTTTTTGAAATCGTGTTGCTACAGCTGTGCTGGAACTTCCTCCCGTTTCACAGACATCCTCCTGCATCGTCATCCTCTGTGTAATTTAAATCCCCAAAGAAATGAAGACCACAGCAGAAGTCTTGGCCCACGTTTTTCTGTGCTTTGCTTGTTTCCTACACCGTGTATAAGTCTAATGAGTAGTTAAACATCTGTCATGTTTAGCCTCCAGATATTCCTCAGACGCTTACCATATTGGTTTGGGGATAGGGAGGCCTGTCTGTGAGATGCATCAAAGATGGAATATCAATCCAATAACAACTTTCAAACGTTTTATTATGTAGGTGGATATGTACTGTTTCTTTTTCTCTTCCTGTGTTTTTAAAACTTGTTCTATGACTTGGATTTAAAGATGTTAAATATTCTGCTACATTGATGTCAATTTCATACACTGTTAAATCAGTTTGGCTCTCTGTAATGGGGCATGATTTCCCCTCAGGCGTATCATCTCACCGTTATTGAACTTAGATGGAGATAATTAGCTGGATTTGATTCAAGTCCAGATTTATGAATTTCCCTTTACATTTTCTTCATTTTCTTAGACTGGATATTGACCGGGAGCCCTAAGGACACGGTATAGTTTCTCTCAACTGCACATTATTTTAGTACATTATCGTTAACTTTAAATAAAGGGGTATTGCAAAGATTTCATCTTTCTACTTATTGAGAATTGTTTTCATTACTATCTGACCTTACAGTTCAGTTTTATCTGATTATAATCAGTGTAAGGCATTTGTAGGGATAATTCTCTTCACAAATTATATTTATTCTAGTTTCAGGCAATTTCAACAAGTGATCAAATCTGAAGATCCAACGTGAGAATCGATAGGTGACTGATCTATACATCGCTGTCGCATTAAATATATATTTCTCTGGACTCCGAGCGCGTTCCACTATAATCCCCAGGTTAGAAACCACCGGCTCAGTCGGATTAAAGCAGCTCTAATCAATACTTTTGTATTAACAATGGATCAAATGCTAATATGATCTGCGTTTCGTCTCAGCTGTGTGGATATTCTTAGCGGATGAACGTAGTTGACCATTGTCTCAATGGTCAACTACTCTCATCCGCTAAGAACATGAGACTAAAAAGAGCTGGTGGCTAAAAATACAACATTAAGATGAGTTCTAATGTTGTTCTGTGTCTGCTGAATGTGGAAACACAAGACAACTGTGATAATTTGCCAAGTAATACAAATTTAAATCAAAAACAAACAAGGCAGTAAATACGTATGTTTATCAAACGTAGATGAATTAAAAATTTTCTACGTGTCACATGTTATTTTTCATTCAACTCAACAATATTTTCTGCTTTCATGATCACTGGATATTGGAATCACCTCCAGCATCATATGTGGTTGTTTCCAACTTATGGCTCTCGAGCTACATGCAGCTCTTTGCCTGCATACATATTTGTCTGCCTCCACGTCTTAGGCGATCGTACCCTGTCAGAAAACATCGTGTTTTCACCTTCTGGTTCAAGTGAAGTGGAGTGGAAGTGATGAAGTGGTACACCCACATGCTGATTCGCTGCTGTGTTGGCAGTGATGCGGGCATTGTTAGGGATTGTTGTGAGTTCACCCATTTTATCTCTTTGAATCCAAGATAAACCTCTCGAGATACATGGGATTATAATCATCCATCATCCGTAATCAAAATGAATCCATCCTCTTACTGTCATGGAAGCGTCCTCTTTACATATAAGTAAATCAAACACTTTGTGTGTTTGACTGATATATTTTGGGTTCATTCATTCTGTCTTACCTGTGGTGCTTTTGTGCTACATGTGAGTCATCCGACTGGATGTAGATCTGGCTGCTTTTCCTGTCCAGCTGTCAGACTGAATGGAGCTCCGCTGAGAGACACGCTGCAGGCTTAGTCACAGATCTGTTTAAATGTTGGCCTGCATATTACAGCTGATCTTAGTTGAGAGATTATGACTGATTCTCCCTCCCTTTTCCCTTCTGTGTTCTCCTGTAAA
Organism: Protonibea diacanthus; assembly: GCA_028641955.1. NCBI lineage: Eukaryota > Metazoa > Chordata > Actinopteri > Sciaenidae > Protonibea > Protonibea diacanthus. The sequence goes on from CM053977.1 coordinate 6,710,105, forward strand.
TCCATTAAGTTTGAGTTTGTGTGAGTTCAAAATAAGTTACAAGGCCAAAGTCGGGCAAAGGGCAAAGTTGATTTTCGACTCAGACGCTTTCTACGTACACTGATATAAATTCTGCTTACACGATCTTCAATCCCTGATGTAAGACGGAGTAGACTAATTGAAGTCTGTGTCCAGTTTTCCAACACTGATCTTGTCACCTTTCAAAAAATTTCAACTCTCCCACTCCAAACGCTTGTAATGAATAAAATATTCCACCTCAGTGTGTCTTATAGGGCGTTTGATCTGGATATCTTAGAGCTGCGAAGGAAGATTACTAGGAATTGCAACAGTTCTTGGAGAACAAAATGTCTGGCACATTTGCTCTTTGAGAACTGCTGAACCTTGAACCTCCTTGCCACAGTGGACTGTGGATTTCTTCATTCCTGCAGTAAAAAAAACATTTCTACAGCCATGTTAGCAGCATTGTGATTCTGTACATAGACACAATAGAGCTTCGAGCACGGTATTGCTGAAGCTGATAGTGATGCTATTAGTTTAGCAGAGATTTTGCCATAAACCAAGCACTGGACCAATAAAAAGTTTGACCTCATGGTGGCACTAGATGAAAAGTCAGGGGATCACCAAGGTTATAATTAATAAATCTTGAAGCTGACATGAGTATTAGTACCAAATTTAATGGCAATTTGTCTCAGACTTGTCAAAACATTTCTTTCTACCTGACGGTGTGAGAGGGCAAGTCTCATCAGTCATCAAGTCTTCGGGTTTTATCATCTGGGAACTATAAATGTCATTTCACTGGATGATGGAGGAGTTTGATCTGCTAGTGCTAGGTGCAAAGTCAGGGGAACACCAAGTTTATAAAGCTTCAGTTTTTTTTTAGAGATGTTCGTACAAAATAATTGTTAAGCTATTGCCATTCCTAGAGCCACACTGCTAGCTAAAAGTTGCATGCACAAAAGTGTGTTCAGAATTACTGTTCTCCTTCACGGGGAGCCGTGTGTTTATGAATTTTGCCGATGGAGCTGTCAGTGCATGTGCAATTAAAGGTAAATTGCCTGCTATTAAAACCAGAGATCAAAGAGAGCGAGATCACAGAACATGTAGATGTGATTTTAAAATGTTGTTATTGAAGATTATTGGGGATATATATGTGAACCACGAGCTAGCATTTGGTTAGCACCTCGTTCCCTTGGGCTTTGAACTCCAAACAGCAGGCTGTGACTCCCAAATCACCCCCCTCATTCTCAATTAATTGAACTCATTAGAGCCTTTAAATTGGAGATTTAAAGATACGCAGTGAACATGGGACCAAGCACAACAGCCAACGAGCTTTGTTACTCCCAATTAGAGGGATAATTGGCACTTTATTTCTACAATTCAAGTTCAAACACATCTAGACTCCCCGGAGGGGCACCACAGAGTTTCACTATTTGCAGTGATGCTTGAGTTGTGCCCATTTAAATGCGGAGCCACTGGCTGCCTCCACGATGAGTTCCTTGCAAATGTCATACCATGAATATTCATTTGTCTCCTTAGTTTTGTTTTGTTCAATAATCTCTGGTGAGGCATTGCAGTATCGGTGTGAAGCGTGGAGACAATTTGCCTAAACCTCAGCCAGTTTTCAGTGGGTTTTGGATTACATAGTGTTTCTTACACTGTTTCACTAGACACATAATTAATAACTGATCAGTGTTTTGAGCCATGAGCAGAAACCAAATCTTTTCTTCCGTGGGTCTTTCCTTTGAAGCACACTTTAACAGGCTTTGCCTATTAAAATATTGTATGTTTGAAATGTTGTGATGACATATGAAGCATACAACCAATTTAATGTAATAATTTTATCATGCAATGTAATAATAATAATCTCTTTGAGTTTTTGATTTTTTTTTTGATTTTCCTGGATAACCGTTACAGTCACTGATTAAAGCTGAATTGTAGAAAGTCTTAGTTAAATTTTCATCACTGACAGTACAAAGGATGGATGGTGTATCCATTATGTCACCACTAGGTTTCTGAAGAGCTGTTTTAAAACTCAAAATCTCAAATCTCAATCAATCTCAATCTCAAAATCTCTGAATCTTAATCTAAATATCGAAAAAGACGTGAAGTATCAACGGACCTGAGGCGGTCTGAATAACGCTTGGGTGCTCAAAGAAAGCCACCTGTAACGGCGCTTACCTGTCACAAAGCACAAAGCAGCCACACTGTAAATTCTGCACAATTTTAAGCCTTAACATAATTTGTACAGGTGAGTTTAAAAAAAATCACCCACAGTACAGTTGTCATGAGCGCAGAAATAAGCCATAGAGACCAAAACTGTTTTTTGTACCAGGCTGTAAATATGTTTATTTCTGCTGTGAAGTTGGACATTTTAACATGGGGGCTTATGGAGACTGACCCGTTTCGTAGCCAGCCTCAAGTGGACATTGAAAGAACTGCAGTTTTTGGCACTTCTGCATTGGCCACAGAGGTTGCTGTTTGGTGTGTGTCTATCTGTCATAGAAAAGAATGGTTTCAACAGCCATGCATATTCCAATTACTTGCCAATTTTCCACCTTCTAGGCATTTAACAAGTTTATAATTACTTCACTGCTCTTTTTTTTTTTTTTAAATGAGAACAAAAAGATGATGTAACAGGTCCTGCTGCCATGGATTTATTTCACCCTCATGTGGTTCTTCTTTTTAAAATACACTTTCATGCTCTGACTTTGTGTAATGATCCATTAAGTGCACAAAGTTTGACTAAAACAAACTGACAGCTGACTAATCCTTGTTACTCCTATACAGAAAAATACATCTTTTTTATTTCAAGGTTTTAATTTAGTTTCTCAGACTTCTGTGCTACATATAAGTAAAAGAATGTCTTCTTTTGCCAGCAGATCTTTATATGGTATGCACAATTAACTAAACAAAAGGAAATAAACTAAATATCCAGACAAGCATGTGCTCATTATACAAGTAACAAATGTGTGAACGTGGCTGTGCTATCCTTAGTTAGTCACAAACAACATATTTTCATATTTTCTCCAATAAATGCGTTACACACTGTGAGGCGGCATTATAACTCGACAAAGAACATCAAGAGAAACATGTCCGATCAGATCAGATCAGACGTAGGTTTGTACAGAGGTTGAAGTGGAAAATAAACAAAAGTTACATCCAGATTTGATGAATAATATTTTCCACCGCAGTCTCGAACCAATTCAGTTAACCAAAATAGCAACTCCGAGTTAAAAACGGCAACGTGATACTTTCTTTGGAAAGATGCTGAGTAAATTTCTCACTTTAATTTGCACAATTTGTGGCTTGGCATGTTCCATATTACAGACTGCCGTTAATTACAGACTGCCGAGAAAGTTCACAGTAAAAAAAAGCAGTTTTGTGTGTGTTTTATGTTTTCTCTTAAATGTTTCCCATTCTGTTTGTTTTCTCTTTATCTCTCCATCTGCCTGCTTTTATGCCTTTTTGCCTTTTATTTATTTTTCTGTACTGGTTTATATCTCTTTTTCCGGTCCTCTGTCTTTGCCTGCATTCTCATTTTTTAGCCTCTAAACCTTTTCAGTTTCCCACTAACCTCAGAGCATTATCATGGCCTTGACCTTTTTTTTTATTATTATTTATTTCTACAAACTTCTGACAACAGAATTAAAGCATGTTGCCGTGCCCCTTCACTATGTGCACCACTTCTGTATTTGTTCTCCCCATCCGTTACGAAAGCGATCCTACTGGAATTCCTCATTCTGTCGGCATTGGCTCTAGGCTTATTATTTTGTTCTGTATGTGGTGAACACTGTAATAGATGATGTGTCATATTCGGTTTCAGTGTGTTCTGTGAGATGTGCTCCTATTGTGGGAGAGACCTCCCTCGGTGCCCACATCTAATTTGACTCAAAAGAAGCTCCTGTATGGACTTTGGCGTGTATGGGTTCTGTGACCTGTTGTTAGAGGAGTTTTGCCTTCATGTTTTTTTACACCTGCATGGTGTTGGCTTACACACTCATAGGGGTGAGCTGTCATTTTTGTGTGTTTTGTCTGTTTCTGCGTCTGCAGAGCTTCTAACAATAAACATAAATCACCAATCAAAGTTGCAGGGGCCTCCTTAGCTCCACCTTTTCATATCCTGATAACTACAATGGCTTTTAGATGGACATATGTTTGACATATGCAACTGTTAAAATGTGGAAAGTCACTCAGATACCTGAAGGTACTGGCAACTTTCATATCTTATTAAGTTATTTTGGTTTAAGTGGTTATAAAGAGGCATGGCCAAGATTCTGGGAACCTGCAAGAACTGGAAAGCAACAATAACTTTAATTAAATGTTTTTTTCAGTGAGACAGAATAATGATTCATCTAAATATCGCTCTAATTATCCAAAGGGCACATGTAGTGCTTGTGGTTGATCTGCATTCCCTTGATTCTTGTTCCACTTTCTTAAATAAGAAAATCTGCGCAGAGCCAAAATATTTGTGGATAAAACGGAAAGGAAATGGATACCTGTTGAGACGAAGTGAATATTTTCTTTCACTAAAATAAAATGTGTATATGCAGATAATATAAAGTCTGTCAAGAAAGAGTATTTATTGTTGAAACTTTCCTTTCAAACACCAGGAGTCTGCAGTGAGAATATAAGCTTAATGCACAGAGTTGAAGCATGAATCGCTTTATTTCTCTCAATAGTGGGGCCCCGGCTTTGGCATCCCGACATTTCTGTAAGAAACCAGAAGGAGCAGAGACACCAGTTGGCTGGAGTCTAGCCAGCCTTTATTTATCCTTGAGTTAGCACTGTACGGCTAGGACTAAAAGGCATACTGGCTGGAAGATATTACAAAGGTGGCAGGCCAAAAGACGTTGACACGGCCCTCCACATATGCCAGCATTGTGCCACTTACTCCCTGACTTTGACAGCTCTGGCAGAGTACAGAGAGCAAGGGATGAAGGGGAGGAATGTGCACTGAATAAAAACATACTGCTTAGTTTGAAAGCACAATGGTGGTGTTCAGCAGACGTACGTAGCAGGAAGAAAATATTTATTCCATTCACAGTTTAATTTGTGTTTTTTTTATCTACAAAACCACATACCATAGTGCTGAAGAAATAGGGTAGATCATAACATTTAATCAACATGTTGCTCCTTCCAGTTACAGTATTTATGGTCGCATTTATTGGTAATAAAACATTTATTCTGCTGTGAGTAATAATCTTATACGTACAGTATGGTTCTGCAACCAAATATGTCAATAATTTACCGTGTGCGCTTTTTGCAGTTAAATCAGATTAGTTGTGTAAATGGTCTCTGTTTGGTGATGACTTTTCCACAGTTGTTCATACCTGCAAACTTGTGTCCTTCAAAGAACCTTTCTGTCTCACCAGGAAACCCATATCTCAACTAATTTATGTCCAGGGATGCAATTGACGACTAATAATTTGCTCTTACAATCTATGAAATGACAAATTCCCAATTTGGAAGTTCCCAATTCCCAACGTGATGTCTTCAGCAGTATATGATTAGCAATAAATATATACATTGGTGTTTTTCCAACATAAATTATTTAAATTGAAAGTGCATGTGTCTCGATGCATGGATCGCCCTCATGCAGCCCATATTTTAGGCCCGTGCAGATCGTGCACCTGGACTGCAGCCGCCAATATAACCATGTGAACACGACCATGTCTGCATGCAGTGCAGAATAAACAGATCCGTGTGTCAGATTTGGAGCATATTCAATACTCTAGGGTGCAATGAAGGCAGTGCTGGAGGAGATACGGCGGATTATGCTAGGTTTTAGTGCAGGACAGTGAATCAGACAGAACTTTGACATTTGACAAATGGACAAATATTCAATGATTCTTCTGCCTGGAGTCAGGATGGGAATAAGTATGTTAATTTTTTCCCCAAGTTGGTCAGTTGGGAATCAGATCGCATGTGACTTATTCCCATCCCAGTCGTGCATAGAGCAAAATGAGCGTGAGCGGGAACTGTGAGAGTTTCGGCTGAAGATCTTTTACAGCCAATCTTGTTTTCTTGTTGGCTGTAAAAGTAGAACTACTGCACCTGATCTCAGGTTTGTAAGTCCAAGAACTGGGCAAAATCTGATGTTTTCCTTGTGGATGTCATTTACCTGTGTGTCAGCTCGTGGGCAGCCTCGGGTCATTTGTTCCTCACATGAGCTGAGCTGTGAGTGTGTTGGTCAGGATCAGTGCTGTCCAGTCATTTGAATCCTCTCTGAACAACCACTACAGTTTTTCTCTGCCCATGGCAAATACAGCTGACAGGATGGATCGATTCCAAACTTTCCAAGTTTTAAAGCAGAGGAGTGCAGTTGTGAAGTAAACAGCACTCAGGAGACAATGTTTAGCCTTCACGGTGAATGACAGCCGAAAGCGATATTGTCTGAGATATTGTCTGCTAGGCAGGTGCCAAGATGAAAACTTCATAGAGGAAGTTTTCTTAGATATTTGGACTGTATATTCCCGAAAATAATAATCATATTTCTTCACAACAAATACTCTTAGAAGAGAGAAAAAAAAAGCTCTTTGTTGTTGTGTTGTCACTTATTTTGACAAGTCTAGTGAACCGAAACAATGTCAAAAGGCTGAAGGTCTCGCTACGTTTAGACATGTTACAACACAGTTTGGCTTCAGGCTAACACGTCACTTTACAGGTCTGTGATGCCCTAATAATTTCCTGTGAAAAAAGATTAATCTCTCCAGTACTAGCTTTATTTATTATTTAGCTTTATTATTTATTTACCAATTTGTTCCCATTGTAGCTTTCCAAAATCAACCAAATGGCCAAAATGAAGCATCTTTTTCTGAGTGACAAAATCTGATGAAATTAAATTTAGGCTCTAATAAAATTCCAAAGAGCTTTGACCAGCGATTATGTGTCTGTCAATAAACCATTTTCACCACACCAGCATGATTTCAGATGTTTAATCGTAATAGCTTAATGGAAAGTGTTAAGAGCGTGTTGATCCGATGCTCTGTATACAGAGCAGAGTGTAACAGAGAAGTCATTCAGGGTGTGGATTTGGACGAGGCAAATTGATGTCTCACTTTGGTAGTTTGCCCACTTTGAAACAAAAGATAGGAGACAAATGAGGTATGTGTTGTGACCTGTAAGAGGGACCATGGGAGTTCCATAATTATGCAGACCTCTTGCCTACAGCTACGTCTGGTCATGTTTTGACAGACAAACCAAAGCTGTTGAAGGATGCACGGTGAGACGTTTTTTCCCTCTCGTGTTTGTCTTCATTACCTTTCGTTTTTTCTTGTCATCACAGTCTTATGCAAACATATTGAAACATTTCACTGACTTGGGCTGTGAAAGAAAACTTTTTTTTTTCTTTCTCCTTTCTGACAACTTGTCAACAATCGCAGCTTTCAGTTGTGAATGTTTTCTGCTTCAAGCTGATTCAACAAAATTATATTTAGTTACCGCTCAGCGTTTGCCCGTGTTGCCACAAACCTTTCTAAATACCTCACAGCACAGTTGCAGCTCTGCTGTGTGATGTGTCAGGATTGTTCGTGCGAGTTTTGGTTTCTCTCCTGTTATTAATTACCATCAACACTCTGCAAAGATGTGCCAGAGTTCATTTCCTCATTTTTAGTCCATATATTTTTCCACAACAGAGAACATATGGTCAAATGCAAGCTTTACTGCGCCAGTGCAACAGTGCCAACAAGCCATTTCAAATTTCAGATTATGGAGAAGACACTTCAAGTTGCCTGCAATCGACCGTGCCAAGGTAAAACTGAAGGCCTGCCAGCTAAATATTGTGGCCATTCACGAAGAAGACTGGTTACTGCCAGAATCTTGTCTTATTAAAAAAAAAAAACATGTTGAAGGTGCCTTTAACTCTATGGAGCTGTGATAAATCATTTTGGGTCCTTCTAGAGAAATTAAGATCATGCAAAGCATTGATTGAAGACTGCTTTTATTTGTGCACGCATCAAATGAATTACAATTAAATGATGGACAGTCTTGTAACATTTAGTTTCATTGTCCTGTCATATGCTTATCAAGACGTTCAAAGAACAGGTTTTTAAAATGTGTGTTTGATTTAAACCTTCAGTCTTTCATGCGCTGACCGTAGCAAGTGTGTAATTAGCTGTGCGTAATTGGAGTTTTAATTAGCTATGTGAGAAATGTTTGAAATGTACAGAGCATGTATAATATTTCAGTTTGTTGTAATGGTGCAGCCACATAAACTGTGATCCCAAAGTGTTTAAAGAGTTCATTCTAACCATCAGGAAGCTTCAGTGAAGTAGAAACAAGATCTGTTTGTCATTCTGCCGTATACTGTAGGGCTTCAGCTAACATTTATTTTTAAGATTTTAATCGTTTGGGCTGTAATATATGAAAAATGTCCACCCCAGTTCCTCCAAGTCCAGTATGATGTCTTTAAATGTCTTCCAAAACCCAAAGATATTCAGATAACATTTGCTGTAAAGCCACTCCACACTTCTCTGTTTTAAATATAAGCATATTCTGCCCTTCATTTAAGCCAGTGCCATAATATGTGCCACATTGTTAAGCCTGTAGCTCTTGCGTTTGCATTTATCAGAATCTCTGTAATCCATTTTACCTTTGTTACTGAGCTCCAGGCAGCTTGTTTATTAGGTAGGAAGGAGGGCTCTTTATTTTGGTTGGTCGGTTTACTCCTGCAGCAACCAAGTGTGTGTTTCACGGCACTTAGGGGAACAGCAGTTTGCACTAATCCAGTCACATAAAGAAAACGTAGCATGCTCTTTTCACACTGTTTTAACAGGAGTCATGGTTGAATTAGCCAGCCTTTCATTGGTGCCTGGACCGGCTATGGCTTAGTCGATGTATGAATTCAATATTTCATTCAGCTGTTAGAAAAATAGAAAAACACCGGACTGCTGCAGCACTTGGGTTAACTTTTAAAGTCACCTTGTTTTAGTTCGTAACCTCTTGAGTCAGTAGCAGTAACACTTCCCGCATCACCCTGGGACTTGTCTTTGCGATACACACTGCATTGTTCTGTGCAGCTGCCAAGACAAAAAAAAAAAAAAAATATATATATATATATATATATTATTTTTCCTCAGAATAACTAAAGACAACCAACCTGAACTTTTCTGAACCGACACACCGCCGCATTCATGACTACCTGTGCAGGGCCCAGCCATTCAAACATGATACGATCAGAAAAATCAAGCAGAGAAGATAATGATCCACCACACCTTCCTGTTTCCAGTCCACTTCACTGAACACTTATACATATAGCGTGCCCCCGCGATACTATGAACAAACATATTCACAGTGTTTGGATACGGCTTGATTGTGCACGATCCAACATGTGAACATGCTGCGTCATTCCATTTATACCAAAACTGAATGCAAAGATTTACTCTTGAAAGAAATCCCGATTACTTCAGATGCAGTATGTACATGTCTCGCCTCGCGCAAGTGACCCTTTTCAAAGAGTCTCCTTGATTTATTGACCTGTGCTTTTGCTTATTTGTTTTCATTAAATTGGCTGTGAGGTGTGAAAAAAAATATGCTCATGAAAAAATCATTAAAGTTGCTTTTTCTTGGAGGAGCATCAAAGCATCTAACTTCATATATAGTTAAACTTAAGCAGTATTCCATAGTGGCCTGAGTTGAGATGTTGATAAAAGATGACACCCGTTTTACATGATAAAACACTAAATTAAATAAAGTAGATGGACATACCATATTTAATATCATTTGAACTGTTGTTGCAATGAAATACAAATCATTTTATTTATGAATATAAATACTTACTGTTATATAAAGTAAATAGAAGAGGCAATATTCAGTCCTTCATTTTGCCTTTAAGTCATGAAAGTTTTTGGAAGCAGTCAGTTTTAGAACCACGTACAGAGTTAGTGTTTTTAAGACTTCCCTTTCAGGCTCTCCATCTTCTAACACGACACCATATTTCTTGGCGTTTGACAGATGACTCCGTCTGGGACATTTCTGTGGTAAACACGTCTGGAGACGCTTTCCACCCGTGAGGAATTTATTTCCTCTCCAGTAACATGACCCAACAGATAACTCCTGTGGCTTACTGGACACTGAAAGGGCTGAATAACTCTAGAGTACACATAGAAGAAAACTTTCTAGCCTAAAAGGAATGCATTTCATACACATGCAAATATAATAATTCTCTCTCTCTCTCTCTCTCTCTCTCTCTCTCTCTCTCTCTCTCTCTCTCTCTCTCTCTCTCTCTCTCTCTCTCTATCTATCTCTCTCTCTCTCTCTATATATATATATATAGAGAGAGAGAAAATATCTTAACTATAATTGGCAAATCCAAAACAAACATACAATCCCATGATTCAATCTGAAGTCATGAACATAATCCTAAACTTGAATCTTTAACCAGCCTTTACACTTGTGTTTGCTCTTTAAGCCAGCATGTCCTCTGCGAGATGTTAGCTCCGGATCCTACAGAGCCCAAACAGAGCCTGTATTGCCACAGCAGTGTGTTTACATTCTGGCCTCTCTGTGATGGACCTGCTTGATAAGGCCCTGGGCAGTTAAAGCATCAAAGGGAAAAAGGAGAGATAGGGCTCATTGCCAGAAGCAGCAGCAGTGGTAGAGCGCTCTTAGCATTAGAGGACACACACAGGCTCAGGATCCTTAGTCTCCCCTCCAGTGATGCAGCCTGGCATGTTTTTCTCCTCGTTGAGCATTGAGGAAGTATGGGCAGAGTCAGCCTGCTGGAAAAACAGAAAAGACCTTTCTCTGTGCGGAGACTCTTACTGGTTCTGTCACTTTTTGGCTTCGTGCCAGGCCAGGATTCTCCTGGTGGGATATGGCGTCCATGCCCTGAACAAAGCTCCACCAACACCACCAGTATCAGTTTATTCTTCTTTACGACTCCGTCAGCCTGTTGGGAGGAGGTTAAACACAAAAGTGTTTCAGGAGGTAAACACCTGAGCTAATAGATTCCAGCCAATGGAGCATTATATATATATATATATATATATATATATATATATGTATATATATATGTATATATATATGTATATATATATATATGTATATATGTATATATATATATATGTATATATATATGTATATATATATTGTATATATATATATATATGTATATATATATATATATGTATATATATATATATGTATATGTGTGTGTGTGTGTATATATATGTGTGTGTATATATATATATATATATATATATATATATGTATGTGTGTGTGTGTGTATATATATACGCCCATATACGCCCATATTATACTGAAAGGTCAAGGAAACACACACAGGAATAAGGAAGCAATTAGATCTTAACTGCAAATGAAAACTCAAATTGCGTCTGGCCAGTATGTACAGTGGTACAAATAAACGTCCTCCCACTGCAGGCAATTACAGTTATGTTGCATGCAGAGGAGAAACATGCAGTCGATGCTTGAGCATCAGTTGGATGAGATAATCCCACTTGCTCCTACTGCGGTCTCCTTTGTTCAGAAAGGAGGGTCTTAAAACAAAGCATGAAACCGGCAGATAGCTGCACTACTATGAAGACATCTGTACATGGTGGCATATTTATTAATTCTGCTTGTTGTAAGAGAAAAAATATTTTATTATTCAAGAGGGGTTGGCCAAACATTGTATTTTCTTTGCCAGTGTGTTCCAGCGTAATTCTTTGTCTAATACAAACAGAGGATTAGATTAAATTCTATTATGCCAAGTTCCAGTTTGAAAAAAGTCTTCGGATCCAGCTTTTTGGATACTTAGATTTCCTGTAACGTGGTCTCAGATGTCTAACTTGTCTCAATTTTCACACCATCAGTGATAATTTATGCATGTTTATTTGCAGATTTATATTTACATGGCTTATTGCTAAAAATAAAAAAAAAGAAAAGAACAGAAAAAAAAGACAATGGCTGACTAATTGCTAAGGCATTGGAGCTCGTCCTCAGTCTTGTACATACAGTGTGATGTGAGTAATGATAGAGGAGGAGAGTTGAGTTAATGTCCACCTGTCAACAACTCCTCTCGCTAGTGGATCATTTGGGCCTGGCTAGATGACAGTTGCCAGCAGTTTCTGTCATACTTGTGATTGCTGCGTCTGTTTATAAAGTGGCTGGAAGACAGTCGATCTAGTTGGGATGCATGAGAAAAAATGTTGGGAAGGGAAAAAAAAAAAAATCACCGCGCAGATAGGTCTCTCACCGTCTGAGCTCTCTGTGAATTACATGGTCTGTGATTGTTTTTCTGTCGGTGGCAGATATATCTTTTTCAAGTTTTCATCTTCAAACTGTTCAGTTGCTTTTTAGTTACTTAAGCTTCATCATTCAGATGCTGTGCTTGTATTACTGTCATTGTCAGGCTGATGCTAGGTGTCACCTCAAAACTTATTCTTCAGTCGCCGACTTTGGCTCCTTGTAACGTTTTTGCTTATTGAATACGGAGGCCGTCCTTCAGTCAGATGGCCTGGCCTCATGTCCAGCTTTGATGAATACCCTTCCTGCAGTGGTGACTTATACAGGCACATTGATAACTGTGACAGAAAGACATTACAGGTGCGTCAGATTTATTTCGTACTTGAAGGGTAACAGCTGTGGCAGGGCTACCTGCAGAGGGTTTCACATAAATACAGGGGAGCTCTGCGTAAAGCAGAAGTTGAACATGCATAACTGTGTTTTCATTAGTGTGTAATCAAATGAAAATAGAAATAGTTGGGTTTTTTTTTTTTTTACCTCAGAATGAGCCTTTTATGTGCAGATGCCGCGGGTCTTCTTCCATGGTGACCAACATGTTGAACCAGCATGTTTCTACAGTAGCTCCGAACAGGCTTGTTTGGTGGCTGTAGCTCAGGAGGTAAAGCTGGCCGTCCACTAATCAGATGATTGGTGGTTTGGATCCCCGGCTCCTCCAATCTGTGTGTCAAAGTGTCCTTGGACAAGATACTGAACCCCTAAAGGCCGTGCCATTGGTGTGAATGTGCTCCCAAACTGATAAGTTGCATGACAGCCAATGCCATCAGTGTATGAATGGGTGAAAGAGATGTATGCAGTTTAAAAATGCCTTGCAGAAGAAAGGTGCTATATAAATACAGTCCATTCCGCAGCCACTGCAGTTTCTCTTTCACACTAAGAGGGTGAAACTAGGGTGTTGCCACTAAATCCTATACACGGGACCTTTTAAAGGCCATTGATGGCTTTTCCTGTGGTGCCACCAGTAGACTGCATTTTTGGCAGAAGAACTACAGGATGGATTGGCACTAAATTATGCTGTTTTAACATTTGTGGTTTCTGGAGACCACCATGAGATTCACATTTTGTGCTCTTGAGTCAAATATCTCAAAGGAATGAAGTGCCATAAAAATGGGTACAGACATGCATGTTCCCCCCTCAGGATGATTTATGAGAACTTTGATCTCCAAAACTTCAGTGTGTCCAATACATTTGTTTAGGATCAAATACAGGACATGGGACACTCAGCTTCGTGTTTAGTGCTAATCAACAAATGTTAGCATGCTACCAAGTTAATATGAGATGATGCATATGGTGGAAGGTCATACCTGCCCTGTTAGCATTTTCATTGTGACAATTTATGTCTCAACATTGGCATACTGTCATTGACATGTAGCTAAAAGCACAACTGTGCCTGAGGCCTGAGTACAGTCTTGCAGTGCTGCTAGCATGGCTGTAGGCTCTTGCTTAAACATAACCGCAGTCGAATCTTCATGGTGTGTTGTAGCTGAATAACCTGTCTCTTTGCCATTACCTCATTCTGTTCCTAACCTTAACTAACATGTTGCTCTAACCTTAACCATGCCGTGGTAGAGATGGTTGCTGCTCAGCACACAGAAGCCTCAGCTTTGAACATAAGGTTTCACAGAAGCCTCCAATATCAGCATTGCAATTCTGTGCCGGGTTCCTCCTGAAAGATAAATGATGAGGTCTCATGAAGACCCTGGGGGAGCTGCTTTACTGCATCGCTTCTGCGTCACCCTCTTAGCAGACAAGCAACATAGGAGCATTTCCTTGTGGGCTCATTACCTGGGTATACTGCCTGTGAGGCAAGGGGCAGGGTCAAGGGATACATGTAGTCTGGAATTTAATGAATCTCATGCAGCAGAACAGATTGAGGGGTGAATGAAACCAGCCATCTTTCAATGACTGTCAGGCTGGAATTTATGAAATCCTGATCAGTCTTTTAGGACAAAATAAAACCTTAAATTGCAGGTTGAAAGATAAATTCTCTATGTGGATTAATGTTGTCAGTTAGTTCAATAATAATGATAATAATAACAGTATTAAAAGTTTAAAAAAATACAACCATTTGTATCTTTAATTAAGATATTGATTTTGCCCTTGCTTTCCTACCTACCGAAGCAGTTTTTAGTACAGAAATATAATAATTTACTGCTTTTCTCTTTTCCCTTCAGTGAATTTTACTGCAGGAAGAACCACTTTGATTTTTAGGTTAACTTCTTAAAATCCAAGAACATTTTAAAACAATAGGAAACAAGCTTCATGTTGTTTGCATCATTAAACCCATATGGAAATGTTCAGTATTCTCTGCAGTGTTTCCACTCTTGTTTTTTTTTTTGTACATCTTGTGGCTTTTTGACCTCTACTCTGTAGAGGTACTCTGTTTGTTTCACACTTTATGATGTTCTCCTGAAAGTGAGTGAATTTGCCGCAATTACGGCAACCCAGGGCATGCACTTTTAAGACCTCTCTCTGTATTACTTTTTTTTTTTTTTTAACCTGAAACCACATTAAAAAAATTAAATTAACACAAAGGAAGAGGTCGACGACTGGCATGTGTTTAGCTCTTCTACTGCCTCCCACTCAGTCCTGCGTAGTTTATGAGTTTGACCTCAAGCCGCGTGGGGGCCTTTCACCAAACAAAGCTGTGTTTGAGTAGAAATGCAGAAAATCAATCATACACGGACTATAAAATCAATTAATTTACTTTTTTTATACAAAGCACGCTGCATAAACCTTTGCACTTTAGTTTTGTTTTATGACTTGTGTAACTGACCTCCCTCGTTTCTCCGCAGTCAGCAGCACCATTAACAACTTTCAGCTTGTGCCTAAAACACTTGTTCAACCTTTTGAAAATGCCTGTAGACCTTTTGTGTGGCCTCACACGCATGCTTGCTTTTGAAGCATAAAACAGGCTTTGCACACTCAACGACTACATCAGCAACAAATCATGCTCACAGGGAAAGGTTCGGGGTCAGGATATTTGGCAAAACGCTGCAAGTTGAAGGCTTTTTTCTTAATTAGGTCTTTGCAATATCAATATTCTTATAGTAATAAATCACATGAGTGCTTATTGTGAGTAGGGTCCATCCATAATTATCATCCGACTCTGCAGATCCCCTCCATTGACCTTTTTCACCGTTTTCCTCTGAGGGTTGTGCTGCAGGTTGCAAGTTGTTAAAGCATAAGGAATAAACAATGGATAGTGAAAATCCATCCAGAGGGACATAGGGCCATATTTCAAGGTTAAACTGTGTATTTTGTAACCCATTAGCTACAACAGCTACAACAGTGTTGTCAACCACTTCCTAGATCTCATTACTGTTGGATAGTGTTACACGATATGATAGCAAAAGGTGAAAATCACTCACTGCTGTGCTTAAGTGCTTAGAGTACAGTTTTGTGTTAGATGTCATTTTTACAAACATTACACAGAAATATGTGCCAAAAACTGCAGTTCCTCAAATGTCCACTTGAGGCAGGCTGCAGAACATAAGCCCCAATGTTAAAATGTCCAACTTCACAGCAGAAATAAACTTGTTTACAGCCTGGTACAAAAATCTGTTTTGGTCTCTATAGCTAAGTTCCCCGTTCATGACAACTGTACTGAGGGTGAATTTTTGTTTAACTCATCCATTATAATTATCTTAAGGCTTAAATTTCTTCATAATTAACAGCATGGCTGCTTTGACTGACAGGTAGGTGCTGTTACAGGTGGCTTGTTTGAGCACCAACGCGTCTTTCAGCCCGCCTCAGGTCCACCATTGATCCACTTCTTTGCCAATTTTTAGATTAGCTGGGAGGTGGCAGAGGCAGGACTGTGAGGATGACAGCGGCCAGAGCTTCAATACGGCTCTTCAGAACTCGCCATGGATGCGACTTCCATTCTTTATACTGTCATTGGGTTATATATGCCTGAATCTACTGCCCTCAAGTGCCCCCACCAAAAACAAAAAACAAAGAAATCAGTCATTGCAGGTTTAAAGTTTTCTGTTTCACATCAAAAGTCCTTTATGGACAATCTGCTCTGTTGCTTCATTCTTGTCACACCATTATTCAGTTTTTCCACATTTAGCCACGTCTTAAACCCCCCCCATCCTGCAATTTTCAACCCTGTTGACTTTTATCACACTCTGTAATGCAATTTTCAATTAAAATCTGAACGTGTTCAGATCCATCAAAAGGCCTCTATATCGAAGCCCCTCTGGAGCCGTGGATACTAAGAAGTGCCTGCACCCGTGTGATTTACTCCTCCAAATGAAGAGCCGACTGTTGTCACTTATCTTCCTGCGGTTTCTCTGTATTTAAATTCATCTCTTCACTTTCTTTATTGTGCTCTGCCTACAACTGGGATCTGTTCAATAACAGCCAGTATGAGGGCCTGAATAATGCCACATGAAATTTCCTATTCATGTCACTTGGAGTGTCTTTTGCTATCTCACCTCCCCTGTTGTCATATATAAAAAGCAGTGTGAGAAGACGTAGATGTAGCAGTAATATAGATATTTTTTGATATTCCAGCTGTGTGGATACGGGGGTGAGACTCAGGGGTAAATGAAACACACATCACTCTAGATTTATGGACCGGAGATGGCATCGGCACAGCGCGTCAACGGCTCACTGCCGTTGTGGCGTGCTGGAAAACGGGAGAGGAAGATGCAGGAGACTGAAATGTGCTTTGAGTTAATGGGGTACATACTGCTCGCACAGCAGCAGAAAGTTCTGCCACAAACAAGGAGGACACTTGATTTTGGCTCGAAGGCTCGCTTTTGATGATGTTGAAAGATTGTTTGCAGTCCCTAGTTGGCAATTGGCTGGAAACATGCTGATGAGGGGAGTGGAGGCCTTTTCATCTGTGTGCTATAACCATTACCTGAAATGGTTGGTTGTAAATCAAAATCTGAGCAGTTAAAGCGGAAGGGGGGACTGCTTGCTCACTGACAGCAAAGGAAAGCAAGACATTAGAGTAATGAAAAATGTGTTGTGTGATTTTTAACAAGTATTCTGACGTATTTTTGTTGTTCAAGTTGATCTTATTGTAATGACTTAATATTGACTGAAGCCGGCCAAGCTACAAAACAGGTTTTTATAATCATAGCCAAATTCCATTTGTGTTTGATCGCTTCTTTCTCTTGGCAGAGTTTTGTTTTTTCTTTAATTGAGTTTTCAAATTAATAGCCTATAAAAACAACAACAACAACAAAAAAAAAACTGTTGCTTTCCACTTCATGCTCGGATGCAATGAGAACTTGTGCTGCTCCTTTCGCAGGGAAAATGTCAAACATCCGTGCAGTCAGGAAGAGGCAACAGCTGAATAACTTGGTTGCTACGGTTACAGAGCTGGCCAGGCCAGGATACACCGTTGTGGATTTCTGCAGTGGAACGGTATGTGTGTTCATCCATCAGTCGGGCCGTGCATGTATATTTATCACCACACCTGACCATGGCTGCTGCTCCATTAGCAGTCTGTCTCGTGTTTTTCTTTCCTCTTTAAATGCCTTTTCTTTTTTTGGCCCGTGTACAAAGACAGATAATATAATTACACTCATGAAAATGCATGTTCGGAGCAGCAGCGTTGCATTGCTAAAGGGTCAATACTTGGTCGGGCAAGACAGCTGTAGTCATAACAGTATTGATACACTCTTTGACATATGCTGTTTTCCTCTTGTGCATCTCCCTCTTTCTCTTTCCTGTCTTCAGGGCCATGTAGGAATCGTTCTGGCTCACACACTTCCAGATTGCCAGGTGTGTATTTGTGCAGATATGTGTGAGGTGTCATTGAGTTTTTTTTTTTTTTTTTGGACAAAATAAATATTTTTCAGACTTTGCTTTGGACTCTTTTAACAGGGATTTGTCACTATATTTGACATTTTAAAGAGTAAAAGATCGATGAACTATTAGATAAATTTATGTGGATAAAGAGAATATGATTTATCACTAGCTGTTTTTTTTTTTTTTTTGATTATTTTTTTGGCCTTTTCAAGCAGTATTTGATAGAGACAGCTGGAGAGTGACAGGAATGTGGGGAGAGAGCGATGAGGAATGACATGCAGGAAAGAGCCACAGGTCGGATTCGAACCCTGGGCTTCTGCAGCAAAGACTGAGCCCTCGCACGTGAGGCGGCTGCTCTACCGACTGAGCTAAACGCCGCCCCCACAGTCTATGTAGCTGTTTCGTTGTGATTGCAGAAGAAGCACATGTTTGTTTTTACTTTTTTAAACCAAAGAATAGTCACATAATCTCCTGTTACTGTTGTTTTAATTAAGTTTTTTAATTAAGTAATTGTTCATTTTCAGAGCTCTCATTGCTTTTTTTTCTCAATGTTTTGATGATTACTCAATGTTGCCATGCATTTCTAGTTATTATTACTCATTCTAGGTCATCTGAAAAAGGAGCAATCATGTGCAGCTGTGTGTGTATGTGCTTTTTTTCTGTCTATATTCAAGGTCATCCTCATAGAGAACAAAGAAGAGTCTTTGGTCAGAGCCCGGAGCCGGAGTGTCGAGCTCGGTCTGAAAAACATTGGTTTCATTCAGGCTAATTTGGACTACTTCACTGGACCTTTTCACATCGGGGTGAGCAGAGCAAGTAACAAAAAAATGTGTCTTTGCACCAGTTTTGTCCTTGTTTGTTTGATGATGAAATTATCAGTATGGTAACCTGAACCACCGTTCAGGTGACTGAACCATTTAAGATTTGCTTATTTTTTTATATGACTAAGAGGAATGCAAGCTAATGCAATGTAAAATACCTCAACCGGCCGCTTCATCGGGTACACTTCTATAATCTGATGTGATCCAATGCAACAACTCTGCCATAAATCCTACTTTAACAAAACTTATAATGTTTTTATGGTCACTGTCAGAGAGGTATACATTTATTATTAAATTATTATTACACTATTATGTTTACTATTGAGGTTGTAGTTTGGAGTAGTGTTTAACTGCGGCATTATATTAAAAGGTGTTTATAATATTATGGATTGTACAAGTGTATCTAATGAAGCGGCCTGCGGTGTATGTTTGTGAAACTAATGCAAATTAAACCACAGCTAAAAGTGAAACTTAAATTATTGTTTAAATAACGAGTAGTCACACTGTTATCTCTATATGTTCACACTCTTGTGGTTAGTATAATGTAGCAGCCGTAGCAGCGCTGATTTAATTTCCTGTTTTTCTGTAATTTGCACTGTTAAACTGTAATCACTATCCAATTTTCCATTTCCACAAAAAAAAAAAATTCCCACTTAGAACAGCTTTCTAACAGACAATTGGGAAAAAAAGGTTCTGCCACAGGGAAAATATAATTAAAAATAACATTTGGTGCTAACTCTCAGAATCAGACTAAAGTATTCCCACAGCTCCCACTGCCATTATGATCAAATTACTGATTTTGAACTCGCTGTAAAGAATCCATGATATTTACTGTATTTACTGAAGTCAGCATGATGTTATTTATATATATATATATATATATATATGTATACGGCTGTAGTTGTTAGTTGTAGTTGTTGACCTTTTTTTGACAATGAGCCGTGACATTACCTTTTCTCTTTGTATGTTGAAATGATATATAATAAGAATAATCATAATAATTAAGCCAGTAACTCAGTGCTTTTTATCAACACCTTTGATTAACACTGCATAAACAATGTGACTTCCTACTCTGCCACAATCACAGCTTTACTGCAAGGTGTCTGAACGTCGTATTTTTAGTCATAAAATATTTATATATTCCAGAGGCGCTCAGCCACACATCACATCGAGAGACATGTCATTCCCTCATCTTTTTTTTTTTTTTTCTCCACAAACTGCAAATGCCAACATGCAATTATTTTTGTCAGTGCAGTTAAGATGGCTTTTCATTTCCTGAAGTGGAGCTTTTAATCAGAACCCCTTCTAGTGCTCTGCACTTGAGTCAAGCAGTGTGCGTCACCGTCTCCTCTCTGATTATTGGAAAGCCAAAAGGTAGTTTTATCCAGAAAATTAAGGACAAGGGGTTAAAGGATCTCTTTGGTGAGGAATATCAATTGCTCACTTGTCTGTTCTTGTTTACTCTAAAGATCTGCTATCCAAAGATGCTTTTTGGTTTTCTTTCAAAAACACGTTGCCAAGATATTAAGAGATATGCTCTTATTAAAGCGTCTTCAGAAAGGACAGAGTCATTTGTGAGAAGTGTTAATAATAAAAGTTGCCAGCCATTTCAAGTTTTAGGCAGGAAAATTGTCCGTGTCACCCTTTTACTACTTAATTCATCACACATTTTTTATACCAACATCCCTGTGGAGCCTGCAGATCTGCCTCTTCATTAAGGTTAACCGCCCTGCTTAGTAAATGTATTTAATTCACAGCTACCTGCAACAACAGAATAAATATTTTACTAGCTTTCAACCTCTATACTTAATGGCATTAAAGTAAACTGAATTCAGCATCGCGTAGCACTCACCAGCCCCAAGTCGAAGCCCTTTCTAACACCCACCTTCACCTACAGAGCTCTTGACTTCTCGAACTGATAATTGCCAACAGTTTAGAGCAAATAGGTCCTTAGAACTGTTAATTATAGTCTGTTGGAGTCTGGCTGGTGTCACACAGAAATAGGTCTTTCAGGTTTAAAAAAAAAAAAAAAAGTCCTCTTACCTTATTTAGAGTCTCCAAGTTCCTGTTTCCACTCATGTGACATTTAGCTCTCCCACACAATCTTCCATCGTCATCACTCTCGATCATCGGTGTTATTTATGTGTCTCAGGTCAGTGTGTCTTCCCCCAAACATGTTGGGGAAATCCATCTTCCTGCCGTGTGTCATAGCCCAGTTTCCAAAAAAGCCAGCTGTTCTACTAGCCTCACTTTAAGTCTCTTTGGGACAAATAGGAATATATATATATGTTTGTACCTGCTGTAATTAGCAGTAGCTATTGTTCCAGCATTGTCACTCCACTGAGACCCGCTCCACTTGGCAAGAAACAAACAGCACAGATTATTCTTCTCTACTATATGTGGGTGTGTGTTTTTTTTTTTTCTTTCTCCAGCCTGTTCCAAACGGTCATGTGTGCGTGCACACATTTTTTTTTTTCCCACACGATACATGAATGTTAAGATTTATGTATGAAGCAGGTGCTTAAGTTCGTCCTTTTTCAGCACTGCTCGAGATCCGTACCTCAACATTTATGCAGCCTCAGCTGTTACTTTGGCTCAGCTTCTTCCTCCATGACAGATATTCCTACCTGAAGGAGCCAGCCATCACACTGATTTTAATCCTGTTATGTATAATACATGGTCCCATTTTTAGTCACGTTCATTTAATGAGGCTAATTAAGTTGAGGTGTCCCTATTCTTAGTCTGTGTCTGCTCTTCCTGTTCCTGCAGCTGCATATTCCAAGTCTTAGACTGGTATCAGGACCAGCCTCTGCATACGGTGTATTTAGGTTTCATTCTCCCTCCTGTCAGATAACATCGAGCCAACAGACCTCAAAGGCAGGAGAAGTTGTGGAGCTTGAAGTTGATTTGGATTTTATTGGATCACGGTCTTTTATTGGTTCTGCTTAAGGGTCAGATTGTTTGCGATCGATTCCTTCAGTTGACTGCTTTATGTTTTGGGTGAAGAAAAAGCGTACTTGCTGTTATTGCTTGAAGTCTTATGTAAAAATGGGTATTGATCAGTTCCAATGAGGCTTTATCAGCTGCAATTCCAGTGCTGATGTTACTTAAGGAGGTCTTTTTTCTCAGTTTAGACAAAGTCTGTTTATCTCCAGTTAAAAGGAGGTTTGCATCCACCTTTGAGAGGAAAACAACGGTTGGATTCTCTGTTATCACACATCATTCTAGTCTGACCTACAGAAATAAGGGCTAAAATATTGGTTTGCAAACACAAAAATAAGGCGCACACACCGTCACAACACGATATAAAATTCCTATTGATGATTGACTCTCCAGTTTTTCTAGAATATCTTATGTGAAACATTTCAAGTTTAACATTTCAGCACAGAAAAGAGTTGCAGGTGTCTTACAACTACCTTTAAGATATTTGCTATCATCCCATGGTCCTTGCAACACACTGGTACATTGCTTGCAGAGGGGTGTGATGTTGATTAAGTGGATTATTAGTCAGCCATATTGCAGGAACTTGTTCTGACTCGTGCCCAGATAGGACAGGAGAGGTATGTAATTACTTGAATAGGAGTGAATAATGAAGCCTCATTATTCCTGTGATGTGATTATTGAGAGAAAGATACAGATAGAAACAGCTTTTCCTCTCCCCAAAGACAGATTCATAAAGAACACAGCTTTATAAATGGCCTTTGGTCTTTTGGTTCTTGCATATTGATTTATTATTTCTCCTTCCAGTGAAGATGTTTGTGCAGAGGTGTGCTTAACAGGGCATGTATGAAATACTGTATGTCTGCGAGATGGATTTTGAAATCAGCCTTGCATATATTTTCACCTTCTATTATCCATTTTTAATTAGTACCTCGCATAACATATTGGACTAGGACATGGCTTTATCAATATCGTATAAGCAGACAAAGACAAAAATGAATCTTGGCACTGATGAAGCAGGAGGTGCTTTCTAAACCAAGGATTGAAAATGCATAATTAGTTATCAAAACATGTCAGAATGTTGTTGTTGGTTTTTTTTTTTTTGATGTGTGCATTTCTTTTGGTTGGGTGGCTTTGTGTTTGTGTTAAATCAAGGCTAAAGGTTATAAAATGTAATTAGGATTTACCACAGCATGACTAATGTACAGCATTAAGTAGCTGGGTAAGAGTGATGGCGTTACTTTGTTAATTATTTTTTCCTTAGATGTGGGGGATGTAACATCATGCAATCTTTGATAGGCACTCCTCCTCCTAATCAGCAGTCCGAGACAAGCTTGTTGGAGGCATGCGGGCTACATTTCTTTTTCCCTGATGCCATGAATATATCAGGATGGAAAATGAGGTGTCAAATAGTTGCAAGGCCACGCAGGTAATTGATGCTAATTCCCTAAATTTTCACTTTTGGGTTTTTCTTTCATCTGAAGATTCTTTTAAATCTCTTAAAATCTGTTTGAAGTGTAATACATGATTATTTGGTGACGAACAAACACATCATAGTTGCACTTCATGAGCTTCATGCAGCTGAGAAAACACATTTCCAAACATAGTAACATAGTGTGCACATAGAAAGGTTTGCAGATGCACCTTTAGTTTCTGGGTGCAGTTTGAGCTGAAGCACTTCTGCAGCCGCGCAACTACCAGGGAGAGCTCATGCGTCTCTGAGAAATGTACCCCTCCGACATTTCAGTGACTTTATGAGTGGGTTTGGCCATCCTTACAGTGTCTGTATGTTCCCTAATCTTTGGAGTTGCAGCCAATCTTGGCACAGCCTTGTCGTGACCGCTACTCTGAACTTGTGCTCTGTGGCACTGCTGTCAAGGCAACATGCAGTAGATTCAGACTCAGGGACGCCAACAACTTGGAAGACAAGAATAAAAGTTTCAAGGTGGCTGCTTGGGTTGGATGGAGTTAATAACTGCGAGTCCGAGTAGCTATTGTCACATCAGACTGTTGCTAATGCTTTTTATTTGGACCATTAACAGAATCTATTTAGCTAATGTACGCTTGAGAGCATCTATTTTACCTCTGTACTTTGGATATTAAACTCATTTCCTTTGAGGAGTCATAATGTATTTTTTTGCAGATGGACTGAGTGAAAGAGCCAGTTGGACTAAAGACAGGCTATAATGTTGGGTGTCCTTTTCTGTGATTCAATGTATAACCACACCATTACTAATGCATAGCTAGGTGTTCATCACCACGCACAATTTATCCACTCAATGGGAATCCTGATGCATCCGTGCCCCGGCTCCTAAAGAACTAATACATTTTGTTTGGTCCAACTCCTCGAGTCTGTACCTTCGAGAGGGTAGATGGTATTTAATAGCAGTCGCCATTATGAAATAATCAATGGCATTGAGTGTGTTCTTTCAGGAGCTCTCAGTTTTGGTCTGGCTGTTAGACAGAGATGGAAAGAAAGCTTGGATTTTATTGGTGAAAGAAACAAGTCTTATATGTGTTTTCTTTGTCCGTTTTGCTTCAGGTCGCCCTCCACGCATGTGGCGTCGCAACAGACATGGTGATGGAACATTGCATCCAGGCAGGAGCCGCCTTCGTTATCAGCCCTTGTTGCTACGGCTTCATCCAGAACGCAATCAAGTTCACCTTCCCCAAGAGGTTTTGACCTGCTCGCTTCAGTCTATTGTCACCTCGCAGGGTTGATGCTTTTTAAAATGTTGTTTCTGACCTTGTTTTCTTGTTTGACACTCACTAGCATAGGTGCTTCTCTTTTCTTACATTCTCTTGTCGTGATATATATATATATTTTTTGCCCCGCTTTTCTCCTTTGGGGCTCTCGCTTTCCATCATTTTCACACTGATTGTCACTCTCTCTCTCTCTCATACACACAAACACACAATCCATATCTCTTGTCACTGCTTTTTTTCCGTTCATCTCATGTCTCTTATCATCACCGCTGACAGCGTGCGGCAGCAGTGTCACATCGCTTCATAACGGGGTCTGCCCCTCAACCCGTCCCTTTTCAATATTTTTGTCCCGCTCTCTCAGCGACAGAGAGCTGGCTTCTCCGTGCAGAGGCTACAGTGACAGCAAAATCCAGCTGGAGCAGATAAGAAATGCTGTTCCTGTTAGAATTTCATTATCATATGCTGTGTTACAGAGAAACAACTTAATTTTCAGTCCCGGTGAGCTAAAATATGGTACTGTTTAAATAAAGAATGAAGCCACAAACAACAGCGGTGAAGGAGAAGTGAGAGGGTTTACTTTGATGATGTTGACCCTGTTGCTGTAGCAACACTCTGTTGACTAATGGCACCGTAATGCCTTAAGAATCATAAGGAGGTAGTACGCCATTAAAATCACTTTGCGATGCTGAAAGCTTCAAAACAAAATGCTGCTGTGTACGATTGCTGTTGTAGCAACTGAGAGACTGTGATCACTGGCAATTTAAGGTGGAGATTATCCATTGTAGTTGTCGGGACAATTATAATTTTGGCATTAAGACTGATCAGACAGTTGGCTCAAGTCTTTTACAGTCTTGGATGAAATCATACGGTGTGTGTGTGTGTTTGTTGTTTGCTCTCCAGCTTTCTCTACCACCAGTGATATCACATAGTAAGACAATTTTGTCAGTGTAATGTATTTTCTCCATGAAATATGATCCAGTTTCACCAAAAGCAGTCAGTGTAGCATCAGAATGATTTTATTTTATTTTTATAGCAGAACAGTTACACAATGAGGCTGTAAGGGGATATTTCGGGTGTTTTGAAGTGCATTTGTATGAGGCACTTATGTGTACTCAGTGTATTACCTACAGTAGACGGCGGTCAGCGCGCCCCCGTTTATTTAGAAGCAGACAATGGCGGAGAAGCAGAGCTATGCAGTGCTGTGCACAGGGTCAGCAGGAAAACACATTTTAACCACCTTTTCTCAAAAAAAGTCAATATTCATGTAAGTGTATGATATATTAGAGGCCTTATAGCGCCGCCAAACTGCCTTTTTTTCTGTGGCACAAACCAGAGAACTGCAATATGCAGTCGAACAGCAGCAACAGTCACAGGCGTACCATTTAGAATCAACATATGACAGTAAAACATGACTTCAGTAACAGGCTGCTGCTCCCGCCATGTAAGAAGGAGCGCTAGCACAGGTAGCACAGGTCATTCATTCCAACAGCTGTCAGACTCTTTAACACCAGCATGACTTTGTTACTTTTTTCTCTATATTTCTTATTTCTGAGTAATTTCTCATCCACTCTGTGTATACGAGCTGCTGCGACAGGTGAATTTCCCCGGTGTGGGATCATTAAAGTCGATCTTATCTTAAGACCTCATGTTCATTCAGAGTTTCTTACATATTCTGTCACAACACATTATTGTGGAATCAGAGACATTTATTTAAAAGTTATACTTTCCCATGACTGGAGCAGAGTTCAGTGACCCGGTGAAAGGTGAAAGTGACTCCTCATGCCACGCCATAAACACCCAGCAAGCAGTTCAGTTCGGTTGAGTGGCACAGCATCGGCAGCTGTTTTAAGTCGCACACAGCGTCGGCATATCATAATTAGCAGTGGCACATGTCAGTAAAAATCCTCGTACGTTATATAGGGGAACAGAAAGGCAGCTGCACACCATAAACATAGTCGCCTCCCAGAATCATAACAGCACGTGAACACAAGAGTGGCACTTTTCCAGTTGCTGCTGTCACTTTAACTAATGTTTAGATTCATTTCACCACATCTACTAATGCAGCTCAAAGCGTAGATATTGTTGCTATGGTTACCAGTACTTTAATATAATTACGCACTGATGTAAGAGCAGTGTTTCCAACTGTTCACTGTTGGTGTGTACCAGGTGGTCTGATATTGTAGCCAGGGTATAACTGACCCTAAAATTGTGCCTTGGGGACGACCGTCAGCGTACTGTATAAATATTTAGTTTCTTCCTCCCCTCACTTTTGCTAACTTGACACTTCGCTCCTCCTGACTCCTCATAAAATATTTAAGAATGACCAAAAAAAAAAGGGCTTTGCAGCTGTAATAGACAACAAGAAGCTGTGTTTCTGGAGGGCAGACGTGCAGTATACGTGAGGGGCCTAAGCACCTGACTGTGTCAATCTTCGTCTTGCTACTTTTAGTGTTTTCCCCTCAGGTCATGTTCCAGGTACTCATGTGGATATTCTGCAGGTGTAGACATTCCAGGAAGTTCACAGGTTTTTATGAGCTGTGAAACTAAACTGCCCGTTTCATTAAGGCTCTAACTGTTTGAGTTGAACTTCTCTCCATGTGACCTGACTGGCCCCTAACCCCTGACCCCCCTCATGTTGATTTTTAATTAGCTTCGGTGATGATGTGACTAGGTTTAGCCATCACAAACAAACTGTGTTCCCATGTCGTGGCCAAACGACTGTTTTTGTAAAAGTCCTTCTTTCAGATAGACAAAGCGGCTGTTTTAGAGGCAATGCGTGTTGTTTGTGTTTAATTGAGCCTTAGATTTGTTCATACAGCTATACATATAAGTAAATACATGACATATTCTGACATCTTAATCACACTTTAACAATAAAAAATCTTCTGTTTTTCCCTTTTCTTTTTTTACAGCAAAAGGTTCCAAGAGACTCTGGCTTATAAGGTATGTTTTTAAATGTGATTAAATCCCTCTACTCCATTTATTATTCATTTGCACTCAGGCAAAATATCAAGTACAGAATACTTTATTACAGTGACTCACTTTTTACAAGGATTGTGTTTAAAACTGAGCTCACAATATGCGCACTGAAAGACGCCTTTGTGGGTCATGTTCATTAGAGTCTTGCGTATTCTTTTCGCCTCGCTAATTGCTTCTTAATAAGGACACTGCTGCATCAACAGAAGTATAAATTAGAAGGGGGTTAAAAAGTTACACTTTTGCACGCCTAAACCAGAGCGCAGTGACCCACATGAAAGGTGAAAGTGCACTCTCAGGAAAATTAGAAACCAGAAGTTTAGACAAATGAGGAGTAGCCACTACTAACTAGTGATTTTCTAAACTGTGTTGCAGCATTAAAACTTCAAAAATGTCTCAATTACTAAAAACTTAAAGGACCGGTGTGTAAGATTTAGAGAGCTAGATTTACAGAATGTGGCAGAAATGCATAACTATGTTGTCATTAGCGTTTGATCACCTGAAAATACATTAGTTAGATAAATAGTTATGTTTTCATTGACTTAAAATGAACCAAACACTGCTGCTCTAGATTATTTTATGAGTTTTCACCA
This sequence comes from Protonibea diacanthus, assembly GCA_028641955.1. Lineage (NCBI taxonomy): Eukaryota > Metazoa > Chordata > Actinopteri > Sciaenidae > Protonibea > Protonibea diacanthus. Next base: position 6,738,153 of record CM053977.1, read on the forward strand.
TAGGTCCTTATGTTTGGAAGGGGAGGGTTGATGTGTTTGCCACTAAATTCTGCACAATGGACCTTTTAATTAGTAACTACAACTATAGCACAACTATAGTATATAATCAGGAAGTTAATGCACAATCACAATTTACAGTTTTAGCGGGGCAAACAATATTTCAGCTTTACAGATGTTTGTTGATCTATTCAAACCTGGAGAAATAATTATGTTTCAGAGAGAGGAATGATTATGCTATCTAACCATGATGATGATGATGACATTGGCTTGTTTCTCCAAAAAGTTAGTTTTGTCATTTGAGTTATCTAATTTTTGTGAAATCTAAAATTTTTCCTCTTACCATCTTTATTAAACATTTTATCGTGTGTTTTATTAGATCGACAAGAGTGCATCTCTTCACGCTAAGCGCTAACATTAGTTTTGTGAGGTAGTAACAGTTACACCTGGCAGTTACTAAATATTTCGTAACAATTAATATGTGTAATATTAATTTAGTGATGCATAAATCTTGACTTCTATACATCTATATTATAACTAGGCTAAGTTTGATTTTACTAAACATGTCACCAACTTATTTTATAATTTAGATGTTCCAAAAATCTGACTCATTACAAACTAAATGTTCTTTTTCAGTTTGAGTCTCTGTCGTTGTTTTCAATTTATTTAATTTTACATATAGACAGTAGAATAAAAAATTGAATGCAATCTCTTGGTTCTCACATGTCGCGGGAGCGAAGATTTCCCAGGAAGTTACAAGAGGGAGGCTCACACCCTCCAGTCTCTCAATTCCTTATCGCTCAGCACAGACACAGCACTGTACTCTGGCCCATCCCGTGATGATGTATGGGACCTGTCAGTGCCCTGGGGAGAATCTGTGCAAAAGTTTGTTGCAGGTCCTAGCCATGGCAACCTCAAGAGTTGACATGTCACAACATTAGACCACCTTTAACTCCTTTCCTCTTGTGTGGTAAAGGAAACAGATTGGCGTGGCTTGGGAGACATGGAAGATTATATATTATTTACAGGACAATGGGCAATTGTAGCGTTCTGTGGTAGCGAGTTATTTACCGACTATTTTACAAAAGCCCAGCGAGCAAAAGAAATCAAAATTGTCACATTTTCTGTCTGGAAATGAGAAACTAAACATGTAGTCAGACAGTCTGAGAAATCTATATTCTATTTAAACCAGCAGACACATTATCTACTACTTTAAACCTGAGCTGTGAATCTCCCCTGCCTCCTCTCGCGGTTGCGTTTTAAACAGCCATGTTTGGTATTTGCTATTCGTTTGGGCTCGGTGTGCAGAATCCCACTTTTTCCTATGTCTCTGCTCCCAAACCCCCTGCTGACACTTGCAGAAATAAAAGCTGCACCGCATTGTTTTATAGCAGAACCATAGTTGTCCCTCCCGAACTACAGTAGTTAAACGGAATGACAGCACATTGACAAATGGTGTATCGCTGGAATAAAGGGCTAATGGTGTGAGATATTGGTGCTCAGCGCTAACTTTAAGCACTTGCTCCGTGGCCTTGCATTCAGCTCGACCCCACGCAGTGAAGAATGGAATCAATTAAAGTACTGCGGAAGCAGGTCAGCGATCGCTAACCGCTCCCTTGATTCACTCGTTCCACGCACCTTAGAAAAAACATGATTCATGTGGCCTTTCTGCAGAGTTTAGAGGAATGAATTTATGCAAAAATCAGAAGAGGAATCATGTAATGTGGCTGACATGAAGGTTACCATGCAAATTAAGTCGTTCCACGTTTTTCGTTTTCTTCTTTTTTTGAACTAGTCTAACACACTGTACACTCATCTGCATGCAGAGAAACGAATCTGGTCGTAACAGTCCAGTGATACTGTAAAGACTCCACACAGACTCTGTGAAGCTGTATGCTAACATCAACATGCTGTCATGCTCACAGTAAGAGTGCCAACATGCTGCCGTTAGAGCAGGTAATATTTCAGTAGGCCCACTCACAATCCAGCTCCTGCACCCTCGCTCACTCCCATTTGTGTGCCGTAATGTGTAATCGTCCATATGTACATCCTTCTCAGTGCTGTGCGGCACATAATCTTTTATTGTCTCTGAAATATTTTGGGTAACGGGTTTATCGTTGAGGAACTTGACCTTGATGGTCAAGTTTCTTCAAAACAGGCTTCTAAGAAAAGGAAGAGCCTGAAAAAGAAATGCAAGGTCAATGGTTTATTGTCATCGAATGTCAACATTGCTGTTCAGAAAGACGTCGGTTGGACGCCGTGGTGACAAATGTTTGTTTCCATTGGAAAAAAGCGAGGGCGCCCCAAAGCTTGCTGGTTTATTTATACCCTCCCCCTAAAGAGACCTCCCACGAACACGAGTGTGACACAGTTTAACTCGTCCTGCAGTCGAAGGGTGTAAGGACCGGATTGGAATTGGGTCTTAGCCTGTTAGCATGCTAAAGTTTACTTATTAGCACTACACTTGAGGCTTGTGAGGTGTCATCAGTTGCAGTTCATAAACCAAAGACAGTAGGATGTATCCTTAATATGAATCTGTGTACAAAATATCATGACAATCTGATAATTGTTGAGATATTTCAGTGCTAGACTGACAGGCATTAAAATGCTGCGAGTGTGGCTACAAAAGAGACATCGATAGATGCTGGTTTTCAGTTGTTGGCCTTGTGATAGAGCGCTGATCAGCTGGGACCTTTTTCCTGCCTCTCAGCCGGTGTGTGTGCTTTAAGCTGGATAAGCAGATGTAGAAAAAAAAAAAAGATGGGCTGAATAGATAGATGTATGCCTGTGTCTGTGCATGCATAATGGTGTTAGTTTTAGTTAGGGCTGTTGTCGCTGTGACTTGAATCCTGACAGATACCCTCCAGAGCTTCAGTGTTAATCACCTGCAATGAACAGTCCCCGTGTTCTTTGTCTGTCCATGTTTCAGGAACACATGATCCTCTGTCGCTTCGCAGACCAAACGGCTGTCCAGCTCCCCCCTGAGAGGAGACTCATAGGTACTGTTTATAATCTTACTTATTGTTCTTTGATTGCTGCACTGAAACCAAGAAATCATAACTTATTTCGAGACTTTCCAGACAGACGGGCACAGTTCTCGTTTGATTTCTGTTAATCACGTTGTATTCAGGTAACTTCGTATTTGCCGATGTGTTTTCTGACATGGCTTTACATGTGTGACTTATCCCCTCTGCTCTACTTTTTTTTTTTCAAACAGTCTAGACTTTTGAGAAGTGTGAAAAATGTTAATACAGGGATTTATTCAATGTGACAAAACAGCTGCAGTGAACAGCTGTCAGATCAGTGTTGTCACATTTGGAGAGAAGTGTTTTGTCAGACTGAAACCTCCAGGCCTGTGCTGAAGCTTCACTGTACAGTGTTTCATTATGTTGAGGACTCTCTTCACCCTGATAGCTCTCCAGCTTATCAAAGCTTCCCTCTGAAGCTTCGGAGGCTCCCCAGTGCCTCGTCAGTCTGAAGCTCTTTCATATGTACCTGACACTACCTGTCACAGTGGTTTCTGCTCTGTATCAGTTAACAGGGCTCAACCTCTCCCACGAACATTTTCTAACCATGTTTGATCTCCATATGTCCGGAGGCTGAAGCTCACATTTACTATGTCTGCCACCTGCTACCTACCCGCTAAACTGCATAATATATTCGAAGTCTGTTTTTAAAGGAAATCCGAAGAGAAAAGTTGCTGGTGAATTAATAACTTCTGTTGGGTGTCGATACATACAAACACTAGGATGGACAAAATAACAGGAACACCCAGAATATGCAAACCAATTCAGTAGCACTACAACAAACGTTGCTTATAGAGCCTGACTGATAAGTTGATCTCAGATACATCAGGAAGGAGCAGCAGCAGCACACAGATGGGTGACAAATTAGAAGAAACACCACGGCTGCCATCATAAGTTGCCAGAACAGCGTCAGTGCTCTTTGGCATAGATTCAACACGTCTCTGGAAATCTACCGGAAGGGGTGAACTCTTCCAAGTGATATTCACTCAATTGGGGTTTAGATGGTGGTGATGTAGAGCGCTGTCCAAAACTTCCCACAGGGATTCATTTGAGTTAAGATCCGTGACTGTGAAGGTCGTATCATGTAATCCACATCATTCTCATTCTTATCAAACCAGCGACGACCTCGTGTCCTGTGGACGGCACGAGGGGAGAGAAATGTCAATGTTGTTTTGGTCAAAAATCTAAATCAACTGGTGTTTGCTGCATGTTCAGGCATGCCACAGAGCATGATGGGACGTGAACTGGATAATGCAGTACATGCGTATGGCAGCCTGTCCGCTCAGTTATTCATATTTTTCCTTTTAGATTTGCCACTTTGACTGTATGTTGACAGATACACCAAAAGAACTGGCAGAACTTAATTGTTGTCTATTTATTATGTTGTCTATTCTCTATTTATAATTTTCCAATATTTCAATATTTACCACAGTTTACTGCTCCGTTACTCTTAAATGTAAACTATCCTTTAAAGGAATCTTTTCCAGACATGTTTCTTGAGTTATTTGAATATCAAAAACATTTTTCCCCACTTAAATATCAGTATTGATAAAGTATCAACTTGGAAAACCTAATATTGGTTAGGCTTAATCATAATGTTCTTCTAATCCAGCAGTTCTCCAACTTTTTCTCTATCGACCTCCACACATGTAGAAGCACTGTTCTGAACGATGCTAACCTTTGAGACTGTGTTTTTTGGTGCTGTCATATTATTTTGTTCCTACCTGTAAGTCTAAACAAGAAAATGTCCCTTTCTTAACTAAATACTTGAAACATTTTTTAGTTTTTTTTTTTGGATGTTAAACTGAGATTATTTTTCTGTTTTTACCACTACAGGTAAACAGTGCATGGGCCTGGTAGACTTGGACCGCTCGTGGGCAGCAGAGACTCATGGGTACTCAGTGCAGGTGATGACTATGGAGCCTGAAAGCTGTTCACCAAAGAACAACATGCTGGTGGGAAGACCGGCACAAATAAATGGACTGGTAGTCGATGGTAGCCAACTGGAAGCACCGGTGCATAATTAGGACTGCGAGCGCCGCTGTACAGCAGAGCATCTTCAGCGTGGTCAGGGCTTGATAAAGCACCTGACTCTGTGGCTATTGGCTGTGTCATGATGGCGCTGAGAATAAAACAGTTTTTTTTTTTTTTATCCAACTTCAACATTTTCTTTTCATCCACTTTTACAAGTCGTTTTGTAAACGGGAAATAAAACAGATGTTTGCAAAGAGTTATCTGAAATCTCTTTCTGAGCTGAAGGTAACAGCGCCAGAATGTCTGTTGTGCTAAACTGGTGAAAAGAGTTTTGAGAACCACTCGTGTCCTCGGTTATTGAACTTTTAGTTTCAGTGCCAGCTACTCAATTACATTTGTGTCTTTGCCTGAACTGTGTGATCAAGCCGTCAAGTGTAAACAGAAGCAGCAGGAAATTACACACCCACATTGCGAAGCCGCCATACTTCCACATACTGTTTTTGCAAATTTTGTATACTGCCTTCGGTGATAGAACTCTGCAGTCGGCTGTTGCCAGGTAATAACTGAAGAAGGAGAAATTCGGTGCTAAAAACTCATCTGCACTTAAAGATGAGATGGGGAATTACTATTATCTACCTCTCCTCTGTGTGTGTTTGTGAGAGACTGAGAGGTAAAGAGGAGGAGGAGGAGGAGGAGGGGGGTATTGAAAGAGAGAAACTGGATTTAAACTCACATCACATCAGTTAAAATATGGCATCTGTCATGGTTCTACTGCGAAACTGATTATTCCCCATAAAGAATGAATGTGAATATGCTATGCATCCCGTAATACGTTCAGCAGCAATGAATATTTTATGACGCTGGTGAAAAGGTCAGTGTGCTTGATTAGATGCGCGCTGTTCAGAGCCTGGTAGCTGAACATCATACAATACGCTCCATATTTCCAATCTTTTCTACTTTAGACACCAGAGCCCCCTTAAGCTTTCATTCTCCCAGGTGAAACCAGTTATCTGTTTGTCCAAAAAAATCACGTGTTGTCACTCTTTGACGATGTGTAGCAGCTACTTGAGAAATCTGGGGAGGTAGCCTGGAGAGCCGGTTTTCCTGCTCGCGCTGGAAGTGGTGTTTCCAGCATCAGGCTCATCTGAATTCAGTCAGCGGAGTCAATCTATCCTGAGGTGAATGGCCACAGACACAGCTCCTTTCGAAAGGGCTGGAATTATTTCAAAAGGAGATGTTCATGCTTGGCTCTGCGCAAGTGCACATTACAGAAATGCATATGGGCACAATGGAGTAGAGCGAGAGAGAGTAGGTGGCACTACTTACCGCTTGCATGAGACAGAGAGCAGAATTCTGAAGTGGGAAGTGGGTTGATTCAACCCAAACAGTCAGGGCTGAAGGTGACTAGACAAGATGCTTTGTTTGAACAAACAGGGGTGAAACGCGAGGTTCTTGTTATGTAAATGCTCAGCGTTTCATTACGAATGATTAACCTCATGAAGCCTTTATATAGGTAGCTTCAGAGTCAGTGATGCACTGAGCTGAATGCATTATTTTTTTTTTTATTATGTAATTAACAGAATCAGGGTTATTGCTGCGTAGGTTTTCACACACAAGAGATTTGCCATGGTTTTGTGGTGCGTAACAAAATATACAAAGTGAGAAAAAAAAAACATTTACCTCAGTAAAAAAAAAAGTTGAAGCTGAAACATTTTCTGGAGCTAAAGGAACTCTGCATGCCTTGTAAATGTTATTTAATCAGCGAGTAGTCTTTACGTATCTTAAACTTAGCGGACACCATCTGTGCAGCTCTGAACAGAACAATTTGTCGCAGCAGAATACCTCTATCAGGAAATAATGGTGCTTTCATTGTTTTATGAACTTCGGTTATTACTTGTAATTAAAATTCAGCTCATCTTGGTGTTTTCCACTTCATTACGCCCGTAGTGTTTATGGCCGTTAGCCTGCAACAGTTCATTGCTTCATATTTGGGGTCCCTCACTGTTTGTATGAATCTTCCCAGTGACCTTATTTATGTTTTCTCTGTCCTTATAATGGGCACTGATGAGTTGAATAGAAGGGGCCTCTGCTGCCCTTTGAATATTCACCACGCTTCTGTATTGACCATTTAACACACATCACCACCGATGCCATGCTTTTCATTTCACGTGTATTTTCTGACAAACAACCTTGAGCACAGAAGTTTGGAATAACATACTTTTTTTGTTCGCACTCTTTGGTTGCCTACAGCAGGCTCCAGCTGTTATTTTGCACTCCCTAATCACGTTGTTTTCTATTTCCCCGCGCTTCTCATCTTGCTTGTTGTCACCTCCCTCAGTTTAGGATTCCCCTGCTTGTTTTCTATTTTGGTGTTTAGTTTTGACTTTTGGCTGCTTTATTGTCTCTTCACAATCTGACATAATGACTCATTTCTCCCAAGGGGTTCATTAAAGGAGTCTGTGATGTGGAGTTCACCCAAATCACTGAAATACAGAAACTTGTATTTATTTATTTTTATATTCCCCTGACATGTTGATCTTAAGTTTTTTCTTTCAATACTTGTAGCACCACAAACAAAATTTGGTTATGCTTCATTTTACTGGTCTGGTTTATTACTTTATTATTTCTGTACAGTGAATTAATGGAGACAGTCTTTGTAGATCTGAACTGCTTATTCAACTAAATCCTAATTTAAAAACCTTTTCTTAGAGATGGGCCTCTTCAAACTTCAGAAGATAAAACTGGATGGAATATGTTTATATGTGTTTTGGGTGAACCGACCCTTTAAAGTAACACCGCGTAAGAAATTTGTGATTTTTGTGATCCAGTTTCAGAGTGCAATACCACTGTGGTAAATATGGACAGTTCTATATGTGTATTTGTTATGACTGTATTAAAATAGTTGACAGCATTGCTAACAGCCAAACATCAAGCAAGTGCAACAACACAAGACACAGCAGCCAGCTGCTATTACTCACCAACAGCAAGGAGCCCAGCTGTCTGTCTGTCTGTCTTTCAGCCTTTTATTTCACAAAGCTCTCTCCAGCCACTAAAAGTCAGTCCCAGATTTACTCTTGTCTTGCTCAGTCGCTTTCTCATTTTCTCTTCTTAGCTTCCTCTCTCAACGTCCCCTTCAGTCCTTTCGTCTCTGTCACGTCTATGTCCACAGAGGCTGCTGTCCCATCCTGGCGTAGTAAGCTATATCTCAAGTACGTGCGCTTTCTTCTTCACTGAGCTGCAATCAGGTTGAGCATTAGCAACATTTGACTGCCGAAATATAAATATAAAACATATGTATAACTGACATCTGTATATTGTGGTATTCATCACAACCACTGCGGTTCCAACGGCTTTGTAAGGTGCTATTTTCCCAATGCCGGTGGTCCACTGCCTCCACTCTGAAGCCAAAATGGTAACCATTGAGGGAGTGTAGAGTTCCACACTCAACTCAGTACACTGTACACAGTATACTGCATTTTGCCGTAATTGACGCTTCTGTGGCAGTAGAAAGCGTAAGTATGGAAGTACATGAATTGAGACACAGCGTAACACTCCCCCGGTGCTCTAAGCTCACAGTCCAGGCAGCCCGGCTAACAAACTGAGCTGACATTAGCTAACAGCAGCTGTAGAGAGTTGATTCGGAGCAGCCGGAGGACATCAGCAAACATATTCTCCGTAAAATATGATCCAGTTTCACCAAAACCAGTGAAATAGTGTGATTTAGTGTCATAAAGCATTACCCACTTCTCGCTGCCGATTGTACCCTGAGGACAAAGTTACATGAAACAAGCGTAGGGGTCGCAGAGTGGGAATGACAGAAACAGTCAGTGTAGCACCACCACGATGTGAAATCTTTTATTTTACGGGAGATGTTGCATCTGGCTCAGTTTTTTTCCAACATACCAGTAATGTTGGTAATAAGGGATCTGCATAAGCAATAACTTTAATACATTTAAATGCAATAAATCATCATGGAATCACATTCTTACAGTCCAGTCATGAAAAATAATGTGATTAATAGTCTAATTATACACAGGCCAGGCCATTTCTTCGATCACGGAGATGTCAAACCTCTGCATAGATTTATGAGCAAGTTGTTGACAGGGCGTAACAAGGCGAACAGTGCCATGTGTCAAAAGACGGCGGTGACTGCGAACAAGCAGCAGTAATCATATCAAACCGTCATCTCATTCATCTCGTGCTCCCATTACTGATAATGATGGTGTTTTCCATTGAGTCCGTACTGGAGGATTATTTTATTGACTGAGTAAAATTCTGGAGGCAGTGGGCTGTCACATCACAAAATGAGGGAGACATTTATAATTCTGCCCCTCAGACAGGAAGTGCAATTCACCAGACTTTAAATATGAAGTGCTGCTCATGACTCAGCCGGCAGATAATCACCTTAATAAAATCAGAATGGATGCAATTTTCACACTGGGTGCAACCAAAATTTGTTCAGGATGTTTGTGCAAAGTTTAATGGGGGAGAAATTGCATTTCATATAAGTAGTTGATTGAGCCATTAAAAAAATGCACTAGAAAAAAAAAAGTACAATCTGTCTGTGTTTGGAATCATTATGTCAGAAAATATTTCCATCAACTACTGGATCACTTGTGTTTTTATTTACAATAATTACAGGTCCAACAAAAGCCTTTCCATTTATTCAAGTACACCTCAAACTGTGTCAACCCGCTCATTTTTGGATGTTGTGCTGCTTATCTTTTTGTCCTCTCCTAAAATCAGCCCCAGTAATTTTCACTGAATCGACTTTAGTGCGTGAGCAACAATCTACCTGGGTGGGCGATGCACCTGCGTGCCTCAGCAGGCTACGCAATTAATTGTAGCACTTGCAAAAAGCATGCGCGTCGCGGAGCTCCAGCTCACAGCCTTTTTTCCTCTTTGGCCGCACAGGTCATGATGTTAAATTAAAAAGTCCCACAAGGAGCTGATGACTGGATATCCGCTGTGTTATTGGAAAAAGGGGCTGGAGATAAGGTCTGACTGCAGTGGGTGCTGCTGTTTGGAGAGCCCGCTGACTGAAGTTGAGAGGAGGAGGAGGAGGAGAGAGAGAGGGAGAGAGAGAGAGAGAGAGAGAGAGAGAGAGAGAGGGAGCTGTGCGCACTCTTCCCGGCAGAGTGCGTCCCGCTCCACACACACACACACACACGCTCACACACAAACACACATCGGGGTCACTCTACTTCCAGGCAGCGGACTGCTTTCACTCCTGCGCTTCTTGAATATCGCACATGAGCAGTGTGACGGACGCCAGCAGACCAGTCCTACCTGTGCACCATCAGCGTGCGTCAAAGAAACTCTGCTGTTTCTTTGTCTAATTGTTTCCTCCGCGGTTTTTCCCCATAGCCGGTGCCTTTTTCTTTTCTTTTCTTTTTTTTTGGATTACGGAGAAAGAACAAGCAGCGTGGGCAGCGCGCAACTCCTCCAAAATCATGGATTTATGGATAAAGTTGATGTTGTTGTACAGCTGCTGCTTTGGAGCAAGTGCAGACTTTGACGGCAGGTAAGGACACATGGTTCACATTGTCCACGTTAAGCCGACGCTTTTGTGAGATCACACAGATTTTGGGTGAAGAGCTCGATGCAGTTTCATCCCAGTTCATTTATAGTCTGTTTCTGTAAAAAGCTGCACCTTTTGGTTAAAGACTGCAAACTGAATATTGCATATCAAAACGTGTTGCTCCTGTGAAATTGTGCGCGCTCATATGCGCTGTGATTCTTGGCATCCCCGCTTCATCCGTTCCAGGCTATTATCCCAACTTTTATTTAGACGCAAACACTGAATCCAAACCAGTTGTTTCTGCGCCTCAGAGCACACAAGAAGTGTTTACACGTGCAAAATCCACCACAAAGCGGCTCTTGTCTTGTGCAGATATCAGGCAGATTGTGAAGTGATGTGACAGCATATCGCCCCGTGCTTCATGTTCAAACACGAATCCGATGAAGTATGTGAAGACAGAGGTGTGGAGACGAGCCAGACCCCGAAGAATGCATGCGTCCGAGATTTCGATCTGCCTATAGGTGCATCTGAGTTTATGAACATGATGGATGCTGCCAGCTTCTTTTCTTTTCTTTCTTCTCTCTCTCTCTCTCTCTCTCTCTCTCTCTCTCTCTCTCTCTCTCTCTCTCTCTTTTACAGCCATGCATAATAAACCCAAGCTGTCAATGAGGTGCGGCCCATTCATTAAAAACAAGTATTTAAAGACATGTTTCTAAATAGTTTGTGATGATTTAATCATTATGAAAAATGCTCATTTGTTCCTGTGCTTGGACCAATTGTTAAAACCGTTTAAAGAGGTGCGTAAAATCGAGTCATTGTGAGTTATATTGGGATGTATTTCTAGAGCTCAGTGTAAAATTGGACTGAAGTCCATCCAAACAGTTAGAGAGTTACACAAACAGACTCCTACTGCCAAATATTCTGCTTTATTTTCCCTCATGTATCTCTGTCAGACAGGCTGAGCCCCAAAGCTGGATCCTCTCACATGTTTCACTTTTTCTTTTTTTTCTTTTCAAATGAATGAAAAAAAAAAAAAAACTTTTGAAGATTATTGGAGGTAACTGTTATTGAAATAGTATGCTGTGCATTAAAAAAAAAAAAAAAACTGCCATTCCACCTGCTTTTGTTGATATATTTTGACATCTGGAGGTAACATGCCCCAAAGCCTCCTCAATTCAGCTGTCTGTTGTGTTCCAAAGCATTTCAAAAGAAGCAGATTTGGATATCAAAAGGTTGCAGCAAGGAGTAAAACTGTCTGTGAGTGACAGAGAGCGAATGAAGGAAGTGCAGAGATATTACCGAATGTGCAAACGCGCACTACATTATTGTTATTTAGGACACTTTTTTCTTAATCATCATGACTAATGTCTCTATGACAGGTGGCAGTGATGAGATGTGTAGGGCTTTAACCTTTTTATTTTACGCATTGCCTTGTGTAATGATCATTTACTTTAACCCAGCACCAGCATATTGTACATTATTAACATCCTTGCTGATGGAGTGGCTTGTCACCGTGGTCATAATTTGCCAATTTTTATGGGTATAAACTTGCCCGGGCTTCAGTCTCCGCTTCAATATTAATTCATTGAGAGAATATCCCCTGAGACCGAGCACAAGCAAAAAAAAAAGCCATTTATTACCAAGTCTCTCTCACTTATTGCCTTTTAGAGAGCGTTCCTAACAGGCTTATCCATCTAGTCCTGAAGGGTCCTTCACGGCCATCATTGGCAAGATCATTTTGTTCTCCCATGACTGCACATAATATGCTTACCTGCAAATCTGTGGCTAAAAACATTGCGCTCTTGTTGTTGTTGTTGTTGCCACTTTTTATTCCAGCCAGGGACTCGAGGACAGCCGATTTCCTGTCATGCACACAAGACGTTGTAGAGGGTATTCTTTCCTAGTGATGTCACTAAATTGTTAAGTCCAAAGCAGCCAAGTAGCACATACCAGACCTCCTCAGTAATAATCCAAAGCCGTGGACTGGTGCCAGGTTATGTTGGCGTTGTAATATCAGACCCACAATTGGGCTTTGAGGGGTTGAGAATGAGTGTGAAAACTCTGTCGAAGTCAGACTTTGTGGGTATCCCAGCTGGCGGTATGAATGAAAAAATAATACATTTATAGTTTTCTCAGTGTTCAATATCCAGGATATGTCAATACAGTGCTGAAGGACGATAACTGACATCTTTATTATTGGATTTAAAGTGTTACCTGAACTATAGTCTCCACTGACTGACAGTTCTGTGTTGGCTTTCTTATTGAAGAACTCCGATTCAAGGACCATACACTGTACCGTGCACTAAGCAACACACATAAACCGCCAGATTGTAAGATTGTCAGCTTACAGCATTTCAGCTTTCAGGACTAAAATAACTGCACCTCCCTTTTACATTGTTGTCACACTCACTGAGCAAACAGGACAGTAAGTGGAAATCAATCGAGAGACTTTACGTTGTATTGAAAAGGTGCTACGCAGACAATCGAATGTTGTTGAATGTCTGTGAGTCATATAATGTAAAGTATGTGGGTGCACTGAAAGCATATACTGGCACCAAACCATGCATTGTTTTTTTTCTGTTCTTTTATACACAGAAACTGTCTGTCACAGAGTCTGCTGCACAATCCACTCTGTGACCAGACACTAATTCTATTCAGCAGTCCCATAATAAACATTAGATTCATGATTTAATCTTTATTGTTGGTAACAGTGTGTCAGAGCTGATTCTCCGGTCATTTGAAAGGCTGTGGCTGATGGTCGCTGACCGCAGTCGCTGCAGAAAACTCACCTTTTCAGGCTGCATCTAGACATGCCATGCCGATGCTTAGAAACACTTCTACACGTTTAAAACAACCGTCCTGTAAGCACTCGAACTGTAGCGCTGAACAGTCTCTTAACAGCTGTTGGCATCATATACTATACTACCTTTCTGTAGTGGTTAAATACACTTATCGCAAGTCACTTATGTATTGCGTTGTAGCGTTACAGGCCTCACTTGCAGTGCTGTTATCTGGAGATCATCAGTTAATTGTTTGCTGTCTAGCACATAATGGGTTAATTTAGCTCGTTATCTCGAGCAAATAAGAGATTTCCTGAGATGATGAGATTATATGAGAAAACGATCTCAGCAGGAAGTGCACTTGCCCGTGAAGTTGCAGCCGAGTTAGTCTTCTCATTACATGACACAAACTCATCTAAGAAAGACACAGTGCAACTTCTGCCTGTGTTAAATCTTGATTGAAGTACAGTCTAATTCATTGATCAGTTATGGGTAATTCTTGATCAGTTGATGCTATCCACGCATGCTGGCACTGGCACTCCTAATCTCTCTGACCATTGTGAATGATAAGAGGAAACAACCTTCTGTTTTCTCGTGATAACGACTTAATTATCTCCTTTTTGACATCCTGAAATAATTAACTTGTGATCTTGAGATAACGGCCTTTAAAATAACTGCGAGGATCACTGCGAGCTCTTGTCTTCCATACAGCACGTTGTTGGGTGTCTTCAGGCTTTGGGATATTTTTGCTGCTCCATGTGTGAATGAGGTAGACATTTCTCTGTGTTCTCTCTTCTGTTGAAGTGCATCGATGTCCGTCCTGCAAGGTGACACAAAACATTTATAGTCGTGTTTAGTACAGGGCTATTGTGTTGCACTGCATTACATCATATAGGTGATTTCTCTTGCCATCCATTCCCCCCTCTTTGTATAAAAAAAAATAAAACATTTAGATTTAATAGGCCGGGTGATATTTGTCTCTATCCCACATGGTGCTGCGTGTTAATGTGATAGTCTTGGCAGTCTGCGTGCAGATCTGGCAGCGTGTGCAGTCGAGGTGGTTCATTAAGACGCCAGACACCTTATGACTCCACACGCTCATGATTTCAGCTGAGCCTGGCAGGTTCGAGCAAGTCCTTCACACCAAAATGCTACAAATGCAAAAGCCGACATCTATGTGTGTTGGTGAGTCACGCTGTGCACGCTTCGGTGTGGATGCATGGATGGATGATAGATAGATAGATTAAATTATCACTGCTCTGAATGAGGTCTATACCTTCATGGTCCTGATTATCACACTAGGCGCCCCTATGCTGCTCCTCTGTGAGCAATGGGCTGACTACTCTTCACTGTCAGGCGGGGGAAACCAGCCAGCTCTGTATCCATTAGTAAAACAATGGAAGAAGGATGGCGCCCCGATAGCGGATATCAGCTGCTCAGGTTCTCCTGGAAGAACCTTGTCTCATAGTCTGTGCTTGAGAAGAAGTGTCACGCTCCCTGCGTGAAGGGTAATAATTATCTGCTTGAGTTCCTTCAAGGCTTAGTGCAATTTAGGATTATTATTCAGAGCCTCAGGGTAATAAATACAGGTATTATACTCACGTCCATTTGATATGCCAGCTTTCTGTTCAGTAGGATATCACTGGGGACGAGATGTGTCTGAGAAACTGCTTTTTTATCTTTGTGATGCGTCACCCTGACTCCCATTGTTGATTGAGATTCATCGTCATTTCCAAAATGTTCATAAATGTTTCATAAATGTACAAAGAAATGAAAAATAGGTGTCTGACATTGCAGCAGTGTTGACGCGATGAAACGGTGAGCTGATGAATTTTTATTAAACCTTCAGTTTCAAGTTCAGAGCGTGTTACGGTGCAAGACTGCCGCCGGCTAAATTCAGCGTGAAGAGAGGACTGAGAGAAGCACTGAGGACATGAAATGGGATTCCATATTCACTCTGTGTATTTATATATGCGTGTGGAGGAGAAAGCATTAGAGGGAAATATTTGATTCAGTAATCTAGGACCTGTTGCATCTCGTAAGGTTCCTGTCTCCTTATCAGTCCAGCTGCGCCAAACAGACCTCCCAACACCCCTCGCCCACCATCCACTGGGAGCCTGTAGGAGTTCAAACTCAGTTTCTTTGTTCATAGTCTTCATAACATCTGATGCTCAGTCAAATGTCATGCCCCTCTGATTGTGACATGTTGAGAAAACCTGATATATAAACAGAACATGTATATATTTTTCTTAAAATCCTCCAGGTGAATAAAAATGTTTGCTCTACCACATTACCACTTTGTGGAAAAAACAACCAAATATCTAGATTTAAGAGTTTCAGAGGGAGCCTCATCTGCCTCTCCACGTTGTTAATAATTTTGTATTCAACTGATTTTGGATATCTGGCTACAAAGAAATAGGACTGCAACTAAAGGTTATTTTCATTATTGATCCATCAGCCTTTTATTTTCTCACGTAATCATTTTGTTCTACAAAATGCCAGAAAAATCACAATTTCCCAGAATCCAAGTTGACATTTTCAAATTGCTTTGTTTTTTTCCAGACCAAACCTGACGATATTTGAGTTACTGTCATAGAGGACCAAGAAAACCATTTACGTTATTCATATTTCACTCCCATTGTGTTATTTTTCAAGAATCAAAGTCACATAAGATAACTACATTCGCCAGTGGTGTGAGGTTGAAGCTAATTAACTGCATACACTGTTCTCTAAACAACATCTGGCAATCAACGCCGTTAGATGTGATTTTCAAAGCGACTTATGGCGACATAGAGACTTCCGAAGAGGCTGGAAAAGAAGCACGGGCAGAATAACAAGCTTCAGTCACACAGCTGATGATTTTCTGACTTTCTTAATGTTAGAAAAAAAAAAAAGGTTGATAGATCAGGGAACATGATTGGTGCTAAACTCAGCTAAATCTTAGATCTTTGGTATTAATCACCGTGCTGCCATTTGAAAAGGGCTTTTTATCAAGGTCATTACAGCACGTTGTGTGTAATGAAGACAGAACCTGGACTTTCTTGTTACTCTGTCAGAAATCAAAATATCTCTTTAACCCACAGAATCTTTTGAAAAATATTAAACATGATGGTGGATCTTGCCAGGGCAGCTTCCAGCTGGGGGTCACTGGGTTGAATGATTACTTTGTAATGTCAACTGCAAAAAGAGCATGAGGCCATTAGGTTATACAGGAGCAGGTGCACCATAGCAGCATAAACTCTTCCCACATGATGCCTCCATATTCTAAGATGGTAATTACCATATCCACACAGATGAATAAATTCAAGAGCGTGTGCGAGAACAGCAGCTTCCAGGCACCAGATTTAAATATGACAGAAATGTCACGGGTGGTTGTCAAATGTTTTTTGACACCATCCTCCAAATGAAGTGATTAAGGCCACAGGCAGAGATTGTTTTGTTGTTTGTAACGTGTTAATAGTAAGGAGGGACAGCAGGTGCCATGTTTGTGCATATGTGTGTGTGGGAGTGCATGTTGCGGAGATAGTGGCATCTATCCAGACCTCTCCATTTCCTTTCCTTTCCTTTCCTTTCACTTTTACTTTCTTTCCCATTTTGTTTCCTTTCCTTTCTTTCCGTCTCCTCTCTCACTGCGGGCTTGGAGTTTCTCCCTGCCTGACTGCCTTCCTGCTTGCCAGGCAGCAGACGAACATTTTCCCTGGATGTGCCACTCTCACTTAGCATCCATCGGGGTTTTTTTTCCGAATGAGGTGATTGGCAGCGGGGGCAAGCATTAGCATTTCCTCATCTTGGCATAGAGACACTAACAGGGAGGGATAGTGGCAAAGGATGTGCCTTGAATACTGAGCAACAACCTCACTCTCTCACCGAGGCACAAAAGAAAGCACCTTTTGTGTAAAGGAAGTATATTGAGAGAATTTCTCTTTTGTTTTGTAACTGGATTACGCCGTTTCCAGCTCCTCGGTACAACTTAAAACCATCACAGTCAGTTCAAGTCACAGTTTTCATATATTGGATTTATTCAGTGATCCTCGCAAAACTCTTGCGTGCTCAAGACATCTTGTAATGATAATGAGAAAGAGCAGTCTCAGGAAATAGATCTTTATGGTACTGTAGCAAAATTCACCCAGCGCGGTTTTTCCTTGCTGCTGATTCATTTATTACCTGCTATACTTTAGGTAACATCTCCGAGCCAGCCTCTCAAAGCATGCGACTCGGCTTTTCATCAGTATCCTTAAATGGACTCATTCCTTCGCTCTATTCTCCCCATAAATATGTGGTGAGCTTTTGGTACAGATAAAAAGGTAATCCACATGCAGTGTCTGCCAAGAAGCTATTTCTTGCTCTGAGCAGAATAGAACATGGTGTAACAAAACATCCTGCTGTAATTTCTCTTAGAGGAATTGCAGCATTGCTTAAAAAAATAAATTTATACCTGTATAAACACTAATACCTGCGTGTGTGTGTTTCCTCTGGCAGAGGGACGGTGTTATCTTCCACTGTCATGAAATTATCCGATAGATTCTTTAAATGCAGCCACACACACCGACACATGTTAATTCAATGATGTAGAAATCACTTTTAAGGCCAGCACCAGCTAATATACACGCTAATCTGTTTCATGAGCGTCAGAATTAGCAGTAATGTGGTCTCCTCAGATGTGATTGTCAGCGGTGCGCTGATGTACATACGCTGAAGGCTAAATTCAAATTGGGTCTGGCAGGCTTTCAATGCAGGTCTCCGGTTTGACATCACACAAACCAACAGGATCTGATGTGCTATCAGTTTTATTCCCGTGATGCAAAGATGATTTGCAGTGAAAAGTCAGCTCCCTGAGAAAATGTAGCACAGTGTACTTGAAGCTCTATACTTTAATTAGTATGCGAAAATCAATTGATCGTTTCATCAAGCAAAGATTTGAGCATCTCCAGTATGGCTGTTTTGCTGCTGTTCTTTGTCTTACATGAGAGTACGCAGAATATCTTCGTCGAGAGCTGTCACCTTGGTGACGTTTAATCATTTTAGAAAAATGCAAAAAGGCATTCTTTCTTTCAAGTATAGCACATAGGGTACAGCTCGGGTCCTTCAGTGCAACTGAAAAGCTATTATGTATGTACTTAAAAACATCAACACAGATTAGTCAAGTCAGTTTATTTTCATTTATATTTAGCCCAGAATCACAAATTTGCCTTGAAGGGCTGTACAATCTGTACGACAAGTCATTTTTGTATCCTTCAGACAAGGAAAAACTTCCCCAAAAACATTTAACAGCAGGAGAATATAACAAATCATGTAAATGGTTTGAAGCCTGCCCATGAACAGCTTCGAAAAAAGACCCCCGCTTTTCATTGAGACATTTTAATTGGCTGTGAACTAATTATGTCATCCCCTCACAGGTGGCCACGGCAGATGGCCTCATCCAACGGCCTGTGTCGATATGGAGCCAGGGTGGACTGCTGCTGGGGATGGACGCGACGCTCCTGGGGTCACTGCCAGCGTGAGTGTCACCATGCCTGCTGCTGCTGCTGGGGATAAACAGGGTTAACAAGGTTGCCAGGTTTCAAGCTGGGGTCAAAGATGCTGTTAAGACAGAGGCGATGCTGTAGCGCTACCACAGTAGAGGCTTTGGGGAACACATTCGGTGCACGTCGTCACAGCACAAACACACACAACTAATGGAGCAATACACCTGGGACAATCTTTGAGAAAAGATTGATGGAAATGGCTGGTTGGAATGGAGGCCTGGTTGACATTTATATTCACACAGCGGGTGGCCGTAATGAGGGAGAGACTGTAGCTGCAGGTGGACACATTCAAGGGTAGATAGGAGATTGATTATAGATTACTGCTGTGCAAAAACACACTAGCTAACGCTGTCTGGGCCAAAAACATCAGGAAGAGTGGTGGGAGCACAGTCCATGGTGTTGTCAGGTGTACAGACCTCAACTCATCTGTATACTCAGCAATGTGACTTGGAGGATTCAGAGGATGTGCCCTGTGATTACCACACGCCTGTGTTAGATGAACTGTGCGAAATATTAACACATAACATTTTCAACATATTGTGTAGAGATCCTCTGCTCTCCCATGACGCTACCCAGGGAGGTGTGAATATACTAACACGGCTTTCAGATCTGGCCGGTTGCCTCGTGACTGTCAGATCGTCTGCTTGGCTTGGTGCCTGTGCTGGTATGGCTGCTGCTTTGCTGTGGAAGTTTAACCAAGAAGGGGTTACGTGCAACATGCAAGTTAAGGGAATAATTATACATTTTGTGAAATATGCTTATTAGTTTCCTTGCCAGGAGTTAGATGAGAAAATCAATACTGCTCTTATATCTGTCTGAACATGAAGCTGCTGCCAGCAGTCGATTAGCTTAGCATAAATACTGTAAACGGGCTCACGCTACACTGCAAATTAAACCAACAAGAGTAGAATAATTGGTGAGCTTTAACGGGGCTGGTAGGCAGAGCAAGGCTAGCGTTTCCAGTCTTTATGCTAAGCTAAGCTAATTGGCTGCTAGTGATAGCTTTATAGCATACAGATACGAGCGGTATCGATCTTCTCAGCTAACTCTCGTCAAGAAAGCCACTAAGTGTCAAATAGCCGCTTTAACGTGTGGTTGTCACATCCCAACAGAGGACGACTACAGTCTTTCACCGCTGCTGCAAGTTTGTTTGTTTGTTATTGATGCATTGTGTTGTTGGAAATGCCAATTTTCTTTCCCCAGACCTGTAGTTTTTCACACCCTTAAATTTATCTCTGTGCTTTCTGATATTTTTGGAATTCCTTCCGTCCTCGTCGCCACACAACTTTTCATCTCAACCCGACAATTTCCATCTCAATGGCGCCACTTCTGTTTGTTCCACAACTGCACTCACCGAACAAACAGTGCGTAAAATGGCAACGTCTGTCCCCTTTTTAGTCAGTTTGTCAAAAGCGCTGTTGCCTTTTTGAGTGAAGACTGTCTAAAATGTTAGTAAAACACAGTGGAAAGCAACAAAGCCTTAAAAGTTATTGGAAGCTCTTATTAGGTTACGGGTTGTGAAGTTCCTGCTGTGGAAAAGACCTAAAAAGGTCCATAACTCTGCATGTTTGTTTTGGCCACATATTTCCAGCTTGTTAAAATAATGTTTATTAATCCACTCATCTTGTGTTTATCATTGCTCAAATGGACATTTTTGGTTTATGTTCTTTTGTATTGAAGCTCATGTTGCTATGCCATAGCTGACCCTTTTTGTTGAACTCACTGTAATTTGTATATTTTTCATAGGAAATAATATGTCACACACTGCTTGTTGGGTCCAAAGGTCTGTGCTGCTGCAGCTGAAAGATTGCTGAACATGTTGAGTTTAGCAGATATTTTTTCACTCTAATTTCATGTGAAAGTGGCAGACTGCCATCTTTTTTTGCTTGATGTTGGAGTGTACTTTCTTATTTTGCAGTATAACATGAGTTCATGGCCCCGGTGTTGTGTATTCTTACCGCTCAGCCAGATTAACCTGAGGTCTT
This sequence comes from Protonibea diacanthus, assembly GCA_028641955.1. NCBI lineage: Eukaryota > Metazoa > Chordata > Actinopteri > Sciaenidae > Protonibea > Protonibea diacanthus. The sequence continues at coordinate 6,758,961 of CM053977.1, forward strand.
TGCCAGACAAATCTGCCTTTTATCCACCTCTCGCTACATGTCTATTAGAAACAAAATATGGTAATTTTATTCTTACATAAACACTTACAGAAAAACTACTTTTTCTAGTGTTTTATGGGACAGACCTAGACTTGTAGCTTGAGGGGGGGTTGATTTCATGCTTGTAAATTAGACTTAGACTTAATTAGACTTTTTTTTTTTTTAACAATAGCTGGTCTTGTTCAAAAACCTCCTACCCTTTCCCCTTGACGCTTGAACTACACCATCTGTGCTGGAATGATTTAGGCAAAAGCGCCGCCGTTTTTACTCAGACGGCTCAATTGTATCATTTGATAGTGTTTGTTTGAACATGGGGCCAAACTCAGCAGTAATCCTGGCAGGAGTCAGCCATCTCAATGCCCAATACCTCCCAGTGCATCTGCACTGGGCTCTCTGCCTTCACAGCTTCCCATGTTCAGATAATTCAAGGTGGAATAGTTGTGTGGTTTGAATGAGGAGAAGATCTCTTTATTAACACAGAGGCTTAAATTAGGGGGCAAGACATGATTCATGTTCTCATATTTTACCTACGTAAAACCAAAAACATGAATGCAAATTACCACAGCGTGTGCTGTAGCTCAATTCAACAAAAACATTCATTGTTTTCCCCCCAAAGAAGGGGCGATGACACATGATGCATGTGGCATTTATTCACTAATAAATTAAGCTAAATACGTCATGTTTGCATCAATCACTCGACCAGCCAAACAGCAGTGTGTCAACATGTTTTCTTTGTTGTTCTGGAGTCCTACATGTTCCACGTTGAGCCAAAAAAATATGAGCTAATTTTGAGCTTAACCACCATATCAAGCTGCTACAGTACTTTCACACCACCACCATATCCATTCTCTGCGTTAAATCACTCGACAAGTGCCTGCCTTAATGCTTCCGAATGCCTCTGACTGGGTGCTCAGCTCAAATCATTCACTTGAGACCACAATCAGTATTCCATCAAGTCAGTAAGATGCTGATTTAAACCTTAGAGGATGGAGATGGAAGGTTTTGGAAAGAAAGAAAGTGTAATCACAGAGGCTCATGTGTATGAGAGGATGCAGTCTTTACAGATTTCAGGTCTTGGTGAAGTTTTTGTGGCGATAGAATAGATTAGATTGTGGTTTTCTCAGCCGCGGAGCTCAGTGAACAGTTTGCGAACTTAATGGGTCAACCTTGCCTTTTTTTTTTTTTTTTGGAGGACAGAAAGGACTAAAAGTTGGAGAGAGTAAAAATCTTGAGGTGTAAGGGAGATGGTTTCGAGGTAAGGAGTTAGAGATGATTGCCGTTGGAGTGGAGGAGAGACGTCAGGAGAGGGAGACAAGTGAGGAAATCAGGCAGATGGAGAAAGAGAGAGAGGAGCTTTAGATTTATAGCAAACTGAAGCTCGACTTATAATGTTCTGACAGGCCATCCGGCAGCCAGAGCCACACTTGAAGCTACTTATTCTAACCAGCTGCCATCGTGAACGTTTTACTGCCACTGAGCATTTGAACATTTGTTCAGCAATTTCATTTCTAATTGCATTTCCAGTGTAGTACAGTTTACAGAAATCTTACTGGAAATACTTTATATCTCTTCTTTTCATTTCCACTCTTGATTAAGACGGAAAAACCGTCTAATCAACAGGTTGATCCCAGCAGTGTTAGTATGCAAATGGTCCACTCAGTCAGTCAGGTGATACAAGATCTGTGAGACTTTAATTTGGAGCTAATTTCATCCATATTAGATGCTCTGAAAGGTGTTTGGGCTTTTGCTACAGAAATCATGAAGACAGATTTTCCTTCACAGGACCACTTTAGGAAGTGACTAAAGAAGTCAGGATTACACAGCCCAGCATTCATCTGAATTAAGCTTCTATTGGACAGCTCTGTGCCTCACGTTTAGTGTCAGTGGCTTATATGTAGCAAGGAGGAGAGTGAAGGCGTGGTGGCAAGTGGGGTGATGGATTCGGGTGTGGTGCATCCGCCTTTCATGCAAGAGACAGAAGGCTAGGTCCGGTCACATGCCTGCAATTAATGTCTTCATTGTTTTATTAGTGTAACCATAATCTTACCACAACCATAATCAAGTGATTTAGTTGCCTCAGAGGTCCAGTGTGTAAGATTTAAGGGGCTCTATTGACAGAATATGTAAACCAGAAATGGAATATAATATGTGTAATTGTTTTTATTAGTGTATAATTACATGAAGATAAGAATCGTTATATTTTTGTTAGGTCCGTGTTTGTTTTGGTCATTGGATTTTCCGTTCAGAAAAGGATATTCAAAAACAAAAAATGAGTGGTTATTTGATTTTCATTTTAGAATTCAAAAATGAAAGTTGAAATTCAAGATGTTTTTCTTTATCAGGGTCAAGAAGGGATAAACAAAACTTTAAAAACCGGTTGATTTTGTTTTTTAATATCCTTTTCTGAATGGAAAATCCAATGACCAGAACATACGCGGACCTTGTTATCTTAGAATAAGTCTGCTATATTGAACTACATATTTCTACAGTAGCAAAGGATGGACAAACTAAACACTGGCTTTAGATAGAGGCTTTTGTGAAAAACTCCTACACACTGATCCTTTAAGTTTAACTATACGTTATTTGTCACAACCACCAGCTTTCCCCAGCATTAGCCTTATAATAGCTGCCAGGATTTAAGATTCATCATTGATCGTCCATAAAGATTTTAGAGAAAGATGATCAAAATTAAAGTTCCCCCCTTAAAAGTTTATTGAATATAATCTTGGGTTTTGCAAAATCATCTAATATTGAGGTTTTTTTCTGCAGATAGGTTCGGATTATATTCATAAATTCAGAGAGTGTAGTCACAGACCTGAATCTTGACTTGAAACTAGTTTCGAGTTGGCTCCCTAAAGACTTGACCGGACTTTTGAAATCAAAAAACACTTTCTGGTTAAGATTCAAACCGACAAGCCGACAAGAGTTTTTGATCAGGTGAAATGTTGGAACAATTAAACATTGCTAAGAAAATAACTACTAGCATTTCTTGTGTAGCCACACAGCTTGAATTTAATTTTGAAGCCTGTGTATAAAAAGCACTTCAGAGTTCAGAGACGTGAAAGACTTAAATATACTTGCAAATTGCTTATGAAGACTTGTCACTTCGTGTCTCAGGCGGTTTGACTTGTTTTCTATTAAATTCTAGCAAAAGACTTAAAAACAGCTCTGGTAGGAAGATATGCATGTATTTTCTCTGCGTTGTAAGAGAGCTGGGTTGAATTCTAGCTCCATATTAAATATATCACACATTATAATTTCTTCAGAGGTCCTGGCGGATTTTACAAATCCATTGAGACCTGGATTTAGTTTGATTGAGTGCTGTCTTTGTTTCAACAAATGGTGTGGACCGGATTAAGGCAGGACTTTTGAATTGGTAATTCGAGCTAACAAGTGAGCGATGAAAGCAGAAAAGTGATATCTCTGTTTAAGTAATTCACTTTATCATGATTGTCTGTGCAGTTTCCTTGTCTGCTCTATTTTCCTTTCATGAGCACTGGGCTGTAAAGGCTCGTCTAAAAGTGTGCCTTTTCATCTGCTTGAGGTAATAAGGCGAAAACAAAATGGAAGGTTTTTGCTCGTAAAAATTAGAGGGAATATATGCAGAAATAAAAGGCACATGCTCAGACACAATTCTGGCTTTAAAGGCACTTTGATACAGCGCTTATTTAAAACTCAAATAGCTTGTAAAAAAAAAAGAAAAGAAGAAGCTATCTGTTCACAGTCAGGTAGCTGCAGGATTTGTTTTTTTTTTACCAAAGAAACTGAGACTGTGATCTCTTTGAATGATACTGATGTAATTTTAAGAGACTATTCTCAGTCTGTGAGACTGAAACGGCTTTATTCAGGTGTGATAAGGAATATGTAGTAAGAAAATATCATGAAACCTCATTTTAATTATTAAAACTCAATTGCAAATGCATTCAAAATGTATCCCCTAAAGTCAACTGGGAATATGTGTGACTCCAGAACTTCAGACTGTGTGTGCATGTTTCCTTTTTTTTTTTTTGTCTTTTTCAGGAACGTTTGCTTGTCACAATGCAGGCTCTGCCCTCTAACATCATGTTTATTATTTTTTTTCCTCTCAAATTCTTAGCAATGCCCGCAACCCTTTGTTTGTTTGGCTATTTGTTTTGCAGCTCTCTTCGCCTTAACTCACAGAGTAGCCCGGATAAGGTGCCAGCCTCAAGGTTAGCTCCACATGTTTCTTGAAATAATCTTGCTAGACCTGTATTGCTGGGGGCACATCCTCTGAATCCTGGGCTCTCTTACTTATTTATAGAGCCAGCCATCCCCTGCCCCCCCCCCTCCAACCTCACGCAACACCACTAACCCATCACACCCTTTGGCGGTGGCCATCTTCTTCCCCTTGGCCTCAGATCTATGCAAACAGCTTACACTCACTCGCAGACCTGATTTCACCTGAAGCCATGTCTAACATGAATTATGCCGAAGTTCTTCAGTGTCTCATTAAGATTCGACTGCCCCTCTGGTCGACCCTTTAGAATACTAATGAAACCCTTGAAGCTTGGATCCATAATGTTTTTTAATTAATCAATCAGCAATATATCCATCTGCATGGTGCAGAGTAAATGCTGAGTATTTAGTGTGGTTGGAGATGCTCTGCATACGTAACGAACTAAAAATCTTGATCGGGTCAGTCAGGTAGAGAATGCCAATGCCATCATAATTCATCATTTAGGTAAATAAAATGTTCACCGTGATCCGTTATACGGTTAATCCGTGACATTTTCAGTGCATGCAAATGACAACGAGATGAAACAAGTTCAAACTCTGGATGAACAGACATCTCTATTTATGCTCACTTTAGTCCTGAATTGACTTTGTAATCAGCTGTGCAGTTTTAATAAAAGATTATTTGTTATTCATCAAACAGAAATGCCAAATATTCTCTAGTTCCAGCATCTCAAAAAAAGTTATCCTTGCCTGTGTTTTATATTATTTTAAACTAAATACTTTTGGGTTTGAGACTGCCACTGCCACAAATTAGCAATTATTTATTTTACTGGCCAAACTATGAATTCATTAATCAGAAAAACAATCAGCAAATCAGCCGATATTGAAATAATCATTACAAGCATCCTTAGATAATTACTTGGTTAATTGCAAGATGGTGTAATTTGTCATTGGCTAATGGTAATGATAATGATTTCCCCATCTTATTTTAATGGATGAATGCATTATTCAAGTGTAAAAAATCATACACAATATCTGTGTCAATCAGAAAAATAATACTTTCCTTTGTGTTTACCATCAGGCATCCATGAACAGTCAATAAATCAAAAGAATCTGCATCAGTACCAGCAGTATGCGGTCCTGAGGACTGGCTGATGTAAACCAGAGTGAAAGTGTGTCATCACTCGGCATGTTATGATGGTGTTCATGGAACGAGGGTCATACGTGCTATGTTTGGCCTTCCAGCTGGTACGACCATTTTTAGTCCTCCGTGTCCTCTGCCGTGGTTAATGAACACTGGCTCGTTCCCCTGATCTTTCTGCCAGGCCAGGGGCTTAAAAATACCCTCTAGAGTCAAAGCCTGTTGATGGCCGCCTCTGATCCTGATAATCAAATCCACCCCCATGTAGGAGAATAACTGAAAGCGCAGCACTTGACTACCCTCTAACTAACAACATCAGAAGCTTTTTTCACTTGAGCTGCTGACCAGGCCGAGGTTTAATAAACTTCCTCTTCCAGAAAAGTACAACTCTTTTCCTTTTCCTCCAACAAATTGTGCCATTTTTAATTTGTAATTGTGACTGCTCTGTGTGTGTTAACACCCGGGCTCATATCACAGGCCTCTCCTAGTGGGGTAACAATACTTTCTTTCTATGTGATTACATAGCCTAATAAAGTGGAATGAGTCTGGAGATGTTATCGACTCCAGTTGAAGGATTCATCACATACCTTTGTGCCTTTAAATTCAGTTGAACAATGTTACAGACTGAAACCTGAGCACCTGAATTTGTTCTTCCTGGACAGCCCCGCTGCTCTGCAAGCTGAATGTCTATGAATGAAAATTTTAAAACTTTCCACTTCAGTTCTATTAGTTCTCCCTCTAAGTGCATTAAAGTAGCATTTATTTCATTTCTATCATATTTAAAAAGCATTGAAAACAGGCAATGACTGCATGATGCAAACATACTTCATGCCATCAGAACATCTTCAATAACTGTAAATGCACTGTGTGGTCAAGATGGCAGTTTAAATAAATGTAAACAGACCTCATCTCATCTTAATATATTATGTGTTCACCTAATTTGGTTTAGATTTAATAAATGGAGGAATGGTGAGAAGTGCTTTGCCAGAGATCACCCCAAACTAAGTATGTGTACAGACCAACAGTGGCACTGTGTCAAATAAATGCAACCACCATCTTTTAATACATTGGCACAGTTGGTGCCTTGATGCCACCTAGCATTGCCATACACCTTTTGTCCTCTGCATTTAAAATCAATAAATTCTGTGTTACACCTTTAATCTTACTCCTATCCAGCCCATTATTACAATTTTTTCCCTTTGTTTTGGACTTTAGGGCTAATAGACCTTGTTTTCATGAAAGTATACCCTGTTTCCGAGTTCTGACTCCAGGACAACACAAGGCTTAATCTACCTTAAATTCTCCTTCAATGCATCATATGGCCAATCCACAATAAGTGTAATTTTACTATTTCAGAGACAGAGGAAAATGTCTATCTGATTAGTCTTAAACATCATACATGCAGTGCTCATTTCATCCTCTAACCTGTTCATCTTTTATCCTGCCGCAACTTTCCACCAATTTTAAGTATTTTTTATCTCTTACGTACGGTGGCCCTGAGAGCTTAATGCACTCCAACTTAAGAAAACACACACAAATGAACAAACAACTGTGACAACACACGCAGAGCATTTAGAAGAAAAAAATGTAAAGAGAGAAAACAAAGCTAAAGACAGAAACTTTGCTACAGGTAGCACAGATCAACTGGTGTGATGAACACTGCTATTGAATGCTTATTCCGCTTATTCCGCCTCAAAAAACCATTTTGACTCATTTTGTAACACTTCTTAAAGATAACCGACTTCAAAAACTTCATGAGTCACAAAAATAACAACAACAGCGTGTTCGATTCTTTTTAGCGTCCACTGGAAGTTTCCATTATCGTCTTTGTTACGTACTTTCAGCATTTCTATATTTGGTTTTGGTTGTATTTCCTCTATTTACAGCATTTCTTCTGAACACTGTGCATCAAATTGCTGAAGATGTTTTCCTTAGCTGCAGTGCTCTCAGGGCTACCATACTTTTTTTTTTGTTTTTGAGCTACCCTTCTAATAGTTACACTGAGAAACCAAAAGCTAAATCTCCTCATTGGTCCTCGGCTTCTTTATGTACCAAGAAGATTGTTTGGATGAAATATCTAAAGAATCATTGACACAACGATAAAATAAACCTACAGCCGTATTGCCACAAATAAAGCTACACCATCACATTGTTCTATATACACAGGAAGCACTCTGTCTCTCTTTGTTGCTCTTAAACACACACACACACACACACACATACACGTATGTAATGCCTCTTCCACCACAGTGATAATTAAGTCCACTGATTGCGCTGTATTATGACAAAATTAATGAAGCTTTTAATGAAAATTAGTAACACTTGGCTGAGGCCCAGTGTATCAGGCATGCTTAGCAGCAAGCTGCAGTAAGCATAGTCAGATAAGCAGGGCAAGCCTCCAGCTCACTGAGACAGAACACAGGGAGTCAGTGAAGCTGTGCAGTTGCCGCGACTACCTCGTCTTTGTACGCGCTCAAAATATCACCATCCACGCGTTATGTACGATCTGCAGGGCAGCTCTTTGCTGAGGCACTAATTATAATCCGCTGTTTTGGTGCTCTAATTGTTTCAGCTTCAGTCTACAGGGAGCATATTATTTGCAGAGGTAATCCTCGTTGGCTGGATGCCAGAGCAAATATCAATGCTGCATTTTAAAACCAGGAAAGTCAAAAGTTTGGTGTTAAAAGGTCAAACTTCTCGTTTATCTCGCGCTGTGTGAAATGATTTAGTATCAGCGAGGACAATAAAACTTTTCCAAGACCCAGCTCTGTTCAGAGTGGTTAGCTGAAAATGGCTGCTCCATTATCATTCATCAATGATAATAGCACTGTCACACAAGGAGAAAGAAACAAACACATTTCCTATATGAATGAGGCATCATGCTGCCTTATTGCTATAATGTGGAGTAAACAGATAATTTACAGCCAAGTCAAGAAGCAGTAGGATTAAGTGCTTTGTCATCCTGATCTTGTACAAGTACTCTTCCAGGGCGCTGCACTGATCTGTCTCTTCCTCTTTGAATCCCCCCCTGAATAGCTCTGTGTCAGCCTGGCTGTAAGCATGGAGACTGCGTGGGACCCAATAAATGCAAGTGCCACCCCGGCTTCACTGGCAAGACCTGCAATCAAGGTGAGCACTCGAAAACACAGCTGTTACTTTGCAGTTGCATGCGACTTGTTTTATTTGTCACAGGGCGTTGGAATTGAAACATCAACCTCAAAGATAGAAAGAGGGAAAATCAGAATATGTGATCCTCCTGCACACTCATGATTCAGAAGCCACTGCAACGCGCAGGCCTGCTGACGTGCCCCTGCCCCGAGCAATAGCAGGGTAATTATTGTTTATTGTGGCCAGATCTCCACCGCATAACACCAGCGTATTAAAGTTGCCACTTACTCACGGAGCGGAAGCTTTTTTTCCGACAGTACTGAGGTGCTTTAATGACAAGTGGAGGAGGTGGAGAGAGAGAGCTGAATCAGCTCGAATGGAAACGAGTGGTGAGGCCATGTTGAATGATCCCGGGAGTGTATCCTCTCCTGTGAAGATAACATCTCAATTACTGACCTGAGATAACTTGGCTTGGCTGAGTGGAACCAATGCTATTGAAAGTGTGTGTGTGTGTGTGTGTGTGTGTGTGTGTGCGTGCGTGTGTGTGTGTGTGTGTGCACACTCTTGAGTGTGTGTGTTTGAGCTTTTGTGCATTTTCATCACTGACTGACAGATTGGACACGTTGAAAAGTGTTAAAGCTTCCTAGTTGGATGTAAGTTGACGTGCATCGCAGCAGTTTGAAAATACTTGTGGAATTCACGCCCTGAGACAGAAATAGGATAGTGTGTAATTAAAAACAAGGGTTGGGGTGGTGGAGGAGAAGGGGGTTGGGGTGTTGAAATCCTTTCCGGAATGTTCCAAATGACTCATCCTGCATTTCGAGGCTATAGGTGGCTCCTGTCTGCCCGGCCAGACGGCTGTACTTTGTCTTAATCTGCAACAAAGGGGAGAGGAAAAAGGATCAGCGTCCCATATCCAACTACAATAGACTTTGCTGCCAACCATTCAGACTGACTTATCTGACAAATGTGATTCCAAGACCTTTCAAGATGAAACTGTACTTTCAAGTATCCATCGAACCCCCATTTGTCCAATAAGCCTTAGACGCTTTTACAGAGCTTACCATTTTACTCAGCTTTGAGTGGCAGACTTGCCCTTTCAGCCTATTTAGGTGGAGATAACCTTGGATTCTGTTTTGAGCTGGCACAAGCTATGGAAACCAATTTAATTATTCAGAAGCCATAGATTAGATTTTCTCATTTAAATGCAGCCTCCGTTAAACATTGATTTGAGGTTTACTATTGATGTGCCAGGTGGCCAATGTTTCGAAAGCATTCTAATATCCCGTCCCTCTGAAGCACCGCAGTCATCTCGAGGAGTCAACTGGAGGAGTGAAATAATTTGCCCAGAGCTGCTTCCCTGACCTCCGTGCTGCTAAAGGTCACGGAGTCACCCCGACACACTGTAAAACACCATACAGGAATCTTGTGGAATCAACTTAACATTCATAATTAATTTAATGTAAATATGTTTTATTTAAGCAACAGTAAAACATATTTTTCTGTCATAAATATGGACAGCTGGACAAATCAATTTGTTATGATTATATTACTTGTGATTAAAAAATGGCAAGTTGACAACTTTGCTAACAGCCAAACATCAAGCACAGACAACAACACAAGACACAGCAGACAGCTATTACTTATTAGTCCAACAGCTTGGCGTCTGTGTTTCGGCCTTTTATTACACAAAGCTCTTGCTGACTAAAAAAATGTACTTTTGTCTGAAGGTTTCTGGCTCGGTCAGCGTTTCAACATTCCCTTTGGTCTCCTTTCCTCTGTCATTTTGTCCAAAATGACAGCTGATGAGCACAGATAAGTTGCATGCTTGCCCAGCTCCAGTTCTGGCACGACACCAGCTCTGCTCCTCGTCAAACGTTTAAACATTTAGTTGGACGTGTTAAAGGTTAGGGTTAGTGATTCTAGGAAATGTGGTCTCTAATCCAATGCTCTTTATTCAAATTCAGCAAATATCTCCTCACGGTCTGCTAGCTTTCACTTTAGTTGTACACAGCCCTGGCTCTGTAAAAGGGAAACAAAGTGGCTCGTACCGAGACACACAACACTATCTTATTATTCCAACCATTTCAGCCATAATTTGTGTTAGGAAATGTTAAATTACTTGCCCACAAACAGTTAACTCACTTTCTAGTTTGCAAAGATATACTATTATTGTGATATTAGCTATAGTTGCAGGATAGCTGTGAGTATCTGGAGCTGTTGTGCTCACTCCAATCATCCTCTCTGCATTTTATCTGTACAGCAGCTTTACAACTTTAGAAACAACATAGCTAATGGTATTTTAAATTACTTGTACCCGTTTCTTTGTTGGCACTATATCATAGTATTTGCTATGTTAATGGTTTCAGAATCACCTACCCCAACTATAAATGAGAAGAAAGGTGATCAGCACATTGGCAGACTACACAGCATGCATTATTGAAGAGTTAAAACACACACACAAAAAAAGACGCAGTGGAAACTACTGAATCCATGATTGTTTCTTCATATAATAATAAAAACAATGGTTTGAATGCAATTTGGTCCCTTCCCCATTTTGAACCAATTATTCAAATTCAGTTCAGTCGACTCACATTTACAGGAAAAATGATATTTATAAGTTGAACCAGCCTAAAGTATTTTAAATTCCAACTTTTAACTCACCTAATAATAATTTCTGCATGAAGATGTCCCCAGGTGAAATGCATAATGAGCAGAATTAAGCGTTAGACTGTTTCAGTGCAGACTGACTGGATAGACACCTGCACGTGCAGAGAGACATTTTGCGTGTTCGCACAAATGGACACATTCCTTTGCACTAAGTGGAAGGTGTGGTCAGAATGTTTGACCCCCGAAGACAACAAGAGTGTTAAACACCTTAAGAACACCAGTTGTATGGAGCGACAACAAACACACAGGAAACGCAAGTGTTTACACTAAACACAGCCACGGCTGATACTGTACTGTATCGATTTCAGCACTCTGAGAATCAAAGCCATATTTTTCGCTGTTAAACTGTTATGAGCTGGTACTGGTATTTAGAGATTTATACTTCAAGGACTACCCATCTGTTTTTAGTGCTAGCTCTTTTCACCTGCCAAAAAAGTTCACCTTAGTGTTTATTTCACTTTTATACCCTTTCCTATCCGGAAAAATCTCAAGACCTGATTAAGGGGCACTCAGCTGTCAAGGATAATAACCTCTACTTTGAGGATCCCTATCACTTTTTGAAAGCGCTTCACCTTTGGTGCTGATGAGAATTGTATCTGTCATACAGCACGGTGAGGAAAGATGAATACACTCTCGCTGCACAAATAAACTCATTATAGCGATAATCTGTTTAACAATTTGGCAGCACGCTCCCCCTGCTGATCCAATCATTTTAATAAGATGATTATTCCATGCAGGTGGATTTAATTAGGAGTAGTTGACCTGCTGTTAAGACACTATTAAAAGATTTTGCTGGAGAAATGACGTCTATAAGACATCAGAAGCAATACAGCTGCAGAGCCTCCAGATGCTGCTTTCTTTTTCTCTCCCCTTGTCTGTCAGCCAACTATATAATTAATGCCTCTTCAAGTATTTGGCACTGCAGTTTAAGTGCGTATACAATCGGTTTCTATATCTGCTGTTAGAATATTAGCTAATATCTGGACCATTCACTGCTTTATCTTGGCAGAGCCGCATGGCCTGTCTCCAAAAACTTTATGAGTACTTCCACTAATCTTCTCATGAATTTAATTCAGCCTAGGTGTAGACAGACACTTTGGGGTTGTTGGTTTAGAAGTCGATCTCTCTCTCTGTCACTGTTTGTCTTCCTGGCTATCTGCTGTTGGCTGTCAAACAGCTGCAAGTATTAGGTATTGCATGCATGTCATCACTGTGTATTTTCCTTCAATTATCATCTAATCACTCCAAATTATGTTTGTTTTATCAGTGTTCTCTTTTATAACACGGTCATTAAAGGGGGGATATTTGACCTTAACTGAACTCTCTAAGTGATCCTACTCAATATATAGAACACGCTGGCAGTGCAGCAGTGTGTCCTTATACCACGTGCAGGACAGTCCTCTTATTGTCCTATTAGTGAGCCAATGAAAAGAGATGGAGAGTAGCAGGAAGGTGTCACATGGATACAGACTCTTTTAAAGCAGTGTTAAAATCTCAGCGCCTTAACCGAGTGATTGTTAAAAGACAAGATCAATAACGTCATCATCCTCGTGCAGGTTATTTATCATGTTGCACAACTTCTGCCCCCATTAAATAAATCTCAGAAACTAGCTCACAAAAAAAAAAAACTGTAACAAGACTCATTTAGCACTAGAAATTAAAATCTTTGATGTTTACACAGTCATCAGTGAACAGATTAATATTTTAAATGGATTAATGTGGATTGTGAGCAAACATGATGCACGTTTTTTTAATTTTTATAAACAACGTGCGGGTGGTTCTGAGCCTCAGCTCTCCTGTTTAGTTGGTAAACTATCAATACCAAGGCTGTCCATCCACAGAGCACAGTGGCCTAATCAAGGCTGTTTTACTATTTTAGATTGAAATCTGTATAATCCAAGCTAATGGCCTTCAAACGCTGACATGCGTGCATCAGTCTGGCTCGGTTCAGAGATCACAGAGCTTGTGGTCTATCCTCAAAACCCCAAACGTTATTTATCCAAATCTTCTGTCCTTCTATCTATCCAAAAATATAAACTAGGGTTAGCTCAACTGCTAATTTTGAGGTTCAGGAAAGATGTTCAAATGAAAAATATCATAATTGTGATGCTTTTATATTACTGCATACCTACACACATCTGTATTGTAAGAACGGCAAGGCAAGGCTTTTATAAGTGCTGCACTAGGTAGATGTCTGAGTTAATGGTTGTTACCCATCCATGGTGCCTATTTGCAGGCCTGCGACAAGTGTTTAAAAGAATGCAGGAGGTTACCGCATCCCTCAACAAGGAAATGCTTGAATGATCTGAAGCATGTAAAACAGTCAGAGGTAGCTGTATCATCTTCCTGTCACTTAACAATAGGTATTGTTACCTTACCGCCGGGGGAAAGGTCGCTGGTTGGATAGATGGATAGACAGAAAGGGGAGGGCCTGAAATTCTAGAGGCTGGAGTGTTTGTAGTCAAGCAATGATTTGCTCCTTTAAACGGTAACTCCTGTCTACCTTTGAACCTCCAGATACAAATTGAGACGGGATCCTCCGAATCCGTGAGATACTGTAATTCTCTCAGATCCTATTTCACCCTCATGACAAAAAAAGGAATGCAGAAGAGAGACCGGGGCAGGAGGAGAAGTGACACGAAAACACTTCTCCCATGTGCACTCGAATTTTTTTTTCTGATACTCAGCTCATGTCCAATTCCCACAAATGTAATCCTCTTTGCTGCATAATGTTCCTCTTTACTTTTCAGGAATGTGGTGTGGTCAGAGGTGTTCTAATCCATTTGGTTGGTGCTTTTCATTCTCACTACATCTCTCTCTCTCTCTCTCTCTCTCTCTCTCTCTGTCTCTCTCTCTGTCTCTCCTCTTCTCACTCTTCACCACCCTTAACTACTTTATCTTCAACCAAACCCCCTTCTTCCCGCTCCCCCCCACCCACCCCATGCCCTCTAACCCATTTTCTTTTGTCTAAAGAAGAAGAGGTGGACTATTTAACCCCACCAGTGTGGGCCAGTCACCTTCCTCTCTTTCTTCCTGTGGATCATCAGCCGCCGAGAGTAGTGACGGAGGGTGAGATTCGTCGATCAACAGCAGCTTCTCCTTCTTCCCCCACGTCAGCAACATGCATGATGCTGCACTGTGCGGACTGAGAGGGGGGGGATTCAGATATTTTCTTACTGCTTCCTGTCCTCCCCTGGCAGAAGAGACACCCACCAACAGCAGCTTTTCAGTAGAAATTCAAGCATGACAGCCAAGCATGTCACAGTCTTTACCTCTCTTTCTAAGAAACAGTCTCTCAGCACCAAAGAGCCATCATGATTTGTCCTTATTGCACTGCCCCAGTCTTCGCTCTCATTTTCCACTCCAGTTTTTTTTTTTTTTTTTGAGCACCTGGAACAAAGAGCTCCTCCTTCTCTTTAAAACCACCATCGACATGGACTCAGCACTCATGACTCCTCCGTCGCTGCTAGCACAAGGCCTTAAGTTCTTTCCAAGTGTTATCTTCTTTAGAGACAAGCATATCCCCAAGAAAAAGCCCCTGCTAATCTCTCTGTCAGTGATAGAGGCGTGTCGGGAATGTAGCATAGCATACCTCAGTGGAGCTGACCCAATAAATCACTCCACTTTGCATCACTTCAGATGTGTCTTAGCGGTTCATTTACCGTACAGTGAACACCCTAGAGGGACTGTCCACCTCTGCTATCACCCAGGTTTCTGCAGTCCTGGGGCCGAGTCGAACTGTCAATCAGTGGTCATGTCTGTCTGTTATCTTACAGTTTTTCCATCCCTCTGTGCCCTCTCTCAGTCTCGTCCTTTGTGTCCTCTTTCCTTCTTGTCTGTTTTTTTTTTTTCCTCCATAGAGGAAGCCGTGGCTGTCTCTTGTATCTGGCATGTGCTGATGCTCACGGAGCTGCCTCTGTCTGAGAATGTGACCATTTCAATAATCCCTCATTTACATTTTTAAGCTGTTTTTCTTTTTTCAGTGCAACGGGCAAGTGGAGACCTGTTTCTCTGACACACTGACAATGGACAGTGTTGCCATGGTTTTCTGTAATCGCAGTAATGGGAATGCCGGTTGTTTACTGTGAAAACCAGGGAGGAAAACAGGGTTGACACCGTTAATTAAAAAAGTGAAAGGTGTAGATGTGCGTGTGTGTGCGTGTAAGGGTGTAAGGGTGAGCGCTGTGGACATTATCTTGTAGGAGAAAGAAACTGTTGTAGGGTTTGGATACTGACTCTGAAAATGAACAGAGCTAAGCCTTCCTGCAAGGACAGGACGAATCATTTTAAGTTTAGTTTATTTTGATATGGAATTGAGAAACATTAATATCACTCCAGGAAGAGAGTTATTTTCAACAGGCTTTTAAAAGAAGACTCTAAAAAAATATTT
The DNA here is from genome assembly GCA_028641955.1 of Protonibea diacanthus. Taxonomy (NCBI): domain Eukaryota; kingdom Metazoa; phylum Chordata; class Actinopteri; family Sciaenidae; genus Protonibea; species Protonibea diacanthus. The sequence continues at coordinate 6,774,506 of CM053977.1, forward strand.
CATATTCATTTGATGCATCCCAGTTTCAATGCAATTTGCGACAGGCTACAAGACAAGTTGTGTGTGTGCAGTGCTATTTCGACATTCATTTTGGCACGACATCGCACCTGCGTTTCTGTAGAGAAGCTCATTTTGGATGCCAAAAATCAGACAGCAAAAATATCGTGGCTTGTTGGTTTAGCTTCAAGAGGCAAACACACAGTTCTAAAGTTTGTATTTAGACTTGCACAACATTTCAGGAAAATTTCATCCCATATATTCATCCACCCATTATTATATGTACTGATAAGTATAGATTTAATAACATTTTGCTTGCTTGGCACACATCCAAGTTTCGTAGAATAAAAATGTTTGCTCCTTGTTATCTTTACTCTTGTATTCAGTGAAAGTAGCCCTATAAATATTTCATGTGAGTGGCCCTCATGTAAAAACTGCATTTACAAACTGACCCCTATATATCCGGAAGAATTTATAGTCATGGAACATGAAGGAAAAACTTGGTGGCACTTAAGATTCAAGAAGCAGATGGCCTGTCGTGTCTGTTCACTCAGCCAACATGACTGTGGCAGGCCAGAAGCTACCATGAGGTCTGTGGATATACAAACTGGGCATCTGCTCCGTCATTCACCCAAATTAATCTATGGTATCTGTTAAATATTGGAGGTATGTGGCACTCAAAGTATGCACCCCGCATGTGTCCGCAGAGCTAAACAGGGCTCCATATACAATGTGGTCGGCCAAGATGAAAACGACCCCTCTTGTGCTGTACAGTGAGATGAAGTCTATTTGTGATGCTTCTACTGTATCCCAGAAACAGGGGGTTGATATTCATAGTTTAAGTTATTTATATTTCTTGGAGCCTGTGTCATCATTCAAGCGTGATGGATTCCTGCGTAGTTTCAAGTGGGATTTTTCTCCTTTTGGGCCCAGCACTCCCAAGGGATCCCATATTTGGGTCAGGGGCTGCAAAAAACAATGTTTTGGTGTTGTATGGAATAAATAAGGGAAAAATGCACTCCTGTTAATAGTTGTCTCCAACTCAACTTCCATAAGTCTTGAAACCCTACCTAAACTCTTAGAAATAAGTCAGGGTAAAGCCGTGGGCCCTTTGTGTTATAAATACAAAACCAAGAGTGGCCTTAAATTCTTTCATCCTTTCATAATCTGAGCCTTTATTCAGTCATTTAAAAAAGAATATTTCAAACATCCAACAATACTAAGGTCAATGACATGGCAAATTTTAACAGACAAACTGAAAGATTTCATTTCTGGGATCTGAATATTCATTATTTTGTCGAACAATGAACTGTGTTACTAAAGCATATGCACGGTTACTTCTCCTAGATATTAGTAAAAGTCAGAAGAAGTATAAATACATTCTGAAACACACACTGTTCTTTGGAAAATGACTGTGAGCGAGAGCTCGGGCCATGAAGACGGTGATCTAGTAACTATAACCGATTCAGTGTGAACATGCCTCACCATCCAGTCCCTCTTCAATTCAGTACTACTCTGCAGGAGTAGTGGTGCTATTTTCTTCACGAGAAAACGTAATCTTGAACATTACACTCGGAGGAGAAAGCAGTTTGAAGCAAACTGAAATGAAAAATATTCCTCCGTGTCAGAGCAGCATAACTCCAGGCTACTCTGTAATCCTTGTCTTTCTCAAAGCATGACTGCGAGACAGAATCAAGAATCCGCTTTAATAAATGAATGCGCTCAAACAGACACATACCACACAACAAACGTTCTTAATGACAGTAATGAGAGTAATTCGTTACTCTCCACCGTTAATGGCCGCATAATCAATATTCTATTCAAACAATGAATGCATATTGTATAGTAGAAGAAGCACAGGTAATTAGTAGTAGTCTAGTCAGGACACTCGTCAATCTTTAACCATTTATTACAACATGTCTTGTATTTTAGTTTGGTGTCATAGCTCTACTCGTGTGGGGTAAATCTTGAGCATGTTTGAACAGGCTCAACTCTGAGCTCATAACCCCCGCAAAACCTGAGATACACAATATTTGATGAAGAGAAGATAAACACTTAAAAACACACCTGAAGATGCTGGAGAGGTGGAGGGGGTGATGGTAGATTAAAGGCAGCAAGTGATGTGCATCGGAGAAGACTAAATATAATGTGCACTGGAGACGTGTGACTATAATGGGATCTAAACTACTGCAGTTCTCCATTAATGATGGCTCAGACTTATTTAGATGTCCCAGTATGTCACCATGCACAATGCCACTAAAAGGAATACAAACATATGTTAACTAAGCTGTAAGAAAAAGGTGATGCAGGTAAACATGGGGTTGTTTTTTTTCTACATAGACGTCTAAAGATTAACAGTAATGATCGCTCTTTGTTCAAGCGAGCTGGTAAGCCGGCAGGAAAACAATACTAAGGTGCTTTGACGTGTCAAATATCAAGCTCTTATTGGTTGATTTCCTACAATTTAGGCTTTGCATTTTTAATGAGGACACAGGTACAGGTGTAGCTGAAACATTAATGGTGTCTCTGTTCCAGTTAGGAAGGTCAGTAAGTCATCCCAGGGAGGCGACATACACAACACTGGGCGTCTGAGACTGAAATACCTAACTAGAAGGAAAACATGATCTGTGTTATTCATAACACTTGTGCTTTTCCTGCTATGCCATGTCAAAATGTCTTCCACTATACAGCTATCCAGCTCTTGGTTGGTTGTTTTAATGTCACTTTACTTTAGTTACATTTCTTGAAATAAGATTTCAGCCCAATCTACAGTAGGAATAAATAAACATGAGCATATTTATTTATTTTAGCCACTGTAAACCCTTCACATAGCGGACACAGTAACTAATAACATTAATGGTGGCTCTGTTCCATTTAGGAGCATCAATAAGTCATACCCGTGAGGCAACATATACAACTCTGGGGCTCTGCAACCGAAATACCCAAAAGGAATGCAGATATTAATAATGTTATTAGTTACACCTGTGTTTACTAGTCAAATGTCTGCTCTGAGGTGGGTATAATGACTTCAATTTGCATAAGCATTTGACAGGTGTTGAGCTTTGGGCATATTCCTTTCTCCCAGGAGCTCGCCCGGTTCCCAAGTCAGACAGCATCATTTAAAAAAAAAAAAAATGTTCATGGGCTGTTGTGATATTTCTCTTCTTTTATGCCTGCATAAAAAAACACTAGAATTATATGTATCTATCAAAGGATGGAGCAGCTACTACCACATGAACTTGCGGTGAGTCAGACGGTATAATAGCATCTTTTATCACTTGCAGGTAATGGGCAGGTTGACAGTTCACACTGGCTTCCTGTTAAACCATCAAAGAGGGGAGATGCAGGCTTGTCAGAACATGGCAACACTTCGCTTCCTCAAAAACACCCCCCCGCACACACACACACACCCCCACCCCTTTCAAAACACACACATTAGCGCACACACAGACGGACAGAAACCTCAAAACCGCACGTAAATGGATGGGCGAGGTTAAACATGATTGACCTCTTCACCTTTGCCCTCTAACTAATCTCACCTCTGTGTGTGTGTGTGTGTGTGTGTGTGTGTGTGTCTCTCTCTCTCTCTCTCTCTCTCTGTGTGTCCACTCACGCTGTCTCTCTCTCTCTCTCTGCCTGCAGATCTCAATGAGTGTGGGCTGAAGCCGAGGCCTTGTAAACACAGGTGCATGAACACATATGGGAGTTACAAGTGCTACTGCCTCAACGGCTACATGCTGATGCCTGACGGGACCTGTGGAAGTGAGTCTGCCTCCCGAAATCACACACATACACTCACATCTCTTTGATTCCTCACACACTCTGTTTGTATTACTGTCTGAAATGTGGACATTTTCATTCATGTGGTTCTTTTTTTTCATAATCTCCTCTCTGCTTTGTAGCCTTGATGTGCTACGGTGAAGCCTCCTTTCACTTCACGATAAATGTATTCATCTCAGTGCCTGCGCAAGGCAATGCTGATGACATATGCTCTCTATTATAAAATATGTTTTCCCAATCGTGTGAGTACCTCTGACAGAGGACTCACAATGCTTTGATAGACTGTTTTGATTAAAGCCCCGTGTTGATCTGCTTCATTATAGCAGCTCCACAGTCTGAAGAACCCCTGCGAAGAGCCCTAAGAGGGCTTAAATGAAAAATGTGAAAGACACACAATCTTTTAGACCCTCAAGTGAATGTACAGTTCTTATTGGTTGCCCTAAGGTATTCCACAGAATTGGAGTCGGTGCCTGTACATGTCTCTCTGTAAATTCTGTTTCCCATCTGATAACTACTTTCAGCTCACGTTCCCACTCGAGGATGGCGTGACTCCCGGTACCTCATTTTAATTAGTTCTTTTTTATCAGAAGAAAATTCATTTCCCCCTCTTTTTAAAGTCTGGATTGCTCACCACTTGAGAGCGATCTTAAACTGTTCTAGGTGTTGTTGTGTGATGATACAGAAGCATGATAGTGTTAAACACCTTGCCTCTCTTCTTTTCTCCCCTGCTACTGCTTTGATCAATAGATGTACTGTAGCATTTAATCAGGCTGGCCTGCCTCAGTCATCAAACTGTACTCCAGGGTGCCTGTGGCAGCTCAAAGTAGCAGCAGCAGCATGAGCCTCACTTTTAATTTCCTTTTTAGGGTCTGAAGTTATTGAGAGAGGCAGAACAAAATCTGTTCCATTATATTATTATTTTCTAGGGTCTTGATCCGCCTGGCATCGCTCAACAACAGAGGTGCGCCACACTGGCGCTTCAGTAGGGTGGAGATGGATTATGAGTCTGCGGTTGTAGGATAGGATGAAAGTGGGTGCATGGGCTAAGTTGTGAGCACAGAGCAAGTGCAGCACAGGAATCTAATAATGGGGGAGTGTGTGCTGTTCTGTAGTGTGCACCTGAGGGTCAACTGAGCTAATATCAGAAAAGGCATGTGACTTTTACACACTGGCTGGAGGCTAAAGATAAATTGTGGATGTGAGAGAGAAAGAAAGAAAGAAAGAAAGAGTATAAACTTTTCTCTCCCTTGTTAATATGTGCTGTGTTTCCCTTCTGTCCATCAGATGCTCGCACTTGTGGCATGGCCAACTGCCAGTACGGCTGCGAGGTGCTGAAAGGAGAGGTCCGATGTCAGTGTCCATCGCCGGGGCTACAGCTGGCTCCAGATGGAAGAACCTGCGTGGGTACGTCCCAGTCTTTATATATGGCCACAGCCTGACAGCCTTATGTTACCTCTCCCTTCTATGAGCGACTCATGTAAAGCACAAATATGGATATTTCATTTTTATATTTTATGTGTTCTCTTCTCAGCTTTTAAATTCGCTGAGTGATAATGAAATGCAACTGTTTTGGCAGAGCGAGAAAGAAAACTTGGCAGTGAAAAACCAATTTGGGAACTCAGACAAAACCTCTTAGCAAGCGAAGCTGAAATTCATCCAAAAATATTTACCAGTACGTCATTTTCGCTTTGATCAAGGACCCCAGCAATTTAATACTCCTTGTCAACCAAATGGTGACTTTATTTCCACTTACTTCCTCCAGTTTTTACAGCAGAAATGTGATCAAGGGAGGGCGGTGGGCCTCTTTTCTCCCCTCCTTTCCCCTTCCCTCCTTCTTTCATTACGTGGCACAGCTCCTCAGATGGGTGACTAACAGATGAAGGGGCCAGCTGAGGCAGTTAACCTGTGTCAGGTTTAAATACAGGCTGTTCCAGACTGGACTGTTCCAAGTTGCCTTATAGTCCCACTTAACTGCAGGCTGGCTAATGGGGGGGCGGATTTCTAAAACAGGACAGACATCACTCATGAAAAATGATGGAGGAAGGGAAGAAAAGGTTGCTTGCCACAGGTGTTACGAGTTTAATGGAATATTTCCGGATCCCTCTGGAAGCCGCTGTTTTATGGGGAGTTTTATGGCGAGTTTCTAATCATATTTATGGAGGTGATTCCTTCTAGTAACCACAACTTTAGATGGGAGAGTTTGCATAGATGCAGAGATTTTATGTTGTACCCGGCCCCATATTTTGTCAATCTTCTATGAATTCTTTCTTAAGAATGCCATAGAGATCAAGGTTAGGAAAAGTGCTTTGCACAGTGTGAAGAATAAGACTCTTTATCAAGCAGCTTAGTCCTACTTACAGCAAAGTGTTAAGGTCAAGTCACATTACACTCCCTACTTACTCCTATTAAGTATGTATGATGTATACGAGAAGAGAAGAGTCAGTCAGAGACAGTATTTTACCATACTGTACTACAAACATACTGTATGTATATAAGTTTGAAATACCACTAAACACGTCATACTAATATACATTTAGTTTACCCGGGATTAAACAGTAATAACAACACAGCTTCTGTTGGACAAGATACATCAAATAAATCATGTAAAGAAGAATTTAGTACCACAAAGATGTCAGACCAAACTCCAAATTTCCACTGCATGTCCATTCCTTTCTTTAATGGCCCAAACAGTTCTTTCTTCTTATTATTGTTCTTCCTCAGTAGTGGTTTCTTTGCAGCAATTTGACCATAAAGACCTGATTTACGAACAGTTAATGTGGAGATGTGTCTGCTACTTGAACTCTGTGAAGCCTTTATCGGGACTCTTATCTGAAGCGCTGTTAATTGGTGATTTCTGAGGCTGGTTACCGTAATGAACTTCTCCTCTGCGGCAGAGGTAACTCTTGGTCTTCCTTTCCTGGGTCAGTCCTCCTGAGAGTCAGTTTCATTACAGGATTTAATGGTTGTTGCGATTGCACTTGAAGACACATTCAAAGCTCTTAAAATTTCTCGGATTGAGTGACCCTCATCTCTTAAGGTAATGATTGGACTGTTGATTCTCTTCACTTTAGTTCAGCAGCTCATGCCATATTATGGATCAATACAGTAGTCCAAGGGTTATTTAATGTGTGCCAACGCAACCTCTGAACAACAAAATTGATGCTCTCCAACACATTAAGAAGGAAAGAAATTCAAATAATTAACTTTTAGCACGGCGAGCCTGAGGTAGTAACAACCGTTCCAGGTGACTACTTTATGAAGATGATTGAGAGAATGCTAAAAGTCTTTTACTTTTATCTTTAACTTTTAGCAGCTTGATAAATATGGTCCCAGATGTTTAATTAAATTACTTTGGTTTATTGAATTTAAGGTTTGATGTTAAATCTTGTCCTAAATTTCTAATGGCTTTTTTAAGAAGTGTACTTTTTTTTGTTTCTAGTGTACTAAAGTGGATTAGGCCAGAAAAGCCTTAAGAGAGATGTCCTCTACAAGAAAGTATTGATTTGTTTTTGCACTGTGACAGAAATGCCACACCACCCTCTGATTAATGACGAAGCGTAATAATGGTTTTTGCATTGTTAGAGAAGTTCGGATTGAGACAGCTTCATATTTCAATGCTGTCTCTTGTAGAAATTGCGTAATGTATCAGACAAGTTGTCAAGTAAAACGCAGTGGCTACGCTTAATCCTGGGTGATGTATATGTAACTATGAATATGGGTCTGAATCAGACATTTGTAAGAAATATTATATTGTGTATTTATGCGTGCATGTGTGCTTTGTGTAAAACACACTAATTCACCACTGCCCTATCAGTAGCTGAATAATTCAATGTTGGTCGTAGCTCCACAGTAGTTTAGGACTAAGTGCCTTGCTGATGAGAACCTCAACAGTGGTTGTTAAGGGATAAGAGAGCTCTGCCCACTTAATTCACTCACTTGTTTTCTCAGCTGATCCAGGTGGCTCCGAGTTTTTAAGGTCCTTTTAAACAACAGTCCCCATAGCGCCACGACACCTCAGCTGCATTATGCAGCAGATAAATTAATGTTTTTAAGGCAAATGCTTTGAGCCTCTCTGCGTCTAAATATTAATGGCTGCATGCCAGCACTGGTGATCAACAAAGACACTTAGAATAGGCCTTTTAAATAATGAAACATGGTAGCATGCATTGTATTCTGCTCGCCGAACAGAATACATAATGTGTTGTTCTTCAAAAATGAATACTAACAGTGGAAGGTGAAAAAGTCTTCTGCTATGAATAGATATTGTTTGTTTAGGTTAGGTTACTTTTGCCTTTTCACCTTGAAGTTTTTCATTGTATTGTGTTATTCTGAATACATTATACTGTATATCACCAACACTAAAAAGCAATTTTTAGTGAAAAATAATGAATACATTATCTTTTAATTTGAATATTTTCTCCGGTGTAATGACCTGTATCTTTTTTTTTTTTTTTTTTTTGTCTCTTGCAGATGTTGATGAGTGCGCAGCGGGAATAGCGGTGTGCCCCAGGTTCAGGAAATGCATCAACACCTTTGGTAGCTACATCTGCAAGTGCCACGAAGGCTTTGACCTGCAATACATCAATGGGAAATACCAGTGCATAGGTACTGTCACAAGGTCTCTGCGGCGAAGCTTTTGCAGATAAAACTTACAAAGGTCATTGACGTGCTGTAAAGTTTTGACTCATAACCGAGTTATTTTTAGTGATGCAGGTGCTGTTTTTACCTCAGGCACTTGGGGAGCAAGATAGTACACACACGTACGCATACCAAAAAAAAAAATGCATATTAAAGGTGATTTTCAAAATCTGTTTTAAAACAATAGTCCGCTGCCCATATGTGCATTGAAGTAGTTTTTGCTCACTGTAATCTTCCCTCATGTTCGTCCTGCTGGCTACTGGCTGGTACTTTTAATTTAAGTGGTGGGGAACAAAATCCACAATCCTCAATTCTGTGCAAAAAATATATATTGAAGTTTATCTGTACAACACAGACAAATCAAAGACTTATCTTCAAGAGTTACGGCCTTTTTAGTATAAAAGTCCCTCTTTTTTCTTACTGTCTCTTGAGTCAGCGAGCGTCTGGGGAAAAAGAAAGACAGATTTTCACTTTTTACTGAGCAAACTGTAGCTTCAGAAGATACCCGGGCACTAAAGTTAACCACTAAAGCCACTAAAACTTATTAACTTGAACATTTTAATTGTTCTTTCTACTTGCATGTCACTATATTTCAAATATTTACACAAAGCATTTGATCAGTTCTTGAAATTGGATGTATTATTATAGATTCATTAATTCACTGATCTGTAATAAGAATTCAATATCATATTTAGTAAAATAACACATAGGAAGGAGCAATTTTGTTGCACATTTTAGCGAATTTTGTAGTTAATATTTACTTTTAATGTAGTAATTTACTAAACGGATGTTAGGGTTAGATGCTATGTTTACTCTTTTTACATCACCAGTGCCAATTTTTAAGAAGTTGATCCTGCTGTATCTACATCTGCACTGTGATATAGCACATTATACCGTAGCATCTCATTCAAACATACCACCGATTAAGACGTTGAAAATGTTACCAGCACAGATGTGGCTGTTTCTTTACTGATTACTGACTCCATCCTTTGACATTTGTAAAGTTTGCCGTAGTTCGAAGTACTGAACAGAGAAAATTTACAGTAAAGGTGGAACTGAAGCCACTTCACTTCAAAATACTTAAGATCAGCTGAACTATCACCAAACTACTGCAGAACTGATTCAAACTGCTGTTTCTGTTTCAGGTTATTAAACATCAGCAGAGAACTTCAGTCATATACGTACACCATACGTCTAAAAAATGTAATTTCAATATTTCAATCAATATTCTGTATGAATCCACAGGGTTTCTTATTTACTTACATATTTAAAAAGAAACGTTGGTAGATTGGCAGTTACTCAAAATGCTTCAAAGGCCTTTTTGCTATGGCATTTATTGCGGGTCACAGTTATTCACTTATATGCTTTCACTAATGATCCCTATGACACAAAGTTTGAGCCATCCTTGAAGTGAATCTGGAGCAATTAGCCTTTGATATTCTGCTGTTACAATGTGTCTGAAGCGTTTTACACTTGCACACAGAAGCTGAAAGTTGTTATGCTTCCATTATCTTTCAGATGTGGATGAGTGCTCTTTAGGTCAGAGCCACTGCAGCAGCTTCGCCACCTGCTACAACACGCCGGGCTCATACAAGTGCAAATGCAAGGACGGCTACAGGGGGATGGGCCACGACTGCAAACGTAAGAATTGAGAACAAAAACGCTGGCCCCGATGCTCACTTTTTGCAAAGAGGCACGGGGCCTCACATTTTTGTTTTCTTTGCCTGTGTGTGGTTTTTTTTTTTTTTTAAAAAAAGGTAGGAAAGAAAGCGCGAGGGAGGAAAAGCCTTGCGAGCACAGAGTCTGGACTGAAATTCCTTTCTTTGTAATGGCTGTCAGTCATTACTTAAATCACCCTGCTCCCTTATCACATGTGCCCAGAATGAGCCTTGACTCAATTTTTGACATCTGGCCATTTTAATCAGCCAAAAAGAGGAGTCATCATCAAATGTGAAATATTTCTTTTCCTGGTACTTTTGCTTGCTGACACACTATTCATTAGACAATTCATTGCCTCTGCAGTTTTTACAGCAGCTCAGTGGACGAGAAGTCATTTATTCTCCACAGTTATTTAATCATCTACAGCAACAGACACAAATGCTGTAACAGTCCATAAAGCAGAGAGGTTGCCTCCTGGCGTCGTGCGCTGCAAATACTTCACAGCGTCACCTGCCTGTGGGGTGCGAGCCGCAAGTGCTCTGGGAGTCGAGTTGCAATATCCTATTTGTGTGTCACATATCAAAGTTGCCTGCAACCCGAGGAGGCAATAACTGAGTTCAACCCACTTGGCTTTGTCCACTCTCATTCCTCACTCATGAAACCCTCATGAAGCCCCCCCCCCCGCCCCGACACCACCAACTCCACATTACACCAACTCCCCCAATCTCTGCCTCTGCTCCTGATGTGAAGAATGTGTGGAGGAACAAAGGAAAAGGAGGTGTAACTTTGATGACATCAGCAGAGCGAGGGTGATCTTGGGGGCACAGCTGCCTCTTTGAGCATGGAGATCTCTCCGCACGCAGAGAAGCTTTAGCCTGGTGCAGCGAGGCCCCTGGCTATGAACACACAAAGAATAACTAATCAGGCCGACATGAACGGATAAAAAAACCACCCTAAGAAAGCAATATTGATTTCACAAAAGAAGAAATTCGCCGGACGTGGGGTGCCTTTGTGGGCTAGTTTGTGAAGCTGCGTGTCATCTCACCACAAAGCCATCTCTCTCTCTCTCTCTTTTAAGAGTCCCATTGAGGAAAATATGTTTTTTTAAAATCCCCAAATATGAATAAATGTGAACTTGCAGCATGCTGATTTTATGGGCTTCTCTTGCAAGTTTAGGTTTTTGCTTCAGTGAGATTTGAGACACCCAATTTGTTTTAGGATGCTAACATTTAGTTAATAGATATCAGGAGTCTCAGTAGATGAAAGAAAGCCCTCCTCTGCAAAAGTCAGACTAATCATTTCAGTTAGTTTGCAATTCAACGCCTCATTAACTCTTAAGTGCTCTTATTTCAGTGCTCCATCTGCATTCTCTTATTATTTCAGCCATTCCCAAGGTGGTTATTGACCCCCCGAGACCAGGCAAACTGCCTCCAAATCATCACAACCGCATCCCCGACATGGATCAGAAAAGGACCACCACCAAACATCCACCAGTGACTCCAAAGAGAATCTTCCCCGTTATTCCCAAGTCGACACCCTCCGCCGCAACTACGACAACTACAACGACGACCAGAGCACCTCTGCCTCCAAAGAGGGTGACCCCTCCTCCGCATAAGCCGGCAGTTCCCACCTGGAAGCCTTTTGTCCCGACCAAGAAGCCATCAGTACCCACGCGCAAACCCTACGTCCCACCGAGGCCGGTGGCTCCCACGAGACTCCCCCCAACCCCACCACCACTCACACCAGTAGACAACACCATCCAGAAGCAGGTCACCAAGCAAAGAGGGGACGTGCACAGTAAGAGCTTTTTGTTTTTTTACATAGCTGACATTATCTCATTCATTTGTTATGGTTAATCTGCTGTTCTTTTTTACACATCCAGGAGATACAGAGCAACATTAGCATTTATTTTGTGTCGTTTTTCTGATCCCATACTCTCTCCTTTTAGCCCAGTTTTGGTATACCAGCTCCTGTGGGAAATATCTGTCTCTTAAGCTGCTAAATGCTCCTCTGTGTTCACCATTTTGACACTAACTTTGACTGACAGCTGTTTGGTCCTGAGCCTGTTGCTGTGTCTTACATTAAATGGTAATGGTAGCAGCCAAAGTGAACCACGAAACAGGAAAGATGTGAGGTGTAAAACCAAAACGATGACCTGTAAGATGCTAAAACACTCCAGTGGGGTTCATCATTTACGGCCAATGCCTTTCACACCTTTCACATTGCGAATACATACAGTACATTGTTGATATAAAACATTAGAGCGGCTTCAACGGTGCAGAAAACACAGTCACGTGTTGCATTAGTGGATTCTAATCTCTGTGTTTTAATATTTGATTGTGAGGGGAACCTTTTTGTTTACTTTTGGGTCACAGACTTGGCACTTGTTTGTCTAACAATTCATCTTCATCAGCTCGCTGACAGGTTTCCACTAACCAAATTGGAGCACATTTGCATATTTCTTCATCTGAATCCAGAAACATTGTGTTTATTATGGAACATGCCACATTCTGGGGAATCGGGAGTGATGTTTACCTGACAGATGAGGTGTATTATCATATTCATTTTGTATTCAAACACATAAATACGTGAACTTATCTGAACAGTTGGCGGTCGCTTCCCATGTGTGCACAGTTTACTTGCCAACCACATGACAAAAACCATTTGGCAAGAAATGGGAAAACTGTTTTTAAAGTGATAGTTTGAGTATTTTCAGGTGGGGTTGTATGAGGTACTGCATAGTCAGTGTGTTACCTACAGCAGAGCTATGCACTGCTGTGGGCAGGATCACCAGAAAAAAAAACATTTTAGCCACTTCATAGCATATTTCTTTGGCACTAACCATAAAACTTCTGTATTCTCACATATGAGCCCGACTGCACCGCACAGTAAATTACGCTGCAGATCAGTCTTTTGGATCAGAGCTGCAGCAGCACAGCCAGAAGAACACAAGCATGCTCCACGTTTGAAATCTTTAGAAATGTGATCTTGTGAACTTTCTGACCCAAACAGTTGATCTGTGACGTAATACAGTGCCTGGCAACAGTCCAGTAGTTAGTGCCAAAGAAAAAGGTTGGCTGATGGCAAGGTAAAGCGATGAAAGTATTTTTAATATAGGGTACACTTCAATGGATATTGATTTTTTTTTTTTTTTTGAGTTGGGCCTTTTTTATGTGGCTAAAATATGTTTTTCTGCTGACCCTGTGCACCCCTGTGCATAGCTCTGCTTCTGTGCCAGGAGCTTCTCCAAATTGGGGGCACACTGGGAACACACTGACTATGGATACCTCATACAGCTCCACTTCGAAATATCCAATTATCCAACTATCCCTTTAATGTAAACGGGTGAAATTTGTCGAAATCAAATATATCACATTCACTATACGGGCAATGGGAGCGCTGTGCATTAATGCTTTCAATTCATTTTCTTGTGGTAGTACTTAGACCTCTCATATATGAAAATTCAAGGTGATGAATATGTAAATCAAGCTAAATCCACCCTCAAATCACACTTTCATATGCAGATTGTGAGGTAATAACACCCATTACAAATCAGTTTAATTAATTTCAGTGTTAAAATAAGTTTAATTTCCTCTCAAGGTAATTATCTCTTTAGCTTCTGTTAACAAACACAAACTGCTGCTCTGCCAGGGTGTTGTTTATCCACGTCGCACCGCACTCTCTGCCAAGCATGTATCTTTGACACCAATTACATTCAAAATGCATCATCAGTCTTTGTTTAAGTCAGACGTTCTCAATCAAAACCAAATAACAGAATTGAATTGAAAACACTGTGGCAATGGGAGGTAGGTGAGATCGTTTCTTCGTTGCTCTGACAAAAAAAGGTAATCACTGCAATCATCTGCTGTTGTCGTCTCACGGTGTTTAACATATGCACCTTGTTCATGACAGTGAATTATTTCTTAATGAGGTAATTGCTGTGAAATGACTTGTTAAGCCTCAAACATTCAGTTCAGGACCTACAGTAAGTAAGATTTAATAGATGATGTCTGCGGCTGAACACTTACGATATGGTCTAATCCTTAACAAATCCACTGAAAACACCAAAACCACGAATGAATTGAAAGTACCGTGTATATCCAAAGTTTATACCCCTCTGCATTAAATCTTCATTGCTGTCCAAAAACTGATCAACGAGTCACCGTGTTGGATTGGGTGACATTTAAATTCCTTTGACCACCATTTTATTCGGGGCTGGACAGAAGTTTCAGAGACACATAAAACCAAAATGCAAAGCCGCATGGGTTGAGTGATTGAAAAAAGTTATTTTGTGGTCTGATTGAACTGACTTTTTTTTTTTACTGTAATTCACCACAATAGAGAATGATTCCTTCATTAAAGTTTAGTTTAGTTTCAGCCACTTATACAGATAAAAACATTTTCACAAGTGCACTTCATACACATAAAAACACGGCTAAAATAGTCCCTAACAAAAAGGTACTCATGTATTCAGAGGTACTCATCTGGTTTAGGAAATTAAAGCTCTAAATATTAAATTATATACTTATGATGTGATATATTTTAAGTTTTACTTCTTCAGTGGGATAAATGATTGTTGGTTTTTGGTCTTTTTGCAGAATATGTTGACAAAAACAAACAAAAACAAACAAAATATAGACAAATAATAAAAAGAAAAAAAAAAGAAAGAGAAAAAGAATAATGCCAGTTTTATCTTTTTATTTATTTATTTGTATTGCTCAAATTTATTCTTTGTATCTCCCAACTTCTCACTGCACGTAACAAACCAACCAGGAACTACTCAAATACATGTAATGTCAGTACATCTGCATACGCCATATTGACAAACTTGGACTTGATTGGAATGATTAGTATAAAATCTAACATGTCACTCTAACTGTCCATTTTTTTTGTCGTTTTAACCTCCTTTGACATAAAAATGTTTGGTGTGAGGTGCAACTGCAAAGTACAGGATAGTACCCACCTTGCCAGATGGCGTCACGTAATTATAAAAAGGAAAGAGGGAAGAGAAGATTACATTAACACCTGTCTGCACTGCTTGAGGGAGACATCAATCTAATAGTTCTCACCACGGCGGAGCAGTTCTAGAAATCACAGCTTCCTGAAGATGGTTTGAATAAGATAGAGAGAGGGAGGCTGGAGAGACGTCACTGTGTGATTATTCAAATAATTAGACGGAAATGGGATTCATTTAAGCCTCCTGGCATGAAGAACACCTCGTCTGCACCTCAAGCACAGGTGTGCACTGAAGTCAGAGCAATTTCCAGAGCTTTGTGGTTTCCTTTTTAGTCTGGACCGCTTCACTGTGTCCAGTGTCATTTCATGGAGAGTGGAAGAAATAGTTCAATATTTTAGGAAATACAAGTTTCTACAAGTTTCCTGCCAAAAATCAGATGAGAAGGTTGATGCCACTCTCATATCTGTGTGTCAAGTAGGAATCTGGAGGCAGGAAGTGGGTAACTTAGCTTAGCATAAAAAAAAACATGGAAACAGCTGGCCGGGCTCTCCACAAAGTTCAAAACTATGCAACGCATCTAAAGCTCACTAATAAGCATCATACATGTGATCTATACAGAAACAGAAATGTAAGAATATCAGTTCATAATAGTTCTTTGCTGTAACTATTTCTTGGCAGGAAACATTTTGTCCTTCGGCCCAACACGTCTGTGTCTTTGCTGGTTGCCTAGCATTCTGCTGATGAGAAAACTCCAGGAAGTCGCTACTTCAAGCCAAATAATAGTTATAGCATAAAACTGTCTGCAGAACCAGAAATGTTAAGATTTCTGTTTGCATGCAGTTTAAAGACATGATGCTAATTAGTGCGCTTTAGAGATGCTAGTAGTCAGATCTTTTAAATGAGCTGTTTCCTCCCTGCCTCCAGTCTAAGACAGGAGAGTGGTATCAATCTTCTCATCTAGCTCTCACATAGAGGGGGAAGATACATATTTGCCAAATTGTTTCTCTTTAAAGTAGTACATGATCCTCTGAGTCTTTCGAAATCCTTCTTTTACACCAAAAATGAATTTACAGTCATTTTAAACAAAGCTGCTTTCCAGCTCTCCATAAAAGTTGGCATTGGTAGATTCAAGGTTTTCACCCACACATTGTAATATGAATATTATGATTCAACACCATGTCAACAAAAGGAAGGCTATTAAAGCTGCATCTGAAAAATGAAAAATGTTGAAGCATAATGTATTTTTCTCCGAAATCCCCCTTGAGACGTTTCACTGACCTCCCAAATATTTGGATGACATGAGCCACTCACGGTCAAGAGGTAAAATAACAAGAGTGGCCGACGGAGGAGCATTTAGTTTGAGTTATTTCAAAAAGAAGAAAAAAAGAAAGGTCACTTCCTTCCAAATTACAGTCCTACCTCTAGTTCTACCTGCCCACGCAGAGAGTTGTGGTTTTATATAGCGAGGTTTTGAAATGTTTGTGATATTGCCTCTAAATACAAAGGAGGTGAATTGTATTTTATTTGTGGTGCATTAAAGGAATACGTTTGGAAAAAGTCAAGTAATTCGTCTTTGCAGAAACTGTGTCCCACTTACTCTGGATAATCAAGTGACCTTGCTGTGAAAAGTTTTTATTTGAACTACTTTCCACTTTGACAGATCATACAAAGGAACCAGGATGTTGTCACACGGCTGTTTAGTTTATCACTTCTGCATTTTTAATGCTTTGAGCAGAACAAATTACATTTTTGGTAACTTGCTGAATATCTTTTAATACACTCAATGTGACATACCTCAGGAGAAATATCATTCATCTCTGTTTAATAATATGACACGGCAGTAGAGAAAATAAACGTATAAACTAAAGAGTTATCATATGAGTAATTATATGATTGATTGACTGATTGATATCCAAGACAGGATCAAAGAGCTATTTTTTACTTGTAGTCACAGCATCACCGTTCAAATTACCGCTCCCTTACTTGGTGTATCACTGTATTTACTCTTTATATATCTGCTCTACGACCGGATACAAGGACTCGAGGGGGGCCTAGTTCCTTAAAAGCACAGACACACACAAACACAGACACAGAGAGAGAGATCTGGATGCCTGGGATTGCCAGAGAGCCTGGTGTGAGCGTGACCTCCCCGCTCTCGGATTCCTTCGACTGTCAGACTACATCGCAGTCTGCCAGGTGGTTGTGACCCAGAGCGGGGGTGGGCCATCTCAGTGCTCGGGCTGACTGGAGGGGGGCACATGTCGGGGACTCTGGGGGTTTGACGGTTCAAGCGCAGGCTACAGCACATTCATGGCACAGGAACAAGAATCCGCCCGGGATGCTGGAAATAGTTTTATTGGTAGTTTGTCTCATTAAATTCCACTGACTTGTCATGTCAAGTATTTATTTATATAGCCCAATATCACAAATCACAAGTTTGTTCCAAGAGGATTTACAATCTGTAGAACATACGACACCCTCTATCCTTAGGACGCTTGATTCAGATAAGGAGAAGCTCTCGTCTCTCATCTGCAAATACCACACATACTGAAATGAAAATATTAAATTAAGACGATGTGTTTTTGCATTTTATTTATTCTTCAAGAAGAACCTTTTCATACTTGAGTCAAGACAATTGTCACACTCATAGATTAAAAGGGCCAAAGCATGTCTGCTATGAAAGGCTTATTGCTGTAAAAGTAGCAGAAACAACTTTCTATGCTTCACTTGTCAGTTGACCTTTAATAAGACAGCTTGGCTTATAGTATTTTGGGCAGTGTGACCCCATTGGAGAAGGAAAGAGGCTATTTCAGGACTGGCTGTGTACTGTATGTGAGTGTGTGTGTGTGTGTGTGTGTGTGTGTGTGTGTGTGTGAGTGTATGTGTGTAACGTCAGCTTGTTGCAGCAACATTTGCCGAGACGTTGCATCAGATGAACCATCACCCTTTTCCTCATTACGATTCACATTTGACTTCTGGTGTTTTCTGCAGGTTTTTCTCAAGGTATTCTGGTCATCAGTGCAGTGTTGTTAAATGTGCTTAGCTGTGGATATGCAGGCACTGAACCGTGACATTGATTCATCCTTCCAGAGTCCTTGTAGAGTAATGAAACAAAGCCGCACAATGGCCACAAGCTGGCCAGTGAGCAAATATGATACCTTTGTTAATCTGTAATCTAAAGCAAGCCTCTCACCTCTCTCCTCAGTCCCTCGGAACCACGACCATAACACCGTCCTCGGCATTGACTTTGACATTGAGCTCGGCAACACGGCGGATGAAGCCAAGGATGACCCAGGTAAATACAACACATCTGACAGAGACAGTCAGGCCTTGCTCGTAGCAGACTGCAGAGCTCAAATGATGACAGACGAGCCACATTTTCTACGGGCAAAATGAAACCGACAGTTGGCTCCTGCAGTGATGCTGCCGAGGCGAAGATATTATAGTGACCAGATGTGTTGTGATAGGCCTTTCACCAGGAGGTGACACATGACATCTGGCTGTATCAGTTTAAATAATGGCTCACAGCCCGGAACGCACCGCCAGACTTTTCCACTTTTCACATTATGCTCGCTTGATTGCTCGACTGCTTCAATGATTAATTGATCATTTGGAGGTACGTCGGCGCTCTTGCTCTTAAACTCTTCAGGTTCTTGCAACAACAATAAGAAAATAGCTTTTGTGAAGAGACAGCTTTTTATCTGTCATATTTGCTCGACGTGATTTATAGATGTCAATGGTATGCAGATTAAATTGCCTAATGATTTAGTTACGTGTTTATTTTGGTTCGCGGTGCATCATTTGCTATGCAGTGCCAAGAGAGATGACGTTTTCATTGGCTCAGAAAATGAACTCAGATGTATTTTGTGGAAACCCCATTTCAGGGACAAAATGATGGATGTTATTCTTATCTTCAAACCAATTTGTACTGCAATGCATGGATGATACCGCAACTGTTTTTCCTGCATTCTCTTAATGTTATTGTCTAGGCATCATCGCTAGGAAAGAAATCATCAGTCACTGAATATTATGACTCTCTGTTGTAACTATAATCTGTTTTTTTATGACGCAGGGAGTGCATACAGTAGGCTATATGTGTCAGCATCTCATACAAATATTTGTGATTTTTTAGACAGATGCATTACCACTTATCATTTCTGCAGCTCCTTTTCCACTTGATTTTTCCCCATGCATCAGCTCTCTTCAGAAAATACCACAAATGTTTACTTTTATTGTATCATCATGCTCGTCAGAAGGTGCTTCAACAGTCCTCTTGCTCCCGGTAATGTTAGAGGCACGCAGCAGGCCTCCTGTGAAGTATTTCAGAGAGCATACTGAAGCCTTTTTGCGTGTGCCTGTGTTTTCAGAGGCGGGGTATCTGAGCTGCTCCTTTGATGACGGTCTGTGCGGATGGATCAGGGACAAAGAGGGAGACCTGCACTGGGAGACGACGCCCGATCCATCAGGTAATTGAAGGACGGGGTTCATTTATTCACACTCACACACTCGATTAAGAAAAAGTGTTTATTTTACTGTCAGTACATCAAAATGAGAAAGGCTGTGTTCCTTTTTACCGCCGCGCGCACACACACGCAAACACCCACAGAGTGAGACAATCTAAGCTGCTCAATTTTTGTTCTACTCAATTACAGGTCAAGATGAAAATTACTTGAGGGAAGTAGTTTGTCTTGTCTGCAGATTAGCGCTTCGCTCTACAAAGCGATGCAAATGAGAAGTGGATTACGCGACCCGTCAGTGATACCTGTGGCTCACATTAAATGGGAACACGACACTGTTTTTCTTGGGGTTCAGACGAGGAGAAAATGTGATGAATTATGTTGAGAAGGCTCTGTAGGCGAGGTGCGAAGACTAAACAGTGCCGCATACTGGCACAGTTTAAGCGACATTAACTACATCTGGCTTCTTCTGCCAACTGGCTTAGTTTTGCAGCTCTTTGTCTGTTTCCAGACATTCAGACTCAGCCTCGTTTCAGCCAAGTCTGTGCTCACTGAGAAAATAAAGATCTTTTCCCAGACTTTTAATTTCTAAAAAAGAATCCATTTACAGTAAATCATAAGCTAAGCCCTGACTGAAAAGTAATTCCATTTAAAAGGCAACATTTCAATATTCAGCAGCCTGTCGTGGATATATTTAATCAGCACATTTGAATCATGGCTTAGTTATGGAAATGTGTGTCTACCTATACATGGCATTTTACTACATCTCCAGTGTGTTGTGAAGTATGTAACTATTGACTGTTCATCACTTTAAGCTCTTTTGATAGATAGCTACTGGCAGACACTCGAGGCTGTTAAAGAACTGGCGCAGATTTGAAGAGGGCTCATAACTTATTTACAAAGCCTCTGTGGCCTACAGATTCGTATCGCACCCCCCGCAGTTCACAGCAGGCCGACACTGATTTGCTAGATAAGCAAAAATACATCAACATTAATCAGTTATTACCCAGAAGCAGTTTCACCTTTAAATTTTTAAAACTATATAGTTCTCTGCTATCACTAACTAATGCATGAATTAATAAAAAAATAAAATAATTGGGGGCAACTGGCTATAATCTGAGGTGAAGACACATAACTGGGTCAAATATGTTTTTCTGTTTATTTCTATATTTATCTATTCATGTGTATTTTTCCAGTTTCCCTTTAAATTCAACACTTGATTGTAAGAGATGAAACATTTTTGTGACAGGCCATCCTAGCTACATGTTAAAGGATGTTCACCCAGTTTACTACAAACCACACCTTTTCTAACAGGCCATGCTGCTTGTTCAGGTTTGTTTGGCTCGGTTGTTGGTTATGCTGGCACCCAGATAATGTGGTGAATAGATGGACTTTGTAACATCCCAGTCTAGGGTTCTGGACTTCTCTTTGCAACGCGCAGCACAAAGACCAAAACAGACTCGCTTTTCAGGTGAACTTACCTAAACCCTCTTCCAAAGGAAATAACTAAAAGAGTGGTTACTAAAACATTTTAAACTTCTTAAACGAGCAAAAACAGGAGAAAAATAATTAAAAGAAAAGGTAGTTCACTCCTACTGTTTCAACAGTGACTATTTACAAGTGTGATAAAATGTGACATGTACAAAAAGGTGACTGGTGAAACAAGTTACTAAATTTAGCGACCAAATTGTTAATCACAAAACAAACCAGGTCACAAACGAAACACATGGAAATTGTTCACAGAGCACAAGGAGGAGAACCGCACTGCACTCCACACGATCAGCTGGACTCAGATTAGCTGTATTTATTACATAATGGTTTATTAAAAAAAAAAACAAGAACAGAAATGGTTGGCCGTAACAATTTCATTACTCAAATGTCTAAAAAAAATGAGATTTGCATGTGTGGTGAAACTCAGCAGAAACTTGACTCTCCAAAAAACAATGTTCCTCTGACAGAAGACAATCTACAGACCTCTTTGTGGGGACTGTTTCTGAAGTAGAAAGTAGTTCAGATGTAAAAACTATTCGCAGTAAGTCAGGATATTGTTTCTGGAAAGCAAAGTTGTTTTTCACAAATGAAACTCCATTCACACCAAAATCTTAGATACAAGCCATAGAAAATTAAAAGCAAACCCTCTGCGTGGCTTAGAAAACTAAGAAAATATGTTGTTTTTGTTTGTTTGGGTGAAACAACATTTAATCAGTTAGAAATAGCTTCATTCCTTTTCTGTTTATTGTAGTCTACTTTAACTCATTTCGTTTCAAATCAGTTTAGGTCTGCTTTGTTTGGCTCAGTTTAAATCAAATGAAAGATTTAGAATCCATGGAGCATATTAATGTGCATAAATCATGTATACTGTGTACAGACTGATGAGCATAAATACTAAATAATAGTACATTTAGAAAAAAGTATAAGATTATATGCACATTTATTACTTTTATTATTAAATTATGGATTATAGATAATAGATTAGGTTAGATCAGATTAGATTTTTAAGGATATAGTAATACATTATAAGGTGAATGAATATGCTGCACTTTTGCACTGCAGGGTCTGACATTTCTGGGTGTGACATTTACTGACTGTTATGTCTGTCACTCTCCAGGCGGACGGTACCTCACCATTCCTGAGGTAAACAACAAGAGGACTGGGCGAGGGGCCAGGCTGGTCCTCCCTCTCACCTCACCCTGGAACGACGGCAATCTGTGCCTGTCGTTCCGGCACAAGCTGGCAGGCCACCACGTGGGCATGCTGCAAGTGTTTGTGAAGAAGGGAAAGCAGTACAGTCCGGC
Source organism: Protonibea diacanthus (assembly GCA_028641955.1). Lineage (NCBI taxonomy): Eukaryota > Metazoa > Chordata > Actinopteri > Sciaenidae > Protonibea > Protonibea diacanthus. Next base: position 6,796,789 of record CM053977.1, read on the forward strand.
AGTCTGGGGCCGGACAGGTGGAAACGGCTGGAGACACACTCAAATCACATTATGGGGCAAAGGCCTGGAAAGTGTAAGTACAGAAATAAAGTCACACAGTGGTGAAGAGAAATGTTTGTTCATAAAAAATAAATCAGAGCATCAGTTTGACAAAAGTGTGGATTAGTAAAAAATTGATTGCGTCAGCTTTGAGTAGGAACAAAGTAAATTAGCTGTCATCGTACAGCAGCGTGTGGTGATTGATCATCAGTGTGCACGTTGCTTCTGTTCACCAGGTGATCCTGAAGGGGGAGCGTGGGCGAGGCAGGAGCGGCGAGATGGCTGTGGACGACATCACCCTGAGGAAAGGCTCCTGCACAGAGGAGCACAATCTGAGGAGACTCTGACTGACAGAAGAGAGAAAGGCAGAAAGAAAACAAGGGGGAGAATCATCTCAAAGAGAACTGACTCTGTTGTGACGGCCCCTCACTCTGCCTGGGCTCTCGCTGATCCCCTCCCAACCCTCCTCCGACCCTCCTTGCTCCTCCCAGTCATCCTGCAAACGATGTCCAAAAGAATTCTGCAGAAAAGTGGCTCTCTCTTTCTCGACTGTCCGTGAATAAAAAGACTGAATCGAATGTCATGGGTGGATCCCGGCATCACTCCCCCCCTGTCTTCTCAGCTTCCATCCCCATGTTACTCTGAAGCCTGCATGTATCTACTTACCATGGAAATGTCCTCTACCTAACACAACCCTGGCAGCCCTCCAGCCACACCGCTGAGAGGCTCACACTCACTTCATTTCTTCCTGGAGAGAGGATCGTTCCCTCACTTATGCGTCTGCTTTTACCTTGCTTTGATCCTTTAACCACAAGCCATTACTTTTTTATTTCCTTGATGTTAAAACATGTGGCCAGAGGTGCTTTTGTGACTGTTTTGATCAGCAAAATATCAGCGATGGTATAAATTTCTTTGAGGGTTAGAGATGAAAAAAAATATATATATATATATAAAAAAGACAAATTGAATTTGTCATCATTTCTTTCTAAGCAGGATGACTCCAAAACTGATACAGACCCAAAGTATAAACCCAACCAGAGAGACAGCCTTAGCCTTGCTTTTGTTGGTCCAATCTGAGTTTTCTTGTATAGCACAGTTTCGAGTGAAACAGCGCAGCTTCTCTTTTGTTGTCTCAGTATTTCAAAGATCACTTTGGTAGAAGAGGGTTTAAAGATTTAGCTCCTTTTCTACCCTGATCTTTTATTGAAGCCTCCAAAAGTTGTTTAAACACTCACATGTTTTTCAGATACTTGAAATGTGTCAAACAGAATCAGCGTATGATTTTCGACACTTTGCAAATCAACAGTTACTTTCTATTATACAGTATGTGCTTTGTTATATTAAGTGCAGTTTGTTATAAAGACGTTACCGACAACTTTTTAGGCTTTCACAAATTGTATTATTGTAAATGTAGTTGTGTGTACATACTCTAAAGATCTACAATCCCATTTGTTGTGTGGTTTATACGTTATGTAATTTCATACGTGGATATTAATTGGGTTTCAGCTTTTAATGAAAGAACATGTATACAGACGGACACCTTGTGTAGTGCAAGGCTGTGTTTAAAGTGCACAAAATGCATATGTTCATGTGTTATGGTATAACGCTCTGTCTGTAACTCGCAAAGCACATAGTTGCATAATGTATGCTGTGATAATGAAGGTCATCGGCTGGAATTTAAAGGTTTTCTGTGTGCATGGGTGCATTCACCAAATTCAGATTTATCCAGACCAGTATGTAAATAAAGTACATTTGACTGATATATTATGATACAAAGTTTTTTTTCTCTCTCATCGTAGTAGCTGACAGAAGCACGGTTTTTAAAGGAGAAGCTGAAGTAAAACTTATTTTTAAAGGTATCCTCGAGTTACTGGTAATGCCATCAAGCTATTATTTGATGATATTGTATGTATGAGGCCACACACGCACAGTAAGAGCACGAGGCAGCTGATACCGTGAAAGAATCCTCCAGTAAAAGAGGAGAGGAAGACGAGGACAGCCATTCAGTGGTGGAATGTAAGTAAATACAAGTACTACACTTACATACAGCTTTGAGATACTTGTACTGTACTGAAGTCTTGTCATGCCATCTTTTTTTTACTCTGCTACATTTCAGAGGAAACTATTATACTTTTTATTTCACTACCATCATCTGACAGCTGACAAATTAAGACTCTGGCATGCAAGACAGATGACGAGCTTCTAAAATATGTTGTTTTGATATAAATGAAACATTTTCCATTGCTTGATTAATTAATTAATCAAGCAAGATTAATTAATTAATTAATCAAGCGATGGAAAATGTATTCTGTTTTGGTCATCGTTTAAGCCATTTATCATGCAATTCAATGCAAGTCTTCGTTTCAGTGAGGATTTGTTTTTCTTGTACCGATTTTAATTCATCGGTTTCTACAGTTGGTTCGACGAAACAAACTGACAGCATGTCTTGCTGTTTTCAGAATTTTTACAAACTAAACAATCCATCGATTAATCAAGAAAACCATCAGCAGATTAATTCATTAATCAGTCCTGTACAAAATACACCCTGATAAGGATAAGTGGTTATTGAAAATGGGTGGATTAGATTTTTGACATATTTTTATTTATCATTTTCAATGCAGGACCTTTGCTTGTATTCTATAAAATAAGATTATATAGACTTTACTGATCCCACACCAGGGAAATTCACATTTATGCGTACATGTGCCCTGTGATGAGCTGGCAGCTTGTCCAGGGTGTACCCTGCCTCTCGCCCTAAGTCACCCTGGATAGGTCGAGCCCCACCGTGACCCTGATGAGGATAAGGGGTTACAGATAATGGATGGATGGATCTGAGTACATTTACTTCATTAAATGATCTGAGCACTTCCTTTAACACTACAGCTATTTGATGTTCCAGTAACAAAGCGTGTTTCATGAAACAAAAACCTGATGTAAGATGTAACAAATGCATTTACAGGTTTGTTAAACATCATGAAAGATAACCCGAAGATGCACTTAATATATCTTGAACACAAACACGGCTGTGTGATACCTTTAATATATTGATGCCACAGAACTTCAAACTACTTTCCATAATGCTGGGGCTGTGTAAAATGATCAAAGTATCAAATCACAATATTTCTCTTATTTATGTCAGTATAAAGGAATGTGCTTGATTTATACCAGTTTCAAAATAAAATCCAATTACTGCTGCATCAGTTTCTTCACTTTTACCAGCCTATGATGCTTCACTTGACATAATTTAATCACAGAATATTAGTCAACTTTAAGATTCAATATTCCTTTTATGAAATAAGAATAATTTATTATTTCATCATTGACATGTAATAAAAAGGATCTTTATTCGAGTGTACGTATGCAACAGAGTGCCTTGGCAAATGTCATGCAAAGTCAACAATTAAAGGATCGAATCGTCGCAATTAATTTGAAGATGCTGAATTATTTTGTGGGAAGAGAGTGTGGCAGTTTTCAGCGCACAAAGCAAACGTTACTGAATAAAAGAGAAAGGAGGAAGAAAGAAAATGTTCTTTGCAGATGACAGGCACAACCTGATGGAGCGCAAATCACTTCGAGTCTGCAGACTGGTTAAAGGCAGAAGGACGCATGCTTTGATTTAATATTTCATTTTTCTCAAAGACATTCGAAGATATATTCTCTTTATTTATGCCATGTCCACGGAGCGTACTTGTGTCTGAAGGCTGGAAGGTGCGTGATAAAACTGAATAATAGGAACCCTCAGACATACTGCCAATTATTAATTCGACCACCATTACAGCATAAATTAATGTACAAACTGAACTGCAGGCAACCACAATACATGTCCTTGACACTACATTACTAGTTAACTCTTGCCTCTAACCTAACTGGGTCAAAATGACTACTCCTTTTGATAGTAGGCGGTATTGGCACTGTAAAAGTGCAGTGAAGCACTCAGTGGAGTTTTTTTTACCTTCACCATATCCATTTTCTCATTTCAGGATACCTCATTGTATATTATGGACAGTACTGTACTTATATAGGGCCTTTCTCCTGACCACTCAAGGCGCTTTTACACTTCATACCTTTTCAGCCATTCATGTATTCATGCCTGAGGACACTTTCACATGCTGCCTGGAGGGGCCAGGGAACGGACCACCAGTCATGTGATCAGTAGACGATCCTCTCTACATTCTGATCCACAGCCACCCACATAGTCAGAAACATATAAAGTTTTAATTTATAAGATTATATTATTATATAAGATGGTGGCATTGAACTATACTATAGTTTGGAGTGTGAATTCATGCTGCTGGCATACATGAATATTGTTTGATGACCTCTAAAGGTACGGCTATTTCTTCATGTCTATACTCCAACTGCACACATGCGGCAAACACTAAAAAATGAATCTTTTTTTTTTGTTTTGATATTAGACCAGTCACCAAATAGATGATTCTCCAAAGTCTTGTCACTGACCTGTGATGAAGTACCTTAAAGACGATCTTCATTTTCTCTGGGGACAAAAAAGGGCAAGCAAACATCTCTTTATTAAGATAAACCACCAAAAACAGAAATGAATCCAGAGGGCAGAAGCAATAGCTAACGCCTGAATCCATGTGTCTGTCTGTGTGTGTGTGTGCATTCCTCTCTGTCATTTCTCAGTTGTCTCTAGAAGGGTAGAGAAGTCAGGCATATTTTCTCTCTTCTCTCACAAACACTCACACAGTTTGATATTTCCTTTTCTTATTACGGACAGGAAATATCCAACAGCCTTTCAGTTCATATAAAGTGTGAAGCCTCGGGCTGAATAACAACCTTCCCGGACTCCGTCTTGTTCCGTGGAAACAGGAAATCTATCAGTGCTAATTGGTCGTTAATGAATGTCATAAGATGAGATTGATAAATTAATAAAGTTAAATATGAGGGAATGTTCAGAGAGCTAAACTGTATTGGTCCTTCATCATGCATGAGAACAGGGCAAACAAGGACAGGCAATCGTTACCTTTAAACCCCAATTTCTTGGATAGCCAAAGAGGGGACCTACTCTATTACTATTTGCACGTGATTTCATTATCAGAAGTACTCAGTGTTACATCGTGAAGGACATTCAACCAGTTTGTCTTTTACTGCAGTTCTTCAAGAACAAATCAGATCAGTCTTAGCTCCTGACATCCAGCTCCCTTTATAGATATTAATGTTTTGTGCTCATCAGCAAATAAACTGATTACATCAAGTGGATGATCACCAGATTAATCTGTCTATTAACACACAGGTGAATCCATCACTACGGTCTGAAAAAATACTTTTTGACAACGCTGAAGTCAGACAAAAGATCCGCACGCTGCACTAATAGCTCCCAGTGGATTTCACAGAGCAAGGATTTGATCTAACAGAGATCTTTGTCAGGCATGGGAGCTATCAGTGATCTGTCACGCTGTAGGAGAAGTCTTAAAGATTAGGCTGGCAAAGCTGACTCAACAGAGAAACTGTCAGAGCAGATGACCACTCGGTGTTCTCAAAGAGGGGGGGAGTGTAGAAATAAATTGGAATAAAGTTGGAAGGTGAAAGAGATGACTTTGAGGGACTTATTAAATGTGCCCTCTGGATAGGAGTCAGTGCTTGAAGATCTCTGCGAATGTCTGAAGGCTCTTGAGTGGAAATGTGCTGATTGGATGAGAAACGCTGAAGTTCTGAATATCACCAAGCTGTCATTGTTGGCGCTGTTTTTTCCTCTCCATACATACACGAGAAGAACAGTTAACTTAAATGGATTTACAGGGCACACAGTTTGTGCACAGCCTATACTGAACGAGATGTTACAGACCATTGTCACAAGTTGAGGGTCTCAACCAAGAGACTTGATTACGGTTTATTTTATTTATTTATTCGGTTTATTGAGTAAAAACATACTTTTCATTGTAAGGTAAGGCTGTCGGTCAACCTCCACTTACATTTCTTTTGGATCAAAAGAAAAACTGATGGAGGAAAACCTTCAGGTTGAAAAAAGACACAGAGGCTCTTCATCACACAGAAAGAGCTGGAGGACTCTGATGAGGAATGGTTACATTGGCTGTTTTGCTCACTCTGTTTCCACCACAACTTGATAAGAAAAAAAAAGATACATCCTAAACAAGCTGGACTTGAAGACTAACAGTCACTTACAGTATTACAAACATCTGTAACGATACTACTAATAATACTACTAATATTACTGCTAAAAAGCCCTCATACCTTCAAGCACACAGGGAGCATCACCCAGTATACAATCTAAGCAGGAAATCAGCAAAGGAGCATTGAAGCAGGTCTACCAACACAATTTACATCTGTTCCCAATGGAAATGTATTTAGCATCCATGTGGCAAACTTACTGACAGCCATCTTGTTGTACTTAATTTGATTTTATGTTAGATAGCTGAATGCAAATAACCCGTTAACAGACCTTACGTGTTTACAGCTTTTAATCATCATTATATACAACATTTTCTAAAGCATTTCACAAAGTTTCTAAATTTCTTTCAGTTTGTTTTGTTTTGTCTTTTTAACATTTTTAAAATTGTTTTAAATGTTCTTATTGGCAAAGTTACATTGTTATTATATAATGTTGCAGGAGTAAATGCTTGACATAATGTAAGAATCTTAACGCTGATAGTGCTATGGAAAAAATACACAACACAAAGAAAAGTTGGAGCCAGTCTCAGTTATGTTGTATCAACCAGTGGAGGGCAGTTTAAGATTTATAACCTTGGGTTGCTGAGAAATTATTATTTTTCAGAAAAAAAAAAAAATCACAAGAAACTCGACAGGGCGAGCAGAACTGTTGCTAAAATGCTTGGATTGTTACATTTGCTCGCTGCCAACACAGCAGTGTTTGTGCAAAGAAAAGCTTTACTTTATGTCAGAGTTGTGTTTTGCATACAAATGTTTAAAATTCACTGAGTTTGCCTACTGGCAAAGTTGCAAGGAGTAGATTTAAAATGAGCTTTGGACAATCACGGTGAGGACAATCTGAAAACTCATCACTGGAAAGTTGAAAGACTAATTAGGCTAATTAGGATTTTCTGATGAGGACATCAGCCCTGCAGGGGCACAGAGATGATTAATCAGCAAAACTGACAATCATCTGAGTCATGAAGGGGGGTCAAACTTTCATCCACCGTAACATTCAAATAGCAACGCTATTTTCCAGCAACGGTGGGTCCATGTATCTGTAAGGGACTTCCAGGTTCTTGTTCCTGGTTTTGATCACTGTACTTAAAATTTCAAGTTCCCCTTGAAAATCTTTTATCAGCTTGCAGGGAACCTCCTCAAAGAAATGCTCCTCTGGGTACTTGCCGAGAGGGACCTGACAAAACACAACACAACAGTGTTAACAGGATGAAGCACAAAACACGGCCAACGTTATTCTTTTTGGGCATGAGGTTTCAATAAAACTGTAATTTAAAAAAGATGCAGAGATTCAGTTCCAAGAAGAAAGTTAATGTATTTACAGTTCAGAAGTTGTGCCGGCTATGATTCGATTTCCCAGATGGAGTGTTTACATAATCGAAACATGAGATTGATAGATGTAATTCATGACGTTTTGGGCACTTACAAAGTCAGAGGACTGCTTGCTGAGCAGCCACATGGTGGCCATTCCTTGCGCTGTTGTGTTGATGTCAGGGAACGTCTGCAGCATCGTGGCCTCGCTTGTTGTCCCCTTTGTGGTTGGTGGAGGGCGCTGCAGGGAGATGGGAGTGTTGGGCATCCAGCCACCATAGTCATACTGCAATTGATGAACAAGTCATGAACGAAGGTTAAACATATTAAAAAGCACCACGTATAAACCATACAAGGACGATTATTCATGGTTTGTTTGTGAGGTGTTCTAAATTCTACGTGTCCTTGTTCAATTTAAAACAATAAAGAAATCAAATCTAATGTGAAATGACACATTATCAAGCATTATATTGACGCACCTGTCCGGAGTTGACAGCTGAGTGCTGGCCTGAGCAACAGAAGATCACCATGGTGACAAACTTGACCAACTCAGCCACGGTGTCAAATTTCTGAGGGATTCCTGTGAGTTTATGAAAACAGCAATATATTGATATCAAGATATGATGGCCTTTTAATACAGAGTTGTGCTATTATAGAAGAAGGCCTTTATGAATAACACACACCTGTGGTAGCCTGGGAGAGGAATCCATGTTCAAAAATGTCTTGAATCCACTTCTGTACTTCCGGGTCTTGGCGAACGTCATCATCACTCTTGTAGTAGTGGCCAAGCACTCCGTTAACGAACCTTTAAGGAAAGTAGAAATCTACTTGAGTTTGTAGGTATTTTTAAATTACGGCATTGTGACAAATTCAAATCAGGTTTTAGTCCACTTCACCACAGCCCTTTCAGGCGTTTTGCTCTTTCTACAATTTTGTATCATTGCCTTGACACCCTTCAGGAATACTCGTCACATAGCGAATGTAAATGGCAATGCACTTTGACTTGGCGTCTCCTCCTGGAGATGCTCCCTGCTGCAACAGCGCAGTATATCAGGATTAAAAAATAAAACATGCAAGGGATGACATGCAAGAAAATAACCGAGACCCCAATGTAAAATTTATCTTTTTTGGGGGGGTTGAGGTTCGAACATTATAATGCGTATTAAAAACTAAAACATTGTTTTGCCACCTCTTTGCGTTCTTTTCATTTTGTGAAGAAGCTGCTTTACTGTGCTGTTTATCCTTTAGACTTTCCAAACATCATTTGGTGAAGGTAGTGGAGCCAGGCCCTGCGGAGCTGCCCACCTACTACATTTCAAATCGGCCCACAGAACTTGGCTCAGTTCACTTCTGTGTTTCCTTTATATGTAAAACACGTCATTTCTTGAGCACCTGGGCACTGAGAAGACTTTCTGGCAATGGTTGTAACCCATAGAGGAGACAGAAATAAACAAACCAGGAGTATTTCTCTTACTCATGCAAGACACAAAACACCAGAACTGTGAATCTGACAAAAGTGCAAGTTTGAGGGAGCTACGTGCAAGAAAATTTAGTGAAAAGGTGTCCATTAATCGTGTTACAGAGATGTCTGTTGAAGTCAGAGTGCTAACCAGCAAGCCTCATAATAAGACACTGTACCCCAAGAGATACTGTAGCATGCAGCCTGCCCTCTGTCCAGCAAGAGAGGATAAAGTAGTACTGACCCAAGGGCAAGAAACCATGTTCCACAGCAAAGAGGGAAGATAGAAATAGAAGCAAAACAAAAGTTAACATTGGCACTGCTTTGCATAACTGGAGCCAGATCTTGGCAAAGGGATGAATTTTGATGCAGAACATGCAACATTTCTTATAGACTGGTAACTCAACAACTGTTTATCTTGGCTATTTAGTAATAGCTCATGAAGGTAGCTAATTGTTTGTTACTGACATAGACAGTACTGACAGTTTCTTGTGTCAATAATGTCAGCTTTCTGGTGGTGATGATGTTCTGCTCCCAATTTGTTTTTTACACTGCCCGTGGCTACAGTACCTGTGGATGATATCCCAAAGCTTAAGTCCGTCATCTCTGTAGTAGAAGTTCGGCACAGCCTCCACCCCGCGCTCAGCGATGTCGTCTGGTATACAGAGGGAGCTGTAGGTCATGGTGGACAGTGATCGCTGCAGGATTGTGATCATACCCTCTCCGCCGGACGCTGCAAACTAGAGAAGAGTCATATTTGTGAGGAATATAGTTAAAGAAATAATGCACATGATATTGGTCTACTGAGGCTGCTGGTCTTTTCATACCTCTGTGAAAACTCCCGTCTTTGATATCAGGACAAGTCGAGCTAAGTGGTTGATCTGCAGAGTGTAGCGAGTGTGAGGTATGAGGAGCTGAGGGAAAAGAGGGAACTCTCTTAGTAACACCATTACTTGTTAACAAAGAAATCTTGATGCTTCTATACCATTCAGCAGCGTTTGCAAACATATACATAAACATGATTCATCAACTTTGGAAGATACAAAAATCAGCAAGTTGAAAATAAAAAACTACAACTACAGCAAGTTCAGTATCCTCCCTCACAGTTACCTTGTACAGTGGATGCACCATGGGCACATTGCGCAGCAGTGACACTGCAAACACTTCAGCCAGCAGATGAGTGCGCAGCAGGTGAACGTTGAGCTGATGCTCGTTAAAATCTGCGCTTCTCACAAAAATCTTGGCCATCAACCAGTCGTACTCAGAATCAGTAGGAAGAAAGATGGGGTTGTCGTCGGCTGGAGTCTGCTTCAGCTGCGGGAGAAAGAATAGAATGTGGCTTCATTACTACAGCCGTTCAATAATGTTTTGTCAGCTACAGGAAAAGAAAGTTAACGATTGATCATAATCAATACAAAACTATGTAAGGTGTTTATCTAAATGTCCTCTCACATCGCAGCTTTTCTTTATTCCAAAATCTACTAAAAAAGTTTTTTTGGAGCATCAAAAGCAAAAAGTGAAATAAAAAAAGAAGACAAATTATTATGTGTGGCGTCGAGCCGCTGCTGAAAACTCTTTCAAACTTTTCAGCAATTCGTCTAGGAATGCATTTCAAAGTTGCCTGGAAAATTTGGCATGAAGGATTTCAAAAATTCAAAAGGAAGTATCTCACACAGTCTCGCTGACCCCATACAGTTGGCTGACTCAGCAGTTCATATATGAACATTTTCCATGGGCCCAAACAAGTTTCATCTGCCATTACAATCCATTCTTAATACGTTCATGATTACAGTATTGGGAAAACAGGGTGTTCATTTATTAATCATTTGCACAAAGCCTGACATGTAGCATCTGTTTTATGTAACTCTGTAACTATTAACCAGCTGCTGGACAGTTAGCTGTAAGTCCGACTATGTATGGCCTGTCACTTAAATGGCTATGACTCATTCAGATTTCATCCAGCAGTACAAAAATGCACAAGCAAAATATTTGTAAGGAGAAACAAAGTGTGGCTGAGCATAAATTCATACACTATAGTATAACTCTGAAACTGATTGTCAGGGAAAGCAGTCACCTAGATGTCCAGTAGTATTATGTATTTAAAACAAAATATGAAAGGTAGGGCACTCTATAAAAGGTTCCTACCTAAGTTACTTATAAATAAAAGTTTAAGACTCAAACATTTTGTAGTAAAGCCATAAATCCAATGACCAAAGTCCTATTTTTTAAATAAACTTAACAACTTAATCAAACCTGTAAAGCAGTAAAATGATCTTCCACTGAAGTTCAATGTTCAACTATGTATTGTGTAAATTTGAAGGTCAGTCTCACCTGAATAGCAATTGGCATCAGCTTATCTTCAGGGGTTTTGTGGAAAAGCACGAAGGGAGACATCAAGTACTGATTCTTCCCGTTGATGACGTTTGGTGTCACTCCATCCAAACGCTTGTAGTCACACAGGAATATGTGGCCTTTCTGTTTTAGGATTTTAGAGTTATAATCATTTATATAAGTCAGTCACAAATTTAACACTGTAGTTACATACATTTTTCTAAAAACAACGCTGAAAATGAAAAACAAAAAAAACAATTAAAGGTAGAATATGTAAGAACTGAGACTACTCTCCACATATCAGACACTGGTCATAACGGAGTGGGCAACAAAACGGGGCTCAGCAACCTCCAAGTTAACGTGGACCCAGACCAAACAGCCTCCGAGACGAACAGAGGCCAATGTGAATACCAAAGTGATTTACAACCAAGACTCTGACTTCAGGGACAACAAGAAGAGGAAAGGCAGGGAGAGGGAAAAAGGTGTAAAGGAGGAGAGGAATGAGAGTTTTAATCAAAGAAGAGTTGGATTGTTGGAACAGTGGAAAGACAGTCAAGATGATTTTGGTGAGTTTTATTGTTTCAAGTTTGACTGAAGTGTGTTTTAAGCCAGGTGGAGTCAAGGATTGTGTTAGTATTATTTCGCCATATCATGTTTGCAACATATCCTACGTGAACAAATTCTTGTCAGATCAGCACTCTGTTAATCCAGCCAGGACATGCTGGGACACTGACGCCATTTCATTTCCTTTCTAAACATCTGTGCCCACTCGATTTGTACCGCTTTCCACATGCTTTTGCTTCTTCATTGAACATGAGTCATCTACATACTCACACACGTTTATCATATCCAGTGGAAGCATTCATTTGAATTTTATACAGTTTGAAAAAAAATATACCTGCATTTCCTCCTTTAAGGAGCCTCCACCTTGGAGAAAGACCATGTCATCAGTGACAGGGAAGTTCTTGGGCAGGTCTGTACAACGTTGGATCAAAATGGGGTTGACACCATTTAGATACTGGAAACCAAAAAATGCATCCTCCTTCCAGTGCTGCTGGATATATTCTGGAAAGAAAGCAGGATTTACCCCGTGTGTTCATCTGAATTCAGACGCTAACACAGCGTCTATGTATGCTCTTGAATTACAGTACAGTTGTCATTGATGATTAGTATAAACAGTAAAAAACATTTCTCAGTGTTTCAGTGTCTTGTGCTCAGAGTTGTACCTGATATATCCGTTGTTTTGTTGCAGAAAACTTTGCCAATATCATCAATATTAGACCAATTCTTCTTGGAACAAGACAGTCCCTTCAGTTTCAGCTCTGTCAGCCTGAGCAATCAAAACATGGACTATAAGTATTTTGATTCACAAAAGAATGATATCATATGATATATAATAATCTTAATGCTGACGTGCATTTGGGGTTATTCTGTAAAGATTTGGTTTAGTGTCTGATCAACTTCGAGGACCTCACCCTGTGGATGCAGTAAAGAGAAACTCTGTAGTCTTGGTGAAGGAGAAGCGGACCTCAGCAGGCAGACAAAGAGGATTGTCTGCCTTCATGCAGTGAGGTAGTCCCTCTTTATAAACATCCCAGCTGGAAAATATAAAACAGACTGATGAATGACTAATTTAGTCATTCTACATTATGGCATATTATATATTCTTACAATATTAAACTATCTGATATAATGAGATCAAGTTTAAAGTCTTAGTCTCTCACCTGTACAGTTGCTCTCTCTCCTTCAGCTCCTTCTCTCTACTGTACTTGCCAAGATGATGATTGTCATCAGAGATTTTTAAAGCTGAGAAAAAGATTATGAAATTAGTATTTTCTTCTATCTTATACGTGGGGTGTACTAAAAGCAGCACAGTGTACTGTGCACTTCCACACACCTGTTCCTTCTCTGAATAGGTGAACCTCACTGTCAAGGATCCAACGGTGGATGGGAAAGTTGTAGATGTCTCCCTCTGGGGACCTCACTTTCACCTTGCTGGGAAACCAGGCGTCTTCTGGGAACAGCAGGAGAGGCTTTTTGTCAACCTCAATCAACACCAGCTTTCCAAGCGAGGTGGGGCATGACACCGAAAATTTAGTCTCCTGCATACAGACAAAGGGGAAGGTGAAAGAGGCTCTGCGCACTATTTGTGTTCTGGTGCACTGCCAGTGGAGGCACAAATGTAAATCACAAAGGTTTTGCTAGAATTAAGTCCCTTTCTTTGCATAAGTGGTACTGCAGATCAAGTGCAGAGGGAGATATGTGTGCCTCTATTTGGCAAAGACATACAGAGACAGAGAAACAGTTACTTTGATATTATTTTGCATCTACAATAGTGCACGTTTTATATCCAGATCAAAGTATAGTTATCACTGTGACTGTAGTCCATACGGGTTGTATTGTTGGGTGATTATTGGCAGTAATTTCATCCAAATGCTTTAAGATGCATAACAGCCCCCATTCAGAAATTTATACAGTTAAACAGTAACAGTTTCAGGGTATTGCTATTATCATAAGATTAGATAATATAGCAATTGTATTTATTTATTATTTATGATTATTTTGAGGTTTATCTTAGAGTGAAGAGGAAATCATAATCATAATGTTGATTTAATCAATGAAAAGAACTAAATTATGACAAAAAAGGCTTTTTATGTAATAACAATAGAAGAATGAATGTGATTTGTGTTTATTCCTCAAAATATTGAATTAATTTTAGTTTTTCATGTTTTTTTTCTGTATTTTTAAATAAATTTGAAAACAAAACAAAACAAAAAAAACTGAATCAGACTAATGATCTAATCTAGTTATATAATGTAATAGCCTATTTGCTAAAAGTGTCAAATGCAAGTGAAATTCAGACTTACTGTTCCCGGGAGGAAGGCAGCACTCCCTTTAATGCTTGTGAGCCAGGTACGTTTACTCTCCCCATCTGTGCCCACCAGCTTAATGAAGACATTATTTGTAGTCATGGCCTGAGCGAGGTTTGCGGTCTTAATAAACACTTCATACTTCACCATTTTGGCTCTAAGGAGTGGAAGGACTCTGATCAAACATAAAGAGCGATAAAAAACACAGAAAGATTAAATTAAAAAAAGAAATCTGTTAAAACAACGTGCAGCTAAGTGTGTTTAACCCTAACACAGACTAGAAGAATCTGTTAAAATGTAAACTATTCAGATCCGCAGCCTTCTTACCTGACAGATGCTTATAAAAAAATACATGTGTCTGCAGTAATTGCCTTTCCTTTTATACAAACAGAACAGAGTTGGGGTGTGTCTATAATAGATGCCAAACTGTGCAACATCTACTGTACCTTTTATGGTCGGAATTATGTATGGAGTTCTGAACAACTGACTCAAAGTGCACATAACTATAACATGCAATTTATCTCAAGTGTCAAAGGTCGAGTCAAGTCTTTAAATAAAGATCATGAAATGGAAAAATCTTGTGCAAATACAGGTAGACTAGTATGAACCTGTGAGGCAGAGATTAAGCCATGTATGCTCACTCCTCTTTTATATAAGTTTATTACAAAACACAAGAGGCTCCACTAACTAAACTCAGTCTCCTTTTATTTTTCTCTCTCTCTCTCTCTCTCTCTCTCTCTCTCTCTCTCGGTCTGGCATTTACTTAATTCACAATAAAATCATTAAAATCTCAGTTGCACAACATCCTTTCGCAATCGCTTCTCATTATTTAGCTGGAAGTTGACCAGATGAAGTCAACGATGAAGTCAGAGCAAAATCCTGGAAAGTTTTTATCGCTTTCCGGGAACAGATCTACTTTGAGCCAGAAAATTCAGGCGGTATCTAATAAATACTTGAACAATTCTCAAATAAAATAACCCTTTAATCCTCGGACTATTTTGCCACTACATATTCCCCCCTTTCAGGGTTCTTAAACCATGAAATATACATTTTAGTTATAAAATACATTTCCTCATGATGTAGTCCATTTATCTTAATTCACACTTCAGCAGACAGGGGTGAGAAAACATGATGTTGACATTACAGGTAAAAATTCCTGTGAAGCGATCGGTATCTCAAGCCTCTAAAATCGAACATTGTCTAATCGTTAGCATGGGGCATAGAGTAAATGTTGCACTTATGTTGTAGATTAAATGTTAAACCAGTAACCAGTACAGTTTTCACTGCACACAGAATAAATGCATCGTATCAGATCTTGAATTCTTTTGGTAAGATTATACTTTTGACTGTAAGCTGTAGCAGAATCCTTGTTTAGCTTGATGTATAAAATTTCATGAATACTGTTTTATTTGAGTGCCAAATTGTTTCAAACTGTTTTTTCCTGTTTTTCTCTTTTCTTTCATGAGCTATGGTTTGAGTATATTACAAACATGTAGACTGGAATACTATGCATGGTCTGAAACAGTTAAGTTGATGTAATATGAACACTGGTAACTGGAAACATATTTAATCACTGTTAATCACTGGAAGCAGAACCCTGTTTAAGGTGAAATATAAAGTTTAAGGTAAAATATAATCAAGATAATATAATCGAGAGAGAACACAATGTTTGAGTGCCTGTTTATTTAAGGACGGCTTGACCTGACGAGAGCCCAGGATGGGAGGTGGTGCCTGCACGTGTAGCATAATGAAACGGCTTATGTGAGCACCACAGAATATAATCACATCGAATGCTGTAAAACAGAGAGAGCACAATGTTTGAGCACCCAGTATGGGAGGGGTTGGGCGCCTGCACCTATAGTGGTAAAGCTTAGAAATGTGGTCTGTATTAAAAGTGGCGAGCACTCAAGATAAGATAAGCACCTCAAGCACCTGTTTGCTTGAGGTCGACTTGACCTGACGAGCACCCGTAGTAGGAGGTGTTGGACGCCTGCACTTGTAGTACTAAGACTTAGGACTGTGTGAAAACTTATAAGACTTTTAGAAAACGTACCATATAATTGTGTGAAACCTATAACAGTGTGAAATATATAAAACTAAAAAAAAAAAAAAAAAAAAAGGTCGACCAAGTGATTGCAGCTACTGCTCTGTGTGTCACGCCGTGGGGCCTCGACTGAGTGCTGGGACGTCCCGGCGTCATCACAAAGAGGTCTGAACAGGCAATTCGCTGTGGGTCTTTTGCGTGGATACCACTGCACGTTAACTTACTGCAGAGCTTCAGCCGATTGCTGGAGTTTTTCAGACACCAACGCCAGGTCTGCGCAGGCGCAAATAGATAACCGCTGCGGTTGTTTCGCGTGGATACCGCTGTGCGTTGATTTCCTGCAAGGTTTCAGCTGATTGCTGGAACTTTTCAGAAATAAATGCCTGGACTGAACAGGCGCAAATAGAGTCGGGAGACAGGTCTAAGTTGAAGTAGATAACTGTCTACGTATGTGTGCATTGCCTAGGGATGGCGAAAATCACCAGAGGAGTGATCAGATGACTATCAGTCCCATGATTTAGGCCCAATGGTGAAGGCAGCACAGCAGCATTGTAATTGTATTTAAAATGACATGTCGTTAATAGCTAATTTCAGCAGCAATCTTCTGTGAGTTGTGACCTCACGGTGCAAGTCACAAAGGATATGATGGGAAAAGGGATATGATGTATAAAATTTCATGAATACTGTTTAATTGACTGAGTGCCAAATTGTTTCAACCTATCTTTTCCTGTTTTTGTCTTTTCTTTCATGAGCTATGGTTTGAGTATATAACAAACATGCAGACTGGAATACTATGCATGGTCTGAAACAGTTAAGTTGATGTAATATGAACACTGGTAACTGGAAACATATTTAATCACTGTTAATGACTGGAAGCAGAACCCCGTTTAAAGTAAAATATAAAGTTTAAGGTAAAATACAATCAAGATAATATAATCGAGAGAGAGAGCACAGTGTTTGAGCGCCTGTTTGTTTAAGTAGGGCTTGACCTGACGAGAGCCCAGGATGGGAGGTGGTGCCTGCATGTGTAGCATAATGAAATGGCTTATGTCAGCACCCAGTATGGGAGGGGTTGGGCGCCTGTACCTATAGTGGAAAAGCTTATAAATGTGGTCTGTGTTAAAAGTGGCGGGCACTCAAGATAAGATAATGAGCACCTGTTTGTTTGAGGTCGGCTTGACTTGACGAGCACCCGTAGTGTGGAGTGTGGTCTGTGTTAAAGTGTGAAACTTACAATATAACTGTGTGAAAACTGGTTAAATCCCACCCACTTCTGGGTTAGGCCCCGCCCATTCCGAGTAGCGATACAGATAATTCATATGGTTAACAGATACAGATACAGATAATGCTGTACTCGCTCATCCCTATTGTGCCACTACAATCACTAAATAACTCAAGTAAGTATCACGAATGATGGATGCCTTTATTATCCCCAAGGAGCAATTTGTTGGCCAGCAGCACCTACAGAATCATCAGACTGTTCCCAATGCTACGGGCTGAGGCAAAGGTGATTAGTCTAGCTGCAGTTTTTTTTACAAATGCCTTTCCACTAGCACCCACACTGGCTTGATTGCTAGGACACTAAATGGAAACATCTAATGTGTAACAGTTGTTGCTGTTAGATGCTAGAAAATATTTAGCACTTTTGCTTCGAGGGAAATTTCAAAGTCTTGATCAACCCACAAGAGCTTTCATCTATGAACCTGGCTTAGCCACACAAAATCTGTGATCACTGAGGAGAGGCTATTGGCACTTGGAGTCTTATGCACTCAACGCAAAGAAAGATAGGGAATCTTTAATTTAACTACAGATGCAGACTTTGTTTATAAGTTAGCAGAAGCAAAGATAGGCTATATACAATGATAATACTTAAAAGGTTAATATCAAAAATACAACAATCACGTTTCTTATAATCTAAATCTATGCTTTCCATATTTTGATTGGTTTACTCACAGCACCCTTGGAGTTTGGTAGAGGACGTCAAATTTGCAAGAATTTGATGATTATTGTCAGGCTTTAGCTCTTCGGTCGACTGGTCCCTTTCTTCTCTTCTCTTCTCTTCTCTTCTCTTCTCTTCTCTTCTCTTCTCTTCTCTTCTCTTCTCTTCTTTGCTCTTGTAGAGATGTACATCTTTTTAAATACCAGGTGGAGTCAAGGATTGCGTTACTATTATTTCGTCATATCAAGTTTACAACATTAACCTACGTGAACAAATTCTTGTCAGATCAGCATTCCGTTAATCCAGCCAGGACATGCTGGAACACTGACCTCATTTAATTTCCTTTTTAAACTCTAACATCTGTGCCCGCTTGATTTTTGCTGCTTTCCACAAGCTTTTATTTCTTCACTGACCATGATTCATCTACATACACACACATGCTCTATTCTGGCTTTTTCCATTCTTGGGGCTCTTTAGCCTTCAGAAACAAAGCCTCCCTATTCCAGTGAGACCTTTTGGCTCCATCACCCATGTCCATTTTTTTTTTAATCCTTTTTGACATGACAGACAAAAACAAACAAAAACAAATACGTCATAAAAACAAATTAAGTTATGTAAACATAGCAGGGAGAAATCAGTTCTTAAGTCTACTGGTCCTGCACCATGGCAGATTGCATCTGCAGCCAGACGGAAGCAACTTGAACTCCTTCGACAGGGGGTGATCATTCAAGGTCTTGTCTGCAATTTTGCTGCACACTTTGGCAATACCCTGCAGTCTCTTTCTATTTTTGAGGGTAAGTGACCCAGACAAAGGAGAATGTGAGGATGCTTACGATAAAACACATGCTTGCATGCGCTGATAGGCTTTTCTACACACAGCCTCCAAATGAAGCTTGAAGGTCAGCTTGTCATCAGTGCCAAGATATTTGTACTGCTATGAAAACTCAACAGCCTGATCATTAATCACTACAGGAGAGATGACTGTAGGATTCTTTTTAAAATCTATTGTCATGTCTTCAGTTTTGGACACATTCATGTCCAGTAAGGTCAACCTGCACCAGTCCCTGAAATCCACCACCACAGGACTGTGATCAGGATCTTTACCTCTGAGAAGAGACACAATGACACAGTCGTTGGCAAACTTAAGGACATGATGCCTCACATGTTGGTGTGAGGCATGGTGTCAAGATAAATAGAGCAAATGAGAGGTTCCACCCCTGGTGTGATTCAGTGGAAGAAAAAGGAACATGAAGCTTCACATGTTGCAACATCTTTTCTGCAGAATTACAGCACATATTGATTATTGTTTACATATCACAGTCACCGTTTTGCCAGATTTTTTTGAGTCTCCTCTTGTGAAATGCACTGTATGATCTTAACAGCTGAATGAGAATACAGCCAGTGGTTAACCCTTTGGCAGTCTGACAGACAGACACAAAATAAATAAATAAATAAACACCCTAGAGGGTTTTTTTTTTAATCACTGAAAAGACGCCCTAGAGCAGTGTTGTAGTACTCTAGATTGGTCTTTTCTTTTCTTGAGACCAGTCTCAAGACCACTTTTTGAAGATTTCAGTCCCAGAATCGACCGCATTTTTACTACAGTAGGTCTTTTCTTGGTCTCAGACAAAGTAGACTCGGGATTTTATTTCAAGACAGTCAAGATCACAACTGTCGGACAATGTCTAGATTGTCTGTGCATCATTTGATTTATCTGTTAACATCATTACTGTGATTGAATGTAAAACTTCCTGTTTCAAATGAAACATGACTAATTAAAATGAAATTGTTTTCTTAATGTGAATGTCTGGCACCCATCCCTGCCTCTCCTCTCACACACACACTCACACACAATGTTTGAGACAGGAGAAGAAGCTCTGGTTTGTGGATGTCAGCCATATCTTATGTAATAAGACTCAAGGAAAATACAACCAGTGATTAACCCTTATGCAATAAGATTTAGCTACCTAAACAATGAATAGTTCTTCTGCAAAACAACGTACAAAAGAAAACACACAGCACTGAGACAGCCTCACCCAAAGAAATTCGAGAAATATTGGATACATATAAGCTATTTAAGTAGGCCACATACTTTGGTTTTGGTCTTGTCTCAGTCTTAATAATAATAATAATACATTTTATTTAGAAGCGCTTTTCAAGGTACTCAAAGACACTTTACAAAAATCAGGAAAACAATACGAGATAGTACGCTAAAAACACAATAGACTGAGCTAAACATTGAAATTGATACAATCTGGTCCTACTCTTGACTCTGTTTGGTTTTATTTGGTCTTTGTAACAATGCAAGATGCTGATGTTAGGCAATGATGATGTTAAACAAGATCTCCTAATGACTCATTATGTTTATGACGGAGTGTGGTCACAGTTTACAGAAGTGAAAGTATCGAATGGAGCAATTCACACTGCAACACTACGCACAATAACAAGAACACATTACATTGGAATACAGTGACAAATCATTAAGACGTTTGATTTAAACTCAAGTCATATTTATTTATTATGAATGATATGATTTGCAGTGGTTATTAAATAACAAATCATCTACATTCATTTTATATTTGCATGCCCTAAATCAAGCACATGAAGTCCACTGACAAATGCACGATTCAGTGTGTCGTCATCAGTGACGTGTCAAGAAAATGAAAACAACGAGAAAACAATGCAAATATTAGTTTCTCACAAAATATAAGATACTGCTGTGCACTGGCACAGAGCGGGCTCACATACAGATCAAGCTGTGGCTTGTTTATCAATGCAAAGCTGCTATGAAACACACTTACTGTATAATTCTCGGAGAAAAAAAATTGATCGTCACATTTTGGTCGTGAAAGATACGTGTGTAAACCTTTTGTATTTGTATTTACAATTTTACATTTGTAATGTGAAATGTTAAAACGTTTAATTTTCACCACAGTTAAATCAAGTAGGCCGTTTAAAATCACAGATCTGTTTCTTTACACTATGATATCACCATGTAGTTCTTTCCATTCTCTTAATATGAAGTTGAATTTGGCAGCTGAGAAGGTCTCACCCTCTGAAATTCAAATGGCCACACTGTTTTCCACCTCTGTTGGATCCATGTATGTGTACGGGACTTCCAGGCTCGTGTTTCTTTCTTTGATTGCTGCACTTAACATTTCAAGCTCATGTTGAAAATCCTTTATCGCCTTGCAGGGGACTTCTTCATTGAAATGTTCCTCCGGGTACTCACCGAGAGCGACCTGATGAGATCAATCAAACATTTAAAACTTTTTTCCCCCACAAACATTTAGACACTTATCAAACATAAATTATTGGCAACATGGTGTTCTGTTATAGGAAGTGAGCAGGATATTTTACAGTGGCTCTGATGGCATGTTAATATACTTTGCACAACTTGAACATTAATCAGATTTAGGCAATTTTTCATGAAGTCTTGGCCACTTACGAAGTCAGAGGACTGCCGGCTGAGTAGCCACATGCTAGCCATTCCCTGAACTGTTGTGTTGACGGCAGGGAATGTCTCCAGCATCGTGGCCTCACTTGTGGTGCCCTTTGTGGTTGGTGGAGGGAGTTGTAGGGAGACGGGAGTGTTGGGCATCCAGGCGCCATAGTCATACTGCAGTGAATAAAGACTCTTGTTTATGTTAAAGGCTCAGTAACAATTTTTAAAGTCAAATATCATTTTGTTTTGTCTATCTACCTCCATTTTACAGAAAACTGCACAGCCTCATCAATGCATTCCACAAAAATAGCGTTAAAACAGCATAAAAGGATTTACCTGTCCAGTATTCACTGCAGCGTGCTGCACTGAGCAGGTGAAGATCACCATGGTGACATACTTGACCAACTCATCCACGGTGCAAAGGCTTTCTGGAATTCCTGAGAATGAGAACAAATAAATAAACTGCATTACTTCAAGATGTTTAGATGACATAAATAAAGTTTGATTCATGTGCTTATGTTAACATGATGGCACATAAAGTTACCGCGTTTATCATAATTCTGATCCAGCTTCTCTTTACAGCCAACCTGTGCCTCAGCAGCAAGAATCCATGTTCAAATGTCAAATCCACTTCTGCAGTTCAGTGTCTGGATTGGACCTCATCGTCCTCTTGCCGTGTAGTAGCTGAGCACTGCGGCTGCGAACCTTTGAAAGCATATGGATAAGTTCATTAAAATACATTTCCCTTACACAGTTACACATACACACTGCAGTAGTAACCTCTATTGTTAAACAATTATTGGACATATTTTTAGAATGATCAGCTCTGTTCTTTTTAAGGTTTAGTGCAATATTTAGCACAGTGATCACACATCTTTAAAGGGATAGTTTCACATTTTTGGACACATGCTTATTCCTGCTGAGGTTTGATAATGCTGTAGAAAAATAAATGTATGGTAAGTATTGGAAATATTGGTTTAAAAGTGCATCTCTCTCATCTTACTTAAGGTTTTTTTATTACCAAGTAGTTTGGCTGGAACATTTAGACCATTTAATAATCAAAGGCAAGGTCTACTCAATTAATAACCAGTAGTTAAAGGTTTGGATCACCACCTGTGCTGTCATCTCTTGAAGGCATTGTTAATTTAACACACCTAGGCACTTGACATTTAAGGGCAAATCAACAATAAATCAAACACAGCTCAAAAACTACATCCAGCCCTGCTCTTAATGGGTTCAGACTCTGAGCATGTTAGCAGCTGAGGTAACACAGCCTCAGTGATGTCAAAGTAGCTGTTTGCCCAGCACTACAAAGCCTCAGTCCTGCAGTCCTAATTTGGAAGGACATGTGAGCACTTACACAGCTGCCAATCTGTTGTGTGTACTGAGAAATGTTTCTAATATTTACCACAAAAGAAGCACATGTTTGGTACAAACTGTTCAGAAGCTGATTGCATAAGACAGACCAACTGAAGAACTGATGCAAAGAAACCACAGATATAGAGTTATGTTGCAACTTTCAGGAAGATTTAAGAATATTTTTTTTTAACCAACTGCTGCATGATCACTTATTTAAAAGAAAATTGTTGCATAAACTGTATGTATCCCCAATATTTACTGGTATCCTCTGGTAGTAAATGTGACTGTCTCTGAATACAGGCTTATACATCATAGCCAACTATAAATTATGTGAATACTAAGATGCTATACCACGATGATTGGCACATGATTGCACGTTTCCAGCATAAACTGTTCAGAGAGGCGATTGTAAGACAGACCAACTGCAAGATTTGATTGCAAAACAAACCGTTGATATGAGTTATATTGCAAGTTTTCAGGAAGGTTGATGAAAATCCTTTGAAAACTAACTGCTTTTACGAGATTTAGTCTTATTTTTCTGACATCAGGACACCTTGTTGTGCATGATCACTTATTTAAGCTGAAATATTGCATAAACATATTGTATCACAAATATTGACTGCCATTTCATTAGCAATCAGGCCTCATTTATCTGAGCATGAACACAATTTGTGGGATGAATTACATGGATAAAATGTACTCTCTGACCCTACATTTTGTATTTTCAGGTTGCTTTTCGATGATGCTGTGGGAGCAATGTCATTATCACAGATGTGTAGCCTCTGTGCTGGCCAGGTGATCTGTCCTGTCCACATTATATTCACTTCACATGAGGAGAGGATGAGATTCAGGAGCTGCACTAATTATGTTATTATGACTTTTTCCCCCCCTGTAGAAGTAGAAATGGAAAACAAAATCCTGTACTGAAATCTCTGATGAAGTGTGCTATAGTCTTTTAAATGCAGTCTAACTAACCTCTAAAAGAAAGACTGCCTATACCTGATGATATCCCAAAGCCTGAGTCGTCATCTCTGTAGTAGTAGTTCGCTTTGTATCACCACGCTCATGATGTCTTCTGGTATACAGAGGGAGCTGTAGGTGATGGTGGACAGTGATCGCTGCAGGATTGTGATCATACCCTCTCCACCAGACGCTGCAGACTAGGGAAGAGTCAAATATATATATAATTAGACATTGTACATGAACACATTGAAAAAAGAAACACTCTTTAAGTAATGAGTCGACTAAAGCTGTTTCGTACCTTTGTGAAGAACCTGTGTCTCAGATATTGGAAAGGAAGTCGAGCCTAGTGGTGATCTGCAGAGTGTAGCGGTGTATTGAGGTATGAGGAGCTGAGGGAAAGAGAGACTGTCTTAGTAACACCATTACTTGTTAACAAAGAAATCTTAAGTGTATACCATTCAGCAGTGTTTGCAAACATATACGCAAACATGATTCATCAATTTTGGAAGATACAAAAATCAGCAAGTTGAAACTTTTTACAATCACAGCAAGTTCAGTATCCTCCTCACCCAGTTACCTTGTACGAGTGGATGCACCATGGGCACATTGCGCAGCAGTGACACTGCAAGCGGCTAAACCAGCTTGAATGAGTGCAGCGAATGAACGTTGAGCTGATGCTCGTTAAATTCTGCGCTTCTCACGAAAATCTTGGCCATCAACCAGTCGTACTCAGAATCAGTAGGAAAAAAGATGGGATTGTCCTTGGCTGGAGTCTGCTTCAGCTGCAGGGGAAGACAAGAGAGATCATTCAATCCATTACCAGTACTGGTCAATTAGAATTTTTACTTCCTTTTCCTGAAATTTGTATTTATATTACACCCATTCTCCATGGAGGTCAGTGCACAGGTTCTTCTTCTTCTGAACTGCAGCTCTAGTTTCCTCAGTGTTATGCACAAATCATATATTTTTGTCTTCCTCTGTACATCTACAGTATTGTATGTTTGTCTGTTCTCTTGAAGGATCACTCCTTGTCTGAAGGACAGTAGTGTCTTATATTGTATATACAGTTTGATAAAATAAAATAATATGACTTATGTTTAGACTAAACTGTGAGCCTGTCAAACTAGATTATGGACTATTTTTACATGAAAACCAACTTCATGCAGAAACAAATGTTTGCCTTTCCTAACAGAAAAGATCATAGTCGGCATTTGGATGTCTAGGTCCCTGTGTCTTGCTTAAAAAACACTTTCAGCAAAGTAAAATCTTTTTGTTGTAGATGATCTTCCACAATATCAATACTACAATACTATTATTAGCAATATTTCAGTTACTACTCTTACCTGAATAGCAATTGGCATCAGCTTATCATCAGGTGTTTTATTGCAAAAAGGACAAGAGGCCATCAAGTACTGCTTCTTCTCATTGATGACGTTTGTTTTCTCCATCAAGCGCTTGTAGTCACACGAATATGTTGCCTTTCTGTGCTGAGATTTTTGTGAAGATGAGAAATGATTTGACTCATGCATATTGGCAGTGCAACATGCAATTCTTGAATTTAACATGTCATGGGGCAATACATGATTTGAATATGAGATCAATCAAAGTCAGAACAATCACCTTCATTTCGTCCTCAAGCTACACACTGACCAGCCCTGGAGAGACCATGCCATCAGTGACAGGAAGTTCTCGGGCAGGGCTGGCCTGGCGTCCGGATCAAAATGGAGGTTGACACCGTTTAAGAGAACTGGTAGCCGAAAAAGCGTCCTCCTTCCAATGTTCTGGACATACTCCTGAAAAAAAGAACAGTCATACTTCATTCAAAAATTTGAGTTTGTGCTGGAAAGTTTCATGTCACAGACACAAGTAGACGCTGCTTCAAAGTAATTTGTCAGTCAGTATTTTGATTACGCTGATTAAATACAGTTTCTATAATGAGCAAAGCCCTAAAATTCTACGTTTGAATACACCGTCTTTCTGTCCTGTCATATTTTTCTGTTTCGCAGTACATGGTTGAATATGTATACAGTGTCAAGCATTACATTAAACTATCGCGACAACACAGTACTGATATCTCAGTCTGTTTGCTGCAGAACACCCGATTAATGCCATCAATATCAATTCCAGTTCTCCTTGCAATCATCAGCCCCTTCGGTGCAGCTCAGTCAGCCTAGAAATAAAGAGCAGCTTCATTATGATTCCTTCAGTCTTTTTTGATAGGCAGGTACATAGTTACATGCTGTAGACAGACAGATCTGACATCTGGTGAGGACCTTACGCTGTCAAAAGAATCAAGGTAAATTCATTTCTTGGTGAAGGAGAAGCGGACCTCAGCAGGCAGAGAAAAAGGGCCATCCTCTGTTTTTATTGTGTGGGGTATTCCCTCTTTATACACATCCAGCTGGGAAAAAACAGAGAAACACAATGGTGAGAACTGGACAGTCTAGATACCAGTGCTTGTACAGCTTTAAATAAGGGCATGAAAGCAAAGCTGTATGTAAATATGACAAAATTGCAATTAAGCAAAGCTTTGCAAACAGTGTCACGTGGTGTTTAATTTGTCATTATATATCATTTAGATATTCAGCCAAAGGTAGGGGAGGTGTGGTGCATGTTAGTTTTGGGGTTGCATGAAGCTGAAATGTGTAGTATAACCTCACGAGCTCTCTGATAGTCTTCCGGCTCGCTGCTTCGCTCCTGCTCGACTGTATTTGGCCAAGATGATGTGTGATCAAGATTCTCAGAGCTTAAGAAGAACCACAAATGTGTTGATATATACAGTATGTTGAGTGAATGTGCTCAGTCCTCTGGTTTATCTTTCTATTATGTTCCTGTAGTGCTAAACTTAGCACAAACCTATTTGCCTCTCTGAAGCGGTGCACATTGCTGTGTCAGTGATCCAGCAGTAGATAGAGAAGGTATAAATGTCTCCCCTCAGGTGATTCCACTTCCACCTTGGCAGAAAACCAGGAGTCTTCTGGGGAACGGGAGTGGCTGTTTGTCTATTTCTACCAGAACCAGCTTTCCGATGGAAGCAGGGCAGGACACGTTAGTAGACACCTGGGGTAATGATGACATTAGGATAAACTGTTTTCAACAGCCAAAAACTGAGCCTGTAACATCCAAGTACAGCATACAATTAGTAAATATAAAACATTTCATCAAATACAAATCTCATAGGTCATTATTGGGATGTTTTCTGTTGATTTAGTCACCTCTGTGGTCCTAGGCTGCAGAGCAGCACATGTCCTGTTGCTGCAAATATTAGTTCCTCTAAATTGGTATTTCTAATATAAGCTAAAGTTGAGAAAATGTACTGCGTCAAGTCAAGTCAAAGTTTATTGTCAACGTTGCTATCGATTACTGGACATACACAGAATTGAAATAGTCCTCACCTCATCCTGGTGCAAACAGCAATAAACATGAATTATAAAATATAGAATATAAAAATATATACATAAGTTAAGTTAAAAGATCTAAGAAAAATATGGCTATCATACTGATATAAACAGTATGATTTGGTGATATATCAGTATAAACAGAACGAATTGAGTATAAATATGGTAAATAGTAGCCGTATTAACAGAATGAGCAGTATAAATATAAATACGGCAAATATAGGAGATTCAGCAGTGTACACAGAATTAACAGGATAAACAGTGATAGATATATAAAGAAAGAAAGTTATATATTTTGAAAGGATGTTTCAGACTTACTGCTCCTATCATGAAGGCTGTAGCCCCTTTGAAGCCGATGAGCCACTCGCGATCACTCTCACCATCTGTGCCCACCAGCTTAATGAAGACATTGTTAAAAGTGGTGGCACTGACGCGTTTGGCAGTGGACACAGTCACTTTATAATTCACCATCTTCTCTTTGGAAAGCGAGTCCTGGAGCGGATAAAATAATGATAACATTCTCAGCACTGATTAGAGTCTCACTAGATAAACAGAGTGCTAAAAAATAATCAGATATCACAATAAAAGGTCAGTCTCACTCACTTATTCATGTCACGTTTCTTTGCTAACTGAAATAGTTTTATGGAAGCAGCTCTCACCTGTGTATGAGACCAACTCCTTTGATAAAAATCAGTGACTGCTATTTCCTCTTTTATATTCCTGCAGTTTGGTAGAGCACCTAAACAGACCGGTATGAACAATACATGCTCTTGCACAACTACAGGAAAGACTGATGTCTTAAGTCAGTGAAAAATATCAGGTTTCTCAACCTTGGATAATGGTGTCGTCACCTCAAATTCAGGCTGAACAATTTAGGTAAAACAAATGCAAATACTAGTTATGTAATCACAAAATACACAAATGACTAACATTCAGTGTCCACCTATTAGGCATACTTGCAATGTGATGGAAGGATTTAGTGCAACCTGTTATTGCGATGTGTGGGGGTGCTGCTACTGTATGTCTAACACAGAACTGGTTTGACTCAGTGCCACTCATCTCATGTTGTTCATCACAGAGAAATGTGAACTATGAATTTGTATCTGTATGACTGTTTGGCTTGCTTTATCTTAGTCTTCTCACACTCCTGCAGACTGTGTGCACTCTGTATGACTGTTTGCAAAGAATAAAGGTACCAAAGTCCATTCCCAGTCAAAATTGAGCCGTGCAGCGTTCAAATAAGTATTCACAGTGGTATACATCTGGGTGAGTAGACTTGGATCGTACACAGTCTAATGATGCGACCAGAATCCTGATTTGACCTGGGGCTTTGGTAGAGCATTTTGGCGGATATTGGAGTGTGTGCATGGGGACATTCACAGATAACCTGTGGTGCCAGGGGTGACATAAGGGGAAAGGCATTAGGCATAACATTGGGATGCAGTAAGTCAACGCACAT
Source organism: Protonibea diacanthus (assembly GCA_028641955.1). Taxonomy (NCBI): domain Eukaryota; kingdom Metazoa; phylum Chordata; class Actinopteri; family Sciaenidae; genus Protonibea; species Protonibea diacanthus. The sequence continues at coordinate 6,825,553 of CM053977.1, forward strand.
ACAACTGGAGAAAACTGTCCTCTTGAAGCAGTCTTGTGACCTTTACTCTACCGTTGCCTTTGATCAAGTGATGAAAACTGATGGTCATTTGGTGAGTGTGATGCAGCACCCACATATCCACATCTTTCATTTAGCAGGGACAGGTTTTACAGGGTTGGATTATAACACTGGGTGTTACAAATTGCAACTGTTGGTTTCAGCGGCTTTTGATTGACCTGGTTGACCTGTTAGGGTTAGGTTGAGGAAGAAGGTCAGGAACCACCTGGACTGTACCATTGCTACAGGCCCAAGAATGTCAACAGTGCCTGTACAATAAAGGATCTAGGTTGGGACAATTTCCACTGGGAGATAAAGTGCTGATAGCACTAATGGAGATAAGAAGGAGGCATTAAAGTTCCTTTCGTGACATTTAGAGAAATTTTAACGCTCTTATAAATATATAGAAATACTTTGGGTCATTTCACTCAGTTAGGAACATTCCTAAGAAAAACGACCCAGACACAAGCGCTACGGATATTACAGGTGATGCTGAGCAGCGAGCACACTGAGAGCCTGCACAATTTGAAATGTTTGATGTGGTGAACTCTGCCCTACATGTTGCTGTCAAGCTTGACAGTGACGATGGAAAATGTAGTCTGGTTGAAGTGATAGAAAATTAGCACAGAGAAATTAGTGAATACAGAATTCACGCTGGAACACACCTGCACACTACATAGCCAACACATTTCTAGAATATAAAGAATGCACAGGAAAAATATTGAGGCAGCGTTTAAACTCAGAGAAGCTATTTTATTCATCATGAGAAGAATACCATGCGTTAAATCAGGGTTTGCAGTGATTATTAAATGACAATGTTCACATACACCAAATATATCAAGCACATGAACTTAATTCACATATGCATGAAGTGTCTTAATCAGTAACATGTCAAGAAAATGAAAACAACAGGAAAACAATGCAAATATTAGTTTCTCTCAAGAATATATAATCTGCAATGCCCTAGCACATAGCAGGCCTCAAATATAGATGAAACTGTAGCTCAGTTTATCAATTCAAGGCTGCTATGAAACACACATATATTATGTATACATAATAATATAATGTATGATAACGTATAGTGTCCCCAAAAAATAAATAAAATTGATGGTCATGTTGTTGACTTAGGGGGTAGGAAGTAACATAAAACCAAGGTGTTAAGGTTGTAAACAAAGGTATTTATTAAATTGAAGACAAACTGTTTTAAACAAAGGGAGGTGAAGTACTAAAAGACAAAGTGAACAGATGCTGTTTAAAAAGAACAAACATATATAACAAAGAGAACTCTCCACAGAGCCCACGAACTAACGAGAAAAACCAATCTAAACTAAACACTTAATAACAAAAACATCAGAAACAGCACCCCCTAACCTAATGGGTCTATTCTACGTTATTAAACTAGAGCCCTGCCCAGTCCAAGAAGCAAACGAAATAACCTCCTGACAGTTAACCGCTGTTAACATTCTGAAAAATGCAACTAACTTGAATGAGTTCAACACAAAGAAGAAGAAGAAGAAGAAGAAGAAGAAGAAGAAGAAGAAGAAGAACAACAACAACAACAACAACAACAACAACAAGCCACACTGGTGCTGGCGTGCCAATCCCAGACCTCAGGCTTCCAGTCACCGGCTCCATCTGGGATTCCACCCCCTCGGATGGACCAATCGGACCCTAGATCCACATCTGTGTTACATTGAATATTACTGCACACCGCAATATACACAGGCAACACAGCGGTGGCGGCAACACTTGTGTTTATGAGAAAATTCTCAATGTAGCAGCTGCACGTTTGTATTTTACATTCATAATCTTTTTTTAATGAGATGCCCTGGAAATTCACTAATGACAAAATATTAAAGATGTGGATCATAATTCAAAGCAGTCAATTTATTATGTATTTCATTTATTAAGCACAGTTAAATCCGTGAACTGCTTAAAATTACAGATCAGTTAAAACATGCATTCTTCCTTCTTTTTTTTTCACTTTTGTTAATATGAAGTTGGGTAGCTGAAGGTCTCACCATTCAAATGGACACACTGTTTCCATCTCTGTTGGATCCATGTATGTGTATGCGGGACTTCCAGGCGTGTTTCTTACTCTGATTGCTGCACTTAACACTTTAAGCTCATGTTGGAATTCCTTTAACTAAACAGCAGGGAACTTCTCATTGAAATGTTCCTCGGGTGTCACCGAGGAAGCGACACAGTGAGATCAGTCAAACAATAAAACTTTTTCCCCACAAACATTTAGACATCTAATGACATGTTAATATACATACACAACTTGAACATTAATCAGATTTAGGTAGTGTTCATGAAATCTTGACACTTACAAAGTCAGGAGGCTGGCTGAGTAGCCACATGGCCACCAATCCCTGAACTGTTGTGCCAATGTTAGGGATTGTCCCCAGTAGCGTTGTTTCTTTTGTGTTTGGTGGAGGGAGTTGCATGGTGGTGGGAGTGTTGGGCATCCAGGCACCATAGTCATGCAGTGAATAAATAACAGATGACTGATTAATGCGAAGCCATGCCATGCCAGTCTGTTGGTCGGTCGGTCATCCAAATATTTAAACTATTGAATGTATTACCATGAAAATTTAGGTGGAACAAAAACATTTGAGGATATTCATGGTCCCCAGAGAATGAATCCTAATACTGGGGTGTGGTTCACATAAATGGTTTTGAGTGAAATAAACTTTCTGACAGATTTCTTTGAATTTACCATCCCCAACAAAATGTTTTATCCAACACTTTATGATCAAATACCTGAAAAACTGATCACACGAGCCTCAGCTGTACTTTGTGTTTTGTGCTAATTCACAAACATTTGAACACTAACATAATAAACTAAACTAAAATGTTTTTGTGTTCTAAAAGTCAGCATTTTAAAAGCTGAACATTTAGCTCTGTGCTAAGTACAGCTTTACAGAGCAGCTGAAATATTACTGTAGACTGCAGCTCAAATACAGCATTAAACAGCATAAAAGGATTTACCTGTCCACCATTACTGCAGCGTGCTGTGCTGAGCAGGTGAAGATCCTGTGGTGACCTTGACCAACTCATCCACGGTGCAAGGCTTTCAACAAATTCCTGAGAATGAGAACAAATAAATAAACTGCATTACTTCAAGATGTTTGGATGTGATTTTATAAAGTTGCACACTTATCATAATTATGATCAGCTTCTCTTTACAACCAACCTGTGCCTGCTGGCAAAGGAATCCATGTTCAAAAATGTCGAAATCCACTTCTGCAGTTCAGTGTCGTTGGACCTGCGTACTCTTGTGGCTAGTAGCTGAGCACTCGCTGCCTGAACCTTTGAAAATATGGATAAGTTATTGAAATACATTCCTTACACAGTTTCCATACACTGCATTTGTAACGACATGCTTATTATTTTAGAGTTTGATGATAACATAGAACATATCTGTATGTATGTACGTGTGGAACTATTGCTGGAAGATTAGCTCAACAGCCACCTCTGAGCAGAAAGTTTAAGAATTGTATGTCTCTGAGGGTTGAAACTCTTATTTAAGCCCTAAAGAAATGCATATCCTACACTCACCCCAATGCAATCATGTTTGCATTGACACAAGTGTGCTCTCTGATATCACCTGTCAGAGCTTGTCAGCTTTTCTTTGGCTTGACACCTTCCATGTGTGGATTTGGGGATGCCCGTAACTAATCATTTCAAGACATTAGCATGTCGATTACATACCACTGAAACATCCATAATTTTGTAACAATATCATATACATTATAAATTTAATGAAAAATGGAGACTGCCTATACCTGTTGATGATATACCAAAGCCTGAGTCCGTCATCTCTGTAGTAGTGATTCAGCACAGCCTCCCACACGCTCAGCGATGTCTTCTGGTATACAGAGGAGCTGTAGGTGGCAGACAGTGATTTCTTCAGGAATGCGACCATGCCTGTCCACTGCAGCAATCTAGGGAACAGTCCAAACCTTGGATATAGTTAGACATTGTAGTGACATTGAGAAGAAAAGAAATTATGGTTTGGTTATATGAAAACTATGTTGATCTTTTAGTACCTCGATAATTCCCCCTCAGATATTAGGCAGTCAGAGGCTAAGGCAGTGATTGATATGCAGAGTGTAGCAGTGTGAAGTTTGAGGAGCTGAGGTAAAGAAGGAATTTGTCTTAGTAGAAACTATTACTTGTCAACAAAGTCAGAAATCTTGATGCTTCTATACCATTGTCGTTCTGTGAAAAAACTGCAACTACAGCAAGTTCAATATTCTGCCTCACAGTTACCTTGTACGGTGGATGCACCATGGGCGTGCGCAGCAGTGACACTGCAAACACTTCAGCCAGCAGATGAGTGCGCAGCAGGTGAACAATGTACTGATGCTCGTGAAAATCAGCACTTCTCACAAAAATCTTGGCCATCAACCAGTCGTACTCAGAATGAGTAGGAAGAAAGATGGGATTATTAGATCGGCTGGAGTCTGCTTCAGCTACTGGGGGAGAAAGAAAGAGATCATTCAATCCATTACCAGTACTGGTCAATAAATTCATTGAAATTCATTGAAATTTGTATTTTATATTACATCCATTCTCCATGGAGGTCAGTGCACAGGCTCTTCTTCTGAACTGCAGCTCTAGTTTCTCTAGTGTTATGCACAATTCTTGGGACTATTACACCCCTTGTATTTTTGTCTTCTCTGTACATCTACGGTATTGTATGTTTGTCTGTTCTGGGAAGGATCCACTCTTATAATGTCTGGTGTCTTATATTGTACAGTTTGATGGAAATAAAATATTATCACTTAGTCTTATCACTTGGCTGCAGGAGAACTCTTCAGGTTCATGTAGAACAAATGAACTGCCTTTTCTAGCAGAGAAAATGTACCACCGTAGCTTTTGGATACTAGGCACCATATCTGGGTAATGAAGTAGAGATCTTCCTATTTGCAGGTGATCTTCCCCTTTTAATATCAATATTCAATAATATATCAATGCTACTCTCACCTGAATAGCAATTGGCATCAGTTTATCATCAGGTGTTTTGTGCAAAAGAACAGAGAACCATCAAGTACTGCTTCTTCTCATCGATGACGTTTGGCTCACTCCATCCCAAGCGGTTTAGTCACACAGGAATATGTTGCGCTTTGTGAGAAAGGATTGTGAGTAGTATTTTACCAGCATACAGTGTGAAAGTACATACAGTGTGAACATGTCATGGGGCAATACATGATTTGAATATGAGATCAATCTAAGTCAAGACAATCACCTTCATTTCATCCTCCAAGGTCAAGTTACACTGACCAGGAGAAGAGACCATGTCATCGGTGACAGAGGAAGTTCTCGAGCAGGGCTGTTCTTGTCGGATCAAAATGGGGTTGACACCGTTTAGAACTGGTAGCCAAAAAAGCGTCGCATCTTCCAATGTTCTGGACATACTCTGAAAAAACAAACAGTTGTATTTGATTAAAAAAACTTTCAGACTTTGAGCAGTCAGTGTTTTGATTAAATGCAATTAAATACAGTATTCTCATGAGCAAAGCTTAAGGTGAAACTTCTCTATGTTGATGATACAAACATTTTCCTCGAGCTTACTTAAAGCGGCCCATTGTCCAATCACATCTATGGCCGTTACTATGTAAGCAAGGTCAGAGTCAAGCTTTGAACTCCAAAAAACAAGATGTAAATCGGACAGTAGATACCGAAGACTGACCCGGAATTTGTGTTCTTTCCATTCCAAAAGCCAAAAACACAACTGGAGCGGTGCCTACAATGGATTAAACATTGTGGACGGCCCCACTCCCAGCTAAATGTGTCGAACATGACGAAGCATACATATGGCTGCTCAAGGTAAGGACGAGCGTTTAACGTTAGCTACGTACTGTGTTGTCTAGAACTAGAGGCAAGAACAAACTGGACCAAGTTATACCAAGACAAGGATATCATTGCCAGAACGTTACAGCATCTAAGCTAAGTTCATGAGCCCTTGGCTTGCTTAACATTAGTTAACCTGTTAGCTAACGCTAGCTATATTAGCGGCGAGAGAAGTTGAGCCAGATTCAACTTTTGGGAAAACGGAGCCACACATCACGCTCCGGCCGCAATCGAACACTAAGATGGAAGCCAAAAGCTCCACATCCAGCCTGAAGTGTCTCTGAAGCAGAAACTGTCCAGGTGGATTCACGGACTAAACTCTGATAATCTACCTGTTGTGATCTCACTTTGTTTATTTCATGTACCATCTTCTTAATCTGAGTCGACTGTAATTTACGCCGCCAAAATCGTGACACGAAGAAATTTAATCTGATTTGTGTCAGATGATTAGAGAGAGAGAGAACGCAGCGCTTTGATAAGTAACAACAGAGCCAGCGCCGGCCTCGATAAAGCTGTCATTAATCAGCGAAATAAAAAGTTATTTCCTGATTGTTTCACAGCGGTTACATTCAGCAGGTATAGACACGCCCACGGCAACTCACCTCAGCTCCCCTCACCCCCCACCACCGGTTGCCGGTTCGCCTGTCCCTGTCTGACCCGCGCATAGCTGTTGTTGTGTTGGGTCTCATTGCTTGGAGCTCCCTAACCTTATTTTCATCAGTTTACCACAAAGTAAACATTGCGCCCCAACAACAGCTTCAACCCATGTTGTTTCCATCTTTCATGTAGAATTTTCGGACAGGGTATTGCTCCAAAATATGATCACTGACACGCACCAGTGTACCTGTTCCCTTATGGCACTCTGTCCGGACATAGCAACAGTAACTAAGAGGGCCAATTAAGTGTTAAAAGATTGCCAAAAAGAGCCAAGGTACTAAAGATTTATCTTATCTCAGCAATACATACAACTAGCATAATGAAAATACAGAAGTTAATATGGAAATGAATGAACACAGTTGAATATGTACAGTTACGCGCTAATATCAACTATTCCATTCCACCAACTATCGTGACAGCACAGTGCACAAATATCTCAGTCCGTTTGCTCCAGAACACATAATCGATGTCGTCAATATCATCCCAGTTCTTCTTGTTGTTATAGTACCCCTGCAGACTCAGCTCCTTCACCCTAAAAAATAAAAAGAACAGCTTATATTCTTTCAATCTTTTTGATAGTTACATAGATAGACTGACATCTGACAGAAATTTAAGGACCTCACCCTGTGTCGTAAGATTCAAGCGAAATTACTGTTCTTGTTGAAGGAAGCGGACCTCAGGGGCAGAGAAAGGATTATGCCTTTATTGTGTGGGGTATTCCCTCTTATATCCAGCTGGAAAACAGAAAGAGAAAAATGGTGAGAACTGGACAGTCTAGATACCAGTGTTGTACAGCTTTAATTTGAGGAATGCAAGCAAAACTTAAATATATAATGTAATAATGTATATGTGTATTCAAAAAGTGCAATATTTCTGTTACTGGCCATATGGTGGTTACATTATCATCATGAATATAATCAACCAAGGTGGGGAGGAGGAGGTTTGGTGCATGTTAGTTTTGAAGTTGCAGGAGATTAATGTATAACCTCCTGAGCTCTCACCGATAGACTTCCGCTCAACTCCTCAGCTCCTGCTCTCGATCGTACTTGGAAAGATGATGTGTTTCATCAAAGACTCTCAGAGCTTAAAGAAGAACACAAGAACATCTATAGTTGTTGATATATACAGTATGTTGGGGTGGAATTTACTCAGTCCTCCCTTGTAGCTCTGTCTTCTTTCTTTTATTTCTTTTTATGTTTGCTTCATATTATGGTCAGTGAACAGCACAAACCTCTTCCCTCTCTCTGACGTTTTCATATCAGTGATCCAGCAGTAGATGGGAAGGTATAAAGCATCTCCTCAGAAGTTGCACTTCCTGTGGCAGGAAACCAATTATCCTTGTTATCTGTGAGTCTGCTGTTTCTGTACTTCATATGAGGACCAGCTCTCCCTGGGGGGCAGGGCAGGATATGGTGAACAGACACACCTGGAGTAATGATAAGACAAAAAGTAGAAAGTGTATTTTATCACCCAGAACTACACTGTAACATCCAGTAATTAGCACACAATTGGTCAATGTATAACTAAACTGCATTTTAACAATCTTATCAAAAGCTAAATTGAAATGTATTATACATTAGAAAAGGATATTTCAGACTTACTGCTCCCTATCTTTCTTAGTCCCTTTGATGAGCTTCTCGTCCTCTGCGCCATCGTGCCCACCAGCTTAATGAGAACATTGTTGTTTAAAGTGGGTGGCATCGGCGCGGTGCCAGTGTACACAGTCACTTTGTAATTCACCATTTTCTCTTTGGAAAGCCAGAGAATCCTGGAGGGGAAAAAATAATGATAATCATTCTCCCAGCGCTGATTAACTGTCACTCGTAAACAGAGTGCAAGAATTATATACAAGTATCATGATAAAAGGGCAGTCTATTACTTATCCAAAGACCAGATACATTTTTTGCTAACCTAAATAATTATATATAACATCTCTTTCACCTGTATTAATGATTAGGGTTCTTTGATGACTCCTTTGGGTGCCGTTCAGCAAGCCAGTGTAGGACGTCTGTGGCTCGTTTCTTCAGTCAGCCCAACTCCCAATTTACATAGTATTACAACATCTGCAATGATGTGATAAGAGATCATGACACCACACACTGAAAGATTCATTCTTATTCATCACACAGTAGTATTGTAACACATAAACAATATTAAACAACAATATATATTACTGTTGTCTGATATATGTAATGAATGTAAATGTTAAACAACAAAAGTGTTCACCTGCACAGTTTGTCTACATTTATCTTTTTTTTTAAATGTTTCATTTCTAACATTTTTCATAGAAAGACATGTATTCAACAAATCAACGTTCAGATTAATCATTTTTATTATAAACAACTATACATACAGTACAGACAATTCATGTTAAACAACTGGAAATAACAGTTATGTAATCACAAAGACACAAATCCAAATGTGTTATTTTAATGTTTCCCATACATACAAACACTCAGTGCCCTCTTTCATGGCATACCTGTACAGTCCATTGTAATTCAGTACAACAGCCATAAGTCCTGTATGGAAAGTGTCATGAGATAACTTTATTTATGATTTGGCGTTATTTAAATAAAAATCAATTGAACTGAACTTTGTCGAAATGTGTAAATTCAACTGGATGTTTATTGAGATCATAATTAAAGGTGACGTTTCTTATTTTTCGCCCTCCCTTTTTACGTGTTTACAGAGAGGCGAAATATTAGAAGCACCACCACGAATATTGGCTATGGCGAATGTTTAAACGCTGTTAGAATTTAACACCTCTCTAACTGATCTCATAAAGTAGATTTGATGGCAGAGTAGTTGTATTAGATTGCTTTAGATCATGCAGGTGTAACTAATAAAAACAACTGAGTTCCTTACATCAACTGGCTCAGAAAAGACTTGAGCCGTACATCCAAAGATAGTTATATTGGTCACAGACACTCAATTTCTCAGTGCAAGCTACAACAACACATAGCAGTTGTTCCAGAAAAAGAAAGAAAGTGATTCAATCACTCTGGTTTTGAGACAGAAAATAATCAAAACAATTATAATGACATCAAACTGGGTTGCATCACGTTAGTTAGATGTCAATCTACGAATTTTTTCAGCTCAATATACCAATCTTTCACATCCCTTTTGTTCATGTAAGCTGAGGTACGTGTTCAGATCCTGTGGTGAGGGGACAGTCCGAGGCCAGTCGGCTTCGCTTGTTGAATCCCTCCATCCGGGATACCAAACCGGCTGGAAATTTACGCAGCCAGGTGCTGTGCTGCAAACTGGGAAGAACAGAAACAATAAAAAGACAGATTATGACAGTTACTTCTTTCTTCCCTCGGAATTGCATACAACCAACGTAAACGTCATACTACAGCATATAACGTTTGTGGTTTCCTTGTAATACTCCTACATAAGAAATATGCCATTACACAATAACGGTCCTTCAATAAGTGGAAACACCACAGTGAACATGTATAATGCATTACAAAAAATGTGTCAGGTGTGTCATCAGTGTCAGAGAGACAAAAGAAAGACAAATATAAAATGTGACTTTGAGAGAAAATGATTTTCTTAAAGAAAAAGAACTTTGCCTCCAGGTAATGCAGAGACTTTTCTCTGTGTCATAAGGGCTAACACCATATGTTTGTGCTCTCCCCACAAGTACAATAAAATTAACTACCTTTTGTGTATATGATTTATATATATTACCAATGATCTACTTTTTAATACAACACACTGCAATCCAAAAACACCACTAACTAGGAACTCAAGGTTAATATAGCAACCTTTATTTTATTGATTATATAACCATACAACAGTCCATTCAGCACATCTCTCTGGCACATTCTGAACAAATGAAACATCAAACTGAATCTATAATACTGTAGCTGGAAACAAGGACTAGTGTAGATGCAGGTTGCAGGAAGTGTTGGATTCTTACTTTTCCATGTGTGTTCTTATATGGTGACACAAGTGTGGTTCACTACAACAATGGCTTTATGTTTCCTGCAGTTTGGTAGGAGTAGTCAGACCTGTGAATAACCTGCACTTGCACAACTACAGGAAGAAGATGCAGATTGATGAAAATATCGGTTTCTAACCTTGTTGGAATTGTCATTGCACTGAAATTTGTTAATACAGACAATTTAGTCAAACAGCAGTAAAATATTGACCTGTCCACCTGCATTTCTAATATTATTGGGAAAGTTCAGGTACAGCCACCTGTTGTTCTGGGCCCAGTGTCGGCGTGAGGCCGAAGAGGTGTTGAGGTAGCTGAGGGCCGGAGGGTGTTGAGCGTGGTGTATAAAGGATGGAGGATGCAGGACGCAGGTCAGAGGAGGGAGGAACAAGGTCGTTGGTGGATGGAGCTTGACCAGTGTTGGGAGGCTGGATGGGAACCTGGAGTTGAGACTCTGGGTGGGGAACAATCTGTCTGTCTATGTCTTAGAGCCCCAAAGAAAGGAGCTTCAGATGGAAGCATCACATGCACGTATCCATGTGATTTGGATTGTTTTCACCCAGCGGAGAGCAGGGCTTCGACTAATGAGGTTGGTTGAAAGATTGTGAATGGGAACTTCGGCCCCAAAGATGGTTACTATGATGGCTAGGTCATAGGACCGAGGATGCATGAGCATGTGTTAATGGTGAGTCAGAATGGAAACCTGAAGGAAGCGGGATGCACGGGTGATGTGCTGTGGGGGGAGGATACTGGATATGTTTGGAAGTAGGAAGCAGGCCAGTCGTGTGGCTGTTCAGTTAGGACCTTCTGTCCGTTCTTGGTAGTCGTCGCGGATGAAGTGAGGATGAGGATGGAGTGAGGGGATGAAGGTATTGAGTTGAAAAGAAGAGGAGGATGTTGGGATGCGTGCACGAGGAGTCGTGAAACTTGGAGAAGGTGGAGGTTTTTTGTTTGTTTTCCTCTAAAAGTTTAAACAGGATTATTGTAAGTTAGTTCGGAAGCATGGGTAGTGCTGCTGTGGGGAGGTTAGGGAGGTTGAGGGTTGAGGATGAAGGTATAGAGGATGGGATGAGGGTCAGAGGATGAAGGATGGGGATGGGATGAGAGTAGGGAAAAGGGATGGGATGAAGGGTAGGAGAATGAAGGGTAGAGAGATGGATGAGGGTGGACGAAATGATGAAGGATGGTGGATGAGAGATGTCTCAGCAGTTTGGGCGCAAGGAGGCTGAACTGGAGTTGACAGGACGTGAGCTGGAGTGAGGTATTTTGGGTTTCTGGGGATTTCTGGATGTGTGATGCTCGGGTGTTGAATAGGTGCTGTGCTGGAACCTGTTGAAATGCCGTGGGCTACATGATGTCAAGGCAGTGGGGCTGTCTATATTGGTTTCTGCTACTGTTATTCGGGTAGGGTGCTGTGTTTCTTGGACCATTTGACCTAAAAAGCGGTGAAACGTCGACTGGTGGCCTGTGGACAGTCTGGCTCGCCCAGGCGAGAAGCTGTATGTGGCTGAACGTGCCGCTGTTGATCCCTATCCGTGTACTATCTGGAAGATGGCCATGGGACTGAGAAGCTGAGGTTGCTGTGGAAGAAAGAATAGGATGGATAGATACAGGCAAGCAGCGCTGGACCAGCTGTAGAGCTGTGGAGAAAAAAGAGGTAAGTTACGGGTGGAAGAGCTCTACGGCAGCATAGCAGTTGGTTATGGGGATAGGGAGGAAAAGGAAGGCGGAGAAACTGTATGGCTGCTGGATGCTGAGATAGTGGTGTATGCCATTAAAGAGAAGCTTGGGAAGTGTGGCACTGTAATGGCAGGTGTGGGGTTTGATACGAACTGGCCGGCCACCAACTCTAGGATGCGGCATAATGTCATCGCTGTTGCGGTGTGACGTCCATGTAGTTGCGATGGCTGATCCTTGTGGAGCTTGGCATGGTATTCAGCTGAGTTGTGTTGATGGTCGTAGAAGTTGGAAAGTTTGCTGTTGTTTGTTTGAAGTGAGGACTGTTTGAGGTGTCTGGTTGGATTTTTTTTTTTTTTTTTGTGTGTGTGTGTGTGTTTTGCCGGTCGTTGGAGTGCCCAGATCTCGGGTGGGTCAGTGAGGATTGTCTGGAGTCAGCGGTGTCCCTCGGACACCGGGGACGGGATCTTCCCGTCGAGCTGCTTGGTGGTGAAGGCTGGCGTGTGAGCCGTCTGATGGAGATGGCTGCGGTGATGAGAATCTGAATAGCTAAAGCGACTGTGGTGTCCTGCCTGTAGAGATCATGTAGAAGTCGGGAGTCATAGAGATTGCGAAGTCCTGCTGTCGGGATTAGATGTGAAAACAGCATCGAAGAATGGAGTGAATGGATGAGGCGTGTTTAAGTACGTGTGAAACGGAAATGGGATGAATCCAAGGCGTGGACCTTGTTCCTGAACCAAGTTATAAAACTTCATTTTCTAGAATAGATATTAAAAAGAATGCACAGAATATAAAGACAAATCATTGAGACGTTTAATTTAAACTCAAGCTATTTTTATTGATCATGAAGAATATACTATTGCATTAAATCAGGGTTTTGCAGTGATTATTAAATGACAATGTTCACATACACCAAATATATCAAACACATGAACTTAATTCACATATGCATGAAGTGTGTAATCAAACCATATGTCAAGAAAATGAAAACAGAAAACAAATGCAATATTAGTTTCTCCACGAATATATAATCTGTACCTAGCACATAGCAGGCTCAAATATAGATGGCTGTAGCTCAGTTTATCAATGCAAGGCTGCTAGGAATACATATAATAATGCAGGGTGTCGAACTTCTTTTAAAGAGGGCGAATTTGACAATGTGAAGATGCCCGGGACCAAACTAATATTTTAAATGTTACATACAGATGTTCTACAATAATCATATTTTCATTGATAGGATTCTCTTTTTTAAAAATGACAATGTAACCAAATCTAAGCCAATCAGATGTGAAAAAATCTAAATGCAAGTTCTGCTTTTGGCCGGTCTTTGGACATCGCTGATATAATGTATACATACTAATATAATGTATAATAACGTATAATTGTCCCAGAAAAAAAAATTGATGGTCTAATTTTGGTCATGAAAGATACGTGTTTTATAGGAAACTTCTCAATGTAGCAATACACGAACTAGTATTTTACATTCATAATCTTTTTTAATGAAATGCTGGAAATTCACTAATGACCCCAAAAGATTTAAGCTGTGGATTCTAATTTAAAGCAGTCAATTTATTATGTATTTCAGTTTATTAAGCACAGTTAAATCAAGTAGACCTTAAAATCACAGATTCCTTTTTTCACTTTGTTAATATGAAGCTGGGTGGCAGCTGAGAAGGTCTCACCATTCAAATGGACACACTGTTTTCCATCTCTGTTGGATCCATGTATGTGTATGGGACTTCCAGGCATAAGTTTCTTCCTCTGATTTTTACACTTAACACTTTAAGCTCATGTCGGAATTCCTTTATCGCCTGGCAGGGAACTTCCTCATTGAAAAGTTCCTCCGGGTAATCACCGAGAGCGACCTGATGAGATCAATCAAACAATAAAAAACTTTTTCCTCCACAAACATTTAGACATCTAATGACACATTAATATACATACACAACATTATTAGATTTAGGTAGTGTTTCATGAAATCTTGGCCACCACAAAGTAGGGCGGCAGGCTGAGTAGCCATGGCCACCAATCCTGAGCTGTTGTGCCAATGTTATTGGGGATTGTCTGACCAGCGTTGTCTCTTTTGTGTTTGGTGGAGGGAGTTGCATGGTGGTGGAGTGTTGGGCATCAGGCACTTCATAAGTCATACTGCAGTGAATAAATAACAGATGACTGATTAATACTTGAAGCCATGCCATACCAGTCTGTTGGTCAAGTCGGTCATCCAAATATTTAAACTATTGAATGTATTGCCATCAAAATTTAGTTGGAACAAAAACATTTGAGGATATTCATGGTCCCCAGAGGCTGAATCCCAATACTGTAGGTGTGGTTCACATAAATAGTTTTGAGAGAAATGTCTAAACTTTCTGATGGATTTCTTTTAAATTTGCCATCCCCAGCAAAATGTTTTGTCAACACTTTATGATCTTAAAATACTGAAAAACTGATCACACGAGCCTCAGCTGTACTTTGTGTTTTGTGCTAATTCACAAACATTTGAACACTAACATAGTAAACTAAACTTGTGATACAGAAAACTGAGCCGCACAGCCTCATCAGTCATTTCCACAAAATAGCATTAAAACAGCATAAAGGATTTACCTGTCCAGCATTCACTGCGGCGTGCTGCGCTGAGCAGGTGAAGATCACCATGGTGACATACTTGACCAACTCATCCACGGTGCAAAGGCTTTCTGGAATTCCTGAGAATGGAACAATAAATAAGCTGCATTACTTCAAGATGTTTAGATGACATAAATAAAGTTTGATTCATGTGCTATGTTAATATGATGGCACATAAAGTTACACGTTTATCATAATTATGATCCAGCTTCTCTTTACAGCCAACCTGTGCCTGCTTGGCAAAGGAATCCATGTTCAAAATGTCCGAAATCCACTTCTGCAGTTCAGTGTCTCGTTGGACCTCATCGTCCTCTTGTGAAGTACCTGACACTACGCTGCACAAACCTTTGAGAAATATGGATAAATTTCATTTAAATACATTCACTTACACAGTTACACATACACTGCAGTAGTAACACTCTCTATTGTTAAACAATTTATTGGATATATTTTAGAATGATCAGCTCTGTTCTTTAAGATTAAGTGCAGATTTAGCACAGTCCCATCTTTAAAGGGATACATTTTGGACACATGCTTATTCCTGCTGAGACTTTGATGATAACATAGAATATATCTGTATGTTAAGTGTGGAACTATTGCTGGAAGATTAGCTCAACAGCTACCTCTAGGCAAGAAAGTTTCTAATTTTATGTCTCTGAGGGTCGAACCTTTTATTGAAGATTATCTCTTTCCAGTACAATCATGTTTGCATTAACACAAATGATTATACTCTGATATCACCTGTCAAGAGGCTTGTCAGGCTTTTCTTTGAAACTTTGACACCTTCCATGTGTGGATTTGGGGATGCCGTAACTAATCATTTCAAGACATTAGCATGTCGATTACAGCACACTGTAACAATATCATATGCATTATAAATTTAATGAAAATTGCCTATACCTGTGGATGATATCCCAAAGCCTGAGTCGTCATCTCTGTAGTAGTAGTTCGGCACAGCCTCCACCACGCTCAGGTGTCTTCACCTGGTATACAGAGGGCTGTAGGTGATGGCAGACAGTGATTTCTTCAGGAATGCGACCATACCTGTCCACTGCACGCTGAAATCTAGGAACAGTCAAATATGGATACAGTTGGAACATTGTAGATGACATTGAAAAAAATACTGTTTGGGTATATGAGACTGTGTTGATTTTTTCCTACCTTAATGATAAAACCCCTGCTCAGATATTAGACGAAGTCGAGCTAAAGCGTTGATATGCAGAGTGTGGCAGTGTGGTGAGGAGCTGAGGGTAAAGGGAACTGTCTTAGTAAAACTGTACTTGTTAACGAAAGTCAGAAATCTTGATGCTTCTATGCCATTGTCGTTCTGTGAAAAAACAACAACCACAGCAGAAGTTCAGTATCCTCCTGCGCCAGTTACGTATTGCCAGTGGATGCACCATGGGCACATTGCGCAGCAGTGACACTGCAACCACTTCAGCCAGCAGATGAGTGCGCAGCAGATGAACATTATTACTGATGCTCCTTAATCTGCGCTTCTACAAACATCTTGGCCATCAACCAGTTGTCAGAATCAGTAGGAAGAAAGATGGGATTGTCCTTGGCTGAGTCTGCTTCAGCTGCAGGGAAAAGAAGTCATTCAATCCATTACCAGTACACAGGTCAATAAGAATTCATTGAAATTTGTATTTGTATTATATCCATTCTCCATGGAGGTCAGTGCACGGGTTCTTCTTCTGAACTGCAGCTCTAGTTTCCTCAGTGTTATGCACAAATCATATATTTTGTGTTCTCTGTGCATCTACAGTATTGTATGTTTGTCTGTTCTGGGTATGGGATCACTCCTTGTCTGAAGGACAGTAAGTGTCTTATATTGTATATACAGTTTGATAAAATGAAATAAT
The DNA here is from genome assembly GCA_028641955.1 of Protonibea diacanthus. Classification (NCBI taxonomy): domain Eukaryota; kingdom Metazoa; phylum Chordata; class Actinopteri; family Sciaenidae; genus Protonibea; species Protonibea diacanthus. The sequence continues at coordinate 6,842,218 of CM053977.1, forward strand.
ATGACTTGAGTTTGCAGACCCAAACTGTGAGCCTGTCAAACTTAGACATGGCTGTAGGAGGGAACTCTTCAGGTTCATGTAGACAAATGAACTGCCTTTTCTAGCAGAGAAAATGTATCATTAGCATTTGGATACTAGCCATCGTATCTAGGGTAGCAAAGTAGATCTTCGGGTGATCTTCCTTTGAATATCAATGCTACCAATACTATTATTAGAAATATTTCTGTTGCTAGTCTTACCTGATAGCAGTGGCAGCAGTTTATCATCAGGTGTTTTGTGCAAAGGACAGGGGAGCCATCAAGTGCTGCTTCTCATTGATGACGTTTGGCTCACTCCATCCAAACGCTTGTAGTCACACAGGAATATGTTGCCTTTCATGTGTGACATTTATGAAATGATTGACACATAGTATACAGTGTGAAAATCACATACATGTGAACATGTAAGTGGCAATGCAGATTCAACCCTAACCCTAACATGTCATGGGGCAATACACTTGATTTGAATATGAGATCAATCTAAGTAAAGACAATCACCTTCATTTAGTCACTCCAAGGTCAGGATTACTGACCACGGAGAAGACCTCTCCATCAGTGACAGGAAGTTCTCGAACGGGAGCTGGCCTGCTTGTCCCGGATCAAAATGGGGTTGACACGTTTAGAACTGGTAGCGAAAAAGCGATCCTCCTTCCAATGTTCCTGGACATACTCTGAAAAAACAGAACAGTTGTACTTGATTAAAGTTTCGAACTTAAAGTAAGAAAGTCTTTGGCTACCACTGTTGTTGGCTTCACTGTATCCTGCATGTGAAACAGAAAATTAGAAATATCATTAATTAATTTAAAAACAATTAAAAACTTCTACATGTTGATATAAACATTTCCTTTATACTTTGTTGCACTACTGTGTTTAAAAGAGCAAGAAGCCAGGTGACAGTTAAGTGTTCTAAAAATCTAGATTTATCTTCTCATTTTTAAGTAGCATAATGAAATCTATTATCGACTGAATGAACACAGTTGAATATGTACTATTACATACAGTATCAACTATTCCCATTCCATAACTATCATGACAGCACACCTGATGTCTGGTCCGTTTGCTCCAGAACACATGATCGATGTCATCAATATCAGTCCAGTTCTCCTTGTTGTTAAGTACCCCTGCAGACTGACTCCAGCTCCTTCACCCTAAAAAATAAAAAGAACAGCTTATTATGATTCTTTCAATCTTTTTGATAGTTACATGGAACAGACTGACATCTGACAGAATTTAGGACCTCACCCACAATAAGTAAGATTCAAGCGAAATTCTGTTCCCTTGTTGAAGGAGAAAGCCGGACCTCAGGGGGCAGAGAAAAGAAGTCCTCTGCCTTTGTGTGTGGGTATTCCCTCTTTATATACATTCAGCTGGGAGAGAAGAGAACAATGGTGAGGAACTGGACAGTCCCTAGATACCAGTGTTTGTACAGCTTGAATTAAAGGGAATGCAACAAAACTTAAATGTATAATGTAATAATATGTATGTCTATTCAAAAATTGCAATATTTCTGTGTTACTGGCCATGTGGTGGTTACATTAACATTATATATCATGAATATAACCAAACAAAGGTGGGGGAGGTTTGGTGCATGTTAGTTTTGAAGTTGCAGGAAGTGTGTATAACCTCTGAGCTCTCACCGATAGACTTCCGCTCGCTCCCTCAGCTCCCTGCTCGATGCATTACTTGGAAAGATGATGTGTTTCATCAAGAACTCTCAGAGCTTAAAAAGAAGAACCACAAGAACATCTATAGTTGTTGGTATACAGTATGTTGGAATGAATTTACTCAGTCCTCCTTGTAGCTCTAGCTTGTCTTTTTCTTTTATTTCTTTTTATATTTGCTTCATATTCTGTGGTCAGTGAACAACACAAACCTCTTCCCTCTCTGAAGCGGTGCACCTCGCCATCAGTGATCCAGCGGTAGATGGGAAAGGTATAAGTGTCTCCATCAGGGGATTGCACTTCTACCTTGGCAGGAAACCAGTCATCACCTGTTAACTCTGTGATTCGCTGTTTCTGTACTTTTATTAGGACCAGTTGTCCGAGGGCAGGGCAGGATATGGTGGCTCAAGACACCTGGAGTAATGATAAGACAAAAAGTAGAAAAGTATATTTTATCGCCCAGAACTACACTGTAACATCCCAGTAATTAGCACACAATTAGTCAATGTATAACTAAACTGCATTTTAACAATCTTATGAAGCTAAATTGAGGAAATGTATTGCCACATTAGAAAAGGATATTTCAGACTTACTGCTCCTATGCTGTAGTCCTTTGATGAGCTTCTGCATTGATCCTCTCGCCATCGTTCCACCAGCAATGAAGACACTGTTTAAAGTGGTGGCATCGGCGTGGTGCCAGTGTACACAGTCACTTTATAATTCACCATTTTCTCTTTTGGAAAGCCAGAGAATCTGGAGGATAAAATAATGATAAATATCATGATAAAGGGCAGTCTTTTATTATATCAAAGACCAGATAAAATTTTTGCTAACTAAATAATTATATATAGCATCTCTTTCACCTGTATTAATGCAATGAAGTTTCTTTGATGAGCTCGGGTGCCGTTCAGCAAGCGATTGTAGGAAGTGCTGTGACTCGTTCTTCTGTCAGCAACTCAATTTATATGTTACAGTATTTCTGTGATGAAGTGATAAGGGGTCATGCACCAATACTTTGGAAAGGATCCCAAGGCGTAGGCAGGATCCTTTCAAAGACAAAGAGGTAAGAATCAATAGCGTCATTCAGTTATCATTTTATTCAGTTGTACTAGAGTTGTGTATGACTTTGTTTTTTCTAAAAGGTTTGTCTGAGGACACAACTACCCAGTTATTAACAATTTGAGGCTCCTCCTGTTTCAATGTGTGCCTGGCGGTTAGTCTGAGTGAGGACACACTGTAGTAGTACTGTAACACATAAACAACATTAAACAACAATATATATTACTGTTGTCTGATATATGTAATGGATGTAAATGTTAAGAAACAACAAAAGTGTTCACCTGCGATTATTGTCTAAATTTTTATAAATATTTTATTTATAACATTTTTTTTATAAAGAAAAAGACATGTCATTAGAATAGACATTCAGATTAATCATTTTATTATTTATTTAAACAACTATAACATGATAGTAATTGTTTTCTATAACATAGCAAATACATACAGTATGAACTTGATTCATTATTTAAAAATCACAAATCAAATGTATTATTTTAATGTTTCCCATACATACAAACACTCAGTGTTTCTCTTTCATGGCATACCTGGCACAGTCCGTGTAATTCAACACAACAGCCATAAGTTCAAACTTTTACAAGTTTATTATGCTCAGTTCTGTTGACTTGTGAAGTTGTTGAGTCTCTGTAGATAATGTTATAAAAAGTACGTCTAGACCCGCTCTGTATGGAAAGTGTCATGAGATAACTTTTGTTATGATTTGGCGTGAGTGGTGGGCTATGAACTTTGTCAAAATGTGTAAATTCAACTGGATGTTTATTGAGATCATAATTAAAAGGTGATGTTTCTTATTTTCGCCTCCTACATACCTGAGAGAGGCAGAATAGCCAGAAACACCACCACTGATGTAAACATGGCAGATGTTTGAAACATATGGTGATCTTTGCCTCTCTAACAGTGTCATAAAGTAGATTTGATGGCAAATGGTTGTATTAGATTGCTTTAGATCATGCAGGTGTAACTAATAAACAGCACCCGAGTTCCTTGCATCAACTGGCTCAGAAAAGACGGCGTACATCAAGATAGTTATATTGAAGTGCAGACAGCTCAATTTCTCAGTGCAAAGCATAACAACACATAACAGTTGTTCCAGAAAAAAGAAAAAATTGATTCAATCAACAATTTTTGAGACGAAAATAATAAAACAATTGCCCATAATGACATCAAACTGGGTTGCATCACAGTTAATTCAGATGTGCAAATAAATCTGCAGATTTTTTTTCAGCTCAATATACGTCTACACATCCCTTTTGTTCCATGTAAAGCTGAAGTCGTGATCCAGATCTGTGGTGAGGACAGTCAGGAGGCCAGTGGCTTCAGCTTGTTGATCCCTCCATCCAGGATACAAACCAGCTGGAAATTTACCTTGACCGGGTGTGCTGCAAACTGGGAAGAACGGGAAACAAACAAAAAAAGACAGATTATGACGAGTTACTTTTCTTCCCTCCGGGAGTGCATACAACCACGTAAGCCACGTCCTTATACAGCATATAACGTTTGTGGTTTTCCTTGTAATACTCCTACATAAATAATACGCATTACAATAACGGTCCTTCAATAATTAGGAAACACCTTGATGTAACATATAATGCATTACAAAAAATGTGTCAGGTGTGTCATCAGTGTCAGAAGACAAAGACAAATATAAAAATGTGACAGAGAGAAATGATTTTCATAAAAGAAAAAGAACTTGCTCCAGGTAATGCGGGCTTTCTCTGTCATAAGGGGCCCTAACACCATATGTTTGTGCTCTCACAAGTACAATAAAATTACTTACCTTTTTGTGTATATGGTCATACTCTCTGTAATTACTGTGGTACTTTCAATACAACACACTGCAATCAAAACACCACTAACTACAGACTCAAGGTTGTATACCAACACTTTATTTTTATTGATTATATAATACTTACAACAGTTCAATTCAGCATCTCTGACACATTCTGAACAAGTGAAACATCAAACTGAATATATGCTGTAAGCTAAAACAAAGGACTAGTGTAGATACCGGTTGTGGCAGAGGGAAGTGTGGATTCTTGCTCCCTTGTGTGTTCTTATGTAATTTGACACAAGTGTGGTTTCACTACAACAATAGCTTTTATGTTCCTGCAGTTTGAAAGTGAGTATCCAGTCAGACCTGTAGACATGCCTGCACTGCAACTACAGGAAGAAAGATGCAGATTGATGAAAATATCCCAGGTTTCTCAACCTTGTTGGGTGTCATTGCACTGAAATTTAATACAGACAACTTAATTAAAACAATGACAAATGACAGCTTTCTGTCCACCTGCAATTTTACAATGACAGAAAATTTGGTGGCCTGGCTATTCTAGGGCCAGAGATGTCGGCGCTGAGGCCAGGATGTTGAGCGCTGAGGGCCGGGGTGTTGAGCCGCTGAAGGTGTATAAAAGGATGGGGATGCAGGCGCAGGTCAGGGAGGAGGAACAGGGTGAATTGGTGGATGGAGCTTGACCAGTAGGCTGGATGGAACCTGAGGTTGAGACTCTGGGTAGAGGAACCGTCTGTCTGTGGCGCTCTATGTCTTAAGCCCCAAAGAACTTCAGATGGAGAGCATCACATACGTATCCGTAATGGTTGGATTGTTTCTACTTGGAGAGCGAGGGCTTCCGACTGTGGGGTTGGTTGGTGTGAATGGGAACTCATTTAAAGATAAGTTACTATGATGGCGGCTAGAATACTTGGACCGGGGATGCGTAATGACATGTGTTAATCGTGGAGATAGTCGTACGAAGGCGGATGCCTGGGTGATATGCTGGCCGGGAGATACTGGATATGTTTAGGAAATGTAGGAAGCAGGAGAGCGAAGTCGTGTGGCTGTTCAGTTAGGACAACCTGGCCGTTCTTGTTGGTAAATCGCGGATGAAAGGTAAAGGGGATGAGGATGAGTATGAGGATGAAGGTATGATAGGAGTTGAAAGAAGAGGAGGGATGTTGGGATGCACGTGCACGAGATCAGTGAAGCACGGAGGGAAGGTGGAGGTTTTTTTGTTTGTTTTTTTTCCTCTAAAGTTTAAACAGGATTATTGTAAGTTAGTTCGAAGCATGGGTAATGTGCTGTGTAAGGAGGTTAGGGAGGAGGGTTGAGGGGTTGAGGATGAGAGTAGAGGATGATGGGATGAGGGTCAGAGGATGAAGGGATGAGGATGGGGATGAGAGTGAGAAAAGAGGGATGGGAGATGAAGGGTAGGGAGAATGAAGGAGTGAGGAGATGAGGATGAGGGTCGGAGGACGAAATGATGAAAGGATGAGTGGATGAGGAGATGTCTCCATGATTTGTTGGGCCTCAGGGAGAACTTGAGACTGGGTTGACAGGGGACCGTAGGCTGGAGTGAGAGTATTTTTGGGTTTCTGGGGATTTCTGGATGTGTGATGCTCGAAATGTTGAATAGGTGCTGTGCTTGGAACCTGGGTGAGCTGTCGTGGGCTACATGATGTCAAGGCAGTGGGGCTGTCCTATATTGGTTTCTGCTGCTGTTGTCGGAGTAGGGTGCTGTGGTTTTCTTGGACCACTGACCTAAAGCGGTGAGCGTGTCATTGGTGGCCTGTGGACAAGTCTGGCTAGCCAGAAGACAAGGAAACCTGTGTCTTGGCTGAGCGTGCGCTGTTGATCCCTATCAAGTGTACTGTCTGGAAGATGGCCATGGACTGGGGAAGCTGAGGTTGCTGTGGAAGAAGAAATAGGATGGATAGATGGGCAAGCGCTGCTGGGGATTGGCTGTAGGGGAGCTGTGGAGAAAAAGAGTGAGATTCTGGTGGGAAGAAAGCTCTGGCAACTTATGAGGTTAGGTTATGGGGATAGGGGAGGAAAGGAAGCGGGAGGAGGCTGTGTGGCTTTCTGCTGGATGCTGAGATAGTGGGGTGCATGTGCCATTAAGAAGCTTTTGGAAGTGTGGCACTGTAATGGCAGGTGTGGGGTTTGTCTGAACTGGCGACCACCAACTCTGAGATCGCGACATAATGTCATCGCTGTTAGCGATTGTGGCGTCATCGCCGTTGCGATGGTGACCCTGAGAATCCTTGTGGAGCTTGGCATGGTATTCAGCTGAGTTGTGTTGATGGTCCGTAAGAAGTTGGAAAAGTTTTGTTTTGTTGTTTGTTTGGGCGAGGACTGTTTGAGTGTCTGGTTGGATTTTTTTTTGTGTGTGTGTGTTTTGCGGTCGTTGGAGTGCCCAGATCTACGGTGGGTCAGAAAGTTGTCTGCGGTCAGCGTGTCCCTCGGACACCGGGGGCGGATCTTCCGATCGAGCGCTGCTTGGTGGTGAAAGGCTCGGCGATGTTGGGCCGTCTGATGGAAGATATTTGCGGCGTCGGGTCCACGAATAACTAAGCGACTGTGGTGTCTGCCTGGCAGAGATCATGGGGAGTCGGGAGTGCGCAGAGATTGCGGGAGTCTGCGCTGTCGGGATTCGTGTGAAAACAGCATCGAAGAATGGATGAATGGAGTGAATGGATGAGGCGTGTTTAAGTACGTGTGAAACGGAAATGGGATGAATCCAAGCGTGGACCTTGTTCTGAACCAAGTTATAAACTTCATTTTCTAGAATGAATAATAAAAAGATACAGAATAAAGACAAATCATTGAGCGTTTAATTTAAACTCAAGCTATTTTTATTGATCATGAAGAATATACTATTGCATTAAATCAGGGTTTTGCAGTGATTATTAAATGACAATGTTCACATACACCAAATATATCAAGCACATGAACTTAATTCCACATATGCATAAGTGTCTTAATCAGTAACATGTCAAGAAAATGAAAACAAAGAAAACAATGCAACTATTAGTTTCTCACACGAATATATATCTGCTGTGCCTAGCACATAGCAGGCTCAGAAATATAGATGAAGCTGTAGCTCAGTTTATCAATGCAAGGCTGCTGGAAATACATATAATATAATGCAGGGAGTGTCGAACTTCTTAAAGAGGGCCAGATTTGACAATGTGAAGATGCCTGGGGGCCAAACTAATATTTTAAAAATGTTACATACAGATGTTCTACAATAATCATATTTTCATTGTCAGGATTCTCTCTCTTTTTTTTTAATGGCAATAAAACCAAATCTAAGCCAATCAGATGTGAAAAAATCTAAATGCAAGTTCTGCTTTTGGCGGTCTTTGGACATACGTACTGATATAATGTATACATACTAATATAATGTATAATAACGTATAATTGTCCCAGAAAAAAAAATTGATGGTCTAATTTTGGTCATGAAAGATACGTGTTTTATGAAGCTTCTCAATGTAGCAGCTGCACGTTTAGTATTTTACATTCATAATCTTTTTAATGAAATGCCCTGAAATTCACTAATGACCCAAAGATTTAAGCTGTGGATTCTAATTTAAAGCAGTCAATTTATTATGTATTTCAGTTTATTAAGCACAGTGCATCCAGTAGACTGCTTAAAATCACAGATTCCTTTTTTCACTTTTGTTAATATGAAGCTGAATTTGGCTGAGAAGGTCTCACCATTCAAATGGACACACTATTTTCCATCTCTGTTGGATCCATGTATGTGTATGGGACTTCAGGCATAGTTTCTTCCTCTGATTTTACACTTAACACTTTAAATAATGTCCGGAATTCCTTTATCGCCTGACAGGGAACTTCCTCATTGAAAAGTTCCTCGGTGTCTTGAAGCGACCTGATGAGATCAATCAAACAATAAAAACTTTTTTCACTCCAAACATTTAGACATCTAATGACACGATGTATACATACACAACTTGAACATTAGCCAGATTTAGGTAGTGTTTCATGAAATCTTGGCCACTTACAGAAGTCGGAAGGCGGCAGGCTGAGTAGCCACATAGCCACCAATCCCTGAGCTGTTTGTGCCAATGTTGGGATTGTCCCAGTAGCGTTGTCTCTTTTATTGGTGGAGGGAGTTGCATGGTGAGGTGGGGTGTTGGGCATCCAGGCGCTATAGTCATACTGCAGTGAATAATAACAGATGACTGATTAATACTTGAAGCCATGCCATGCCAGTCTGTTGGTCGATCGGTCATCAAATATTTTAAACTATTGAATGTATTGCCATCAAAATTTGGATTGGAACAAAAACATTTGAGGATATTCATGGTCCCCAGAGAATGAATCCCAATACTGTAGGTGTGGTTCACATAAATAGTTTTGAGAGAAATGTCTAAACTTTCTGATGGATTTCTTTTAAATTACCATCCCAGCAAATGTTTTGTCCAACGCATGATCAAAATACCTGAAAAACTGATCACACGGCCTCAGCTGTACTTTGTGTTTGTGCTAATTCACAAACATTTTGAACACTAACATAGTAAACTAAACGTGTTACAGAAAACTGTACGCTAGCCTCATCAATCCATTCCACAAAAACAGCATTAAAACAGCATAAAAAGGATTTACCTGTCCAGCATTCACTGCGGCGTGCTGCGCTGAACGAGTGAAGATCACCATGTGTTATCTGACCAACTCATCCACGGTGCAAAGAGCTTTCTGAATTCCTGAGAATGAGAACCAATAAATAAACTGCATTAGTTCAAGATGTTTAGATGACATAAATAAAGTTTGATTCATGTGCTATGTTAATATGATGGCACATAAAGTTACACGTTTATCATAATTATGATCCAGCTTCTCTTTACAGCCAACCTGTGCCTGCTTGGGAAAGGAATCCATGTTCAAAAGTATTAGAAATCCTTCTGGTTTCAGTGTCTGAATTGGACCTCATCGTCACTCTTGTAGTAGTACCTGAGCACTGCGCTGCACAAACCTTTAGAGAAATATGGATAAGTTCATTAAATACATTCCTTACACGTTACACATACACTGCAGTAGTAACACTCTCTGTTAAACAATTTATTGGATATATTTTAGAATGATCAGCTCTGTTCTTTTAAGATTAAATTTTAGATTTAGCAGTGATCACACATCTTTAAAGGGATACATTTTGGACATGCTTATTCCTGCTGAGACTTTGATAACATAGAACATATCTGTATATTAAGTGTGGAACTATTGCTGGAAAGATTAGCTCAACAGCTACCTCCTAGGCAAGAAAGTTTCTAATTTTATGTCTCTGAGGGTGAACCTTTTATTGAAGATTATCTCTTTCCAGTGCAAATCATGTTTGCATTACTTACAAATGATTGCTCTCTGATATCACCTGTCATGAAACTTGTCAAAGCTTTCTTTGAAACTTTGACTCTTCCGTAATAAGTTTGGGATGCCACGTAACGCTAATGTTCAAGACATTAGCATGTCGTTATACCACTGTAACAATATCATATACATTATAAATTTAATGAAAATTGCCTATACCTGTGGATGATATCCCAAAGCACGATCCGTCATCTCTGTAGTAGTAGTTCGGCACAGCCTCCACCCCACGCTCAGCAGTGTGTTTGGTATACAGAGGGAGCTGTGGGTGATGGCAGACAGTGATTTCTTCAGGAATGCGACCATACCTGTCCACTGCATGGCTGAAATCTAGGGAACAGTCTGAAATATGGATACAGTTAGACATTGTAGATGACATTGAAAAAAGAAATACTGTTTAGGTTATATGAGACTGTGTTGATTTTTTCCTACCTGGTAAGCCCCTGCTCAGATATTAGAGCGAGTCGAGCTAAGAACGTTGATATGCAGAGTGTAGCGGGGTGTGAGTTTGAGGAGCTGTGAGGGTAAGAGAGACTGTCTTATTAAAACTATTACTTGTTAACAAAGTCAGAAATCTTGATCTTCCTATACCATTGTCGTTCTGTGAAAAAAACAACAACCACAGCAAGTTCAGTATCCTCCCTCGCAGTTACCTTGTACAGTGGATGCACCATGGGCACATTGCGCAGCAGTGACACTGCAAACACTTCAGCCAGCAGATGGTCTTGCCAGCAGATGAACATTGTGCTGATGCTCATGAAAATCTGCGGCTTCTCACAAACATCTTAGCCATCAACCAGTTGTCGAATCAGTAGGAAGAAAGATGGGATTGTCCTTGGCTGGAGTCTGCTTCAGCTGCAGGGGAAGAAAGAGATCATTCAATCCGTACCAGTACAGGTCAATAAGAATTCATTGAAATTTGTATTTGTATTATATCCATTCTCCATGGAGGTCAGTGCGGGTTCTTCTTCTGAACTGCAGCTCTAGTTTCCTCAGTGTTATGCACAAATCCTTATATTTTTGTCTTCTCTGTACATCTACGGTATTGTATGTTTGTCTGTTCTGGGTATGGGATCTCCTTGTCTGAAGGACAGTAAGTGTCTTATATTGTATATACAGTTTGATAAAATAAATAATGAAACAGTTTGCAGACTAAACTGTGAGCCTGTCAAACTTAGACATGGCTGTAGGAGGAACTCTTCAGGTTCGTAGCAGAACAGACTGCCTTTTCTAGCAGAGAAAATGTATCATTAGCATTTTGGATACCCCAGCCATCGTATCTAGGAGTAGCAAAGTAGAGATCTTCAGGTGATCTTCCCCTTTGAATATCAATGCTACAATACTATTATTAGAAATATTTCTGTTGCTAGTCTTACCTGAATGGCAATTGGCAACAGTTTATCATCGGAATTGTTTTGTGCAAAAAGGACAAGGAGCCATCAAAAGTGCTGCTTCTTCTCGTGATAGTTTGGCTCACTCCATCAAGCGCTTGTAGTCACTGGGAATATGTTGCCTTTCTGTGTGACATTTGTAAAATGAGAATTATTTATAGTATACAGTGTGAAAATCATACATGTGAACATGTAAGTGCAACATGCAATTCCAACCCTAACCCTAACATGTCATGGGACGTACATGATTTGAATATGAGATCAATCTAAGTAGGAGCAATCACCTTCATTTCGTCCTCAGGTCAAGTTACACTGACCACGGAGGAACCATGTCATCAGTGACAAGGGAAGTTCGGGCAGGGCTGTACAACGTCGGATCAAAATGGGGTTGACACCGTTTAGAGCAGTAGCCGAAAAAGCGTCCTCCTTCCAATGTTCTGGACATACTCTGAAAAAAACAGAACAGTTGTGCCCGATTAAAAAGTTTCAGACCTTAAAGTAAGAAAGTCTTTGGCTACCACTGTTGTTGAAACACTGTATCCTGCATGTGAACAAAGAAGTGAAAATATCATTAATTAATTTAAAAACAATTAAAAACTTCTACATGTTGATGATACACAAACATTTCTTCTGTCACATTTTCCTGTTTAAGGGCAAGAAGCCAGGTGACAGTTAAATGTTCTAAAATCAAGATTTATCTTCTCATTTTTAAGTAGCATAATAAATACAAGTTAATATCGACTGAATGAACACAGTTGAATATGTACTATTACACATACAGTATCAACTATTCCAGCCCATAGTAACTATCATGACAGCACACACCTGATATCTCAGTCCGTTTGCTCCAGAACACATATTCGATGTCATCAATATCAGTCCAGTTCTCCTTGTTGTTAAATTGCCCCTGCAGACTCAGCTCCTTCACCTAAAAAATAAAGAACAGCTTATTATGATTCTTTCAATCTTTTTGATAGTTACATAGACAGACTGACATCTGACAGAATTTAAGGACCTCACCTGTCGTAAGATTCAAGCGAAATTCTGTTCCTTGTTGAAGGAGAATAGGACCTCCAGGGGCTCAGAGAAAGAGGGTCCTCTGCCTTTGTGTGGGGATATTCCTCTTTATATATACATTCAGCTGGGAGAGAGAACAATGGTGAGGAACTGGGCAGTCTAGATACCAGTGTTTTATGCGGCTTGAATCCAAGGAATGCAAAGCAAAACTTAAATGTCTAATGTAATAATATATATGTCTATTCAATTGCAATATTTCTGTTGTTACTGGCCATAATGGTGGTTACATTAACATTATATATCATGAATAACCAAACAAAGGTGGGGAGGTTTGGTGCATGTTGAATTTGAAGTTGCAGGAAGTGTGTATAACCTCTGAGCTCACGATGAACCATGCTCCCTCAGCTCCTGCTCTCGATAAATTACTTGGAAAGATGATGTGTTTCATCAAAGACTCTCAGAGCTTAAGAAGAAAGAACCACAAGAACATCTATAGTTGTTGATATATATACAGTATGTTGGAATGAATTTACTCAGTCCTCCTTGTAGCTCTAGCTTGTCTTTCTTTTATTTCTTTTTATGTTGCTTCATATTCTGTGGTCAGTGAACAACACAAACCTTTTCCCTGAGAAGCAGTGCACCTGCCATCAGTGATCCAGCAGTAGATGGGAAAGGTACAAGCATCTCCCTCAGGGGATTGCACTTCTACCTTGGCAGGAAACCAGTCATCACTTGTTAACTCTGTGAGTCGCTGTTTCTGTACTTCTATTAGGACCAGTTGTCCGAGGGCAGGGCAGGATATGGTGAAAGCAGACCTGGAGTAATGATAAGACAAAAAGTGAACAAGTGTATTTTATCCTTGGGGAACTACCTTATGACATCAGTAATTAACGCACAGGTAATTGTGTATAACTAAACTGCATTTTAACAATCTTATCGAAGCTAAATTGAAATGTATACATTTAGAAAGGATATTTCAGACACTGCTCCTATCACTGTAGTCCCTTTGATGAGCTTCTCGCGATCACTCTGTCCATCCGTGCCCACCAGCTTAATGAAGACATTGTTTAAAGTGTTGGCATTGTGATGCAGTGTGCACAGTCACTTTGTAATTCACCATTTTCTCTTTAGAAAACCGGACAATCCTGGAGGGGAAAAAATAATGATAATCATTCTCAGCACTGATTAAGTCTCACTAGACAAACCAGAGTACTTTAAAAATTATATACAAGTATCATGATAAAAGGGCAGTCTTTTATTGCCAGTAAAAGACCAGATAAATTTTTGCTAACCTAAATAATTATATATAGCATCTCTTTCACCTGTATTAATGGTGAGGTTCTTTGATGAGCTCCTTTGGGTGCCGTTCAGCAAGTCAGTGTAGGACGTCTGACTCGTTCTTCTGTCAGCAACTCAATTTATATGTTACAGTATTTCTGAGATGAAGCGATAAGGGGGTATGCACCAATACCTTGAAGGATTCAACCTCTCGCCTTGGAATCCCTTTCAGGAATAGAAGTGGAATCAACAGGCCTTATTCGGTTATCAGTTACATTCAGTTATTACTAAGTTGTGACATATTTGTTTTCTAAAAAGGTTTGTCTGAGGACACAACTACCCAGTTAATGCCAATTTGAGGCTCCCTCCCTGTTTCAAATATTGTGCCTGACGGTTGGTCTAGTGAGGACACATTCTGCTGTATGTATCACATAAACAACATTAAACAATGATATATATTACTGTTGTTTTATATGTAATGGATTTAAATGTTAAACAACAAAAGTGTTCACCTGCCCAGTTTGTCTACATTTTTTATTTTAAAATTATAAATATTTTATAAATTATTTTATTTATTTATAACATTCATAGAAAAAGACAGTGTCATTAAAAATGAGCATTCAGATTAATCATTTTTGTATTATTTATTTAAACAACTATAACATGATAACCAATTGATTTCTGTAACATATGTCATACAGTACAGACAATTCATATTGAAACAAATGCAAATAACAAGTATGTAATCTAAAGACACAAAATCAAATGTGTTATTTTTAATGTTTCCCATACATACAAACACTCAGTGCTCTCTTTCTTAGCATATACCTGTACAATCCATTGTAATTCAACACACAACAGCCATAGTTCAAACTTTTACAAAGTTTATTATGCTCCAGCTCTGTTATTGTGGGGTTGTTAAGGTCTCTGTGAATAATGTTATAAAAGTACGTCTAGACCCGCTCTGTATGGAGAAAGTGTCATGAGATAACTTTTGTTATGATTTGGCGTTATTTAAATGAAAATCAATTGAACTGAACTTTGTCAGAAATGTGTAAATTCAACTGGATGTTTATTGAGATCATAATTAAAGGTGATGTTTCTTATTTTTACATCCCTCCTTTTACGTACCTGAGAGAGGCAGAATCTTAGAAACACCACCACGAAATCTGACTATGGCAGATGTTTAAACATATAATTGAATTAACACCTACTCTAACAGTGTCATAAAGTAGATTTGATGAAATGGTTGTATTAGATTGCTAGATCATGCAGGTGTAACTAATAAACAACACAGAGTTCCTTACATCAACTGGCTCGAAGGGCAGCGTACATCAAAGATAGTTATATTGGTCACAGACAGCTCAATTTCTCAGTGCAAAGCTATAACAACACATATGAGTTGTTCCAGAAAAGAAAAATTGATTCAATCACTTGTTTGAGACAGAAAATGAATAAACAATTGCCCATAATGACATCAAACTGGGTTAGGGGATTATTTCAATCCCTATTTTTAAAAAAAATGTATCACAGTTAGTTTGAATGTGCAATTAAGTCTGAATATTTATTTCTTTTCTTTTTTCAGCTCAAAGCATAATATACAATCTTTCCACACATCCCCTTTTGTTCATGTAAAGCTGAGGTCGTGGTCAGATCATGGTGAGGGGACAGTCAGAGGCCAGTCGGCTTCAGCTTGATCCTCCATCCAGGATACAAACCCGCTGGAAATTTACCTTGACCAGGTGTGCAGCAAACTGGGAAGAACAGGAAACAAATAAACAAAACAAACAAACAAAAAAAAAAGAGAGATTATGACATTTGCTCTTCCCTCACAGGGAATTGCATATGCAGCGTTATACAGCATATAATGTTTGTGGTTTCCTTATGTAATACTCCTACATAAGAAATAATACCATTACACAATAACGACTAACAATAATTAGGAAACACCTTGATGTAACATGTATAATGCATTACAAAAAAATGTGTCAGGTGTCATCAGTGTCAGAAGACAAAGACATAAAATAAGATAAAAGATAAAATGTGATTTTGAGAGAGAGAACCAAATGATTTTGCATGAAAGAAAAGAACTTGCCTCAGTAATGCAGAGACTTTTCTCTGTCATAAAGGCTAACACCATATGTTTGTGCTCTCACAAGTACAATAAGGTGCTACCTTTTTGTTATTATATGGTCATACTCTCTGTAATTACTGTAGATACACTTTCAATAACACACTGCAATCCAAAACACCACTAACTACAGACTCAAAGGTTAACATATAACCTTTATTTTATTGATTATATAACCATATAACAGTTAATTCAGCACATCTCTGACACATTCTGAACAAAATGAAACATCAAACTGAAATATAATACTGTAAGCTAAAACAAAGGACTAGTGTAGATACATTTGGATACAATTTGGCATATTTTCTGTTCTTCTACCAGGTCACTTATCTTTCATTTACCTTTCTACATATATTCAACATTAATGCTAAAATTTAATTATGATGCGATCATGTGAGAGTTATGTTGTCCAAACCTTTAATTTCAGGTGGGGGTCTCTTACCTTAAATCAACCAATAAGCTCCTTGCAAAATCTTTAAAAAGATTCAGTGTGTGAGATTTAGGGGGATTTATATTGCATGAATTGAATCCAATATTCATAACAATGTTTTCATTAGTGTAAAATCCTCTGGGAACTGAAACCTATGCAGGAGTGCCAAAAACTATTTGTTTTTACACCAACTGCCACTTCAGATGCCCTCAGGTTAAAATGTCAAATTTCACAGAAGAAGTAAACATGTTCACAGCCTGGTACAAAAACAGTTTCGGTCTTTATAGCCAATTTCCCCGTTCATGATAACTGTACTGAGGGTGAATGAATTTATTTTTTAACTCCATCCAACTCAACTTGTTAGAGCACGCAGGCATCAATCAGCCCACTTCATTTCTGCCAATGATCAATGTCATTACAGATTTTTACATTAGCTGGATGTCGAAAGAGGCAAGAACACAAACGTGGCCAGAGCCACAGATTTTGTGCTTCAAAACGGCTTATTACGGATTACGGAGAATTCATTTGGTTGCAATGGGTGAGAAATGTATATTTTCAGTTGATTATACACTAATGAAAACATAGTTCTGCATATATAGATTCAAATATTTCTGCTGCTATATTTCATAAACACAGCCCCCTAAATCTTACACACTGGATCTTTAAAACCTCCCAATGACTAAACTGCATGAAGAATAGTTGCTATGTGATGATGATCAACCATCATATTTAATAGCTACAGTATATGATATTCATATACTAATGCTTGTGCTTCAGCTGAAAGTACATCATGATCACTGAGCAAAATACCAGAAGCACAGAAGCTGCAATTTGTAGTAGATCAATGACCACACACTGATTACATGACCCATTAACAGATCACAAATTACTCTTTTTCCACTCCAGTCTCGCTGCAGATGAATTCTTCCATTACTCAGGAACGTTTTTTTTTTTTTTACATTTCTCGTAGGCAGGTGAGAAACTGAGATCCTGCTGCAGCTTCCTAAAAAATGCAGGATTGTCTCTTCAATTAAGGAGAACTCGTATTTTACCCTTTTACTTTCCAACATATGGAAGGAGGACATCTCTGCTAAATTGGGATGTTGCCAGAAGCAATATCCCCGCTGAGTTTTTAAATCCAAGTTTGGCTAATTTATTCTAAAGAGAGCAAAAAAGGAGAATTTATAATGATCAATATAGTTCTCTGTTCAGTTATGCTGAAGCGAGCAAAGTTATTTTTGTGCACCGAAATGTCAAAGACAATGATTTATGTAAAATACGGTTTCAGCCTCGGCTAGTGTCCTGGCATCTTTTAAAAAAGAGGTAAAGATACAGTATAGTTTTTCTTTGTATGCTAGACTGATAAAGGTACAATGCTGAGAACTTGCAGCTGTTGTAAAAAAAAAAAAAAAAAAAAACACAGTCACTCAGCCACAGTAGCTGTTTCCTGAGGCAAGTCTTTTCAAATACACAGAGATCTGGGCACTTCAGGATTTCTCCAGATTGCTGAGGATTTGACAAGACAGAGGTCTGGATATGGGGGATTAGTGTCTTAACAAAATCTTTTATGTTAACAAGACAAGGGGTTAGGGTTATTTTAGTGCCAGCACCACAACCAGTGCAAGCAAGTGATATTTTCCTGAACTTGAAATCTGCTTTGCCCGTCTGTGTGGTGTTTTGGTGCCCAGCGCAGGGCACAGGTGAGGGGAGAGGTGCAAACAGGTGGGAGTTTCATTCAAATGAGACAGGGCACATTGTTGGTATTGTGGTAGACTTAGTACTAAAAAAATAGACATTCAAGAACTATGTTTGTATCTAAAGCAATGTCAGTCTTCTCCCAAACTAAATACTTAGAGCAAATGGACAGAGGTAATGCAATAATAATTAAAATGTAAACGTACTATTTGAATTAAACACTCTCCAGCTAGTAGATGGGTTTAAATCAACTCCCAAATTCAATGAATGGAGCCTCCTCCTTCAGTTAATTAAAGCCCTGTAGATGTCACACACACTGTTATGACTATAATAATAATAATAATATAGTGTTATAATTTGTTATGCTGCCTGTTTGTAAGGGAGACATCGGATTCTGGGATCCATCAATGCTGTGATTCCTGGACTCATTCCCAGTTTTCAACATTTCATGTTTGCTTTTTTCCCCCCACGTGTTTTACATGTTCCACCACGGTTTCTTCTTCACGCTCGAAATGAGGGGCGTGGTGAGAAGATGCCACTAAATCCTACACGCCACACACTGTTGTGTACTTAGATGATATCTGTATGATAAGTTATATAATGCAGATCTTGCATCTATATATCAAGAATCTAAACTCTACACACTGCTGTACACGTGTGTGTGTGTGTGTGTGTGTGTGTGTGTGTGTGTGTGTGTGTGTGTGTGTGTGCGCATGTGTGACTGCTTTCTCACCATAGCCGCACTCTTCATGGCGTGGCTAATAACCACAATGACACGTCCTTTGTAGTTCTGGAGGGGTCCTGTTGCAGGACACTGCATCAGCTCGCCGTCAGAGCTGAACGCTGTGCTGAAGGGAATGTTGATGCTGCCAGAAATATGGCCTCTGCCAAAACTGGAGACAGCAAGGTTAAGGAGTACAGCTTTGAACAGGCGTGGCAACTGCCTGGGTCTAAGGCCAAAGAACGAGGTGAACCTTGTTTTATTCATACGGTTACACCATGATTTTCATTGGAACCATAATAACCTTGGATGGACATGGATACAAAAGATAATAGGAAGCAATGACAAGGTAGTTCAAGTATTTGTTATACTGCTTATCAGATTGACTTCTAGTATAAAAAGTATGTTAAGACATACGATATGTTTTAACTGAAGACAGGGAAGGAGAAGGGAGGATAAGACATTCAGGAGGTATAATAAGGAACTCAGCGGGAGAAAAGCAAACAAAAGGAATAGGTCTTAGTGAGGGATTTGCTGGAGAAACAGAGCACAGGGACAGTGAACAACCCCAGAGTGGTATATAACTGAATGATAACTCTTGAGAAAAGGAGACTGTCCTATTTCTGAGAGCATAGCTATCGACATTACTGCTACATATTTTAACACAAGTGGCGCTCAACTCCTCTTTTGGTCAAAGTACTCTGTTCACTAAATCATACCAGCTGCCACAAGAACACAAGGAGTCAGTATGTTATATAATGCAGTTTATAATCCACGAGCTGGCAAATCCTATTGTTGTACATTCAGAGAGGGACATGCAAGTTGTTTTGCAGCAGAGATTAGCTAACAGATATCCAGTCAGCCAAATCTAGACTGTCCTGATTTACCCCACAGAAGTCTTAATATAATCCACTTTTTGTGACCGCAGACACCCACAACAGAGCTTTGCCTAAGATCACAATTAGGTGAGCAAGGGTTGCCAAATCCTGTGAAAGTGGTAAAATCCCTTTTGTCCACGTGAGTCAGTCCGAGGAGCCTGTCTATCAGCGTAGGAATCTGGTGAGAGGAACTGCCATTTCAAAATCCTTGGTCTATTCACTAATCCTTATTGATTAATGGCCTCCTAGACAATTACCATTCCACTTATGATCTGAAGGGTAAGGCTTACTCCTTCGAGTCCTCTGCATTTCTTATAGGCAGAGTTTTCTGGGCCACTGTACTTCTAGAGATAAATAAACATGACCCATCTGCAAAAGCAAAATTGATTTCTTTATGGAATATTGTAACTGTGCAAAGCTACAAAAAAAAGACAGATAAAGAGGCTATTAAATGTGACACAGTAATGTAAGGGACTTGCAGGGAATGCGTTTATATGAGAGACCTACAATGATGTGTGCACATCAACCCATGAGTATTTCTGCTGTCTTGTAAAAACCACGTATCTCCCTAACTGTATGTTAAGGGTTCTGTCAGCAGATCATCCACCTTGTATCTGCCCCTACTTGCCTTTGATGAGAACCAAGTTGTTTTATTCTCCGTGCCTGGCTCCGGCAGCAGGTCAAGAGGTAAGAAAGAGATCAGAAGCACCATGGGATAAAGATAAAGGCTTCTTACATGACTACAAACAAAAACGTCACCCTTTAAACTTGTGCATATGAGCCATGAGTAAACATTAGTCTTTATCAGCAGTTTCACCCATAAAGCATATTCCCATCATAGAGATGACATGGGAATGTCATATCTGTGCCAAACAAGTGCAGATAGAAGAACCAGTTTGGTTCACCTGTGAGACTGAACAGAGACACAGTCATCAGAGAGAAACCTCAAAGCAGAGGCGGCCATTTGTTTTTCAGCCGGGTTTAGTGTAGAAGATCACTGTCAGAGATGCTGTGCGCACAGTGGGCACTAAGTTATGGTCCCCGTAATGTCATCCTGATACCTGTCCAAGAATGTTTCGAGCTTGCGCAGTTTACAACCCAACCAATATTATCTCCTGTCCTGCTTGCAATGAAATTTTGGTCTGACTTCACCTTTAAATGACAAAACAATCTTAAGGTCCCAGTCTTCTTCTTCGGAAGTGCTTATAGGATGGTCAGTAGCTTCACCATGTGATTGGAAAACTATGCGGAGGTGAAAAAGGAGCAAGGGTTTGAACTTGAACATTCATTCCTTACCTAACTAGACTTTTAACGTATATAACCGAGTGCAACACTTTCCAAGATGACCTGAAAGTATCAGCCATGATCCCCATATTGAAACAATATTGCATCTCCCCCATCTCTATGACAGCCGGCTTGTCATTCAAACTTACTGTGTGGCTGTTTGGATTGATTTCTAACATGGTGAAGGATCTACTCTTCTTTTCTAGTTGGCATCACTTAAAATAACATTTATAACTAAGGCAGCAGCAATGAAAGAAAACCGCTCCCCAAACCAACTCCCCTTTCATGGGAATCAATTAGAAAAGGAGGTCTTTTGTTGAAGCATAAAACACAAGATTTATGAAGTAAAAGAACGATTCAAGTTGGAGCAGGTTTGTTAAAGTTAACTGGAAGTAGCCTTATCTGAAACTGGCAATACTTACTGACACCTATGCTGTCAACAGAACATCAGTTATTTTTATTTTGTTGGTCACAATCCAAGTGTATGTGCATATTATGAAGTTACTGTTGAAACAGGTGAGGGCCTGACACATACACATGGTAAGGATACTCCTCTACACTGCGGATGTCAACAGCAATGATTTTGGGCTTGCCAGCTTTGGTCCTTTTGGTGGGCCCGGCCAATGACAGTTCACAGAGGTCGATTAAGTCCTCAGCCGAGATCCTGGGGGATACTTCTGCTTTCAGGTCACACAGTGCGAGAGGCTCCCGAGACTACAAGAAAAGAAGTCACAGGAGATCAAATGAAGAGGGAGAAAATTGCAGTGTGGGCTTTCAGAGAATATCTGAATATAATTTGAATAATGGAATTTGGATCTTGTAAAATGATACAAGAGAGACAGAAATATAGTGTCAGGTTGGATATTATTGTTTCTTTAAACCCAGGAAACGGTGATCAGGCCTGAATGTCTTCTGTGTTAACTAAAACTCTTCTGTATTAATGAAATACTTTACACCAGCCTTTTAAACCGGCTAACTCGAGAATAGAATTTCATTATGTATTACCATAAAAAAACAGTATTACAGCAGACGAGCAGCTGCAGTGACCGGAACATGGTCCTTTGCCAGTTTCCATGTGCACTGCCAAATGGGTTCATTAAAGCACATAGCCATAGGCATGGCTGCAGGGGACTGAACCTGGTCTCTGCAGAGGTAAACATGTGAAATACCTATACGATTTCCAGATGCAATGCAATTATTTTAAGCATAAAATATCTAAAGCACACACACACACACACACACACAAAAAAACAGTGGATAATGACAGTTCTCCACCCACAAGTCTCTTAGATAAACAAGTAACAAACAAATGTACAGTATGTATATTGTGATAATGAGTGGTCATTGAGCAGTGTGGCACATTTATCCATTGATGCGCAAAGAAAATAGAGGAGAAACAGCATTTTCTATGAATTGCAACACACTGTGTGAAAGCCATTTACAGAGCAGAGAAGGGCCAGCTGCATGGCGAGAAGGTTAAGTGCCAAAACTCTGCCACCCATGAAATAAAACGTTTGAAAGCAGCTAACTTCAGTGGCTAGCTGAACGGTCTTCCTCCCGCCCAGCAGAGAAGAAGTCAGTGACTTCTTGGAGTCCAGAAAGGATTTTTACAGATCTTTTTTTTTGTGTGTGCACTGTCCACCTGAGCTTGTACTTTAAATCACGTTTATAATCAGCCTTAAAAAGGTCCAGTGTGTAATATTTAAGGGGATCTATTGGCAGAATTTAGCAGAAATTGAATATAATATTCATATAAATGTTTTCATTGGCAGATAATCAACTGAGAGAACTGTTATGTTTTTTGCTGCCTTAGGATGAGTCCTTTATATCTATAAAGGGAGCAGTTCCTCATCTATGCACAATTTTGAAGTACTTTTACAAGTACAATTTCACACTAC
Source organism: Protonibea diacanthus (assembly GCA_028641955.1). Classification (NCBI taxonomy): domain Eukaryota; kingdom Metazoa; phylum Chordata; class Actinopteri; family Sciaenidae; genus Protonibea; species Protonibea diacanthus. The sequence goes on from CM053977.1 coordinate 6,864,876, forward strand.
TTCATACTTCTACTCCACTACTTTCCAGACTGATGTAGATTTATCTGTCAGCTACTGTTACAGAACAAGATCAGCTCATGAAATATGATGCATTGTGGTCAATATTAAACAGTGTATAAAGCAGTTACACTGTTGAATAAATAATAATGATCCAATACTATAACAATGTAAAATGAATACTTCTGTACTTTAACCTACAGTAGGTAAAACTAGAATGCCGGAGAAGCAGGAGTATTGCTTTATAGTATGATACTGCTACATTTGCTTAAAATAACTCAACACAGTGACTCTACTTTCAGATACGAACACATTGGATCCAACTCTTTTATTCTCATGTGTAATATTACTTGAGCAAAACGCTATATCATACCAAAATGTTATTACATCTTGGAAACCATACCATTCAATAAAGTGTAACCAAGCATGAAGTTTTCCTCCTTATACCCAGAATCAGTCTTCTGCGTATTCTGACTGCAGGCTTTTACTAAGACCAAATTCTGAGTATGTGTGTCCAAAACTCTTCTTTCCCTGTAAAACTTGACTAGAGGCTGTGATTCTGTTTTCTCAAACAATTGTTTTTTTTTTCTGTTTCTAATAAATATTCATAGCCTGATTATTTCAATAGATATTTCAACTGTGATTCTCGCAATATCTGTCTCAATTCTCCCAAGTCATAATTTGAATAGACATGTCTAAAGGGTGAAGCTTCACTCTGCTGCATCAACAAAGGGTCAGAGTGGGAAAAGAGAAGCGATTTGAGAAGCGGTGCATTGTTTTCAACAAACAACCATTCTGCTCTTTTGAGTTATCAACAGAGAGCTTAACAATAGCAACTCCAGGCCACATGAGAGAGCACAAGCAGAAGGAGGATCTACATATTCATGATGTCTTACTGCCATGACCGTCAATTTGGTTTCTTCTAACCTCTCGGATTTCTTGTAAAGCTTTCAATCTGATGTCTAACAAACACTGAGAAATAAATGTTCACTGTGTAAACAGAAAAACAGAAATTGTACCTATTTAATGCAATACCACACATGCAGTAAATACCATCATATACCTAGTATTCAGATCTGAATTCTTCCATTTAAGTTTTAAGTTTTTTCTTTTGAGGCGGTACTGCGGTGTGTTTTATAACTTTGTTTTGTCGGAATACTGCATTTTATAGAAAGGAATTTTTTTTAAGACAGGAGATAGGCCACTTAGATCCTTATATGTCTTGTCTCATGAGCAGTTTTGTTAGTAGATAAGGGGCCAAAACAGGAGTCACGTTCATAAAAGATCTGGCATTTGCTGTTGGTAATAGTACAATTCCTCTCTTTCCCTGAATACCGATGTTGTCCTTCATTAAAATGCATTACTCTTCTGAAACGCCCGTGGTTTGATTTCAGGTGTACCTCTGCTACGAAACACAACAGGAAACTCTGAATATCATGAAATTCAACAGACTACAGCCACAAAATTACCATGAAGTTGAGTCAGCACCTCTGTGTCACAACAGCAACATGTTTCAAACAGGAGAGTGCATTTTGAAAGCCAGTTTTCAGCCCTGCAGAGACCAGGACAGTGTGTGTCACCAAACACACCTGCTCATGTTATGATAGACAGGTTCATTTATATTTACACAGTATTTTGTCTTGACATGTTAACTCTATGAGCTACGGCCAAGAGCTAAAGTGGCTCTCTGTTGAACTGCACGAACCTTTAAAAATATGTTACAAATACAGTAAAATGTTTATTGTTTTGTTTTTTTTCCCACTTTGTAGCTCTAAATGAACAACCTTTCATAATATACCCCTCACTGAGACTACTGTCACCAGCTTTAACTTATAGTTTTAAAGCAGCATCTGAATATTCTCTCATCTTGGCCTTGCACTATTTCAGAGTAGTTTTACATTTTTGCTGCACAAACCCGGAGATGAAAAGATTATGGCCGAATAACACGGGAACAGCTGAGCTTCCTTCCCAGATAGCACTAAAACCTTATTACTGAAATAACCTTACTGGTGATGAAGGGTTTATTCATTTCAAATAAAACTTGTATTCAGTTATTAATAGTTGAAATAAAAAGATTAAATCAAATCCAAAGTTGTTGAATGTTTTTTTTTAGGGTTTTGGAGCAGATATAGTGTGTGTGTGTGTGTGCGTGTGTGTGTTCAGCTGGATATTAACCTCCTGAGCTGGCACTGCTGTTCACAGTGATGAGCAACGATCACAAAAAGTCGTCGTAACTATTTTCTGCACGCTGGTTTATCACTGAAGCGATGGTGCGTGTGACTGTTTTCGTATTTCTACACATAAATCAGTTCAGTCACACAGACCGTGTAGATGTAAAGATACGGGTAAATATACAGTGTGTAAAGCAGGGAGTTAGTGAAGTTAATGTGGGGAGAAAATATAAGAAAGGAGAAAAGAAGAATAGGTATTTACTGATAAATAAATAACATCAAACGTGGTGGAAATGGCAGAGAGTCTGCTTTCAAGCAATGCTTTTAAAAGATTAGTGACTGGAGAAAAAAAACGTCTTTCAAGCTCAGGGTATACACTTAAGAAGATGATGGACCAACCGATGCTAATCTTTTCCATACACATCATTAAATATAACTAAGATAGAGGGGTGTTTACCCAACATGTGTAAGAGGAACATTTTCAATACGTCTGTGCAAGGTCATCCTGACTCATTATAAAAAAAATAACCAGGGATTATAGTAGTTTGACAGCAGGCCAGGGGGAGTTAGCTCATTCGACGTGTAGGTTACACTCTGACATCCAGAGCTTTCACAATGTGACGGTTAAAATATCTGATGACACAGTAATCTGGTCTGTTTTGGGTTTTGCGCAACTAGCATTGCTAAGCTCCGAAGGAAAGTGGACGAGGACGTCGGCGTAGTGTTGAACAGATTCATTTGCTCGGCTCAGTTCATGCACAGCACAGTATACGCATATTTTCAGTGTGCTTTTCAGTGTTCAGTGTGAACACCTATAGATCTACTTCAGTGAAACCAAATAATGTCTCTGTCCTTCTACAAATGGACACAAATGTATCCATACGCGTACAATATACCGACAGAAATAGGCAAAATATGCAGCCTGTCATTGCCTGGGGCTGATGGAGCGCTGTGTGGTGACTTAAATGTCATGATGAGCAGTGTGTGCCAGCTGAGAATGGCATAATGACACTTCTGCGTTTCACTGGCCTGACAGTGATGAGGCTAAACTGGAGCCGCAGATAAGCAGACACAAATCCTCTGCAGCGGTTTGTTTGTGTGTGTGTGTGTGTGTCTATGCACCAACGCTCATGGTACACAGTCAGCCATTCACTTTACATATTGAACTGGGAACAATGGTGCTGAATAAAGCTTGATGACAAGGTCAATGACTCACTTAAAGTGCCTTCATGCTGCGCGATTGTAACTGCGCTAAGATTTTCACATATCAAACAACGCTGTTTGGTGTTTGAGCACAACTTCTAAAACAAAAACATATTTTATCTGCCAAGTCTGCAGTCAAACAGAGAGAAGAAGAGCATAATTGAGGCCATGATCTGAGAAATATGCTGACAACAAATACCCCTCGCTGCGGCCACACACACACATAAAAAAAAAAATAAAAAAAAACACACACACCAATCTCCACATAGAGGAGGATTTTAAAGCAAAGAATCTTCCCAGCTTTTCATATATTTCCCATTTTCATTCTGGCCACACAGCAGTTACAAATATTGCTGTAACATGAATGATTTTTTTCTTCTTGGGAAGGGTAGAAAAAGCAGCCTTCCCTAATGAAAATTCATCTCTATTTTTGCTGACAAAAGACAGAATTTGAGTCCAGCTGTGCGCTTTGACAACTGAATTACAGTGGCTGAAATAGAACGCTGCTTTAGTGTTGCATAAGCAACCTGCTAAAAGACATTTTCCAAATTGTACAGTATGTACAGTACTCTAGCTGAATTTGAACTACCTGATTTATCACTGGAATATGTTATAGATTTTACATATGATTAAAGTTAGAACTAGAAATAAAACATACATGGTGTGGACACAGTAACATAACGATAACACCTTACAGCAGCCCGGAAATAAATGGTTATTTTTGAGGCCGTAGTTAGTATTAACGTTGGATTACATATGTTTTTAATGGTTGAAAAAAAGTGTCAACAAAACTGCATATAATAAGTTTCAGAATGCTACTATTTATTGCAGAGGTTCTGCATTCGATTGCATCATATGTTGTATATTATAAACTTTAGTGATTATGTCTGAGGCCTGTGCAACCCCTCGGTGAGTGAGGACTTAATAGGCCAGTTTTACCCATCCACCACAAATCTTGTATACATCACCCTACCAAATTGAGAATGATCCATTCGCCCACAAGCCTACATGATCATGGGCGCACGGGCGCTGAATCTGGAACCAGGAAGCATTCCTGTTTACTCATGGACACCCATTTGCTCAATTATTGAAATCCGAGCTGTGCCAGCTGTTACTGTAGATGACAGTCAGCAAAACATCTGCTCGTCCACTGGGAACGGCACTATCTCACATGCACAGGACTGCATTTGGTTTATTTTCACTTCTCGATGCTAACAGTGTTAAGGATATAACTTTCTATCCAAAACTGACACCGTCCTCTTTATGCACACCACATTACAGCGACTTGCAAACAGACAGATATATCATGTGTGTTCAGTTGTGTTATGATTGTCAACTTATCTGGGGAACACATTCAGCTGTTTACAACTAATGTTGCCAAAAAACTGCTCTACTATGGCGGACGCCGAGGACTATCACTCACTAACAGTTGTGCACAGATTTTCATGTGAACACTGTTGCCAATAAGCAATTAAAGAAAGAGGTAGAACATTTATCTTGATTAACGAACTGGAGACGAACTAAATTCATGTCAAAGATTGATAAAACGCGGAGGCAATTTAATTGATGTTGCAAGTGTAGAGCATTTTTTATTTGTTTTTTTTTTTATGCTATGTTTAGATCGTCTTATTAGTGGCTCAGAAGGAGAGCTTGTTTTCTCCTATTCACTCACTCAGACCAAGCTGAGTGGACAGCAGCTGTCCAGTGAGATGGATGTCTGTTCACTACGAGGGCTGAGAATCTGCTGACAGAGCTTCCTGCTCTGTTAGAGACAGGCATGTAACACAAACATACAGTACGTCAGTTCAGTATCAGCCACACCACTTTTTTGCAGTGTTTTTGAGTAAAGAACATGTGGACAACCACAGTAAATGAAAAAGCTGACTGTATGTGGTTCTACACGTCTACAGTAATCGTGAGTATTGAAGAAGAAGAAGATTAGTTTATCGATCCCTCAAAGGGGAACTCTTTTTTTTTTTGTTGTTTTTAAGTTTTTTTACATTCACATCACGTCGTTTAGCTGACGCTTCTATCCAAAGAAACTTACAAAAAAAGGGAAACAATCAAGGTACAGTGCGACAAGGACATATTACTGTAGCAAGAAGTGCTGTGGATTTAGCATATATAGGCAAAATATATCCCTGCGGACACAAAGGGCTTATAGACATGCAAATGTAGAGAGATGGTGGAGCGAGGGGCAGCCACATAACGGCACCTAAGCAGTTAGGGGTTCAGTACCTTGCTAAGAGGCACCAGTGTCCAGGAGGTGGACTGGTATCTCTCCAGCTACCAGTCCACACTCTATACCAGGGGTGTCCAAACTGTTCCACAAAGGGCCGGTGTGGCTGCAGGTTTTCCTTCCAACCAAACAGAAGCACACCAGACTTAACTTAATTTAATCAACTGATCTCAGTCTTCAGAGAATTAATTGGTCAAACTGTGTGCTCTTGGTTGGTTGTGTACAAAAACCTGCAGCCACACCGGCCCTTTGTGGAACAGTTTGGACACCCCTGCTCCCACTGGTTCCCAAGCCAAGCCAAGCCAAGCCAAGACTGAGTTTAGAAAGGGACAGTCAAACATCTAAAAAGTTTATTTTTGAGTTTTATTTTTGTTTTTAGATTTTCCTTTTGAAAATCAGCCACTAGTATATATTTTTAATCAAGGATACAAAACTCTTCTGTTTGCCACCGCCTTTTATTAGATTCCATTTCAGACTTGCGACACACTGTATTTACACTGTAATTTTTTAAATCTCTTTTCTCAATTATATTTAGCTGAAGGACTTGTTGAAAAATGCACCCTTGGCTTTTCTCATTGCTTTGCCTTTAAAGCTTTATGCACGTCGTTTTGAATCGCCTTGTTGCTGAAAGCTGCTTTACAAATAAACTCGGCGTTACCTTGTTCGGATGACAAGACATAGAGAGATGTCACAAATGGACACAAGTGGTTAACACTCTTGCAGCATCGTTGTTATGTCATTAAAAAACACTGCTTGGCACATAAGAGTTAAATGCAAAAGTACATTTCTTGTGTAAATTTGTATTACAGTGTTTTTGAAGCGACACGATCAGACTGGCTCTGGTTATATGAGACTTTTTTTTAACTCCTGTTCAAAGACAGAAAGACGTTAGAGCGAGTGCATGAATGTCAAAAAACCTCCTTAAGTGTAAATCTGCAGTCTTTATATACATGGCACATTTACATCTGGTGAAAAGATAGTGAAAGCCTTAAATCAGCTCAGCCAAGCTGTTTGAAATTACAGGGTCTACTAAAAAGGGATTTTGTATGAGTGCATGTTTCCAGAGGTTACTTTCCATCACCCTTCATTTGGCGCTGCCAGTCCCCAGTTTTAGTCTCGTAGCTGAGAAAGCCAAATGCGTGAAAATCATTGAGTCAGCAGTCTTTGTGTCACACGATAATCTGTGCCAAAGTGTAATAATGAGTAATGAGGTGAGAATTTTTCGATCAATATTTAACTTTTTTTTATTTAAATTTATTGAACTTCCTTTCCACTTCTTTAATACTGTATTATAAGTGTGCGTGTCTGTTGTCAGTCCAGTGATGACAGTGGTTTTTTTTTTTTTTTTAGGCCGTGCTATCACACCAGAATGTTTTCTGAAGAAGAGGTGGGGTACAGATAGATACGGCCATGGATCAATGACACCACCCACCCATTTCTCATTCAGCTTCGGCTGAATGAGAAAGATTACAGCAATCACTTGGGCACACAGCAGATAGGGCTGACGAGAGTGTTTGTGAGCTTTCTGGACGTGATGCATTCAGGTGTGAAAGGCAAACAGGACCGCGCCACGAAAAACTAAACAAAGACAAAAGGCCTGTGTGAAAGACAGCGTCACATCAATAAACACATCTCAAAATGAAGCATCAACACATTTTTATGCTGGGTGTTTGAAAGCGTGTATTTCTAACTGCACAGATACTTCAGACATTTCTGTATCTTTCTCATACTTGCTATTGTGGAAGAATAATCTAATTTAATGTATTTTACATTGTTAGACAAAGCTTTACTTTAATAATGGGTGACTGTTTATATTTGTAAAGACAATATATTCAAAAACAAATCAATACTTACTCCACTTTGGGGATTAAAACAGTTCGCCATATACTGTGCGGAGCATTAATGTGAGGAACTTATTCTAACATGAAAAATCAATACAGCTCAACAGGACTACTGGAACCACGCTGCTGCTCTACAATCAGGTGTTGATTAGTGAGAAGAACAGGTGTTGATTAGTGAGAAGAACAGGTGTTAGGTAATGTGCAGTCAGTCAATCCGTGCAAACGAGAAAGAATTTATAACCTCTGTCCAAACAGAGAAAAACGGAAAGCGACGGTCGGAAAATTTTCAAGTTTGGGAATTATTTGCGTTAAAGCTGATTGGTATGGAGGAGTAAATAATTAAATACATCATTAAATAATTACTTAAATGTGTTAAGTGTGTCGGCTCAGTTCTTCCCACAGCGGCCCATGGTTCAAATCAGACCTGTGGCTGTATGTCATTCCCCATCTCTCTCTCCACACACTCCTGTCACTCTTCAGATGTCTCTATCAAATAAAGCTCAAAAAATACCTTTAAAAATAAATAATTACATAAATGTGTTATTAAATGTGTCATTGATTTATTAAAATAATTATAAAACATATATATAATCATTTGATTTAGACATTTTGTCCTGCACCTTGCACACTGCCTCAGCGTTGGGGCTAGCAGGACCGAGTCTTCCCATGTTGCAAATAAAGTTTTGTTTAATAGAGCATCTAAACTGACGTAGAGGTGAATAGCGCCACCCAGTGTATTGGAAATGTGTTCACTAGCTCTGCATTAATCAATCATCTGGAACTGATTTGCCTTGACTTGATGCACAACCAATCAGGCGTTATTATAAGCCTACCAACTTTGATGGGCGAGGGCTGACAGATAAATAAATATAAATTCATGAAGCACTGCAACACAGGACCGTGGAATAATGAATTAAATAGTGAAATAATTATATATGTTTTTTACATAAAATGAATCAGTATTTTAATTAATTAATGACACATTTAATAACACATTTATGTATTTAATTCCAATTTTCATTAATTAATGACACATACAAGTAATTATTAAATGGTGTATTTATTTATTTAATTTTGGCACTTTTAGTCCTCCATAGATTGGCTGCTTAAGTTCACATTTAATAAACTTTTAATAAAGTATATATCATGTATGTATAGTACCTCATTGTACCTAATAACCTTAATATGTAAACAAATTATACATACTTTAAATGTATTACTGTAAAGAAATCAAAAAGCACATATTAGGCCAATTACTTTGGCTGATATTCATATTTTTAAATCACATTGATTTTACAAATTAAAACTTCATTATTTTGAAATGATTATTGATGGTGATTCCCTGTGATTGTGAAGATAAACTCCCCTATTCTTAATTTTCTATTACAGAAATTAAACCATAAGATATTCTCATTGTTCTTGCCAAGACAATACCCACATTTTACCCATAACATGTAGCTACCAAGCTAAAATGTAAAGTGTAATTATTTTACTTTTTTAGAATATAGATTTTCCTCAAGCATATTAGCAGACATGCACAGTAGTTTATGGTGAATCTACTTTTAAAAGCCCTGTCCCACTCTGTCTCCAATGTACACCATTTTCATTGAAACCTGCATTGTACCATGCTGAGACCAGACCTTGAACAGTCTGAGTCTACTGAATACGATAGCTCATTACCTCAGATACCATTTACCAGAAGCACAGTCTTTTAATGTACTGAATAAAGATACATAAAAAAAATAAAGAAAACACTTGAATTTAAATTTCACTTCCCTTTGTGTGTGTGTGTGTGTGTGTGTGTGTCTGAAATGTGACTCACCAGGTCGGTCTTGGGCATGTCCTGGTAGTCAGATGAGTAGTAAGTTGCTGTTTTCCCAAAGCCGTTGTCACCAACGGCCTTTGGCGGCTGAGCATGTTGTCGATATGTAGCGCTCTTCGGAGTCCAGCAGAAGAGGTTGATGGATTCACGAACACAGCGCTCAATGTCAATTTCTGTGAAAGAAAAAGTACTCGCCAATGTTGGAGTTTGAGAGTCATGAACAAAAGTAGCACTCATACAGACAGGACTGGTTGCACGGCAGACATTTTGACTTGTACAATAACACACAATAACAAATGAGAGAGTGTGTCCGGCTCCCTGTTTAGATATCAAGCGAGCATTTTAAGGTAACAAAAATAGAATAATTCTTCTTTTCAGGTGAGTAAACACAAACGAAACTATACAGGGCATTTAATATCTGTCAAGACATTTAACTTAAAAGCCAAGGGGAGTATTCTGCTAATCACTGAATTTTCAATTACCACTGAGAACATTTTGCTTTGACAAATTATGTAACTGCTGTAAGAATGAATAAGTCCAGAGCATAAGAAGAAAAAGAATTTCCCTCCCTTGATTCAGACATAAATCATAAGAGATTATGTAAATGTTGTGTGGGAGGTTTAGTTGCAGAAGTGAGCAGCTTGACCTTGGCATTTCGCTGCCATTAACAGTCTTAAATGGTGTGCTAGCAGTGCCAGTGGCTCTTTGTGATAATAATGCCCATCATTTAGCTGCTGTCCTTCATCTGAGCTCTTGACCCAAAATAGGATTTTAGTGCAAAACAAAATTTCTTCTCTTTCCCTTAATGCCTCCCCAAATACATCCATCCTTCTTGTGCTTCTCGCATCGAAAACAGAGAGGATTAGGGAACAGGGACTCACTGGATTAACCGAGGATTTGGGTAAATTAGGAATTCTTTCCTTCACACTTTTTAACACGGATAGCCTCTTCTCTCTTTCTCTCCCCTTTTTCATGGATAATAAGCAGGTCTGGCTAATGAGTGCTCCTTGGAATGACCTGCACCTGCCCAAGCTCAAGAGAAATTATATAGAAGATGCATCTTTCCCCCACTCCGTCCCACAGCGACGGCAAGGTTGGGGGGTTGTCAGCTCTCATGGGCTGGGACCTCACAGACTCAGTTACAAGGTTCATTCCAGTGAAAAACACACTGGTGGTCTGAGATTCCTCCCCGACAGGCTCACAGGCCGTTCAGGGAAACACATTTTCCCTCCCTTGGGCGATGAATGCTGCACGCAATCACTCCTCCTGCTAAAAGAGGCAGGAATGAGGAAGAGGAGATTGATGGCGGTTTTAACAAGCCCTGGGCTCAGCTGGGCATTCCGAGGCAGGCAATTCTGTTAAGGAGCAAATTTTCCATTTAGTCAAACAAAATTACATTTTAGTAATTATGTATAGGAGTTGATTGGGGGCTGTGACTTGTTGCCACAAAGTAGAATAGCACGATTAGTGAAGAGCAATTCAGGGGCTTTGTGCAATTGTGGCACAGAGGAAGATAAGCTCGAAAATAATGGATATGAGAGAATTTAGTGAATTAAAATAATTAAATCTGTTGTATAAAAATGTTCCGACCCTTGATATTATGACAAACGCACCATGGAAATTACCTCTTGATCATTAATTCATAGATTACAAAGCCCACTTGTGACTTGTGTATTCCCTTCTCCACTTCTGAATAGCATTTTAATTCCAAACCATGATGGCGCTGATAATATTAGGCAGGAGTGTGCAGAAGTGGCTTTGTGTATGTCCCCAGGTTTTGTCCATCCATTTCTCAAACATAATAATACTGTATACCACTAATTATGTTTCAACAAAACTTGAAGGAATGATGCATGGTGTTGTGAGGGTGTTCCAATAGTGCTTTGTTTTGATGAAACTTAGATGGATGACTTTATGGGGTGCATGTATCATTCTTGGAAGACAACACTAAAGTTGCTATAATTCTGTCTTTACTTAGCGCTGCTCTAATTTCAGTGATCAATCAACGTTCAGGAGTCTCATTTATACACTATCTCACAGTCCAATTTGACACCAGGTTGCCACCGAGATGGTTTTTAGTTTAAAAACATTTCATCTCCTTTCTTAATCTTGGTAGTAATCTAGTATGGACAGCAATACCTTAACACAAACTTGCATCCCTAAACCAGGAAGTATTAAAATATATATACATAAACCATAATGGTTGTTTTAAAGTAACAAAAAACTTTTGGGGGCTGACTTTGTCCAAGATAATAGTCTAAATAAATTGTGCCTCAGGATTAAAGTTTACGTTGGCGTTAGTTCAAGAAACCTGAACTGAGTCTTATCTGAAAACAAAGACAAATGCCTCAGAAAACCACAACAGCGATTGTGGAATGATCCATCTATCTTGGGGTGATTTCTGTCATCTAATTTAGCTAATTCAATAGTGCGTCTCCAAAGACTCATTCAACGAGTGAGAGGAAAAACAGGTGTAGAGCTCTAAACTTTTCCCATCTAACTCTGTGAATTAAGCGTTTTGACCAAACCGGAGTTGGTGATTGTTGCAACAATGAGTTAACACGGCAATTAAGCTAGTGTTAGTTTTTAATGCAGGTGCGTGGTTTTATTTTTCTGTTAGATAAGGAAAATGCACACCTGCGTAACCTGTTTTTATTTTTTTTCTTGCATGGAGCTGTAAACAATCAGTCAATCTGAACGTGAATGTGGAACCACTGTGGCATTATTAATTTAATTTTACGGTTCTCAATCTCATGAATCACTCTGTGTCAATCATTCTCTAATGAGAACTTCTACTCCTTGCTAAGAGTGAGTGTAGAAAGCCAAAAAACAGAGAAAAAACTCTAGTTCTCTAAGATCTGAGTACTTCTAGACAAAGTTTAACTTTTAAATTTGTCCACAGAACATTATGTCAGGACCCCATGGATATGATCCAGGTTGCCTGTAACAGGATAAAAGTTTATTTTATTTGCACTTTCGTTTTTAAATGCTCTGGACCAGACTATCCGCCAAATCCCTAAATGTAAATGCAAATTTGTCATGCACTCCCAACACCAAACCTTCAACATCAATGTTCTACTTCCCCCTTCTGCTCGTTTTCTCTAGGTATCCCTGTGTGCAACGTTGCCTCAAGCACTTTCTGCAGCTCGTGGTTGTTTTTCTCAGAAGTGAACGTTTCTAACTAGAGCTCATCAGTTCTGTGCCCAGCTCTGCTCACTGAGACAGATGCTAATGTCCCGTGAAGGCAAATGCCGCTGCATCATCAGTAAACACACGGTTCCTGTCAGCCGGAGAGCCTCCCTGGTCCATTGTGAATCAATGAAGTCTCCAAACAAGAGAAAGTTATAGATCACCCGAGGCTACAAGACTAAGCAAATGGGAATCACAAAATGAGATTAATTGCTAACAAATGGCAGGCTGAGATGTATTGCTGGCTCCAAGGCAAAATGTTGCAGCACAGCTCTTACCTGGTTCACATTTAATTTGATTTCACAGCTCTAAAATATACTGATTGTGACATCATTCATAAAAACCTAAATGAAAAGAAGTGAGACGTATCAATATAATATACGGTCTGGACAGTCGGGATGACTTAAGTAACACGTGTGTGTGAAGAGAAAGGTGTTTGAAGGATATTAAGTTACAGTACATGCAATGCAACTGTCATACTGACAGTCTGGGGAGCCAGTGGTTGAACATGACCTCATAGTCTGTATCACTTGCCCTAAATCTGGGCCTCTCCTCTTCGAAGGAATATTGGCAACTATGGACTTCACAGTGTTATGTGTAATAGGCTTGTCACTGAGAATTATTGTCACTGGCCCCATTTACTGCCTAGAAGGAGAGAAAGAGAGTGTGTGTGTGTCTGAATCATTTAAGAGCCACCGTCCTGTAACGTTATCTTGACCGTTAACTTTTATTCCGACAGTTGCAGACAGGAATAGAAAGAGAGCAGACTTTTTTTTTTTAATTTAACAACTAAATGTCAAGCCTGCTTATGCGTCTTTCAAGTTCATCTATTTCTCTGAATCATAAATTAAGCTGAAATGAGTCCTTTACCTTTTTACTACTGACACAGCAATCACCACCAAATGCAGGCTTCCATCATGCACAGGCTAAATTGAACAAAAATGTCAATGTTGATGTGTACCTGACATGAATGGTGTAAACTGGGAAATGTGGTGCTTAAAGCAGGTACTAATGTAAAGTGTAAAGTGTTACCCATATTCAATACCCTATTAAAAACAGAATTGTTATTCCAAAACTTTGTCTTTGTCTTTCTTTCCCTTGCATGCTGAATAAACTGGATTGTGTCTATTCTTTTTACGATGTCCAGCCAGCACCAGGGTATGTTTTTCTGGCTTCCTACATGCCGCTCTTGTTGTTACAAGCATGTGGAGCATGTGGAGTCTTGCACGGCTGATGGCAGAAAGGAGCAGGTGCACGCCACAAATCACAGGATATCCGCCATAACTCAACTCCACGTGTACTGTATATGTGTGTGCGTGTGCACTTGCACACCTATCCAACAGTGGACTTTGTGAAATGTTAGGTGTCAGACAGGGGACCGTCAAGCCAACAGGGAACATTTTTGAGGTCCCCTGTTGGACATGCTTTAAATCATGCTAAAACCAGGTCTAAAACCCTCTGGTGAATTTGTTTTAACCTTGTGTATGTGTGTGTGTATGGAGGCAGAGCAGACCAACCTTCAAAACCTTTCAATGCATATTAGAAAATTGCATAACTTATTTAACAAGGCCAAGCCCATGTTTGCTTTCAGATCCTATGCATGGCATCGCATGGCACTGTAGGTTTATGAATTATATACGCACCAAAAATATTTAGCATATAGCGGTTAAGACGGATTAGATAAGGAACAAGGTTAAGGGTGGTTAAAGTGATGCACAGGACAGCAGAAGGGTCATTGCCAGTTTCTGACCCACGCAGTTCTTCACATCTAGGGCCCACGTTGTGTAAATGTACTTGTATTCCCATGAGCACGTTGGTCTTAAAATGAGGTGAGGCCAGGCACACTGCTGGTGCTTTTCAATTTGACGTCATTGACCAAAAGCTGATCTTAAGTTAATGTCACAGTATCATAAGATGCACCTACATGGCCAAACTGACGGATAATCTTAGTAAATTTGAGGAGTACTTAAGAGACTTAGCTTAACTTTTATAAATACACTGCATGAAACACAGATCTCCTGGTAATACCAGCCATCTTACTTTGCACCCAGATTATGTGATTTAAATAAGTCAACACTAGATTCACCTGCCTCATGCAATAGACTCATTTGGTAAAGAACCAAACCGAAGTTTGAACTAATGGGGGTGCTAGTAGAAAAGTCAACAGATCACCAATGATAAACATCTTCCTCCTTAAGGAGCTGTACATGTCTGAGCAAAATTTTATGGCAATTCATCCATTCATTAGCTGTTGGGATATTACAGTCTGAACCACGGTGGAGAAACAACCGACAGACAGACTGACTTTGTCATTTCTAGAGCCATTCCTCCAACATGGCTAAAAACCAAAGCCTGCACACTCCAGGCCAATGAGCCCACAGTAGTAATACCTCTGATGTTATTAAGTAGAGGTGATAAATATTGTGCTGAACTGTTTGGTATTCAACTGGATTTAGCAGTCAGTTTCTGTAACAAGTAAAACTATCTTGAGTGTGGACCAGAACATGGCTGGGAGCTAAAGTAAACAAGTACTGTTTGAGGTCAGTCTACAGCCCAGAATTCATTCCTAATATAGTTTAGAGAGAGTGCCAGATACTACAATGTAACTACCCAGGTATACACAAGCTGCGATAATGAGGCTGGCAGTGATATACAGAATCGAGCTGGCAGCAATAGCCATTCTCAGGAAATCATGCCAAAGAAGCTGACTGCAGCTCTAGGCCAACATATTTTACCTTTATAAGGAGAACTGGCTCTCCTCTTCCCTTCCGCCTCATCACATGAATCTGTTGGACTTGGGCAGTAAAACACAGTGAAGTATGGCAACACTGAATTTAAGCAGAAGGGGAGGGTGCTGGCCTTAGCTTACAGAGTGCTCCAGCATCCCCTTTGGACAAATCGTCCCTGTCTCTGTTGGTTTTAAAACCCCAATGTCATTCTGCCTTTCAGCTAGAAAAAAAGAGGACTAAGCAGCATTTGGAAATAGAGTTTTAAAGTGAAATTCTTTGAGCTATCCCTCAGGCGAAAGGTACATTCTGAAGAAATACATTATGAATGCTGCTCTTGGATTTTATGTCACTGATACTTTGCTGAAGTAATCGCTTTGTGCAACTGAAAAGGAGCAGTAAAGAGGGTGCACATTAAGAGACAATGTTAGGAGTTTTCACTTTGGGTGGCATATGCAGTCGACAAAAACATCAGGTCCTCAGGGCAATGTGTCAGTGCCTATATCACGTTAAAAGCTCCTGGAACTGGGAGTCAGTCTGTTAAAAGCGCTTCACAAATACATGTAACCAACAGAGCAACGCTAATAAGTATGCATTCCCATCGAGCCACTGAATTGCTCCTTGATTTCTCAGCCCTCCTCCTATGTCTTGTTTAAGACAGAAGGTAGGATTACTTTTCTTGCCTGTAATGAACCAAAACCTGGAGGGATTAACGGCCATATTGCTGAGTTAAAAGACAATATTTTAATATTTGCCGCCCCACTCCCACACCTCATTTTGCACTACAGTGACATGTCACCAAGGTGGTGTAATGAGAGCTTAAAGGGCTGTAATTTGCAATGTTCGCCATTATTTGTAATGAGTGTGGGAATAAATTAAATAGATAAAATAAAACAGATGCAGGTGTATCGCATATGATGTACACCCATTTCCTATCCTTTTTTTTTTTTTTTTTGGACTGCCAGGGCCAATTTCCATCACCACCTACAAATCTCAGCATCTTTGTATTAGCAAAGCAGATTGCTTCAGGCAGCCTGCTTGCCTCACAGTCCCATGCTAACTCTTGGCATTATTTATTTATGTCTATCTTCTTTTCTTGCATGCATAATCCTGCATTTGAGGCTCAAAGTACCACTTAATCTCTCTGGTTCATATCAGACAGCTTCAGAACAACCCAACAGCAACAACTTATTTTAATGATATCACTGAGTGGCTAAACAGTCCACACAGACTAAAGATGGACTTAAAGCTCTGAATAAAGATGATAAGTGATTGGAATGCTGGAGAACCACAGAGGTTGTGATTGCAGTTGTGGCATACAATTCCCAAGGTGCAGTTGGCTGACTGTTCGACAGATGCAGAGCAGAGCGTGCCATGCCTGGAGCACATCGGGGAGGGACTATGTCTGTGTAGGAGCGCAGAGCTGCCTGCTTTGAGGATATCATTAATGCAAACACATCAGAACACAAGTACGCTGAAGAAAAAATACGGCCTACTGCAAATGCCAGTTGTTGAGAGAGACGGACAACCTTTGTGTCAGGTTTATGGAAGCCAGAAAACTATTTCTGTGTGATTTTCACCTGTAACTGCAGGGGTACAAATGAACATAAAATATGCTATTATACTGTTGTTTATTATCAAATAACACTTAACCTGGTCCGGGTATGGAATGCACCTGAAAAGTGATGTAAATACAAGCTCATATTCTCACCTGGCAGGTCAGAGAAGAGTAGGATGCACTCGTTGAAGCCATTAGCCAAGAGACGGTCCCTGAGTTGCTGCAATATGGCCACGCCGATACAGAAGGGGAAAGAGGAGTTACCCAGCAGCAGTGTGTCCCACAGATGGAAGATTTTGTGCAGCGGAAACACATCTGTACACAAATAAACACAACAAAGGGGAGATTTTACAAAATGACTGAACACTGAAATGGCTCAACGCCTGAAAAAACAAAATCCCTCGAGGGAGGCACAAAGGGTTCCTGCAAGCAGGACAACAGTACGCAATGTGCCCACAGCGAGAAACGGAATCAGTTTGGATATAATGAGCATGATTTGCATGTGCATAGCACATTTACTTAAAATGGCTCTATGGCTTTAAAATGGGAAGATCACTAAGCAATATCGTGCATTGGCAAGGTTGCCTGGAGGGATATTTGATGTGGGGGAGGCAGCTGGGAAAATGTTTTTAGGTGGGTGTTGTTGTGGAAAAATGACAGGAAGAACATCAGGGGGCTGAGAAGCTTTAGAGCAAAGAACCTGCACAGGTTGTTTCAAGCCAAATAAAACCACATCCTGATAATGTGTCCCACTGCAGTTATTATTTCAGTCATATTACTTTTGGTATCTGAAAATTTAATGCTTCCTTCCTGTTGAGATTTATGCATGAGAACCACTACTGTCCACCTGTTTATATCATCCCGGGGTTTATTACGGGGGTTGCGAGGAAGTAGACGTGTGTGTGGGCAGAGTGCGACTGTTGCGAGGCTGAGAGAGTGGTGAGAAAATACCTCGGAGGGTCCGCGCCACATTAGCAGGCAGCTGAGCAGACTGGCGCATGTGAGTGACAGGCAGTGTGTCTAAGAGAGAGAGTGTGTGTGTCTGTGTGACTGCGTGTGAATGGAAGATGACCCTCCAACCTTGTCTCATATTGGATTGGGGACATTAGCAGTCAGAGGGGCACATCTCCTGAATACTGGACTCACACACTGCCTCAGGGGGAGGATAAGGGGTAAAAGGGTCACACCTCACACTCTACGCATAGAGTGGTCTCTACACTATGCGTTTTTTTGTGTGTTTGTGCGTGCGCTATCCCACAACAAAGTGCAGGCCTCAGATCAACTCGGCTCCTGCTCCTGTAAATCACAGGTTGTGTCCTCTCTGTAAGATCTGCAGCCTCATGAAAATATTCAAAATTATATCAAGATGGCAAAAAGTTATTCAAACAGTTGTACTGTATGATGGGGCTGTGCCTAGAAGACACAGGTTAATTGCATATCATTTAATTTCTAACAATAATCTGCGACCTCTGCTAACAGGCTCATCTTTCAGAGTCCCAACGGTGCTCTGTGGAAAGATAAAAGTGTAATGCTGCCATCAACTGACAAACTGCATGCTGAGAACCAGCCAGAATGTCTTTATGTACCTCTGCTACAGCACAGAAGGTGAAATGACGCACACATTACGCTAACGGGAATCAACAAATATTTAGATTTTCACTGTTAAGCAGGCCGGCCTGCAATTATTGCTGGAATCTGCAACATTTCTCTGTAGAGATCTGAGTACTTTCCAAGAAACTTTTTTTTTGTTGAGGCATTTCTTCATTAGTTTGGCTAAAACTGTGCCAAACTTGGAGACCATAAGACTTACAGCTGTCAAACTTAATCAAATAGTTTATTAATCTCAGTTGGTGCACAGGAAAAAAACACTATGCTAACTTGATGAAACTATGCTCTTTAATTTCCTGTACATAATGGAGGCTGACAAAACGCTATAAACACAATACAACGCAGTCCAATTTAACATCATTACTACACTGTTAAAATGTCCCAAATTGACTCAACACCTTTTAACAGCTCTCACAATACAAGCTTGTAAGTCTCAGAAGCTGAACATTACAAGCTTCACGAAGGCAGCAGATACTGCAGATACTTAGAGAGGTGCTTTTTGCTTATTGTGTACAGCCTTAGTGCAAAATGGGCAAAATATTCTCATAGTCAATAGATCTTTTTAAAAAAAGGCAGCAAAAAGCTAGCAGCAGAGGTGTTTATCATGACCCCTTACATCCACGGGTCCCATTAAATTTAGGGCACACAAGATATTAAAAATAAAGTAGCCTCTAATAAATATGGGTATAACAAGTTATAAAAATACATCATACCCCTCCTCAAGGTTCTCCTGAGGAAAGCAAGCTTGACGATAAGTGTTGCATTTTTATAATGTGTTAAATCCATATAAATCAAAAGCTTTTTATTCTTACCATCCTGGGATCGAGCGCCTGGAATTGATTTTGTCTAAACATATTGTAATATTTCTTTTTTACTGTTACTTCAAAAATCTTCCTGTGAACTGCAGGTTAGAATACATTAATTGTCTATTTTCAGCCGACTATAAAATCACAATGTAATCAATATTCTTGAAATATTTGTGTGATAACAACCATCCCAGCACCCACAATGGTTTATATATTGAATTTCATAAAATATCTCAGGCACAATGGGGTATTATATTTCTATTTTAGGTGCATTAATAGTCTTGGTGAGTCACTACTTAGATTCAGAAAATGGTGCAGACTGGCCCACAGGGAGCGCTATAATAGGCCCGCAAAGTCTACAGCTTATTTCTGTTTAGTCACAGAGTCACGGAGACGTGACACTTCGTGCAGGCATGTGACTGAATACAAAACACCTTTGCCTTTTAGAAACGACAGTATAATGTCCTCCATTCATTTATGGTTGAATTTCTGGATTTTGGGGAAAAAAATCTCTTGAAACTTGACCAAAAAACAAAAAAATCAGAGGTGCGTCACATTAAATGGGAATTGCTTCACTTAATTTGTTTAAAAGATGTCACTAATAACACATCTTAATGAGGAGCTTTCGACTCCCCAAGCATTTCCAAGTGGTATTATTTTTAGAGATCGCTTTCCTCAGAAACTAGCTCCGTGAAGAAGTGATCGCTACCACTTTGGAAATAAGAGAGAAGAAAGAGGCATCGTCACTGAAGAGGTAAACTGAAACAATCAATAGCAACGGTTATTATAATGGTGTGGAATGCATAGTAATATAGTTTGAGTAACGTTATTGCTTCACACAAACAAGTAACTACAGCAGGAGTTCATTTAGGCTGGAAGTTTCATACATCAAGACTTTATTTGTCCGAAATATCATGCTGGCTTTTATTATTATTAGATCTTAGTGAATAGGTTAGTGATTCATGTAAAAATACTATATTTGACAGTATGTATACAGAACTTTTAGGTAGATGATACCAATGCATTATATATAATAAAATGAACATATGTTTTGAATGTAACTAGTACTCCAGTTTAAGATGGAAATGTAGTGCAGTTAGTGAAGTACCACAAAATTGTGCATAAGCACAATTTATATATATATTCTAACTTATAACTATAACCCTGTTATTTGTGTCAGTTGTCATGAATCCTGATGTGTATAATCATCATTATCATGACAGCAGAGCTCCATCCACTGATGACGGCTGGCTGGAAGTTATACTAGTTGAAAACCACAAAGGCACGGACCTTGAATTAGAACTTTTTTTTTTTTACGTTTGTGACGTTTGTAGGTGGCTCTTGACTCTCTGATCTTTTCACATTGAAGGAGAATCATTTCCGCGAGCAGCTGTCTCATCTTAATGTGGGATTCCAAAAAAAAAAAAAAAAAAAAAAAAAAAATCAGATCAGCACAAAATAAAGATAAATAAAAGATGTGCTGGTGACAGTCTGATGTAGTGTGGGTCTGAGCGGTCGAGCCCTTTCCCTCCGGGAGCTGGAATAAAGGTCACTGGGAGAAAAGGCACAAAAATGCTACAGAACTTGTCCATACTGGAGCCACTGACCTTTTCTTCCTTTTATTGATACTCTAATTGAAACAGACAAAAATACCCTCTGAAGGTTTTAGATTATGCACAGTGCCACGTCATGTCCACATTGTGAGTACAAAGAAATAGCTACTTACGTGTAAACATAGTCAGGAACCATGGAATAGCATAGAGCTGTGAGGTAAGGGGGAAAAAAAAGAAACATCAGATATTAGTATATTTATAACATAATGTAGCCTTCATTTGTATGTAATATTCAGTTCATCAAAACAAATTGCTGAGAGCTCAAATGAAATGAATGAACTGTTTCCTCGCTCTTAGAGATTTCTATCTTGAAGAAAAAGCAGCACACATGGCGTCACATCTCCACGGCCTCTGAGAAACAGAAACACCAATAAAGAGCAAACTGCTGAGTTTGGTTATTAGTCAATGGGGAGAAAGCAAACAATGAATCTCATTATCCCAATCTTGTCATCCAGCCTTCTTTCCTCTCTTACTTCACTCTCTCTGTTCCACACTTTCCCAGGAGGAAACGCATAAATGAAATTAAAGGCCGCGCACACACTCGCATACTGACTCACACGTACACACCGCTTTCCCACTTGTTATAACGCCTGCCAATCACTGGTCGCTGGGGCTCTGTGATATTCGGCAGCGAAAGGGTCTAGAGCAGAGAGTGCAGGAATACTGGAGCTTATCTCAGCAAGTTAATTGATAGCTAATTGCGGGGGAGCTGGTGACTGCTCAGCAAACCTCTTCTGTGCCCAGGAGTGATGAGCTTGAGGGAGAGAACCACTGCACTCCGAGTCTCAGCCTCAATTTCAACAGCTCGGCAGCAGGACTGCGAGTCCAGCCAGATTGGATTAGTGTAGGTGTAAATGGTGAACCCAGGAGGGTAGATGTGGCCAAATTGAGAATGGCCTGAATTAAACCACTGGCCACATGCAATCTGACTCACTGCTGATGGCTTTAGGCATTACTGGAATGGAGTCCTCAAACACCACAGCATTTCCAAAGATTACTTGTGGTTTCTACATGTTTGCACAAGATTTGTCTTTTTTCTGGAAGACAAACTGCATTAAGCTTGCCATGTTTTGGTATGCATATACTGTATGGGAAAATCAAATCCATTCAAAACTGCAGTGACATTTGGTCTTTTAGGTCCGATGGATTTATTACCAGTGTAAAACAACAGTTCAGAGTGTTCTGTGAAGTTCACAGAGAAAAGAGGGATTTATGGTCCGTAAAGTCTAATTACCGGGATTGACATCAAGTATGAAAGCTGTATCAACAAACTTTGTTCCAATATTATCCTGGCCTAACAATGAAAACAGGCATATAAAGTCTCCTTTGAAAGGCAAGTCAATGCTGGTAGTGCTTTACATGCACTGTACTGTGTCAAATCGGCATCATAGGTTCATGATTTTTCTTTGAAGGGCCAGGTCTGAACAACAGACGATCAAGATACTGAAAGAAGCTCAAGGTAAAGCTTTGTTTAAAAAAAAAAACAGCACCAACACCTACAGGCAACGTTCGTGCAAGTAGTATCTCTCCTGACTTTCTCCACCCCGAAACACACACTTCAAATTATGACACACAATCAGCAAGCACAGTTTGGTGCTTCACTTTCACCGTGTTACAAATGGAGCCGCAGCATCCGAAACTGCAAGGAGGAGAAGGACGCTCAAATCCCTGACTCGTCTATGATAAAGACCCCACTTTTCATTGGATAATGTCCCAGAGGTCGGTCCACGGGTGACACACATTCATCAGCACACTAACTGAAACCCCAGAGAGACGGTGGAGACTTTAACCTTGTCACTGTCTGAGCAGAGCTGTAAGAGAGTAAAAGGGAAGGGCAGGAAGAGGTGGCACAGAGTAAGAGAAATAAGGTAAGCCTGGCAGAGGACAATCATTAAGTGCGCCTAGCAGACATTAGTGGCTGTATAAATCATCACCAGTGGACTATGGGGAGAACTTGACCCTCGCCACAAGTTCTGGAAAGCAGGATGTGGAACAAAAAAATGTCAATGACAATGAAAAGATATCCACGGTGATCTATGGACGGTCAGTTCCTTTGCCCCTGGTGTGGAGCCAGAAACTGGAATCATTTCTTACTATTTTTGACTTCGCACTAAAGGTAAACCTGCAATAGAAGACAACGTTTTGATCCAAGTACTGCTGTCTATGGTCGTTAATGTGTCAGGGAACTTGCACTCTTGGTGACTTACATCTGGGATGAAGCCAATCTCATTTAGATGGTTGCTTAGCTCTGGGTCATGGAAGGCAATCATTTGGGAGAAGACAGTCAAATACTCTGAAACACAAGCAAAGGGACAAAAGGTCTAGACGTGATCTATGGTGCAGCTTGAGTGCTGAGAGGAAGTGTGCCCAACTGAACAAAACTTTACAATGAGAACGCAAAACATAAACACACCGATGACGGATTTAATAAATCAGTCATCTAGCAATGAGAGCTCAGAGATAAAATACTTTTTTATAACAAGAAGTGGAAAAATTGGGATTGATTTCTTTTCTGTGTTTTGAGTGATCAAAAATAGATAAAAAGCCAGACGTGTTGCAGAGAGACTGCAGATCCACTGCACATATCTTCTGTACATGTCTAATGGAAACATATGCGCGGTAATGCTAAGCTACCACCATAATTCACACTGTAAGTCAACAAAGGAGGTCTGACCAGACAGATAAACATGAGGGAGTTCTCCAGGGCATCTAGCAGTGGAAAGAAAGGATAATAGTCACATTCCCCACAGAGTTCAAGAGGTGTATAGTGTAGCTGTTTATCAGGCACGTAAGAATTGCTTATGACATTTCTCTGCAGGTTTTTGCAGTTTCATTTGTTTCCCTATCTCTAAATGATGTGGCTCAGCTGCAAACTCCATTAAGACAGACTGAAATTAGTTTTCACAGCTTAGGAACAACATGGAGCCAAAATTTAATCAACATTGAGCTGACGGCCTGATGCTCTGTGCCAGCCGATAATAATTTGTTTTTCAACTTAGCCGAATGCTCTGACCATGTTTAATACTTATTACTTAACGTGTGGTGGCAGTTGACTACATTAGCTCAAAAACACGGGATGGCTGAAATGGAAACAGGTAATAGAAACAGAAAACTGAGGCCCAGAGTGTAATTAATATCATTTGGGAGAAACAAAAAAAAAAGCTTTGAGGTGTTGATATTCTAGTCAATCTCACCTTGGATGACATGGGAGTTGTCCTTCAGGAAAAAGTTGTACAGGTATTTGGGGATGAAGGCAGACATGCAGGCGTATGCCAGGGCTGTGAAGAGCATAAGTATTAAAGGGAGCCAAAAAAGAACAAAAGAAAGGTAGAAATAAATCACTCGACAAGTTATTTAAGAGGTCACATTCTTACCTTCGTTATTGAAATTCAAGTAGAGAAATGGGGCACAAAGTGAATCCAAACCTGATGAGAAGGAAATTTAAAACAGTTCATTATAAAATTTTACTGTATATGGTCACACAGTTAAAGGGAGTCGACAAGATGTGAAATGAGCACCATCTAGTGTCCACTCATGATTAGTACAGTGGAGAATTGTAGCACTGAAGGCGAGAGAGAAAAAGGGAAACTGTAAAAAGGACAACGTGACATAGCAGAAACATCGAGCGAGACAGAGAAAGAAATCAACATGAAGGCGTGACTGACCCTGCCAGTAGACCAGGTCGGGGTGAGAGACCACCCAAGCTTTCAACACGCGCCTGAACTTGATGTGGCCCTGAGGAGATGACAGCAGCTCGTCGTACTGGTGACAGCGTGGGATGTCGACCTCAATCTGTAAACACGCACCAAACAACACCCATCAAAAGAACGGAGCTAAACTCATTTTCAAAGTTATGAGTGACTCAGCGTTTTTATTGCTGTCTAGTTTAAAACAAATGAGTTACCTGTCTGTCAGTCGGGATGGGAGTGTCTTTGTCAGTGCTCTCGTATTTGGCTTGAATGTCTCCCTGTGTAAAAAAAAACAAAAGGTAAGTGTCTAAAATAAAGATGAATCTGCACTTTTCTCTAAACAAAGGAAAATAATTTCTCTTGTACCTCAATGGCCAGCAGTGCTGCCCATGCAAGGCCTCGAACAAGAGGGGGAATATCCACTCTGGCTTCTTTCCACACGAGGGTCTTCTTGTAAGGATAGGCCTGAAGACAGAACGTTAAAGAGATTATATATTACCCAGCTTTAACTGAAAACAATCACCCGTTTAAATAATAATTATTACAAACAGAGGAAATCATATTTGAGCTAAACAATCAGCAGGGTCTGATATATTTAGGAGTGTGTTCCCATGTGTGTGACTGAAAGTATGTGCATATATGAGAGTTTTTATGGAGCGCAGACCTTGAGCAGCCTGTCAAAGAGGATGATGCGGATGAGTTGGTACTCGGTGTCTCTCTCGCGGATGATGAGCGGCAGCGTGACGGTGGCCGACAGCTCATTGCTGCTGTTGGACTGGGGCAGACTTGACTGTCTGAAGGAGGGGGAAGCAAAGAGAATATGACATTACCCAAGCCAAAATAAATGATGGGGTGATACGAAACACAGTGACAGGAGGAGAGGACGAAAGTGGCAAGTTCAAGATGGAGATTGCTTACTCGTCTTCCAGTAGAGGGTAATAGGCTTCTCCTGCTACATCCTTCAGTCTCTGAAAAAAAGAAGAAAAAACATCATATGGATTCAAAAGAAATGTTTTTTACCCATCATTTGTGGTAAAAGTTATAATAAAGTTATATAAAGTTATAATAGTATAACTAAAAGTTATAGTTAATAGAAAGAATTACGTTTGATAATAAGTTTTAATACTAGAAACACATGAGAAAGTATCCTCAAACCTTACGCACAATACATTTATTTACACAATACTTTCCATGTCTGCTGGAAAGCTTGTTGTCTTACATTTCGGAGCTGGCACAGAGACAGTGTCACTGTAGTGTCGTCAAGCAAGAAACTCCTGTCCCTTCCTTGGCCAAATGACTCCCCGTCTTCCAGGACAAAACTAAATAAAGAGAGCGAGAGAGAAGCAAAGTCTGAATATCACCTACAATGAGCAAATGTCTTAATCTGTGTATGTGCATGTGTGTAATATACTTAGGCAGTGTGCAGATTGGAGGTTTGGATTGTATGATCTCCTTGTTGGTCAGCTCTTTTTCCAGATCTCCCCCCGCCAGACACCACAGATGGTACACCTCATCTATGGCCCTCTCTGACAGGTAGTTTTCATCATCGTCTAATAACACACGAGCACACACACACACACACACATATACACACAAAACAGTAAACTCCTCCTGATACGCACAGGTGGCACTGCAGCATGTGCAGTCAATTTGAGATTACTTAATTAGGAAGTTCGATATCATCTCCCAACATCAAGATATGTTTACTCATGTGGCAGTGGAATATTATTTGGATAAAACATTCAAAGTACTATCTATAAATATCACACATGTGATTTCATCTGGCCTACAACAGCAAAAACAAACTAAGAGAAATCTCTTCCAAAATTAATTAGCACAGAGGAAACAGCCTAATTAGTGCTGTCAACACGAAGCGTGGAGCTCTCACTGAGGTTTTTTGGAATAAAGGATGTTATGTGAAATCTGATAATCTTGAGCTGAAAATATGTATGTATATGTAACTCAACCGGTCGTGGCGGATGACCTTCCACCAATGAGCTTGGTTCTGCTCGAGGTTTCTGCCTGTTACAAGGAAGTTTTTCCTCGCCGTCGCCAAGCGCTTACTCATGGTGGAATTCTTTGGACACTGTAGATAATATTATAAAGAGTACAGTATAGACCGGCTCTGTATGGAAAGTGTCATGAGATAACTTTTGTTTGGCGTTTGTTTGATTTGGCGCTATATAAATAAAAATCAGTTGAATTGAATTTAATTTAAATTTATCATTATCCACAAATAAGTTCCTCACAGTCACCTTTTGCATTTACTTCAGGTGGGTTTTATATATATTAGGTCTCACAGATTTGGAATAGAATAAATTAAACTGTGTACAATGTCTGGAAATAATAGATGGGAGCAAATGTACAACAAAATCAATTAGACTGCAGTCAGACACTGACTTGGCTGGCTTGGAACAAAAAGAGAACACAACTATTACCTTCATGAAGATAAAAAGATGAATATATAAAAGGTTATTTGAGATATCACATGTAGAACTTGGCTGCCCAATTAGATCTTTTGACTCTATTTTACTCTAAATACTTTTATCTAACTGCTACTATTATTAATATTGATTTATTAAAGCAACATCAAGATAAAGGTTGGAGCGAGTGCTTGGTGTGAATGTGGCATATAAGTGTGAGTTTAAGGTTGTGTGGACAGTTGTGTGTAGCTGGGCCAGACCTTTGCAAAGGTCACTGATGTCCTCTGGGAGCTCCAGATGTGCGCAGCGCAGGGAAGAAGAGAACAGGCTCACAGGCTTCTGGAAGGGCGTGTAGAAGCAGGAGACGCCGTTAAACACTGAGTCTCCCAGCAGCTCTGTAGGGGTCGGCCTGGAGGACACAACAAAATATCCACAAACACAGTGTGTCTCTTTAGAACTGAGAACTTATTATAATAAACATCTAGTTATATAAAGTCATAAAATCTGTTCTCAGCTGTATCTCAGTGTCAGGCAATAACTTGCTTCTGTTTGTTTTGGTATCATTTCACTTGTTGGTTCTGGCATGTTCGAATCCTCTCTGACGTACAAGCGGCGTACAAGTATTTCATAACCCGCGTGACCAAGTGAAGTGTTTTGGAAACTAAATGGCCAATGTCCTCCAACAAGACATGATACCCAACAGAGACTGTATTTACCTTTTGGATGGAAGAAAAGTCAAGCATTTCCTTAATAACTCCAGAACATTCTCAGGCAGTTCCTGTAAAAAAGATGACTATATTAGCTAAAGTACTGCGTGACTTGATACATTTAAACACACACAAAGTTAAAACTGTGTAATTTGAACTTATTGGACAATATTAATTTTGTATATATAATAATAAGTGACGCAGACGGTGCTTACATACAAATAATCCTTCAGCTTTTACAGAACAACGACAAAGTCTTCACAGGACTGGACATCAGCACATTTGTGTACCGACAGTAGCACTAAGTATAAAAAAAACTGAAGTTTAACTGAAGTTGGCATCAAACTGTTAGATTCTCCTCAGGCTTGTTTACTTATATTTTTATCGGATATTTCCTGATCAATATTAGGAGATCCTCTTGACGTACAGGTCTAGCCGTGAGATCTAATATTATTTACAGGCACACAACTATTCCCACCATGAGCAAACACTTGGAGACAGTAGCAAAGAACAAATGTATTGTTTTGGTTACAATTCCTTAGACTCGAACTCTAAATTATACAAAGCCCTTGTGCTTCATTAAGTTATTTATAGTATGGTATAGTTAATATGTTATTGTGAGGCAAATAACGTGACCTCATTTCCCAGTAATGGCTAACAACCATTTCTCTAAACCAATACAAATGACTGTAAATTAAAAATATCTTTGTACATAAAGGCTTAAAATGTTATTGACTTTTATCAAGCCAACCAATGAATATCGACTTTACCTTAATGGTATCCAGGCAACCGTGTTCCTCAGCAAGGACAGTGACGATGTCGTCCATGCAACCTGAGAATGACAAACAGTATTACAGCATTAGCCTCACTGAGCTCAAGAGTATATAGCTCAGTACTTCAGATAATTACGTCCTTTTCACTTACCCAAGGTCAGAATGAATTTCAGTCTCTCACTTATATCGATATTGTGCAGCAGTCGTCTGCCCTGTAATCGGTTCACAGCGTTTGAATTTAAGGCGAGAATAATCCATACAGCATGAATTCAGACAAAACACTTGAACGTCTTATTCTTGCAAGAAGAGGTTCATGAAGGATTCTTACCGCACATAATTCAAAGAGCAAAACCCCCAGTGACCACACATCAGTCTTGGGTCCTGAGGGCAGAGGCGCTTCGTCATGAGAAGAATCACTGGGGTGGAAAGACCCCTGAGCGATTACCTCTGGAGCAAGGTATGATGGGTACCTGGGGCGATGATCACAGAGCAGATAAGACCATTACTTTTTCAGCCTCTAACATCTTCTGGGGATATCTGGTGTTTAACAGCTCTGTGCAGAAACACACCATCATAGCTTTTCATTCCCTAGTGAGCATTCTGTTAAACTATGTCCTTTCCATATTACGTTTAAAAGGAGAAATGAATGGGGTGTCGTTTAGCTCAGTTGATAGAGCAACCGCCCCATGGACAAAGACTCAGTCCTTGCTGCGGCAGCCCAGGATCCGACCTGTGGCTCTTTCCCACATCATTCCCCATCTCTCTCTCCCCACATTCCTGCCACTCTTCAGCTGTCTCTGTCAAATAAAGCTCAAAAACGCCAAAAAATACCTTAGAAAAGGTGAAATTAATACATTAAATTGCACACATTTCTGTCATTCAATTTCTCCTCAGAACAACCTGCATAGCTGTTTGACAGTTATATTTATTACATTTTTCATCCAGATGTTTTATTCAAAGAGATGGGTATGTGCCATCATTCCTCTTTTCAATCTGCAAAAGGATATTACACAGAGATACTTGGTAGAACACAAAGGCCTTTGGATTAGGATAAAAGTCCAGTGATCTGTTATAGTTCCTGAACCAGGAAGCTATTTGAATGCTCCAAAACCTGGTTTCTATGAAAAGGAATGGCCCATTATGCATCAATGTTATGGTCAATTACCTTTTTTTTGCTTTGACTAACAGCAAACAGATACAAGAGAACCTTTGACCCTGAACAGACATCTCACATAGCTCAGTCCCACCAGTTGAAGAGTTCCAGAGAAGCCCTAATGGACTTCTCTGTGATGAATGAGGAGGAAAAGACGTACCCAATGGGAAAATCTACATCGGCCCCATGATCAGTCATGTGATAAAGGCCGAACTTTGCCAGCTTGACATTCCCCTGCAAAGAAAAAAAATCTGTCTTAGATTGACATGACCATTACATTACCATCTTTTAATAAGACTGTTTCGATCAGCAAAAGATAAGCATGCATAAACGGCTCAATTTTACCTTGCAGTCCATGAGCACATTGTGTGCGCTGAGGGCTCTGTGCACCATACCATGTTTGTTCATAAACTCCAGACCTTCAAGGACCTCATAAGCTATCTGCAGCACCTTCTCTGGGCTACCACAAACAAAAGTACAACGGTGTCAAACTATTTCGAGGGTTAAGCTGAGTCAGAGAAAAGACATGATAAAAAATGGATCTACATTTTCAACATGTAATTGTTACAAATCTAAAATCTGTTGTAATTATTATGCAAACCTAACCTCGGCCAGTAGATGGCAAGGTTAATGCATACTATTTCCCTGCCTATCATGCAATATCATTTCTCAGCAGTTCAGCATGTATGGAAATACATCAATGAGTTAATCACATATATTTTAATCACTTCTGAATAGTTTATGCAGATTATGAATGATGATCTCACCTGGCTGTTTTCCCCTGTTTTTGGAAGTCACTTAAACTGCTTTCATAGTGTTCAGCTACAACAATCAGCCGTTCTGTAAAGCAACAAGAAGAAGAAAGCAACATTTAAATTATGCAACTAAGTTAGCAACCATTCATTTCTATTTATTTATAATGAGTAAGCATGAATGGATGCTACACCTGCACAACAGAAAGTGAAGTGAAAAGGCATGCCTGGTTCTAATCTAAATCTAACAACATTAATAAAGGTCAAGCTGCATGCTCTAGCTAGTAGATTAGAATGTGTTATGGCAGTTTCCACTGCAGAAAAATAACAAGAAGCTTTTGAAGAACTTGGGAACTAAATCTGTATTTTAACCAAAGGAACTGGGGACGAAATTTAGCTGTTTAATACATCCAGGTGGCAAAAAAAAAAAAAAAAAAAAAAAATTCTCTACTCCCGTAGTCCTTTCTGATAGTTCATAAACTTTGGTGGTGGAGTGTAGTGCTGACCCTCACTAACTGAAGGCTGTAAATGTAGTCCTACACAATGTTATTGTGCTTTCCCACTTGTAAATATAAAGCTATATATAATCTATGAATAACATCCATATAAATCACAGCAACAACGCACGGCACACAGAACAACAGGATGAAACAAGATGTTCATAAAAAGTTAATAAATATCCAGGAATGTAGTTCTATATTGATTGGCCCAATAAAACACCATGTATGTTTTTGATAAGCTCAGTGAGAGTAAACATCAAGGACAGATGATAAAATGCGAGGAGGTGGCAGAAGATCACACCATGTTTCCCTCTGGAGATGTCCACATATTGGCAGAGTCTGGGGTGAGTGACGGTCTTGAGGATCTGGAAACGTCCCAGGATTTTGATAGAGTTGGGGGTGAGAGGCAGACCATTGCTCCCACAGACATCATGAGGGAGAGCTGAGGCAAAGAAGGTGAAAGCTCCCAGCTGGGCGTCTTTGAGGGGCCTCATCCTGCAAGCACTGCAATATCAGGAATAAATATATATTAATAAGTTTTAATATGAGTGAAAGGAACAATCTGATGTTCCAGGAGGGTGAAAACATGAGTAAACTGCGGGAAAGACCACCATTAGAGGAAGTAACAGATTAACACGGTAATTATGCAATACATACAACATATTTACACCATATGGTTGTAGCTACATTAACTTCGGAAACAATGTGACACAGTGTGAGTGTGTACAGTGATGCTGCAGTTAAACCCACTCTGTGTTTGTTGCTATGAAAATAAACTACCTTATTGGCTCCGGGTGAGGAAACCAATGACGTTATGTGCACTGCATCCGAGTAATGTGTCTACTCACGCTTAATGGGAAGGCTGCACGGTCATGTCGACAGAATGAAAGTTGAAAATATTGTTAAAAATATATATATATTTTTGAAATGAATTTCTTTCCTGCCTCTGCGATGTGATGGGAACAGCTGAGTGAACGTGACCCACGACGTTATTTTTGTGCGACAAAGTAGCGCACAGGAAACACTTTCTAAAAAAAACGTAACTACGGTTGTGAAACTTGAAATTAAAAACTTATTATTATTATTATTTCAAATCCTCGTCAAAGTTGTCCTTGAATGCATTTTTCATATTACTTTTTTAGGAGTTTGTTTCTCTTTATAGTCATTACACACAGGCAATATCCGTCGCTACCCATCTGTATCAGATCTATAGAACATGTGGATAGTGAACTCTACAGGGCTGCGTCACATCCGGATGCTGCAGAGATCTTCTCGCCGGGTCCTGAACTAGCTTCTCAGCGGCTAGCTGCTAGCTGCCTGTGTGTCAGGCTAGCTGATGTAACACTGAAGGACTAGCACCTGTCAAGCCCCCTCAGCGCACACTGAAACGTGTCGGGGCTGCTGCTCAGAGTCTATGTAAGTTTCCAAAGTCGTTTTATTTAACTCCTCTAACTAACCGATCGATGTAATCTAACCAACTGTCAAGCTAATAGGTTAGCAGCGCTAGCTACACCACTGTAAGTTAACCCTCGAGGTGCATGTCCCAGTCAGTGTAGCTGAACCGGCTAATAGCTCACTGATTCACACATGTTCACAATATATCAATATATCACGATATATCACAATATATCGTTATATCGACTCGAAATGTGTGCTTAACATCATTCTAACTGTCCCAGTATGAAACATTTGTTTGATTACTGTGAGCTACAAATGATACCTCGATTTGTTTTATTGCCTAGCTTCAGTGTAAGCTGCAGCCAACAGTCAGTTTCATTTTTCATTAGTTAATTATTGATTCATTTGCCGAGCATGTCACAATAGTTATCGATGAATATGTATTTTGTGTTGCATCCCCAAACAACTCATTTGTGGTATGAATCAAATCAGTCACATCCTCACATTTGAGGGGCAAATCATAATATACATAAAGGAGAAGATAGATTGAACAGTACTGTACAGTACGGTCCCATATGTACACAACAGTACTACTGATGTGTATATATGGGACCATATATACCTGTATGGCATTTTAACACAGTAGTTTTCAAACTGGGGTCTGGGTTCTGGTCTTGGTTCTGGTCTGGGTTCTGGGGTGTCCCCAGCTAAAAGAGAAAATATAAACAATAAATGAATAACAGGAGGAATATCTTTAATTTTTTATCACATTTTTGGAACTTGGAACAACAAGGAAAGAAATACAGTTGATCATTTTGATCGAGATGTATAATTTGATAATTGATTGACTTTTTTTTCCTCTTCAAACCTATGAATAAAAATTACTTTAGAGGTTCCCTAAATAAAAATCCTCTCAAATTGGGGGTCTGTAGTCTAATTCATCTGCTGAGGGGGGTCCTTGGCATTAAAAAGTCTGGGAACCCATGCCTTAACTCATTTTTTTTATTTAGTCTTTTAATTTTCTTTAAATGACCATAATTAATTTGCTGCCTGTGATCCAATCCAATCATGTCAGCACTCTAAATTCAATATGCTTGCGCAAAATAAAATTTAAAAAATGCCACTTCATTTGACATTACAACGACATTTTAGCTTCTAAACATTTAATAACTGATTGAACAGATGATGAAAACAAATGATAAATGCAGCCCTGATCATGAGAGAGTCTCACTATTTCTGCTTTGTCATGCTCCCAGCTGTTTTCCATGCAGACACAGACAGTAATTGGTGTTTTGAGGTTTATATTGTTGTTGCTTCTGAACCTCGGGTCATTTATTCTTGACAATGTATCACATGTAAACTAATTTGATGAATTATCACATTAGAGCAGTTTAGTAAAACAGTTGCCCGCATGTTAGATTTCTAATCAAATTTACCACCCCATTGTGAAACACTGATTTGTTGTTGTGTTTTTTATGTTATTGTTGTTTTTATCTCTCTGTTGGATGTGTATTTCTTTTGCATGTGCAGTCTAAAAAATAATTAAAAGGCAGATTTGAGAAATAAGAGCACACTTGTCTCCTGAAAACCAGTGACTGCATGTGCCGTGGCTACACGTCTCCTCGTTTCTTTTAACCTAAAGTGTGTAGGTCCCTTTAATGCCTTCAGGTGGTGCTGACATACTGCACTCCCTTTTCAATTATAATGGGCTGGTTGGCAGTCAGGTGGGGATCTAGCCTCCTACAGTGTATTTTACTGTGGGAATGAAGCATGAAAAGAGGAAGCACTTGTATCCTGGTGGTTTTGCTCACACACCACCACCACACCGGAGAGCATTGGTGGTTAAAGATTTGATTCAAACCATCTGTGTAGCCTGCATATAGCGAGGCAGTCTTATCTTTGATATTTTAATTTGAAATTTAATGTAGATATAAAATGTTTGTGAGGACTATTGATAACTATGAGCAACCCAGGCATGTCTATTTTTAGGAGGTTGATAATACTGGGTGTTGTCAGATGCCTCCAGCTGTCCCCTGCATGGCACAGTTGGCACAATGTGGCTCGATGAAACAGTTGCAAATGAGGAGATGAATCACAGATTTTAATTTCCATACAGTGAAGACTGTTAAATTACACATCCTGACGGCCAGTGAAAGTCCACCTCACGTTAACATTGTTAACACATTTCCCTCTGAAATTCAAAGCTGAAATGACCCCTTCATGTCATTATGCTGCGGACCATACCTCGGCCCCAGGAACCATTTTAAGAGGTTATCCAAATGAGATCAGCCTTTTTGTGGCTCTTGCTATTACTCCACCACTGGTCCTGTTTAAATCAATTCAGTTTCTCTAAAAACAATGCTTTGATCCTTGATTTTATCAACTCCAGCTCTTTTGTGTTTCTAATTTCCTCATCCCCCAACATTTTGTTTTCATCTCGGGCCAGCTGTTGTTTTCCAGCGCCTCCCTGTAATATGTGTAAGAAGTTTTCTTCCCCATGCCTCAGCCTTGTAAAAATCCTTCTTTTCCTCTTTCTTCAAAAAGTAATTTGCCAAGCTCAACATGATAAAGAAACAATACCCCAAACCCAAACTGGTGTCCGGTTGTATTTTGGTTGAGCTCCCTAAGAGTGGCTGATCCTTTTGTTCTCCTAAAAGGAATGTACGTAATGTTGTAGTATGGTTTAAAACTATCTACATGTCACTTCTTACCACTTGTTACTATGAAAGACAGATACGAATTCATCCAAGAATTTGGCTTGCCAAAGCCTGCTTGGAACTTGTCAAGGCCATTTAAAGTTTTTACTCTGAAATGTTTCAAGATTTACTGATTTATTGTTCTATTTTTATGAAAATCAACACACGTTCTTCTGATTATCTCTCAACATGCTTTGTGGACAGTGGTCAGATTTTGTCACTTTGGGCAACCAGACAAAATACATCTGCCTTGGAAATTCATTACATAATGGGGCGCACATTATGGAAAACCTGTCAGGTTATGATTGTCCTGTCATGGCATACTGACGTGTTTACACTGCAGCTACATTATGTGAGGATATGTTCCCCGTACAATGCAGTCGCACAGAGCAGCTCTGCAACACATTCCCACCTTTTTGTGGAAATGTAAAGTTTTTTTGTTGCAAGCCAGAGAGGAGTTGACTTAACTGTGCGGTCATTTTGGAGGCTGTAGTTTGTGGTGACTTTAGACTGGAATGCAAACCTTGTAACTCCAAACATCTATCTTTGTAGATGTCCAGCATTGTACTTGAGAATACCATCTCTTTTTATATTGTCAGTGTCAATTGAGTAAACTTG
The DNA here is from genome assembly GCA_028641955.1 of Protonibea diacanthus. Taxonomy (NCBI): domain Eukaryota; kingdom Metazoa; phylum Chordata; class Actinopteri; family Sciaenidae; genus Protonibea; species Protonibea diacanthus. The sequence continues at coordinate 6,900,358 of CM053977.1, forward strand.
AAATAACATGGAATAGGGTTACTTTATAAGTCACTGTGCACGCAACTTGGATCCATGGGCCTTTGCCTGCATTTAAAGGGAGATGTTGCAGAACTTGAAGTCTAGCCCAGTGCAGGTTTTAATTTATGCTGTTGAAATATAATCGGTTTTGCATATTGTATATTAATTGCTGTATGTCGTTTTTGTCTGTCAGGTTTTTAGTTCGCTCCGTGTTCAAGATGTCAAATCACAATCCTTTGTTGAGGCTGGAGCAGCGGGCGGCTGAAGCTGACCAGATAATCGAGTACCTGAAACAACAAGTCCAGCTGCTGAAGGAGAAAGCCAGTAAGACGCACACCCAGACATTAAAACAATTACACACAGTCTCACAAAAAGTATACTTAGGTTTTATAGGTTAGGGTTTATACACTTTTATGAATTCCAAATTAGTTTGATAGACTACATCTCAAATCCAATGGTTCTTATTCTGTGTTCAGGTGTGATATATGGCATGACTTTTCCCTGAAAAGCTGCGTACATATGTCAGTCACAGTCCCGCAATGTAAAGAGTTAAATCCTTGCAGCGTTGATAGCAGCTTAATGAAACCTAAGCCCTCCGTTATGGGAAAGTGTTTCTGAATTTATAGGAATTGTCCTTCGAAAGATGTTTCCCACGGTATCTTTCAAGTTTGACCAGATGTGTCAAATATTGTGACTGACTTGAAAATGAATACACTATAAATGCTCTATAAAAGTTTGTTTGTTTGTTTTTTTTTTAAAACCTTCTCAGTTATTGTTAAGAATCTTAATAAAGACCCCTGGGTAGAGTTCTGTATCACATTAGTGCGGTAAAATGTAACGAGTGAGCAGAAATTTCTGTTTCTGTTGCGATTGTGTGAATAATAGAGCTCCACTTTGAATGATTTCCATTATTGTGTAGGATAATATACTCCACATGCGTCACCTGCACAATACAAGGAATCTGAATTATTCCAAAATGTGTTTTACTCTAATTTAAGACAGCTTGAACTAGAATAATGGACAATTCCATGGCTATATTTTAATAATCACCGTATATTAGACGATAGTATATTTGCAGTAGTTCAGGAGCATTTCTTAAAATATCCTTTGGGATAGTGAAATTTCATTCCAGTGTTGAAACATAACAGGAATTTGCTTTGCTGCAGTCGTCCAGGCCAGTGTCAGAGAAGAGAAGAAACTGATGGTGGAGAATGCCAAGTTGAAGAATGACATCGAGGAGCTAAAAAAACAGCTGCTGGAAAAAGAGAAGAAGAGGGGAGGTATGTTGAGTTTGGTTCCCACCAAAGACTTCCACATCGCAGATCAGATGTTTGTTTGTCTTTTGTTATCCTTTAGATTTAGTTATAGGAGCGGTTGTGTTCGCCTGACTTTTGAACATTTGATGTCAGTTGTTGCTCATTAGAGCATTGTTTGGTTTCTACTATCAATGATAACATCTTGTGCATTCTCGCCTCAGCCCATTATAACCAGATTTTTTTTTTTTTTTATTATTATAAGCAACCATAGTGCTTCAAGAATCCCCATTAGAGTGATGGGGACAACATGTCTTTCAGCTATTGTGCGTCTCATATACGTTGACAATAAAGAGCAAACGGCTCAGATCATTAACACACATTTAATGTTTTCCAGAAAGAAGCTGCAGGAATAAAGCGGGACTGGAAGAAATAAGCAATTTAACCTTATTCAAAATAACTCAATGTGTTAGTGTTGGAACGTTGAGGGAATGCGTTCCAACACGCCCGAGACTATGTTTTTCCACACGTTGTGTCTAATTGTGGTGTTTATTTTTGGGGTTTCTTTTCAATGGCTTTAAGGTGGCATGAAATGGCTTAATCAAAACACAGATAAATATGAAGCTTTTTGAACGGAATTTCAGTCGTCTTTGCTGATTTGTTGTCACGATGACAAAAACAAACTATTGGACGCGACTTTAATAGTGCCACAATAAAAAGTCTACTTCAATGCCATTTAAAGTAGAATCGTATTGTGTGAACTCACATCACTTAGAGCTGCATTTATTTGTTAGGTCCATTCATCAAGATATTTTTGCAAACATGATTGCAAATAGTTGGTATTCAGTATTATGTTTCTGTCCCCATCATTCAATATTCACTCTTCTTTAAGCTCTATTCCAGTCTCCACCAACCTCTGATTAAAATATCAGACTCTTTAGCTGCTAAATGCTTCACTATGTTCAACAGGTGATAACTCTGTGTGTGTTTCCACAAAAGGATTTACAGATTTAATTTCTATACAAATTTGTAAGCATCTAAAAACTATTACTATACTAGAATTTATTTCAATCAAGATTCAAAATATTGTCTAAAACTTTCCTGAAACTGGGTTTGAACTGGGTTTGGTTGTGCTCATGTGAACCATGCAAAATAAAATGAGTGTCTTTTACCAAAGGCTCGCCTTGGTATCTCATCATAGAACTCACTTCATTCAGATGCAAGAGAAACAAAATAAAACTCACCAAATCTTGGTTTGGTTTGGTTTGTGTGTGTATATATTAATAATAAGGTTTTCATGTAATTTGAATGTTTATTTTGACTCAGATTTTTGTGGAGATGTTCAACTTTGATATATATAGAATTAGAGAGACTTAGACTGTGCTTTATTGATCTCTTTGGGGTGTGAATGAATATTTGCATTTTTACTATTTCAAGCCACATTTCCGGCGGCTTTAATATAACAATATCAATTCATGCAGCTTTCATTTCAAATTCTAATCAAGAGCCCAGTGTTTCCAAAGAGGCATGCATAACGTGTGCATAACCCATCTCCAGAAATGTAATTTGAAATATAGGTGTGACTAGAAAACCTCAGTGTACCTGTCATGCAGCATGTGATAGTGTCATATCGTGTGTAGAAAGCTGGTTCTCATTGTCAAAAACCTTAAAAGTAAACTGAAGGGGATGTAAAGAGTTTAAGAGGTTATTGCCCGTAATTCCAAGGTAAACCGGAAAGGTCCTGAGCTCAGGTCCTAACATAACATAGAATTAAGGTAATTAAAAGCATTATGGCGACAGTGGTGTGCCTGCAGACCGATGTTTGTCAGACACAGGCACTTTCGTAGGAATTCAAACATCAGGCGCCTTAAATGAGGGGTTATTTTTTTTCTGGAGAGTTTTTGTAGGACATTGTTCCCTGCTTTATGGCTCCATTTCCATCTTTCCATTCACTTGGACACTGTGTCATTTTCCCATCAAAACTGTTTGCATCAGGAGAGCCGTCCTCCCACTGGGTGTGTAAATAAAGCTCGCTCTGTATCATTTGACTGTGTTATGTTGATGCAACCTGCTCTGTGTGTGAAAAGGGGCAACTGCTGTGAGAAGTAGTGTGGCTCTGTGTATGTGTAATGTAAATTTCCTCTTTCACAGCAGTCCAGCCGCACTCATGTCTTCTCATACTCACACAGCATTTGGGAAACAGTGTGCAGATATTACCTTTCAGATAGTAACTATGATCCACTCTTTAATCATTTATCTCTCTCGTCCTTTGTCCCTCCTTTAGTGCGCGATGTAGCCATGCCATCAGGTGACGCCAGTGCTGAGTGCGTTTCGAAACCCGCTCCTACCAACACCTCGGCTCCAGCACCCTCTGCCGCCCCTGCTGCTGCTGTCCAGAGCCCCGCTCCTAAAGAAGAGAACAAAAAGAAGAAGCCAGAGAAAAAAGGTAACAGCTGAAGAAAGAAAAAGTATGGCATGTTACAGGATTTTATTAAGAATCCTTTGAAGTTTTCACATCCCATAAAACAGTTTGAAGGTGAAATTAAGCCTGTTTAGATCTGTCATATAGCAATATTTGTGTCATGTATTTCATTTTCATTTCACCACTCACTTTGATCTTCATCAACATTATTTTTATTATTATATTATTGCTTAAGATCCCATTTTCCAATAACAGTTGGATAGATGCAGCGTTCTGTATTTCAAAAGTCACTTGACCTGCTCCAAACATGTTTTTCCATTTGAATTTCTAATATCAGGTGATAATGGATGTCAGGCAGCGGTATTGGCCCCTTGATGGATCCAAGATATCTGGGCCTCAGTTTGAAGTTTGTTTTTTTTGTGGACTTATTATGGACTGATTTATAAGCTACATTTGGGACAAGGGATCCTTTTTTAATGTCACCAATAATTTTAATCCAATTTGAGAATGATTTAATGTTTTTTAGATGTTTTTTAGATTTTAGGAACCTGTCACAAATCCCCTATATCAAATTTAATGGCGTTAAATGGTTTAGAGTACAAAACAGGAAAATCCCTGCCACAGAACTTCAATTAATTTGCAGTAAATCACTCATATTCTAGTTTTGTTTAAGCAATAAGCTATCTGGGCTAATTAGAAGAACTGTCAGGCACTGACGAGGAATGATTATCAGTGGGCGTGTTGGGGTTATAACTTAGAACTAGGAAGACACAAGCTTTAAGACACTGACAAAGTCATTGGCGTGTTTGTCATTTGTCACATCCAGATGTTAGGGAGCTCTTAATGATACATGCTTCTTCCTCTTGATGAGCTGTTGTGCATGTTAAATTCTTTGTTACTTCAAGCTTTAATGTAGCTGCATTCTCACCTCATCCAAACAGTCATCACTTGTTAGCTCTCAGACCCATGTGTAACCTTAGCGTAGCTCTGGTAATGTTCCGTCGCCGTGCTGTCATCACTGCAGAGCATTGATTACGCGGGGGAGAAATGTTGAATATCAAAGGCAGCGGTTGGAATTCATATTTTTCAGAGCTGGTGTGGCCTCGGAGGGATGATTAAAGACTGTGTGATCATTTGATCAGTGCAATCCGCTGGAATGAATGTGTGTAAGAAAACCAGGCGAGTGAAAGGTACTTTGTCTCTCGGGAGGAAGCATCTGCTATTCTGCTATGTTATTGAATCATGTAGCACTCACCTTCAGCCAAGTATTGGTATTGTCATTTCGTCAAAGTATGTACCCCACATTTCTGGGAAGACGTAAAAGAAGTCATTTTTTCCCCTTAATTTTTCATTTGCTTATGGATCACTTGGAACGCATGCCCCCGCATGCAACCCTGAGGCCTGTCATTGGTGGCCTTTGTTTTCATTTATGGGAGGAAATTAAATCAGATTCCAGACAGATGCCCAGTATTGTTTCAACTATGATTTGTTTTTTATAATTTCCCTTGGCAAGATACCAGCTGGCTGAAATATTCCCGGTTCTTTTAGGCAAACATTTTCTATAATGTCATGCACATTTAGTATAACAGCATGAACACTCTTAAAGATGTCAAAAATGCCTTTCTTGAGCAAACCATACTTTCACACATGATCGATAGCTACTGTCTGACGCAAACTATCACTGAAGTAACACAAATTAAGAAGAAATCCCTAAAATTACATTTCAGTGTGGATTGCGTGGTGTAACGGTATTTGTCATGAATGCCAGGAGGGGAGAAAGCGGAGAAGAAGCAGGCAGCCCCCAGCCAAGAAGATGTCAAGGTGGATGTGTCTCGTCTGGACCTGCGTATCGGACGTATAATCACAGCCGAGAAGCACCCAGATGCCGACAGTCTTTATGTGGAGCAGGTCGATGTGGGAGAGGCCTCACCAAGGACAGTGGTCAGTGGGCTGGTCAAGCACATACCTCTGGACCAGGTACAGTACAACTCATATACACTTCAGTTGCTAGTTTCAGTCCTGCAATAAATCCCACCTTCATAAAGTTTCAGTTGGCTGATACTGAGAGCCATGTGCTAAAGTGGTAATGGTGTAATTAACAGAGGGAGCTTGCCACCTCACATTCGTCCCACAGACTATGTGTATAGATTTACACACATTTACTGATTTGGCTTGTGTTTATTAGGTGGAAAATAAAAATGGTCACTGAATGTCTCATCAGCCTTCTAATTACAGGCCTGCAGATGTCAGAAGCAACACCAGTCAACTTTAATCTAAGTTAATTTTACGGTCGTCAGGATTTCTCTTCATATATTTAAACCTGTGCATTACACTTCTGCACTCTACTGTATGTGTACAGTATATATCATTTAAACCATATACTTGCTAAAGAAATATTTAACAAACACTGTCCAAAAAAAAAAGAAGCTATTATATAAAGAAAGAATACTTGGATATGACAACAGTTTTTCCATGCTCACAGACATATTAGACTTTAGCTTCTGAGGACAGCCGACACTGTTGCAGAAATAGAATTATGTGGCACAGCCAGCACCGAGCTGTCTGACTGCAGCTGGAACGGCCAAACTACTGCTGCTTTCTGTGTCTGTATCAGCCCATTACTCACAAAGGCTATAAATTTGAAATCAAATTTTTTTTTTTTCATTTTTTACTTCACCTTCTTGTTAACTGTCTTATTTATATGAGCCATTATCTGTTTCTGTTAAGTAGCAGGGATGAAATGTCTGAGGAAATGCATTATGGGTTTTATGGCAATACTCTGGAGTGTCTGTTAGGATAAATAATAGCCGCCGTTCAGAAATACGAGCTCGAGACAGGCTAATCATAAAGTAACTGTAAAGACAAGTGTCTGCATTGCACATAAAATATTGCTCAAGTCAAAGCGTTTTTTTTTGTAAATACTGCGACAGAACGTTCACATACTATCCCCAAAATTGAAAACTGCCACCAAAATTCTGTCAAAGCACCGTGAGTGATGTTAGATTTATGCCACCGTTGCTTAAAGGATGGCCCTAAATAAAAGGTGTGGTTCTTTTCTGAGATCTGGTATACATCATCTCATGGGGTGCAGGATTTCTCTTTTTCTCAGCTTTTGGCAGAAACTTCTGGTCGTCTTAAAAATGTTGGTAAGCCGCAGAGGTCTCTACGCTTCACTTTCAAGTTTTCCTGTTTGGTCTCTTTGGTTTATAAAATGAGGCAAACAAACCATAAACCTTGGACACAGTCATTTTAAATGAATTGATTGGAAAGGGCAATACTGTTTGTATTGAAGTCTGAAACAATCTGCCCTGTACCCAAACAGACCGCAGCAGTTGAAGGTGTTTTTTTTTTTTGTTTGTTTGTTTTGTTTTTTACTGAAGGAAATTGGGGACAATTAGTTTTTTCTTCTATTGTTCAAAGCATATGGGCTGTAAAAATGTATTTTAATCTTCTGTCCCCCCAACTGTGCAGATGCAAAACCGCATGGCAGTCCTGATGTGTAACCTGAAGCCAGCCAAGATGAGAGGAGTGGTGTCCCAGGCTATGGTCATGTGCGCCAGCTCACCAGACAAGGTCGAAATCCTTGACCCTCCAAGCGGAGCCGTACCAGGAGACAGAGTCACTTTCCAGGGATTCCCAGGTACTCAAAACTCATTAATCATTAACATAAAGCTTAACTGCTGCAGTCACATCCAACCAGACACTAGGGATGCATCCTCATCACTTAATTGAATGAAGCCTACAGAAAGAATTTCCCAGCCTAGTTTCCACAAAAATGCCTGACTTGAGGAAATGAAGGGTGTCGTCGAACCCTCTCATTGCCAGAAACAACACGGCAGTTTCCACATTCATTCCTCTGAAGACACCAATCACGACGCGTTCTCGGACCCCACTCAAAGCTCTCTCATTAGAGGACTCCTCGGTTCTGTTTGGTGGTTGCTAAATGGCCTGTGACTGCTGATTTGACAGACTAATCAACGCTCATTGCTAGGAATGTAACCTTTTTTTTTTTTTTTTATTATTGTCAGTCGGAAAGATAAGTGCCTTAACTGTCCTATTAAGTTCAACTAATGTAAATGAAGAACATATGAACTCTATTTTCTATTAATTAACACATCAGCTAGACTGTAGAAGAGTCGAGGTCTCTCCTGTGAAGTATTCCAAACACAGTCTCCTAATGAATGTAGCCTAAAATCAAAGAAAGCCACCAACAGGCCAGTGCTGTTGCAATTTAAGTCTCTCCAGTTCTAAAACTCAACTTTTTCACAGTGATGTTGATGTAGGGAGTGTCCGGTACTCACAGGCGGTCATTTAAGTGGAATTTGAGTATTTCAACAAACTTGTTTTTTATGATATATGGCTGTAATTATGGTTGTATATGTATGTTGATAATTGATTTGAATATTGCAGCACATTTGGACCTGAACAGTTAAATAAGTCATATAAAAGTCTTCCTATATTTTATTTTATTCCCCAGTGATCCATTCAAAACAAGCGTCTTCATAAATAAAGTTATCTACATTCATTATTCTAAAGCTGTCTTTGTCCTCTTGGACTCAGGACAGGCTGTTTTGAGTAATTTTCCATTTTTACATGAATGAAAGTCAGAGTGAAGAGATCCAGATCTCGCACTGTTAAAACGTTCCCGTTCTACCAACACGCCAAATTCCTTTCTCAAATTTAATACTCGAAAGTATCCGTGCCAACAACATGCACTCACCTGAACGAATATTTATCAGTTGCTTTTTGAAATCCAGCTGAATCATTCTTCCTATAAATTAGACCCATCACATGCACCGATGTACAAAGAAAATACATCACTTTTAAAGCCGGATCATCTGTTAGTCACATTATTTCCTTCTTCCAAAATAGTGAAGAACACCAGAAGCAATGAGTTGAGTTTTCATTAAAATAAAATCTTGTAAAATTAAATATGACTGGTGCATTAACTGCGTGCCAAATTAATCAGCGCACGCAAGGCCAGATTGCCTCCTGAGTTACCATATGACCGGTTGCTGACAAACAATGTAGCATTTAAAAGGTTATTTTTAAACGCAGTTCTCACACCACATAACACGCCAGGACCACTTTACATCACTTCAAGAAAACTCCACGGAGAACAATGAGGGCAAAACACCAGCACAGATCTATTTTAACTGAATATTCTCAGGTCTAACTCAGCTTTAAAAACACATGCGCCGTCAGCACATGTGGGTGTGTCGTTCACTACCGAGCCTGTGTGTAATGGGTACCACTCTTACAATCACCAAAGTGTGGCAAAGGCAACAGCAAAATGGAGACTCTGAGCTGAAAAGAAACGAGCGCACATAAACTAGATTTTCACATATTTTATGTCAACACAGATTTGTTGTTGACAATGAAGCATCATCAAGAGAAAGAAAGGGGACAATAGTCAGTTTAATGAGTCCTTTCAGATTTACTGTGTCAGACACAGGACACGCACCAAGCAACATCACTGTTTGCAAAGCAGAATATTGGTGGTGAGAAGAGCATCGGTCTTCTTTATTCATCTATTCTTTTGAGAACAATAACTAAAAGGGGAGTTCCCTGCGAATGTGATGTAGGTGGATCTGTGGTCCATGTACCCACAGCCCAGCTGCGTCAGCCGAGGCTTTCATCCCTGCAGTACACATGTCCCAGCCACTCTTAAAGCTGTTTGATTCATGAGGGATCCCTTTGGCCAGAATCATTTTTATGGATACGACATTAAAAGAGAGTCCTATTCAAACCATCCTCTGAAAACATGCTTCACCAGAGAACAGAAGGAGAGGAGCATGGAGCAAAGGCGGGCTTGGTGGACGGTTTGTTTGTTTGTTTAAAAGAATACAGTAAAAACTGAGGCTGTGCAAATAATGGAAAAATAAGAGGTGATAGAAGTTTCCGTCGTCCCTCCCACCAAAAAGTGCCATAGTAAAGATTCAATCACCACCAATCCACCGCTGGTGTGAGTACATGGCTGTAATTGCCCACATTCCCCCAGCTAATGGGGCCCAGTACTTCTGCTTGAAGTTAAAGTTAACACTGTGCGCAAGTCGCTCATCAAAACCTCTTTCACGCTTCTGATCAAAACTGATTGTTGCCACTCTTGGGTTGTAAACTGGAAGAAAGGGCAGCTTTGGGAAATGAAACACATTTGTGTCCCCTTACCCCGAAATGGTTGTTTGGAGAGGGAAACGTTGACACCAGACAGAAGCCAGCCAGCTATGATTTCTTCAGAAATGCCAAGCAACATCAACAACAAAAGCATTGTGAAATGAGAACTTCCTTTAATTGTCTTCCCTGGGTGCATATTTTGATTCTGAGAAATCCAGTTTAGATGTTTTGAATTATGGTGAAAGACGACTGGCAGTTTTAAAAAGCCGATGCTCTAATAGAACATGATAGACCAGTCAGACAATTCACAATTCAAGTGGGACAAATGAAATTAGATATGGTTCAATAAATCATGAATATAACGCTTGGTCATTTGCTCACAATTTGCTCTGGCTACGGTTCGATATACACATGGCATCAGTGTAAGCTGAATATGAAAAGAAATATGAAAGAAAGTTAAAAGTCATCTGTCAATGTGCGTGAATATATTAAAAGTCTTTCAACGGGTTATTCAAGGACATAACGTATCACAAGAAGTTCATCATGTATCAGGATCCTTAAATCCTGCGTGTGTGATGGATGAGCATGAGATCTTGTATATCAAACTGACTTTTTGATTGCAGGTGAACCAGACAAAGAGCTGAACCCCAAGAAGAAGGTGTGGGAGCAGGTTCAGCCAGACCTTCGCACAGACGGCCAGTGTATTGCAACCTACAAGGGAGCCGCCTTTGAAGTCGCCGGCAAGGGAGTGTGCAAAGCCCAAACCATGAGCAACAGTGGAATCAAATAAAATAACAGAGCTGCTTGAAATAGCTCAGTGTTTACTTGGCAATCATCTATATTGATGACGATGATAGTGTTGAGAAACAGGAAGGTGATGAATGAAAGAAAACGCTTTGAAGATGTTCAATAAAGGGATTTGAAAATAATGTGTGTCCTAAGAATCCTTCCAATCTGTTCTTTTTTGACGTCTGAAATATACACAGTCATGCTCTATAAAGTGAATTTAATCAATACAACTGTGTTTCTGTTTTAATGCACCAAACTTTGTCTCCTCCTGAGGCACATTAGCTTGATTGTGCTCTGATTTTGAAGTCTAAAGGACTTACTGGACTTGAGCGGGCACCATTGGTTTCCACTTCATCTAGTCTTGGGCATTTTAATGAGCAGGAGATGAAACGGATGTTATACTACAAAGCCTAACAAAAACAGATCGGGTTCTCGGGCTCTTTGCAGGAGCTATTTGGATGGTGCTCAGGCACAGCTCTCCAATCTCCTGGCCCGCTGTCAGTCTCTCGGTCTTGGCCCCTGTGATGCCAGTGCCATGTGCTTTATTTTATTGTTCCCTTGAAAGAAAAAGTTCTACCCACCTCCGGAAGTATCAGACTACACAGGCGAAACAGACAGAGAGCTGTGCACCAGAGCCTCTAATGTTACTGAAACAGTAATTAAGGCCATCCACTCAAAATCCACTACAAAAACATCTGTCATGGGTCAAATCCGACCACCGCGCACATCTTGTGCTTACTGTTCAAGTCTTACACTTAAGAAGAACGACATTTTCGTGCGTGCTCTAGTGCTTATATTCAACTGTGCATTTTTCTTAAATCGGTTTTGCTGAGGTTACCAAATATGATGCAGGATTGAGTCATTGTGAAGGAAAATACAAAACTTTTGTAGATCTCAGATATTTTGGTGTGTTTCCTTCATAGGACACATAAATGTTCCAAACTGTGACACCTATTCTACAGGACCGTAAAGAAACAGCATCTAATGTATAACACCTACAACATTTGGTAGCAAAACGTGTTTGCACGCAAAGTGCAATTTAAATCCTCACAATAGAAAATTCAAATTGAAACAAGTAGTCAGTAAGTGGCTCTGTAGCTGACACAGGAGGAGCCAGTGGCCCTGCAAAACCTCATTCACAGCATGAGCCTTGCCAAGACCCCGGTCCTTCTCACCATGACTTGTCTTCGCAAAGACGCCCCTCCAGAGTGGCTTCAGAGGCAGCTGTGATCTGTCCAACAGCAGCATGAGAGGCTAATACAAACACACGCCACTGCTGACCCTCCAAAGTTACTCCAGAGTTTGTCATCGCGCCTCTGCCACGCGTCACTATGGGCACCATGAACCCATGATGGTGCATGTCAGGTCAGCAGTGTGTGGGCTTGCATAGGAAAACAAGGGGTGCATTTCTCTGGAGAGATACATACTGTAACTATTCTTTAGACCACTATTTTCTTTTGGTCTCTGCTACCTAACCTTATACACAAACAAACACAATAACAGAACTCATGAGTGTTTTGATAAGAAAAAAAAGCTACAGTTATAATAAATAATCTTTAAAATAACATTTAGAAACAGTTGTAACACTCATTGTCTGTAGGTGGCACAAGTTTCAGAATTGCAAAAGCCGCTATTATCCTCACCTGTAGATGGTGCATATCGTTGCAAATGAATGGAAAATTATCAGTTTGAAGTTCAGAAACTGCCAGTATCAGCATTCTGCAAAAAGAATATGCATAAATATTGTCTGGTTTGTGCTTCACATCAGTGATACTGTATCATTACTCTCCTGAGGACATGAACACACCTGGTGCTTGAGCACCTGCCTGATAGTCCATAAAAGCGTCCTATGGTCGTACCATGCTTTTAAATGAGTAAGTGACCTCCTCTGAAGCGTATTCTCACCTAAACCACAGTGTTCTTTCTGGGTTTTCTGTGACCACAATGAGTGTTGCAACCTGAGAGAGAACTCACTCCAGGATATTTTGAGTCAGACGTTTGCAGACCACACGTTTCCTAATTGAATTTTCATCTGCAACTGGTGAGCACTACAGTATGTGAAGCAGTTACCTATTCATTTGAATACAGTATCTGCCCATATGTTGTCCACATCTGACTGTAGAGTTTTAATCCTGATCAATACATCTGTGTTTGTGTAGCAGGACCCAGTATCACAAGTGTAGTGCTTGGGCCAAGTCAGGTCTGGAGGTCAGTAAAGTGAGGCAGTACCGTAGTTGGTGCCCTGATCACTAACAAATGGTTGGTTCACGTACATATCGTCCATGATAGGTCATACATCAAAACATTGCCTTTGGACTTTTCATGTCAACTCCTCTGCTCCAGACGTGCAGAGGTTTTCAGTGCCAAAAACTAAAATAAGAAGAGGACCTGGAGACGTTGCTGCTTCATTGTTGCCACCTCATTCTTTATCCCCCACATTATGTCCTAAACATGACCCCAGCAAAGAGAAATAAGTCTTCCAGCAGAGCCTTTTTAGAGGTGGATACAAAGAAATGCAACACCTTCAGACATGACTGAATATGACAAAAAGAAAAAAAAAAAAGAAATTTGGAAAAACCCAAACAGCCATCTTTTGATGTGATGGAGCTTAACTCACCCATCTGAAAACAGGATTTGGTGGATTGGTAAGTATGACTAAGAGGCAAATTTAATATTTTTCCTCTAAATGTTGGGTTTCGAAATCTCACAAAGAGTGACCAAACAGCCAAAACATCATGAAACAGCGGGGGCCACGAGGAATATATTCCTCATTTCTGAAGCCAAGTATGTCAGTTTGCTGCAAGGCGTGAAAGTCAAACTATGACAGGTCTTTATGAAGGAATGCAAACCTCTGGGATGAAAGTCATGATTCATAGTGACCAGTAAGATTTGCATTTCAATATTGCGAGATCTGATTTGGTGTGAATCAAGACATTGTGTGTTTCTTGATTGCTTCAAGACTCGTTGGATGTGTGTAGAGTCCTGTCAGATTGATGAATGTGTTATTGTTTTTTTTTAACGTTTTCCCCAACCTTTTTTTCAAGAGTGATGTATTAGCTGCTGATTCATTTCATTGTGTTTGTTCTGTAGCAATAAAATTCCCCATGCGAGTTTACTTGAACTGTTGGATCAACATTGGCCTCGTGTCAAGTATAAGCAACACAATAACAAAGGCACTGTTTTAGTTTACGTTTATTTAGTGTTGTACAGTAGCTGTTTAGATAGATTTCAAACTATAATAATAAAAATAAAAACTTGATTATATTGTGTCACTGTTATGGGAACTAAGAGATTATTTTTCTATTAGTCCTTACTCTACTGTACATGTGGCTGATTGATCGTGTTAGTATCAATATCATGCCACATCATGGTTAGTGAGGATGTGATATTTCCAAATCCTCATGAATGTCTTCCAAGCCAAGGTCATGGCTAAAATCAATTTTTATATGCAAGAATGATGATTTCCTCTCTCAGTTTTCAAAGTACATTTTAATGATTAAGGCTGCTTTATACTGACAGACACAACGCTCTGACATATTATGGCATTATATGTTGTTATAGTTAACGTGTTGGCAAACAGTTGCTCTACACATAAGTATCTGTGTATTGATATTGGTAGATATTGGTAGACATAAAACATACATAGAATAATATGACTACATAAAGTGAGTGCAAACTAACTAAAGAGTTTTTTTTGTCATAATTACTCACCATCCCAATTATACCAGTAGAATTTTTTGGAAACATTAAGGCAGGAGAGACTTACAGTAAATTTACAGATAGTAAAATCAGACTATAAAATATGGACACTGTACCTGTGACCATATGTTTCTGAAGAGCCGTTTGAAGCTCAGAGTGTGATGGCTCTGTCCAGCACCATCTTGGCAGTCCTGTCTCGGCAAAGATGTGGATCATCAGTGGACCTGAGGTGGCACCCACCTGCCAATCAAAGCGGCCACACTGTTAATTATGTATAACTTTAAGTTTTAATATAATTTGAATAGTTATGTAGAAAGGCTGGCCAGTCTCCTTTGGCCAATCGAGGTACTGCAGCCATGGACGTTGCCGCTTATGTAAAGCCAAAACAACGAGCTAAGACAGACTGAAAATCCAAGTAGATCTGCGGAGTGCATGTTGCTGTGCTTTCGTCATTTTATGTTTAGAAAAAAAAAAGTGGCTTAGTGGCTTTTTATGTGATGCAAATGGCTGAGATGGAGCACTCTGTGCTACTTAACCAGTTTGTGACCTTATGTGTCCATTGTGGTTTGTTGTTCAGCATTCTGCATCAATCGATACATATATATATTATTATTATCTCCACCCTAAAAGCCTCTTACTTATACATCTGGGTAAAAGCCTCTTTGAGATCCAGGACTCACTGAACAATCATAAACCACAGAATTAATTAATATTTTATTGATTGTGACGCAACACAGTTTTATTAATACTAAGCATATAGTTTTCATTCATAAAGATGGCGTTTATAAAGTAAAGTAATGGCAAATCAACTTTTCTGTGATCCTTCCACACTCCACATCGTGCTGTCGATAGTTATTGCATAATGGAAAATGTGTTGAATGTGACCAAACAGAATTTGGATGAAATCACCAACCTACAAATTAAAATAATCAACAGCTTTGTTTCAATAATAGCACTCGATGTGCAGAAACATGTTTTGGATGGGGGGGAAAAAAACTGTAGAGAGTACTGAGGGAAAGACAAACCTCCATGGACATATTTTGGCTGTAGTTGAAAGAGCAACTCTTGCATGCTCCTCTGTGTGTGGTTTCATGCTTCGCCAACGTTCACAATGAACAAAATTATCCAAGCTTCTCTTTCAGCTGGAGGAAATCTATTATCCATATTACGGGCTGCGATGGACATTTAAAAGCACTGTCTACATAGAAGCCAATATTTCTGTATCTCGTCTGAGTGAAGTGAGTATTTTGATAGAAATCTGAACAGCCAATGCAATTTCAGCTGGTAGCATTAGTGGACAAACTCCTGCAGACTGTCTTCACTTGTTACCTAATTGCTGTGACTTTTCTGTCACTGGGCCTTAATTCATCAGGCAACAATGAGACAACCACAGGAATCGCAGAATATATGAATTCCTGGGGAGCAGCACGGGCTAATATAATATCTCAGTCCAAAGGAAACAGCTGTAGGCTGTCCTCAGTCTGTGTCATGTTGTCTGACAGGTCCAACTCCAGGCAGGAAATCTATACCAGTTATTCTGTAAACACAGCAAACCGATAAAAAGCAAGAGAGGAAAATGAATGGTCAAACAGATTATCCTAAAAGAAAATAATGCATCAAAGTCACTTGGTATAAAAATACAGCACTCCTCTAAATAACGTGATACAGTGAGTTAAAAAAGAGATGTGTGGTAGAA
Organism: Protonibea diacanthus; assembly: GCA_028641955.1. Lineage (NCBI taxonomy): Eukaryota > Metazoa > Chordata > Actinopteri > Sciaenidae > Protonibea > Protonibea diacanthus. The sequence goes on from CM053977.1 coordinate 6,916,331, forward strand.
ATTTATGGATGCAAAGGAATGTTTAATGTATGCACTGACATGGCAGTTAACCTGTAAGGCCTCCTCGGCCTTTTCACTTGGCATACTTTATGTTAAGAGACTTTGGTGCCCTGAGGTAAAGATAAGATGTCGACCTTGTTCGTGTTCCTGAGTAACACACACACACATTGTCTGCTGCCTGTCTGGTGCCATGATTCTGTATGACGCTGGACATAATGTAGTCTGTATATCTAAGCAAAGGTGCTGTTACTTAAAGATTTTTGTATGCACGTGTCAATGTGTACGAGTTTTACCGTTTGTGTTGTAATAGTTCGGTGTGTTGATAATAATTAAAGGTTTTTCACATCAAAACACCAGAAGCAATATTAAGATTTAAAGTCAATTTCTGATCTTGTCAACACCATTTGTAATGAAATCATCTCAGAAAGCCAGTAAGGGAATGTTTGAGATTGGGTTGTTTTGTTATATATAGCCTACTGTATTTCTCCTAGTGTTCAAGAATAAACTTGCATACTCAGAGAAATTAAAGAGCCATATATACAAATCAAGTAATGCTGCATTTGATATTTTGTAATATCTAATTTGCTACAGATAAGTAGCTCTTCAGCTTTATTGTAAAAGGCCATGCAACATTTTAACATTTGTTGAAGCATTGATTGGCATTTGTGAGTCCAAAACAAAATACAAAAAATAACATTGTAAATATGTCAGACATGACATGTATATTTTCTGTCCTTCTGTCAGCTGTTCAATGTACAAATATCACACTGTGTGTGTGTTTATTCCACTGCAGCACAGCAGACATTTTAACAAACACAGTGTCTCTAACTAAACACAGGTGTTATTAATAACATTAACAATGGCTCTATCCCTGTAACCCATGACAGAGTGACAGTGAGCCAGCAGCAGCAACACCAGGACAATAAAACCGAAGCAGCCAAATATAATCCAGCCGTCATTAATTGCATTATTCGCACCTGTGTTTTGCTTACCATGACAAAATGTCTTCTGTGAAAAAGGCCCATATATTTGTGCTGACAAGCCGAGTAACTCAAAACAAAGGGACACTTTTAAACCAAATCCAACTAAAGGGGTCTTTGTCTCCGGAGATAATTGTCACAGTGTACAAGAACAGAAACCGCTGAACAGGAAAATTCATTGTACCTCTGAGACACCTTGAGAGTTACTGTGCTGACCACAGGAGGGCAGAACCCCACCACTAAATTACCATCATCAGCACACAAAGAATAGGCTTTGTGCATTTTATTGAAGAGTTAAACGTGCTTGATTGAGCTGACCTTTAGTATAGTGAACTGCCTTTTTTTCCTCTGTTGACATTTAAGCCAATTTGAAGTGGCAGAAGGAAAGTCCTACTCATGCAGAATCATTCACTGCTGCAGCAATGTGTAAGAGGATGCAGAGGAGGAGGAAGTATTATATGACTGTATAATTATCCTTCTGAGCAAAATGCTTTGTTTGTGCTTATCTGATCCATTTGTGATACTGATCCATAGCGGGCTGGTACAGCCATCCATTTCTTATCAATGAGCGAAGTGATGAAAGGCTATATTGGAAACAGAAATCTGAGTTTTAAAAATTTCTATCAGAACAGAGTAAATAAGGATGTGGTTAGCCCCTCTAATTACTGGACCTGATGCCAAAGAATGAAAAGGAAAAGGCTGCTGAGACATGTGTTTTGAGTTGCAACCTTCACTCTTATAACCTCATTTGTCTTAGGAGATGGCTGAGAAACAGTATAACTCAAAACATTTTGTATGGGCTATATTTGTCAGCACAGATCGTAGATCAGCTTAGTAACTGATTCTAGGCTAAAAATAAAACACTTCACACTAAAAATGACCCTAGACTAATGTCTGGGGCAGCAAACATTAAAACTCTGCTCAGGTCCTAGCCTCTCGATGAGCTCATTCGTCTTTCAGCAGTCAACATGCCTGCGGAGACACTTCCACATGCCAAAGAAGATAAGACAATTGACAGAGAGAGTCTCCAGTGAGACTCCGGTGGAGCTTTGCCCTCTCAGACAGCTCTGGCTTGTCTTAATTTTCCTTGACACTTAATGAGTCAGTCTGAGTGTGTCTTTAGGCCCCTTGGAGGGGGGAGGAGGGAAGTTCCCAGGGGGAAACTTTTGAGGTGAGGACCATGATTAGAATCAAACAAGGACACCACTGTCCCTTGCATCCACAGGTGAAACCCAAGATAACAAGGAAGGGAGATGTGAATGGGAGCTTTTTGGACAAATGAAGGCTTGAAGTTGAGACCATTTACTGTTTTGGTTTATGCCTTCTTGCCCGTTAAAGGGCCTATTTATAACATCATGTTTGATTTGTATGCCACCAGTTTGGGTGATGGGTTCTTGGGTATGATGGCGGATGACAGTCAGAAGTGTAGGGTAAGGGTAATTTTATACCTAGTGAACTGGCGAACACAATTATTTGATTTACAGAGTGAGAGTTGGACAAGGAGCTCTTGTTTCGCTGTGGTTGTTGTCTTATAATGTATTATTATTCAGAGAATGAGATCAGTTTACCTTGCTAAGCTCTGTCAGGGATTTTGTTTGAGGACAAAGTCCAACTCACATGAAAGCAGATGGAGTGTAGATGCAGTCAATTACCATATGCGGACAAGCGATATTGTGATATTAGTGAAAAGCGCCATGTAATCCAGCTTTGTCTTGAATAACATGCGGTGCACTCAGCGGAGCAGCTGTTTTAGGTATAAACAACCAAGACAGGCATTATTGGTGCCCACAGTCCTTACTGTAGTTGCCACATTGGATATAATGTTCCCGTTTTAATGCTTGTTGATTTGGTTTATTTGCCCATAGCTTTTGGGGGGAAAAACCCCTCGTTCATGGACAGGAGGGGGAAGTGCTGATGCAGGGTTTTGACATCCTGGCACTGATTCACTAAATAACCACATATGCACACAATCAAACCGTAAACTAGACTAAGACCAGGCTAACCTTTTATATCCTAAAAATATGCTGGCATGTTCAACAAACTGGATACTTCTGACACTGAGAAGAGGACATGGGTTCAAATTGTCATGTGAAAATTATAGATTGAACGGCCCATATGGTGTTTCATTATTAATATTATTATACCATTAATCTGTTCAGATGTGGAGCAGGTGATTCCATTTTAAATATTGTTGTTTTTCAACGCCGTACAGCTCAGCAGCTGTGACTAATGCAAACGGGCTCTGCCAGAGTATTTGGGGGACCACTCACATAAACTCTGTATCACTCCAATAACACAACATCAGACAATGGAAATACTGTGTGTACTGAGCGTAATGACTTCAGTGTCTCCTAATAGTCAGACCAAAGGGCTGAACTCCAGACCCCCAAAAAAACACACCTGATGCATGCCGCTGACTCACCGCTCTGCGTGCGTGTCCCGGTTGCAGCCAAGAGGGGCATGGTGCGTTCTGATGACACCCCTGAGTGGAAAAACACATAAGCTATGACTATGTCTGACAGATCTCTGCTGAAGCAACACTCACTTTTTTTTTTTTAGGAATAATCTCATCACTTGCTGCCTTGTCCTTTTATCACTCATATAAAGTTACAGTTACATCTGTTGGATGTTCAGCGCCATGAGTGTCTTGTTTGTTTGTTTTGAGCCACACTAAGGGACGGTAATGTCAACCGTCTGTCAGTCAGTCCACCACTTTCAGATTGAAATATCTCAGCGGCTGTGTAATGGATTGCCATGAAATTTTGCACAGGCATCCATCTTCCCCAGAGGATGAATTGTAATGACTCTGGTTATCCCCTGACTTTTCCCCTACAGTCACCATGAGGTTGACATTTATGGTTCAGAATCAATCTTTCTGCAACTTTTAGATTGATTTTCAGGCAATTTGGTGCGCACATTCATGCCCCTCGGGATGAATTGAAATAATTTTGATGATCCCCCCCCCTGACTTTTTATCTGTCCAGTACAGACTGTCTGCCAAACACATGTTCTCGTGATCTTCTGCTGTACTGGTGTTAATTAACAAATGATAGCATGCTAAAACATCAGCATGTTAGCATGTTAGCTCAGCCTCACAGAGCTGCTAGCATAGCTGTAGACTTTCAGTCTGGTTTCTCCACTACGAAGCCCGTAAGTGGCATGCCAAACGACCACAGTGACGCAACCTCGCAATCTGAAGTGCAACCGTGTAATTTAAGGTTCACCATGATAAATCTCAAGGCCCTGTATCCAGTATAGTGACCCTCAGTTTAAACCCTGTCAGTCAGGTCTGCCTTATCATTTAGCAGTTGATTGAGAGATATGCTCAGTGTCACGTAGGAGTATAAAGCCATCCCTCCACCGATCTTATCTCACAGGAGGCCTCAGATTATGTTACAGGAGTAAACAAAAAAAAAAAAAAAGTCACAGGGATAAATGGAGCTCATTCCTCCACATAATGACAAAGACATGCAAATCATTTCCCTCCGTTTAAACAGACTATTACAGGCTCCTTTCATCAGACGCAGAATAAATATGCTTATAAAATCAATTCTGAGCCAGTTACACTAGAGTTGTAGCTTATTTGCCTGCAGAGAGAATCGGAAACTGTTCACGGTTGTTATCCTTCAGTGCTTTTTAAAGGACATTTAAAGACAATAATTCATGGCACTTTAAAGGGAAATTATTTGCATATGATGTAAGGCGTGTGCATGTGTGAACAAATGTTTAGGATTATGTCACTGAGGCAAAGCCAGCCACTTAAAAACTGAGCTGTCCAATGTGCTGAATCCCAAGAGAAAGATGATTCAGGGGACGAAAAATGCCATCACATAACTTTTATGAAAATAAAGAAAAAGAATTATAGGTTGCATTTTATGTCCAACTCTCCTTAGCAGGATATTTTGTGGGTTTTAAGTATTTAGGCTTCATGTGTTTGATTCATTTATTTGTGTGTCTGTCCGTATAATCACATTGTCACATATTTAATTACTATATTGCTCTTTCTTTTAAAAGGTCTGTTTATTCTAGGACATAGGTATTGTCTATATACATTTTTGTGTGTGTGAGTAAGTGTACCATGTGTGTATAGGCCAGTTGTTGGCCGTGTGAGAAGAATAGATTGCATGGGAATCCTGCTTTTTTCTCATAGTGGAACACTGAAAGGATGTCCACTAAAGAATCACATCAGCCTGTCCCATGGAGACGCTTAGATAAACACACAGCTAAAATAGAAGGGGAGTCAGGTTGCACCATGAGGTATTGGTAAGAGAAAGGAGAAGCAAAAAGCATTGTGAAAGCATTGTGGTCGCTCTATTTTCTATCCCAGGTAATTTTTTTTTCCCCTCTTTGCAGACCGGACACCCATAATTTCTCAAACAAACACAAAAAAACATCCTTCAAAGCCTCAAAACAAAAGCCTGGAGACCTGATATAATAATTGGAGTTGGGTGAGTATAGTGGGTTTGTCTCAGGAGTCAGTCATGGCCTGAGGAGACAGATGGACCGAGGAAGCTTTTGGATGTGGCCTTTGGCCAAGTGTATCAGTTGGTGGTCATTGGGGTCGTGACATGAAAAAGAAACTATGAAAAGTTAGGGGTCACTTACAACAACTGTCATCACTCAGCATTAGCCATTTCACCTGAGGACTGAGTGGATGGTGAGACTGCCACTGACTGATGGTTGAATCACTGTTTGAATCACTGAGCAGCTTTGCTTTGCAACATTTTACATCTGGGCTGTGTTTTTTTAGCTGACTGCCAAGTAACTGCCACGCAGACTGTGATTTACCCACAAATTATCTATTGTTTTTTTGAGTTGTTAAACAAGACAGAAGTGGGAAGCAAGATGTAAAATGGTTTTGATTTTGCTCCACCTTATATATTAAAATAAAAGCCTTTTTGAAAACACCCAGGCCTGAAGTAAAATTCCCCTTATGAATCACTCGCTAGTATTTTGAAACCAGAGTCAAGCTACCAATAACTTTGTCAAAGGGTTTTGGTGGGGCGGACGTGTACATTGTATCCTTTTGAACCTCTAAACTATTCTGGCTGTCATTAAAGATTTATTTCCTTTTTATTCTCTACCAGAGATGTTTGTGATATCATTTGAGGAGCAAAAAATCAAGAGCACAAATATAATCAAAGCAGTAACTCATAACGCAAATATACAAGTGTGATTACAGGGTGTTTTTTTTTTTTTTTTTTCATGCAGATGTTTTGGTTCCCAATCAAGTAATATGTGACACTGAAACAATGAATGCACTGAAGGTCAACACTTTGGTAGAAATGATTCTTTTGATTTTCACCCTTGTGTGATGAGCATGGTGGAAAAAACAACAAGCAAAGTATGGTATTACATCAGGCTGTTTGGAACAGACTGATCTTTGACTCAATAGCACATTTTTTCACAGCTCTGAGCTCTATCATGCCAAGGATATGCTATATGAGGTACTTAAATTGATTTATGTTATAAGTAAGTAGTTGCTGAAGATCATATGTATTAATCATATGGTGTTTAACAATTTATTATACATGGATTTTAGTGCAATCCAGTTTTTAAAAAAACCCAAACAAAACAAATAAAAAACCCTGAAACTCAAACATGGATCGATTATTGATGAATACCGATGATGACAGTGAAAAAAGCCTGAATATGCACACATTCTGACAGTCACAGTGTGATTTGTCAGTGCTCATTTTCGCTTTAGTGTACCAAGACTCGCAAGCCAAGACATTTGTTGTACGCTGGAGTTCTTTTAACTGTACCAAACATGAATTCATTTAACATGAAGGCTGACTTTTAATCCCCATCGGGCCTTTATCAGGGCGGTGTGAAACAGATATCTGAACACATGTACAGTATAATCTTGCAACATCTGACTCAAGAGTAATCAAGTCTGTCAGGTATGCTGTGCCAAAGGAAAGGAAAGCAATCATTCTGCATGGTTATGCATGGGTAGAGTTACTAGAGGAAAACACCAAAGCTCATTAATAATATGCAGAGATCCGTGCGTATGAAAAACACTTCATTGCACCTTTTTTCCAAACATAACACTGAAGGAGTCCATCATACGAATGATTCAGGTCTCGTTACTCATTACTCATTCAGGCCCAGCGCATGGCAAAGTGTTATGCCTGTGAATCTCTTTAATGTCACATATGAGGAGTATTCCTAATGACCCAGAAGATACACAGCTCTGCTTATGCTTCCATCTGTTTCAGAAAATCTCGCTTCAGTCACCATAGATACTCAACATGGAGTATCATTAACATTTATGGACAACACGTTTTTTACCATATCCCCTAACATGTCTTGAGGGGAAAAGTTGTTAATTTGTTATGACAGTGTAGGATATAGTTTCTGATAAAAGATCAGTTTACCTGCCAAGGACTACATTCCTGCCGCAGAACACAGATCCCTTGCTTGGCTTCGCTGGATAAACAGATTGTATTATTTCTGGTCCTGTACCACAAGGTGTCAATAATACCTCTAAATGGACCTTTATTTATTGTGAAACTGAAAAGGAGGATTTCAATAAGAGAGTAAACGACCCGTATGAACTCAAGAGTCGTAATCAGCCCACTTAACATCTCTTAGCATTTCCAAAACGGAAAGCAGAGGCGAAAGCGTTCTCGAGTGAGAAAAACTGTGTGAAAGCAGAGAATCACTAATTTCGGCTACTCGATTAAGAGGCGCGTAGCGCGATCACGCACTGCAGCTGATTGAAGCAATATGTCAAACTGGAAATGAAGCCTGCATTCTTCAGACTTCCTTTTATGCAATCACACAGGAATATCGGGCGACTAACTACGTATTTGTACTGAGTTCAAACACAGACGAGTCCCTACTGGGAAAAGCGTTTCAGATTTTTATAAATCACTCCCTCATGACAAGAGTCATGACCTCTCATGATACATGACAACACTTACTGTGACTCCAGACAGATAAAGAACAAAAGAACATACAGCACATGAAAAGCACTAAGGAGAGTAATGAAATATACATAATGCTCCAAATCATAAATACAGCACGGGGCCTTTGGTACAGTTATACATATATGTCCTGCTATTAATCTTAGCTCCATATTACCTTTGATGGTTGACTTTTTTTTTTCTTTTCTGGAGGTTATTGGCTGTTGAAACCACTGTGGCAATGATAAATAAAAACTAAATGTTATGTAATGTAACATAAAAATAGTAATCTGAACAGTTTAGGTGAAGTTTTCCACAAGTCAACTAGCCCACACAGGACCTCGCTCCCTATCGCTTATGGTAAATGAATCTGGGTGGTAGTAGTTAATCAAGAAGCGAGTGGGACGTCACCTCGAGTGTCTGTGAAAAAAAAAACAAAAAAAAAAAAAACCTCCCAGCAAGCCGTTGATAAATGATGGGTTGGCAGCCAGTTTTGCGGTTGTGAGGGTGTCTGTATGTGTGTGTGTGTTATAGTGCATGTGTTTGTGTGTGTGTATGTGTGTGTGTGTGTGTGTGTGTGAGAGAGAGAGAGAGAGAGAGAGAGAGAAGGGGAATAATGGCGGGCTGCTTCACGGTGTGCACATGGGTACTGCTGTAAAAGGAAATTAGAGGCCAATGTAAAGCTGTGGGCGCAGCCAAAGGTCCTGTGTGTGTGTGTGTGTGTGTGTACAGGTTTGAGTGTGTATATATATGTGTGTGTGTGTTGTCTATTCAAGTGGAGGGGATGGGTGAGAGGGGGAGCTGTCTTTTTAAATGGCCAGAGAGAGGAAGGATGTCTCCAGCCTTGACTCTGGCGTCCCTTTGTTGTTCGTGAAAACAAAACAAAAAGATGGGAGGACAAGGGGAGAGAGGGAGAGAGAGAGAGAGAAAAAAAAGAGGAAAAAAAGGAGCATGAGGGAGCGGAAGAGAGGAGGGAGGGACAGAGGGAGGGAGAGGGAAAGCAGAAAGTTAGAGCCAGTCACTGACAACAATGCAGTCTGCTCTGTGACAGAGACATGATGTCACGTTAGTGGAGTCCCTGGTGTGGGGGTGGGAGGACGAGCAGGCTGGGTGGGGCCATACCTCTGTCCTCCCTCTCTCCATCTGTGTGTGTGTGTGTGTGTGTGTGTGTGTGTCTCTCTCTCTCTCTCTTTTTTTTTTTAGTGAATGAATCTTGAGAAGCATAATGGCCCAGGCTCGCGGCTCCACTTCCGCACACCTGTCATTTGAAACAGTGAGATTTCCAGGTCGTTCATTCATGCCCCGGTCCCTACTGAGCGCGCTGCTTAGAGAGAGTGAGGGAAGCCTGGTAAAGGATCGCCCTCGAGGGAGAGTGTGTGAGTTTGGGTGTGTGTTTGTGTGTGCTTTGGGGGAGGCGGGAAAATCGCAGGTGGTTGGGGGAGGCGGGAGAGAGGACACGTACGATTGTTGAAAGAAAACTATGATATAAATGACACACTCACTTTAAGCACGTCAGGTTCGTGGTCTTGTCTGGCCTTTGGACTTTTCCCATGAAGACACAGCTTGAATTCGAATCACACATGTGGTGTGAGGAAGGTTACAAAGCAGTAATGTACATTTGGTTACCATGCTCAGTCCATCTTAAAACTGTTATGTCCAGTATCTCTGGTTTCTATTTTCTTATTATTTATAACCAGAATGTCCAGACCAGAGTCAAAACTGACCAACTTGCAAAGTTGCTGCAGCTTTCATTCATACATAAAAAATACCTGAACGCTATTTCTAAACTCCAAAAAAACATTTGTCAGAGTTAACTGGTCATTCTTTTTTGCAACTCAGTAATTTCAGATTGATGAGTCATTATTTAAATTGGTTAAATTACTTTAATTGAAGCGCTCCATCACATCCAAAGTTTAATTTTACACACAAGGTGTGAGACCATTTCCTCACACACTCTACACCATATTTATGGAACCATTAGCTTTTTGACTGTCTTAACCAGCGCTGAACATTATAACATTTACAAGGATATAATTAATGGATTTTATTATATAGTTGTGTGGTCTTACCCTGGTGGTGCTCACTGTTCATGCTCTGCCATTTCCTCGCTTATAAACACCCACAGCTTGCTGTTGTTTTACAAGAAACTTCCAAGCTTGATTAATGGTGCAGCAACAATTTAAATTGAATCCAAACACGTCGACTACGTGTGCAGAAACACCTGAGTGAAACACTGCTTAAAGTGAAAGTTCAGCTCTATTAATACACTCATTTAGCTGTAAAACATGATCAGACCCAAGTGTGGATTTGAATCTCCCCGTGGTACATGAAGTCATGCTCTTTTTAATGAATTTAGTCCAGCCAGGAACAGAGTGAGCAAAAGAACTTGTTGGGATCCAAACCACCCATCAAGCAACCTTCAGTAAATGCAGCGCAGCCTTGGCCGCTGCAGGACAAGTTCTCCAGGAGGAATCCGAAACAATTTCTGTTACATTCAGCAACATTCTCATCTGCTCTGTCCAATTTGTGCAACAGAAATGACCTTAGGGAAGCGTCCATTACTGCTTTACAGCAGGGACTGGAAAATAATGTCAACAGTCTGCTCAATTAGGGGTACATGGCGTGAAGAAGACGTTTAGCAAAGGCCATGGCATCTCATGGTGTAAATAAATAGCAAGAATGAGCTTGCATGACTCTGGGACTCTGCATGTGTTTGTCTCATTGTCTTGATTGCTTACAGAGTCAGTTGGCTCCCGCTTGCTGCAGAGCTGTAGAGCTAAATCATTGCTGGTAGGCCTGCTTGGAATATTCCACTATCTGCACCACTGAGCTGTGGGAGGGAACCAAAGATTGATTGCTATAGGTTTTGAATAATAGAAAGATAGATGGACAGAGAAGCAAGAGATCAAGGACAGAAGGACAGGCAAATAGAGAAAGGATCTGTGGATCCACCATGGGAAGGTTCCAAGTAATTGTTGGAGTTTATTATCTAGCCAGAGGAAATTGTACCCTTTGCCACCCACAAGCACTCAATGGTAACTATCAAGTTAAACTGCCAAAGTGAGACGTTGTGACAAAGCCTCCTTTTAGAGATGAGGGATGACAGTGAGATGGGGACGGGGTGGGGGTTAAAGCTTGTCCCCCGGGAGTAGGAGGGGCAGTGTCACCGTTTGGAGCTGTTGAAAGGAGCACAATGACGCCCGGTATCGGGTTTGCCTGTTTGACAAATGGATCTCCTGCTGTGATCGTGGCGAGTGCAAGAGCCCCTATCTGTTAACAACAACAGAGGATGGAGATGCATATGGAGCATCCTATTAAATGTTTACAAGAAAACATATAAACACACTTACAGCGTATGAAGTTGGAAACGGAAGAAGAACTTATGTTGGAGTTCAAAAAACACTGCCAGTCAAGTTGTTGAATGAAACCCTCATCGCGAAACTCAACAGTTGTCCCGCATTATACTTTGATATATTATGTGCAGAGTCACCCAATTTCATAGGGCCTGAAGAAGCTTTAGTTGCGCAGAGGTGCTACCACATAAATCAACCACCCCTCTATGGCAATGCTGATCTAGTAACAAAACAACTAACCCTCAAAAAACCAAATCCTCATTACTCTTGACTTCCAAGTGGCCGTGGCAAAGTAAACACAGGCTGTGTTTGTTAGTCACACAGAATGTGACCCAAAAAAGTGGCAACGTCAGCCAAGATGAGAGCACAAGCTATCGCCAAAATTAATTGCTCCATTATGCAAACCGCCCAGTAAGCTCTGGTTTTGGTGATGCTGAATGAACATGAATAGATATCTAAAAATCTAACTTTTTTTAGCAGGACTAACATGTCCTCTAACAGCGGTGATGAAAAATAAACCTGCTATATGCTGAGATAAAGTCATTTAAATGCTTTTTTAAGGGTAATCTAGATCTCTTTGACGTCTTCACCTGCGACCCGCCAATGCTTGCTGCGATGGGTCGCACACAGGCTCACATTAGACCTCACATTGTGTTTGCTTCAGTTTCTATTCTGGGGAAGTGATAAGAAACACACGCAGGCACTAAAGAGTGATTTAAGGAGGTCAACATCAACAAACTGTTTCTGAGCATGACTACAAGACAGGCCCTCGCCACACACAGGCACATATTTTCATACCTAATACCTAACCTGTTTTGACATATCTGGCCATGAAGTCAGTCTCGCACTCACCTATGTACGGAAAAGCAGCCTTTGAACTGAGAGGCTGCTGTCCTCGACTTACTCTTGCCAATAAAACCCACACACAAATCTTCGATCCAGGCCCTGTAAATCAGGGTGAGCGCTGATCAAAGCGGGGCTGTGAATCTTACATGGCATATCCTGCATTCCACGCTAAACACATTCACATGCTGCACTCAAAAGCATAGCACTTGTTTGTTGACCCCATATCCATTTCAAGCAGTGAACGTTCATTTTATTTCAAGCTGAATTTATCTGACCGTTCCCTCGAGTAGGATCTGAAAACAGCGTGAAGCTTGTTCTCAGCACAAACAGGAAGACTGGTCACACTATGTCAGGATTTTTGATACTGTGTGTGTGTGTTTGTTAGCAGATTTTGTTTTTAACCGTCACTTGCTGGGACAACAGTTTAGACGAAGCTGACCAACAGCAGCTAAATTCAAGCATTTGTGGCACTGGGGGCCTTAATATCCGCAAATAAATCAGACCACTCTAAATAGACTTCTTCTATTACCAACTCTGAATCTGAAGCCCGTGCTTCATCAAGTCTACCCATCAGGTAAGCAGGACTCACCTTTATCATTTCAGTTATTACCAAACACACTTACAAATAACTCTAAGATCCCAGAAGTAAGACCACCTTATTCCAAATCCCACTGATATTTCTATGACAGAGTTTGTTTTATATGTTTAGATTTTTAAAAAATATCCAATAATATTGTTAATATTGTCAATTCTTAGGTTATAAGCAACCTTCATGTAACAGCACTTTCCATAAGTCAGAGTGGGCTAATCGTCATGACTCTACAGAAGTCAGTGAGTGAGTCACAGCTAGCTGAGAGACACACGTCTGTAATAACAGCAGCACAGAGACTAACAAAAGCTTTTAAACAGCAACAATTAGTGCTAGGACACTGAAGAAATGACTTTGGAAGAGAGCATTTATGAGTTTTATGAGACGCAAACTGCTGCACTTTTTTTCTTTGTCGTTCCTGTGCTCGCAAAGCAGTCGTTGTTATAATCCAGTACTCTGCAGTGGCTACATATTTGTCTGAGAGTATGGAAAGTAAACTTTAGGAAAATGCCTCATTTTTATTCACAAAGAGAGATTTAACAGAAGGAACAGAAGGTAGTGGAACAGAGTCAAGCCAACTTTGGTATAGCGTGGCTCCAGTCAATTTACCTTTCAGGCAGCACGACACCGGATTACAAAATTTAAATTTATGCGGCAGGTTTATTTGGTTTTCAATAACGACGTAATGAAGCTGACCGTAGAGTGAGAGTAATAGCAGTAATAGCATTCTGTTGTTAGCTCATAAAAGCTTGTTGTGCCTTATTGCGAAATGTAACAGAAACCCAATTGGTCACGCATAAACATATCTTTGGCATCGAAATTAGCCATGATTACTAACTAACAACAGACATCATGCTAGGGAGAGCGCTCTAATGTTAGTTTTGTTGTACCTAAATCAAACTGACCTGACATGCTTTTTCTTTTGTCTTACTTAATTTCCAATGTTCAGGTCTGCAGTTGCCAGGGTGGCCTTTCTCTCGTAATTACTCACTCTTTCGATTGGCTTCGGTCCCGTCGCTGTTTCCTGAAAAGAAAATCAATGTGTATACCAACAAACAGCTAGTTCCCTCTGGAGTTCTCATAAATTTTAACACTCCATAGTCTGGCAGAGGCAAAGCTCAAAGAAGCCAAAACAGATGTTCCAAGATTGAAAAAGCTAGAAAAGAGTCATGACCCCCAAAGAGTGTTGGAGAGCAGCCTCGGGCAGGTGTAAATGGATGTATTATAGAGGAATGGATGGAAATACTGTCACGAGGTGCAGTATCAACTCAAGGAGTCTTCTGTACTGCTGGATATACAGCCTATGTACAATCAGTCATTTATATCAGTTGATTATAGACCATTAGGGTTATAGACATATTTGAGGTTATGTACATATTTGAGTTTATACAAATACAGACATCACCCACCAGAGGTCAAATACAGTATGTAGGCTGTTATGCAGATGTGTGGCCTTGGAAAAAACAGAAATAGTTTGAGCACATGTTGTCTGATTCATAACTTTTGCATGAAGTAATTGGATCTATTATTTAGATGTCCTGCTTAATGTCCAGATGAACCATCCATCTGAAACTTCTCAGGAGAAGTATACGGACAAAACTCTTTGGCAGCGCGCCACGTGGAATTGTTCACTTGTTTTGGATTGTCTTCTAATGTTTTCCTGCCCCGTTGTTCAAAATCTAAACTTCACAAGTATAAAAACAGAAATCAATAAATAGAAATACAGACAATATGGACAGAAAGGAAATGCTTGAGGTTTGGCATGTCAGCTAGCATTCCTTTTTTCGCTACATCTCAACCTGCCAATGACGGAAAATTCTCTTCCTCTCCCTTGATGTTGACTGGTACTCAGCATATCCTCCCAGATAAACACAGGTGGCGGATAAAATCATGTTAAATAAAAAAACAACTCTTAAAATGGCTCCAACTTTGAAGTTCCTTAATAAAACTGACAAAGACTACAACAAAGTTGGGTCATGTGAAGTTGAATGCCACTTGACAGCTTTTTTTAGCCATAAAAGACATCCGGGAATTAGCACTTTAATATGAACGTTTTCAAAACAACATGAGACAAATAATACAGCTTCAAAGATGTGAAATTGTGTGTGACCAAATTCCAAAATTATTTGGTCAGTCATGGGGAACAGTCTGGAGAATTACGAGAACATGTGTCAAACACACAGACGCAGCCAAACTGCATCAGAAGAACAGCAGTAGACAACCCAGATAGATGGACTGACTTGAGGGGGTTGAAATATTAAATTAAACTGGCATCTAACCTAACATGACTCACCTTTATGGAATTATTGGCAATGCCAGTTTATTTGCTCAGAATTTAAAATGCAGCTCCAGTCCAAAATGTGTGTTACTTGTCAAGGACGTTTGAGTTTGAATGATGCATGTGCAGAGTTTGACACTAGAAGGCTGTTTTCACATGAATCTGCAGGAGGAGGAAAGTTTTTCACTTAAAAGTTAAAAGTTATTAAACTTAAAAGTTTAATAAGTGCACGTACAAGCATGTTTTGTGTAGCTGGGAAGCTCTTATTGTCCAGTATATCTTATATAAGTATGATGTGGAAACTTGAAACCTCTCATGCACATAAACCGAGCACTGACTTTACAGTGAAGGAGGAGACATTGTACATCTGGCGGTTGAACTTTTAAAAGCAAAATACATTTGCATAGAGATTTTTGACTTTGGGGAGATGGACTAGATGTGCTTTCAAGAATGTGTGTGTTTGTTTTTTTTGATGAATCATACACAGATTCAAAGCAGAATGTTTTTATTGTCTTAAAACATGTCAGGATGGGATCTTTAAAGTCCTTGTAATGTCATCTAATGTTTCCATCATTCTGTCTACTTTAGACAATGTGATTATTCTAAATATGAGACAATAAGATGAAAGCGGCCCATATGGAAGCTGTGCCCCAGAAAAAAAATCACATTTCTGTCACTGTCACCCTTCTGTAATCTTTCATCAGGACATATAAAGCAGTACAACAAGAAATAATTTTGCAGATGACAGGAGCAGATATGATCAGTGATTATAAAGTTTCAGTTTTATTGCTTCAGTGCTTGTTGGTATAATTCCAAACTAAATTCCCCAAATCCAACACAGAGAACCGATACTACTAAGATACTGCAGGATTCAGAAGTGGTTCATGCTTTAAATGTAATTAAGTTGGCCTCATTGAGACTGAAAAACTGCTTTTCTGTTGTTAAACCTCCAGCGTGTTAGATTTAGTGCCCTCTGTTTACAGACTATGGCCATAAATATGTTTTCATTAGCGTATAATCACCTGAAAATTAGACTTGTTATGTTTTTGTTCCCTTAAAATGAGCCAACAGGGGATTGGTCCTCAGTCCACCATGTTGAACCACCAGGAAAGAAAGAAAGAAACAGCCCTATAAATGATTGCTGTAACCGAGGCAACAGTGAAAAGCATCCCAGCGCGGTCATCTACGTTTGTGAGTGACTCATGGATCGAACATGATCGTGTTCATGTTGCAACCTGTGACGGGGATGAGGATGAACAGACTGACACCGGCTCAAAGCATCGAGTTGGGATGTGGGCTAAACGAGAGAGAGAGAGACCGTCACAGAGGGAGGATTCAAGCACAAATACAAACTGAGTGTTACAGATGGAAGGAGCATCACGGAAGATAAGACATGATTCGCTTTTCAGTCGTATTTAATCTGTCATGACATGCCACGATATCTCTGTGAGACACTTAGTACAGTGTCTCTTACGGTTACTGGACTGCTGTTACACGCACTGTGGTATTTCCATTAAGGACTAATGCAACTGTTTAATAACAGTGGAGCAGAGATACTGAGAACTGACAAAAAGCAGTGGTTGGCCAGGCAGGGGTCCAGGGATTGAGAATTGGCAGAGAGATGTCTTCTATTTGGATAACCTCTGATGTAAAAATGGTTCCTTTCTTGGACCATATGCTGCTGCAAAGAGAGGTCATGGAAAATAATAACCGTGAACCTTTCTGCTATGATAAAACCAAAACTTTGCCAGTCATGATGATTGCTTCAATCAGAACAGACTGCAGATTTAGATAGAGGAGATAAGCGTACAACAAGAAAAGCCTCCAGGCTGAGATGTTATTCTATATCTGATGTAGCTTTGGCAGATTCTACGTATTTATAATACCCCGTAGTGAACGTATGCTCTCTCTTGAAGATAATGGGTCATGATCCTAAATGGCTTCTAGGAAAGAAACATAAGTGGATGTCTTTTTTCTCTCTCAAGAATTGAGTTGTACTAAAATATTTCCATTTTAATGGAGCCTTTTCTCCCTGACATTTCATTTATCCTTATTCTAGCATTTTTATCCTTTGATTGCTACTTTATGCTTAAACTCTACTACTTTTTAGAGGGAAATACTTTTACTCCACTACTTTTGTTTGACAGATATAGCTATAAGTTGAAGATTTTACATCAAAACACATGACGAACTTAGAAAATGCAATAAAATGCTAAAGATTAAATCACTGGTTCCCAGTTATTTTGTCCACCTTGGGTCCCTTTGTCATATTTCACATGTCTATGTGCTCTTTGCATTTCCATCTCCTCCCCTCTGGAGCTCTCAGATGCTTTCATTTAAAGAACATTTTGAGGCCCAAGAGAAAGAAAACATCCATTATTTCACATGACGTTCAAACTACAATTACAAATTTATGTAGCAGAACTTTGTTTTTTCTTCTTTCCAACCCCATTAATCATCTCATTACCCTTAGGACTTATATGGAGGCCTGACTGAATCACTGCACTAAACCATTAAAAATAAAATACCTAAATAATAAAGGAGTTAAATTTAGACGCACCGCAACCAGCTACAATAAAATTCTTACACTGGATGCATCATCATTAACAAGAATATTGTAATTTACAAAAAAGATGACATAGACGGGGTCCATTCTTCCATGGAAGAATTACTTTAACTTCAGTAGATTTTGGGGATGATCTTTTTTACTTTGACTTGTAATGAAGTACTGTTGCCCTAGTTAAGTTAAGTTCTTCCACCACTGGAAAATAAAATGGATGTGACTCATTAAAATGTGAGCTCATCAACACAATCTGCACAGTAGGACAAATTTTGATGCAGTATGACAGTATATAAATAATTATATCTTAAACCACTTCCTTCTGAACAGCATTGCTGCCGTAATTCCCTTATAATCGCAGGGCAGAAGTGCGTTTCTGACCTTTGGGTCCCATTCAGGATGAAAAAAAACGGAGAGTAAACCAAACAGACCCTGTGACAGAAGGGTAAAATGTCGCCAGGCATCCAACCACATGTTTCCTGTGGTCAACCCAACTTTTTTCATATGTTTAAGAATTTTTCCTCAGGACTTTCTATAAGTCTGGCTTTGCTCAGGAAGAGAATTTGTTTGCCTGCTAAATAAAGGCATGCAGATTGATAAAAGCATGAGACAAATAGAAGTCATCTTTGTGCCATAAACATCATAAAAGTAATGCCTGTCATCATTTTCACCAGCTTACAATGTGTGTAAGCTGCATCACACACAGATGCAGAGGTCCATGTGATAAAGTCATGAGGCCTGCTTGCTCGAGAAGACTTTCCTTCTCTGCCACAGTGAATGATATGAGCCATACAAACCCAAATTACATTTATGATTTGCGCCGTGCCAACACGGGCACAAAATCAAAGCCTTCCACTGAATCATTTAGCATATTTATTTAGTTGGCAACTTCATGGGCAGTCAAACCTGTCTGTGTGAACTCCTTCATTTGTATTTTCTGCTGACACACGCTGGAAAGTGCAGAACCAGTGACAGTCACTCTCTCATTAGCAGGTTTCTGGTGGAGACTCCAATGCCTGTGGGTGGCCTGGAGCTGGAGAAAAGCGCTTTCTGTCTGTATCTACCTCTTCTTTCCATGGAGACCTGCAGTCTCCATTCACCCTGAATGTACCCTTTCCAGTGTCTGTGGAGATAAAAAGGCATCCAATATTTCAGCAAATAGAAACCTTATCCAAACAAAGGTAGGGTAGAGTCATTACTTTCAATCAAAAGCACATGTGAAAAAAAACTGACTGGACACTTGCTGGATTGAAAACACAACCTTGTAAAGTGCAGAGCGCAGAGTTTGGTGCTGAATAATTATTGCAGGTTTTTACTGTCAAGGAATGTGAGAAAGTGATTTATTGTCTTTCTCACCACCCTAAATTGAAGAAAGGTAATAAAATATCCATCAAAGCTGAGCGCACACGTTGGCAAAGTTCTCCATAATTTCTTTTCGATGACATTGCCCATGTTGTTATTCTAGGAAGAAGACAAAGAGGGAAACAGAAGAGGGAGATAATGGTGTAAATGGGTATACCTTTAGGAGTCTGCACCTTTTCTCAAATACAAATATTGAACATCTGGTGAACACATTTACATAAGAGGTCACTCCCGGACTTTTCCACACAGTCTGTAAAATAAGCTAATGACTGCTGAGGAAAAATTGAATATGTATTATTAAATAATTTACAGAGGACTTAGAGAGAGACAACAAATCAAACCCTGCAGCTATTTCACAAAAAAAACGCGTGTACAATATTATATAATATTTGTGCTTATTTCAGGAGCGCCAGATGTTTAAGCTAAAGAATCTTTACTCTAGAGCTCATCCTGGCCCACTGGTTACACTGTAATGTAAATGCATACTGACAGTGAGGATGGAAGATTTACCACACAATGCTTGTAAATCAAAACTAATATTGTAGTAGATATTTTGTAGCGCTGTAGCAGTTTCCAGAGCCACGTAAACCTAACATCTGGTTTAAAGTGCATTTACAACAACCTGAACGAAAGCCTCAAAGTAGCGGCGTGGCATCACTGCAAAGGCAGTTTTCAACAGCTTTTATTTTATGTAACATTTTTGTCGTATGCAGCATGAGAAGCGAAGATGAAATATGAAATCTGAAAGAACAAGACCTCTGGCCAAAAAATAAAAACGTATTTCGGAACATAATGAGGCGTGCAGAGAAGAACAATGGCAGCCCCACGACAACGCTGCTGCATTTGATGTTTTTGCGTATTGTACGTCTCCTGTTAGAGATGATTGAAAAAATATGTCACCCTCTTGGGAACAGTCAAAACAGGACCCAGTGAGGTTGTACAATAATGTTCTAAAAATTTTGAGCTTTGTCTACAAAGTGGCCTCTCGGAGAAGCTTTCAGCACATTGTCTGAAGTGGTGAGGAGAGTGATCACGCTCAAAGATGTCATTATGAATTCCAAAATTTAATCATGTTCTAACATGCAACAAGTTGTCTCTACCTAACCTAACCTATCTAAACATATCCTGAATATTTCTACCATAAGAGGAGTATATGAAAGCATATTGTCTATAGATCACATCTGCAAAGCATCAGCCTGTAATGGCTCTTATATGGAGTCTTATTTGTACTCATGAAAAAGTCTTAAATGCAGACCGAGCTGGTTGGTGGTTTTAGTGACCCTTGAACTCTTTCAGGATTTAATGCATCAGGGCGTCTCCAAAACACTAAGTTATGATCATCTTAGCTTATTTTAGCTTATTTTACATGGTCAACTGACATGGCAGTTCATGATCTCATTTGTATTTCCACTTTTGAGCGCTCTGTTAACGCTGACCACGAACATAACTTTGTTTGTTCACAAGAAAAACTTCACAGGGCATCTCAAAGATCTGAAACCAAGTTTTCACTGAATCAGCTGATTCGTTTTAATCTTGCAGCTTGTTGAGCAAATTTATTTTATTATTCTAAATGATAATATAATGCAATATATATGCATATAATGGTTTTACTTCCCATTGTACATTATTATAAACATTAGCATGCAGCAAGTAATAACCAGTCTTGTGTAACCAGTGATACAAAATACATTTTTTATTCATTCAACATTGTAAATACACAAAACAAATCAATGCAAAGTATTAACACAAACAATATTTAGTGGGATATAAATCTTGACACCATTTACACACCATTTACACAAACTATTTTGGAAATGAATGTACTCGTCTCTCCTTTTGGAATCCAGTCTGTAACATCAGCCAAAGCTATCTATGCCTTTCCCCTCTTCTGCCTATTTCGAATCTATCCAACTGTGCTCGTCCTATTTCATCCCTCAGTACTCTTCTCACCTAGATCATTTTGCTGTAACGTTTAAGATTCATATTTTTATTATATGTACATGATATACATTGATTCTTAAATACATTTTCATTGTTTCCAATCTATTTACAATATAAGAGCTTATTGATATTTTAAATGGTTACAAAATATGTGTAGTTGATGCTCTAAAAACATTAAAGCAAAAAGAGTCAAATGTGATATTATATTGACTATGTAAGTAACAAGTGGTTGTTAAAAGAAGCTGTACTGAAAAAAAAAAGCATTGCTTCTCCTCCGGCACAACGCAACTGCACAGTATTCCACGAGAAGAAAGTATGCAGTTGTACAAAAACAGGAAACTAAACAGGGCAAACATTGATTCAAACCGTGGTCCTCTTTGAAAACGTCAGGTAATGGAGCATTTTTGGAACTTTAATCAATCTTCTCACGTCTCCGTTCCTACTGGCTTTGTAAACGGAAAAAATTGCACTTCCATCGTATCCTTGAATCCTGTTCATGTGATTGGAAAAGCAGAACCATTCTCGGTCTGGTATCGGAACCACTAAGTCTGCAGCAGAGCACTACCTCAGTGCAAACTGTTTTAACCCACACATTTGTATCACAATAGACTGCAGCTGGATCTGACAGATCAAACGAGGTTTCCACAACGGACACACTACTTTATCTCTCTTCTTGTGGCTAAAAATCGGGCGAGGAGCTAATGTCCCAGATGAAACTCATCACTCTGATGTAAATGTTCTTGCATTCTTTGGTTTAAGAGTATTATGCGTCACGTTGAAGTCTCAGGATGCTGTTACAGTACACAAGTCAAGCTCTGGAGAAAACAGTGTATACAATTAGTTCCTCATATGATATGGCATTTGGTGAGTCTGGACATTGTTACTGATTGCAGTTACATGAAGAGGGAGATACTGAAATTTGACAACACAGACAACACATCATGGCAACATTCAGATGCTGTAATGAAACACATGATATCACAAATCTGATATTTGACTTTGGAGTTTGGTAAAGACTGTACTGTACAATAAAAATATGGCTTGTCTCTATATTGTCTATCTGTCTTATTATTATAACATGAAGCCTGATGAAAGACTGCTACGTCTGTTGCCTAGGTCCACACCTATCACAGCATCTACTGGCTAACTTTGTGGCTCCCTGAATGTCGTGAGAATGTGTAAAAAGTTTGTCGTATTTGTGAGCAAGCACACCATGAGCTCATTAATCTCACAAACCCATGAGGTGTGTGTGTGCTTGTGTATGTGAGGGTGCGTGCTTGAGTGTGGGTGCAGGGATGGACCACTCACAGCAAACATTAAAGCAATCCCGGTCGCTCTCCGCTTGCCGAATAGCGAGCTTGAACCCACACAGTCTGTTCTGTCTCTTGTTAGTCTCTGTCTTTTACTCCTTTCAATACAGCCACAACCCATCCTTTAAAAAACTTTCCCTGGCAGATGGAGACAGAGGCCTATACGCCGACAGCAGCTGCCTCCACTTCAGATCTTCTGGCACATGTGAAGCCTGGACTTGGATGAGGAGGTGGCGTCTTTCCACACCTTGCAGGAAAGGCCCTTGGCACAGTCGCAGCGCTGGAAGATTTCCAAGCCGTGAGAGCCTTTCTTCCTCTGCTTGGTGCACACCTCTCCCTGCCTCAGCACCGGCTTGCAGATTTTGGTCCAGAAATGGCGGGCACAGCAGTAGCCCTCCGAGCAATCGGATGAACGCAGGCAAGGGTCGCCCTCGTGCCCTAACAGAGGTAGACAAGGAAAAATGCTGATCAGTGGAGCAGACAATACATCGCTTAACAAAGCATCAAGTTGGCATATGTCTGCTTAGAAAAACAGAAACAAATGCTTCATCAGAGACATAAAAGACCTGCATGAAATTATAAACCATCCAGCATCTTGGAGTTATAGTGCTCCAGTTAAGTAAAGCAAAGGAAATGTATCATTATTGTTCATTAAGCTGTTATGTTTTCCATACGGATAAGTTCATGCAACCCTTTCTTCATGTTTCAGTTCAGACTGCATTATGTGTGGCCATGTCAAAGACCAAAGAAATGCACGGAGCCTTCAACATAAATCAACCAAACAATTTGCTTATTCTGTATATTAACCATATCGTCCCATCTGGTCTAGGTCTGATATTTGGCAGGAGGTTAGCATTATGAATTCATAATTAGTACAATTAAGTGATGCAGATTTTTTTTTTTTTTCCCGCAGGAACTCTTTTAAACGTGTATCACCTCTTGCCAAAAGCTGCTCCACCGTTTAAAACAGAGTCACACTTTGCTGATTAGTTATTTCAATATGAAGTTTCACCCATCAGCGTGACGGACCGCTGAGCCTGACTGCTTGTTCGTTGCTTTAATGCCACGGATTCTCCTGGTGGATTTTTCTCAAGCGGCGACTTGCATAAGGCCATTATAATGTAATAATGTTTAAGGAGAGAGAGGGAGTCAAGCACAAATAAAAGTTAATGGACTTATTTATTTATAGCAAGTTTGAGTAGTTCTGCTATTTTCACATTGATTTTAGCCTCGCAGCCTGCTGTCTTTAGGGTGCATTTAGAGTTGAGTAATTTAAGTGTCTCATTAAATGTATTGCTTTATGGATAGGCCTTTACGTTAACTTAAATACGGTGACAGGAACACTAAGCAGGGGGCTCAGAGAGCTATTATATATATAATCATGCCAAACCTGCATTCTGCGGTTTTCACTTGTGTATCATACAATGTGTGCTGTCAATGAAAGTGTTTGTATGGCTTTATGTAGGTGCAGAAACAGCAGGGGCATTGTGGTTTCCTCTAGGCTCCCCATGCTGTGCTTTGGGCTTACAGACACTGACATATGAGCAGAGGGGTAATTATCAACATAGTTTGTGGACTGGCGTCGCCCATGAACTCTGTAGGACATGTAGACAGTGAACAACAGAAAGATTAAGCCACCCAGACCAGATTGAGCGAGCGCAGCAGCAGCAGAAAAGGCAAAAACAACAGTGACGAGATGCCAGAGATGGCATCGTTTCCCGCGAAGATGTTTTAAACATAACATCGGAGATCCAATCTTACCTTTAAGGGAATGCTTAGCATGTGCCTTCCCACTCTTCCTCCAGTTGTGGTCTTTGGTGGAGAGTTTGTTAGGCTCGTCTAAAGCTGAGAGGTGAGGTGAGAGCACGCTCTCAGAGATGGGGACACAAATATCTGCAGAGAGAAAAACAGGAAGGTCAAACACGGAAGAAAACAATACCAACTCTGCTTACTTTGCCAAAAAAACAACATAACTGATCGTTCAACCTGATGGTAAACTTGGCTAGCTACAATATCAGATCAATATGTTAATAGCACATGTTAGTGTTTGCAACCTTTCTGGAGTACTAACTGCAGCTGTGAAGATAGGTAACCTCCTGCAGCTATGTCAATTAAAAACAAAGAACAATTTCAGCTTTTGCATTAACACACATTCATGCCGTTCACACTATTTATTGATGAAACAACACCTAAATCGTGACCACTGATTCCTCACCTCTGGGCATCAATTTAATACAGTCCAGCTATAGTCTGAAAGCATGTGTTCAACATTATTTAAATGTACTGGCTCCTTCACTAAGTCTCTGGGCTAGATACTGTGGTACTGTTTGTTCAGTGACTTGGAACAAGTCGCGTTTTTCCAGGATATCTGCATAAGACAAGAAATTAAATTTATGACTCGTACCCCGCAGTCATAGTATAACTGAAGCTGACGTGCACTGAAATTGTGTTTGCGTGTCAGGTACTTACAGTTACTGCAGCGATTCCCAGGACAGCACATGGCATCTCGATGGCAGCGCTTCTTCCTCCTGCGGCAGGTGAGGCAGCGTGAAGGAGCCTGTTGAGGGCTGTGGCAGTAGCTTCCCACGCTGCACTCCTTATCATTGCTGCATGGATACACCTGCTGAGGAAAAAGATGCATTTACTCAATCTGTAAAGAATAGTATTAACTGGGTTTATGAATGATTCTACATTACCCAAGAATATATTTATCTTAATAAAGGTATGGTTAAAGTGCATCATTTCAGTGATATCGAGTGAAGTCTTCCCATACACTTGATTGTGTGTATCATGTAGTAGGTGCAAGGTTGGCAATCGATTCTTCAGGTACTCATCGAGAGTGGAAAGATGTCATGGATTGGCGTGTGGGCACATCCTCCAATAGTCACATTGATCCTGACGTGTTCATCATCTAATGTCATTAAACAGTCCCCTTTTATTCGCACATTGGATCTTCTTGGGATGATAAACCATGTGTGTCATCACCTTGGGACATATATCTGTTGGTATATTTGATGGTGGTTATTTTGTATCTCCTGAACAAGGTCTCCAGCTATGTCCATCAAACTGTTGTGAGTGCAGTGATGCAGAGGGCACCATTGTTGAAGGGAACATACTGGATTTTGTTGGTCACAGCTGAGTAAACCCCTCAGACTGACTTCCATTCTATGTACCGTAAAATGCTTTTTAACTGTAGCAATATAAAACCCTTTTTATGTTCAGGTTAGAGGTCTTTGGAGACCGGAAAATCAGAAGCCTCAATCTAACTGCAGCAGGGTCAGCAGCAGTGTTAAACTGCTGCGCAGGATTTGGAATGGACCAAAACCAGGACCTGACGAAAACTCAACTAAAGCCCAACTTAAAGGCAATTTGTTATGTTAGAAAATTTCATACTTTACAATAACAGAATTGCCAAGGAAGCAGTCAATCCAAGCATGTCTAGTCATAGACTGTTGATTTTGTGTTTGTGTGTTCTTAATGTGCATCAGTGCTACAGAGATTTATATAAATAAATGTCACAATTTGAGAAGAGGATTGTTAGATCCTGTGCCGAGGGAAACCAATGTTCTGGTTATTGTAAGAGTCACTTTGTATTTAAGCAAAGATTTCCTGGCTGGTTACTCATTGCTAACAGAACTACAACTGTCATTGTTTCTGAAAAGAAAGTTTTACAAATGTAATTTTTGATGTTTGGGACATCAAAACCAAATGCCATTTGCCCTCATTGTATTGAGGTGGTGGCAGAAGTCTCGGCAGCATGCAGAGATCTAAAGCCTCGGCAAATAAATCCAAAACTCTGTGCATGGCTAGATACTATTGGGGGTAAGTGGTAAAATATGTTGGTTGTTTGTTTTGGGGGAACTGACTACAGACTGTGGTCCCTCTGCACCCAATTTTAGTGGACAACATGTTGTAGGGATTAACATGTCTCTCACTGGTGTGGTCATTTTTTCAGGTCCCAGACAATAGAGCTATTAGAATTTCCAAACCAAGAAAAACCACTTCAGTTTCTCTCATTTTCTCTCAGAGTGTTCAGAGGCTTAACGAGTCTACAGACATAACTGAGGGGTGATTACTGTAGCTAATCATACTCCTTTATAGTCAATTTGGCATTGTTTTTGCTTTTGCCTTTTGCCTTTTCAGTAAGTGCACCACGCTAGAAAAACTGCCACCTTAACAAACATAACATCCACTGTCCACAGCAGCAAGTACAATTAAAGCTAAGCTCTCTTTTTCCATAATAAGTGAGTGCACCAATGGGAAGTTTTACTGGAACCACTGTCTTGATATAATTCCTTACACATGCAAATCCTGTCTCTGTTAGACTTGGAGCAGGAGCAAAGGAGTTTGACATGAATTGTACCACAAATCAAATGACCTCCTCAGACAAATGGAATAATGTCACACATTCAAACTGAATTCATCAAGCGAGGAGGACATTTTGAACAGCTGCAGAGAAACATCAATTCTCTGGCTCATGACACAAAGAAGGTCAGGCCACTGTTTCCACAATTGCAACACATCTTTATTTTATTCTGAGGCATTCAGTTTGATTCCAGGCTCCATTACAGTGGATGGACTGAGTGTGTTTGCACAACCCAACACCTATCCAGCTATGCAGATCAGTAAAAATGTAAAAGGATATGGATTTTTTGTAAAATCCTGTCCAGTGTAGGCTCACATTAGAACAACATGTTTGGCTGGCACACCACCACCGGCACCACAACCACATTTAGCTGGCACAGCACTGACAGATCTGATTTAGTGTGGCTTACCACTGACAAACATGGAACAATAAACATGAGAATGAACAAGGACGAGCTTTAAATCAGAGTAAAATCATTATAGCCACAATAAATAGCAAACTCCACTTGGGGTATAAAGGTCAGCTAAGAGGGGCTGCCATGCCCATAAGATCAGGCAAACATGACTGTACACCACATGTTGAAATCAACTCTCAACAATATCAGTGTTTCAGCACATTAGAAGCTGTTACTTGATGTGCCTGTGCTTCAGAAAGTGAACAAGATTGGACTCGTTGGATGGATGCCATGCTGACTTTCTCAGGCTGGAAACACATGGAGGCAATGATACAGGCATAGAAAAATGAGCAGGAATATTAAACTGAATGCTCATTAATCATTATGACAGATTCCCATAATACAGATGCGTAACATGTTGATGAAAGTAACAAAGCCCTGAGGTTTAATGGATTGCAAATACTTCTTAATTACTACTGTATTATGAAGTGTCCTCTGAATATTCAAATACCTCATCATAAACACTATGATGACACTCCACCAGTAAAAGCAGTTTACTTACTCTCAACAGATGTATAATATCGTTCTGAAGGGACTCAATCTAAAATCTGAGAAAATAACCCTGATGTGGGAAGAGTAGGAGCCAGAAATATGACCGTTCCTTATTTAAGCTTTCCCTCTGACTTAGAAGCCCCTAAAATCTGATGCACACACACAAAAAAATACAAAATTTACAGGAATACTTTCACATTTTGTCTTTCTTATAAAGCGTTAGATGAGAAACTTGACACCACTCTCATGTTTGTGCACTGAATATGGAGCAAGCCTAGTCAATTATCCTAGCTTAGCATAAAGAAATGGTTTAATCCTTAACTAGACTGAAGAGTAAAAAACGTTTGTAGTTTCAGAGAGAGTTAGTGTAACTTTGTCTTGACAGTTAAACATAAAAGCTCATTTGAGTGTGAACCTACCGCAACCTAGTCCACAGCCTTTTCACTTCAATGCTACAAGAGTCCAAGAAATGATTTCAACATGTTGCTCCCTCCCTCTAAAACCATGAATGTCCATTGTTGCATTTCTGTTCTTGTATACAAATTTAACTTTTTGGAGGAGCTGTGGTTGGTGTAGTTTTGAACTTTGGGAAAGCCACACTAGCTCTTTATGCTAAGCTAAGCTAACTGTCTCCCGACTCTAGCTTTGTTTTTGACACGAAGACATTCGAGCAGTATCGAACTCATCTAAGTTTAGACAAGAAAACCAAACCCACAGTCCATGTAATTGGCTTTCCGGAGCTTTTAACCATGTCTGATGGTCTTCCTCGGCTGAGTTTGCTCCACAGGGAAAGACCATTAAGATTTATGTGAAGCTTTTATTTGGCAAACTATTATTTCTACAACTGCTAGTTCCAAGGATAAGAATGAACTTTCAACCTCGTCTCTCAACCTCGGTTTTCTGTTTTTGTGTCAACATCGCTTTGTGTACATCGCCATAGACAATTGATATAATCACAGCTGAGGAGGGAAATATGCTGGAAATATGGTCTGAGGAGAAGTTCAAGAAAGTGCAGTGGGAGCTTTTTCCCTGACATGAAAAATGTGCTGTTATCTAAATATGAAGACAAATGGGCCCGGCCACGTGCAGTAGTGCTTCATACTACCTGCTCTGATTCCTATCTGTCTTTCTGGCCAGCAGGCTTGGATCGATTACAGTGCATAGTGCATATGGTGCTGGGGTGGGCGGGAGGGGAGGGTGGAAGAAAAAGAAGAACGGGGCTCACCTCTTCCATCACAGCTCAGACCGCAAGACAGCCCTTTGAAACCCAATGATACAAGTCTGACCCCCAAATCACGGCTGATAATCTTGCCTTATCTTGTCATGTTTTAAAACGCCTCATTCGCAACTTCTGAGAGACGACGCTTCATTTGGATGCATCTCATTCATCTCACATCTTTTTTTTCTGCTGCTCCCTTATTTTTCCCTAGATAGTCTTCACACATAAAAGCACAGACTTGGATCCTGCGCAGGAAGTGGGTTGAAAATTGTGTACTCTGCAGCCTCTCTTGGTATGCTGGTGAGACGATAAACAAGAGACAGACAGAGCCATAAGGGAAGCCCCCGGCCCTGTCTCGTGCTGCTCTCGTGCTGGTAAAGCACTGTGGCTTTGAAGAGGAACCTTAAATGTGCGGGAGCAACAATCTAGAAGGGATTTACTGCAGGATATACAGGTCTTTGAACCCTCCCCCCTGGTCTTTGGGTCCCTTATTTACCTCTGTACAGTCATTCCAAAGTGCTGATATAATTCGATGGAAGTGCTCTGTAATGCATAAAAATAACATACTGTACATCCTATCTGCTTAGTTTGAGTGTGAGGGTATAAAATGTAGGGACAGTATGAAAAATACTGGGATGGTGATGGGGGGTGAGTGTTATTAATGATCTTTTTGAATCCTTCCATTGGACTGACCCTCCAATTCACTGACTGCCTGAGTATAAGCTGTACTTCGATGAGTGTGTGAGGACTTCCTCACACACTCGTAGTACTCATCCACACTTGCTGAGCTCCGTGTCGTGATTGCACTTGACCTTCAGAGATCAAGCCTGGTAACGTGAAACTGTGAATGGTGTTAATGAGTGGCAGGGGCCTTACAGAGTCAAATAAACGATGTCACTGAATAAACAAACTTCATATGCCCCGAAAGCACAGACAGCCGGTATCAGATAACATAGGGATGGCTGCGCACAAGTCACTCGTACAACCATGTCTTCAAACACAGCCTGGCGTCTTTCATCACTCAAAACACATGTGTTTATGGGCATGTCCCTTTGAGTGCTAGAATCCAATGTCTCCAAAAACTAGACCCTCCTTAAGTTAAGTATACATTCTGAGTTGATCTTATTCATCGGACACGAAGAGAGGCACACCGTCAGCGTACACGACTGCTCTCTTCAAAGACTATCAAAGGAAAGGGGGAAAGCTCTTGATGGTAATCTAGGAGGTGTGCTGCTCTAAAAGGTGTAATCCTGTGGAATGAGAGGTGCGCGGGTCTCCTCTCTCATTAACAGGTCCAATTACAGTAAAGGAGGTTTCCACTGGAGGCCCCTAATGACTCCAGCTCAGGGCCCTCACAGCGCCCAAGGGACCCACATGCTGGAAAGGCCACAGGACGGGAGAGAGACGCACAAGCTGAGCCGAGCACTAACAAGCGCTCACACCTCT
Organism: Protonibea diacanthus; assembly: GCA_028641955.1. NCBI lineage: Eukaryota > Metazoa > Chordata > Actinopteri > Sciaenidae > Protonibea > Protonibea diacanthus. The sequence continues at coordinate 6,946,438 of CM053977.1, forward strand.
CCCTGCCTTTTCTCTCTTTTTCTCAGCTCATTAGGATCCCTAAACAGTCATTTTAGGTTAAAGCGGGGGTGGGGCAGGGCTGAGAGAGAGAAAGGACGTGGCTCTACTTTTATAGGCCGAGCCCTCGGAGATCGCTTGTTAAAGTAATCTCTGTCTTGAATTAAATAAAGCAACTAGTTAAGGCTGACTGACCGGCGGCTGATGTTTTACAGACACGTACTGCATGAATGCCGCCACGCTGTCGGTTCCCTTGTGGGATCAGAGGTTACAGTGGTGAGCACTGCCTGCCCGTGCTATCCATTTCTGTTGGTTCCCGTCCAAGGAGCCAACAGTGCCACCCACGAGCACCGGCTGTCAAGGTCTGAGAGGCGTACATTTTGGTTTTGTCGGTTTTACTCGAGTCAGGCTGATGTGAAAAGGGTGAGACAACGGGAAAACACTCAGCAAGTTTGCCTCGACACAAGGCCAAAGGACAGCCAAAACCTGACCCTGGTTTTGTGTGTGATTAATGTAACTCTTATCGCCAACTGTTGTCAGCAGCTACAGGAAATAAAAGCACATTAAGCTGTCAAATGTTTCCTATAACCAAAGGCTTCGAGCAGCGTTTCTAATCTGATGGATAAAACACCAAATTACACTCTCGTTTCCTGTTGCAGAGGCTCGTCTCCACAGGGTGGCTGGACTCTCTGCCTCGATAATTTGCTACATTTGAAATTAAGCCAATGAGGGCAATTACTGGGGAAATTTCTTGTAATTTTCTGAATTTGCTTTAACTGTGGAAGTTCAGGCCCCCAAAGAGCCGCCTCACACCATGTAAAATGTGTCTATTCTTGAGTTTTCAAAAAAAAAAATGAATTATTGAGAGTCTCACTCACATAACTGGCAAGCTCACAGTCGTTCTCACCATGAACACCACTGTGAATTCTCCAGAGGTGTGAAGCGCTGCCAGCTATTCCTCAACATTTGTAACAAACTCAGCAGCGCTTGACCGTAAATCTGCTCGTATGATATCGGCACTGCAGGTTTCCCATTATGCAGATGCCAAGAGGAGAAAACTGAGCTGATGCATGCCCATTTTCCAAATTCACACCCAAGCCTTAATCAGCAGTAATTCACTTCACGAATGCAGACGTAGATGAAAATATTTTGGGGTGCCTACTGTGAACCACTTTAGAAAGAAAATTACTCAGTAATGTGCTGGTTTGTGCAGCTTATTTCAAGGCATTTATCATAATTAAAAAATCTAAGGTAGAGTAATTGCAGCTGTATCCTCCCTGTGATCACTCCTTGAATAAAATATATACTACACGTTGCCATTACAGCCTCATGAAGAGAGCAGACTTGTTATCTTTGATTTATTTTGCTCATAAATGACCACTGTATGATGAGACGCAGAAGGTCAGCGCAGTTTTCTTGCCAGCATTATGCTGTATATCTGGCCAAGGCTGAGCTGTGGCTGTTACTTTACAACTCTGGAAAACCTCCTGGCAGCCAGAACACACACACACACACACACACACACACACACACACACACACACATTTACATTTATGTGTATTTTTATACCCCCGTCCTGCCATAAATGCTATTAGCCATCTTCATTTGGACACACGACACCCTGCACCATCACATTTTACTTTTGTAACAGTATGGTGGTCTCTGCGCACACATATTGTTTCCCCTCAGTCCACTCTTCCAAACCGCTCCAGATTATTGCAATGGCAAAGATGTAAGCAGGCGTTCAAATTGAGGTCTGGCAGGGTTGCTTGAGGTTGGATCTCCACACTCCGCAGAGGAGAGAAAGTGGCTTTTCCATAATTTCTTCTGTCTGAGCTGGATGTCAGAGCGCTGCTCTCAGCACTACGCTCTACGCTGATATCCAACACTATCACTACTGCAAGTGATATTACAGCGGTTGAACAGACCAAATGTAAATATAAGATAGCGTTAAATCGAGAGGGTGAGACCATCAGGCCAAAAAAAAAAAAAAAAACTGCTTAAGGACGAGAGTGTTCAGCTGCTGAGCTGATGTACAGACTCTGGATGTTGTGGGGGGAAGTGATGGAGATGTGGCAGTGCCATCTGCTGCTCAAAAAGATACTGTGAGGCGTCAGCAGCAGCAGAGTTCAACATGATCAGAGTCATAATGAGAAACTTTAGTGGTGACCTTTTACAGCAGATCAACGTTTTCAGGGAGAAGAAAGCCTGTTGGCTTTTGTCAGTTTGATGTTTTTCATGTTTCTTTTCCACAGTGACATCCAAACCGTCCTCATAACAGACAAAACATGAACTAAAATATCCTCCTATAAGAAATTATTTGGTGGGATATGCTGAGAACTTTCCAGGACAAGCCATAAACGTACAGCTCTAATTCCTCACTTGATAAAAATCACCCATAATGTTCACAACTTTTTATGTTCGCCAGAATAAAATCTGCCAATTTTTTTTTTTTTTTTTTTTTTGATCTTTTTTTTTTTTTTTTTTTGATCTCACGTTTGCTGTCAAACTACAGTAATATGGCACTTTGTTGAAACAGCAGGAATTGATAACTCTTTGAGTGGGTATTAAGTGGTTGGTAAGAGTATCCTTCAGAGGCCCCACAGTTAGAATCTCATAATCCCAGCAAGCGTCTGGACCACTTTAATGACACTAAGACCCAGACAGAAAATTACCTCAAGTGTTAACTTTTTCTCACATTTCTGGCATTAATGATTTACTGTGGAAGTGCGCGCAGCACCCTGACTGTGGCGTCAGGTCTGAAAGGCAATTAGGGTTTATGAGGGGTCCAATCCCTGCAATTTCCAATAACGATTCACACGTGAGTGAACTCTTTTTAAGTCATGGGGCTATTTTACTTGTACACCTCAAGATACTCCGCAGGCACAGTTTTGGAGACGTACCGCACAATTACGCACGCTTATCTACATTAACGGCACACTCATAATTTGATTTAAATGAGCTTCTTCTTTCCTGTCATACTTATTAGAATAAGTTAACATTATATTTGGAATCAATATTATAATAACAAATTATTCCACGTGTTGTACTCCGCATACCCAATTTTAGGCTATGCGTAAATGCGAGGCTGCTATATCCATTTATGAATCCTTACATAATTGAACAATTAAAAATTACCTGCACAAGGACGTTATATTTCTTGGTGACCCCGCTGTGGATTGTGGTGGAGCGATTTGTAGCGGGTGTAGGTGTCTCTCCCAACAGAGCTGGCTTGATGGAGTTCGCCTTTGGGCGCGTCTCTGATACCTGGGATGTCCCCGTCTTCAGTGTAGCGACGAGAAACATCACAACACAGCATCTATTCCAAGTTAGGACGAGCATCCTTGATTTAAAAAAAATTAAAAAAAAAATACTGAAATGCCCCCAAAAAGAGAAAAAAGAAGGAGAAAAAACTCTGAATCACGTGAATAAACTTAACTCTGTGCCGCAAAAGTGAAGTTTCTCAATAAGAAGTGTGCGCCCTGACACTGTCCATGCGTCACGCTTGCCCGACTGCAATACAGAGACTAGTGATGAGGTGAAGTTTTTGTTCCTGAAAATCAGATATTCAGAAGAATGACTGCCATCGACACAGTTATCTGAAAAGCACAGAGAGCCCAGTGTAGGAGGGAAACAATGAAGAAGTGAATCTGTTAAAATGCTGATGCTCTGAGGGTCAGAAAGAAACTTGACAAGAGGTTTCCACTCTGTCTCTGTCTGGCTGTGAGTGAGCACTTAGTCCTGCAGCCGGGTGTTTTATGATCTCGGATACTTTCTTTTTATAGGATTCTAATGAGTTTGCTTCCTCCGCCCCTATTCACCACTGACAAAGAATGAAACTGATCTGTGTGCGGCACTGCTGCTTGCGCATTGTCGTCTCGACACCGGCACCAGGAGCCCCGTTGGGAGAGAGCTATAAAATTATACACTGTGTATTTTAACTGGTCGCTTGACCCTTTTTACTGCGAGGCGGTTGGGCTCGTATAGGAAATGGAAAGAAAAAAAAAAAGAGTCAGGGTTAGGCTGCTCTAAAGAGAGTTTGTAGGTAACGTGGAACATTTTCATTAATCACAAAAATGAATTTGTAGTCAAGTTTGGAGGAAATTGTTACCTGCGTGCGTAAAAATGTAAACCTTTTAACATCCACACTGAGCCCGTCTTAAAAGCAAAACGCCTCATTATGTCCACTTGTAACTGGTATCAAGTTTGTCACTGAGATGATGTCCTGACTAATGTGAAATGTAAATAAGCAGGAGGCGGTTCAGGGTCAATTTAACCAGCATTCCCGAATAACTTAGAATATCTGATAACCATTGTTTTCTCTCTGTGGGAAAGGCATCCCTCATGATGCAAGGAATGCCAATGGTGATAAAGTTAGTGATATAAGTATTATAGAGACTCCTTTGTTTGATTCTTAGAGCCTCGTATCAGGATAAGTTATATTCATGTTGGTTAGATAATACATGTGGAGGTACAATGAACTCTTTCAGTTCCAGGTAGATAAAGCCTGTGATTCTGGAAGAATAATGCATTTATTACGGGGACATGAGTTCTGCCCGGAGATAACTCATTTCTGTGATATTATCAGTTTTTAAACGTTTTGTAAACGTATGCCTTTTATTGCCTTTGTGTGTGTATACTGTATGTTGTGCGACGTGCCCTTTTTGAGTTTTGCTCCAATCGTCAAACAGAAACAGCCAAATCAAATCATCTTCTCTGTGAATTAATCCCATGAAATGGAAAATATGATGCACAAATACAAACCACAGTGCATGTAAATCAAGCACAAAAAAAGACATCTTATCGGTGTAAAAAAAAAACACAAGCAGCCAGTCATCAAAACCATCTTTCCCACAATTGCTCTATGACTCTACGCCTAATAATGCTTTAGTCTTCACACAAGTTGGAACTATCTATTCAAGCCTGGAAGCTCGGCTGGGCTGGGATGAAACCAGTATACCGGTAAAGGCTTCTGACCTCAAAAGCGATCCATCACAGGCTCCAATTCAAAGTGTCAAGTTCTTTTGTTGAAGACAATGGACAACCAACTGAACTGGGGAGTGGGAGGAAGTATTGGACTTGTTTGATGTAACTGTAGATGCTTAGAGGTGATACTATTTTAGCCACCTTTGTCACCTGAGTCCACAGCGATTTACCTTGAAAGACTGCCACCAGACAGTTGCTTTTTCGCGGAAATACATTTTTAAAGGAATCGTCCGTTTTCAGTGGAAAAGTTGGCAGAGAAGAGCGAGAGATTCTAGAAGATAAACTCCCACTGTCAATGTGAATATGTCATTAATGTGTTCTGTGGGATAAATGAAAGGTTATGTTCAAATAACCAAGCAAAACAAAAACAATGCCCCACAGCAAACACTTTGATTTCTTCCATAAACGCAGGGTCATGCCCAGCTGGATTCTGTCTGCTTTCAATGCTGCTGATTAAACAGCAGAAAAAAGTCCCCGAAGAGAGGGTGAAAGTGGCTCAAATTGAACCAGACGACCAGAGCAAAGAGGGATGGGGATGTTTTGGAGTGCATTTCAAACACATTCATCACGTTAATAAATGCAAGCAGAAAAAAGCAGATACTTAAAATGACATATTGCTGAAATTCTAGAGGACAAAAAAAAAGCAGCATGTTGATGCTCTGGTGCTGATAACTGTGGAGATGTCCAGAGGAACTACAGAGGATGAGATGTGACAGGCCTGAGTAACAGATGATAAAGTATTCCGATGGAGGGAAGGTGATGTGAATGTTTTGGACAGCAAAGCTTCTGGTGTCTTAGATAAAGGTCCTACATGTGGTGACTGTACGCAGATGTCTTTAGGGACGACAGTGTGAATACGCCCCTGATGCTTTGCCACTTTTTTTCAGCTCTGCGGATTAACAAACAGCTTTGAGGATGTCACCAATTAGTGTAAAAAATGTGAGCTTCAAAAAAAATTAAGAGGAAACAGGCTGAGTTTCTTTCACAGCTTATTTTCACAGAAATACAGAGAGGAGCACCTGGGCCAAGATCTGTGATTGTTTTCTTGGCTCACACAGTTGGAAAGAGTTTACCGTGGGATTATCTTGTGTTCTGACATGCTATCATCACCCCGGCCTCCACACAGTAATCACATTTTGACCACTATTTTGCAGCGTTAATGCTCTGACGACACAACCGTTGCCGAGACTCAGATGTTGAAAAATCCGAACCATCTGTGAAATAATATCTGAGAGTGTATCGATATCAGTTCACCTGACAACGAAGAAAGCAAAGCACTGCTGATGTGCAGTCTGTTTCGAGGGGAGATTAAAGTCATATCATGGCAGGTAGACTCCCTTGACGCCAGACTGGATCATTCTGGCATCACTTGCAGGTGAATCATAACTGGAAAAGGTCTTCTTCAGTGGAATAATAGTAATGTTAATGCTGGTCATCTGCCAGGCGCCACAGTCTCAGTCTTTGGCTGACATGGTTGAATGTTGGCTCGATGCTTAGGATAAATAGAGGGTAAGACTGGTCAAAGTCTTAGATTGTAGAGTTGGACTAGAGTGAGTACAAGAGTTTATTGCATAAACATCAAAACTGATTTACTTTTACTTCCCTCTTGCTTTGCTTTAGTTAAAGCTACTCTAAACATTGTTTTTTCTCATAGTGACAAACCTACAGAGCTCCACAAAGCGTTTTAGCGTCTTTCAGCTCATTGTTTTGGTTTTGTTCTGCTTTAGTCTCGCTGCTCTCATCATCGTCATCTCAGTGTCCCACTGTGTGTTACCTGCCCAGCACCTAATGACCGGTAGACGATGTAAGCAACCAGCTTGTGAGTATAGTGGAGCACTGAGCTGAGCCCCGATATTAAGAGAGCTTGTGAAGGCTAAACAGAGCTAAAAGGCGAGCTGAGATTGGACTTAATTAGGTAGACACAAACACATGTCTAAATGAATGTGTGTGGGAACCCAGTGTTCCCAGGGATCCCAGTGTTGTAGTACTCACAAAAGGTTCTGGACCACTTTTAGGAGGTTGCAGTCTCATCTTGGAATCGTTTTTGCTCGTTCTCGTACGGGGATTTATCTGTTAACATCATTACTGTGATTGGATGTAAAAGAAAATTCCTGCTTCAAGCGCAATCAGTACCTTGAGTCATTTCTCATTAGAAATGTTTGTTATTGTCAACAGTTGTCACTCATCCCCGTCTTCCTTCACACGATCTCCCAAGAAGTGAATGAAGCAATCAGATGAAGCTGTGGTTTTCTGGAGAAGATGACAGCCAAATCATTTTTTTTTTTTTAATTATGCTGCCTACTGTAAACCACAAAGAGTTCAAAAGTAAAGACACAGCAATATTTAAATTATATAACGCAACACTTAGTGAGACGGTTGGATCCAGGTCAAACTTGTATCGGCACTTAGAAAAGAAGCATTTTAAAGAAAGCTCAATTTACATACTTCCATACTTCCATTCTGTTCACACTGTCAGTTATGGCAAAATGCAGCGTATTGTTATTCATAACAGTCAAAGATTTGAGTGTCTCCCCTTCAGTGGTTTTCATTTTGGCTATGTAGCAATAAGGGACGGCTAGGCCAGGAAGTACACAGTATACACAATGTACTAACAGAAGTATTCAAAGCTAACTTGCAATCTGCCTCTGTACCAAAACTCCTCCAAAATGTAATCACACCTCACACAAAAAAGACAAATATTAGCTATACATATTAGCTACCTGCATCTCTACATACCTGTATAGATATGTGGTCCTCCTCCAAGTTTGCTGGTCAGTCAATGTCAGTCCCTAGCACCTCCTTCCATGTGACATTAGGCAAGTTGTAAAAATACAGTAAGCTATGATTGATCGGGATCCAACGTTTAGTCTGTTTATGTCTCTCAGCCAAGTCATGGCAAGGATTTATGATGCTATAATCACCTAATCTGACACAGTGACCATCAAATTTTGTGTAATCTGAACCTGGTATTATACTTTCAGCTAAAAACATTTGTTCACACACAAGTCTTCAGCTGGAGAAAAGTGAAGTTTCACAAGGATGAATCTCTTTTTTATTTATTTATTTATTTATTTATTTATTTATTTTACCCTAATTAAGTCTGATTTTACTTAATATGCATTGCACACTAGCCTAAGTCAAGTCAGTCTAGCCACAAGGAGACAGAAGAAAGTTTTATTTGTAAAGTGCTTTTCAAACAACTGCAGTTCAAAGTACTTTTCATAAGAAATGCATTACGATACTTAAAAACAAATCGTCTGTTAAACCACAGGTTAAATTTAATATCTACAGCAACTCTAATTCTTTGTCTCTGAGCACCTTGCTCGTACTTTTCTGCTCATTAAGTTCAGATCATGTCACATGCAATGAAGCGTGTCTTAAATGGCACTATGTATAAACCGAATAATGTGATATTCATGAAAGCAGTAGTCTATAGACACAACATCCTAATATCTGTGTGAAGTCCCAATTTCAGATGAGAATTATTGGATTGTGGTTGAAGTGATTGTGGGTTGATCCTTTCATGTAACTGAAGACTGTGCAGACCAGTTTCACTGTGGCACAGCGAGACTGGTTCTTATTAATGGATCACACAGTCCAGGATTGGTTCACCCTCCTGGTTGACCACCCGCAGCCACGCATCAGTACAACACATCAGTCAGCCCACCCCGAGTGTGCCTTTGATTCGGGGGGTTGTTCAGAAATGTGGGTGTTTATGTTCTGTGCAGAATATGGGGTTCCCCACAGTTGAGACCCAGCAACATGTCTGTAAATCATGCTTTGTTAGTGCGGTGGAGCTCAGTGAAAGGCTGTCTTGCTGACTTTGATGTGACTCACACAGAACATGCACATGGGCTACACCCATACTAGATGATAAACAAATGATCCAAGAGACTGTCTCGCCCTGCTCTACCTCCGTGGCCTGCAGATGTGAGCTGGTGGCCTGATGAAGCGGGTCATATGGCAGGTGGCTAACCATCAGTGGGACGGGCTGAGAGGAAGCAGGTCTAGTTCCAGAAAATGAAGCACTTGGACGTCACAAGAAAAAAAAAAAACATTCACTGGGAGTTGTTTTGATTTTAAATGCGGATGACTGGCCTTATTTTTATTACCGGAAATTTTCAGGATGACATTGGAGATGGATTATCTGGCAATCTCTTCTCATTAAGCGCTGTTTCCGAACAGGATTTGTGCCTCTTTCGCTGGTTCACTTTTTATTTTTCCAGCAAAAAGCTAGATAAGAACCATCAATAGTGGAGATGAGTACATATCTGGACAGTTTTCCTTCAACACTTCAGCAAAAATCTTTTCAGCACTTTCCAAATAAACTTAAAAAAACCCCATCCTATACATATGTTTATAATAAAGGGTGAGTTTTCCTGACAGATACAAGAACTAGCCAAAAAATTAAGAAATTTGGATCAAAGGGACTTCAAACTTGACTTTTCTAGGAAACAAACACTTGTGTTTTGCAGAGATAAATTCTTACTGGAGTTTGTCACATCTCATAGTACCATTGTCCCCACAGAGGCTAATCCATCACTGTTCAAACACTTTTAATGGACTCTTTGTGCCTTTTTTTCCTCTCTATTGTATCTTAAAGGGTTTTAAAACAACACTCACATTCCCATATGGACATTAAACATACTGGCCTTTAAGAGATCCTATAAAGCAATTACTTAATTAAATAGAGGACAAAATACAGTCCTAGTTCTGTGTATAATTTTTAAAACTCAGCCTAAACTATTATTATGACCTTTTAAAAGTCTGGCTTACACAAATCAGGCATGTATCTTCCTAAATTATGGTCACTTTAGTTTGAAATTTGTCTTTCTTTGACTGCATTTCTGAGCTGCAGCAGAGCAGTAAAATGACCCTGACAATTAGAACAACCAATAACTGTTTCACTGTACAGTCAGACATGTGCCATTAGTCAAGTCACTTTTATTTATATACCACATGAAGTCACCATTAAAACACCCACAGCAACAAGTAGCATGTGCAGAGGAATATCATAAATAAAATGCAAGTAAATGAAGAACGAAAAGGCAGCACATGAACGCATACACAGTAACTAATAATGAGGCCAGGAAAGTAGCAAAATATGTGGAATCAAGCAGTTTTTTTTAAATTAAGAGAGCAGAAAAATATCGTCACCAGATCTACAGTGGACGATAACCTGAGAGGTCTGACTGGACTCAAACGATTAAGTGCTTTAAAGATTATTAGCAGAATGAATACATATACATACGATACAGCACATGTAATGTATGGATGTTTTCCTTACAGTTGTAATTTTAATGACACAAAAACCTTTCAAAGTGCTTAATTACATCAATGGTACTTGGGCAAAGGTAATTATTTTGTCATTAGCGTTGTATAAATTCTGATTAGGTAATCTCTGCCATATGTGTATGTTCATTAGAATGAATGAAAGTCATTTGTAAGGCTAAAACCAGCGTACAGGAGCGTAGTATAGCTCTACATGTTCACTCCTGTGACTATAGTGGAACTAAAGCCACTGAATAACGTCCTCTGAAATCAAATGGTTCATTGTTCCAGCACTGCTCGGTCTACGTACAGTACACGTCCTAGAGCTCTGATCTGGATCGTTAACAACATCACTTTAATCAGAAGTCCAACACTGCTTTCATAACTTTTTTTTTTTCTTTTTTCAACCGCACATTCCAGGAAGATGAACTGGAGGCTGCAGTGAGCCATCAGCGTGGCTCTGTTTAAAAGAGGACATGTTGCTTGGCAGATAATTGCTCCTATCCTCTCATTTCCCAGGAAGATGGATTAGGCCATTTCCGAAGAGTCGGGCCATCGGTTGGGAGCATGAATGCGCCCTGTTTCTGCCTTTAACTGACTCAGATTATTTAATCGATAACAGTGACCCTTCTCTGGCAGAGTGCTGACCACATGAAAGCATGCAGGGTTCTGGTAATCAAGGGCCCAGAAGGCCATTCCTGTCTCTAAATCAAACGATGCCCTCTTTGCCTTTGGGCTGTGGGACATGGCGACACACAGAGGCGCACTGTCACTGCTTCCCCTGTTATTTGAGTCTTCTTTAAAGATGCTTCTGCCTGTCCTCCTGAAGTTTCACTATAGACAATTGATATGAGGGGGGAAAAAGCAGCGTTGACATTCCACGATCATGTCTCATGGGCAAATGCAAAGTGTTACAAAGACGTATCCCAAAAGACATTAGAGCACAGGTATCACACAGAACAATAGTGTGCATACATTCAGGGCTTTTGTTCATTCTTTAACACCAAGGCCACTGCAATATTACATGGGAGGAGGAGGGATTAAATATAGTTGTCTATGCTGAGGTTGACATATTTGAGAAGAAAATTTGAGCCTGTGGTTCGGACTAGCGTGAAGCATGAATAACAGGCACCAGGTATATATTCAGCAGAGCAACAGGCACCGGGGCCAGAGTCTGGCAGCTTGTGGCCGACTCTCCAAATTAGATTTATGATGTGCCTGACCAATATAGGCTATAAATACCATGTTCTCACGATAAACTGTGATTTTCCAAATATTCCACTGAATCAATATGGTAAACCAGAAAATTAGATAATACCATCTGTGGGATTTTAATAGCATACTTAGAGCCCAGCACTGCATGGACAGCACAGATAAATGTAAGCTTAATTATTCCAGCTAAGATCCCCACGAGGAGTGTTGATTAGTTTTGACAGTAATAGTGTTTTAATTGAAGCCAGCCTCGGCCAAACGCATGTGAGCCCGGTGGTATATACTCTACGTCTGTCTCACGCATGCACTCGGCAAGTTTACCCTCAAGTGCTGCTTTAAAATGTCTACAGTAATTACAACAGCACACAAACGTTGGCCTGTGCCTCGTAGACATGCCTGTGAATGTCCAGTAACAGTGTTTTCAAGTGTTGTTGCTGTATCAGCAAGTTAACATGTTTTATAAGAAGGTGGATAATGAAGTGGAAAGTTATAGACAGTCATAGCCAGGTTTCTAAATCTAGAATGTGAGCAATTTTAGTCAAATTAACGGTATAATCTGACGTTCTTTTACTTAAGTTGTGTCATTCAGTGCCATGAAGGAACACAACCAGAAAAGTATTCATTAAATGATCTATTGATCATTTCTACCGTAAAATAATTTTAATTAATTTAGATGTTGTTTCCATCATTCCCACTCTGCACTCCATACACCTGCTGTAACTCGTGCTCCAGGTATGATCACTGATTTTGGTGAAAATGAATCATATTTTATGAAGAAAATGTGCAAAGTAAACTGCTGCAAACTAACGCAACTGTTAGTTAATGATCAGCTCAGTTTGTTAGCTGGGCTGCCTGTACTATGAGCTTACGTGAGCATTAGTGTTTGTACCACAAGTGGTTGAGACTGTGAGACTGCTGGAAAGATGAGAGTTTCAGGCCTAGCGAGGGGTTATGCAAATGAAGAGCAACGCCAGTATGGGCACAAAAACCAGAGCCAGGCGAGCAGGAAATACGGCTGAGCATGATGAGGCAAAGAGACCAACGAGAAGAAGAGAGTGACCAAGCAAGAGTCCACCAGACAGGGGTAACTCTTGGACTAGCTTTCAGTTGTTTGCAAGATCTTCATGAAATAAAAGACTGACCTGCCAAGCCGGGCTTCTTCTGGTCTGTCTGAGCTGTCTCATGGTATTGGATGTTTGGCCTGTGTTAGCAAAGTTGTAAACTCGCCAGTTTGTGATCATAAAGTTATAAAAACAAATGCACATGTGCAGCTGTCCATATGTATGACAGCACTCTGAAATGAAATCACATTTTCTGTCTAATGTTGCTTTAAATGACTACATTGATAGTGTAGTGATGAACCCAGAGAACTGTTCCCCGACTCTGCAGCTCGCCTTAGCTATACAGAGCTTCTTAGCATCTTTCCACTCGTTGCTTTGGTTTTCTAGCTTTTACCATTTTGGTTGAGTGTTTGCTCTCAAGTCATTTTCTTTGTCAAGCATGCAGCAGTATTCAGCAAAACATCTCCGATAAATCCACTGAACGCTACCTGTCCAGAATCAAACCACAGCCATACAAAGTTAGCGGCTAGCTGGTGATAGTTGTAGACCATTTCCTCAGGCGTTAGTGGAGACCAAAGCAGAGCTAAAAGAACTAGTCATCAGGTGGCAAAGAGTTCATATCTCAGACATTAACATTTTGTGTCTGTAGCCTGTTTCTGCTGCCCCCAAGTGGTTAAAACATTCATTAATGCAGGTTTGAAGTTTGTTTTTTTGACTGCCGGTCTTTTTCTTTGACCGTATTCTTTACTTAACACTTTAAGAAGTGAAACCTGATGATTTGAATAAACAATTCAATGAGAAGGTTTCATTTTTAATAAGTAGTTTAATGCTCAGAAATGCTTTTGAACCTTGACCCAGGTTATAGTTCACATCTTCTGAGAATTCACCCAACGGTGCTATGTAATCAATGTCACTGTGTGTGTGTTATTTGGGGCTCCTCAAACTCTGAGTTCCCTTCTGGCTTTAATCTGACTTCAGATCTGCCCATCCTAAAAGGTACTTCTTTGTTGTTCCTACAAGCAGCTGTGGTGACATCATTTTTCTGTGATCACTCGCTATCAGTGTTACTGCGTAGTACTGGATTGAATGACTGCCACACAATGCTCCATTGTCCCCAAACCTGTGATGTCGGTGCACAGGAAAGTCACGGAGGTGGACCTCTTTGTACATTTCAAGCGCAGACTTCTATCAGTGTAATTCCCTCTCAGATCTTTTTATCCCCGCACATTTGTGAGCACTCAGTCCATCCAACTCTGTATACCCATGGAAATCCAGGGCATTTTCTGCCTGGTTTGTTTATAATAGATTATAGATTTGTTTAAAGCGAACCATTCTTACAGAGGTGTTATATTAATTCTTAAGGAGTACTTCTCCCAAGCCAAATCTTTCTCTCAATGCACTCACTGTTCGGTGGAGATAATAGCTGTTCATGGCAGAGGTGTTGGACGTTAATGGACCATACCAGTATGTTTGCAATTAGCTCCTTAACCGCAAATCATATGTACTTTACATTTTTTCTGACCATTTTCAATGCATGCATATTTTAGATTTTTGGATGTAATTTGTGTTTTTGCTCCAGACCAGTTTTTTTCCATCGACTTCCACACAGTAAGAAAATCTATCAGCGGATCAAAGTAGGATTAGCAGAGTAGCAGGGTTTTCTCTCTCAACCTTTCTTTCTTTTTTTTCTTTTTTTTCATTCTTTACACAACTGTTTCTGTGCTCAACTGAGTGCATCATTCGCAGAGCCTTCCAGGAAAGATTGTTTAAGAGTTATGCCGTGTTCGTGTCATAATCGTCCTGTCATAATTAAGAGTTTTTGACTTGTAAATAGCACTCACATCAACTTCCAAGTCATAATTATGACTGGGCAACTCAGACCTCACTGAGAGCTCTGATATATCTGACTTGGCACTCACAAATATGGAAATAACATGTACATGGACGCCTTGCATTAGCCAAAGTCTCTTGTTTAAAGTAATTAAACCAACATCTAATAGTTATAGTGTTAGCATCCTAGTGAACAACCAAACAATGAACAATCTCAAGTTAACATGGAAAATCTTTCCCATCCTCCCCATTACATGATCAGAGTATTATCCTCATATTCTTTGTTCATCATACTAACTCCTTCTTTTCAAGCTTCCCCCAACCTTAATGCTTCCCAAGTCTGTTCAAATCAAGTCTGGATGTCCTTGTATACCTTCTGGATTAGGCATCTTTTTATGAGAATTAAACTATGAAGTTGGAATTTGAGGAGCTTTACCACGGTCCATTTCCAACGGAAAAGAGATCCATGCTCATCTACCAGAAGGCTCCCCAGTATAAACACAGTCCTATCTGTTGGCCACTGAGCAGCTCCTGTGAGGCTGTTGGAGGTCCACAGCATTGCTCAATGGCCCCACAGCAATGGTAATAAGGGAGGGGCAAATGTTCTTTCAATTTTCACCGTGCCAGATTTACGCTGCCGGGTTTGGGGAAATTGCAATGTTTTAGTCATAAGCCAGCTCCTCAGCTGTTGTGTATTTGTGATTTGCATTAAACATGCTAAAACATGCGAAACCATCAGTATGGTTCTTTACAGAGCAGTTCCTGCGCGGGTTGTGTCACAGTTCTTTCCATGAGCGTTGACAATGCGAGGAGTATAAACTCATTCCAAAAGAATCTCAGGGTGTCAGGAGGAAACAACTATAGGCACATTTCAAATCAACATTCTCAATACCACCATTACCACAAACATCTGCGACTTCGCCTTTTCATTTCAAATGGTTTCCGGTTCAGTCATGGGTCACTCAGATGTGTTGGTCAGTCTTGGAATATTTTTGGTTTGGATAAGTGTGAAGATCTTCTTCAGTCAGAAAAAAAACTTTTGGACCTTCCCATCGTAAAGACATCACTCTTCCCTGGACCAGGCTTCTCGGTCAGCGATGGACAAACTATCTGCCAGCATTCACTCAAGGCCAATGACCACTCATCTGCAGATGAAAATAGTTAAACACACATTTATTCTGGCTGCAGTGTCCTGCTTCCTCCGTGACACACACGTTTTAGTTGCACAAATCACTGAAGTCCTGACACACTTTAAAAATCTTGTTATTCCCACTCAGAGCAGCCGGAAGATGTAATTGTTCCAAAACATTGGTTAAGGATAATTCCAGTTTATTAGAACTTGGGACTCTGACAATGTAGTTTTGGGGCGGCAGTTCAGTTGGTGGGAACTTTGCTTGGGAACCAAAGCGACACTGTAATGAAATCCGATGAGGATTTCGAAGAAGCAGCCAGATGATCTTAAAGCTTGTTGTAAGACAATAATTTATTAAAAGATTCAGCTGCACAGGTGAAAAAAGTGGGGAAATCTTTGGACGTCAGTCACAGGAGATGGCACACCCTGAGACACATCCACCAAATTCTCACAATGTATGTTCACCTATGATAGACAGGCCGATTGGAATTAAAGCACAGATACACTGATGCAACACTGTAAGCATTCTTAAATGTATTTACAAAAGAAATTTCACATTAATGGCAAATGTCAATAAAGCATAAAGAGCACCGGTGGTATTTCCACAGTTTGTTTTGCTGCATTGGAGCAAAACATGGACTGGACATTTACTGTAACACACAATCTGACATGCCTTTATTTTGTATAGTAAGACGTGCAATGTAAGATATTATTAGAGTACAATGTACAGGGCGCTTTAACTACTTTATTTTGAGGCAACCCAAAAATGAACATTTATTCCAAATAAGTGTGGCTAACCTGGGGATATGTTTAAATTCATTATGATTTCTTGCCCTCACTTCTTTCTGTTAATATCACTGTGTTCTAAGATGTACAGTGTTATCATTAGCAGTAGAAGTGATGAACAAAACTATGAACATAAGAAGTTGCAAGAAATCTGACTTAAAAGTGAAATGTTGGGAGTATGAATGGTGTTGCAATCAAAGGTTTCTTCTCTCCAGATGTCGAGTGAAAAGCCTGCTCACTCTTTCTGTTTTCATTTTGAATGTGACTGAACAGTGCAGGTGAGACAGGGGCAGACAAATCTTTGGCCTCTGGGTTTCTGAGCTTGACGAATCGAGCCACATCGGCTACTGTATGTGCAGTGGCGTAGCTATGTGTAATGGGCCCCCCGAAGGACTATTATCTCTCTGCACACCCATTTCTTTTCATTAAATAATCCTACTGGAATTTTTTCTCCAGCGGCAGGCCTCTCAAATTGTCACAACCTTTCACCCTTCTAGCATCAGCAATATCCTGGAGGCGCAGGGCTTAACCCCCGGGACATCCTCCGGACGCCTTCTAAACTGCAGCGGCGCGTCAAACATCCATACATCACAGAACAACCGAGCAAGAAAGTGTCTGGGTGTTTTTTATTACTGTCATCTGTCCTGGTCCTTGGTGCTTTTATTGGTTTGATGTGATGGGACCAGATGTCTCTAGGTATTAGCTTTGACCTGGTAAAACTTGTTTTGTTTTTGTCCCACATAAAAAACCCTTTAAAGGTTAAGCAAAGATGAAGCACATTCCTGTGGTATGTTTCCAATTTCTCTACAGCAGTGTTAAACTGAAACAATTTGTATGCGCTAACAGTGATAAGTCAAACCTGGCAACTTTTGAAAGAGCATCTTTCAAGGAAAGCTTTCTTTCATGTGTCCTCGGCCAATTACTGTACACTAAGCACTCCAAGACATTTCCGGGACAGCGAGAAAATAAGGGACAGCAGTCTTGTTTCTGAGCCACCCATTCAATTGACTGCGGGCTTATCTTGGCAGTGCAATGATCTCATCACTCAGAAATGATGCTTTATGACCACGTGACGAGGTGCGCCATCTCTGCTTACAATAAATAATCACTGGCTCCTTTGTGCCGGACTGACCACTGCTGCTGTTTACAGTCTTAAACATGTTGCATCCTTTTCTTCTGTTCGTCATCCAACAATCAGCGCTCGCCTATTACCTAAGAGGCAACAATAGCCTGGAAACAGGAGTAGTCATCGTGGACAACTGGTGGAATATTTTCTTAATTTTGCAATAATAACTACAAGCTTTGCATCAACAAACAACATTCACAGACGTTTGAATGGGCTCAGATGGTCAACTGCTGGTATGAATGAAAATTATGAGCTTTTATGAATGATTGAATCTGATTTAAATGATAATGTTTGCTTGTTGTTGAGAGTTTACTTTAAAGTTTTTCCTTTTTTTTTTTCCAGGGTTCCAGTTGTGCAATATTTACAGCACCGCTGTTTCTAGAAAATATTCAGATCTTAGTCTTTGCACCAAAGTTACCTCCTCAGTTTGCTGTGGAGAGCAGAGACCACAGGAAGTTTCTTCAGTTACTTTGTCTCGCAGGCTTTTCTGCCTCCAATCTTTGTCTCTCCTCTTCTATTTGACTTAGCTCCTCGCGTGTTTACACTGCTTTGAAAACGAAAATCAACCTTTTCTTCTAAAAATTACAGAAAATTCTTTTAATTTGCAACAGTAAATATGTTTTGAAGGAAACTTAATGCCACTGAATTACATTTGGATTAGCGTGAACGTTTCAGTAGAATGCTTACTGACAACAGATTTCCTTTGTTTTCTATGCCAAATCTACACAGTCTTGCAATACAACATACACTGATAGTGGCTGCAGCAATATTACGTTTTTTTTATGTCATGTTTAGGCACCCACAGCTGGGTTAAGGTTGGTATAATACATAAAAATTCTGCAGTAACTTGAAGCACGTGACATAACATCTTTACTCAACACTGAACCAAAAACATAAATCTGTCACTAACCTTAACCAAAGTGCTTTTTGGCCCTCAGTGCTGACCTCTTTTTATCACTCTTGTACAATATTCTCCATAAATAAGTGATTTATTCACTTGTAGTAAAAACTTGTAGTAATAAATGTGGTTTTATAAAAAAGGGAAATGACAAACAATCATACTTATAACTGTATATTATAACTAGTGATAATACATGTTAAATCCACAGGAACCAACACATGTAAAAAATAAAATACTGTGTACAGATATATAGGCCGTTGTTGTGATTAGCAAGTTCCCCAGCGCTAAATCCCTACGCAGTTTGCTATAATAACTAATCCACTGGGCCAATTTCTGCGTCTGTTTAAGGTCATACTTGGAGTCAAGTGTTTTGAATTATGTATGTAAAATGGAAGTTTATTTTGAAAGCTTTAGGAGGCTTATGCTGCTTGCCCTCATGATATACACTGCTTTGACAGACTCCTTTAGTTGGAAAGATATTTCAGATTTTTTTTTTTAATTTCTATAACAGATGTATGAGGTGGGGGCAGAAGAATACTTGATACCTGGGTTGAAAAATACAGGAATATCCCTTTAAGTTTCTTACAGAGCCTGTGTGTAGTCTGTGCGCAACAAGGTTCTGTTTTCACTTGTGAAAGTCAAAGCCAAAGCACTTGTTGCTTCCAGCAACACCACTGGTTTCAACATTGTGTCACTGGCAAAAAGGCCTAACGAAAAAATTAAACCCAAGATGAAAGATGAAAAGGGCTGTTGACACCGGCTTTACAAATAAGATCCACATGCACGCAGGGAAGGTATGACAACTATGACTACACAAACTCTGTAATTCATTGTGTTTATCTCTGTGTCTCTGTACGTGTGTGCGCTCAGTCTGTGTTGTAATAGATGCCAGGCGCACAGCCACCGTCACGTAGAAAAGCAATAAAGTGTAAAAGACCTGACAAACGTGAAAATATGCCGGCGGTGTTCTAGTGATGCTGCAGTATGCAAGGTTGGTTAAAATTATATAAGACAGCTTCTGTGACTGCATGAGATGACACCACAACATGATGAGTGATGTGAGGCAGAGCCGTGTGGGGCAAGCATATTTACATAGCAGATGTTAGACTTCATGGAGGTCTGCTACTTGAAAAGACCATTGATTTACACTGACTGTCTCGAAAACATTAGAAAGACTCTAAAAAGCACTGAGTCAAACCAAATTAAATGGTAACGGTTGGGTTGGCAGCACAGCCCAGTCAAAGAAAGTTAATTTAAATTCTCATTTTTAGAGAGCATGTCATGAACTAGCGATATTTGGTAAAAAAATTTCAGTGGGCCCTAATTGTGGCAGAGAACCACATTTGTCATGGTGGTTTTGACAACACTCGAATACTAAAAAATTTTTTCAGAGGCATGTTGACCCATCGCCTCCCCGAGGAGTTGTTGGGGGCAGATGTGATGCATATTGGGCATGTTTTGCTCCTCAGTCACCGTGCAGATGCCGTGGACGTTGGTTGGAATTCTGCCTTGAGAAAGTGAACAAAGTGTCTGTGGTCAGTGGGGAAAACCACGGCGCAATGAGAGGATCCAATCCTCAGGCGACAGCGAGGAACAAAATGTCCTCTTCCTTGCATGTAAATGACACTCAAAACACTTCCCAGAATTTTTTTTTATAACATAATAGCTCCAGGTCATGGGAAATCAAAACCTCTTCACCTATTATATTAAACCCTCTGGCCAAAAAATCATCTCAGATTGCGAGCGTAAAATGGAGAACTTCTGGTTGAAGAAATTAGTAACAACTTAAAAACAATTAGAAACTACTTAGCCACTCATTTCTCACAGCTGAACTGAACTGAAGCATGTGAAATGTGTCCCTGTCTTTGTGAACCTGAACCTACAAAGCTTGCCAGCAGAAGCAGACTACAGGGCTGATGTATAAACACCCTTTTATGATGCCATGCACAGTAATTACAAGATGAGATGATGCGTCGGTGTTGTGCCGAGGATGTTACAGAGGGGTCAGCTGTGACAGCGCAGCACTTTGATTTCTTGTAAACAGTGACTGTACTGTAGTATCTGAAGCTGAAGCACCTTTTCCAGGAAAACTTTTTGTTTTGTGTAACCAAGAGGAATCCCACCCAGTCAGACCATCAAACAAGCTGGTGAACGACTAAGCTCCAGATCATGCAAGCAAAAATCCATCAAATAACGATTATGCCATCAAAATATTAATGTGGTTAAATCCTGGATTGCTTTGTAGCACCCAGCTTCCGGCTACACATCTGTGGTGCATTTATTTAACCGACCGGACTCAAATTGACTGAGTTGCTGTTATTTAAACATGAATTTTGAATTATTTATAATAAACGGCTTGTTTAAGTTTTAAACTTTAAACAATAAAGTCAATTAATCCGCCTGTTAAATCCTGATAGGATGACAATGCAGTAAATTATTTTGTTTGGATCATTTCTCCTCATGGAAGTGAATTTGAAGCCATAATTAAATCAGTAACCATAAGTCAATTTCCTCCACAGCAGTATAATGCAGTCGAGCGCTGGTCAAACGGAGGAAATGCAAAAGAATCAAATATGAGGAAACGGCTTCCCACACACCAAAAACTTGTCTCTGGACCAACATGAGAGAGCTTTGAGTTTTAGTGTTTTTAGTGTTTTAGTGAATGGAAACCCGCTTCTTGGTCTTCGTGTGTGATATTGCATGTTGCTGTTGTCATGCTATAAGCTCATAACTCATCGTGTTTTCACATCAATTTGGAGTTTTATATGTTTGGGTAGGAGAAATGTTCTGAGTCCTAGTATTTAAAAAGTCCCTTTAAACCCGCTGGGTAAACTCAAAGATGCATTGTCATTGAGTTAAAAAGAAAGCTATTATTTTTAATTTATGAACAGCTGACATTTTGGACAATGAGCATTTTAAGATGTCAGCAACAACTTTGAAATCATTGTCATTTCACAAGTGGTGTTTGATTACTCTGCTCACTGAATGTCTGCACATTGAGCACATCGTTTGTCACAAACGTCCACAATCGATCCCCCGTGTCACTGTCTTTGTTTTTAAGTACAAATAGAGCAAGTGTGGGTATGTATTTTATATTTGTAGCCTGGAAATCTCATTTTTGACTGAAAAACAATGGCTGTGTTGCACTCAGTATTAAGATTTACTAATTATCTGCAGTCAAAGCCAGTGATTTGAGCTTCTGCATCTATAATAAATATTATTTGATGAAAGAAAACTTACTCAAGGTCCACTTACAGGCCTTTCCAGAGCTTTCCATCACATCTCAGCACATGGAGATCGCTCAGTTGGCGTTACATAATGTTTACGAGCGCATGGATGCAGCCACATGTTCTATTTTCATTTTTTATGCGAACATTTTTTTTTTAATCAACATAAAACACATAACACTTGGAAGCGCTTTATGACTGTGCTGTCAGTTCATTGTGTTGCCCTCACGCGTGACTCATGCAGCGATTTTGGAGAGTATGTCATGAACATTATCTATTACAGTTAAACCCCCTTATTACCCAGATACAATATCATGAGGCTTCACCTGAATTTCTAAACTTGAATCTGAGACAAGACTGAACACTGCTTTGGTCAGAATTGTGCCAGAAGATGGGCCAAATGAAAGTGTAGTGGAAACAGTGAAGGCAAAACAAAAAGCTTTTTGAATGGCTTGTTACAGTGAAAAAACAAACTGTGCTCCTGGGAAAGAATCACAAACTCTGAACAGTTTTTTTAATCTGTTTACACTTTGCATGATATTACTGCTTATGTGTACTTACAGTATATGGAACGCTAGCAGACAGGGTGTTCATCTACTGGAGGTCCTTATCCCCAGGCTAATGCAGGATAATATTATAATGTTGATGTTCAGGCTGTAACACAACTAAAAGAGCAAACGGAGCCTCAGGCAAAAAACTTCAACCACACAGAGCTGGATAAATGCTCGACTCTATGGGGAATAGTAAACAAAATTGCATTTCAGGCATTAACTTTACCTTAATGTACAAAAAAAATAATAATTTGAGGGCAGTTTATTACAACAGACTTTGTTTGATTTGCAGAAACCACAGAGAATATGGAAAAACACAGAGTCATTTGGAGTGAGTTTGGATCAGATTCATGTAAGCAGTTTAATGTGTTGGCATACGGCAAGAAGCTGAAGTGGCTGCTGCATATGACCATTGTTTAATCAGCCTTTTAGTGGCTATATTTCATATTTAGCTCAGTTTTAAAGCAGCAATAATCAGCACTTTTTTTTATTTCAACAGTGGTTGAGTAAAGTGGAGCTGAAGGTCAAAACATAACATTTCAGAAAACGTGACATTTTACACAAGATTTTGAAAAACACACACAAAAAAAACAGCAGCATTTCACACAACACATTTCATAATACAAAACATTCACAAAACATGACAATATTTCATCAAACACTACATTTCACACAACAAGATTTTGCACAACACAGCAGCATTTCATACAAAACATGCAATGTTACAGAATACACGATGACATAGCAGCATTTCACACAACACATTTCAGAAAGCACACAATATTTCACAAAGCACAATGACATTTCTATCCTAATGTGAGGATATTTAGAATATTTTAATTAATATATTTGAAATGGACCCTGTAGAACATAAAACATAAATGGTACCAGTGATGTATTTTACCAGAGTCCGCTTAAAGCTCATTATCCTTGTCAAGACACTGAGTCAATATTATTAGTATTTATCACAAAGAAAATAATATATTACAATTCACATATTAAAAGTATTATTATAATAACATTAGTTAGTGATATGATCATTTTGTGACTAAAATGGAAACAAAAATAAAAATGTTTTCATAATAAAATTCAGAGTTTTTAGACTCTGCTCTGAGCTCCGCGTTGAAATGAGAGCACGATTTTCCTCTTCAGCACTCATGTGGTAACAGGCAAAGGCAGAGCTGAACTGTGTGAACAACATTAAATCCTATCCCTGGAAATGTCAAGCATATTTATGTTGAACAGCAGTGTTCACTTGCAAAAGACAGTGAACGAACCGTCTTGAGGTGGATCACTGCACGTTGGCATTTGAACATACCACATCATAAAGTAATCACCTCCCTCAGGATACACATTTGATACTGTTGGTGGGTGCATATTTCCCTCGCTGTGTACTGAGGATGTTTTCCAATAAGAACTGTTGTGGAAATCAACAGAGCCCAAGTGTTGCACAATTCACAACAAGACTGGGTCTCATTCTGAAATGACATTCGGCCCTATTTTCTGTCAGAAGAAGCTCTTTTAGAGTCACTGCCAAAGACTCTTTACTGCTGTTTCATTTTGAAGCGCTGCTTGCACTCTGCGTTTAGAGCTCCCATAATCTTTATGAGACGTCACAATAGTCCAAAAATCGCTGTTCAGTCCTGAATACACATTGAACATTTTATCTCAAACTAATGCATATGGAATTTGGTTTTGAATTCCTGGAAGTATGACATTCCCTAGATTACCAATCTCGACTTTTGGCTGAATTCCCAGTAATGGTAATGGTCGAATCCCAGTCATATTTTTAACATTAGATCAGTGTATGTCTCAGCTTGTGGCTTTGTAGTCACTGGCTGAGAAATATGTGGGAAGTTATTCTCAGTATGAAGCAGCCATCAACCTGCTCTGGGTCATGTACATTTACTTTTTTTTTTTTCGTCAGGTTGTCAGCTGTTAAAACAAGTTGAGGAAGCAGTCTCATTTGGAGGTCTGTTTAGTAGCTGATCTAGAGCTTTCATTGATTTCACATGGTCCTCATCAGCAGATTGAGTTTGTTTAGCTGCCATGGAAATGTAGATGGTCAAACTTTCTGTTAAACTCTGTAGTGGACCTGTAAGACGAATCAGAGTTGATTGTTTTCTATGTGGGACGACACAAGATACACCACTCTGCCTTGACTAGCTCCACTGATGTTTGCTCTACTTTGAAAAGTTGGGTGTGACAGTTTATGCTTGACCTCGAAAGCAGCAGACAAAACAACCTCACCTTTAAGAGACCTTGTGGGGTAAGATTATGATAAGATTTGAGATGAGAACACTCAAAGAAAGCATACATGAGTTCGCCAAGGAGAGTGGAGGATTCATCAACACACTTTTCGTGACCCTACCTCAGTTCGGAAGAAGCTGTCGTCTCCGGCTGGTCCTCAGAATAGTGCCACAATTAACTAGTCCATGTCTCCAGTTGGTCAAGCAAGTAAATATGTTTAGCCTTAGTGGTCCAACATTGTTATCTGACTCTGTAAAGGTTTCTATGTTAGGTATCTATTTGTTGTGAGGCAGCCCTATCCTGTGACCTTGGTTACCATGGTAATGATCAGAATTGCGCTTTCTTGCTTTCCTAAACACAAACATACATCTGCTCTGTATCTCAAGGATAAAAATCTAAGATTCAACATTGACCTTGAGACATATGCTTGACCCTACGTAACCCCAATATGTGGCATGCTAGAACAGAAAATCACATAACAATTAGGACCATTGTGATTCAGTCAAAAGCTCCAGAGTACCTACTAAATGGATCTTTTTTTGTTCACCTGCTGCTGCACAAATTACTCCTGTCCTTCACAAATGGCTTACGTTCAACAAAGGCCAACAAATCCTCCGAAATCCGTCATTTGCCCCACATCCTCTGACGCCTTTATCTCGGCACACAGCATAATGTGTCTGTGCCTTCCAAAATGCTTACAAATCACTGCTGAAAAATAAATCTGCTTTATGATCTGACAATGCTATGCTACAGTAATAAACACTCGGTGAAGGTTTAAGCACCATCGTGGTCGTGCTTAAAAAACGACCTTGTGTTTTCTGTCAGTTTCAAACGTGCAGAGCAGTCTCCCGTATTAAAATCGGATGTTTCGGTGACGCGCCCATTCTCCTTACGCAGACTTTGTTGTCCTATAATAACCTTTCTTCGGCACATGGACAAAAAAGGTCATTTTGAGGCACTTGCTGAACTGGCAGATGCTGTGGTTCTCCCTGGGAGGCCAATCTCCGAGAGCTGAGGATGATCAGCGCTCTCACATCCTCTTTGCCTTAAAAAACATGCCCTGGCACCACTGCATTGAAGGTTTTATGGTTATAAATAGAGAATTTTTGGAATTTCTCTCACCATATTTTTGGAAAACCACACTGAGGTTTCACCACGGCCTGATGTTTAATTCCCAGAGACAGAAGTTCATGATATTCCAGGAAGTTACAGCGTAGTATGTCAGGAATTCTAATTACACAATTTTATCACGGTATGCACACAGCACTTGGAATTTAAACATGTTTGTTTCCTGTTGAGGGGAGGCTACAAAGCACATCATTTTTGCGTGAAGTAGATGAAAGGCCATGTGGCAAGTAGGGGGTTAATTGTGTGGCCCCTGTACTATTCAGGGACCAAAATGAGTCACACAGCCTGCTGTTAGCCCTGATTGCTGCTGTTTTCCAGAGTCCATAATGAACAATTCCCTGTAGTCAAGTCTCAGGTTCTGCTCATTTATTTATTTGCGCTTAGAGACGTAAGGATAAAAGGAAAGGGAAGGCGGAGGAGGAGGCAGAAAGAGATCTGGTTCAATTACAGAACACCCTGTTTCGTTAGCACATCCGGACTTAAGTGATCCGCTGCTAAGTGGCTGCACACTGGTAGCTGAGCTGCGAAGTGCATTGTGAATGAAAAACATAAAGGCTGCATTTAATCAGGCTATTTATCCTCTCACCGGTGCTCCCACCACATACTGTGGGCCTCTGTGTCGGTTCTTGTGTACGCACTGGCTTCTCCTGTTCCACGCATTGTTTCCAGAGGGAAGGATAAGGCCCAGAGTAATTACTGCAATTTGTGATCAAAGCTAGAACAATGTCCAAGACAAATACAATCGTGGCATCGGATAGCAGTACATCTGATGATATGGGGGAACTTGAGATCGCTTGAGTGAGCCGTGCCAGGGAGAGGCTGAAACCGCATCACTACACTTTTTTGCAGGCAAAAGCGGCTGGAAGTCAATCACAGGTGCTCATTATGTCTTCATGTATGAGTCGACCTCGTGAACTCAGAGTGAACTGCGGGATATGATTTATGATTCACAGAATATGATCGGGGTCAACAGCATATGGATGCTGGGTAACACAAACCAACTGTCATACTTCATGAGTTTAGAAAATATGAGAAGAAATTGTGGTAGTGATGTGTGTCAGGACAAATACAGTCTGTTGTTTTTACAGTTAAAGTCAGTACTCATTTTAAGTTAGGATATGAGGGAGAACAGCACAGGTGTGAATAATAAAATGAATGACAGCTGAATCAAATTTACCTGCTTCAGTTTCAGGTTGCAGGCATTGTGCACGCTGCTTCACTGCTTCATAACTTATTGGAATATTTGAATAAAACAGAGACATCATTGATGTTATTTATAACCCTGTGGTTTTCCTACTATGTAAAAAAGAGCTGTCAAACCTGGAATTAATTAGCTGATTAACTGATTTTAAAACAACATATTTTCCTCTGTTGTTGTTCAAACTAACTGTCATACTTCTTAAATTAATTGTTCACTTCATTTTTTAATATACAGATCGGGGTGTAATTGTTGTTCTAAGCTGCATTGTGTTTCAAACTTTCAGTCAAATCTGTGTCTATTTTCAAGTGCTACCAGCACGCAGCTACAGTCAGGCCGTAAGGAATAAATCTCCAATAGCACCACCTGACCAAATCAAATAACATTATTCAGAATCAGCACTTGGCTGACCTTGTGCACAATTTTTGTAAATCTACTTAAAAGAAAGAAATATGCTTATCTGGTTAAGAAAGCAGATTTGCCTTTGTGCCATGGTTACTCTGATCCCAATCTCAGAATCCATCAGCTATCGTCTGATGACGACTTAGCCTCTGGGGCCAACGGCCAATATTTCTAGGCTTCCTGTGTAGCCGGTGAATATCCTGAAAACGGATGACGGATATCCGGGCCAAGACTTCCTCTGCAGTTCGATTGGCAACTTGATACGTGAGAATGATGATAAAGACGCATTTCTGCTAGTCTCCTATAAACAGATATCTGCAGCTAAATCTAGCTAAAGCTAAATCGTCATCAGACGATAGCCGATGGGTTCCGAGATTACATTTCAGCCACCTCTTTTGCTCCCCACATGAACTGTTGCAACCAAAATCCACTCAAACATGACTGGTCAATACTACTCGGAATACAAACAGAAACCAGAACTCTCCCTCGCCTGCAGATTCTGCATTTATATGCAGATATTTATGTCTACACGGATTACTCTGATCCCAACATGTATCATGCAAAAGAGAAAAAAATATATTCCCACATTTGAGATGGCAATTTTATATATATACACTTGCTGGTATGCTCCCAGTTATGACAAGGCGGCATAAAGACATGGAATACATTACAAGATCATAAACAATGTAAATCCAGAAATAAACAGTTTAATATGGAACTGGGGGTGAATAAAAGCATGTGGAGACTGGAGCGAAGACACTTCTGCCAAATGCAGCAGTAGCAACAGCAACCAGCAAACAGTCTGAGAGAGTGAGTGACAGTGTGAAGCCCTTTAACTGGCTGCCAAATCAGCACCCTGAGATGTGATGGGTGTGGTAGGCCAGCTGTCAGCTGACTCAGCACAGTGTGATGGCAGATTTTATGTCCTGCCAGAACTAATTTATTTAGTGCTGATCATGGATGTATTAATAAGATCTGGATACGGCATTGACGCGCCACCTTGCCTCCATATTTTCCCAGTGGCCATTTGCGGTATTGCAGAGGAAAATTCCCCTACAGACCAAAAAGTATTTTCTCTGTAGACCACCGTTTATGAACGAGACGTCTATGAAACTGTTGACAGGACAGTTTGAACTGCAGGCGAAGTCAATTATGACTCTTTGTTTGATCCTTGGACTGGTTTTATATTTGTAAACCTTCTTTGAGCTGAGAAAAGTTATTTAAATGTCCAAATGTGTCAGATTTAGGGGGCTCAATTTGCAGAATATGTCAGAAATGCAATATAATATGCATGACTATGTTTTCATTTTTCATCCACCTTGTTGCTTTCGCATTTTTTTCATGTTTTCCAAGCATTCTTGTGACCACCATAGGAAGGAAAGGGTAAACTGAGGGGGTTGCAATCTGCAACTAACATGCTAGAAACACTGCTGTGCATATTCAATGGGCTATATAACCCAGAAATAAGCCTGGAAGCTAGAAACTTTTTTGACTGATGTGCCAGGCGAGCACATCACTCACCGGAATAAATAGGCACCATCTTTGGATCGAGTATCCAGTTGTAATAATAAATCCACGGTGCTGATTAAATTTACCTCGCGGTTTGACCTCCTAATGAACTTTTAATAAGGCACACAGCCTTATTAAAAGTGGATCAATTTGTTTGTTAGATCATCCTTTAACAATGCAGACACTCTTTTACTGGCTCATTTTATTTAACCACAAACCCAATTATTTCATTTGTTCAGAAACCTTTCCATACAAGCTGCCGTAGAAGTCTTTCTCTGTGATCCCTGCTGGGTGGGTGATGTTGTGCTCTTTTAGGAAAACATGCACTGATTTCCATGTCCAGATGCTGCCATGCACTATTCAAAGCAGCAGTATTGAAATACAGTAGAGTAACATCGTGCATTGTGATTCATCTGCTCAGCAGCTCCCTCACATCTGATCCACTCTCATCTTAAAAGACAAAAAAAAAAAGGACAAACAACTGTGCTCCAAATTGTATCTCTCCCCTCCAAAAATAGGGGCAGTTATTTTAAGTTCACCATTGCCCACATGAAACAGAAAAAAAAATAATTATCTCAACATTATAATTAAACTTTCTTTATTGTGTGGATGCTATTTGTCCCATGTGCTCTGTGAAAAAGACTGTTTTGATGCACGGGGTGAAACTGTAAATCAATAGCTCAACCAAACTCTCATCATGTCAGGGAAGCCTTCACTGTAATCTGACAACTAAACACATGGCAAGACAGCCTTCACAGTTACAGCTGAGTCCCATTGTCATATGGATGTGAAGCGTTTTGAAGGGATATCATCTGACTGAGCTTTTAATTGTCTGTTTGCTATCCAGAACTGAAAACTCTGGTGCAGTCATGTAGCGTGACTTCTCGGAGATTCTTGCTCATTATCTATAAATAATTATAACAATTATGAGAATAAACAATTTCTTCTTCTGTGATTTCTTCCCATGGGTTTCCTGCGCTTTTGTGAGTCTGTCAGGTCATTAGAAACAACTGATAAAACAGATATTCTGCCTAAAATTTTAAAATGTTAAAACCAATTAAATCTGCTCTACACACATCCCAAATAATTCATTTTCTCAGCTGAGTTCAGACCAATGTAAATTTCTAATGCCAGGTGGGTTACGAAGTTATGTTAATGTGATCCACAGGAACTTTCCCCCCTTTTTTTTTTCACTGCCTTTCCCATACTTCATTTACTTTGAGACATTACAGGCTCAGCACATTTCTCACATGGCTCTGCTGCCTTTCACCCCTGGCAGTGTAACCTTCAGGGTTACACTCTCTGGCAACATGTGAGAACTTTACAGTCTTAAATTGAGAAATGCTCTGCTGCGATCAAACAAACCTAGAGCGCACATTGTTATTTGCTGAGTTGGGTGTTTCATGCCAGTGGCGCTCTCCTTCTTCCAACTGCACCTGAACACACATATTTTAGAGCACTGGTAGGAAGAAAAGACTAGTATATAGCAGAAACACGCTGCCTGCTATAAACCATCCAGGTTCAATAAAACCAGTGAATTTCAATAGGAATTGGCATGACTAACTGAATAAAAAGGATTTTTGTTGAAGGGCCTGACAGAGGTTTAAGTCAGTTTAAAATATATCCAAGAACCACCTGCAGCAAGACAGAAAGTTGCTCCAAATTCAATCCAATCAAACCTGATCCAGTGTTTGTTAAAAGTTAAACACTCTGTCCTAAAGATAAAAACCAGAGGAACCGAGATGACAGCCTGAGACAGAGTCAAGAGACAAAACCTTGAACCACAGATTGAAATCTCTGGATACAGAAATAGACATCCCTGTCAGACCGACACTGATGCAAAGAATATTCATTGCTGTATTATCACAAGTCCTCAAAGTGAATCTGCTATTTATTAACCACGATGCAGCATGTGACCGTGTGCTGATGTGTATAGTCCAGACTGCTCTGTCACAGAAAATGGACGCTGAATGTTGCTATAACATAAATTTTAAGAAACAGTTACTGATTTAGTTTAGTTAGTTTATGTAGCTGTTTTTGTGTGGTTCTTCCACACACTTTTTTAAGTACTGACAGTAATTAACCTTTTGGATATAAAAAATAAATGGAGGGACAGTTTTTTGTTTGTTTGTTTTGTTTGTTTGTGTAATGAGGTTCTTCAGTCAAAAATAAATAAATAAATAAATAATAATATATATATATATAGCACAATTTGGATATTACTTCTTACAGACTTTTTACAGAAATTTAACTTTTAATGCAGTTACTTGTTTCTTTGCAGATTTTAGTAATTGTTTTTAAATTAAATTCAGTTCATAATTAAAATATAAAGCTGTGTTACAGATAGAACTTGGCAGAAAATAGTTATCTAAATGATCTAACTCCACCTTAATTAATGAAATGCTAATCATATTAATGATAACCCAATAAAGCAGTATATAATAACATATCTCTAACAAGGGAGTTTTTCTTTAGTATGTTTTTTTTTTTCCTTCTTATACTATACATTTTTCTGATAATGTTTTTACTTTTGAATACAGAACTTAAAACTGTACATGTTTGGTGCACTCACACTATAAACTATAGATGTTTGATTGACCTCCCCTAATTCGTCATCATAGTCCTCTTCTTCAACAAAAGTTACTTGCGGAGTTCCTCAAGGTTCAATCCCAGGTCCCTTTCTGTTTTCCACTTACATACCTCCAGCTGGATAAATACACTCAAGATACACTCAAATGATGCCTCTGTAATATTTCATACATACAGCCTGTTCATATTATTTCAGTTCTGGCTCATCTGGCACAAACATTGCCGCTAAGTCAATCATTTCTAACATCTACTTATCACTTCCTCATGGTAGCAAAAACAAAAAAAAAAAAAAACATCAATCAGGTAAAAAAAATCATCTATAATCTTGTCCTGTCAAGGTCTCTGTAATTTATATTTGTTGACATCGTGTAGAGCTAGCTATCCTTTCTGTTGGTGACAAGTACAGATATACTGTTTCCTCTGTCTCAGCTGTTGCATCCTGTACTGCAGGTGGGACCCTCGCTGAGGAGGGTCATGCAAGCTGCGGAGGGTGCAGTTTACAGCCCACCTTTTGAGTCTGACAGTGTATCTGTTGTATAGGAGCCTGGAATTCTTCTTTTCCAAAGTCCTCCAAGGCTGCAACACATGCTTTCCTTTGATGTACTCACAAACCATCATTTGATGCATGATCTTTCCCCCCTCTGTATGATCTCTTCATATTGAGCCTCTGGCTCCTTAGGTAATATTCCCGAGGCTGTCTAGCCTCACTCTGACATGGCGTGTTGACAAGAGAATCATAGAGCAGAAGGATTTATCAGGCTCTGGTAATCTTGTAGTAATGAGTGTCTCCTGAATCTTATATCAAAGGCCTGTGTGAGGAAGAAGTACAACATACATGACGGTGGCCTGATTAATGATTTGTGGTTACTCTCTGGCTACCATCATGTACTGTATATGAACATCAAAGGACTTATGGAGTGTTTGTCTACCCTCTGTGCACTGGGCTGCCTGACCATTACAACAATATTATCAGATCAGTAAAATTAATTCTATTTGATCCGTAATAATGATTATAATCATTAGCAGACACTAAGCTATGCAGCACAACATATCATCATATTGTGGTAAGTCATACTCAGTGAATTAATATTCCCAAGCACCAAAGACAATATATTTCACATATTTGGTAGCAGAAAGTGAGGCGTATGTGTGGAAAGGGTATGATGAAGGTTATGCATTGGTGTGAGATTTATTCATCAGATGGGAACCAAATAAATCAATCTTGGTTGAGGCATTTTTAATCTTTCTAACTGAACATACTGAGAAGGTAAAGTAAACTAACAAAGTGGCTAAGTGTCTTCTCTATGGGAACATATACATCAGGCTCAAACTGTCCCTCAGGAGCAAGTACAGTATGTTAACCATATGTCAGAACCTTCTAAAAACGCACACGAGTTTTACTGGCGCTCATGAAATAGACATATGTGAGATAGCTCTTTCCACTGCCATCACAAAGGTGCAGATGATCACATAAAATCATTACTGCCGATGGGCGCTGCCTTTGCCCGGCGCACACACCTTGGAGGCATTGCAGAGGAACACAGTTTTCCTTGAATTTTAAACATGTCCTCTGTCACTGTATTGCATTTTGCAAAGTAAAGCCTGTTTTTATCACGACTGGCTTTGAATGGAACTCAAACCAGATGGAAGGAAATTGGAGATAAATGCAGCTGGAGTCCATGTAAGAGCAGAACCTTCTAGAGGTATGAGATGAGACAGCGGTGATGTCATTGCATGTACGATGTTGCATGCATGTAGAATAGTACATATATGAAAGGGAGAGGCTACGCACTTTACAACTTTTGGCTCTCGCAATAGAGAGAACTTTTTATCTCGCCCTCTTTGAAGTTCATTTCTCAAATGGTAACACTTTATTTTACACATTTCATAATTTCTTTGCAGTTGCCAAGAACATTCCTGTGAATATCCATATTATTTAGCGGTGACGTGGTTAGCACTGTCGCCTCACAGCTGGTGCCTTTCTGTGTGGAGTTTGCATGTTGTCAGCGTGGGTAAATTGCCCAT
This sequence comes from Protonibea diacanthus, assembly GCA_028641955.1. Classification (NCBI taxonomy): domain Eukaryota; kingdom Metazoa; phylum Chordata; class Actinopteri; family Sciaenidae; genus Protonibea; species Protonibea diacanthus. The sequence continues at coordinate 6,979,619 of CM053977.1, forward strand.
GAGTGTGAATGGTTGTCTGTCTTTGTGAGCCCTGTGATGAACTGGTGACTTGTCCAGGGTGAACCCCGCTTCGTCAGATGGGACAGGCTCCAGCCCCACCGTGATCCTGATGAGGATAAGTGGTTACAGAAAACGGATGGATGGATTATTTGGTACAAATGTATACATAAGATACTTGACACGTTCAAGTGTAAGTTTTATTCTAACTTCCAACAGTGTAGGTGGCATGAGTTTTTTCCTTAAAAGAAGAGAGATTTAAATATTGTAAGCATTATTCTGTAATTTGTAACTGCAAAGTAAAACAAGTTTTACATTTTTGCATGTTTAGCAGAGAAGAGTCTCTTAATTTACAGATGTAATTGCAATAAATTGCTTGATTTAACTAGCTAGATGACATTTTATGACATATATCTTCAATAATTAGGTCTTATATTGTTACTCTATATTGGCTAACAACAATATTACAGTTTTACAAAGCATTTATGAACTATTTGTACAGATTGTTTAAAACTAATCTATTGGTATATTTAAAACTACTCACAATATGAGTATATATGATTACAACTGTGTTGCTAAACTTTCATTAACTGTTTAGAAATAAGGTATGGATGCTTCACAAGACGATTTACAGTAGAGATTATAGTGTAAAGTGTTTTAAACTTTCAAAAAGCATTTTTCACATAAACAGAGTTTACCAAGTGCTCTCCAAAAAGACAGAGGATCTTGCTTATTGTTTATTACCTTCTTTGATACGCTCTAGTTGCATAAAATCTGGCATTAAGCTCAGGATCCTACGAAATGTCCTCAGCAAAAACATCCTTCAGTTTCATTGCCTGTGACGAATGTTGTTTACGACTGTCTAAATTCTGTACAACAGCCGTTCAAGTTAAAATGTGGTGGTGCAGGTGAGTGGAGGCACATGTCGTGTAAACAGTAGTCAGAGGACTTCGAATTCTTCTGGCACCTTCCATCTTTTTCCTCTGGCACGGTGCCACAATGTAGCAACGCTCTCAGAGGGATGAAAAGTTTCAAAGTAAGATCTGATTATGGAGCGAACAAGCTGAAAAGGAACCGAGAACTAAAAATACACTGTACAAGTAAGATAACATCAAGAGGTTATAGATATACATTGTAACAGACACCTGCATTATCCAGAAAGCACTGATCTCCAGCAGACAGTTAAAAAAACAACTAAAATCATAAGGCAACCTCTCCAAAAATCATTTGATCATTTTCAGTGTGAAAAAAGAGCTCTGCTTTTGAAGTTGCACTGAGGACCCAGCTTGATTACCATTTGAGATTGAACAAGATCTGCCGAAAGGTAGAAAAAATTGCTGCTGGCGGGTCTCTTCATTACATCTTGGACTTGGATTAGATGAAGTATCTAGGGTATTTCTGACAGAGGCGCTCTTCTCGGTCTGGATTTAACCCTGTATGTTCCGCTTTCACTGCACCGCTGCATCTGGGAGCCAGCTGCGGCTCTTTGTATACAGCGTGCGAGTGTGTCTGAGTCTGATTAGGGTCACTAGAGGGTCTGTCTCATTCAATATACAGCTGATTGACCAACTGGGAGGTCACAAAAGTTCCAACAGGCAAGGCCTTAGAAATCATAGTGTGCTGTTCCTATAGATGACAAAACGCACTTGAAACAGGTTAGTCACAAAGACACGAAGAGCTATTGAGTTGTCACTGGCAGCTAAAAGTTGATGACATCTCATCAGTGTAAGTTAGTTCCTAAAATTCATGAAATCCTGTGCTGTCACTTGAGATTAAGCTGAGAATATATTATATGTTTAAAAGTCTGTGCAACAAAAACTCTGTGCTGTGAAAGAAAACACATACGTGTGCGGTGTGTAACAAACCTCAAGATTACAGAAAGGAAAAGTAAACAAATTGTTCTTTTTGCTAAAAATGGTTTATTGGACAAGGAAGATTACAAATCTGATCCCTTGATGGTAACCATCAGCCATCTGTTTATACAGGCCAACTCTTAAAAATGAATTACCACATGGAAAATATTAGCAACCCATGAGGGGGGAAGGGAAAAAAAAAAAATACAAATGATGAAAACGTAACAAAATATCGACTGTTGAGAGACAAGCAGCAAAACTACATGCACAACACAGTTTTTTTAAAAAAAAGAGAGAAATGTTAGAACAGAATAAATAGACTAAATATGATAAAAAGAAATGTTAAGTTTTTTCCTAGCAGTTTAGGAAGGTTAGGGTTGCGTATCCGAATAAAAAACATCTTTAATACTAATCTGTGTAGCAGACGGTTTCTTGAAAAACTCGACTGATTCAGTGTAACATTAAGACAAGTGGGACGAGGAGCAGGTGTGTGTGTGTGTGTGTGTCCTAATTCAAACAAGACCGTGATCATATGAATCCACTTTCCTGAAGACCAAGGCACTCAACTTTTACATCAAATACTTGTGTACACCAAATTCTGAGCAATTACCGCTGCCACTTGCAAACATACAGTACAAAGCAACTTGTTTGGGTTTCAGTAGTGAGTTAAACGAACTCTAGCAGGTGCAGTAACTTTTTTTTTTTTTTGGACATCACAAATACTCAACATTCATCCGCGCCTCTTCAAGCACTGGTCAACAGCACTTTCCATACAGGTCATTATGAATCTTTTTTTTTTTTTTTTTTTTACACAGTATTTTTGTAACCAGTCATCAGAATACAGTTATAAAGTTAGTGAGAAACACAAACACTTTGATTTTTTTGTTTTTCTCTTACCTCTGACCTCTCCAACTATATTTCACAGATAGACGTCAGAGCAAGTGAAGTACGTACAGTTAAAACACAAACATGATGAGACTAAAAACAACCGAGACAGAGAGTGTATGAGTGACACATACAGAAGCCAGAGCGTGGTTTTTGATAGTACATGAGTGGTCCCCACATTTGTCATCTTAAAACAGTAGCAACCAATGTGTTTCATGGTTTTGTTTCTTTCATCTAAGACTCGACCTTTAGGCCTTCTCCAGTGACTTATAGTACTCCTTCAGCACAGCCCAGGCCTTCGGCGCCATGAAACCGTCAGGAGGATTCTCTCCCTCGCGAGCCATCTTCCGCATGCGTGTGCCTGAGATGAAATCATAATCTTGATGGCTGAAAAAGAAAATAAGAAAGAGAAAAAGGGGTTTGAATAACAGACATATTTCAAATCAGCGAAAAGATGCTTATCAACAGGAGGGGAAGCAGGAGCCAACAAAAACCGCATGCTGCTTTAGAATCAAGTGCATCAAGACGCATGAGCATTTCTGCAAAAACAATCCAAAACTGAGACAAAGCGTTTTCAACGTTTAATATCTCACGTCGGATCGGGGCCCGATACTTAGGATTGGCTTGGGACGTATCTACATGCTTCACAGTGAAATGAGACATGATGACTGTTCTGGTTCTGACATTTCTGGCAGCTGATTCAACAGTAATTCCTCCCAAATCGCTCTGTGGCTAGAGAGATACTGCGACAATCCAGTAAGCACCAGCACGCCACTGAAATGATGGTTGTAAAGTGAGGCGAGTGCAGCTCACAATTCTTCAAATTTAGTGTGTTGGAAGTAGATGTATAATTTATTGCCTGTTTTTTGAGATATTTATGAGTCTTTACTACACACTGCTGTCTGCAACTAAGTCTTTTCTTTGTTATTAGCAGTAGCAGTTGCCGAAGTCAGAGTTTCTTGCTCCTATATGCAGGTTTTAAGTAAAATTTTCAAATATTGCGTGTGAACACACATCTGATTTATGTTAAAAACAGTAAAGATTAAGCCAAGTCAACAATGAGTCCTTGAGTTTTCATTTAAGTTAGACACTACCAACAAACTGCTATTCAATGCAAAGCTCTAATATACTTGTAAATGAATATATTAAAAACAAACATTAGTGTAAATACTTTATTAAATGAAACCCTTACCGTTAATTTAGACATGTTAAAAACCTGAATTATCATTTTAGAGCATCAAACATACGACTGTCAAACATCCCCACCACCGAGCAGGAAGGAATGTGACTGCAACACGCTTCAAATTAAATACTGTCAGGAAGAGTCTTTCTGATTATCAGATTGTGGATCGCAACTTTCAAACATTCTCATGTCTACGCCGTCCTCTCTCTCCGTGACAGACTGCTTCTCGCTGCACAAGTCCACCGCGTTTAGGAAAGATATGAACAGCTTTGTTTAAAGTGAGCAGCCAAGGACAGCCTGAGCCGAGAACTGGCACCAGTTCATCACATCTTCACAAGCCTCGTCTGTTGTGTCAGAGATAATCAGGACAGTTTTAGACATCTTGTTTGGAAATATTTACACTTATCTTATATTACACTCAAAGGAGGTCAAAGTCCTGCTGTTCATGAATTAAAAAAAAAAAAAAAGTGCTATTACATGACAGAGCACGTCACATTATTCTGAAACAATAAGAAACTGTGAAGAAGACTCGACGGTCCACGAGCGTGAGGTAAAAGAGCCCCTGGCAAATTCTTCCGAGAACATTTTTATACAGTGTCAAATTAGAAACAGCTTGCCGTGATCTGAGCCATTACACTTTAGAGAAAGACTGAGGGGTATTTCTGGTGATTACGATAAGCGTCCATATTCCTCCTGAAATTTGGCAAGCCGCTGTCAACGTGCATGAGAGAAAGGAATGCCATAAATCTGAGTGAGTGACGACTACAGACTTTGGAAATCCAGTTACCGTCTTGCAGTTATCTCCAGCTTTAACGTGAAAATGACAGCAAGCCAGTGAGTCAAGGAGTTTCTATTAGACAACACAGCGTAGTGTATTTAAAGAAACGTGTTTTAAAAGTTAACTGAAGGACAGTTCTGATACAACAACAGAGCTTTCTTTCCCTTTCTCTTTTATTGCCTACAATTAAGAATTATGTACCTGCAACATTTTTGGAGATATTTTTTATCCTTTTTTTTTTTTTTCTAGATTTCTCTACTCTTATGTTTCCACACTTGTGAGTTTACTACTACTGTATTTCACCACACATCTGCCTGTATATGTGACAAATAAAAGTTTTGAATTTAAGACTGATAAACTTTTATTTCATTGTTCTTCCTGTCTACTTGCTGGTATTGTTACAGAACATAACCCCATTCAAAGAACATAATCCCATCCTTCCCTCCTTTTAACAGAAATTATAAATAAACTTTTTGTCTTGACATTCAGGAAACAGAGACTAAAGTGTTTCAGATAGCAGGAAACTGTTTTTGTTTTTTCTTACCTGGTCATATCATAATTTCATAGTAATGGAAACCTAAAAAGAAAATGCTTGCTCATATTTTTTTTAAAACATACTATTCTTAGCAGCAGTAAAAAAGTACTACATGTTCCCGACCAACAATCTGCTTTGGACTTAACGTCATAAATGTGCATCATGGAAAACAAAGCAAGTCTTCTGATTAGTCTGGCCATATTTACTTTTAACGTTCCTGGCCAGCTAAAGTTGCGCACCCTGATGGTGGAGGCTGCATCAAATCCGGACAGGAGGCAGTGAGACTGCATGATTTTTGTTAGTCATCATGTGCGGTGTCTGTGCAACAGACTTTAATTAATGGCAGGTCTTTGTAATTTTTCAACAAAGCTCAAACTAATCCACAAAACCTTTAAACTGTATAAGAAAGAAAAACAATTCCTGTTTTTCTTGGCTTGGCATTTTACTGTAGATAGACAGAGAAGAAGGAAAGAACGTGGATGAAAGGGTTTTGTTTTGTTTTTTTTAAAAAAACAAGACAAGCCTAATGAGTAATTAATTTAGAGAATGTAATTTCTGTTTAGGCTGCTGGTATAATTGGGCTAAATGAGAGGTATTACTCTGGTCTAAATCTACAAATAAGCTATTTAATTTAGTGTGAGCGAGCACTGTGACTTTGACTCAAACAATTTCTGTTTTCCAAGACCATAATAAACTTTGGTAAACGATGGAAAACAAGAAGCGAGCTTAAAAAAAAAAGATAACTTAAACCACTACTCACTTTTTGGGATCGTAAAAGTCCATTGCTCTTTTGACCTTGTTGTAAGCAGCGACTTTAAAGGGTACAATCTCCAGGGTGATGAGGCCTGGAGCCATGGTGAGGACCTTGGCCCCATGAGTGGGCTCGTACAGGTCCTTTCCGGTGTCAGGGTGGGGCATGCCTGCGGGGTCACGGCCTACGATGTAGAAGTTGGCGCCGGCCACCATTCGAGCTCTGCAATGCCACTGAACCTGTGGACAGAAAGAAGAACTGTAAATACTGGAGACACACTGACATGATTGGAAAGTGATTATTTTCAACAAAGAAACAAAGAAACAATACACCCATTTACTAACAGCACTTATCTTTGCTCTAAATTCTGTCATCTTAATTTTTGGACAACTGGTTTTAATATAATGATTTGTCCCAATTGTGTTTACCTTTAACGGTATTTGACATTTTCATATATTCTGTTTAATTTTTATGGCTTTCACTTCATCTTTGTTCTCTTTTTGTTTTAATGTGTTCTGCTTTATTGTACAGAACTTGAAGTTATTGTTCTTATGAGGTGCTTTCTGTGTCTACCACAATATCATAAAATAGATTACCCAATAGAAGAGGATAAAAGTGCAAAAGATTAGCTGAAATCTTAAAAAATAAATCCAGTTTAAAAAAAGACAACTGACAGCTACCTTAACTAGTTTTCCACAAGTTCAGCCAGCCAGCCAGCCTCGAACACAGATTGCTCTTAGGAATTTGCATTCACCATTAAGCACTCAGGCTCTTTTTCTGTTCCTCATTATCAATAATTGCTAAATCTCCGCATCACTCCTTGACAGTTACTAATACCAGTGCCATTAGGTTCCTGCCAATGTAGTTTGTATGTTTTAAGATCTACGATATTCAGATTAGTCGTACAAAACAAGTGCTTTCATTATGTTTCAGCTGAACACTGGAGAGAGGTAGTTTTAATATTTGAATGGCAGGCAGACCAAGGGTAAACAAGGTCAGAAAAATGATAAATGATATAGGTTGGAGCTCAGCATGACTCTCTAAACGTCCCATTCAGAATTACAAACTAAATAAATTCACTGCCTGACATCCACCAGCTTCCAATCTGCTCTCAATAATATGCGCTATAGCTTTTCCAATTATCATAAGTGAATGATTAAAAGATTCCCAGCTACACAGCTACGCTCAGTCACACGAGGTGGTTAGTGTATGGCATGGAAACACTAAACAGAGCGCCTCGAGACAATTGTAAATCCCCCTTCCTGCAATTTTTCACCCTCAAAAATTTGCAGACGCCGAGGATTTGACAGCGACTGTTGTCATTACTCAGCGCTACAATCAAATTTTTTGTTCCATGTCATGTCATCTTTTTTTTTTTTAAAGAAAACCTCAAGCATGTAACCACAAATTCAACATTCTTGATAATCATCACCTCAGTTGGCCCGGCGTACATCATGGGTGAAGGAAAGATAGCTACAATGGTAGTGTCTGGATTCAGAACGCCCTCCTCCAGCACAGCGGCGTGCTGCTTCATCCGCCAAGGCAACGGCACGTCATCGTCCTTGGTCCAGCCTCCCAGTGGGTGGAGCAGCAAGACTGGGCGGCGGTAGCCTCGCTCGATGAGGCGCTTGTGGGTGTCCTGCATCAGGAGAGCATGGCCGTTGTGGACTGGGTTGCGGAGCTGGAAGGCGAACACGGCGTCTAAATACAGAGAAAGAGGGTGGATGAGAAGGTTGTGTTAAACTGTGACCAAACACATCTGAACACATCTGTACAAAACAAACAAAAGGCCACAGTGTACCCAGAGATAATCAAGCAGCTAAGTGCCCAACCACTGAAACCACATACAGGGAAGGACTGAATCACACTAGAGCTTTCTCTCCCATGACTTCCCCACTCTTGTCTCCTTTACTTCCTTGCCAAAGACCAAACAAAGAACAAAAGTATTGAAGCGAGCAGAATACCCAACGCATCCTCCCTCTTTTAAGAAAAAGGTATTAAGAAATACTGTGACACCACTGTCTCTCTGAAAGTCCTTGGTTCAAGCTGTCATCGCCATTTTGTACACATGAAATATAAATACAGACCAACAGAACTTGGCTCATACCTGCGTTCATTTCTTTAAACTTCTGTTTGAGCTCAGTGGGTGTCAGTCGATACTGATCCAGTCCATCGTTCCAGCAGATCCTGTCCAGAACCTGCAGGTCTCCTCCGACCAGCCAGTCCCCACTTTCCATCACCATCTGAAATTGGAGTCACGATGATCATGACAGGGAACACAACTCAAACATAATCCAGACTTAAGACACTGTGGTCCATAAAAACTTCACTGTGCTGGAACCAGGCCAGCGTGAATTCTAATAAAACTCCCGAGTTATTACCCAGTTGCGACGGGGACACACCAGCATAAATCAAAGGCTGCGTGTCGTTAAACAGTCAACAAAGCTCTGGCATTACGACTCTTCTGCATTTGGCCACATCGACTACCTTAATTTCAATAACAGAGCAGAGACAAAATCAGATTGTGTTCCACAATATAACCTGGTGATGAGCTCATGACCACATTGGAAAGAAATTTTTTCCCCTCAAGAGAATAATCCAACAATGTCACAGAAATCCTCAGGATCCAGGCAAAGGCTGCTATTGTTTCAGGCAATATCTTTCGCCTGCCTCTTGTGGCATTTATGAGACTGTAGCTAGAGTTACTGAAAACACTGGCCTGCGCGATGTTAATGTGATACAAAGTGACAATTCTCTACAGGCTCAGTAATAAAAGAAGCACGGCCCCATCGCTGAGACGGAGAGAACTCAAAACAAAAAGGCCACAAACGAAACCTTAAGTGTGTAGACATTGCGGAAAGCCGATTTGGAAGTTGATAAAAAAGATGTCACTTGTTTCATGGGCATGTAATTTATCATGTAAAACAATAAAATGGAAAGCTCTTTGATATCCATACTTTTCAAACAGGCTGATTTCAGTCTGGCGAACTATACATAAAAATCAGAATGTTGTCAGCGGTGGAGGCGTCTACGTGATGTGATCAATAACCACTTGGCTCCGTTGTAAGAAGTTTTCAGGGTTTGTTTTCCACACTCCAAGTAATCCAACCTGTCCACTGCTGGCTTGGGAAGAAGAGTCATGAAAGATGCTTAACAGTCGTACTCTTCGGCGAGATCAACAGCATAGACAAGTCGCAATTTATTTTCCTAACGTAAGCGAACGGAAAACGCAATATCTGCATGGCTATATCAAAAGGAGCATGTGTGCTCTGTTTAACTGTTAAAAGTGCCCCAGGACTTCACATGTGAAACAGGCCCTAACCAAATAAACGACCTCTACACCATCGTTTCCGATGAAGGGGGCTCCTGTCTGACTGACGCACAAGTAAACAGGAAACAGTGGATTAACTACGTGTAATGTGGAGCAGGTCGTTTCTGGTTTGAGACGTGCGGGATGAAAAAGGTCGTAGCTACCAACGCAGAAGTGTGTTGACAGACTGAATCCGGTGGAGAGACTTAAAACATACACTTATGTATACGCTCTTTAATGAGTGACACCTTAATCACAGCAAGCTGAACACACATGTTCAAGTTAGAGTGGATAAAGAATGACAGTTGTGGAAATACAGAGCACTCAGCATGTGTTTAAAACCAGCGCTGGGACATCAGGTGTTGATACCGGAATGTCATGGTACCAATTTATGAAACTGGCAGCCTCGTGCATCGTAAATAACAACATTACCAAGCCAGACTGAATCGAGAACAAGGTAAGACAAAAAAAGATATCTGCGAAGATTAAAAATGTCTACCAACTGCGCTGACATATTGAGACAGCTGCCGGCTAGTGATCACGTTCAATCTCCATCCAGGACTTTTAGCAGCATAGGGCTTTAAAATGAGCCCGTCAGGTTTACAGTTAAGTCTGACCCCTGCGAGTGAAATCACAAAAACCACGTAAGTTACTATTAATTTTGTCTTGTACCTTTGCCAATGTACAAGTAGCCAACCAACTGCACTAATCCTGAAAACAATGGGATTTAAAATTAGCCGGACAAGCAACTTTTAAAAGTAACCCTGCACTCCCGGTCCACGCAGATGACTTTATAAAAAGGCAATCTGACAACTATCTTTGTCTGCAACACCAGACCGTTCCGTTCTCTTCCAGCTACAAGCCAATGCCACTTTTCCGCAGGGTGTGCAGGATCATTTCAGGACGTTATCTCGCCACCGAGTCTACCTGAGCCCCACAGCAGTCAATAGGAGACAGATGGAAACAATTCCCGGGTATATTTGGAGAAGGGTTGGGTGAGCGGAAAGGTGGAAGCTGGCAGGGATCCCACAGCCTGTTGAGCTGCGCAGTACATTCTCATACTCATTTGGTCGAGGCTGAGTGAGAGACTCAGCATCCAAATATAACACCTGTGAAATGAGGGTGGACCAAGAAGATCAAGTGATTACACTGGGCGTCCTGACAGACTGTGAGAAAAGCGCCGCTCCTCCACCTATTCAGTCTTTCCATAAGCAATGTGAAAAGGCCAGCTCGGATCTGTGTTCTATCAGTGCCGAATCCAGGGAGGCAGTTTGCTTTCACATGCAGAGTGTTTATCACATAGCACACTGAGACAGGCTGTCTGCAGCTCTGCGATGCTGCTCAGTACTTTCGCCAAGGTTGAGCCCGAGGTTTTCTCTACCATAAACTTATATTGTAAATTCAGCTTTCAGGGAATTAAAACTGTGACCCTATGCGTGACATCTCAAAAATGTACCTTGATGTAGGGGTGGTCCTTGCAGGTGGTTCCCCACTGGCGAGCACATCTCTCCTCTTTGCGGTGTTCATAAAACTCGGGGTTGCGCAGGATGGCCACTCGTCTGCCCTCGTAAACCAAGGCCATGGCTGTCACACCGTCTAAACGCTCTTTATCAGCAGTAGACACCGGCAGCACCACAGGCACTGACAGGTTGATAACGCCACCTAAGAGAACGGAGAACCAAGAACAATTTTATGAGTGGAAAAGGCATATTTATGCAGAAAGAAAACATATCAGGCCTATAATTAAGTATTATTTTCATTATCATGTAATCGGCTGGTCATTTGCTGGAACCAGTTTTGTCTAAAAATGCTAGAAAATAGTGAAAAATGTCTTTTTATTATATCCAAAAGCTCAATGTGACGTAAATTTAAACTGTTTTTGTTTTTGTCTGACCAACAGTCCAAAACCAAGATATCTAGTTTACTATCAAGAATATCAGGTTATATAACATGACATGACAAAAACAACAACTCACATAAGAAAAAACAGAAGATGTTGGCATTTGTGCTTGAAAAATGACTGACATTAATTGATTGTTGCCAATAAATTAATAGAAAAAAACTGTTTTAGCTTTGAACTACATTCGTTGCTGTAGTTCAAACTTCAGTAAAAGAGACCCTGTGGAGTTTATGACCACTTGTAGCACGATGGAGCAACATTTTTGTGAGTGGGCCTCCCTTCTCGCTGCACATGGGCAACCTGATATACAGTCCTTCCACCATTTTTAAGCTATTCCACTGATCAGCTGTTGGTTGCAGTGAAGACTCAGTGAATAAGATGACTGCAAGTTGGCAACCACGCACATAAACACTACACAATTCTAAATATTTTTTTCGCCTTTGCAGATGTGAGGAAGGAAACGCATTAAACACGATTTTTGAGACCTCGGTGACGGACTAATGGAAAACTTTGTTTGTTTACAAGAAAACGCCACAGGGCATCTTTGACATCGGATAACGATCCATGAAAAACAATGTAAAGGATCCAAACGCAAAGCTCTGGGACACTGAGAACAGACATCCTACAAAAGGCAGGTTAAAATGTTCAAAGGTTAGGTATCAACAAAACAGCTCAACCGTTCTAATTAAGTTTCCATTCTGCACCCCTTCAGGCTAAATGTGGAATATACAGCTAAACCACAGGCTACAGTGAGTCTTCAAGGCTGCAATTTAAGAAGCTTGTGGAGGAAAATCCCCTCTTAAGCTAAGCTGGATCTTGACCCCTTCTCATTTTATGATTTGGGGCCATGTAGTGACAGCGTACTGTTGGCGGCTTCATTTTGCCGTCCAGGTTGATGAAAACGTCTGGACCAGCACGCTTTTCACATCACATCAGATCAAATGCAGAGAAAAACGGGAGGGGACGCTGGCTGTTGAAGCCCCCACCTCCCCCCCCCCACCCCGGACCCTCTTCTCGTCCCCTCTGTCACAGTGTAGAGCGAACAGCTGGTTCCAATAAAACACACACACACACCCCCAAAGACTGCCGAATGTCCGAGCGAGAGAGACACAAGCTTGAATTCGGGTCTCTGTTTATTTTTGCAGGCTATTTGATTAGTCAAACATGCCAGTTTCTGCTTCCAAAACAGTTTTAGTGTTAAAGTGCGGCCGATCAATTCTTTCACTGTGTCAAATCCCTGGGAGGAAGTGAAAATGGACAAATGGTGGTGTGCAGTGTCAATCAATACAAAAGCCTCTTCCTCTGCGCCGCTCTCCCTCCGGACAGACGGGAAAAGTAGAATCAAGACTTTTCACGTCAATACATATATTTCTGCCTCCTCCTTTTACGCAGACAGCTCAGTTTCTCGGGCTAGCTGCCTTTCTGGGGAAAGAACTTAAATCATCTGTGAGAATTTGATGTTTTTATCCTTCATTGTGGACATTGGTTGAAATATATAGCTGTCAAAATCTCAAAATGAAATACAGGCTATGTTAACTTTCAATTTATTTTATGTATTTCTTCATTTTAGTCTGTGTGCCTGTAACAAACTTTTTGGCGTAGCAACACAAAACTGAGGTTTGAGTGGCCATATGGGCAATAATATTAAATTGACTTTTTCTTGGAATTTCAAACAATACATGAGAAATTGCTGTAATTACACCACGAGGCTGTACACCCAATGTGATATTTGTTTTCTAAAAAGTGCCAAAAAAACCAAGCCATTCCTGGGACTTGGGTGTAAATGGACTTACTTCACCAACATGATATATAACATCATCATTCTTTAAATTCTGCACGTAAATCAACTTAATTCTTGATTATATCAATGTGTCACCCTGCCACCTAGCCAAGTTGTACATTGCTGCTGAGTAATGGAGTACTCCTTCAGAATGGCAGCCAGTTTAAAATATGCATCGCAGTTCACACGGACAATGCAAGGGGTGTATTTGTTAATCTAATTTAACACTCAATTTAATCAGAGTGCTCCAATTTTAACAGAATGAAGCAAAAAATATAGAGGGGAACACAAAGAGCTACAACTGACAGACATCTGAGGGTCAACTGACAAAAAAACTCAGACATGTATGTGTCGAATGATGACACTCATCAATTAACCCTTTGTTGAGTCTTAATTGTCTGTTTGTGAAGCCATGGAAGGTTGCTGTTCTTGTCTCTGATTTTAAGATTTGAAACTGTAACATATTATTTTAATGGCCTGAACTATAAATGCCCATCAATGGACTGGTGTTGAAAATTAGCTTTGGCTTTACACGTGTGCAGTAGATCAGATATCGCTCCTGCAACCACTAATGTTTCTCTGTAAGCTAATAAACTGAACTAAACATCTTGCTGCTCACAGTGCTGAGTTTCTTGTATATATGGTGCTATGATGGTGCCAACAGAAAGTTATATCTAAAATTTAACATTGAATTTCACTTGTAAGTAATGTGTACTGCTCTGACAGAAAGCCCTCCGCTTTCTGAGTAACCCATTTTGTGAGTACTCCACCCCATCTAGTGCCTTTTCTGTGATATAGCAACACATTTTTTTTTACAACAAATTCTTTACATTGTATTTATTAAAAAATTGTATTTAAAAAAAAACATAAAACATCTTACCATCCAGCAAACAGTCAAAATGAAGACACTGCAAATACTCTCTCTCTCTCATGAAGCCGTTCAGAGGAGTGGCCCAGCCTTCGGCCAGCACCTGCACCCACTGCATGTCCACCTGAGGATCGCACACAGTCACATACAGCAGGTTACCAACAACTTATCATATATGCAAATGAAACCAACCTAGATTAAAAAACAAAACCAATAAATAGCTGCTCTACATACAGCATGAAAAGACTATCAACTGTAATTTAGCTTCATTAATTTATTACAATTTATCCAATTTAAAAAAGGAAACTCAGAAGCACCTTCCCGATCTGTACAGCAGGCAGAGTCTCTGCATCAGCCTTAGCCAGGTCCAGCTTATTCTCCTGAACGTACAGCTCCTTCACTTCATAAGATGCATCAACAGGCACTATATCCTGCAGAATCAGAAGAATGAGAAATTAATAATTATGAATAAAAAATAAAAAACATGCTGTATCATCAAAACTTTGATGAAGGTCTACTATCCACGAAAGGAGTACTGATGAACAAGATACAGTGACGTCAACATTCATACAAATATGAGGCGTCACTGCCCCCTGGTGGCCAACGGAGGAATTATGTCACAGTTTGATATGTAGGTGTGAACTTCAAGCCTCTAGCTGTGTCTGTAAAGGGGAGATAGCCAATGACAAAACAACACGCGGCTGATTCTTGACGCGATACATATTTTAAAACGTGTCAAAGACACAGGATATTTCCTCCCCTCACCCTTTCCTGAAGTAGGTCAACAAGCTGTTGTATGCACTCGTTCACACTGCAGGAGTCGGTCTTCAGCACCAGCTCTGGAGCCTCTGGCTTCTCGTACTCTGAGTCAATTCCAGTGAAACCTGATAAAATAAAAGAGAATTACATGCACAGTGTGAGTTTAATGCTGATCATATAACTCCTAATCGACATGAAGCATCAAGCTTGCATTATATTTGAATTATTGTATGGATTTGAAATGAACACTGTATGGAAAAGGTATCCTATTACAATGATTAAACAGCACTTGGAACTATTTTTGTTAAAATACCCTTTAATCAGTAACAAAACTATGATTAATAACAACTTTATCTATATTTTACAATGAAGAATTACTACATGCAACAGGTTTAGTGTTACAGCCAGTAAACTTCGATTGATTTCAAGTTGTAACAAATCAGAATTCATATTTCTGAGAGATTCAAATGGTGATTCATAGAACAGGTCAGGACTACATAAGGGTGCAGGAAAACTCTGACAAAGGCTGATCTCCTCCTCAAGCATGCATAAAATACAAGTCAATTGGTTCAAGATCACTACGACGTGATAAGAAACACTTCCTCTGACAGTAATGAATCAGTTTTATTATCATTGTCAAGTCATTTCTGTAATAAGAAATGATGTGACATACAACAGAACTGAAGAGTAGAGTACTATGTAAAAGATGTTAGTGTGTATCAGCCCAAGTATGAACCCCCGACTGGCCTTGAATCTACTGATGCACTGGCACCTAAACAGTATTAAACTATACTCCACCTCTTATCTCCCCCGCTCGAGCTCTCTTGTACAGCCCCTTCACGTCCCTCTGCTCACAGACATCCAGCGGAGCGTCTACAAACACCTCAAAGAAAGGCAGCCCTGCAGCCTCGTGGATCTTCCTGGCATTGAGGCGATCCTTATAGATAATAAACAAACACACATGATTCAGCCAGAGTTAGTTTCTATTGCAAGAGGATACCATTCACTGCAGTGTGCAGTCAATAGGTTCCTATTGCAGCAAGCACAGCTCAGAATTGGCTTCTAATAACAGACAGTAAAGGGAAAAGAGAAAGCTCAGATACAATCATGCACCTGAGTCCTTCTTGACATCTTGACTTTATCATGCTACATCACAACTTCCACATCCATCGTTGGAACAGGCATCATCAGTTTTAGCAGGATAATGATGATGCACAGCAACAGTAACGTCATCATGAACCCAAGTATTAAGTAATCCAAAAAAAAATGTGGAATTTGCAATGTTTCAAAGCTTGTCAGTGCCAATTTTCTTTCACCTTAGAACAAAACCGTTCATAATTTATCTAAATGTGTTTCAATTATGATTATATAACAGAATGAGAGAATTTACTACAGCATCAGTGAGGTCCAGCCACATTTGTCCCCATCGTCACTCACCCTGCTGTAGGGAGAGATGAAGCTGGCAATGCAGACCAACCCAGCATCAGCAAAAAGCCGGGCCACCTCAGCAATACGTCTGATGTTCTCTTCACGGTCCTCTGGGCTGAAGCCTAGGTTTTTATTCAGCCCCTGACGGATGTTGTCCCCGTCCAGTGTGTAGCAGGGGATACCGTGACACACCAGGTACTCTTCCAGAGCCATGCTCACTGTGGTCTTCCCTGCACCGGACAAACCTTGGCACAGAGGAAAACAACAGCGTTGGTGAAACAGCTATAAGACGATACACAGGTACAGACAGGACACCTTGAACTTTGATTTTGTAAATCAAAACCGGTGACATCTCATAACCTACCGCTCAGCCAAACGGTGCATCCCCTGAAGCCTCCTCTTGTGCCAACAACCTGCCCGCGCTTGTTTCGGCTGACATGATGAGCTTGATAGGTGACATTGGTTGCACGCTGCATTCCCTGAAATGATACAGATTAAATGTCAATTCAGCACACCTGAAGAACAATTATAAAGGTTTATATATATATATATATATATATATAAAAGAACATGAAGAGATCAAGCCTTACAATCACATCAGGACGTGGCTTTAAAATATGGTTTCTCAGACCTTTATCAGCTGTTACATATTATGAAAAAAGCTAGGAACATGTAAGTAATCAGTAATCTACGGATTATGTTCTCAATTAGCCATTTTATGACTGTGATTGGGCCTCACATCCTAACATCTGATATTTCTGACCTTCTCTTTGAAAAATGACTGAAATATTAACAGACTCGCAAACTGTTGCTCTAAATGTTTGTCTGCTGTTATTGTTTGTGATATACTTGATGTACGCTAGTGCACCACAATGTATGAATGTCACCGTTTGCACACAACCCAACAGTTTGTAGAAACCATATTTATTCCACCTGCACCATCGTCAGTCCTTTACCCAGTTTATGCCAGTTTATGCTATATTTAAGCAAATATGTATACCTTTTAAATATGTATATGTTTAATGTCTATGTTTATGTTTCATGTTCTTATGTTATGTTTTTGTGTCTACCTGTCATGTCCCTTGTCTTTTAAACTGTACTTATGTCTATACTGGGAGCAAACCGGAGTCAAATTCCTCGTGTGTGTGTGTGTATACACACCTGGCCAAAAAAGCTATTCTGATTTTGATTAATCCTCAACAACTGTACACACTACAGCTCAGAGTCAGCATTACAGTGTATTTTTATATTCTTTACGCAAACATGCATTTGTGCATGCAGCAGCAGGTTACCTGGCAAAAGCAAACAAGTTTATGCAAACGGTATTGTGCTGACGCCGATGCCGGAAAGGTAATTGTTATCACAGGTACAAGGACGGTTAACCAAACCGTGCATGCCCTTGCACTAACAGCATTAGCAGTGAACTCATTAGCCACTTTTCAGTCAACGGCGATGCGATGCTAGCAACTACGGAGTTTTAAACGCAGAGCTAGGCTAAGTGTATAGCTTAGCTGTTGGGCATGTTAAGCAAGCTGTCCGACTGGTTAGCCCGGTGGTTCATTGGGAGCTTATTAGAAATCAATTAACACAACTCGGCCAAAAAAAGAAAACTCACCCAGCTCTCAGCAGCGTTGCTTAGCTTCTGTTTCTTATGGGAGTTGCCATACGTCTCCATGGCTGGCAGCAGCAGCAGCTAGCGGCTGGTTCAACCGGCTACCTGTTTTAAAACAAACACAAAGAGAACACGCCCGGCTCTTTGTTTGCTAACTCAGATTTTATTATTGTTATTTTTTTTTGTTGGCACAGGTTGTCTCCGGTGAGTGGAGGAGCCCGGAGCTGCCGAGGGAGCCGAGGAGGGGAGCCAGGCTGGCACGACAACCAGGAACAGCCACGTACCCCGGCGTCGACGACGGAATGACGCATTTCCTCAACCGTCAACGGTCGGTTCGGTAAGAAGCTGATCTGATGTCAGTTTTGTCTCGTTTTAGCCTCTCTCAGCGCAGTCACCGGCTCAATGACTCAACTGATCTGAAGCCAGTTCTCGGAAAACAAACGGTTCGCAGTTGCGAGAAAAAGAATACAGTTCTCATTAAATAATAATCAGCTGGAATATGTTTGATTTGAGAATGAAAACTAAAATAAAAAAAATAATAAAATAATTAAAATAAAAGAGCAAATACATAAAAATAATAAATAACATAAACTAAATTAAATAAATAATAATAATAATAAACATTTTATTTTATCTTATTAAGTTAAAAAAAAAAGAAAAAAAAATATCTCCACAATAAATCCACACTTGCCCACTAATAATAAATTATCCTGCTGCTCCTCCTAAGATTAGAAGGATATTTAGGAACACCTAATTTAAAACGAGCAGAGTTACAGGGTGATGCTGGTGCTGATTACAGGACACTTTGTCAGAATTAAAGGGGATGCATGGGGCATGCGAGGCAGCAGACTTTGCACAGAGGCTGGATGGATGTGGATGAATATGCGGGGCTGCGGGGAGGAGGAGCGCTCTCTCAAAAAGCGAGCGGCACTGTCGTGTTTGTAGCAGTCCAGCTGGAGCTAGGAGCAGAGCGGCGATCAAACAGGGTGCAGCATCAGGCATTCAAGGACCTGCAAGTACAGGAAGAGGCACTAGGAGGCCCGAGGAAGGCAGGTAGGATGCTATAAACTGTGCAACATGTGAATCTAAATACAGATCTCCATCTTCTCGTCGTTATGTGTTGGCTTTCGTGTTGTTTAAATGATGTATTGTTGTGGCATTAATGTGATGCTGTAGCCGGACTGGATTTTATACTCCTGATGACATTCAACTTTTTTTTTTTTTATCAGTGTTGCTCACAAATATAGATAATATATGAAATCTAGTGGACGGAATACATCTTGTTTGTAGAATAAGCCCCCTGTGTTCGCATAAAATCAGGCAAAAAAAAGTTTTATTGGGTGGATCATTAGATATGAGCTGGTTTTGGTTCGTGTTTATGATAGCATGATGTCAGTTATACAGCATTTCAGTAGCATCACGTGGCACACAGAGATAAATAGTTGTCACATATGAAGCCCTGAATTCAAATCCAAGTCTGAATTGTAAATATCCAGCACACAGACTGGTGGTTGTCTGTGATCCAGCTCTGCTCTGCTTTAATTCCATTTTAATAATTCAGTTGTCAATTTCCAACTGCAACAGCTTTGCCTGAAAACGAGAGGGCTTAATTACAGGACATGCAATGACCTGTTGCCCCACCCAGTAGCCTCATATGGAACATGGTGTTTAACAGTGTGTGTGTGTGTGTGTGTGTGGGGCCACTGTGCTACACCCCAAAAGTAAACTTCAAAAACCGGCTGTGCCGCACACATCACATCACATGTGACTGACTACCGCCCTGTAATATATTGGAGGCAATGGGAGACACCCAGTCCTGAACCTGACATTACTGGCAGTATCCACCCCACATGTGGTTATGGCACCCACAAAAGTAGGGATGGCTCCATGTTGAGTGTGACCATTTTGGCTTGTACGCTGTAAAACTGGACGTGTTTTTGGAAAAATGCAACAATAACACATGACAACAACAACAAAAAAAAAAAAAAATAGACAATGTGTTTATCTTTTTTGATGAACAGCTTTTCACTGTGAGAGTTATGCAGCAGTCATTGGAACCAGTGCACGAAGTTATAATTCAAAAAGTTAAACATTTGCTCTCTATCATTCACATTAGCCTATTATCATGTTTCCTGGTAAATGACCATGCAAAATTATTACATCACAAAAGATACTTATGTTGCTGCTGCTATGATGTCAGCAGATTATTACTGTCTCTAAAACTACTTCTACTTTTAACAATAACTGCTACTACTACTAATCAGTGGTAGAAGTTCCACCTGAACCAGCTGCAACAGTCAAATACTTGGATATCAATGCAATAGTACTACGTTACTTTAGCTCACCAATTTGCTCACAAATACTTTTATTATGTTTATATTATTAATGCTCTGCAGCTTCAACTAAAGTAAAGGATTTGAACGTCTTACAACATAAAGAAACTTTTTTTTTTTTAATCACAAAGACATTATTTTTATTCTAGAGCCTCAAACAGTAATGTTCATTGAGGGCTTAATAAAAATATGAAGGGTTAGGTTTATAGAAATTTGTAAAGAGCTTGTACAAACTTCAATCACACCCCCTTCCATGAGACTTTTGAACTATACAGCTAACATTTTAAACGTCTGTTACTGAAATGAAAGAAAATATGTAAGAAAACAAAACCAAAACCTAAAAATGATGTTCAGCTGAACATGCAGTTTCAAGGCTTGATTTACTACATGTACATTTTATGACATATGTAGTCGACTCCTCTCTGTAGTTTCACCCCTTCCAAGAGGGCTGGGCCACCTCTGGGTTGACTTATTTTTAACCCTCACTTTGATGAAGACAATCCACATGATGTGAAGACGAAAATGAGTGGACGGCAATAGTACTATGTGATTATGAAGGCCCCAAAATGGAGTCACAGCCCTGGTAACCCTGGAGTAAAGTACAGCCTTCAAGGCAACTGGGTGGCTTCTCTTGAAATAGCTTGAGTGAGTGGAGGCAGCCAAGTTATCCATTACAGCCCTGTGACCATGTGGAATAGGTTTTTTCTGCCAGTTTTCCATCACCACCACCCATCCCTTTAGAGTGCTCAGTGCTCCGGCTGGTGGGAAAACACTGTGTGCTGTACACAAGGGAGGACGGGACCAGTGGAAAACTAGTCAAATGGGACACTCAGCTGACCTCCCATGTACAGTACACATGTGCAGCCTCACAGTGAACACTATAAAATACACACTGTTACAGAGTACACACAGATACAAGAAAATACAGGACTTGTAGTATTTCTAAAGGGAAAATCCACCCCAACATGGAAAGTATTGTGTGTTTTTTTTTTTTTTTTTTTTGGTCAACATTTACAACAACTACATCCTCCATGAGCTGAAAATCTGAGCGTCAAGACTTAAAAATACTGTCCTCACCAGAATACTGACAGTACTGATCATTCCTTCAAATAATTTGAACAACCTAAAATATGATAATGATGATGATGATGATACAGTATTGTCAGATCAAGTCAGAAATGTTTCTCGTATCACAACAGCTCCATTTGCCAGATACCAGAAAAGACTCAAGAAGCAAATATACATTTAACATGACATCACAGACAATTCAAGCGTCTTTATTGTACATTCATGTGGGATTAAGCTCCATATTCCATTTTAAGATTGACTGGTGTTGAAATAGTGCTTCAGTCTAACCTTATTAAATATATTAAATATGATTACATTTTCCTAACAAGTGGTGTCATGTTGTGAATAATAACTGTTAAGTTTGTGTCTGATTCTGACACCAGAGACTGCTTAACATCTCGTCTCCTACCACAGTCAACTCTGACAGCTGCTGAACCTGCATGAAGCGCTAAAGACGAAAGTCAATGCTAACTCCCCAGAGGCTGAACCTCCAAAGATGAAGCAGGACTTTGAGAAATATATGCTTAAGTTTTGAATAGATGATTTCTAAAAGATATCGGTGGAAATAATCTTCACAGCCAGTATATGGTCATAACATAATGCATAATAAAGGAATAAAGCTAGCAGAAAACTACAGATCTATTTCCACGACAACTGAGGTTACACTGTCCATTGATGAAGACATGTGTGATACATATGAAAGCCCATAAAAACAAGCAAGTGTTAAACTTAACATAAGTATTTCTTTTTTATAACCTTAACCAAGAAGTTTTAGTTGCTTAAAATTAACCAAATATTAGAAGCATAATACCAGGCTTAAAATCAGTGATCCTCTGCCAACTCTTCTTGTGTCGATCAGATTTTGACTCATTTGACTCATTCATAACAATGACGTTCACATTGGTCATGGGCATTATACAACCTCTTTTATCCTTCAGCTTGGAGGACATGTCGGTCAGTTAGGTCAGTAATTTTAACATTCAAACAAGCTGTGGTTGATTGCAGGACAGCAGTAGAGACTTACTGAATTCACATTCTAAACTGAGATGTTCAGTGTCAGAGATGTAAAATGTTGAATTAAAGAGGAGAGGACACATTCCCAGTTTCTGTTTCACACTAACAATACAGACACTTCACTTCACCGGCTGCATAACAGCCCTTGATATATAGGATCACAACTTGCAGTAAAACTGACCACAGAGCTGCAACATAATCTCACTAATAACATGAGGGATATGGCATTGTAATTGGCTTATATTGTTTTTCTGCTCTTGTTGATCTTATTTGCCATCTTGGTCAGTATTAATAAACCTTATGACCCCTTTAACTTCCGCATAGTCCGTCAGATTTTGTGTGGCCGTCTATCAGTTGCGTAACAGAAGCTGAATCTGCTATGGGTGAGTCAGAGGGCATTCTACTATAAGCTTTTCTCCACTGTAATAATATTTTCCCAAAAATTGATCCTGAGGAAACTGATACTTTCAGCAGCTCTTATACTCTATTTCTATCCCATCTTCTGTCCTAGTGCCAGGTTTGTCTCCAAGTGAACGTGGCCTATCTCTATGTATCCCAGATGACATTTATTGTGATGCATTTCAGGGCTGATAGCAGTATCCTCAAATCCATTAATGGAGCCGTTAAAGGGAATAGAAGCTTTTTAGACATGAAAGACAATGGTCATTGCTGTAGTGCTCTCTCAAGTCATTAACTGAAAAGAGCAAAACGACAAACAAACAACAAACATTATACTAGCGTATCATCAACGTTGTTTGTCTTCTGGGTGACACTGCTAATCATTCACCTCTGGCTCGCAACAATACATCCTTTATTTTATTTTGTTTTCTCTTTTGTTGACGAAACAAACTCGCTGCAAGGTCCATTTAGTAGTTCCAGCTTTCACTTCTATCGCATGATCTTCTTCAGCAGATGGAGTTTGCCCAGTTCTCATGGACT
Source organism: Protonibea diacanthus (assembly GCA_028641955.1). Taxonomy (NCBI): domain Eukaryota; kingdom Metazoa; phylum Chordata; class Actinopteri; family Sciaenidae; genus Protonibea; species Protonibea diacanthus. The sequence goes on from CM053977.1 coordinate 7,002,612, forward strand.
TCTAAGTCGCCATTAACAAGTAGAAACATCTTTTCTGCAAATTCCATGGCACCTGAGCAAAAAACACCTGCAAAAAAAAAAAAAAAAAAGGTGTGATATGACAGAAAGCTCCAAATGCTGGTGGCAAGAAAATTTTGCATGCAGTTTCCAAGGTCAAGAATGAACTTTCAATTTCAGTAAGTTTAGATAAATTTCTTTTGCATTGATACAGCTTGAAGACAACTTCCTGTGCTGCAACAGATAATGTTTGTCCATTAAAACTGCTGTGACCACAGCAGCTGCTTGTTGGGGACAAACTCAGGAAACCATAGGAGTGTGGCGGAAAGACTTTGGAAGGCCCGAAATAAGAGTGTGACTGAACATCCAAACAGAAGACTGTCACAGTGGTTCTGGTGAATGTCCAGGGAAAGGAAAATATAACACACAGTGTCAACTCAGACAACCACATCTAGAATAGCTGACTGCTATAAACTCAGAAAAAGGCTGTTCAGCCTAAAATGGACATTTCAGCCAGTGGAATCAAGAATTTTGTAGCACTAAAAGCTCTATCTCTTTCTTTGCTAATACATAGGATAAAGGAGAGTGGGAACAAAAGTAAATGATACTTCATCTTCTCCCTGTTTCTCATCACAGTGATTTAGCACTCTCAATGCAACCAGCCTGTTTACGTCTGTGCTTTATCTTGTGCAAGTTATAATAGCATGCTCGTGCTTTCCAAACCGAAACTTTGTCATTCTCCAACCTGTTGTTTTCTCTCACGACAGCTAAAAGGCCTCAGCCAAGACGAGCGGTGTCTGTGGATGGACAGTGCAGGCATCCATGGCATCACAGGAGCTTGTGGATGCGAGAAACTCTCCCACTGATAATCTGAACCCAGGAATGGAGGGCGGTGCTGTGCCCAGCAACGGTAAAACATGTCCTGTCCACACGCCAGGCGGAGAGGACACAAAGAGAGGCTTTCGAAAAGGAATCGGGAGACATAATGACTACGTGAAGATCTCTGTGCCGGAGTCCAAGGCCAATCGTCTGCCAATGGAATGGTGGAAGACAGTAATCGCCTTCTTTTATGCTGGTTTTAACTTGGTCCTGACCACAGTCGTCATCACCGTTGTCCACGAGAGGGTCCCACCCAAAGAAAGCAGCCCACCTCTTCCTGACAAGTTCTTTGACTATATTGACAGGGTCAACTGGGCATTTACAGTGACAGAGATCAACGGCATGGTGCTGCTGGCCATTTGGTTGATCCAGTTGTTCTTCTTCAGATACAAGTGAGAACCTTTTTTTATATTCTATATGTTCTGTGTGTTGTAACTGCAACTTGTCTATGGTCAGCATCTCTTATTGTTGCGCAAGAACTGCATCATATTATAGGGTGTGAATCTACCGTCAGTGAGGAAATTGTATTTCCTTTTCTACAGTGGTGTTCTCCTTGTGTGACAGTTAAACTCAATTTGACTAGATGAATAGGAAACCTCAGATCTGACAACACGTTGACAGAACCATGCTAAATAGTGTCGAGCATGTTGTAGATTTGAAAAAATGCCAGATTGCTGCTGATATCACTCAGTTTTTCTCCCATAATGTCAATTTTCAGGTCAATAGCAAGCAGGCGGTTCTTCTTCCTCATTGGCACCCTGTACTTGTACCGCTGTGTCACTATGTACATCACCACCCTGCCTGTACCTGGCATGCATATGACTTGCGCTCCTAAGGTGAGTAGCATGCAAACATCAGAGCGGGCATCAGCTGTCGTTGTTCAGCCGTGTACTCCTGTGCACCCTCTGGCACTCATTTTGCACAACCATGCAAGAGAGGCAGCTATAAAAAAAACTCCATTTTGACTCTTTACTGCCTGAGGACACCAACAATATTGAGGTGCATCAGTGTTTGATCAAAAACATGTGCTCCTGGCAGTTGTTTGCTGTGTTGTGCGGTGCAATAGGATGAGAGGCTGGACAATTTAGGAGTTGTTTTCTTCCCAAGATTTTGAAATGTTTTGGGCAGTGTATGAAAGCCTTTAACTACTTATAAGAAGTGAGTTATCCTCGGTAATTGAGCAACAAAAACAAGATTTGATTGTGTGGAGATGATGATTCTGCAAATTCCTTCAGTTCCTCTTCATTTTGACCACACGTTTCCACTTACCAGTTCATATTATGTGTCCTAAAGTTGGAAAAGATCAATGGAAAATTGACATATTTGGTAATACGTTTATTTGCTTTTTTTTTACCGAGAGTTAGATGAGAAGATTGATACCACTCTCATGTGTTGTAAATACAGCTGGTTAGTCTATCTTAGCACAAAGACTGGAAATGGGGAAAGAGCGAGCCTTGCTCTGTCCAACAATTACAAAATCCATGTACCAGCACCTCAAAGCTGATGTTATATTAATATATATTCTTTATTCAACACACTTATCTGCCAGACTACTTCTTGTTTTGTAGTCTTGTCGTCATTGTGAGGTTGCCAGAGGCTCTAACGTGTCAAACCATGCCTGTAACAGTATTTATAATCAATTAGACCGACCTGTTTATCAAAGAAAAAATGCCAAACATTCTCATTTGCTGCTTTTCTTCATCACTGTAAATTAAATTTATTTGACTTTTGAATTGTTGGTCAGACCAAACAGGCAATTCAAAGACGTTATTTTGAGCTTTTTATGACATTTTGTAGACTTAATGGTTCCTAATTCCTACCAATATTCAACAAATAAACTGATAATGGAAATAATTGTTAGCCGCTGATACAGCGTTCTATTTCTCCCTCTTTACGTTCATGCTCTCTCTCAGCTTCACGGAGACTCCCAGGCAAAATTCCAGCGGATTCTGCGGCTGGTCTCTGGTGGTGGTCTGTCCATTACAAACTCCCATCTCCTGTGTGGAGACTTCCTCTACAGTGGACACACTGTGATGCTCACTCTCACCTATCTGTTCATCAAGGAGTGTGAGTACTCAAAGCACCGCTTGTATGTTTACTTGTATGGAATAATTTATGTGAATTGAATGAATAATATATGACAACATAGGCCTTCGATGGACTAACAGGATACGCATAAGTGACGTGTGTTGCCACTATTTTTCTTTGAACGTGGAATCATTTGTTTCCAGATGCAGTATGTTGTATATCTTGCAAAGCTGCATGTTGCTGCTTTATTACTTACACCTAAGCTAATACAATCTTATACGACAGCCCTGCAGTAATGTTCTGTGCTTTTAATGTTCAGTTTTAATGTAATCTGTTTTAAAGAGGTGTTAATTCAACTTTATGGTCATATTTAAGGCTGTAGTTTCTGGTGCTGTTGAATTGTGTTGTGTAATAATGAGAGGTGTCTTCAATATTTTGTCCATAATATCAATAAAGGTAGACATGATATTAAAAGCACCTCTCTGTATAATGCAACAGCAGCACACACTACATCCTCCTAAGGGGCCGTTGAGTTTAATCAACACATCTGTAAAACAGTTTCGACACAATTTGAAGTTATGACTCTCATAAAGTTAGGTACTATACTTTATTACTTTTAGCAAAGTGTACGTAATACATTAGCAGTTGAGTGTATGCAGCTTGTGTAGAGAGTACAGAATACATCTAAAATGGAAAAATATGCCGCGAGGATGAGATATTGCGAGCATGGATTAAGTTAAGTCTCCCATTATCATTTTTTACTGTAACCCTGTTTGTCTGTGTGTTGCAGAAAAAAAAACCCTCTGTTTTTGTCACATTGCACTGAAATGCCACAGACAGCCTTTTTTTGACAGTGGAAACATGGAAGAATAGACCACAAATTGATGCTGTCATAAATATTGCCGTCACTCTTGTCTCTCCTTCCCTTTCTCTCTCTGTCTCTCAAGACTCGCCGCGGTCGTTCTGGTGGTACCATCTGATGTGCTGGCTGCTAAGCGCTGTAGGCGTGGTGTGCATCTTGGTGGCACATGAGCACTACAGTGTGGACGTGGTCGTGGCCTATTTTATCACCTCCCGCCTGTTCTGGTGGTACCACACCATGGCCAACTTACAGGTCTGAACACAGAGCTGAACACTGGGTGGCTTTTTTTGTGTGGGTGTATGTGTGTGTGTAACCACAAGAGAATTAAACCAGAGCTTTCAGAGCTGAAGACTCCCCTCTCATTGAACCTTGTTACACATTAATCATTATGCATGCAGGGCTGTGCTGTCTGTCTGGTGACACATGGCTGTATTTTGTTCATTGAGTTCACCTCAAGTGTACCAGCTAAAAGTTACGCACCAACACAAGAATTTATAACAGTTTATGTTTAGAAGAACTGGTCAATATATTACGTCTAATTATATATTTACAGTAAGTACAAAGTCTATTTTTAGACTGTCTGTATCTGGTCACCATTCTTTTCAACAGACAGCATGTGGCTTCTCAACATGGCGAATTACCCCATCTAGTGGCTAAGCTAAATAAATTTTAGTATTGTATTATGTATTATTATTGTTATTATTGTGTTATGTGTGTAAGTATTTATTAAAATTTTAAACACAAAATAATAATAACAATTGCAAATGTTTTCGGACCCTCTATTCAGATTATTTTAGTTAAATAAAGATTTGTAAATTCTAAGACTTAAATTGTGAAAGTGTATATTGTTCAGAATATGAAAGAAAGCGTCATACAGTATATATCCAAATTCACTCTATTCAAATTAACTTACCTGTTTACAAGTATGTTTGGGGAGTGTGTTAAAGGACTGGTTCACCATTTCTCAAGTCTGTCTTAAACCCTTTTTTTGCTTACTGCAATAATTCCTTCAGTTCATATTGCCTGTAAAGAGACTTGTTCAGTGCAAAAATACAAAGGACAAAGGGTCCACATGCTTTATCTTTTGTGATATGGCTACCAGAAATATCTAACATGTGATCACACCAGAAATATAAATTACATAAACACATTATGACAAAAGAAGTTATGAAGAAGTTGATGTTCTTGTGTTTCAGATACATGGGCCAGACGTGGCCGTCAAAGAGGCCGGGGGGGTCTGGCACCGTGTAGTTCCCCGAGCGCGTGGATATATATATATATATATATAAATAAAAACTTTTATGATACCATAATGATCATTTTTACTTTCTCAACAGACTCTGAAATGCTCGCCCAACAACTACCTCACCAACACCTGGTGGAACCCGCTGTTCAACTTCCTGGAGAGGAACGTCCAGACCTCGGTGCCATGTTCTTACAGTTGGCCCATCACTTGGCCTCCAGCCTGCCTTAAGAACCCCTGCAAGAAGTACTCCATGGTACAGAGCACACGAGAGGAGTGACATGACCCCGATACCCCAGCAGTGTTGCCTGATAATCAATTGGAAGCGGTATTCTTTCATTCAGTCTGGTCTACTGGACAGGAACATAATGATACCAAATACATAGCTTATTAAAGAAATGTTTCTGCAAAAAATGTGTCTAGAAGGATAGTCATGTTGTCTCTGTGTGTTCTTTATGTAATTTATTTATGAGTTAAACTCCTGCAAAGCCATCGTTGTGTTTGTAACTGATACTTGTGTCAGCTCCCAGTGAATTTCAATCATGGACGGACAGTTTGTTGCAGTATTTGTTTTAGATTATTTTAGATCTGCTACCATAAGTCTTTCATACTGTATGTGTTGATGGGGTTTACCTCAATATGATATTAATGTGCTGAAGTCACATGGTGCCTTAGTGTGTTAAATGTCATTGGTGTTCCAAAACTGCCATTACGAGTCTTGCTGTATTTTTTTTCCTATGAGTTTTTTTTATTATTATTATTATTGTTATTATTATTAAAGTTGTATTCATTTTAGTAGCCTTCAGTGTGTATATCCTAGTTGTAGTCTCAACATACTATTGTATTAAAATTTAACCATACAAAAGCTTCAGTGTTTTTTTTTATTTTTTTATTTAATCATTATGCTATATACTGCAACTGTATGTTTTAGACACTTTCATATTTAATTGTTCTCTTCAACTTTGAAGAAGTCACAATCCTATGATAAATGATACCAAACAAAGTCCACAGGGTTGTGTAAACTTCTGCAGATTCATAGTACAGGTAAAACAACAAGAAGCTTGACGTAAACATAAATATAAAAACAATTAACATATGAAAAGTATATACATAAATACTGTATCATAATAAATACGTATCTATACGTATATCTTATCTATATGTACACATATGAACAACAATAACATTTGTAGATTAAATAGAGATCTGGGGATAGTGCAATAGTTTATTCAGCAGGTTGTATTTTGAGGTAGTAGAAAATATGCACAGTATGAGTAGATTGTGTTTGAGTGATGTTTTTTACGTTTTAAAAGAACAAAAATGTAAATGCAAACAGAGACAATAAATAACTGAGAATTTATATTTTAATATCAGAATCAAGTTTATTGCCAAGTAGTGACTAGGTGTAGTTGGCGCAGAATAAACATTAAGTACAAAATATTTTATATATATATATATATATATATATATGCAAGTATATGACGTGTAATAGAATGAGAGTTCACACTATCTTCACAGAATGCTATAAATGTGTATATATAACAGGATTAAGTGGTTCCTAATAAATAAAGACTGTGCGTTAATGTAACATATAATACATTTTTAATATATAATATAATTTTAATCTCGCAAATGTAATTTAATTTAATTTAATTTAATTTAATTTAATTTCTATTTTTTTTACGTTACGTTTTTTTTACGTTGTACCAACTAGCAAACCTTGCTGCGTCCTTTAAGACAAATAAAAGGGCAGAAAACCCCTTCGTCACCACTGTCAAAGTGCACCAATCACAGCAGAGCACAGCACTGTCAGCCAATAGGAAGCCAGTAACGGCGCTACGTTGACGCGTGGCCTTTGACAACAACACAGGAAGAGCGTGAGCAGCGAGCAGACCGTTAAATACCAGCGATGTTGTTGTTGGTGTGTCGCTGGCACATTTTCTTATGAATACTCGTAAAAAATGAGACATTTTCAGCTCACTGACTTCAGTTTATTTTAACTTTAACACCATGGTGTCGCTGCCATGGCTGGAGAGCAGCTCTGTACTGTCACATGTCAACATTGCCGCTCTCTTAGTGTTCCTCGTTGTGTTTTATTTAGTTTCTTTTTATCAGAAACGACGATACCTCGCAAGTATTCCTCCAGGACCGACACCGTGGCCGATAGTCGGCAACTTCGGCGGCTTTCTCATCCCTCCCTTCATCCAGAGGAGGTTTGGACAGCGGACGGACAGCAAGGACAAAAGCGCTGTGGTGTTTTTGACGGAGCAAGCCGACGTGTATGGAAAAGTTTACAGCCTGTTTGTGGGCAGTCAGCTGATGGTTGTGCTTAATGGTTATGAAGTGGTTAAGGATGCTCTCTCAAACCATCCCAAGGTGTTCTCCGACAGGCCAACTATCCCTGCTGTCACCATCATGACTAAACGCAAAGGTAAGGCGCACTGACCTGAACTAACTAACTTACCTTCCTCTTTATTATGTGCATGTAGCTCAGACTACTGCAGACCAATAACCCTGCAGTGAATTCAGCTTTTATTCCAACTTTAAAAAGAGTAAATTGAACTTTATTAGAGGCTGTATGTGTGGCGCTATAGACTTTTTTTTTTTTTTTTTTTTTTTTACACAGTAGCAATTTTGACATGAAATAGGGCGGACAGGTGTTTCCAATTATACTAATTAAGGTTCAGTTCCATTTATTGCAGCAGAGGCTGTGAAAAAGGTCTGTTGCATTGGTTGATATTAGCCAGATTAAAGGTTCACATAGGTTCACATTTTCTCTGATGTTTCTTAATACAACACTCATATACATTTTTAGCTGTAACTAAACAGGCTCTGTTTACCACCCTGAGCCATGTTCCATAATCTTCCTGGCTTAACTGAACTTTACTCTCATGACTAAAACGTAAAGGTAAGGGAACAAGTGAGATTTTATTGTTTTACAACCTTATGTTCAATGTGAAGCATGTATTAGACAGACATGCTCATACAAACTCCCTTTCCTCTTTATTAGGTACACGTAGCTCAATTTACTGCAGTCCAGTAACCCTGCAATGAATTCAGTTTTTATTCCAACTTTAAAAAGATGTTAATCTAACTTTATTGTCCTTTTAGAGGCTGTAGTTTGCAGTGCTATTGCAAGTGTTTCTCACTGATACAGTAAATACGCAAGCTGGACCCAGTTTAAAGGATAGGTTCACATTTTCTCAGTTATATCTTGATACAGTACTCCTGTACATTTTGTCAATATACAGTAGCTGTAACTAGACAGGCTGTATTTATCACCTTGAATGCAGTAAACAGGCTGACTGAAAATTAATGGCCTATATGCTATCTCTGTTCACCTGAGCCATATTCCATACTCTTTCTGGTTTAGGAATAGTCTTTGCACCTTACGGTCCAGTCTGGAAAAAGCAACGCAAGTTCTGCCACGCCACACTCCGAAACTTTGGCCTGGGGAGGTTGAGCTTGGAGCCTTGCATCCTGCAGGGTCTGGCTACCGTCAAAACAGAGCTGCAGAGACTGAACGAGGTGTCTGGTGGTGCCGGTGTGGACCTGGCTCCGCTGATCAGCACTGCCGTGTCAAACGTCATCTGCTCACTGATCCTGGGTCAGCGCTTCCATCATGAAGACCACCAGTTTCGCACCTTGCTGGACCTCATGGTTCGTGGCCTGGAGATCTGCATCAACAGCCCTGCAGTCCTCATCAACATCTTTCCACTGCTTTACTATTTACCTTTTGGGGTGTTCAGGGAGTTACGGAAGGTGGAAGGAGACATCACAGCGTTTCTAAAGAGGATTATTGCAAATCACCGGGAAACATTAGATCCTGCCAACCCGAGGGACCTTACAGACATGTACTTAATAGAGGTGTTGGCACAGCAAGCTGCTGGAGAAGAGGACAGCAGCTTCACAGAAGATTATCTCTTTTATATAATAGGAGATCTCTTCATCGCCGGCACTGACACCACTACTAATTCAGTTTTATGGATTCTGCTCTACATGGTTTTGCACCCTGATATCCAAGGTAAAAATAGCAACAGTCCATAATTTTCAGATTGCTTACATGCTGTTGGGAAATGTAGCTGTTGCCTTCTCCACAAACACACTGCAGTGGTGTGACCATCACCTGTGACATCTGAGATGTTTCCAGTCAGATTTCTGTCCACCTCTAATGTTAGTCATAAAGTGGTAAAGCAAAATGTCTCTTTTTATTGGTCATCCAAAAAAAAAAACCTTTGCTCAGAGTTCCCATGGCAGATTTCCAGTGGATTTGTTTTTTCAGTTTTTGATGAATAAAGAAAACAGTGTAGAAAACATACTTTTCTATAATTCCATAATATAAACTATAATTGCAGTTATACAACATTGTAGAGCTTCATTCTGTAGTTCAGATACTGACAGAGGAAATACCACAGATCTTGTTTATTCCATAAATGGGTGGGTCGGAAAGGAGAATTAGAAATCTGCTGCAGGAACCCACAGCTCAAATACTTCTTGGTTTTAAGACAACAAAATGTCTAGCTGGGATATGTATTTGACCACTTCTCTGACTGTTTCACCACCACACTGATTAGCAAATCAAAACATGTATTTTCATTTCACCACTTTCTGGTGCTTTTACTTTCATGTTTTTGTCTAGCTTATGGTGTTTTCCACACTTCATTTCTGCTGATTTGTTTTTGGATGAGGACTTTGTGGCGTTTCCGATGCCACCGCAGGTTCCTCAACAGAGATATACAGAGATGTGTCGCAGTTTCGAACCTTTATTGTTACAAACACACAGGTTATAACAGGGTTTGGCGCTGATCGCAGGCTGATACGCTGTCTTGCTGCCAGCTCTTTGTATCTCGTCATGTCCACGCTCCCAGGCCCAGCACGCTACTGTGTTTAAAAAAGGAGAGGATGATTAGACAACGTGATGCAGGTGTGCTAATCACCTCACCTGGTGCTGCTCTCCTGAGCTCTCTCCACGCCTCTCCCCTGCAGCTGATGCACCACTGCCCCCTCCAAAGACTTCATCATTCATCATTCAAAAATCATGCACTTACTGTTTCTTTGCTTCTACTCTGATTTTAGACAAGGTCCAGGCAGAGATTGATGAAGTGGTGGGCAGACATCGGGTCCCGTCTTTGACCGATAAGGGAAGTTTGCCTTTTACTGAAGCCACCATCATGGAGGTGCAGAGGCTGACTGTAGTGGTGCCTCTAGCTATTCCTCACATGGCCTCTGAGACAACAGGTGAACTTAAACAACACTATGACCCCGTTGTGTTTTACTATATCCTCTGTTAATGCTCGACTAGTCTGTTGGTGCTAGTTAATGCTAAACTCAGTCACTCCAAGTCTCAGATAATAATCGTGTCTCAGAGATAATGAAGATCTGCAGAGCTATATTTGAATGATTCCTCACAATTTCATGAGAATCTGATTCACTAAGCGTTGTAATGTGTTTTTTTTTATTTTATCTTCCTCATTTAGAGTTCAGAGGCTACACAATTCCCAAAGGAACAGTTGTTGTGCCCAATCTGTGGTCTGTCCATAGAGATCCCACTGTGTGGGACGACCCAGACACTTTCAACCCAGCACGCTTCTTGGACGATGAGGGAAAGTTGCTCAGGAAAGAGTGCTTTATACCATTTGGGATTGGTATGCCATTCCTTCCTCATAACGGCTGAATAACATTGATTTATTAATTCATTTTTAATGTCTGTGCTTGACCACGCGCTAATAATTTGTATACCTCAGGTCACAGGGTGTGCATGGGTGAACAGCTGGCGAAGATGGAGCTTTTCCTGATGGTTACCAGCTTACTGCAGGCCTTCAGATTCAGACTCCCAGAGGGAACGCCTCCTCCTAACCTGCACGGACGATTCGGCCTGACACTGGCACCCTGCTCATACTCTGTGTGTGTGAGCCCTCGTGGATGAAGTGAACTGAACGGCTTTTCTGTAGAAAGACCAAAGATGTTTGTAAATGTCTCCTGGAGAGACAAACTGAAGACACCTGCTGAATTTTTATTTAACTGTAATGATGTATACTACTAATCTACAGAAAGTAACACACATATGTGTCTATATAAGCTCCATCATTGAGGCATTGGAGAAAGAAAGATTTTAGTTTTTTGCACAAGAGTTTAAAAATATATTTTCATACAGACTTGATGGAGGGATTATTGGCAACTTGCCAATAAAAACAGATTATCTGAGTACTACATATCTTAATTTTTATGGTTCAATGTTTTTGTTTTAGATTGTTGAGGATGGGAAGGGAATCATTTATGTCCTTTTATCAGGACAGTAGAAGTATATAGTATATTGTTGTACTGTATCTCTCAGTAGTTCACTCTGACAAATATATTTTAAGTACAAAGCCACTGCTTCATAGCAACTGACATGCATCTTTAAATATCACTTCAAGGACCAGTGTGTTGGATTTGCTGGCATCGAGTGGTGTAGCTGCAGATTGCAACCACTCCACTCACCTCTTTTTCTTATGTTGTGAAAGAAAACACTTTCTTGACAAATGAATTGATAATAAAATACACAGGCCAAAGCTGTGTAAACACCAGCATGGACATTCTTTTTAATGTGTTTTTTAAATATGAACTTAGGTCTTTAAAATAAATGTACTTTGTAGTGAAATCAGGGTTAAACTCTAAATATAGCTGTCAAGTTTTTTTTTAAGATTATTATTTTTGGCCTTTTCAAGCTTTATTTGATAGTGACAGGAATGCAGGGAAAGAGAGATGAGGAATGACGTGGGAAAGAGCCACGGGTCGGGCCTCTGCAGCAAGGACTGAGCCTTCACACATGAGGCAGCTGCTCTACCAAGTGAGCTAAACGCAGCTGTCGAGTTAAGTTAATGGAGCAAAAAGTACAAGATTTCCCTCTGAAAAGTAGTGGAGTACAAGAGTAATATAGCAAAGAAAATGTACGTAATGTAGTAAAATACAAGTACCTCAAATTATAATGAAACACAGTAACTGAAATGTGCTTAGTTACATTCCACCACTGCTGACAGCTCACTAAAACACAGTACTCATTAAATGAAATACAGTGTAGTGAATAAACATTTACTGAAAGTTAAAAAGTAAATTAGTTACTTTTTGCCACAGATTGTTACAGATTACAGCTTGATCTTGACCAACTGTAATACATATTTTATATACATTTTATTAAATATATATTTCACTATATAGGCTATAATATAATTCTTGCAAGGGCTGTTCTATATGTATTAATACTTTTGATATGTAAAGTTTGCTGAAAATATTTTTGCACTTTTTATACTTGAGTAATATTTTAAAAGAAGTATTACAGTAATTCCGAATATTCGAGCCTGTAATATTAAAGTGTATACACACTATTAAATATATTACGTCAGGTGTAATGCAACACCTGAGTGTATCTGTGTTAAAGGTCGTTCAAGTGTCCCATGTGGTCACGTGACCGCCGACCTTCCTCCCCCCTGTCTGTCTCAGTCCTGCAGAGTCCTGTAGCAGGTCCACACACACACACACACACACATCATGGCTTTCGTCTCTCACCAGATCTGCAGGGGTTTCTCTTCCTCGGCTGTCAGAAATGTTGTCATTAAGAACATAACGATCATCGGAGGAGGACAGATGGGTGCAGGAATCGCACAGGTAAGCCACGAAATGCCTTTAGTCACCTGTTTAGCCACGTTAGCTTCATTGTGGCTAGCTAACTGACGTGTTTAGCCAAACCCGAGAGAGGCTAAGTGTAAAAGTCTTTGTTAGTCCTGCTGTTTGCACACAAGAAACACAGAAAACGTCGCTGTTTAATGCACGTTTCTGTAAAACAACGTTTAATTCAGTGTAACGTGTCGAAACACCAAACCTTCAAAATAAAAGCACGTAGTTGTCGTTAAAACCTCACCTTTTTTCCTAAGGGTGGTTTTCTTGTCTCACAGAACAATAAACCATTGACAACATGAGGAAGTCATGTTAATAAATATGTCAGCTGTCTCTCTTTAAACAGACGTTTCCTTGTGGGGTCACATAACAAGTTTTAAGGAGTGAATTCAGACACGCTGCAGGGAGTGTTGAAGTTACAAAGTGTTGCCACGTGATGTCGCTCTCCATGTTTGCTGCTGGAGATATCAGCTGTGTTTAAGACCAAACATAGTCAGAGATGGACATGCTGAGAGAAACTTGGTCTGTTTAATGATGTCACAAAATGCATTCACTGTTTTTGCATCTATACTGTATATATAACAATTTTCCAGTGTTTCAGACGTGGGAAAAATGTGCAAACTCCACACAGAAAGCCAGGAGTCTTCTTGTTGTGCTTCTCCAAACACTGAACTAATGCACAGAGATCTGCAGATCTGCAGAAGCTCATTTAATTAGCGATGTACACGTTCATATGAGGCACCTGTGTTAACAGAGGAACAGCTGTAAATGTCCCGCTCCAGGACAAGTGTCACACTGGGACCATGGATGTATAAGCGCACTTTTATTATTTAGATTAATGAGAATCAAAATAAGTAGAAAAGTAAAGTAAGTAAAATAATCTAAGAATAAATAATTGAATAAAACCAACTTTACAGAGTTAATTAGGTGTTCAGTGCTGTGTGAAGCTAATAAAAGTTCAATTTCCAGATATAAAATGACCCTAATGTTCAGCACTGTGTGGCTCATAGAGCAAGCATGACACACATGATATTCATGGTACAGTAAGCTTGTGAAATAACAGTAATAATATTAACTCAGGTACACAATGGCATGTTCATTCCAAAATGCAACCTCTATTTCCGCCATGTGTGCACAAAGATAATCAATCAAAAGTCGGTTTGAGGTACATAAACACGTGGAACTCACACAAGACAGAGAAGAGGTTCTACAGTTGAGAGGAGTGTGGTTTGTAATGCTGGATCGATGCAGACTCAGTGTTAGAGGACTATGACCCATTTCCGCTTAATGTTTTTGGTTTGGAATGATACTTAATGTGGCGAACCCTCCACACGAACACAAAGACAGACAGAGTGGACAGGGGGCGGATGTAGAGGACAGGCAATGTGTTTCTCCTCTGCCTTTTATGAATTGCAGTCTGGAATAATCGTGTCCATCAACATCAACAACCAGATGAGTTTTAGCGCGCATACTGACTCCTGAGTATCTCTAACTGGGACACAGCTCTGGTGTCTGTTTGCTCTTGTAGGTCCTTACTTAGATTTAGGGGGAACAGTATCACCTGATTCGCTCTCGCCTCAGCATCACTGACATTTAATCCATCATTTTATTTCTTCCTGAAAGGTTGCTGCATCCACTGGCCACTCTGTGACGCTGGTGGATATGAATGACGACATCCTTCAAAAGGCCGTCAAAGGAATTGAAGGAAGCCTTAAAAGAGTGGTCAAGAAGAAGTTTGCTGATAAGCCAGAGGTGAGACACGGTAGATCATCAAAGCAAATTCAAACAGCAGGAGAGTGAAGTGTGTGCCATTACTGTGGGCCGTCACGTTTGGTGTGTTTCAGGCGGGTGAAGAGTTTATCCAGAAAGTCCTGCAGAATGTGTCGACCTCCACGGACGCTGCATCTGCAGCCCAGAGCTCGGACCTTGTGTTGGAGGCCATTGTGGAAAATCTAAAGATCAAACAGGACCTCTTTGGTCAGCTCGACAAGGTGGCACCAGCGTAAGCGCCGTCCCATTTCTGTTGAATTCATTAGCAGCAACAGTTTATTACTGTTCACTCTGGGTTCTGGTTTCTACTTCAACTTCTGCTTTTGTTATTAAAAGCTGTCCTGTTTTTTTCTGCACTTTGTGTTTCAGACACACCATCTTTGCCAGCAACACATCCTCCCTGCCCATCACTGACATCGCCAGCTCCACCAACAGGCTGGACAGATTCGGTGGCCTTCACTTCTTTAACCCAGTCCCTGTGATGAAGCTTGTAGAGGTAAAAGAAAAAAATATTATTGTTGTATTTTATTATATTATTAGGTAACAGGTACAGATAGTGAGTAAACACTAAAATCAGGTGGAAGTTCAGGACACATCACTGCAGATCCATCACACCCTGAGCGCAACCTGCTACATCATCTTCCCTCTGAGGAGCTACAGGACAAATATACACAAGAACAATTTCCATCCTCTGACTCATGATATTTAGAGAACAAAAGTTCATTTAAATAGTGGGAATAAATAATTCACAGATCCAGTGTATGTTTGACTCAGAGGTTTACAGTGTGTGTTCTTGTGTGTGTGTGTGTTTGTTTTGGCGTACAGTGATCTGTAGCACCTCCCAGAGGCGAGGAGTTAGAACAGTTAGAACATGTTTGTGTTTTTATGTGTATGCATTAAACACACAGTATATAACGTGTTTAATAGAGTTTTAAAGTTGTTGTTATGGAGATTTTGCTGCCATTGGACAGAGGCAGGCTAGCTGTTCACTCTTCCCTGTGTCCAGTCTTTGTGCTAAACTAACTGGCTAATTGTAGTACCTTCACATTTATAAATGAGACATGACATTACAGCAGTATAAATCTTATCTCACATCCAGTAAAAAAGAGCAAATAAGCCAAATGCCCAAAGATTTTCCAGAGAAATCTCCCCAACCACCAATAGATGAATTACAGAGGATGGCTCTCAGATACAGAGCTCACCACCTCCATGCTCTTAACCTGTTACACTGGTTACATTATCCAGCAGCGTACAGAAGAGATTCATAGATCTGATTCAATTTGTGTGATTTAATATTCTCGGCTATTGTTTCTGTTTTCTCTCCTTCAGCTTCATGAGGGAGGGAAATGCCGAGAACTGAAATATGCCCCGACATAATGTAATAAAGTGTCGCAGCGTGGTGTGATGTAGACAGTCACAGTGAGATTCTTCCTCATGTTAGTGCTAAGCTCAGTCTGGAGACACCCGTATAACACTTCATCAAAGTTACTGAAGCGTCCATCTCTCACAGGTCATTGGAACCTCGGCAACAAGCCAAGAAACGTTCGATTCCCTCCTGAACTTCAGCAAAAAGCTTGGAAAAACACCAGTGTCCTGCAAGGTCAGATCTGCCGCCTGGTGTCATTATAGCTCTTAAAAATGTGTTTAACAGCTCGCTCAGCAGAACATCTCTTCATTCAGGATACGCCAGGATTCATCGTAAACCGCCTGCTTGTTCCTTACATGTTGGAGGCCATCCGGTTGCACGAGAGAGGTGCGTATAACTGCAAGTTATGTCAGTAGTGAAATTGCCATAGTTTGTGTTTCTCCAGGATCTGAAGCGGAAACACAAGACTGCAAAAGCATCTCATTTATTTTGGGTCGATCTGAAAAGTCGAGCAGCTTTGCATGGTCACCGTTGTTTTTCTGTCTTCTTCCTCAGGTCACGGATCCAAAGAGGACACTGATATTGCCATGAAACTTGGTGCAGGTTATCCCATGGGGCCCTTTGAGCTGGCAGACTATGTCGGACTAGACACCATTAAGTTCATCATTGATGGTGAGTGTGGAAATGACATCTTGAGATATTATAAAGAGAGCTGATATGTTAAATGTTTTGGTTTTTTTTTTGTCATTGCAGGCTGGAGTGCAGCGGATCCCAGCAACCCGCTGTTTGCCCCGAGTGAGTTGCTGAACAAGTTGGTTGCAGAGGGCAAATATGGCAAAAAGAGTGGAGAAGGTTTCTACAAATACAAGTAACTTAGTCTAACAGTGTTGCAAACTTCGTGGCAGTGTTGCCAACTCTTTCAGCACGAGCTCTAAAAGTTGTCAGATGATGATCGATACATGTGTATGTGAAGTAAAAAAGAAATTCATCTACAAATTGAAAGCACTACAAAGGGAGGATCAAATTAACTGTTTACGTCCTGATTGGAAAAGTTTGGGAAAATTTGTCGCTAGTCGCTCTTTAGAGTTGGCAACACTGCATAGACGTCACTGTGAAACTAGTCAGGACAGAAAGATAAACGTACCTGTGCCTTCTACATTAAAAGTCATCATTTGTCTCAGTCTGTTCTCTTATGGACACACTGTAATTAACTACATCTTTGAGTTCATGTGTGAATTAATTAATCCTGATTAAATAGATTTTTCAAATATTTGGTGTTTGGTGTATATTCGTTTTTGTCTTTGAAGATTAACATGAAGAACAGGGTGACATTTATGTTCAGCATAAAATGTGAATGCAATGAATAAGACAGTCACAGAGTGACAAATGTAATGTGTCTTTCAGTGAGATTAGCATCTTGTGCTAATAATTTCCATAAAAGAAGTATTTCTTTCCAGTGAAGATGTAGGTGGACTGTCATTACAGCCTCATTTCACCTCACAAATGTAACGTTAAATCACATAAATTCTGTTTCTCAGAGGTAACAACTCTGGAGAAACAGATTGCTTGTAAGCTCCTACAATGTTTAAAAGACCGGTGTGTGGGATTTGGTGGCATTTAGCGGTGCAGTTGCTGATCGCTTCTGCCCTTGTAGGCCTGAAGGAGGAACTACAGTGGCCATGAAGTGTACGTAAAATGACAATATCTAGAGCTTGTGAAAAAATGTTTTTGAAATAAATAAAAGTCTGGAAGATGTGTTAGATAAGATAAAAAAAAAATGACGTTGGTGTTAACTTACTTACCTGTTCTATGCGTTAAATAAAAGTGAAATGTAACATTATGGTGCTTGTGCTACATGGTTATTGATTGCCTAGCGCCTGCGTCTGGCAACTCTCCTTCGTCGGCGACTAACGGTGGACCTACGGGTCCTCCTGCGCCGACGAATGGGGCGAGAGGCCTGTCTGCGTGCGTGTCTTGGCATTGTCAAACCACTACAACGACGTCATCGGTGCACTGGGTCCTATTTATAAACTTTTAGGATGTCACAGGTCACATGACCTCACCAGTGGGGGATGGGGCTAAACACAAACAAGAGTTTCACATGTGACCTGTGACACCGTCAGTGACAATTTGCTACACATGTAGCACACAAAGGAGAATCTCTATCATGTGCTACATGTGTGAAAAAATGGCTCCGGTCTGAACTTTGTCAGGAGTATATCTGTGATATTCAGGGGTCTTCAACCAGGGGTCCGTGGCCCCTCGGGGGTCCACAGAGGCACTGCAGGGGGCCAATTTTAAATATTACTTCTAGATATATTTTAAGTCATATAACAAATAATTTGCCTTCAATAATATGTCAAAAGTTAACATGCAAATATTTCTCATTTCAATATTGACAGTATGTCAGCTAGCAGAACACAATGAGTTTATACTTCACATTGTATCTCTACTATTGTTACTTCTGTCTGTTAATCTGCCACCAGATACTCATATTTGGTGAGTTTTATTCACATTGAAGGATAAATGTGTGAAATAAATGTGTGATTTGTGGTTTTAAGAAGAAAATTGACTTGAAACCACAGAACGAATCATTTGTCAGATGCTTTCACACAGCATCACACACTTTGGGAAACATTTAGCGTCACTGCTTGGTTTCTGTTAACCCAACAGGAACACAAGGTGGTGCTGTTTTACTTGAAATGTGGACATTCAAGCAGCACAAAGCATGTGTTAATGAACAGAAATTTCCTTTGATCTTGGCTCCATCACAAATGTTGTGTTTACTTCGAATATTCAACTGTTACCTGAAGAGTTTTTACAAAATAAAGCCCGTTCCCCTGACAGTCTTTACTTACAGACCAGAGAAAATCTGGATCTCACCCTTGAAATCAACTTGTTACCCAGGTGTTGTTTTTATCCTCAGATGATGTTTCTCTTTTTATTATTATTGCAATAACACTGTAGAAATGGACCCCCAACACTGCTTGCTGTTGGAGTTTTAATTGCTTGTCAGTTTCTTGAAACTTTTTGAAGTGTCCACAAAGACTAAAACATGTATGTTGTATCCAATACTTTAGCTCGACCACCTCCAAAGATGACACACGCCGTTACATCTGGCACTTTCAGCTCTGGTCTTTCCACCACACGAGTGATCAAATGAGCCAATGGTGCCTTTTTTTTTATTTTTCTTACAAAAGGAAAACAAAAACATGTCGAAACAGTTCAAATATGACCACTTGGGAAGCAAAATGCTATACCAAGATGACAGTGACCCAAAAACATGATAATAAAAAAAGGAATTCATCAAGTAATACTAAAATAGAGCATTAAAATCAAAATGGTACAGAGATGCTTGCATGGAATAAACAACATGGCTAAAGACCACACTATTAGCTACCAGAGAGAAAAGACAAAGGTCCATTGCAATAAAAGAAAGACTGCCAAGTGCTGGGGTAAATATATATATCTGCTTCATTTGTCATGTTTTAGAACAATAAAATATAGGCCTCTGAGCTATCACTCTCGCCTTTGTCCTAATGTTGCCTGCAAAAATACCAAGAAAATTGACATATCCTGACAGTTTTTAAAAAGTACACATACTGAGCATTATTTTACATCTGAGCAAGACTCGAGGTCACTATTTGTTACAAATAGTTATCAAAAGAAGCCTTAAGTTTCAATTTTCTGCAAGATGCTTCAACAAGAAAAATGGCTTTCCTGTGTCCAAAGCTTATTTTCATATATACCACTATATAAAAAAACAAATATTAAAAAAAAAAAAAAAAAAAAAATCACTAAAATATACACCGAGAAATTGAAACAAGGGTTCAAGATACAAAAAAAAAAAGCATTCAAAATAAAACTCAGTCTAAAAATGAAAAAAGCAAATCAAAGTGTTGATCCTTTTTTGCACCAACTGGTCAGCGACAAACTAAAATGGCGTCTTGAGGACGTTTTCTTTAGACAAGATGAGATCCCTCCGTCTTCCTTTAGTGCAGTCTAAAAAGAGGTGTTTGGTCGGTCGGGCAAAACCCCAAATGGTCTCAAAAATCCAGAGAGAGAGTAGAGAGAGAGAGAGAGAGAGAGAGAGAGAGACGGTGGGGAAGGGGGAGAAGGTGTTCGAGGGGAGTGAATGTCGGCCTAATGAACTATACAAAGGTACCGAGGTGACAAATAAATTACAGTAACTTAGAAACAGGTGTTGGGGAGTGTTTGGGTCGGTGCGGTGGAGAAGTTTGTGCTGCTGTTTTTTGTTTTTTTTTTGTTGCTGTTTTTTTTCAGTGCAGTGCCTTGGATTGCGGTAAAGCTGATTGGTTAAAAAGGAAGCTGACAAAAACACAGACGTCAAATTGATGCTTTCTCAGTGAGTAGAACGTGAGGGTGCTCCTAGGAATCATGATTGTCTTGTTCAGTTCAGTGTCTCTACAGCAGTCGCCTTCAGGAAGGGAGTAGAGTCAAACAGTGAAGTGTTTTTGGTGGTGGTGGTGGTGGTGGTGACCGTGTTGAAGG
The DNA here is from genome assembly GCA_028641955.1 of Protonibea diacanthus. Lineage (NCBI taxonomy): Eukaryota > Metazoa > Chordata > Actinopteri > Sciaenidae > Protonibea > Protonibea diacanthus. Next base: position 7,022,922 of record CM053977.1, read on the forward strand.
GAAGGGAGTAACGTTTAGGTGGGGTTTGGGAGGGAATGGTAGGCGGGAGGATCGGGGTGAGGGAGGAGGGGTCCTCTGAGAACTGGAGGCTTCAGTTTGGAGATTTAAGGGTCTTCATGGAATCTAACAGGCCTCCATCTCTAGCAGAGGGCCCGTAGCTGCTGCCTTCGCTTTGCATGTGGAGAAATTGCTACGTTTTCCTCCTGAAGGAGACAAAAAGAAAAAGAAAGACAGGAAGAAAAAGAAAAAAGCATCAATCAACCGCTCTAACTATGAAGTATCCTCATCAGTGAGGGAGGGGGGGAATTAGAAACACATTAGTAACCCACACCAAAAAACACTGGTCACATTCACATCACATTAACCAAAACCAGACATATCAAGATGACTCAGAGTGACTCGCGAGTGTCTCACCATGCAAGCACGCCTCCCCAGTTCAGGGAGGGACAAATAACCTGTCATTACCATCTACATAATCCATCATTATTATTATTTTTTTCTCCGTAACGTTACAGCTGATGGAATGAAAGCCTTTGCAGCGGCGTTGAGTAAAGCGCTCAACTACAGAGGGGAGGTTATAGGTCAGTGACAGGATGTGGGCCGGTCTAGCTTTGATCTAGTTTAGCATGGGGGTTGCCGTGACCCAGCTGGCAGCGCTCTACTCTTCTTTGCCCTCCCCTGACTGACTCATTCCTCCTCTCACTCTCTCAAGGCGAACACCCAGTTGTGTAGCTTCTGCTTGACATTTTCAGCCGCCGCTGCAGGTGGGCGTTCAGAGAGCAAGACGAGGAAATGCTCTCCGCGCAGGATGATCGCCACATTGACCCAGCTGGTTAAAACTAGCTGGAGATCGTGGAGGTAAAGCTCAGAGAGTGCAGATTGACGCTACGTTACCTGACTGCTCAATCTACTTCACAGGACTCTCGCGGAATTGGCCCCTTTCCCTGACAGGGAAATTGTTTGTCAAGCAGCAAAAGTGTTCTTTTCCCTCTCGTGATCCGGGCTTGAGCTAACATAACAGAGTTAGCTCCAGTTATTGACAAGCCAAGGAGTTATTTTAGACCCAAGCAGCATCAAATAGAATCTGTGATCAAAGTGGAGAGACAGAGACAGAGGTGGATGGATGCCTCCTGCGACTAAAAAGATGGATGTTTTGTGAAGACGAAAAAAGGGAAAAGAAACGGTATTAGTTTGCTTTTCCCTTGTGGCAAAGCCAAGAGTGTGTTTTTGTAGGAGAGGAGTCAGCTGAGCCCTGCTGCTCGCTGCATCTTAACACTCAAAAATCTTAAACACACACACACACATACACACACACCACCCTGCAGACTGCTTTACCACATGTGGATAAAAGGGAACAGGACAGAGGCCACCTTTCCCGAGGAGAGCTGACCCCGAGCAGAAACTGAAAGGAGCACAGCACTCGGAGAGAAAGAGAGAGCCCCTGTCGCTTTTATTTACCTCCGCCGCCCTCTCTCTTTTCATCCCAGGATCTCAAAGCGGGCCCGCACGCCCGGCGCTGCACCCAGTTTCCTGGGGAGCATTTTTCCTTCCCCCCACCACAGACATGAAAAGCTCCGGCCCTTCCTGCCTGGGGAAGAGGCCTGAGGGGCTGCGGGCGAGAAGTGTGTGCAGCAAGTGTGTGCGCAAGTTTAAAAAAAAAAAAAAAAAAGGGGTTGGTGGTAACAGCAGGGGTGTGTATTTGCGTGGTGGTTGGTTGGGGGGGGGGGGGGGCACCAGGCCAGCTCTTCACAAGGTCCAGCCGCCACAAACACTGGGATTCAGGAGCAACTTGACCCCTCCTCTCCTCTCCCCTCACCTCCCTCCTTCTCCCTCTACATTAGTGCTCAGGAATGCCGGCTGGACTTTTTTTTTTGCAGGAAATGAAACGCTCCTCTGTTCAGAGGGCTAGCGAAGGTTTAGCCCCCCCCCCCCCCCCATTCCTTTCCCTCTACAGGACGGACGGAGGGAGGGAGGGAGGGAGGGAGGAGGGGAAGGAGTCGGACAAGCTCTCGCCCAGCTTTTGAAGTGTGGGAGGTTAAGATAACTGGCACAGCCTCGCGTCTCAATCGCCGCTTTCACCTCTCAGGCCAAATCAAAGCGCCCGCAGCTGGGGCCCGCCTGCCTTATAGCCCCCTTAACCTCCAAAAACCCAGCCACCCACCTCCTCCCCAGCTCCCTCGCTCCCCTACACACGGCTCTGGGGTTTCTTTTGGTGCCATTAAAAAGGAAAACACCGCCGACAAATTACTCTAAAAATAAGCCAACTGGAGAGAGGTGTCTCCAGTGCAGGCAGAGGCGCAGACTTTACCATGGCAGAGAGAGAAGAGGGGGGAGATTTTAGAGGAGAGGCAAAGACCGGAGGGCTGAGGGAGCAAAGGAAGATGTTTCAGAGTCATCTTGAAAGATGAATCCAGTTTATTACAACTCGGGTCTTATTTTCATTTAGCCATAAAACCGTACTCTCCAGATGAGTTATTAAGATCTGGTGACATCGCTATGAAGAAGTCTGACGGGGAAAGTGTGCAGTCAGGTGACTGGACAGGTTGTAAACAAACCAACAGTTCAGTCAGATTATTTAGAGGTGACAGTGAACACGCCAGATATTTTAATCTTAGCCCTTATTGCAGTGGAAAAGTGTGCGCACAACTACGCAGCTCTTACTGTAGGTTGAACGAGAAGTTTATAACCTCACCTGGCTCACCTGCAACCTGGCTGACACGTGTTTCTTGCCCCATTGGACTTCCTTTGAGAAGTCAGTGTGTTATCACATCTCTGCAGATAACATAGTGAGTGCAGTCTCATTGTTACTGATAGGAAGGATGACCAGAAGTAACTAAATAAAAGTTAAACGTCAGGTCAAAGTCAAGGCCACAAAAATATTCTCACTAACTTTTACAGAAAATCGGTTCAAAGCTCGGGCTGCAAAGAATTATCATCTATTAATCCGTCATCATTTATCTGACTTTGTTGTGTGATTGTTTAGTCAAAAGAAAAGTCGATCTTTGCTTACGTAAAACAGAAAAGCAGCTGAAGTCGGTGAATTTTTGCTCGTAAATGTAACTCAGAATCGCCCAAATTGTTCAGCGAGAGTCACGAGAGCCATCACTGATAAATGTAATCTGCTCAGACAGAAACAGAACCAACATTTCTATCAGTGTCTCCAAACGTGACGAGTCGATGAACGCTGAAACCGCAGCCCCTTTCATTTTCAAGCCCGAAGTTCCAGCAAACTCTTAAGTGCCAGCCCTTTGTTACATCATCCACTCCAGCTCCGTCTGGCTCAGACTAACAGACTTGAGAGCTCTACTAAAGTAATTGTCCACACATTTAGATGGTGCGGTGGCATATTTTGGCAGTGACCTTTGCCTGGATCACGCACAGCTGGCTTCTTTTGTGTGTGTGTGTGTGTGTGACACCTTTTTCAAAAGGAGCCTCGTCTCTGTACGTTTGTGGCAGAGCCGCCGCTCTTAAAGACACGAGGGAGAAATAAAACGAGCAGGCCAATAAAAAAAAAAAAAAAGAAAAAAGAAAGCACCTGGAAGACAAAGCAATGTTTTGAACAAAACGCCGTGCGCAGTCAGCACTTTCTTTGGCTCCGAGACATTTAACATAAAAGAAATCGCCGCCTTTGAGATTTTTAACCTCCAATCACAAAGACGGGCTCGGGGGATGTTGTAGCTTTTCCACAGGGGCTATCAGAAACTAACAAGTCAAGTCAGGAAGGGCTGAAACCGGGAGAGTGAAGGGAAAAAGAAGAGGGGAAGACGGTGTTGGGGAGAGAGAGAGAGAGAGAGAGAGAGAGAGAGAGAGAGAGAGAGAGAGGGGAAGGGTGGGGTCTGGTTGTGGTCAAAAAGGGGAAAGGGGGGAGGGGGGCGTCACCAAAACCCCACAAACCTCAGGCATGTGTGGGTGAGACTAGGGGAGTACAGGAGGGTGTGGGAGGAAAAGGGGGTTAGAGGGAGGGTTTTTGCCCACATCTGAGGCGGCATCGCTGGGGGCCCAGGCAGCTGAAGTCTGGCCGTGTGCCCCCGCACAGCTCGGTCTGAGCCGCTGCAGGCTGGGGGGGAGAGAGAGAGAGAGAGAGAGGGGTGTGTGTGTGTGTGTGTGCGCTGCACATTCAAAGAGCCTGCACAATGACCGCTCCCTCTGCTGTGGTCTCGCTTCAAAGGCCTCCACCGCCACTCATATTCTCTGTCAGGACGGAGCAGAGGAGCAGGAAAAGGAGGAGCAGGGAAAGAGGGGTGTAAAGAGGCAGAAAATGAGTGAAAGAAGGGGAGGAGGAAAAAAAAAAAAAGAAGCTGGAGCTGGAGCTGGAGCTGGAGCTTCCTTTAACAATGGCCAGACTGACTAGACTAGAGTAAAATAAAAACAAACACCGCTTCCTTCAGCACCACTGTCCCCTCTTCCTGTCTGTGCCCCAGCGTTACCTGGGGGCCTTTTCACTGAGTGATAAGCATCTCACGAGGGGAGCGTTTTATAAGGTCACATCTCTCCTCCTCCTCCTCCTCCTGCTCCTCCCGAGAGGGAGAGGAAGAAGAGCTGAGGTGCCTCGAGGAGCCACAGGGGCAAGGCTGAGGGAGGAGGTGGAAGGAGAGAGAGTGAGAGGGAGAGAGAGAGAGGGAGGAAGTGGAGAAGACATCACAAAAAAGTCAAGAGACTGGACCCTCATACTGTTACTGCAGCTGGCCAAACCACAACACAATAGGCCCGTGACTCAATCAAAACAAAAATTCAAGCCCCAGTCTAAACAACTGGTGCACTATAGCTGCATTTCCTCACATGTAAACAGAGATTCTTTCAGAGGCTCTTAATGGTTATTTTCCTCTTAAAAGTGTCAAATAAGGTTTCCAGGTTGGGATAAGACGAGCAAACGGGCAGTGTAAAAACAAGATTTGTGCATCTAAGCTAAAACCCGAATACGTGTACTTAAATTACATCAAGTCTGACACTGTCACCCTCTGGAAGTCGACGTACTAAACGCTGAGAGGGTCATTTTTCTTCACAGAGTAGGCTCTGTGGAGGTCAGGGGGAGTGAGAGAACTGGAGGGTGAACATTTCCGATTTTTATTTCCTACCCAGAGAAACATTATCCGGGGCGTCGCTCTGATTTAAGCACATATCTCTCTCTCTCCTCCACCTCCCACTCGTAACTATTTTTTTGTGTGAAGTAGCTTTAACAGTTTTTAAAACATCCTCTCATCTCCCGTGTGCATTGCTCAGAGCGAGTCCGATTTTCCTTCTTCTTCTTTTTTTTTTTTTTTTTGCTTTTGGATTTGGATTCCTTCCCCAATTATCCCAGGTCACTAATAAGGCGGGGTGTGGAGGCACTGGGCTGTGCCACATTGGCCTAAAGGCTCGGTGCCAAATTGAAACGACTCGGGAAATAGAGGCAGACGCTGAATCTTGCCTAATTGCAGCCGGGGTGTGTGGCTGGCTGCTCATATATATATATGTGTGTGTGTGTGTGTGTGTGTGTGTGTGTGTGTGTGTGTGTGAGAGAGAGAGAGTGAAATGTGAAGATGATAGGCAACAAATAAAAAGAGAGAAGAGGGAAAGAAATGAGGGATGGAGACTGAAGGATGAGTGGCAGTCGAGTAAACTCAGAATGAGGGATTTTCTTCTGGCCCTTTTCTTACCCCTTCCTAACACACTCCCTCCCTCCCTCCCTCCCTCCCTCCTTCCCTCTCTCCTCCTCACCCATCAAAGTCTTCTGACAGCTGACTTCTGGCTGCACACATCAGAGGGAGCAGAGCCCGGGCACGACGACTAAGAAAGAGGAGAGGAGGAGAGGAGGGTGGCCACCAAAGCTCCTGCTTGACCAACACTTTTCTTGAGAGAGGTGACACTTAATGCACTTACTCTGCTTTAATAATCATAAAACATTTTTTTTTTTTTTTTTAAAGGATGACTGAGAGTGCCTCTTGACTTGACAACAAAAGGGCGCCTTCATGAGCCTGAGCAAGATGACTCATGTGCCGTTTTATGGCAGTTTGCAAGTGTTTGCAACTCCGTTGGCCCTCGCTGGCCAGATTTAAAAGGCAACCTTTGTTAAGAGTGTCTCCCCCCTGTGAAAAAAATGTGCAGTGGCTGAAACGGGAGAAAGCCTCCGGGGCATGTATGTGTCTCGGCCAGATAACTATCTCAAAGGCTGTGAATCAGCGTGCTTTAGTCAGACAAAAGGCGTGAGAGGAAGCAAGAGAGCAAGAGAGAGAGAGAGAGAGAGAGAGGGAGAGAAACTAAATAAAGAAGGAGGAGTGCAGGAGAAAAGGTGGGGTTAAAACTAACTGCACATTTCCAGGCAGCGTCAGAGAAAAAAAAAAAAAAAAACTGGGGTGGGCTGGGGCACGGAGTGACGAGGGGAAGAGACGGAAACCCTCATTTCACATTGTCAGAGTAATGACTTCTCGGAGTGCTGCTCCACTGTGGTGAGAGCCAGCTGTGTGGCGGGCCCAGTGTTTGACATGCTAAAGATAACAAAGAGAAGCGATGGCAAGCCATAAAACACAGCCCGACGACTCAACTCCTGGTTTGCCTCACAGGCAGAAAAACTCAGCAGAAGCCATAAAATATTTTAATACGAATGTGTATTAAGTCCATTTTCCCTTCATAAAATCCACCTAGACTGAAACATTTCACTTTGTTATGCTGAATATTCTCCATTACGCTGGAAATATAATCTAACGGAGCTGCGTTTGAGCCATCGTACAGGAAAAAAAAAAAAAAGTGTTCGAATTGTGTCTTCGAATTTAACTCATTAACAAATTTCCTTTTGGATTTCTCATGTGGAGGGGAAGACAGATGGGGTGGAGGCTGGGGGCAGATGAAAAGAAATAGACAAACGAGTTCATTTAAAAGATGTTTTTTCAGCGTCTACACCAAGCTAACCTCAATCCAGCTCTTTGGGATCTGCATAAATTGAGGGCTTGGGGAGTTGTGGCAGTATCCTTGGTATTATGCATATTAGTTTTAAGGCTGTCACTGAGAATCAGCAAGGGTGTCCATCCCGCTGCGGCTAGGCGCTGCTAATTATTGGATCAGAGATAAAGTTCTTTTTAGCGCTCGCTCTCTGTGCACTTTGAAACCGGGGCTGTGGCGAGAGAGAAAAAAAAAAAAAACCTGAAAAGAAAAGAAGCCCAATTTCGGGTTCAGAGAGAGCCACCGGGTCAGGAATCGATCAAGTGGAAAACCTTTGTCTGGCTTGGGCCGATTTCTCTGTAAGACCAGATTTGTCACATCTGCCCGGATTTCTGTGCTGCCGAAAGGGAGCGGAACAACAGGATGCTACCAGACTCCCGGGGAGGGGAGAGGAGAGAGATGGAGAGCGAGGGGAAGGCTCAAAGTGTGAAAATAGAGTTGCCTTCGCCACATATTGGGAACGTTAATCCGCCTTTCGACAGGAGGAAAAAAAGGGCAGGTGACAAGTTTGGTGAAGGGTTAGATACGTCATCTGAATCAATATATCTCAACATATGTTAAAAAAAAAAAAACACACACACACAGCTGAGTGTCTTTGTCATGAAGCCATTATAGACACCCCTGAAACCCCAGATACCATGAAATCTTATTAAGGTATAGCATCTCATTATGTTCCTGCCAAACAAGCTGCTGAATCCTGCTCTGCTTCACAAAGATGCAGAGAGGGAGACAACACATGTAGTCCATATGGAGCTGAGCTGACATCTTAGCCTCCACCAGCAGTAAAAGAAAAAGAAAAAAAAAAAAGTGGGCTAGTAAAACTGTTTTCAGATGGATCACTTAGTCCGTGTTTAGAAAACACCAAGTGGATGAGACGTCTGATTTATTAAGCAATAATTTCTCCTCTTTTTTTTTTTTTTTTTTTTTTTTTTATTTGGACATTTTTCTAAAAACACCATGGAAGAAAAAATAAGCCATAAACCGCTGACACAACATCTGACCTTTCATCCAACCAGTGCTCGACACAAAAACATTCAATTGAGTTGGTTCAACACCCACACATACACACATGCATGTTTGATTACACACACACACACACACACACACACACAAAGAAGGGAGAAAATCCAATGCCTATTGTGCCGAGGTCATTGAGCAAACTCCACACACAAAGCACAATCCCTCTTCAGGCCTTAACACCACTGACACAATGACTATGGCGAGGTTAGGGTGGACCTTTTTTTAGGATTAGTCTGTGAGTACATACTCTCAAGTCAGTGTTTAGCAGTTTAAAAAGACTTGACATATATTGAACTGATCAGACAGGGAGGGGGATGGAGTGTTTGTCTTACCATTTTCTCAGATGTACGCCGTTTTCATTCTCTGGCCTGTACCTGCAGAAAATTGCATCTTTTTTAAAAAAAAAAATAAATTTTGAGGTATGTGGACGGCATGGATCTTTAACCGTCCCTTTTTTTTCTTTTCTTTTTTTTTTGGCCTACACAGAGTAAATATACTGACATTTTTACTCAAGATGTAATTCTCAATGGATTACAGTTGGAAGTGCTGAGAGGAGGCTCGTAAGCGCAGCTAAACAAGGTCAGCAGAAAGACATAGTGTAGTGCAGCAGGCAAACAAATAGTGCAAAAAGCCCAGGATCGGTAAGTAGTCGTTATAGAATGGACAGACTAATCCCAAAGTAGGTGTAATATGTGAAGACGGGGATGAGAGAGAGAGGGAAGGAACAAACGGATGGAGGGCATGTATACAAAGAAAGTCTGTGAGAAAAGTGAAGGACTATGCTGCCTGCGCAGAATCAAAGCCAGTCTACTGAAGCCAGGATGAGGATAGTATGTGAGGGTTTGTCCCCGTTTTTTACAGAGCGGGCTTGTAAAAGATGACGCGTCATCTACGGAAAGATGCTGCAACTCACGACTGCAAGATGCGACACACACAGAAGAAGGATCGAGAGAGAAAAAAGAGAAAGAACTGGAGAGGGAGCGTTTGCTTACCGGGGGCCGTTTCCTGCATCTTCTCCCTCTTCCGCTTCTTCTTCTTTCCCTAAAAAATATACAGAGGAACACATAAAGTGTGGCTCCAGCACTCACGCTCACTAGACCACTCTGGTATCCTGCTGCTGACTGCCATGTTCACTCATCCCCTGCTGGGCAACCAACCAGCATCCCTTAGACTCCGGACTCCAAGAGCAAACTGCCACGCTGAGAGGGACGGACCCAAGCGAGTGATGTAAAGTGTTGCTCCACCAGCTTTCAAATGACTTACTTTCTCTCATGTTTTAGGCCTTTTTTTGAACCCTAGACAGAGGTGCGGCTTGTTCCTACTGTTGTGGCCTACCTTTGAAGTCCCTCTAATGACAAATATTAACATGAAGTGCAATTAAAAATGCTCACTGTAATTAGGCTAGTGCGGCTTCAATGACTGTGAAGAGCGCCACTCTTTTTTCCAAGCGAGGTGGTGGGAGTTTGTAAGGATTTATAGCTTATGCTAAATCCCCAGGGGGGAGACTATAGGTATAGATAGCAGCGTAGAGTCGTTCTAGTCAAATATGAGCAGCACTTTGGTTTCCTGCTGCAAAGTCTGCTAATCCACTTATTCATGAGCTAATCTGCCTTCTACTGCTGTGGCAGACAGGGGAAGAAGAGGGACTAAGTGAGAGTGGGTGAGAGGAAAGGATGAGAGAGAGAGAGAGAGAGAGAGAGAGAGAGAGAGAGAGAGAGAGGAGGGGGGGTACACAGAGAAACTACGAGTGCTGCACGCACTCTCCGTGGCGGTGCGTTACCTATTTTGGGTGTTTTCCGGGCACAGCTGAGCTGATTTTGTTTGTGGGTGGGGTCACAGGATAGCGCTCGCAGTGATACTCATCATCATTTCCCTTTATCTCTTCGGTGTGCGCCAAATAAAACCATTGCTCTACTTTCTTTTTTTTCCCCCTGCTCTACCCCTTCAAGTATGTTTGTACTAACAAAGCTGGAAATTAAATGGGAAGTGGGCTAACTGTCACTAGCTGATGTTGTGTACCTTTAACTGTGCTGTGCTTCACCGGGAGCAGAGAGAAGAAGAAGGAGAAGAAGAAGAAGAAGAAGAAAAAAAAAAAAAATACACCACCCACCCCCCTCAACGAGGCATTTTGGCAGCGGAGCGGTGGAGGCAGAAGGAGGAGGGATGCTGCCGGTGTCCGAGGGGAGGCAGATAAACACCACAAAGCACTTTGGTGGTGGAGTGAATGTGAGTGCCGGAGCCACACTTTTTAATAAAGGACTGGTGCTCTCTCTCTCTCTCTCTCTCTCTCTCTCTCTCTCTCACACACAAATTCATACCACATACTCAGAGAGACAGATCTGACAACTTCCAAGCCAATACGCAACAACACGTATGCGCACACACACACACACACACACACACTGGAAAAACACACTTGCATCTTAAATCCAGCTGAACCTCCCACACTCACAAACGAAAATGGGGGGGAACAAACAAACAAACAAACAAAAAAAAAAATCGGGCAGCTGGAGGAGCAAAGGTTGCTGCTGCTGAACGCTGTATGTATGATCCATCCTCCTCAGCTCAGTCTAACAGGTGCTTTTTACATCCAGAGCTCCATGCTGATATGGAACATCAAAAGACTAGCATAACCATTACCAGGCAGTTTTCACTCGCTGTGGCAATAATAATAATGTCCATGATACTACAATCCATTTTAGTGTGGATGGTAATAGAACAGTGAATCACAGTGTTATGAATTACACATTAGGCTGAAACAAAGGCTCCACAAATGGACTCCATTAGCACGGCGCTTACTAGTGTGAATTGGCGTGTGTGTGTGTCATTATCGGGTGTCATTTAAAAAAAAAAAAAGAAAAGAACAAGTCATGCGACGCCGACATAAACAAACAACATAAATCAACACACACACGCGCGCACACACACACACGCACGCACCACTTGCCAATCTGTTCTGTTGATACTTACATAATTGTCTCGAGCAGACCAGCCTGGGTAGAGCTGCATGTGGAGCTGCCGTTCCTTGCGGGCTAACTCATAATACTTAGCTTGCTCTTCCCGAGATAAAGCATGCCACTGTTTCAGTACAAAAGGAGATTAAGGGGGGGAAAAAAATAGCATACAGTCAATTACTGGCATGCACTTGCATGTTCCCTGCATAAAGAAGTGTGTTGGTGTTTTGGTAAAAAAAAAAAAAAAAAAATCTTCTTTCAACTTCCAAACATTTGGTGTAAGGAAAAAAGGAGGAGGGGGGGGATAAAAGAGAGACAAAGAAGAATAAGGGGGACACATGATGAAGAGATTAACATGCAGAGAGTCAGAAAAGAGGGAGAGAAGAGAAGGAAGAAAAAAAAAAAAACGACAACTTTGATTTCATATCAAAACACTGGTTCCAATTTAGCAGCGCTTTTTATTCAAACTATGTCAGCGAGCAATTACCCTATGCAGGCCACAAACTAGGCTTTGCTGTGGCTGGCTGCCTCAACCGCTAGGGCTATTCGTTAAGGCTTTTAACATGGCTCTGTGGTTCCACTCTTTTCCCAATCCTCAAAAGGAACAAATTTTGTCATTTCCAACCGTGCCATTATCCAGGCATGTTTTATTAAAGCCAATTTGATTAAATGTCAGTTAGATAGGCGGTCTGTATCTGTGCTGTGCTGAGAGAGAAGTAATTGGTCGGGGCGATCATTATGACAATAATCACAACTAGTTCATAAAAGAGTGGATGTTAATACAGAGAGGAATCCTTGTACTTTCTTAAAACTAATTGTGCCTGGCCCGCGCAGCCGTCTTTAGAACCGTGACCTCTTCCTGTTGTAACTCAATTAACGAAAAATAAAAGCGCAGCAACAAAGAGCGCGAGGTCCGTGCACCTACCCTCCGTCCCAGGATCTGATTGATGGCAGCGCTCTCCTTCAGCGTGCACTCGGCGACCACGTTCGCGCGCATCTCTTTCATGTAGAGCATGAAGGCGTTTAGCGGTTTCTTGATGTGCGGTCTTTTGGGCTCCTGCTCCTTTCTCTGTTCGTGCTGGGGTTTCCTGTAAAGACAAAAACAACAACAGCACGGATGGAGGTAAAGACGGGGCGGAAACAAAAAACGGGGGGAATAAAAAGAGCAAAGCAACATTTGTGGTGCCGCGATGGCGACAAAAGCAAGAAGGGTCTGGTTGCTCTCAGCCAATGGCGAGGCAGCGTGAGAGAGAGGTTGCCACGCCATGGGCCCCTGCCTCTTTAATCATGTGCAGTTGCACAGCCCTTCATGCGGAGAGATTACTTCACCAGTAATGGCAACCAAACCTTCTCGTCGACACTCTGGACTTACTTTCTAAAAACCTTTTTTGATACTTGTAAAGTCTTGGTGCTGGGATGGCCATGAATAATGGAAATATCAGTGATAACCACTTCAGGGTGCTCACAGCACTTCCCACTGCACACACACACACACACACACACACACACACACACACACACACACACTGGGGATGTGAATTCAGTTCATCCGAGCACTAATCTAGGACCTGTATCTGTTGCTGGCTAAGTGTGTTGTGATCCCTGAGGCCAAATGAAGCATAGGCCTGTTATCAGTAGAGCACGGGCCCTCGCTACTTATCTGCTCACATCAAGGGAATGAGAACAAGGCTCTGACAGAGGGTTTGTTCAGCAATGGCCTGCTGTAGTGGTGGAGCGCACACAAAATACCTGGAAGTATGTTGTCTCAGAAAACTGCTGATAGAGGGGGGTGAGGGGAGGGGAGTGTGAGTGTGTGAGTGTTTGATGAAGGTACTTTTGTGTTTGTAGGACTCACATGTGCATGATGTCTGTTTCATGCAGAGGCTCGTGTTTGACCTGTGGGTTGACGATGGCCGGGTGGGGGATTCCTGTGGCGTGAGGACCTGGGGGGCCGGGCACCATGTGGTGTGAGAACCTGCAATAACGGCAGACTTTGATTAATTAAAGAGGACGAAGGAGGAACGGGAACATGAAAAGGATCCTCTAAATTTCACGCAAGTGACAAGAGAGGTCACAAACAAGGAAAAAAATCCTTCCACACGTATTAATTACTTGATGTAAGTTTCATTTTTAGAAAGACACTAAGAACGAGCTGCTCTTTTTAGCTCTAGCACCGATTTCACCACCCTATTTTCTGCAGTATTAAAGTATTCAAGAGTTTGTCAGACCAAAGAAGAAAGTGTTATTAACCACCCAGCCAAATTTGAATGATTAAAAATATCGACAAGTTTAGAAAATCTTTTGTCAGTATCAGGTAAAATTGGATTCTCAGCTTCAGGACTGTGGGGGCGTGTCCACTGAATGAGCTGAAGCCACGCCCACTCGTGGGAGCAGTCAAGCAGCCATTTTGAAGCGACTGAAACGTGTCGGATGAGTTCAGAAAATGACATGACTAACTTTGAAACACTCTGAGTGAGATGAATTCATCTCTGTCTCTCTGCTAGGGGTGCTCAGGGTGGCCTCAGCGTGTCATCGAGCCACCCTTTAGGACCGCCCACATGTCTTCAAAGTCTTTTCACGTGTTTTCAGCAACTATTTTCCAACATATTTAATGTATTTTGAGAGATATCTCAAAATTGCCTTTACACAGACTTTAAAGTTAATGCTGACGACTGACAGCAGTGAGTAACAATAATAATATCCCACTGGACACAGTAAACACATGGAAATCTCCCTCTACAAGAGGTCGCAAGATTAATGTTGTGGGTCATGAGATCGCACAGGTGGGACATTAGAAAAATAAAATTATTACAGACACTGTTTCCAGTGAAATGAACTGGCTGGTGCTGCTGGTTTATGATTACATGTTTGTTTGGAACCATAATAACTATTAAAGTCAGGACCTACAAGTTTCCATGAGTTGTGTTTTTGTATCTCAGAGCATCAAACGAAATCGGAGGAACCGACAAAGAAACCTACTGTGGTCTTTAGTTTTAAAATCTGTTTGAATTGGCTCGAGTTCCTCTCAGAACTGTTTTCTGCTAAACATATTTGGATGTGTTTTTGTTTCCTCGTCGCTGACTCTTAAAGACGATTTCTCTGAAATAATAAATAGTACAGTTTGTTTCTTGTCATCCGTCCATCAGTGGGTCTGTAATGTCTGCATCTCCATTTTCCTTCCACTTGTCCACTTGTTTCAGCACTCACTTCATCAAGCTGCGGTTTACGTTTCAAAGAAATGTTCGTTACAGAAAAACAGATTCTTGCGAAGCGTGAAATTTACTGATCGTCAATGTTCAAAAATGCAAAAACAATGCTTCTCCAGTCCACTGACTTTGACCACCAAGGATCCAAAAGGAGATCTAGGTGGAAAAGTGGAGAAAAACCTCAAATAAATTGGGTTAATAAACTGTGTGTATGCAGATTTAAGGAGGTCTGAGGAGCAAAACAAGAGGAGACCGTCTGGCTGTCAACCACCGCCTGATCCTGCACCTTACATCTGGCTTCACTCAGTGTATGCCTAAAGCTCTGTCTTTACAAACATCACGCTGACAGAGAAAGAGATAGTGAGGAAGAAGAAAGACAAAATGCAAGATGTGTCGACAAAGAATAATAATAATAAAAAAAGAAGAACAGGAACGTCGGCGACAATGATGCAGCCAAAAAAGGGAGAAAAGAAAAGTTGTACTTTAAAAAAAAAAAAAAAAAAGTACTGAAGTGAGGCTCAGAGAGAGAAGAGCTTCCAGGAAGATTTGATGGGGGTTAAGCAGCCATATGGTTATGCAGGGGCACGTTTGCTGTGATGTGTTTGACATGTGCTGGGCACGCAGACGAGCGGTGTGGCTCAAGCCACAGCCATGCAGCAGGAAAAGCCAGAGGCAGACCTCCCCTGTGTAGGCTGCTGCTGCTGCTGCAGCTGCAGGGCAGGACTTGGTGGGATCTTCCACTCGGTACACAGAGCAAAGTACAGTGTCGGCGTGCATCTCATGTGAAGCGACAGGATAGTAATTGCTCCTTGTATGCTAATCGACCGTGCATGTTTTTTTGTTTTTTTGCGTGTTTGTCTGTGACTCACCATCCCAGCGGTGGCGTGATCTGCCCAACTCCTCCAGGAGAGAGGGAGTAGAAGTTGGGCATGTCTGGTCCAGGATGATGCCTTGGCATTCCTACACAACAACAAATGGTACATGACAGAGTTAGAAAGTATTCAAGTTCAGTGCCTGATGCAATGTTTCAGTTATATCATTACAAAGAACATTTAAACAGCATGAGAACATTTTGTGATCCATGTTACATACAGCACCAAAAATCTGCATTGAGTGCTTGTCAGGTCTTTAATCAGACATTTCCTGACTTAAGTCGCAACTTTGCCAATTGTGGAACATTACATTACTTAATATTCTTGTGTAGCTGCTTATACTAAGACAGCATTAAACAATGTTGTATTCCAGTTACGCTTTCATGTCGAGTTGATGTTCCTCAAAGTTGACACCAATCGCCAATCACTGATCCAAGAAGGAGGACTCCTCCAGCCTTATTAAGCAGATTGGGTATCAGCCTTGATGTGACCGACATTGCAAACACTTTCTTCGCCAATGTCAGTATGAAAATCAAATTGTTTCCACCGTTCCGCTGTCTGTTTTGGCCACGGCAATCCCTGAACTCATGTTACCGTACGTTAAAATGATTCCAATGATTCCACGCATTGAGGTTACATTTTTTGGAAAACAGAGCACTGGGATTGGATCAGTTTCTGAGTGTAGGTATCAGCAGAGAAAGAGTTGGATGGGTGCATCCACTTTGTGAAAGTTAATTCTTGACCTTGGAAACAGTTCCACAAAAGAAAATCTCAACTCAAGGTCTCCGCACTAACTTTCCACAGAGCTTTAATCCATGACAACCCGAGACGGCTACGAGCTACAGTTGAAAACTCGTCCTGCTTCACTACAAGTCAAGGACAGTGCACACGCCGGGGCTTGCATGCACCTCTTGACCTCACATTATCAACCAGGAAGAAAAGGATAATATTTCCTCCGCTTAGCTCGAGCCCTTCCAGTGTGTTTCAGCATCTTTAAGCTGGTTAATTGAGGCTTCCTCTTTGTGGCAGAGGCTGCAGCTCTCCCTGTAGACACGGGATTGACTTGGACTAACTGTCGGTGGATCTTCAGGACTAAGCTCCCTCCATCTCCAGTTCGCCTGCTCCTGCTGGGTTTCAAGGTCGAGGGGGTTTTTTAAACCGGGAACGGAGCTGTAAGATGACTCAAATTTAACTAAATCTGCTTGGCTAGCGCTTATTTGTTTTTCGTTTTAGAGCAGAGCGAGTCGTAATATGATTAAAAGTCTGCAGATATCATGAAATACTATTCATACACAGACAAGTGCAACTTGCCTATGTGTGCTCAAACACACACATATAGTTATACACAAAGAAAAGAGGGCAAATGCCTCCAGATTAGCCCCATCTTCTAATCCCTGCTGGAGCCAGCCTTTTCTCCCTGCCTCTATCTTTTCTCTTCCTCTTTCTCTCTCCAGGCTACGGTCTGAAGGGGCCCTCCCTCCTTAGAGAAGCTCGGCGAGTAGGGGGGCTTATATCTCCAAAGCCAATGTTGCAACGCTGGATTCATAGCGTGCATAGCACTACCCCCTGCCCACTAATCCACCACGTAACACTCCTAAGGGCCCTCCTGAGGGCAGAAGGGAAGGAGGCAAGGGTTGAAGGCGGCGAGGGAGGAGGAGAGAGCCCCAGCGTGTTAACCCTGTCACTCACACCCCTAAGGTGCCTAATTACTCACTCCCCCTATTCACACATTCCTGTTGACACCCGAAAACGGCTTCACACTTGCAACGCTCAAAACAAGCGACACTAACGTGATTCTCATTGTGAAGCCTGGAAATAATCCATATTCAAAAACAAAAACAAACGTTTACAGGTTTGGATGTAAAAACGTTCAAAGCCCACCACCCACCCAAACACCCACCCACCCGCACAACCTTCCATCCTGCACGGTGCGCGGCCCTGTGCATATTAGAGCTCATAATCAGAAAATCCATGATTGTTTTTCATAATTAACGATCAAAGTCTGAGCCCGCTAAAGGAGGACAGAGCAGCAACGGGTCGATACGAGAGAGAGGGAGCGAGAGAGGGACAGCAAGAAACAGAATAAGAGAGATTTTAAGCATCGGCTCTGCTGGTGTACGCGCGCACGAATATGCCTGGGGTAATCATTTGCAGCTAATTCTGCAACTGGATCGCTTGGACATGGATTTCTGTCGGGCTGCGAGTGCAAAGATCAAATATAGTAAGAAAAAGGCCCTCCGGGGGTCTTTTCTTTGCCCCTCTGTGTTTGTCAGATACTCACTGGATCTCTATGGACTGGTAAGACCAACACGAAACAGTAAAACGGAGAGCATAAATTGTACAACATGACAACAAATTTCTGAAATCGAATGCGTGCATGTGCGCACGGTGTATTTTTTTGCTCGATTCCGTGTCAACACAACTCTTTCCTGCTTCTATTAGAGAAATATTCAACAGAATGTGTCTGATGCGTGATTCCTCTGACATATGTGGAGCACGGTTCTCTTTATACGTCTCTCTCTCTGCCTTCATCTCACTACGCTGTGTACTCTCGCGCTCAGTTCCACGTTGTTATTTATAGCTGGTCCCTCAGAACCTCCCAGCCTCATCATCATCATCATCATCATCATCATCATCGTCGTTGTCGTCGTCGTCTTCATCATCGCCTACATCCTGTCTGATCCCTCTCCTCCTTTTCATCTGGCAGCCGCTGGAGAAGAAAGCGAAGGAGAGAAGAGAAAAGGTGCGGGACCAAACTATGGAAGGGGCCCACGTCTCTCTCTCTCTTTTTTTTTTCACGTTCGTGAGAAGCTGCCAAAGTCTCCAGCTGTGCGGTGCCGAGGAGCTCGTCCAAAATGCTGAGGAGCTCCTCTGCAGCTGTCAGAGCTGTGGCTTGATGTTGTTACTGAGAGGCAGAAGAGTGCAGAGGGAGAGGGCAGCATAGCTCAGCGCGCCGTCCCACAGGCTGCTTCAAATGAGTTCACGTTAAGAACTGAGAGAAAGGATGACTTTGCTGTGACACATTTCGGTTTGTGCGTCTCTATTGATTCCTGACAGTGTTGGCAGACGGGGATGTAAAAAGAAAAACAGCTCAGGCTGAGTTTAAAGAGTTGAGTTCAACGTTCAGCAATATTGTAATATTTTGAACTGAATCAGTTTATTTTTGAATCTTCAAAGTAGAAAATGTGATGTTTCTAAGACAGCTTCTTCTTCTTCTCCAAGACTTTTGAATGCCAGCTCAAATAAAATCCAACGATACATACTGACAAAGTTTGGTGGAGTAAAAGCTCTTTATTAAGGCCAACACTACTACTCTTAATGGCAACAGTGAGGAATGCTCACAGATCCAGATCTGCACCAGCGCTGATCTTATTAAGTGGATCAGCTGTCAGCTATTATGTGATCAGTTACATTAGATATAGATTATTTGATATTATTGTCATAAAATTCAGTGTTCCCACTGTGGCTGGCCTCGTGTTAAATCATGTTAAAATGATTTAATTGAGTAGTGATCATAAGTTTGCGGAAAAGCACACTGGTATCGGATCCGTATTGCTATATTTCTGGAGCAGAGGGACCAGAATCAGAGTCCGGATCTGTACTCCTCAGATTAGTAGCACTTTAGATGACTCTTGACTTCGTAAAGCTCGAGAATGACAAGAACGCAGATCATCCGCAGCTCTATTACAGCACCTTCCTCCCACACAGAGCTTTATTTGCTTGCTCTTTACCTTGTTTGTTGTTGGCATCCTGGGGGTGATGACCGGAATGGGATCCCGGGGCGAAGTGCTCGTCGCTGTACGTGATCAGCGGGGTGAGTGGGTGGACTGCATGGGACGGCTGCACCACAGGTACTTTGTTGGACTGCGGAGAAGAAAAAAAAAATACAAGACTTTAAAAACAAAGAAAGAGTCGTGACACTACACACGAGTTTCAACTGCATTATCGCATGTGATGCACGCCGCCATTCCCGGCCACGTGATCTAGGGGACTGGTACGGCACATATAGTGCGGGTGGTCTGCTTCTTTGTAGATGTGGATGAGGGGGGAAAAAGTAACTGAAATAATTTCATCGGTTTCCTTTTAGTAGCTTGAGCAAAAGGCACCTCAAAAACTTTGTTTAGCCTAGGTCAGCAGGACCAGAATTTAAAAAAAAAAAAAAAAAAAAAACTTATTCCCTGAAGGAAGGAGGAAAAACAAGTCAAAAGAGGTGCACGAGCATGCTTGAGACAGCAAAAGAGAGAGCAAGACGCGAAACAGAGCTGGAGCAAATAGGAGTGTACGAGCGATGGAGCAAAGAGAGGGGAGAGAGAGGAGAGAGATTCACAGGGTAGAGTTAGAGCAGAGGTCTTAGGCGGGAGATCAAAGGCAGTCATTAGCTGGTGAATAAGGGGAGTTCATTACAGAGCAAGAGCCGGGGGAAGGAGAGATGAGGGATGGAGGAGGAGGAGAAGGGGGGTTGGCTACGGAGAGAGAGAGAGAGAGAGAGCGCGAGTGAGACAGATGTCTGCAGCGGTACTTAATGCAGGGGTAATCACGTCAACAGTGGCCTGGCCGCATGCCCCCCCCCTCCCCTCCCCTCCCCACTCCCACCCCATCCCATCCCCGGCTGACTCAGAGAGACCTGCCTCCTGACAACTAAAATAGACCCAGCCAGGCCCAAAAAACCCCAGCGCGCCCCCCTCCAACCCCCAGCCAACAGCGCTTACATGCTTCAGCAGCACGGAACACATGGTAATGCTTAGCCATGCTAAATCTACTATTCACGATCTGAGCCCAGAGCTGGGCCGGAGTCAAAATATCACCTCCACAGGATATATGGCTAATCGGAGAGACATCGGTTCACCGTTGGGTGAGAAACATCTTACACCAAACGGCTCCCACAAGCTTTGAATCAAAGAGTTTCATGAAATTGTAATCAGACGCCCTCTCCCCTCTCCCCTCTCCCTCTCTCTCTAAGGAACAGTCACCTGATTAATAATGTTGTTGAAGATACTCATCTAAATTTAGTGAGAGCATAAATTTCCGATGAGACGCAATAATCAAGGGACTGTCTCTTTATTAGCTCACACATCGTTGTCCTCGTGAGGTGTCCCTGAAGGTGACATTCCTGCAGTGCTAAGTAGTGATTGGCGGTCCTCCTCGCCCACACACACACACACACACACACACACACACATATATATAAATGCTGGCTGGTAGCTGGAATGTCTGCCTTTCTCCGAACTGCTCGCAGACTGGCACCGGTCTCGACTTAAGACCCCCCCCACACACACACACACACCCTCCCCGTCTCTTTCTCCCTCTCCCCCACCTTCTGGGAACATCCTAACTGGGGAACAAAGGCCAGTATGTGTGGTGTGTCGACAAAAAAAAAAAAAAAAAAAAAAAGGTCTCAGTATCCTCAGCCACATGACGTGTCATCCGCGTCAGACTCGCTTATCAGGCCTGGGAATCTCATCTCCGTGGGCCAATTCCTTTCCTAGTTCCTCTCTGCTGATATGAGCTGGCACAGTCCGCCATTGCACCGTTTGAGATCGCACATGGCGCCTAATTCAGCAAAAAAAATACGACAAATCCTGCCTGAATACTAATTAAGCCTCAGTGCAGAGGCTTTCCACATTAGCCCAGGTGAGCGCGGTCCTTTGACCCCCGGTCAACAAGAGTCAAAAGGTGACGGGATAATCTGCAAGTGTGGGAGTGGCAGACCTCATCCTACAAAGGGGAGGGCTTATTAGTGAGGGCCGCTAACCCTAAAGGAGGGTTAACCAGGGCTAGGGGTTGGCTGGGACATGCCTATACCAGGGGCTAAATGATAGCATTCTCGCCCATATTATTTTACGCCTCTCCACTCCCATTTGTTATCCTGTGGGAATGAGATAAGAACCTGGGGGATTATCATTTTAGCTGGAAGTCTTCTCCAACTCGCAGCAGCGAGAACGGGGAGAAAAAACGCGAGTGGAAACAAAAGTTAGTCCTTCATACTTATATACACACACACACACACACACACACACACACACACACACACACACACACAAAAAAGGTGATTGACTCCTTAGCACTCTAGAAGGCTAGAGGCTTCTGCCATGGAAGAGAAGCACTCTTTTATGCTTTCCCCAGTTACAGCTGTCAAATCCCATTTTTCTCAACTTCTTAATAAACTGCCTCCATTGTGGCAAAATCCGCCAAGGAAAAACCTCTGTGACCAATACAAAATTTATGGCTACTGGGTGCACATTTACATAAACTGCATGCCATAAAGCGACCGTGGTTTACTTTCCGAAGGAAGGACGAGCAATGAATCGTCATTTGGGCTTCTTAGATCTTCATATCTCTCTCTAAACATCCATACAGTATGACTGCTGTCATGGAGCCGCCATTATAATTCTTCCAGGTGGAGACTTGTTGTTTGTAGTTTTTGGGAAATTTACACACACACACACACACACACACACACACACACACACACACACACACACACACACACACACACACACCCGTTTACCAATTTCCAGGATGAAATAGTTGGGAGACACTAAAGTGACCACAACTGCGGAGGGGGTCACGCCGCGTCGCTGCAATTTGATCCCCTCTCATCCTCAATCCTGACTCTAAAAGTCCTCAGCAGCAGCAGCAGCAGCAGCAGCAGCAGCAGCAGCGGCGGCGGTGTTTTGCGATGGAGGGCGGCCATATTGGAGGTCCATTTTATTGTATAGGAGAAATAATAGGCTTAGGATCTTTCTATTCATATTTTTTTCAGGGAGAAGCGAGAGAGGAGAGGCGGCGAGGATTGAAAAGAAAACGTTCCATTTGGAATTTCATATCCAGGCTTGGCCGGCCCTTCTAAAGAACCTCTCAGATGTGGTTTTAAGAGAAATTCATTGTGCGGAACTGGAGCTGGCAGGGAGCCCTCCATGGAGGAGACACTCCAGTGTGTTTCAGCACGGGGAGCCAATGACTTGGCGTGCCGTCTAAAATTGGGGGTGGGGAAGGGAAATGGGACGTTTCGTTTTTGTTTCTTTTCTTTTTTCTGAAGGAATATTTCACTGACGGCACGCCGGTGTCTCCGAGCTTGTAGTCTGTCAGGTTCCACCAACATCCTGCCATGGATCCTGCAAATGAGTGTGTGTGTGTGTGTGTATGTGGTATATGCAATAACTATCTCTGCAATATTGCCTTTTTTTTTTTTTAAACCATCTCTCTCCCCCTCTCTCCCCCTCACAGCATGCCTTTTGTACTCCACTCAATTATACCACTTCTGCAGAGTGGAGTGGAAAAAAGGGAAAGCGGGAATTTTATAATAATCACTTCCCACTTCTGTAATTTATATGCAATGAGGACTCTTCGTGCCTGCAGCTACAATCAAGTGTGTAGAAACCATGTGAGGTGTTTCACAAACAGCTGGGGAGATGGCAGCTCGAGTGGTGGCTATGGATTCCCATGCTGTTAAATCTTTTCACTTAAGGAGCCCTTCTCACCCCAAAAAGCCAACCTCACCTACTGACTGGATTTTCTGCACTCTGGAGGAAAGGGACGCATCAAAAAAATCATAATAATAAGGCGCTGGGTATTAAAAGAAGAGGGGAAAAGGGTGATACTGTAATTGTAAACAGTATCATCAAGAGTTTGCTGTAAATTTCCAATAAAATGACATGTTTCCTACAGCCTGAGGAAATCATTTACAATAACCGGCAGGGAGCACACGCCCTCCTCTGATTGTTTAAATACCGTCTTTGGCTACTGTTTCCACTGACAATGTGATCATAAAGACGGCAAGATTACAGACGGAAAGCCTCTGTAAATCCAAAAGTAGGAGTATGAAGCAAGGGCGCGCCCAGCACTGAAATCCTACAGTCACCCTCCGACCAGGTGTTCACTCTCAGGTGCGTTTGTGTGCAAGTTGTCCGTCCTTTTGCCAACAAAAGTGAGCAAACATTCTCCCATAGCAGCTTTACAAGCACAGAAAAGAAAAAAGGGACTGTACCTCTCCCCCCCTCCTCCTCCTCCTCCTCCTCCTCCTCCGCCGCCTCCCCTCCCTCCACTTTACCAAAACCAGTGGAGACCAACCTGAGGAAGCTTAAATAAATAACCAATTACCATTCGCAGAGCGGGTTGAACCCCACCAGCTTCGAGTGGAGTGCTAAAAATGGAATGTTTTATTGGCAGGATGGCCCCTTGGCCAGGGGGCTTAATGTAACGAAACCCAATTAATGGAGAAGAAAGCCGGGCCGCCAGCAAGCGAAGGAGCGCCACGCGCCCGGGGTAATGAGACGAACAAGCGAAGCCAACCACAGGGACAGGAGTAGAGGAGGCAACGAATAACAGGAAAAGCCTGCCCCGGAGAGAAATTTACATCTGTGAAGCCCACCAATCTCTCTTTCTCCTTCCTCGTTTCATTTCAATCATAAATCCTAGCGCGCTAGTCAGAGCCCAAAAGTTGAACAGAGCAGTCTGAGCAGTGACAGCGCAGGCCGAGGCCAGTTGGTAAAAAACGGGGGGAAAGAAAACAAAACAAAACAAAAAAGGGTGTAAAAACATGAAGTAGAACGGCATTCGATGAATTACTCAGATAACACAAGCAGGCCACATGTGCAGCGTTATGCTTTTATTGGCTAAGTTGCAGCACATTTTTAATCATGCGAGGAAACTTGTCACGCTGTCCTCGAAATACCACCGTCACACCCACACAAGCCAACATTCACATCACCGCACGTGACCGACACATGGCGCTGGAGAAACATGGAATTAACGCGCCACCGACTGAAAACGGCACGTACAGCTGCAAAACACGGTTACGGGTTGACCGGAGACTGCAATCGGCACGCGTTATTTAACACATACGTGCTACATATGAACACAAAAGGAGCCATTAACAGTTGACTGTCTTCTTTTTCCCCCCTCACCACCACCGCCACCAAGCCTCAACTGAATAGAACGAGGTGGATTACCCATCATCCTTCAGTTGGCATGAAGAGCGTGCGCTCCGAGCAAACCAATCACGCTAGCTCTCGTACTGACAATCTGAACGTGCAAAGAAGATAATTTGTGTGAAATATGCCTGCCCCGGATGAAAAGACTTGATCCGCTTTTTAAAAGTGTTCAACTCTTAATTTCTATATGTCGCAGAGCTATTAAAAAACCGAGGGAAGAGCTACAGAACATTAGAAATGATCCAGTTGCTATTTTTCTTCCCTGTTAAGCCACAGCCGAGTTAAGTAACGTGACAACAGCCAGTCTGTTTTTAAAGCGCTCAGGCTGTTAAAGGTCACACAAGAGGTCGTGAAGGTTTGAATTAGAAGCTGCAGTAGAAAAGTTAATATGCTGGAGTTTGTGTTATTGTCTTACGAAATACTGTTGCTCATATTGTTTTTCTGCAAACTGCAGCTAAAAGAATTGTTATTAAGTCAAGCGTGAAGAGTTTTGGCTTACGTATATACACAACACAACTCGATCCAACATAGTTAGAAGATGAGACTTGTGGTATTCTTTATTTTTCTTCCAGTCAATAAATCCCACAACCAGCATCATGCTAGTGCCTCTCTCAATACTTTCTGTCTTCAAAAGTCAGTGAATTAATGGTCACATGGGAGTCTGTCGAGTATTTATGGTGTACGTTGGATTCAAAATAAATGTAAATGAAGGGACACGTCACCCAGAGCAACAGAGGAATGAGATATAACACGCTTTGGATACACAGTCGATAGTTCATAGGAACATTGCTGATTTTGGTCTTTTCATTGGATTTCTGTCCCGTGATGAACTGGTGACTTGTCCAGGGTGTACCCCGCCCCTCGCCCTACGTCGTCAGCTGGGATAGGCTCCAGCCTCCCCGCGACCCTGATGCCGTTACAGAAAATGGATGGACGGGATATATCGCCAGCTTTGAAAATCTTGATGTTGATCACCGTACTGGCCCTAATATGGTACGTGCTGTGTATGTAAGTACGGCTGTAGATTTGGTGTTTCAGATCGGTGCCACATGAAGGATTGTCATCGTCTTCAAACTATCTGTGCGGAAGCTGATCGGCACCGAGTGGAGGTCGACTCTTCCATTGCTGTGTTTGCAGAGAGAGTGTGTGTGTGTGTGTGTGTGGTGGAGGTGTGGTGGTGGTGGTGGGGGTTGGGCCGCGGCTCTGGCAGAGCCCTGGGCGAGCGGCAGGATGTTCACCTTGCGGCGGGGCACAGGGCTCATTATCACAGCAGGACCTGGTCACATCAAAGGACTGAGGAAAGGGCAAACATTCTGCTGAAGTGCCACTGTCAGCAGGCCTGTGAGCGCACACGCAAACACATACACAAAAGACGGACCGCACACACGCACGTACACACACTTTGAGCACCCACTAGGCATCTACACCCCCACAAAGAACATGGCTGCTCTCTGCAGCACCATCGCTTGCCTCGGATCTAGCGAGACAAGTTAACCGAATCCCAAAAATCATGCGCGACTGTGTCATTTCTCAGCACCGGTAGCACAAAAGAAACACAAACACAGCTACCGAGTATATCTGGAAACTCTCAAATTGTCTAACTGTATTAAAATCAGAGTCATAAAGCATTTAGCTGAGTCATTGCCTCCTTTACCTGATCAGCTGTGTGTTGGAAACCAGGGAGGGAGCGTGTTAATCTCGAGGCCTTATGTTTGAACTCAGCCTTTAAAGCTCACCGCGAGCAGAAAATGTTTGGAGCACACTTTATTTTTCGTCCTGAATCAATCGACATCCCTCTCCAGCAACTATTTATAGCAACCCTGCTGCTGCATTAACACACTGCATGATTTATCATTAGAAGCCAGCTCTGGTCTGCTGAGTAGCTACATTCATGCCAGGCAGCAACATCGGTGCCAACATCCACATTCAACAACAACACTCGAAGGCCCTGAGAGATGTACACAAATAAAATCGCAGCACAAGCTAACTTTGTGTGGCAAGCGCGCTAAAAAACCTTAGCCGCCGCACAATGCCAGAGACGGAGAGAAAGAGGGAGAGAAAATGCAGTGCAGAATGGGGAAAAAGTGCTGATGAGTTGCCTTATGCGGGAGCTTCATAGATCCGTCGAACAAGAGCGGATTTGCCTGCTACACCTAGATAGTGTTTCCCCCCCTCAGCTTTCGCCCAGGTATTCTGGGCATGAATGGCTGTCAGTTTGGATTTGGGAGCTCAGCGTTGAGGGGGAAAATAGAGTCTGGTGGGGGTCTTTCTGTGTCTCTACCTGTGGAGACGAGAGCTAGATGGGAGTACACTTCTCACTAAGCTCCAGCTAGCTCCGACGCGGCGTTGCATCCACGGAAAAGGAACGGGGCAAATATTAGCACGGCGAGCTAGCCAGGCAGAGAGCTGGATGGAAGCATACAGACAGACAGACAGACAGACAGACAGCGGCAAGCTGTGGAGGCGCTGCTGCGTTCGAGGGGGAAGGTTTTCAATGGCACGCACCGGGAAAGTGTGGATGGGGAGGTGATTTGAATGAGAGCTGCTTCTGCCTGAGCTGGAGAGAGTATTGACCTAGTTTTCCTGCTGTATTTCAGTCAGACATATGCACACCCACCGACAGGACGCGTAAGAATAGAAAGAATAAAAATATTGATGGGTTAGTGAGTCTGTGCCATCGATGATGCAGTAAACAGAAATGTCTTGTGATAGGATTAGTAAATAGGTTATGTAACATTTGGAAAACTACAGGTCACAAGAAGCCCAGCTGCCCCAGGTGTCAAGACACCTGTGCTCTGGCCTTGAGCTGAACTTTTGACCCCGTCGTAGTCACGTGACCAATGCTCTTTTCACCTGAGTGAACCATTGCGCTCCAGGGCGTACTCGCTCCGTCTCCTTTTGCTTCCAAAATTAGCTTTTTACATAATTAGACGAGACAGAGCTGCTTCTTTCATTGCTTCGCGAATGATTTGACCGTTGTGGTTTATAAATGACGTGAAAGGTTCATGGCACAATGCTGAGAAAAAGCATTCATGGTTGCGGATCACATTGCAAACCTTTTCGGCTTATTCACATTGTGGACCATCGCAACAATACCAGCAGCCCACTGTTTGGGTGTGATTCCACGTTTTAAGGGATTAACTGGTAAAGACTACCAACAACTGCCTTTCAGCCTGGAATTAGTCATTAATCAAACCACACATTTTAGGGCTCCTTTCTAGTCGGGCGCACACGCCCCTTTTAAGATCTGAATGAAAACGCACAAAGCTATTCAGATCTGATCCCCTCTGAACAAATGGCTTTTTCTCCGTCCCCACAGACGCAGGGAACACTTCAAGAACCTCTCCAAGGATCTGAACGTTCACATGAAAACTCCGCCTCATCAATTAGCTTTGTGGCAGGGTTTTGTGGGCTTTAATACAAACAAAACAATGACCATGTACAACATGGCAACGGACAACGTCTGCTTATCCCCTGATACCTCTAAAGAAATGGTAATGGTGCATTTCGGGAGCACAAAAGGGACTCCTCAGGCTCGGGGCATATGGTTACAGCAACATTATAGGGCACACTCTCGCACCTGATGCCGCAAATCTCAACGATAAGCCGCACAATGAACACACCGCGGTTGTAATTTAGCTCTTAGGTGGATTTATTCATAGTGGAATACACATACGTTTTAATATAATCTCTCAAAGCAATGTCAGATTGAATAAACTGACTCTTAAATGTGAGAGGTGAATATCTTTCTTCTTCATCTTTGGGTTTTGGACTGTTGGTCCAATAGAACGATGGAAATATCACCTTTCTAGCAACTGTAGAAATGGCAGTTGGGAACCATAAATGTAGATCTGAAACGTCAAATATTTTTCAATATTTTGTTTTATGTCGGGTTAAAGTCTGTTTAAGTTGATTATAATTATGTTAAAGCATTTCCGCAATCACAAGCAGCAGTCTGAAGTACCAATATCTATTACAGTATAAACTATAGTAGTCCAAATTTCACCCTTTCATAACAAAACCGTGCAAGGTCAGTTAGCCACTGCTAACTTTTTCCACTGGATCGTTGAATCAACGGCTGGAGGCAGTGTCACTTTTTGCAATCTGGAGAGCTGAAAAAAATGCAGATTTGCAATGTGGGCCGCAGTGGGCACTTACATTTTCCCTCCATCTTTCATCTCGAAAGATAAGGATACAGTGGGGGTGGATTGATTTGATGTTTTGATGCATTGTTTGATGACGGGCAGCTCAAAGTGGAAGAGGCCTCTGTGATGTCTCTCCATTGGAGGACATGAAAAGCGTCACCTGGCCCCTGAGCCGAGGGGTTATGGCTGCTAGTGGATTTAAGGGCTCCTGCTGATCTGGACGGTGGCTCCATTGATGCCACATAATCCATTCAGCGTGACCTTTATATTTTTAGAGTCAGCTCCACTTCCCTGTCAGCCTGCCTTGTTAAAACTATGGCAGACATCGAGGTCCTGATCAACTACGTTCTATTTTAACAGGACGGTATATACCTAATTTATTCAATGTGTACATCCCATGAGGAAAAATAAGTGCCTCCCATCAACAACCAAGCGATCCGATGATCAAAAGAAACATGGAGCACAAGGCGAGCTCATCAGATGAACAAACACATTCTTGCTGGATATCTTTGTGGGTTTCATCATCCTGCATCAAGTGACTGCTGAGCAAAAAAACAAAAAAAACAAAGCCTTGTTCTCATCCGTGTGACATCAGCGCTTACAGGCAGAGCGAAGGAAGAATCAAAGCCCGGGCAATCGTATATTTCCAATTAAATACCAATAATGTGAGTTTACCCTCTGCCCTCTGCCCAACCTCTCATCGACTGTTTGTAAAATCTGATACAAAAATATCAGGCTTTTAAAAAAAAAAGTCATACAAATAATCTCATAACGTACGCTAGGTGGTATTAGTCATGAGCATCAAACTCCAACCACGTTCTAGATTTGCCTAAACTAGGAGCAAACATAATTGGGATAAATCTCCTCAGTAAGCCACATAAAAAAAGCAGAAGGGTGTAAATTGTTACACTGCTGTGTGTTAAGACACTGAAACAGTTGCACAGATCAGACGAACTGCAGCAGCAGGGAAAGAGCAGCATTCAAGCTCTGCTGTTTTCCTCTGTGACTTGGGGCCACTGAGTTTTTCTCCAGCCATAGTAAATTGGGCGCCTGGGGCAGGAGCCTTGGCCAAGCTTGCATTTCGGAGCCGACTGTGGAGGGCATGAGGGATAGAGATATGGCACTGGAGGAGGGTGGGGGGGGACAGAGAGGGCGGATTGGTGGTGGTGGTGGTGGTGGGGGGGGGGAGGCATGATGGAGGTGACATTACGCACATGTTTTAACACAAAGGGACCTGGCAGATGCTTTTCTTCGCGGGCTCATGGCCGATCAGCACTCGTCATTCTTTCTGTTCTCTCTAACCTCGTCAAATATGGCTACATCTGCAAGTGTAATGCTCCATTGTACTCTGATTTTCTGCTCTGCTGGACAGCAACATGGCAGCCTGCTTTTCAGCCTCTCTCCCCTCTCCCCTCAATCCCCTCTCCTCCTCCTCCTCCTCCCTTTCCCTCAAGTGCTCCTTACTGTTCCTGGCTACT
Organism: Protonibea diacanthus; assembly: GCA_028641955.1. Classification (NCBI taxonomy): domain Eukaryota; kingdom Metazoa; phylum Chordata; class Actinopteri; family Sciaenidae; genus Protonibea; species Protonibea diacanthus. Next base: position 7,052,445 of record CM053977.1, read on the forward strand.
CCTTTGCTGGTGAGGCGGTGTGTCTCTGAATTACAGGACTCCGATTAAACTCAATTGTGAGTCACTAATCTGGCTGGGGTTGAATTACACATAATTGCCTCGGCACGTGGTGATTTCAGCCCTGGAAAGGAAAAGACAGGTGACTAACCCCCACCACCATGCACCACCACCACCACCACCCTCCCCGAAAAACACCCCCCACCTCCCTCCATTGCCTCTCTCCAGCTCACGAGCGGCAGCAAGACTCTCCATCTAGTAGGAGGCAGGAGGCTTTGAAAGATAAAGCCAAGGCGGGAGCAGTTGCGCGCCCTGGGAATATGGGAGAGAGGCTTTCTGCTCCTGGCCTATTTTCTGGCGTCATGTCGGATTGCAGCTGTGTGCATTTCGCCAGTTTCTTAATGCTCTTGGTTTGACTTTGACATCAGTGATCCCCTCAGTTTCTTCAAAAACAAGGGGAGGAAGAAAAAAAAAAAAGAAAGTGACTGAGGAGAGAGGGAGAGAGAGAAGAGAGAAGGAAGAAAGAAAAGAGAGGAGGTAAAGAGATCTACAGACTGATTTTATTTTACAACTCCATAATTGGCCAGTTCAAAGGAGGAGAAATGTAGCATTTGTTTTCAATTCTGCAGCCGATATGAAGAAAGGAGCGACAAGCTTTATGGGTTTCCAAAATTAAAAGACAGGCTTTTTCACAGTCAAAGAACAGAGGTGTTTTATGGCCAAGACCACACAAAATGAACTATTAAGCAAAGCCCTCCTCTTTTGTCCTCCCACAGAAAGCTCGAACGGGCGCAGCAGCGTAGCACGTGTGCGCGCACGCTCATGCGTCGAAAAAAAACAAAAAAAAACACCCGTTTAGTGTATGCGTTGGAAAGTGTCAGACGAAGACGGGAAGAGGAGGAGAGGGTGGTGGGTGGGTGGGGGGGGGGGGGGGGGAGAAAAAAACAGCGGTTTGATGTCTAGCGCAAAAACACAAAAGGAGGCACGAAGAAAGAGCGAAAGCTATATCCATCTATTCATTTAACAGCTTGGCTAATAAAGCCTGGTGGCGAGAAGGCACCCTTTGTACTGTAACTATGCAGGCCCTATACCAACCTCCTACACTGGGGACCATTAATATTTCAGCGCTGTCAGATACACATTGCATGTGAGCCTCTTTAGCGCTCACACCCACAGCAGAAAAGAAATAATGAGCTTCTGAAAAATATGAAACAGCGACGAGAAGAAGAAGAGGAGGGAGGGCGCGCGCGAGAGAGAGAGAGAGAGAGAGCGCCAGAGACTGACCAACTTCATACAACAGAGCAGCTATTGATCATAGCTCCATTTCTTAGCTGGACAAAGTGAGGGCTGTTTGAGCTTCTCTGAAGTCTGGACACAGCCGGCAGGATTTGCACCCATGTTTCACTCCTGTGGTCCTATTGTTCCTTTTGCTGCAGTTTACTAGCTGGAACACTGCTCGCTTCTATATAGACCTACAAGCTGTCAGGATGAAGTCAATAAAGCCATTCATGTTTTTACTCATTTTACGACTATATCGGGCAACAGTGAGGCACTGTGATCAGCTCTGAGCGACCGCTGCGAAGCTTCAATCACAGCTTCTGAGACGGGCGCGGGTCAGTTACACGAAACTTTTGCTGTAGGGGCGTATTAAACATATTTTTAGATAACAAGACTATAAAACAAGTTTTCAAGCTTAATTTTTTTTTTTTTTTTACATGCATTTAATTATTCTGCGCTGAGCTGAGTTCCTGAACTCCAACAAAAACATCTTCACCCACTGTCCCGTCTAAGTATGCACAGTCATAACAGCTACAACAGTTGCACAATAAACTGACGAGAAAAAACACACACACACACACACCGCCCTCTAGTCTCCATTTCTGATCCACCCTTACAGGAAGTCCACACCCAGGCCATTCAAACAGAACTGGGCATGAGGGACAACCTTGGCGAGGCCCTCCACTGACCCCTGGAGATCAGCTGCAGGCTGCTGGTGAAGAGTGAAGTCCTCTAAGCAGGTGCTGTGGGCTGTGAGCAGCAGCAGCGGGTCTTGTCCGTGGAAGCCTGACTGGCTGGCTCCAGGCAGCACAGCTTGATTGGTTAAGCTTCATCCAATTCAGTGGGAGGATGGGGAGCGAAGAAAGTGTCATCATCTATGAGCGCTTCGCTCTGAGCAGTAACACATGCCCAAAATAAACATCAACCGGGGTTAAGTGTACGCCTGCATGTCAGCCTCACAACCATGACACTCCTGGTTCACAGACATGTATGGAAACACATTTTCAGAACTTAATGATGTAAACGTTGCCTATTCATGCACGCTTGGCTCTTATTTTTAATGTTGACTGCCTTAAAATTGGTATTAGTGTGTGTAAAACAAATATTGATTTATCGTCTATTTAAGGGTACAAACACAGACTACAGCTATCTTTTTAACACTCTGCACCGTCAGGAAAAACAACCAGAAACTTCCCGGCCCTGGTAGACAATCGCTCCGCTGTGCTCCATTCAACAAGATGAAACGCACCGATAAGGTGATTGCAACCACATGGCGTCATTAGCGCCGTGCATATGGAGCAAATGTGTCAACCAGCATCACCATACAGCGGCAGGACGAGGAGAAACCTTGGCGTTAATGGCGCTGTTTATAAAACGCCACGACCCGGCGGCACTACAAAGGCTCCGTGTTTCTTCTGTGTGAGGTCCCGGGTGATGTCCTTCATGTGTACGCACATATTTTACCGTTTGATAGCGCTGCACAGCAGATGACATCAATGTCAGCGTGACTCTTTGATACGCGCGCCGCGCGGCTGATGAAAAAAATGACTGATTCGGTGATATAGGCAGCATAAAACGAGGCAATTACACGCCTATCTTTTGACAGTTGTTATATTTGCTTAATGTATTTTAGATAAAAGGGACACAGAGACACAGATCATCCAGCTACTCACAGGCAAAACGCTGCATTAAGCTGGAGTAAACTTCACAGCATGTCCACCCTATAGTGAGAAAACTACACGAGGTGCCATAAGCTGCCATCTAGAACATTATGTGTGGACATGGAAGGCTGCTGGTAAATGTAGTGTTCTCTTTAACAGGGATCTTCCACGGTAGTGCTGGGGGCATGAGCTCAGGACACACATGGCACTGAGGGACACCAGAGCGGTCCTACCAAATCCCGTTAGGTAAGCCTGGGTTAGTGATTCCACGCTGCGAGACACTGGCTAGCAGATCCGTCACGTTCCCACTACATCAAAGGAAAAGTACAGCGCTGCACACCCCCCCCAACACACCCCCTCTTTCTCGCCATGAGGATCTGCAATTGATGGTCCAAAGGGAAAAAAAAAAAAAAGGAGAACGGCAAAGGAGAAGGAGCTGTCTTTTAAAACACCCCCCACCAACCAACCAACCAACCACCGCAACCACAGCAGCAAAACTCAGCTTAGAAGAAGAAGAAGAAAAAAAAAAAATAATCAGTGATTCTATCCGTTCTCCTCTCTTCAAGCTGTTGCACAGACCATGAGACTGTTTCTGCACAGCTGGAGATCACCGGCACATCTTCACAGTCAGATACAGTTGTACTGTATCTCTGCACCATCAACATTTCAGAACCGCGAACACACGGTCGCGTCTTTATCTTGTCAGCCATGCATTTATGAGTTTATTCAGAGGGTTTCCAGTAGGACGTCATGAGCTCAGAGGTTGTAGCGCCTCTTTAGAAGAGGACATTTTGTTTACTGTGACAGCAGCAACATAATTTGAGACTAGATTTGAAAAAAAAAAAAAAAAAAAAATCCATCACGCGCACGTTGATCTTCATTTATAGAGCTGTCATCTTCCAGTCTTGAGTTTTAGGAGTCTGCACGACCACAAAAAAACCCTCAAAGCAGTTTCTTCTTCCACACATCAAACCTGGAGTGATGACATCCTAAATGCTTTGAAGATCATACTTCTCAACCATCACCATCAAAACCGTTATGGGGTATTATGATCACTCTGACCAGAAATCGTAAAAAAAGCATCAGCTTCGTTTGTCAGTGCAAACGATCACAGAGACACGGAAGCCAGAGAGAACACGACCCTTCCCTTTCTTCATAGTAATATTTCCCATTTCTACACACGATGAAGTCAAAGTTTACAACAACCGAGGTATGAAGCATGTAGACAAATATCTTCACGCAAGCTGATACACCTGAAAATGCTGAGAGAAACGAGAAACACAAACCCTGATCAACATAATCAGCTCTGTCGAATTAAGTAACCAGATTATCGTTGTATTTTTGCAGGAACTAACATATTAAAATAAGTAAAGAAGTTTATTTAACTTAAATCAACATAACGCAGTGAGATTTCTTGATGATAAATGCGCTCAACTGGGTTTCAAACTGGCTTTTAACACGTTCACCTGCATATTGAGGTGGTGGGATGGCAGAAGAGATCACATGTGACTATAAAGTCAGATTATAAAAGAAATAAGCAGAGTTGGTTTCTACTGCAGCTCATTTGTAAAATGTATACATGTTAGCACAATAATACAGAGATGCTCTGACTCTACTAGCCGAGGAGTCACATAAATCACTAACATAATTAAAATACACCAGCAGACTCCCTGCTTCAAACTCATTTCTCCAAATATATTCTTATTTGTGTGCACGTACATGTCAATACGATGATATCAGTCCAAAATGTGCGAGCGTGGTGCCCACCACAAATCACATGCAGCTACTTCAGCCACCAAGCATCGTGCAAAATAGACACGGATGCCCTTTTTTGCTCCTTGAAGAGAAGGATCCACATCATGTGATGCTGAGCTCCCTCTCTCTACACTCCGTGCACAGGATGCCCTGCAGACTCCACATCCTAAAAGTGCTATAGGTTTACATAAACATCGGGGTATTCATAACGCACCAGTGACTCTTTGAAGTGGTCAACGTTGTTTTTGAATCCACATGCATATGCAACTGAACACCATTAGGGCATCTTGACACCAAAATCTCAGCTCTTGTGGCTGAGGCGACTTATCAGGCTCGAAGCCCTAAAAAAATCTGCTGACAATCAGCTACTCCCAACAGCTCCATCATGACTGGACGGCATGTGCAGGAATGTCATGGTCAATGGAAATCAATCTAAACTACTGGGATTGGGGGCGGCGGTGGGGCTGGGGATGGAAGAGAATGAAAGAGAGAATGTGCCTTTGATCTCAGTGAAAACCGATCCCAGGCCTGCAGATACTGTGGCTGCGGTGGCCAGCAGCAGAGGCAGCGAGCTGACATCAGTGAGAAAGCCAGAGGACTCATGTTCCGTGATCCTTCCACCAAGCCTTGGCTCTTTTTATTGGATAAGTGAGAGAAACGTATATAAAATGACTACCGTTTTATTGAAGACAGGGCAAGGGGGGGAAAACTGGGTGAAAAAAAAAAAAAAAAAAAAAAAAAGGCAGCCATGGTAAATGAAATGAAAGCAGGGCTTTAAAAGTTTTGGCAGCGAGTGCCTGGCCTAATTCATCTGCAGTGAGGGGTAATTTCCTCTCATACAGTCAGCTGGTCTCCATACAGAGTTTTTCAGTGCATACGATGGAATAATTGATAAAATTGACCAGAAAACAAGCCATAAAAAGAGAATTTGGAAAGCATCATATCCCGCGTTTCATAAAGCATTCTGTTAGTAAACCAAAGAGGGCGAATCATGAGGTAATCAGGATCACGTTTTCTCCACAATGTCACATACTCTCACCCTCTGCAACTTTGGCAGCGGGGAAGGCAATGCAATTTTAACATCATTCCGCGATGGAGTTGCGTGTGAATGAAGCTCCTTTACACACAGCATGTGGTATCTGCCCCCGACAATCACATCTGCCTCCGAAAGCCAATTCTTATAATAACGCAGAACACACATTTCATAACTTTACCCTGATGAAACTAACCCCAATGCACTGCAGAAGCACAAACAATCCAAAGCCTCTGGTTCCCCTGCACCATGTGTGAGTGTTTCCTGTATGGAGACACCAAAAAAAAAAAAACAAAAAAAAAAAACCCAATAGCCAGACTGAGGCTGGTTGTCTTCCCCGAGTGTGATACAGAGACACGGGCAAAACAGAATTAGAGTGGACAGCTGCTGGTGTGCCCTGCGTTTTATGTCTGTCTTGAGAGGAGAAATTTGCAAACGGGACAGACACAGGAAGCCGCCAGTGAGAGACCTGCAGCTGGCCTGAAATTAATACCGTTACAGGGACAATATCTGCAACAACACACGCCGCCCCTGGACGGTACTATAAACTCCTCTACAGGGCAGCCTCAGAAACGTGGTGTTGCCTTTAGGCCTCCTCTGTCATGCTGGGTTAATTAGAGGGCTTACTTGGGTCATGTAGACATGCATCACTTGAGATTTTAACAAGATGAGAAATACTGTATGTTAATCTTCTGGGAAGTATGGCAGGCGTTCGGTTTCCAGAGGTCACGTATGGTCTCACAAACATACACACATTAAACATAACAAACATCGCAAGGGGAATATTTTTTTTTGGCTTTTATTTAAATCATGTAATGAAGTTTAAGTCTGATAGTTTGCATGTTAAGAATGTGATCGTACCTGAATGTTAATCAAATGAATAATTTCAGATTTAAACTGCGGACAAATAACTGTATTTATCTATATTTATTTGACAATAGGTTTTTGACCTGAGAGCTTTGGTTAACTATAAAAGTATTTTATCTAAAAGAGGCCATGCGGACAGCCCTCTGTTGGCTAATGATCTTTTTTTATTAACCTCGTGGAGAGCTGCAACAAAGGACTATCATCAATCTAATCAGAGTCTAATTTAATAAGTAGTAATATATTTTTTAATCAATTAATTGTTTGGTCTCTGTGTAAACAAGTTATCACAGCTCAGAGCCACATCCTAAAAAAAATGTTTATTTTGTCTAAAACCACAAACTATTTAATTTACAGTGACTGGAAATAGTGAAATATAAGTAAATGTTCACATCTGTGAAGCTTGAAAACAACAAAAGTTTCCAGTTTTTACTTGATTAGTAATAAATTCTACTGCCAAAACGAGAGGCAGGATCAAACGCACATGTAAGATTTCTATTAGAATTGTTTTAAAATGCTTTTTTTAAAATGTTTGTTATTTACAGTTCCTTTCTCAATATGGACCTCGACAAGAACCGACGCCATCAGTGATATTTAACATCATAAGGTGACAGCAGAGCAGGTGAAGCAACAGGTTGTTTTCCTTCTCCTCCCTCCGTTTACGTGCTCCGTGTTACGTTACCGGAAAAAGCAGCACTACTATGAAAGACTTCAGCAGCTTTTGTCGCCTAACTTCACTCCGTGTCGTAAACTGTGATGTCTGAATCTGCCTGAACTTCACCATGAGGCAGGTGCGACATGAAGCTAAGCTTCTGCCGCTCTGTCATCATCCTCCATGTTTGTTTTTGCTTTCAATCCCACAAGCGGACGTTCATAAACAAAGAAAACGTGTCGTTTCAGACCAGCACGTGTGGAAACTTTTAACAAAATGAAACCCACCACAGGAAATTTCAGGGATCGAATACGATAAAATAACTAAAACCATTTTCTCACCTCGTCAAACTGTCAGCGATTTATTTTCTGTCTGAGATGTTCAGCTGACTTTTGTTTTGTCTGACACAAGGACAAAAGTGGTTTTGTCCCGTCAGGCTTAAATTCACTTCATGTCATGATATCATATGTGTTTGTGCGGACAGAGAGTTTGTACTGACCGTTCTGGGCATGGGCGGCGAGAGGGAACCATTGTTCATGTACGAGGAGTCGTTCATGTTGCTCATCATGATGTAGCCTGGGTAGCCCGAGTATGGATGGCCTTTACTGTACATGTCTTGGAGTTTTGCTGATAAAAAAAAGGTTTAAAAAAAAAAAAAAAGGAGGGAGAAGTTACAGTATGTTTGCAAACAGCACACATTCATCCACATCAGAACTTTTTGGATTTCTCCGTACGCCGTGCAGCTTTAAAAAAAAAACACGTCAACAAATCTTCCAGATGACAAATTGTGAATGTGCTTCAGTCAATAAATCAGGCGACTAATGGAGAGCACAAAGTTGGCCCGCATGTTTTGATGCTGTAATGATATCACTGTCGATCGCTTTAACCCGTGCCCTATTTTGCCTCGGCCTTTTGTTTGTGCCCTTTCTTCCCGTCTTGGAGAGGAGGGTCGTATTATGCAGAGGAACAATGGAGCCCCTCTGTGCCAATTAGCACCAATTAGAAGAACATACAGAGTGTGTCAAAACAGGAGACGCCCCAACTGTTCCTCTATGCCTCTGACCAGAGAGGAGGGGGGGCGGCGAGAGGAGTTTTATACAAGAGGCCTCAATACACCACCACTCCGCTGCACGCCGCGTAATAAGGCCGGGGTGGAGTGTGCAGGGTGGGGGTTGGGTGTGTTTGTGCTATATAGCCTGATGGCAACATGGATCTTGTTGTGTGTGAAGAAAGCCAGTGTTTGGTTTGAGGGGGGGGGTCCTATTCAGGAGCAAAGGGGGAACAAAGAGGAGACACACTCCTCTTCAAAGCCTTAATGATGACCTGCAGCGGCGGGGTCAGACTACAACAGCCAGAGAGCAATGAGCCCGGAGCGGCAGCAACACGTCGCATGTGACGAAGTGACCGGAGGGCTGATGTATGTAGGGGGAAAATAGTTTCAGGATAATTGTGTAATACGAAACACAAGAGCCAAGATTTAAAAAAAAAAATAAAAAAAAAAAAAAAAGATTCTGGATTGATTTAGTGCATTTTCATCCTCCTTTAAAATCAAAGTGCTCTTTTGTTTCCTCTTTCTGCAGGCGCCCTCATCTGTGGGGTAGGTAACAGGTAGCTGTGTCCATGAAGGTGTAGCATGTCCTGACAAGACTTGGTATCAGTCTGGGAGCAGCGGAAACAGGGGGCTCTGGTGAGAATAAGGCCAGACAGTGCAGGAGTGTGACTGATCACTACGTGGGGGGAAAAAAAAAAAGGAGGTGGCACTTTTTCACCTCAACTTCTCAAGCTACAGCGAATTATTCCGAAAATCTGCGGCTGTGTTTGCAGCTAACCGACGTGCCTGGTTGTCCTGTAAGATGCGTGCTGATTTGAGAGATTACTGGAGGCCGTGTCACTTACCATCTTCCTGATGGTCTCTGTGTTTTTCATGATATGAATCTTGCGGTATTTGGGACTGTCTAGCTGCCTGTAAAGAAAGAAAAAAAAAGAAAAAGAAAGAAAGAAAAATCAAATCAAATATTTAAGTGATGGTGAATCAATTAAAAAGGGCCTTCAAACGCACACTGATACGGTCAGACGCCCACAAACACTGCTGGGACAAATGCCGTCCCTTCTGCATGTCACCAAAGCAGAACAAGCCTGCACCACGCACGCACGCACACACACGCACGCATGCACACACACACACACACACACACACACACACACACACACACACGACTATCTACAGAGGGGTGATGGAGCAGCCTGCATCAAAGCTTCAAAAGAACCACTTAATTAAGCTTCATGTCCTTAAGGAGCTTACAAATTAACTTGTTTTCAATACCATAGGTCCACTCTCATTTTCATCTCTCAGTTTAAGCCTTCTTCTAAATTCAAATAAATCGAGTGTATTTGTGTCGTGAATTAAAAGCCTCGGTGCAAAGTGAAATAAAATCATCCCATAAAAAGAGAAAATGGTGGAGACTTTAAAAAAAAAAGAAGAAGAAGAAGAAGAAGAAGAAATTTCCCCTGCTCTTCCTCACATCCATTTCCTTTTCTCTCTTTTTGAATCAGAATTGGGAAGAGGACCTCTCTCTCTCTCTCCCTCTCTCTCTCTCTCTCTTTTTTTTTGAGGGGGGGTAGTTCAGACCCCTCAGGATGGTTTCAAGCTGAGCGAGGGAACTTCACTGAATTCCTAATTAACATTCAGCCTCCGTCTCGTGCGTCTCTAGGACATTTGGTCGGTGAATGTGTACAGTCTCGTTCAGGATGTGCCCAAAATTTCATTAACACTGCGGTTAATGACAAAACAGACGACTAACTCGGTGATGGGGGGGAGAGGAGGAGGAGGAGGAGGAGGAGGAAGCTGCAGCCTGTATCCTGAGGTCAGTGCACGGGTAGAGGGAAAAATGAAAAACTAAATTTTTAACTGATGTTTCACGCCTTCTTACGTGTGCTAATAAAACGCCACGTATGGAATATTTAAAGCATTATTGGAAACATTAAAAATTCATCATTAATAATTCTTCAATTGAGATTCTTTGTGCGTTCACATACACATTTGCCTCCTTTTAATCTGATGAGTGAGGACGAGGGTAAGACACAAACGTATCTGTGGGTCTGTTTAATATATTCCTCCCCAAAACAATGCAAAAATAATTTATGTGCACCGTCAAACACACAGCACGATAATGAAATATGAGAATCAGATTGGAAACAGATAACCGAGAACGTCCTGGAGACAAAATAATGGGATATTGTCCTCCTGTTTACGTTGTATTTAATAAGCTGTGACCTTTGAAACAAATTAATCATGTTGTTTGTCAATAGGTTTAAAAGGCACGTGTGCTAAACGGATTCATGTGCTGCTGTTTACAGCTGCTGAGGGTTATCGTGTGCCCCTGCAAACACAGCTATTAGCCTGCCTGTCACACAGGCAGGCAGCACACAAGGCCCCAAATCTGACATCTAAAAATGTTCTCCTATTTATTTTATCGCTGTCGCCACTGATTCATGGATTCTAGCTGCAGCAGATGATCAAATGTGCATTTAGACTTATAATGTTTCCAAATATAAGATTAGTGGATGATGTGGAGGAGAGGAAGCTGGCACACCTGGCTGTGCAGACCTGTGAGTGGCACCAACTACACATATTAATTTTCAAAATAAGAAAATTTAAAGTGCAAAGCGAGACAGTGGAGGCTTTAAATGCACCTGAGCTCAGATTTTTTTTAAATTATATATATATATATAGTCTGAGATAAATCTTGGTGGTAAAAGGTTCAACATGAATTATAAAAACTGAGCAGGAGGAAATTAATTTTCAGCCTGTGTTGTCAGTTTGCTCTTTAAATCATCACCCACGTTTTCAAAGCTCAGACAAGCCCAGCATCACTCACAACGAAGTGCCAAAAAAAAGATGAAGATTATTTAATGATTCAAAAGGATAAAATAACAACTTTGCTCACGGGCTGACGATGCAGGCTGTCTGACAGAGTGATACCCACCTTTCCTCATCATTCATCACCACATCAGTGAACACTCACACACACACACACACACACACACACACACACACACACACTCACTCACACACACATTACTCACATCGTGGCTGTTGCTGTTAGGGCTGCTCTCTGACTCGTTTACCAGAGATGACTTGATGTCTGCCAGGTCTCCCTCCTCCTCCGAGTGGCTGAGCTCGGCGAAGATCTGCTCCTTATGCGGGTCTCCTTCGTCTTTGAACGGGATCATTTCGTCCGTAGCGCACAGCTCCGGGTCTCCACCGCCGCCGCCGCCGCCGCCTGATAACTGTGGCATGTTTGAATTTGACTTCTTTATTTGACTGTGTACGTTTCAAAGTGAAGACACTGTCCGAAAGTACACAGGAACGGGGGATAAACTCCCACTTAAAATCCCCCCCTGAAACCGAGTTGTTCCCCGCTTTTTCCTTCTTCTTCTTCTTTTTTTTTTTTTTTTTTGAACCGGAGCGTCGACCGTGAGTCACAGAGAGGAAGCGGCGTGCAAACACGCTGCCAGCCGGTGTGTTTGCACTGAAGCAACAGGAGGAGTGTGGCTGCTGTCGGCGTTTAAACTTTAAAAAAAAAAAAATTAAAAAAATAAAAAACTCTCAGCAGAAAAACTTGAGATGTAAAGGCTCAGAATGAGAGTCCGGTGCACGCCTCAATGTCATGAGGAAGAAGGAGAAGAAGAAAAAGGGAGCAAACCACGAGTTAAAATCTCATCACTAGTTTTCTTTTCTTTTCTTTTTTTTTTGTGTTGTTGTTCAGTCAAGAAACACACGGATATGGTCCAGTAATAAGAGTCAACATTTATAAAAAAAATTAAAAAAAAAAAAAAAAAGTGAGAGAAAAATAAAAATATGTCCTCGGTGGTCCAAGTAGAAGAAGCTGTGGCGTCCTTGGAAGGAGAGAAGAAGAAGAAAAAAAAAAGAAACCAAAACACCGTGTGGAGGTGAAAAGGTAACTGATGGATGTGCAACTTGGGAGGAGGAAGGAGAAAAAAAAGACAGTTTTAACACTTTAGACGAGACAGCGTCGCTTTTCGTGCGTCACAAATACATCCTCAAAGCTTGGTCGTGTGAGGAAGGATGGAGAGAGAGAAAGAGAGAGAGAGAGAGAGAAGAGAGAGGAGAAAAAATCAAAAGTCATATAAAAAACTAAATCAGAAAAAGAAGCTGGAGAGGAGGGAGAAAAAACGTCGCGGATCGACTTCCCCGCTGCTCCCTGCACTGCTTCCACAGTGTAATGTAACCAGTGTGTGTATGTGTGTGTTGGTAATGTAGCTGTGTGCTCCCTCCTCCTCCTCCTCCTCCTCCTCCTCCTCCTCCTCTCTCTCTCTCTCTTCAGTCATTGGGAGGAAGGAGAGATGAAAGGGAAGCCGAGGCTCTGATTGACACCGCACCGATTGACACTCCTCCTGAGAGGGAGATTTATACACAGCTCACAACAAATGGGCAGACAGGAGAAGTAAAGAAGGAGAAGAAGGAGAAGGAGAAGAGGTGAGGCTGTGATTGACACGCGCACTGTGCGCGACGAGTTCAAACAATCGTCATAAATGAAAAATCATAACAGAAATAAAGAATTTCATCTTAACCTTAAAAATTTCAGGAATAAAACAAACGTGAACGCTTCGTCCGTGTGTCTCAATCAGGTGTGTGTCCGTCTACACATTTACAAGTGCCATATTGATTTATTAAACCTATTTATTTATTAATGTAGCCGATTTATCCAGCAGCATTTTCTGAAATATGTTTAGTTTAAATCGCTTGTGCTGGTAATATGAAGGGCGTGGTGCTACTCGTGTTTCCTAACAACAGGTTTATGCCATAAAACAAAATAATGTTTTTATTTTTTTTTTCCACTGTGGAGAGATGATATGAAAATATAACAAGAGGCCTGATGTATGAATGAAACGACTGAAACAACAAGCCGGGGGGGCTCTGAACTTTTTAAACGCGTGGATGTAAAGTGAAGTTTGGAGACACCAATCTGATCCAGGATCAGCTGTGTGAGGATGAGATATTTGATCACACACACGCGCACACACACACACACAAATAAAGAAGGACACACAATACAATTGGCGACAGATGATTGGCTGTTTTCCACAGTTATTATCTGAATTTGCATATAGAGACACACACACAAAATAAATGATTGGGTAATTAATTCAAAATGTGCCAAAAAAAAAAAAAAAACAGGCCACAAACATATGTGTGTGTGTGTATGTGTGTGTGTGTGAGAGAGAGAGAAGTATGAAGGGAAAGAAGAAGTTTGAGTGTTTGTGTCGAATATTTCTTGAGGAAAAAACAGGAATAAGAAAATAAACCCCTCACATAAAAAAAAAACAGAGAGAGAGAGAGAAAGGAGCAGAGGCAGCGGTGGAAGTGGCGTGCTTTCTGTGCTCTGTCTGAGCAGCGAGAGATTGCGTGAGAATCAAAGTTGGGATGGGGAGGCAGATCTTTATAAAGCGCGGAGGTGGGGTTAGCGGGGCGGAGCCGCGGCTCCCTTTGATCTTGCGGCGGCTGGCTCTTTCATCCCCGACTCCCCTCTTCCTCACCCCCCTCGCGCCCGGTTTCCCCCACCACCACCACCACCACCACTACCCTCCCTCCCTCTTCCACCTCCCTCCTCCTCCTCCTCCTCCTCCTCCTCCTTCTCTCTTCGCTCTCCCTTTGCCTTTGTATGACTAAATTTGGTCCGAGTGTGGAGCCGGGCCAACATTTCCACGTGTGCGTTCATCCCAGCTGAGAGAGAGCGAGAGAGAGAGAGAGAGAGAGAGAGAGAGAGAGAGAGAGAGAGAGAGAGAGAGAGAGAGAGAGAGAGAGAGAGAGAGAGAGAGAAGGGGTTCTCTTCCGGGTAAGGAGACAGCGAGAAAAAAAAAGAAAAAAGATCAAAGGCTTTTCGGTTTTGGAAGCAGAGTGTGGATTCAAAAGAGCCGAGACTGGCTGCATTCCAGAGTATAGCGGAAAACGCGCGCCCGCATCGAGCACGCACTCACGCACGCATGCATGCATGCGGGATACAGGCGCCGGCGCACGCGCGTAAATACAGCAGTGAAAAAGAAAGAGAGAGAGAGTTAATTAGAAAGATTTCACACAAGCAAGACCCGAACAACACAAAAATGAGTAAATGTGATACAAGGTGTAAACTCTGGCTGTTTCCCTTTTTTTTGCCTGCTCTGTTAGAAAAAGTACTTAATTACAGTACTTCTTTTAATTGAATTATCCGCCACTTGTTTTTCTGGCACAAGCTGAAATGAAACGATGCTACCTACATCCACCAGCAGCAGCCCTAAAACCACGCTGGAAACAGCCTTGAAATATATATTTTCCCTTCTCCTTCCGTGCCTTTTGCAGCATTCACCTTGGATATGGTTTTAATCATGAAATTAGGAGAAAAGGGGGAAATCAGTGAGAGGGGAAAAAAAACGATTTTTGGTAGGCCTATTAAGAAACTAAAAAGAGACAGTGCGAGGCCTGCGGGGCCTGAGGTAAGAGGTGAAGAGATCCAAAGTGTGAAAAATGAAACAGATTAAATAAACCACAGGACTGAATCATTCATGTTTGGGATTTTGGCTTTTGGTTTATTGGCATTGTAAGATATTATAAAATACATAAGACTTTGTCAGGGATAAACTTAATCCTAACGTTTCTGTTTGAGGGTCCTGGAGGCCCCAAGCCATCTTTACCAGCTCATAAAAAAAAACACCTTTATCGCCTTTATACTTCATGACTTTTGATATATTTATGAAAATTGATTATAAGCAATACAATAAACAACACTTGTGTTTGGTGTTTGAATTTCTGTGACCCCGATGAGGACAAACAGTTACAGAAAATGGATGGATAGATGATTATTTCTGTCTTTTCTGCCAAGTATGTGGCAAATAGAAGCAGCTATCACTTCAGTACTTTTTCTATTGTAATAAATTCAGACTAAAAAGCAAAAAATATTCCAAATTGTGGGAATTATTTTCACACAACAGTGGCACCCCAAATAATGAGAAAGTAAGGCCATTGTCAGCAAAATAAAAGGGTTCATTAAAACAAAGACTGCTAACGAAAGAAGCTGAAAAATTAAATCATAAATACATTTTATTTAAGTCAGTTGAATGACAAGATGTGCAAACATCTGATAATTAATAATCAAAATAAAACAATCACAGATATATTTTTAATATATAGCACAAGTTACATAACCCAGTTTTGTAGGATGTGTTTTATCATCCAAAGAAACAAGAAAAAAAAGTGCCAATCATGCATTTGATTTAACAGATTTTCCTGCATGGACATCTTTTAAAAATAACCTAAAGGTTTACTAGAATTTCATATTCTGGTCTACAGTTTGTGGAAGTCTTGGGTGAGTGAGAGATTCATTATTTAATGCCCTCTGCTGCATGATGAGAGACCACTGCAGAGAGAAGATCCTGGTTGGAAGGCCTGCGAGCAGAGGTCATTTGTTCACCGCTGATGAACATTTTATCACTGAGCGATATGGATTTTCTTTTTCACTGTCTTTTTTTTTTTTTTTTAAAATAGTTAATGAGTATTGTTTGCAGCAGTAGTATAAGCACACCGGTAATAATCCAGCAGCATGGATAGAAAAAAATGAGGCTTTGTTTGCTGTGTAATGATTCTAGTTTAGCAACTCGATGACAAGGCAACAAACGACAGCCTCTCTAATGAAGACGCTGTCAGAACCACCTTACACACTTTCCCCTGGCATCACAATGCATTATATTCTCCAGCGAGGCTTTTGTGTATCACAGCCTCGGTTGTTAAAATAACCAGGAAAGTTGGAGTGGAGAGAAAAGAGAGAGAAGGAAGGAGGAGAGGAAGAAAAAAAAACACAGAGCTACATTAGCATTTCTCTCCTAATGAGTTCATAAGAGTGACCCCTCTGGATCTCACATGAAAAGGAAGATTTCCTGCTGCGCTGTGACCTGAATTCAGTTGTCTCTCACTTTAGATACTACATTTTGCATGTTATATAAGGAAGGCATATATCTATACACACAGCATAATTTATCACCAGCGGATTTCGATCCAGTAGTCTGGTAGTCAATCTGAAGACAGGAATAAATATATTAATGGTCTACACGTTGTGCTGAGAGGCAAAGTGTTGATGAACATCATGTATTTGGTATATTTTGTTTCATATGATGTTTATTTCCCCCCACCCTCTTATAAAGTTGGGAGAGCATATCAGTTTAGTAGACAATATGAATTGTGTCAAACAAAATGCTCTTTGTTGGAACAACATTCAGTCAAGGTCCTCTTTAGATCTATTATTGTCTCATCTTTTATCTGTTCTATTTTCATTGCAATGCATAATACTTCAAACAGAAATTATACCCTAATTATCTCTCGTTCGCGCTTTTGTGCTGTGTATGTGTGTTTTTGTCTACGTGCGTGTGTGTGTGTGTGAGAGAGAGAGAGCGTCAGCCTGTTCAGTGTGATGATTTGTCAATATTACTTCCTAAATTCACCTGCCAGGTTTTGGTGTTCAGGAGTTCAGCGGTGAAATCCCTACTCGGCTGTCTATTCCACCTGCTAGTCATTCATAACAACTTCCTTGATGTAGAAATTATAGCCCTTGAGCTCGCAGCCATCTCCAAGAAAACGACAGGAAACAAACATCAAATTATGATGAAAAGGGCTTGCAATTAAAGCCGAGAAAAGACACCATTTATCAAAGGTGCAAATCAAAAACGGGGGAGGTCTGAGGTGAGTGATTATTTGTGCTGCTCTTTGATTGGTGGATGGTGAGTCATCTTCTTGAAGGGGAGGAAAGTGTCTTGGGGGTAAGGTAAGGAAGAGGGAGGCAGATGTGTGATCTGATGATTTATGGCAACGCTGTCAGGAGGCTGTCTCAGACAAACTGTCATTAAAATGAAATTATCTCCTTGATGGAAAAGGAGGGGAATTTGTCATCCTATGTATATATTTTGGATGTGTTCAATTTGGAAAGGAGAGGCTAGAATACACAAAGTAATGAGTACAGGCAAGGAAAGGAAAAAAAATCATAACACCTGTGCGATGCTGCACAGCAGTGCCTTGAGCTAAAGGCTAACATTAGCATGCTAACCTGCTCATAGTGACAATGTTAACATGCTGGGTGGTGCAGCAGTTTAGTGTGTTAGCATGCTAACATTTACTAATTCCTAATAATACTAAATATATAAATATAGTTGATGGTGATGATTACCAGAGTGGTTCTGAATTATCCTGAAGGGGAAATTATGATTTGTTTCCAGACTATTCAATAGCTACTGAGAAATTTCACTCAAAATCACACCTGTCTGTCTGTTGGCACTCGACGAAAAGTCAGGGGATCACCAAAGTCAGCAGGGTTCATCCTCTGAGGACCACGAATGTCTGACAAACTTTGACGGTAATCCAGATATTTCAACCAAAGTGGGAGACCAACTGACTGACCGGCATTGCCATCCACAGAGGAGATGCAGTTAGCGTGACATAAAGTGAAATGCTGCATCATTGTGACATTTGAAACAATGCCGTAAAACAAGTTTCCTCATGATGATTTATTGTTCCAGTTATTGAACAGATTACTAAGTCCAGTCAGCACTATTACCATGTCAGTATTGTCTTGCTCGCCAAAATAAACAGTGATTCACACCAAGTGGAGCTTTGTACAGCTGTGCTAGCACTGCGAAGCTAACATCAGCATGCTAACTTCCTCATAGTGACAATGCTAACATGCTCTTCCAGTAGGTAGAATGTTTACCATGTTCACAGCCTTATTTCAGTGTGTTAGTATGTGAAATTAGCAATCTGGACTTGATGATGGTGCTTTGTGAAAAGTTTCCAAAGTTGTTGGAATGAATGAATTATTCTGAAGGGGACATGATCCATTGAACCAAATTTTATCCAGATCTATCCAATAGCCGTTGAGAAATTTCATTCAAAGTCACAGCTGTCAATCTGATGGTGGTGCCGGAGGAAAGGTCAGGGTATCATCATCTGGGAGCTATAACTGTCTGTGCAAACTGTATCCATGCAGTCATGGAGTTATTTTGCTGGATAAAGTGAGAACTTTGATCTGTTGGAGGTGCAAGGCAGAGGATCCACAAAGTCAGTGGGGTTCATCCCCTGAGGGCCATGAATATCTGCACAATCTCTGGGTGTAATCTAGATATTTTAATCATATATTTCGGCCGACATTGCTATCCACAGAGCAGATACAGTTAGCGTGACTAAAAATGAAATGCTGCCTCATTTCGACATTTGAAACAATGCAGAAAAACAAGTTTCCTCATGAGGATCCACCGCTCCACCTATTGTACACATTACCAAGTCCAATCAGCAGACTCCTATATTGTCTCGTTCGCCAAAATAAAGAATGATTCACTCCGAGTGGCACCTGACTCCACCCTTCTATCCTCGCCAGTCAGTGATGCTGACAGAAAAGAGAGAAGCGGTGAGTAAGCTCCTCAGAGAAAGAGAGGGAGAGTCAGGGATCACTTTCCCCCTGAGACTTGGCTCCCTCTCACAGGCGAGACAGTATTAACTTACATTCTCCAAGCTTCAAAAACCCGAGTGCCTGCATGCCGCCATCATCGGTGAAAAACATTGTGCAAACACGCACATGCACAAACACAATCTTTATTTCTTCCCCTGACTTTCCTCGACACACGGCATGTCCACATCATGCTCTGATACTCGTGAGCGTGGCCTCACCAACAGCCAAAAGAGCAATCCTCTGGGGTATATAATATCATGACAGGCGGCCTTTCTGCTCTGTGTGTGTAAATGCAGCCCTGTCCCGCTGTCACTCGTGAAGACTAATGGGCAGATTAACACTTGGCTGACCCAGGTGCCTTGAGGGAAAATGATGGTGAGGGTGTTTACCTACAAACTTCACCCAGCTGGGACGGCCACCTTCTCTGCAGCGGACTGTCAGTTTGCAGGAATTTATGGAAATCTGCTGAGCTTGCCCATTGGCACCATGGTTTCCTATTGTTGATAGGGGCAGTTGTTTAACTGTGTGCGCGCTGTGAGAATGATCTGAAATGACCTATCACACTGTGCAACACAGTGGTTGCTGAAATATTTAGAAGATCAGAAAAAAAGGCAAATCTTTTGCAGTTTCTTGCCCTCTCCTAAGTGACAGTTTAGAGATATTTCCCTTCAGTTACGCTGTGGGAAATGGTAAAGTCTCGACTGGTGTAATTGATCAGGTTAGAGAGGCATGACAAGGCTCCTTTTTACTGCGCGGAGCTTGCATATGTCCAGAGGCTGGCCAAGCTTCACCACCAGCCGCCCTCCACTGTGCGCTGCTGTGTTGTGCTACATTCTTCAGGTCCAAAGGGGAAGTGGTCTAGTCCTCTCAGCGCACACAGCTACTCCTTTCATCCCACTGTGTTATTGGAGAAAGCATTGAGCACCGCGTCAGGGCCTGCTGTGTCGGGGTCAGGGGTCAGAGCTGACCTGCTAAGAGGTCGCGGGGCCCCCATCCAGTCTGTAATCAAGCACACAGCACACCTCGCTGACCCCGCTCCTCCGTCTGTCCCGTCGCCCCAGCCTCAGCCCGCTTCAGCTAGCTGAGATCAAACACGGAGCGGCAGTACCTCTGGCCATGTGTTATCAGCCTGGGTGTCTCATCACATCAACACGCAGGGCTAAACAGTAAACACAGCCATCCTGGTTTCGCTCACTGTGTGTGTGTGTGTGTGTCAGCTAGCTTGTGTACATATCAGTATGGAAGCCTGTGCGTGACTGTGGCTGGGTGCATGGAGATGAAGGTTAGTTTTTTTTTTTTTAGATATGATCGATTCTGATTTAGACTTTGATTCTTATCAAAGCTTATCAGTTCTGGCTCCTATAAAAAAAAATTGTTGCCATTTTAAAAGTCAAGAAATGTTAAAAGAAAACTCACTTTTACTTTCAGATAATTGAAATAATATTTTTTGGCAGTGCTGTAAACACTCAAACTGACATATTATCACATTATAAAGTTAGCAAACAGTTGTTTATTTCCACAACCAGCAGACAAGGAACAATATTAGCATTTAGAACTATGTTTCAACTTGATGAATGCGACTGGACAAAGATATATTCCCTCTTCTTTTAGCTCTATTTTTGGCCTCCACCAACTCTGGAGGGAAATATCTGGCTCCACTATGTTTGCCAGCTAGTTGCAAACTTTGCCTGTCTGTCATTTGGTGCCAAGCAGGTGGCGTAGACCGGGTATTCCATTGCTGTGGCTGGAAATTGAACCGATGGGAGCAGTAAAACCGAATAATAACAAGTAAAACCAAAACATTGAGCTAAAAGATGCTAAAAAAGATGCAGATTTGGATGCTTGGCACGTTTTTTTACATACTCATTTGAGCCCTTATTAATATAAAAACTAAAAAAAAGTGTTTTTATGTTGCCATAAGCACTCTTTGGTGAAATTAATGATGAAATATTTGTTATTCTCTTTGTTTAAGAGGTAAAATAAAAGAAAAAACACCATGCACAAGTTTAATCTTTGCTGTTTACACCTGTTTTTCTTCTCAAATTGGGTCCACTTATATTTTGTAACATTATAACTGACTGAAGACAACATGTTACATTAAACTCTTCACAATAGAGTCCCTGCCTTGCATGTAATTATTTCAGCGCAGTGAAACACTGGGCTCATACCTTGCTTTCAGGTATCGCTGAGTGAAATACAGCATGTTTCTTCTTATACATTTGAAACAGTTTCAGATTTTCTGTCTTCTCAATCAAACTGAATGTGTTTATGTTTGCAGCCATGTGTTATTTGGGTTTATTATAATGCAAATTCACCTCCATTTCATTTCTAAGGACCCACAGCTGAAGAGGATCTGTGTAAAGAGCCCAAACAAACAATATTTAACCAGGTTGGTAGCTGATTTCCTGTGTGCACCGGCCTACACCATCAGGATATTAACTGTTAAAACCACTGGAGTGTGATACTTACTCGTGCTGATTGATTTCTTCTAGTCTCACAGAGGAAAAGTCCACAATTCCCGGGAGTTGTTACTAGAGAGGAAAGCATTTCCAGACACAGACACATGCTGCCAATTTGACAGGTTTAGTTAGGCACCTTGGCTCCTTTGTTGTATTTAAAAAGCTTCTTCTTTTTTTTTTTTTTTAGGTAGACTGTGTTTGACTCTGTTTCAGCGTGGGGAAACAACTCATTTCATTCCTTTGTCTAAGGGTTTTCCCCCCACGTCTCCCAACATGAAGAAATTGTTGCAAATGAGTCATTTCTTCTTGGCAGGCCTCAGGCGAAGGAGAAAAAAAAAAGAATAGCCATGTTCGTGAGTAGACAAAAGTGATTTACTTATCCTGTCACTGCTTTAATTACTTCTGATAAAAGTGGTGATTAGTAATATTGAAATGTATTTTACACGATATCTCAAATTACATCTTTGGCAATTGTGTTGTAAGTTATCTTCACACACACACACACCAATTTTTAAACTTCTGTCTGAGGATTGTGTGTGTAGGAAAAGATTTTTGGAAAATATGTGTTGAGGTTTATGTTTGTGTGCATGCATGACTTCATGTGTTGGTAAATGAGTGTGTTATTGTTCTTGTCGGTCTGCGAGTGGAGATCAAAGGCAGTCCTCGTCTCTCTCCCTGTAACTGGCCTTCATTTGCTGAGCAGAGTCTAAACTGAAAATGTCATATTTTCCCCTCCGTGTTCCCTTTGAGCTCCAACATGTGGTTGCAGGTAATATTTCTGAAGTGCGATACATACAGTACGGGGAGCCCCAGACGTACAGCCTGTTTTGTCTTGTTGTTAATTTTATTACAGCTGAAATATGCAGCCAGGAGAGCATTTGAACTCTTGGCCTCAGTCGCGCCAAGTCGCGGCCCAATTGGAGCCAAATCTGAAACAGTAAAATCCCAGAGGATGTATAGTAAAGTGGTTGTGCCAAAATCCTTCTCGCCCTGCCTCGCCCTGCCATCTGCTTCATAAAGTGTAGTCACAAAAAAAAAAAAAAGAGCCTGGAAGAATGAGATTTTGTGCCACCACACCTTAAAGAATGTTCTGTAAACATTCATCCTCTTTTCTTTCCCAAATTTCCTCGCACATAATTGAAATCCATCAGGAAGGCGTTTCTTTCAGGATGTCGTGACCCACTGCCCCTGTGGGGTTTTCCACTGTTTGTGCCTCCTCACTGCTGTTAATGTCGTTTGCCCTCTTCTGATTCACTTGACTCGCCCTGGCTTTGACTTACTGTGATGCTCATAAACAAGTCTCCCATGTGCATTTCTCCGGTTTCATCTCCGTCCAGTACAGTCACTTGCTGGACGTCGGATTTGTCTGGGAATGCCAGTGCTGTTCGGGTCACCTTTTTTTTGAAGCACTACAATGTCAAAGACAGAAAGACAGACAGAGGAGAGAGAGAGAAAACCGTGCCAGTCCTCCAACACACGACACTTAAAATGTTCACACATTTCCGTAGACAGAAATCCCTCCCACCACACATAAAACATGGGAATGTTTCCTGTCTTTGCAGACTGCCACTGGTTCAGGTTCAGACTTAAAAGGCATTTATAAACTCTTTATCGAGCCTTTGAGCCTCATTTTTTATATCGTTCCTTGCTTTAATCCAACTCTTTCAAAGGCTGTTCTCAGGTTATGAGCATTCCTTGGGTCAGTGATAAAACAATTGATATGGAAAAGTCTAGTTCATCAACAAACCTATTAAAAGGGGAAGACGGGCAATGCGATGTTAGCAACCAGTACTGAAGACGTTATTATTTTATCAGTTGCAACAAATAAAATCCTCCTATAGCTTCTGTAGAAGAGTGTACTTGAAAACTGCGTGTTGTTATATTTAAAGGAATAGTTGAACATTTTAGGACGTATGCGTAATCGCTCTCTGATGGAGAGTTAGTTCGAAAATCAACACTTCTCTCATGTTAAATATCAAACTAGCCAGGGCTAATCATAGCCAAGAGCTAGCATGGCGCCCAGTAAAACAGCAAACTGACGTTTTTACACTTTGTTTTTTGGACTAAATAAAACACATTCATTCATTCATCATACATAACCACTTCTCCTTTGCAGGGTCACGGCAGGCTGGAGCCAATCCCAGCTGACATTGTGAAAGAGGCAAGCTACACCCTGGACATTTTGCCAGTTCCTCACAGGGCACAATCACAAAGACAACCAGTCACATTCACATTCACATTCACACCTACGCAATATTTAGCCACCAATTAACCTGTTATATAATAGGTCAAAACAAAGTGGCAACCTCCGGTACCGATGCTGGGAAGCCAGTGCAGAAGTGCTAAAAACTGTAATTCCTCGAGTGGCCACTTGAAGCAGGCTGCAGAAATGAGTCAGTCTCCATAAGCGGCCGAATTAAAATGTCAAACTTCACAGCAGAAATAAACATGTTGACAGCCTGGTTCAAGCAACAGTTTTGGACTCTATAGCTAATTTCCTCGTTCATGACAGCTGTGAGGGGGATGAATTTTTTTTAAGTTGCACATATTTAACAGCGTCGCTGCTCGATTGAAGTGTAGGTGCCAGTACAGATGGTTTATTCAAGCACCCAGGCTTCATTCAACCCGCCTCAGGTCCACTGAAGACCCACGTCTTTACCGATATTTAGATTAGCCGGGAGGCGGAAGAAGCAGCACATCCAAAACACATGTATTGTGTTTATTATGTATATATTTGTTGCTGGCTTTGGACAGAGACTGGCTACCTGTTTCTCCCTTTCCAGTCGTTATGCTGTAGTCTTACATTTAACAGACAGATACGGAAGTGTTACTGATTTTCTCCTCCAACTCTCCACCAGAAAGCAGGAAAGTGTATTTCCCAAAATGTGCAACTATTCCTTTAATCCTCAGTAGACATCCAGAGAAATTGTAACATCCACTCAAGGAGACATTTTGCCAAGATTTCAAGGCTATTTTGAGATTATTGACATGAGCACCAGTCCTGTTGACCCTTTGATCTTCATCACGCCGTCTGGATGTAGAATGTCAGTGGAATAACACGTCCAAAGACACAAGCAGAACGAAACATTTTCATGTTCCTCTGAAAGACAGAAAGCCGGCCCTCCATGCAATGAATTCAGCGTTGTCACTCGCCAAACTGCATGAATGGAGACATTATTAGTTATAGTCTACGGCCAACACTATAACCGCACTGGACAGTGTTGGCGACCCAGCATGACTGTTGGAGCACTGAATATGTGTTTTAGGCACCCTGAGCGCTGCTTGGCTTTGTTGCGTTAGCAGATCTGGCCAGATGCTCAGTGTGATCTGTCACAGGGGCTCGGTCTGCATCACAGTGGGGGAAAATGAAATTAATCTTGGTGGAGCGCGACATCGCACAACTGTTTCTTCTCAACGATATGAGAAATGATTAAATAAAAGAGGAAAACACAAGGGAAACTATGTTTATTGTGGTTGTTTCGATGATGTGAGAATGACGGGCCGGGGATTCTTTGTTCTTGCAATTAAAATCAAATGTAATGATTTCTCATATAAAAACACATTTTCAGCAGATGCCATCATCAAGACGGGGAGTGAAATTCTCCTGGAAAGTCCAATTAAAACTCACCGTTTTGATGTATAATTAAAACTGCTTAATATATAATATAACCTTTCAGTTGAGC
The DNA here is from genome assembly GCA_028641955.1 of Protonibea diacanthus. Taxonomy (NCBI): domain Eukaryota; kingdom Metazoa; phylum Chordata; class Actinopteri; family Sciaenidae; genus Protonibea; species Protonibea diacanthus. Next base: position 7,077,313 of record CM053977.1, read on the forward strand.
ATTGTGATTTCATGAGGTCTAAGTTTAATCCTCTGACGCAAAACTATTTGAGATCGTGTAAAGGAATAGAAAGGAAACAAACGTAAACGCAAAGTGTTTGTTTATCCTGATTGTAAACTTTCATATCATGTAAATTGTAATGTACGATTGCGAGAGTAAGACTACATTCAATTATGAGCGGACATGACATGAAATCTGTGTGAAAGATGCTCCTCAAAAACAAAGCCCCTCAACGCACCCTTCCTATTTTGAGCAGATGACACTGCCTTAGCATACATTACACATGCATATTATCTTCGCTAATCATGCTATTTGCGGGCCTGATTGCAGTGTTGCTTAAGACGGGGTGAGCAGGGGGCTCCTTTGTGCCGGAGCTAATGATGTCCCTTTGTGATAGGGCTGGGTGTGAGGGTTGAGGACACTGGAATAGACTCCGAAGAGCTGCTGTGTGGGTCTTAGTGTGACTGGCAGCTGCAGTAATCCGCCCTTTGTGTCTTCAACAGGGCCCCACTGAGCTCCCCTGACAGGGACCGATGTTCCCAACTCCTCCAGACAGCCCAGATGGGCCGAGTGACACAGAGGGAGAGAAGGAGGGGAGGGAGACGGAGAGCAGAGATAGAGATAGGGTGCAAGAAAGTCGAAAGAGGAGAGGGAAGTGAAATGAAGGGATCATTTGGGGTAAAAGGAAAATCCTGGGAGGAAAATCTAAAGGAGAAAGCGTGGAGGAATGAGGGTCTGTTCCTGAAAGCCTCTTGACAGCTCTGTTGCTGCTAAGACACGATGGGCTCAGTGGCTTCGGATCAGGGCTGGTTTGTTTGCCCAGCATTTGTTTTTTGTTCCCTTGCGGTCACCCTGAAGCGTGCCTGAGTAAGGGATCTGATTGGTGGAGGCATTCTGGGCACAGCACAATTAAAATCCTTGGTCGCACACGATTTCAGCAATACATACACACTCCCTCTCCCTCTTTGTATCACTCACAAGACACGCTGTTTGTTTACATTGAGTGGCCTTCTTCTGACGTCTGACGGGACGAGAAGTTCTTTCTGTTGCTGCTTGTGGTTTGTGTTTGTCTCATCTCATTACTCTCGCAATGTGGCGTGTGGGTTTTTCCTCCAAAGCTTTACAGGCGCAATCTAAGTGAATGCTCACGCAATAATCTCTGAGATCTGTCATGACTACATCCTGTGCCACATCGTCATCAGAGTTCATCGCCAGGGACAAAATCTGTCCCCTTTGAAAATTAATCATTTCACAAACACATACGGATACTTTCAGTATGATCATTCTGTTAGAGGAGCTCAGGAAACATCATATTGTCCCCTTAATTTAAGATTTTTCAGATCAATCAATTGATTGCTTGATCTACTAAATGTCCAACAATGTTGGAAAATATGGAAATGTTCCGAGAACCCAAGACGGCATCTTAAAATTGCATGTTCAAAGATATTCAGGCCATTTTGGCTTGAAATGTCTCAAATATTTCATCGATGATCAGATTATAGCTGCTGATTGATTTTCCCGTTGTCGTCTAAATGATTAATCATCTGATCATTTCAGCTCTTGATGGAAGTTATAGAAGGAATGGCAGGTTTATTTCAGGATTTTCAGGATATGGACAGAGGGGTGAGGGTGCTATTTAAAAACCTGCAATGGATTTATTGTTTGAAATGTTTTACATGATTTTGCATTTGTCCTGGTGGACCAGGGGTAAAGATGCATACCATATAACTGCACCATCGCTGGATTGATATTTCCTGTCCATAAAGGTAGAAATGCCCCCAAACAATCATTAAAAATCAGTTACATTAAAAAGAAATATTGTTAAGAGGAATTACACCAGCAACACTCACCATACTGTGTATGGATAAAACCATTTACCAAGAAAAACTGAAAGAAGAATCTGTATGAATGTTTAAATTCATATTAATCTTAATCATATTTTAGGAAGGTTGCATAAAGAGTATCTGTTTGCATGCTTTACGGCTGATTTACTGATTTTTCACCATAAAAGTTGACCGAAGAGTCTTTATTGTTTATAAGCAAATGTTCAAAATTAAAAGTAAAAGTAATCATGTGAAAAATCGGCTAGAAAGGACTCATCTAATGGAGTCTGTTTGGTCAAAATCCCATGAGCCTGTTCACTGGTCCCTAATGACAATCAATAAGTGGTGTAAACATGTTGGTCAGCAGGCAGCGAGGCAAACACAAGCACGAATAAACCTCCCAGTGGAAACAACAATTTCCTTAAGGCTTAAAAACTAACCCATACCCAAAGTCCCGCACCGTGATATTATCTGCTCTTACTGCAACCGAGATGACAGGTCTTTGATTTTAGTGTGAATGAGCTCTTCACTTAAGACATCAAACAGAACATAAAGCAATGGGGATTTGAGAGTGATAAAGGCCCCATTGATCTTCCGCTTTCTTCTTAATTTATATTTAACCATTGGCTTGGCACCAAAAAAGATTGTGTTTATGGCCTTCTAAAATCCATCATTAATTTCTTACTGCTAAACCCAGGCCAAACAATGTCGTAAATAATGTTAATCGCAGATGAAACTGTGCGATTTCACCATCAACATTTCCTCAAACAGCACTGTATTTACCCCGGCTCCCACAACAAGCTGTTGAGCCTTAAAGTCTTGGTACTACAATGCAAGTAGAAGAAGTAATTGTCTACATTGAATTGCATGAGCTCAAATGGGAACTTGCACGGATGTGTTTGGAAACTAATTGGGAGACAGAAACAGCAAGCTGCTTTGGTGAACGGCGCCGGGTCAATGTAAATTCAAACAACACAAATTCGGTTTAAATAGTATGGAATGCAGACAAGATGCTGGGAGTGTCTGCGTGTGTGCGCGCGTGCTCAGGCACCATGGCAGTAATGAATAAATGAATAAATGGTAAATGAATCCATTAATTAAACAATCTAGTCAAACAGGATTTTTTTTTTTTTTGCACAGACAGGAGGATATTAAACTCATTTAAATCACAATAAAACACATTTTGCTTCTTTAATATTTCCTAGTCAAACAAAATGTGGGGTACAATATAATTTGGTTGTTTTAAAAAAAACTAAAACTGACTACATTTTGGTAAAAACATCCAAGAAATTTAAACTTTTTTTTGTCATTTAGTATGTTAAGAAGCTACAATCAATATTTTTAATAATTATTAACAATAGATCAAATCACTACTTTTAAGTGAAAGTGGTCACGCAACCAAGAACTTCAACACTGCAACTCTCTTTAAATAGAGACTGAACCCAGAGACATGACTCTCTGTATCGGCTAGACTACTTTGACTCGTACCCTTGCCTTCCCTATTTACCACGTGCTTCCATCCATACCTACATGTGTGAGATAACAGATGTGTCAAATGAGCAGCAGTAAGCGAACCAAATCTGATGCACTCTAAAGATTTCCCAGTTTGTGAGCGGATTATAAAACCCGGAGAGCTGCACATCCATCTTTTCTATCTCTGTCTAATTGGCATGTCATAGCTGCCCCTCCGTAAAGCCCTCTAAAGCCTGGACACTGAATGTCTAAGAGTAGGTGTTTTTGCACCCCACGCTATTCTGTTAGCAATTTTGGTGAGGAAAAGTGGAAAAGTCAGCAAACGCTGACATCCACAGCACGGAAAAGTGGTTTATAGCTGTGAACGAGTGCAGCTAAACTTTCCAGGGAGTTTATGCTAGTTTCGCATAAGTCATATTTGAGCTTGGTCTCAAGTGCTGCTTCATGAACATGATGAAATGGCCCTTTAAAGTGCTCTCAGAGGAGCTAACACTTCAAGGGCTTCTTAGAACCCACACCACTGCCTTGTATCACCCCAGGAGAGGGAGAGAAAAGAGGGCCAAAGAGAAATAGAAAGAGAACGCAAGAGACAGCGAGCAAGGGGGAGAACACTCTAAAACCAAAATGCAAAAGAGTCATAGGGGCTGAGATGAGCAAAGAAACCCTCACAGAAAGAAAAAAAAAAGAAACTGAAAATGAAAGAGCGCCGAACACCAAAAAAAAAAAAAACTTTTATTCTGAGCTGATCCTCAGATCAGATGAGATAAGAGCACAGTAAGTTCACTCTCTGCTTGCAGCTGAGTTCAGGCATTTCTTTTTCCAACTTACTGAGTGTTGGACTAAAAGGAGGACCAGAGGAAGACGGAGGCAAGAGCAGCATGAGCGTGCCCACTAGCTTTTAGTCAGGAAGCCTAATGAGTTCCTGTGGGATGGAGGCTGCCTGTCAATCATACTCATTCTTCTACAACACTATGCCATGTCGTCCCGCACATGCAGAACCAAGGGGCATGAAATAATTAGAGATGGCCAAGCAGCCACAGTGTGACTCGCTTGTCTGGCAGAGGAAGGAAGTCACAGCGTGTCTCTCCTGTGTGAAGGGGACATTTGAATTTGTTGGATTACGGTGTTGGAAGACACTGTGCCCGCCTTCACGACGACGCTAAAATGTGACAATGAGGTAATAGTGTTACAGCATATTGCGTAATGTCGCCATGATTCCTGACTTTATTGTGAGGGTGATGAAAGAGAAAAAATGGCGAGCAATGGATTCAGCACATGATGAAAGGGAGCCCCTGCTGATGGGGCATCTGTGAGCTTCTTTTTAAAGACGGGATGGCAGAGAATGAGAAGGGGGAAGAAGGAAAAATGGATGAGCACGGAGAGGAATATCAGGCCCATTGTTCAGCTGAGGCGACACAGTATGGGGGGGATGCTGTGCATACAGCTTCACGCCTGCGATAAAATATTAATCAGTCATCTATACAGTCATCCAGAGCGTGCAGGGGTTGATTATATATACCACGCAACCAATTAACATTTCTGTACCATCCACATTTGGGCTTAACCTCTTTTTTTTTTTTTTTTTTTTTTTGGCGATGAACACAAACACAGAAGGAAAGAGAGCCGTGGGAGGGGTGGAGGGGGCAAAACAAAATGAGGCATCCCTGCAAAAAACAAGAAGAGGATTTAGTAACATCTGCATGTGAATAGATGCTGCCTAACATCGGCAGCGGCAGTGAGGGCTTTATGTAATTGCTGATGAACAATGTCACAGAAATGCCAAATTGGGGGAGGGACGGCTTAGAGGAACACGTGACCAGAACTATCTTTACATTGGGAGCTGTGTTCGAGCTGTATGACTGTGCAAATCTAGATTTCACTGTAGCCTTCGCGGATGACTCAAAGGCCTCTGAATAAGTAACAAACTTTAATTGTCAGCCGGAAACAGGACATGAGCGGCGGCCTCCTGTATCTGACATTTGTTGACCCATCCAACCATCTCAACATCCTCCCTCTGTGGACTTTAAGTATGTCAAACTACTCCCAGTTTTGCTCCTGATGGACAAAACTTATGAATCCTTTTTGCCGTTAGAGGGCTTTGTCACTTCAACAAAAGCGTTCAAGGGCTGGTGCTCTTGTTTTTCTTGGGAGGACGGTCTCAAATTCCTTATTTTGTTTGTCCGAAATTAAAGAAATTCAGTTTACAGAAATGTGAGACAGAGAAATTGAGCAAATCTGACAAAACAGGAAGTAAGGAGTGTCTAAAATGATTAATCAATTACAAAGATAGAGTCCAATTAATCGTCCATTGTTGCAGCTCTAAGTATAAACATGCTGTCTGCGGTTTACATTGCTGTGATCAATCCAGAAGCCCAGAGTGAACAGCCAGCGAGCCACAAAGGTTAATGGATGGCTTTTTCATTAATGCAGCCCCCCTCACACACTCCTAACATTCCTGACTCTCAGCTAACCTGCCTTCCGTACCTCTCCACGAGTCTTGACACGGAGTAAAAACACCCACGGTCCAAGGTTAATTACATGTCCATCTCTTAACAAAAACAGTGCATTGTATCCTCTTTGGTTTTACGTAAAAAAGCTGGCAGGGAAAGGCAGAAGTGTCTGTGCCAGGGGTGGTGGGTTGGGCATCGGCTCAGGGGACGGAGTGTGAGGGTGTAGAGAGCAGCCAAGGTTGACCTACGAGGCGGGGCAGGAGAATTGGCCCGGGATCTGAGGCAGTGGTGTGAGGACGCTGGGGAGCCGCTCTATCCGTGGGCATCAAGCCAGCTGTGATCTACTGTATTTCTCTGTCAGGCAGGCCAGTAACACACTGATGCCAAGAGGAGAGGAGAGGAGAGGAGAGGAGAGGAGAGGAGAGAGGATTTGAAGCTTACAGAGGTGACACAGTGAAGTATTTGTTTGCTATCACACAGTTTGGACCAGATTGTTTGACCATGACACGCAGCCTATAGTCAGCCTAGGCATCACAACAAACTGTCTTGCTCCGTGTGACGGTCATATACAGTAAAATGATGAGACATCTGTCTTCTCTGCATATACAACATATATTGAATGTACATATCTGTTCTGGAGGAGGGTTTGCTCCACTGTCGGTCCTCTGTTTCTCCTTTTTTACCAGTTAAATGATCATTTTGGGGAGTTTTTCCTCATTCCTCAAGTTGACTGTAAACCGGTCTGAGACACCCGTCTGTCAACTTGGCCAATAAAAGTCAAAGTGAAGTCTAAGTTGACTTGATTACACATGTCAACCCAGCTAAGTGTAACCACTTGCTTTGTATACTACGTCCGATGGTCTGTCATTTGCTTATTGTGAAATTGACGACTTTAGAGTCCGCCTGGGTAGTTTTGGTGTTGCATGTGGCTAAAACGTATAATCCTGTGTAAGTTTGCAGTAGTTGTGGATCGTTCTGTCAAACTTTGCACGATCCAGTAGCAGTTCTGTGACTGGTAGGAGTGTGAAGCCCCAAGAAATGATGCACAATGTGCATGAAAGTTATCCACCAATATCTTTTGCGTGGAAGATAATAACTTGTCCGCACAAGTTAAGAATTTTTGCGCTAACAATAACAGATTTCTGGACAAGTCAACACTGAATGTCAGTCCGGGCTCCCCTATAGGCTCGGACATAACACTATCCACTACACTTTGTCTCCATCCCCCGAAGAAATAGTTCTTAAATGCTCTTGAACTTACTCCAGCTCACATTATCTCTTCCCTTCAATCACCAACTATCTACACTTTTCTCTCCCTTTCCAATTTACCCTCTCGGCTCTTTCCCCTTCTCTTCTCCTGTCATTTTCCCCCATTTCTCTATTTCTCTCCCCTTTCTCCTCGGCCTCCGCTGTCCCCAGGGGGTATCAGGCAGGCTAGGAGACTGGCTGTATGTGCCGCTGTCATGGCCTGAGCTCTCTAGTTGAGGATCCTTTGATGGTGTTGGGGATTATTCATCCTGTTCGCTGGGCCGTATAGCACTGTCACACAGCAGCAGCAGCAGCAGCAGCAGCAGCAGCAGTATCACATGCATATACAGACGTACACTTTGATGTTAGAAGTGCTGTTATCAAGATACTGTAAAGTTACTGTATGCAGTATTGATGATTCTTAGCATCATGATGGTACAATCATTATCAGACTTATAATGGAAAAAAAAATCAGTCACCAAGAATTTGTAGTTTCTACTAAAATATATTAAAAATACATAAAAAAAAATATCTTTTTAAATCAATACTAAGATCAACCCACAAACTGAGTTAAAATTTGCCCTTTTTAAAAATAAATGACAGATTTTTATCGGAAATATTAAACACTAACTAAATTTATGACTCTACCTGTGTTCATTTCAGTGACCTCCATTCCTATTTTGGAAACGCAGGCCTGAATTATCAAACTATCAAACATGTTTGACAGATACGTTTCATATTTATAACCCAGCAGCCTCTAAAATCAGAAATCTCATCCTGCAGCGAGAACTGCTGACAACAAACAAGAGCCTGACACTGAGAAAATGGTTTGTTCTCTCAGAAAATGGATTTTATTATATTAAATAATAATAATAATAATGTAGGGGTAGAATTTTGGACTATAAGATACTTGTCTAATTCAGCCATAGCTGCACTGTTTCAACTAGCATTTCCTTTTTTTCCACTATTACTGACTTGTTTTAATTTGATTCATGCTCCAATGAAAGAAATCATTAGTAAGATATAAACATGAATGTTTACTCTATTACAGATGTTAGCTCAAAGACAGCTAAAGACATAAAGAAAAATGTAAAACTGATTACTCGATTGACAGAAAATTAACCGTTTTGTCGACTCGTCAACTGAAGGATTTGCTGCTTTTCTTTATCGTATGTGAAAAGTGGATTTATCTCAGTATTGGACAACAGTTTGGACAAGACAAGCAATCTGGAGACATTACCTAGAACTCTTTGAAGTTGTGATGGGCAATTTTCATTATTTTCAGACATACGTTTGGCTTAAAGATTAAAAACAATAGTCAGATTTATCAATCATCAGTAGCCTAGTTATCATAATGCTCCATAATGTTGATGTGAGCATGTGTAACTCCAGTAAAACCTTTAAAAAACTGTTCAAAAACATCCAACTTGTGCATTCAGGTAGAACATCTTTGAGAAGAGTTGAATCTGGGGCAACTGGACTTTGTTGTAGATCCACGAAGACGCACCGCTCATCCAAGATTCTTCAGAAGTTGTTGGATGGGACGCGAAACGTCTTCATGGATCTGCAACCAAATCCAGTTGGCCCAAACTCTTCTCAAAGAACCACGACCTGGACGACGGAGAACCTTCACAGACTTCATTATTTTTTTCCTTTATTTTAATAATAATAATTATAAAAATCAAAATCATAACTGACTCCATCTATCCTTTTTTATATTAAACTTTTGTGTAGTAAAAGACCACAACTCCACCTCTCTTAGATTTACTGTGTTGGTCAATGATAAATCTGCAGTGAGTGTATGTGTTGGATGCTGGATGTAGGGTGTGGTTGCTGGCGACTGGAGCGTAGTTCTCACCCAAACTCCAGTGTGCCAATCTTGAGGGCTGATTTTTTTTTTTTTTTGAAGGTCTTTTCTTTCAGGGGTCCCTGGAGGAATTTGGGAGCATCTCCTTAATGATCCTGAATGGTGCAGCCGTGGCAGTATGTGGGCTGCTGGTGTGTAGGCGATGGGAGACGAAGTAGCAGAGCTCCACAGCACCTCATTAGGCCCAGGACTCCCGAGCTGGAGCCACATTAAAGAGCAGCCATGCCTTTCAACATGTGCCGGCTGGTCTCCCTTCCGCTTTCCCCTCTGCTGGAGCAGTCTCTCACATTTTCAGATGCATCCACACATACAGAAAATATAAAGGGAGGAGAAGGAGTGATAATAATGCAGCATGAGGGGAAAGGATGAGAGAAAGAGGTGTTAATTTAATCCTGGCTGTTCTGGTGTTTGGTGATGTTAGCGCTTGCACTGTTGTGAGTAATTGTAGGATTTGATGAGAACCATCGTTAAGAACTTCAGCATACTTGTGGCCGACGATGCTCGCCTTCAAATTCAACAAACGTGACATCAGGAAAACAACGATGGCGGATGACGGATCCTCCTCACATCCTGACTTTCGGCACAGACGCTCCCATGCGTGTGCCAGCCAGACAGGGATCACAATAATCCACTAAAGCCCTGCACCTCTTCACACACTTAACAGGAGTGGAGGGAGCTCCTCCTCCAACCTCTCTGTGAAGTTTGGATTTGGAGGCTTTTGCGAGGTCAGCCCCGTTGTCATCGTTGTTCTATTGATGAAACGTTCAGCTAGCGATCGGTTTTGCAGCCCGCCCATATTCCAGCTGACAACCCGGCTCGCCCTCCAAGAGGAGAGAGATTAAGCTGCTCCCTCTGCGAGTGCATTAGAAAGAGTACGAAGGAGCCGGAGATATGGTATTCAAATTGCTGTGGGAATTTCTGCATGCATGTGTTTGCTATCTGTGTTTACGATTTAGACGGGTAGCGCTGTAAACAAGCAACCACGAGAGAGCCGTTTGAGTGATTTGATAAAACGCACATCTCTTTAAAGCGCTGGAATCAATATCCCATATAATCATAAACATGAGGGCATTAGAGAGCGATGTTCTTTAGTTGGAAGGACATACAGTGTGTCATATTAATGCAGTTTAATTCAATTAGATCTTTGCTGGGCGTGCCACGGAGCCCCAGAGGGATATTTTGTTGATGGTACACGGCGAGTGAAAAAAGTGAGACGACACAGAGAGAGACAGAGAGAGAGAGAGAGAGAGAGAGTTAATGCGATGATATGATGAGAACATTTGGTGCCATAACAAGCAACAAACTGAAAAAGTTTTAATTAAAAGGGGGGAAAAACAAGCCCGTGATCTTTCACACACAAAGTTGGCTGCAGTGAGGAGTGTGAAACCCCAAGGTTTCGTCAAAAAAAAAGGGCTGAAAAAGGTTTTTAGATGGAGGGAATAATTAAAATCAGACTCTGCGTCCGTCTGTCTGTTTCTCTGTCAAACAAAGAACTAATTTTTTTTTTTTTAAGTACGAAACTCTCTGTGCAAGCAAATTTAAGGAAAAACAGCCATTTCCACCGCGCCGAACAATGTTACAAAAATAAAACACGCAACACAAAGAAGAGCCCAAAGGTTTCTCCTCTCGAGCGAGTCCCTGTCACAAGTGACACAAGCAGTTATTTTCCTATTTTCACTGTATTTCATTTAAATTTCCATTCTGTGTCTTAGAAATGAATATTTGATCTTTTCCCCCTGAACCTGTCACCGATGGGCCTTTGAAGCTACGAGACACTGCATTGTGTTTGTGACACTGCGGGATATACAGGAGAAAAAGATCAAACTCCTCCGCGGAGAGAGAACATGAAATGGTAAACACAGTGTCCTGGCGGTTTACCTGTTTAGAAGCTCTCTTTGTTTCAAATGTTCTGACCACAAATGTTTAGGGGCAACAGTGTTGTACAATGTTTGCTTTTTCTGGAAATGATTGCTTTAATGTTTTCTCTTCCCCCATCCCTCCTCCTCCTCCTCCTCCCTCCTTACTTGGTTTGTTGTGTGAATCCTGCTGTAGTTTGCAGAAAAAAAAAAAAAACTTTCTCTCCGAGAAGTTCTTCGTGTTCTGTTGACTTTGCTCGCGTTTTTATGTGCAGTGCATGCATGCATGTGAGTGTGTGTGTGTGTGTGTGTGTGCGTGTGTGGCGACAGCAACGGCAGCATTGGAGGTCTGTGCAGTAGCAACTTGTGGAATTCCCCCACCTGAGATCAAATGGAAAAAAAGATATATGGGCTCTCACTGCTTTCCAATTAATACTTCACCTGAAGATGAAAAGTGATAACGACAGAGCTGGGGACAGCCAGAGGTTGAAAAGAAAAGTGTGAAACCGAGACGGTACGAGCTTTACGGATGTTTTGGAAAATCTTGAATGTGTGTCTTGCGTTGATCAGCAACACTCCACAACACAACAAGTGTGAAGGGGAATATACTCGAAGGTGTGTAACAAAAACGTTGATTCTATGCTCCAGATTATAGGCCTATGTAAAAATAGAGGAAAAAAACATGATAAGCACGGTCTCATAAAAAAGTGGAAATTGAGCACCCTAGTTAGTCATAATTGGCTAATTTTGTGTGTAAGGTCATGATAGCACTTGAAGCCTCTCTGGATCCTTTCCCGCAGAAATGCAACATGCAACACAGGCAGCCCTTTTGTGTGCCAGCGAGCACTGATGTGCTTTCTGTTTCCATGCCAACTCACTTTCATCTTTCATCTTTCTTACCAGCTCATCCTACGCTTCAGATGAATTAGGTTTGTTGCAAATTCTTTTGAAGTGCACACACACACACACACACACACACACACACACACACACACATACAAACCTCACCCCCACCTACCCCTCCATACCACCCCACTTCAGCGAAACAAAACAAAAACACTGAGGAGCTACAAATGTAAGCCAGTAATCTTGCTCGTTTCGGCTCCTTGGCTAACCAATAGCACCACGGACAGGATATTTCCACTTCATTTCAATTTGGAATACATCCCTCGCTTCTTCTACCTCTTGGCTTCCATTTTCTGCTGTTGTGAGCTCTGCGCCGCACAATTCATTTCCATTATGGAGACGGTCGCTGAGAGGGTTGCATTGTGGGTTGGTAATGATCTTCAATTACACTGATGCCTGTACCTAAGGGGTAAAAGGAAGGTGGGGGTCTCTTAAGGATCAAAGGTTTAGACCTGAAGAGGACTTCTGTGTCCTTGCAGATGCATTTTCTCAAGATGCTCCAGTGAATTCTGCCTCTGGACACAGAAAGGCAATTTCCAGGCCCCGGGCTGTGTATGTCAGTAATAGAGGTGCTGGAAAATCTGGTATCGGCCGGAGCCCTCGCCTTTGAGATGTCAACGATAAACTTTGCTTTCTTCTGTACCCCTTTTTATTTTGAGCTTAAAGTTTATTAAATTAAAGCTTCATAGCTGATAATCAATGTTTTAAAGGTCTAAATGACCTGATTCAACGTGAAAAGCATCCCTCAACAAATCCATAGAGCATTATCACCCAACCCTGCAGTTCCCTTTAATTATCCAAAACACCTTAACGTCTTTTAGCGTATTCAGCCGTATTAAATCTAAGGAAAATAGAGACTAGATTCTGAGGATAAATGAAGTAATACTTGTAGTTGTAGTTGAGAAGAGTCGAGCTGCTGATTTGTTCCTTGAAACAAAATTCATTCAGATCCATGAAAGTCCAACGATTAGAAAATTCGTTAACTTGCATGCCACTGAAATCCAAGATGTTTGCAATCTGAACTGACATGCTGAGATTGCTACAATTAATTGTTAGTATTCATTAATAAGTCTGCCAATGGTACATAACTTTCCCTGTAATTAGTGCCAAATTACATAAAAAAGATGAAAGTCAATTCCTTATTAGGAAACCATAGCATTCACTCTCAGCACTCTCACATGGTTAGTGTTGTTTTGAACCGGGCAGCTGTTTTCAGTTAAAAAGAACTGTATATTATCTGCACAGCACCAAAAACACATAAAGTTAGCAACTAGCTGTTGAACATATTGAGCATTTAGCAGCTAAAGAACTACCAAGATGGCGGCAGCCAGAGCCACCGCACTGTGCTTCACACACAGAAACCTGTGGGTGCCATCGCCAATGCAACGTTCATATTTATGCTTTATTTATGACATTACCGTACAAATAGCATCTTTAAACATTTTGCAAAATGTGCGTTTAATTTCTCGAGTCATTTCAATTTTATTCAGAGCTTGATTAGGAGTAATTAAGACAGTACACATGTTGTCGATTTGCAGCGCCATTAGACAGAAATATCAGTTCAAGAATTGAATTATGAAACTCCAGCCGTTGCAACTGATCAAATTGGCCTTTGAAGCAGTGAAAAAGGCATGGATAACAATTAGATTAGCAATTAAAAACCACAAGAACTGTATTTTATAGTAGTTCAAACAGGAAACTGATTGCCAGAAGCTCCAAAACACTCTCACAGTCTCCATTCCCACAGTCATCATTTTCTGTGTCAGTCAAAAATAATCCTTTCAAAAGGTCAATTCAGAGATACTAGAAATTAAATCCAAACTCATTTCAAAACACAAAGACACTGTTTTGCCATATATGACATATACAGCATATACAGCAAGTCCTTTTCTGTGTCTTTCATATCAGCTTTTCACATCGCCTTCACACCAGTCTCGCCTGCAATATTTGTCCCTGGTGACATCAAACGTCCTTCACACTATCTGGGTGTTCTTTTGAAGTTCTCTCGACTCAAGAAAAAGAAGGAGAAATAAATAACACGCTATCAGGAGTTTCATATCCCGTGTATCTGGACATGAAGGTTCAGATTTCTTTGCTTGGAAGCAAACAGAGAAGGTGCAAGCTTTGAGCAAGTTTAGGAGTTTAGGAGAGAAGTGAGCGAATAAAAAAAAAAAAAAAAAAAAAAAAAAGTTTTTGGGTTATCACTGAGCAACCGAAGAAAATAAAAATAAAAGCACTCGAGGAAAAAAAAAATCAGACTGTAAGAAACTTGCAGAAGAAATACTTTGTGTTTGTTTGCAGGTCAATGAAACACATACACACACACACACACACTGTGAAAACATTTATAGTCCCCCAGCCAGAGAGCCTTCAATCTGATCGTCAGCGCTGGCAGGAGCTGTTTGCATCTTGGTTGTCGTTACTGGACCTGCTCCTCTGTGATTTATTCTGCCCATAATGTTCCGTTTCAGCCTCTAATTATTTTTCTATCTGCTTTAAAACACTGACAGCATCCAGACGTGATGGTGAAGCATAAGCTACATGAGAGGTTGAGAGAGTGAGAGAGAGAGAGGGGTAGATAAAAAAGAAACGTCACAGCGACACCGCCGCCAAAGCACGTCAAAACGCACACAATGTCGACGCGTGTAGAGCAGCGAGAACGCATGTAGACCATGTTGTCAAAAGATCGGCTCATTTAACGCTCGATTATGCCCGGTGGTTTGTGACGAAAATTAGAGACACTAAAATTCCTTGGTCAGCCTTTCAAAAGCGGGATGCGGTGTTAATTTACTTGATTGGAACACAATTTTTGAGGTTCAATTAATTCCGAGCTGATTTAGAAGACATCACAGGAAGACTGATTTATTTAGGTTAAGCTTCCGTTGGTGCCGTGCGGAAGAGTGAGGAGGCTTTAACAGAACGGTATTTCATAGTACAGAAGTGAAAAATATTCAAGCCCCTTGAAAAGGCGTTAAAGGAGCATGAAAGGAGCCAAGGGTGATACTATACCCCTACAACATTTGGTTAATTGGAGATTGGTCACGGGCTGTAATATTTGACTGTAATCTGAAAGGCCTGTGAAAGCAGGAGTGTGCAGTGAGAGAGAGAGAGAGAAGGAGAGAGCGAGATCAGCACAAGCTGTGAGGAGCAGCCAGTGATAAGATTAAACCCATTCACATCCTATAATGAAAAAATGAGCAGCACTGGCTCCTTTTTTATCAGCCTCATTTCTTACGTCGTCACTCCTCTGGGTTGTTTTCATGTAAATAACAAAATAAGAGACAACGTAACAATGCTCGTTTCCTAGCATAACACGCAATAACATACAGTCGATATGGTGTCGAATACCGGGAGGAATCAGAGGTGGAGAAATAACGGCATAAATATCGGCCCTGGCCTTATTTTCTCCCTGTTCCTCCGCGTAACCAAACTGACTCATTATGAACTTCAAAGACACAGATAGGAGTTTTAATTAAGAGAAATGCTGCCGAGCTGTGGAGATAAGTAACACCCCCTCCGCCGTCCTCTCCCCCATTTTTCCCCTGCCCCCTTTCCCTCCATACCCCCTCCCCACATCCCCACCCCCTCAGTGCTCAGACAACATCATTAGGACAGCACAGAGGCTGGCGGTGCGCAGCGGCCGACCGCCGTTCCACGCCGCATGAAACCAAAAAGCGCCGCGTGGCTCCTAACGTGGTAATCCTCACATCACAGGTCCTTTGTGCTGATGGGGAGTGACACTGTGCATGTTTCAGTACGCACATGCAAACACAAACACGGGATTATCTGGCACCGGCAGCAGCATCACCGTTTGCACCGGAGCTATATCAGCTGTGCCGTACGTGGAACACAACCAAGAGGCTTGAAAAGTGTATTTCTTTCCTGTGTCGCCCTTTTTGTTTATTCTTGTTCAGATTATGTAACTCTGCAAAGGTAACAGCTCATCCATACTGCCAGTGTTCAGTGTAATGCCTTTAACCAAAGAGGGATGAGAAGATCACATCACTTGGTGGAAAGTTGATCGATTTTAGTTGCCGTACATTTCCGTGCCTAACTATCAACTGTCAGAAACAAGAGTAGAGCTGAAGAGTTCAGTAGAATAATGAATTATAATCTCAAATTGTTCAAACATTTATGGGTTTAGATTGTTTCCATGATGGTAAACATAATATCTTTGGGTTTTGAAGAGTTGGGTAAACAAAGCTAGGACTTCAGCTAATGATTATCTTTATTATTGATTAACATGCTTGAGGTAATTGAACTGTTTGTTCTGTAGAACATTAGAAAGCAATGAAAAATGCCAGTCACAGTATCCTACAGCCCTCAAGTGACAAAGTCAAACATCTTGTTTTAGACAACCAACAGTCAATATATAATAGTTTTCAATAAGACCAAGAAAAGCAGCAAATTCTAACGTTTGATAGCCTAGAACTATCGAATGTTTCTGCATTTTTGCTTAAATAGTTGATTATTTTTTTGTTGCAACTCCCGGCAAAACAAGCAATTTGAAGACATCAATTGGGGCTGTGGGACCTTGACGTTTTTTCACCTTTCTGTCATTTTATAGACCGAATAAGTGATAAATTCATTGAGAAAGTAAATGCAGATTATTAAATAATATAAATGATCTTAATTGTTAGTTGCCGTAAAGGAGAGCAGAGCATACATGTGGTATTTTGTTTAGTCTCTTTTAGTTTAGCGACTGCGAATTCAAATTTTCTTCTTTCATCAAATAATTGAAATCCGAGGCTTTGTCAAACACGAACGTGTGTGTGTTGTTTAAGGTGTAATAGACAACATATACAGCGTAAACACACAGAACAAACACATAGAGCTATTTTCATATTTGTTTTTGTCTCTCATGGTTGATGTTTGAAAACGTCTCCTCCAATCCTGGTGATCCGGATGCTGTCAGATCATTTGAAGGAAAAGTTCAGAGTTGAGACATGATCAAACTCTGGAGGGGCTCTTAAAAGCTTTTTTTAAAACCCATCGGATGATGTCAAAATGCATTGTCATCAAAGCAAGAATCTACACAGCTTGGCTTTTTACATCCTACAAAAAAGGAGTCATGCTTTGGAGAGGCAAAGTTTTCACACGACAACAATGTTCACAACTAAAAACTTTCATTTCACCAAGTAGGTCAGTTAAAGTTATTATGACACACGGCTTCACGAGAGGAAGTTAATGACGAGGGAAATAAAACGTGTCGTGACATTAACTTGAGGTGCTTTCTTACACTTAATTAGACAATGATCACAACTAATCTTACATCACACTATCTCCCCTGCCAAGCCAGGTGAGTTGCGGCTCACGTCTCAGGTGGATCCCCTCCTGCCTCAGTAGAGACTGGGTGAGCTCTCAGACCGCCCACATGCCCCCGGGCACGCTGTGCGGTGGAGATCAGTAGCAGCACAGAGAAATCTGCCCCCCCTCCGTCCCCCCTTGGGGTAAGGCCTGATGTTGGAGAGATTAATTGCAGACTACGGAGCTGCAGCATGCTGGGAGCACACATCGCTTGCAGGCTCAAATATATTCATCTGCGTGCACACACACACACACACACACAAACACACAAACCTAGTCTCCCCCCTCACAGGCAGGATCCATCAGCATGTTGAATCCCAGATGAACATCAAACTCCCCCCAGAGGTGCTGCTCCTTTGTCTCCAGGTAGTGCTGGCTGGCGTCCTGCCCACCGCCTCCCGCTTTCATGTGGCCACGGGAATTATCCTTCCTTTTGTGTGTATGTGTGCAAGCATTGGTGTGTATGGTTTGCACTAGAGTGTGACGCCTTCACAGGTACTATCTTTCATATCTGTTTTCTGTTCTGGCAACAGGCCAGCCAGGCTACCTCACAGGTGGCTGGCTGGCTTGTTCTCCCGGAGGCTCCTGAGCAAGGCAGCGAGGCTGCAGCCAGCCGGCGATTACGAGAAGAGCAGTCAGAGGAGGGACATAACTCTCAGACTGCTACACTCTAGTTAGCGGTAAAGGGTTAGGAAGTGGTTTGCCATGTGTGTGTAGTGTGTGCATGCGTGTACAAGTACAGTAAATCACTGAGGCTTTTTCATGTATACAGCGTGCCCGTGACTCTAAAAGAGTTTTCCTGTGTGTGCTCATGCATGGATGTGTGTGTTTGCGTTCCCCCCATGTTTAGTTTTATTTGTACAAGGAGAAAAATTGAAGGTACAAACCCACAGTGTGCTGCGCTGCTTATTTTGGGGAAACATAACAACTGGTATTTCCCACTCTTCAAAGAAAGCTGTATAATACTCGGTTTTGCCGTCTTCTGAGCGTGCTTTGTGGAGATCCCCACTGTGAATCCAGCTTAAATGCTTTTCCATCCCGCAAACTCCTCTCTGAGCGCAGCGGCTGACTGAACCTTGAAGACGGCTCTTAGAGTCTCAGCTAACTTTTCACAACAAAGATCATCTGGAGCTTTGGTAGTGCCATTAGATGTGTGTGCCCGCGTTCGTGGGTGTGTGTATGAGTCCAATCCCGTCATCGGGAGCTTTAGCGTGTGTGTGTGTGTGTGTGTGAGGGGGGTAATGCAGCGGCTGCAGTCTCACCACGTCTTTTAATTACTCTATAAACTCCGTTTCAGGTGATTCATCGCACATTCAGACAAAAAAAAATGCCAAAGAAAACTGTTGCTTTTGGTGAAGGCATCGCATGTTAATTGTCCTCAAATTGTTGACATAGATATATGATGGCCGTGACTAAAAAATGAAGTGCTGGCTAACTGCTCATTAAAAAGAAGTAAACTACTGCGGCTGCTTGTTCAGCCTTTCCTGGCAGCGCGTGTGACTCACCACAGTTCCTCTCACCAGAGTCTTTACTGGAATCCAGCAAAGCCTGTCTTAGTTCTGACCTAAGCTATCAGCTAAATTAGCACCTGTAGGCCTCGAGAACTGGTTCCTCGCTGTGTGTGTGTGTTCAGCTTCTCCCTGATGTCCCGGTCCCAGAGCTGTGCAGGTATGTTTATGCTGCAGCAGAATGGGCCTGCAGGATAAGCAGCAGGTGGCCCATGTCTCTAGTGACAACAGCTGGGTCCCGTTTGTTGATACTGGGCTGCAGGAGGAGGAGAGGCCTGCTCAATATCCATCCACTTTCAATCCAGCCACTCAAACTCTAAATCCCTACATTTAAGGCTGAAGTGTGTCTATATGTGTCTAAATTTGTGGATTCACGGTTTCCCAGATAAAAATGCTTATACTCAGAGAGCATGTGGTGTAAACTAGCACTACAATGATTAATTCATTAATTAATGGACAGAGAATTAGCTTATTAATAGTTATTTAAGTCATTTATAAAGCACCAATGCAAAATATTTGCTGGTTTTAGCTTCAGACATGCAGTATGTGTGCATGTAGCAAAATTTCTGCGCTGCTGTTTTACTCCGCGTCGATTCAGAGGTAAATATTGTGCGTTTTAACTGCATTCATCTGACAGCTATAGAAGATACTCGGCAGCTCGTGATTTTACATACAAAACATTTGATCAGCTTATGAAACGTGATGCATTATTAAAGTTTAAACTGCCCAACAGCAAGTAAGGTAGCTTCACCTCGACCACCTACATTACTATTCTGTTGTATGTAGTTATGCATCAGTAATAATGATCCAGTAATAAAAAAATATATTATATAATATTCTGCATGATGAATGAGTATTTTTACTTGGTTTTATCGATACTTTTTTTAGGTCCAGTATTGCTTATGTGTTGTCTTTGTTTGATATTTTTTGTTTTGTTTTGTACTATTGGTCAGACAAAATAGGTAATTTGATCTCTCTGGGAAACTGTGATGGAAATATCACTCAGATTTTCTGAAAATGACTTTTAAAGAAACACCAGATTGAAAAAATAAAATGCAGCCCTGAATAAAAAACAAAATCACTGTGGACTTTAATATTTAATATGGTAAATACAGCATCTGAACTAAACCAGAGCACAAACGTCAGAGCATATGAAGACAAAATTAGCCTGTTATTAGGCTTAAACGCATCCAGATGAAATTGCCACATAATACATAAACAGATCAAATCAAGTCATAGTAACCAAAAACACTGCACCTATCCTATGATAGTTTATGATAGTTTGATTTAAAGACAAAAAAAAAAACATTTTTTAGATCCAATAATATCACGAGATACGAAAAAGCTGGATGCCTCATCACTTTAGTGCCTAAAGTCAATATTTCTTCCAAAATAGAAATCCATTCTCCCACCCCTGACACCCCCGGTTCCCTTTGATGTGTGGGTGTCTGGGTCTTACATCAGACATCAGGGTCAAAGCCTGAAAAGGCAAGTCAATTTACAGACAGACATCAGAGGGAGAGGCTTCTCCTGCACAGGTAGGGCCAAGAGAGCCGGTGCTGCAGCTCCACAACCTCCTCATCTGTCAAATTTGAATGGAACAGACAGCTCGGACAGCTCTGCTAAAGCAGGTTCATTGTTGCGTTCGTTACACACATCGATTTACGAGCAAGAGCGCAAACAGTCCAGCTTGGAGTCCCGAAGCGTGCGTTGGCTAAGGTGGTGTGTCCGCCAGCAGGAGCCATAAAGGTCTGTACGTCGGTACATCAAAGCCCCCGAGAGAGCATGCTCCAACAGCCAGTAAACTGCTTTATGGTATTAGCAATTTGCCCATGTGCCTTTATCTTCATGGCTCTTAAATATCACTGAGTTCATACAGAGAGACATGAGAGGGATGACAGGAAGTGGGAGCTTGCTATAGCAACAGCGATTTGTCCAGAGTGACTGATTTCTACGTTGATGTAGCATAAGGTACATTACACAAACAAAGCTAATGTTGTTTACATGCCTGCGGGTGTATTGGAATTTGAGTTTGACCAAAGTTAAGATTTTACTTTTCAGCTTTGATCTGCATGAGGAGTATTCAAACCACTGTAAGCGATAAAAAAAAAACATATTTTACTTTGAACTGCATTGAAGTCAAGTGCAATATACGTCTTTGTATGAGGAGTTGTCAGACATCAAATAAATGCAGGAAAGAGTAATAATACATTTTTTTTTTTTAACAAATCAGATTCAGTAGAATGTTTTAATCTGAACATCACAGGAACGGAGGCTGTTTCAGAGAATTAATTGCTTTGACTGGTGAAAAAATATATATATTTAATTTCTTGACCAAAGCCTGGTTGAAAATATGAAATGTGCATGCACCAAATCTCTGAAATGTTTGGCAAGATCTCATTTCTGCGCACAAGAAAACTCAATTACACACCAGCAGTTAAACATACCGCATTTCAAACTGCTGCATTCATTCATAATTTCGATTTGTTGATGCACCCGAAATGAGATTGCATTAACATTTCAGAGGTTGTGTGCATACATGCCTCTTATTTTGAAATAAGCTGTGGTGTGGGACTTTAATGTCTCAGTGTTCAAAGCAATTTTTCCACACGGTCTCCATTCCTGGGGGGGGGGTTGAATGGACAAAGTTCTCTCGTAGCTGATATAAAACAAATATGCATTATTACTGCCCGCAGGCCTCATATAAATAAATGCATTACTGTTAATACACATCAAATCTTCTTTAGTGTGTTTTACTTCAATATCTGACCTCAGTGTGATGTATTTTTCTGCTTCCAGAAGGCAGGACCTCAAAGCCATAAACAACTCTCCCTGCAATATAATGATCTGGCAGGCGCACATCAAATACAAACATGGATGAAAGACAGAGCCAAAGCACCTCCAACACGGCTCCTGTATGTGCCATTACATGCAGCAGAGTTCATTAAGCTGAGTATGTGAGGAGAGATAAAGGCCCCTGTATTGGGGGATTTCCCCCTGCTAGCAAACTGCCTGAACATGACTGCCTGTGTCTTTGAATACTGTACAAATGCATGGCTGAGGGCGTATTTCTCATCAGGCCTCAGATCCCAGATCCTGTCTTCTTTCCACACACAGATGGAAGTTCCTTTTTCTTTCTTTCTTTCTTTCTTTCTTTTTTTTTTTTTTTTTACTAGCATGCTAGTTAAACGGTACATACAGAGATTGAAATATGCCTTTGATAAGGTTGAAGAATTGATTTATGGCCATACTTTTATCATCGCTCACTCATAACCCGCTGCCCCCAAGCACTCTATCCTGTGGAGAGGTTTTTTGGGGAGGAAACCACCTGCTTTGATTTATAACCCCCATGGATTGGAAGTTGTAGTCTGGACTGCAAGTGTATGAAAACCCTGACATCTCCTTCTAGGTTCAGTCGCTGTGCTGGGCTCTGATCAGTCCAGACTTTGAGCCTGATGGTCTGAATTATGAGTTAGACCTGAATATGGACAGCTAATATGAAAAGAAAATCTACAAAGGGGGACGAATGGTAAGAGTTTAAGATAATGTGTGATCCACGGTACGGTGGCAGCTCGCTGTAGGACATTAGGAGCGATTTAAAAAAAACAAGCATCCACAACCTGTATACGAATATGAAGTGTGCCACACAAGGATAAATCAACATCATGTTTTTACCATCTGAGGGCACACATGTAGCTGTAGAAGCCAGAGGGTCTGGCTATAAAACATGCATGTTTCAGAAATTGCAGCCAAAGCATATCCCAAAAGTGAAACTCCTGCTGCTCTGTTCGAACAGATGCAGGCTGACTGGAAGTGACTGTCCAGACTCCTGAATGAAAAGAGGCAAGTGGTGAGTCTAGACCTCAGAAAGTCGCTGTGAATTTTGTCTGGATTTGTATTTATGTACTTTCATGTTATATAGAGGGCTGCTAATGATGGTCCAGCTGTACATATCTTTATTTTTAGTCAGAAAGTTACAAGAGAAGCTTTTTATTGTGGCTTAATTGAAAAGGAGAAATAAAGAATCCTGAGAAATCAGGATGTATCAGTGTAACACACACTTTACTGTATTTACAGTGTATGCATGTACATCTATGTGCATTTATTTACAATATATATGAGTATGTGTCTGCATGCTCATTTAGAACCTTCTTATTCAGGTTTTAACCCTTTTATTGCTCATGTTTGCCCCCTCTTCTTGCATACATAATAGTCCAATACATCATGTAATATCGATGCTTTCTTTTGTCTTTGTTAAGTCAACAGTTGTTTGTAACACGGCGCCACAGATGGGATTTCCTCCAGTCAAACACACTGGCAATAACCCGACAGGGGCTTCCGATACTGCGGGATCTGCATTGGAAATGCAGTTCGTCTCCTAGGGCTACAGGCCCTCCTCCATTGTTTCACGGCTATCTTGACACCCACTCACCAGAATGGAGGCATGCCGCAATGAACCCTGGGATCTGTGATCCTGCCACCGATAGGCACAGCAGTGCCACAGATTCCATTAAGCTCCAAATTAAAGCAGGCACATCAAAGGGCCTGTGAGGAGGCAGCATGGAGATGTGACAGTGAGAGGGGGAATGAAAATGAGTGAGGGGAGAATAAAGAAAAAAAAAAAAAAAAAAAAGAAGCCTCATTTACGCAATCCCCGAACGTGACAGAGCCTAATCCAAATCAATATCTGTGAGTGGTAGAGTGTTGTTACAATGCTAGTGTGGAACATATTAGTGGAAGATGAAAGCATCAAAGTGGTTAGCTAGATGAAATTATGTCTTTCATATCACGAGAAATAATTGGAAAAATCTGGGAGAGCTGGCATACTTTTTTTTTTTTGCTAACATGCAAATGCTCTCATATGTGACCTACCACATACGAACAGGAAGTCGTAGCATTCTTTAGCCCGAGTGACATTTTACAACCAGTAAAGAGTTTCGGTGACACCTGGCTGACAGCATAATGTAGACTGCATCCGCCAGCCAAAACAAACAGGCGCTAGGTGCAGTTACATCAATTAAACCTCTTGAGTGGGAGACACGCCCACATTTCCACCCACGGTTTTTGACAGCAGGTGGAAACATTTATCACAATACTATTAGGTTTGAATGTACTGTACATGTTATCCATCTCAGAAGCCTTCTTTTTTTTTTTCCAGCTGATATCTGAGAGGGTTTATCTGTGTCCTCCAAGAAGAGGTTAGAGTAAGGGGGGACCACTGGGATCATATTGTCTCTATAGATAATCTCTATTTATTTTTCTGACCAGGGTGGAAAATTTGCAACCAATCCCCTGGGTTTCTGTAAGTGTTTTATCACTTGATGTTACTTTTGATTGAGGGATGGGAAGCACACTACGTGATACCACCCGCATAATTCTCAAGGCCCGTCCAGGCGCTTCTGCTCCTCAAACAACACCCAGGGAGCCTCAGGGTGCTCCATAAGCATACCTCGCATGGTTCTGCACAGCAGCAGAAGAAGGGCAATGAGGGGTATTGGACACGAGGGGTTGAGGGGGAGGAGGGGCGGTTGGGGGGACGTCGCGGCCCTACAGCAGTCTGCCTGATTGCATCGCCACACAACCGTGCCTTCAAAGCCTTCCCCTCCCCACCGCCCAGTTTGACCAGATAAGGGCCCCTTCACGCTGTGGTTCAGCTAGGGGACAGGAAGACACACCGAGGGGGTCAACGGTAGTGCCATCTGCTCCCCATGAACAACAAATACTGTACATTTACATCAACAAACTGCTTCGCTGTCCAAACACATATCCAATCCTGCATACGGGCCGGCTCCTCAGACCGTGGCTTTGATGAGACTATAGGCTTTATATTAGGGCATATACTGTGTAATACATTCAGGATGTTTGTCTGACTGCTCATACAAGTTTCATGAGGGCAATGTTGATTGAGTCAATATGTTTGTTCCCTTAGTTTGTGCCCTAGACAGAGGGCTGTTCTTGCGCAGCAGAGAGGGGCCGGCAGCTGCCAGCAGGCATATACGGTGTTAACGATCTGTATTAAGGGCATGCTGATATAAGTCAGCTCGCCGTGACATCACATTCTTGCGTGTCGCTAACAGCAGACGCTGCGACAGTGATTGACGGCGGGCGCAACACACAAGACGCTGCATTCTCGGAGCAGGGGGCACGTTGGAATGCAATTTAATCTGCGAGTAACAATTCTAAAAATGGCGGACGGTGTATCATTTACCTCGTGGCATTTTTTTTTTTTTTTGGATAAGCATGCCAACGCCGACCCCACGCCGCCACAACACAGACACACACAACTATCCACACTCCCATACTTCTTGACTGGTTCCACAACCTTCGAGTCTACACATCAAGCAGTGTCAGCAGCTGTCACAGAGGCCGTATCGTGTTACACACAGGCAGCCGGGCCAGTGCCTCCAGGTTTACTGCTCGCTAAGGTGGCTTTTACGACAGCTTTTCATCTTTTTTTCCTTCTCTTATACTCCCGTGATATGTCTGTCTATCTTTCTTTGGCTTTTATTCTCCCCTTGGCTTTCTGAACAGGACGTTGGCTCCTGGTGCTAACACATTATCAAGCCAATCAGGAGATAATGACTATCATCTGGATCTATGCTTAATTAAGTAGTTTCCAGTATGCTCTAACAGCACACCTCTGTTTCCTTTATCCTCAGTCTTCAACCACAAAACTACTCCCTCATGACTTCACCTGAAAAGGTGCTTTCCACTGTTTGGTAGGTAAGACCTCAGGGAGTTTGCCTCTCGACAGCCAGGGCCCCCCAGAAACAGTGATCATACTAAAAACTTCAATTACATCTGTGGGTCCAAACCATTTGATGAATGAATGGTTTGCTTGCAGAGACAACAAAGGTAGCTGAAGGTAGCTGGCTACAGTCACCACGCCAGGTAATAAAACCCGGGTATATCAAAGTGTTTAGTCAGTTTAAAGACGAGCATGAACTTTGGCATAATAGTATGAGCTGTTCACCAAGCGAGCGGGATGAAACTGTCATGTGGGGCCTTGTCACAGAGCCAAAGAAAACAGAATCAGCTTTGCATAAAGGAGAAAAGTTACACAATAGAGCATGTAATACCTGGTCAAACAAACCTGTGATTGATGCAGTTCAGACAATGGAATAGTTCAAGAGTGAATAGGATCACGGGACTGTGACCAAATAGTCTTTAGATCATTTTTCTGGGAGAGGCCTAGATGCGGTGAGTGCTTCACCCAGTGGTAATCATGTTTTGTTTGAAAAACCCTGCTTTATATTATAGTTAATGGGAAACAAATTGCCTGAGCATGTTGTCCCCTCAAACTGAGGGATTCCCTAATCCAAATCCACAACCGAGAGAGAGAGAGAGAGAGAGAGCGAAAGACAGAGAGAGCTTTAAACCTCATAACTTCTTGTTTGGTTTGGCAGAGAGGGATAATGACAAGGAAGATCGAGAGCGCCGGGCTTGTCTCCTGGCATGGGCACGGGAACCCCCAAAAATGAATAAGTCACATTATAATCCATGACACCACAAGGAGATGAGATGAAGAAACAGTAAAGACGGCCAAGCAAATGGCTGCGAGGAAGACGGAGAGAACTCTCCGAGAGAGGAAAGAGAGAGAGACCACATACAGCCAGAGTAGAACAATGAGGCTCTTTCATTGGGGTTCGATGATGAAGGGAAGATGAGAGGGAAGAAGATAGATGAGGGTGAAGCGTAAGCGCAGCTTCCACGTACAGTGCGACTGAAGATCCTGGACCCCAAGCAATGACTGAATCAATGTCAGGCTTGGGTTGGGAGGGAATGTTTCTGCAATCTTGCAACTCTTTGGATGTGGTGAACACATGGTGGCTATACAGAGCACAATGTGCAGGGACTGATGATGAAATCACACACGTCTCTGTGAGCGTATGTATGTACAAACACATGCACGAGTGTGTGTGAGACAGAGTGCGTGCGTGTGTGTTTGTGTGTGTGCGTATGGTGAAAAGGGTGGGGCATTGAACAGAGGCCCCTCTAGCCCAGACTTGAAAAGGCATTCTTTCATCATTGCTAATCTCCCAAACATAAACATGAGAGCATCCACACAGTCTCTCTCACAGGGCCAAGGGGTGACCCTCCCATGACTGGAGATGAGGGACTGCACGAGCGCAGGACTGTGCGTGCTTCTGGCCGTCTGACTGTTTGTGTTAGGGAGAGCTGCACCGTCTGTATCAATCAACATATCAGTTTTATAAGAGTTGTTTAGATTTTTTTGTGAGATTTTTATTGTGGGCGTGTGACCAACGGAGTGTGTGTGTGTGTGTGTGTGTGTGTGTGTGTTTATAGCTGCGAAGGATGTGTGTGTTCCTGTGTTGCTGGGTAAATCAGGCTCCAAACGAGGGCGCGACTCGACATGTGAGACAGTTTCATCCGCAACAACCAACAATTAGTTATTTTTCCACAATAATGGCGTAAACCATAATTGCGTGCGGTTTCAACAGGAAAAATTATGTCAAAAGCACATAATTCTCAGATATGGGGGACAAAGAGAGATTTGATATCTATGTGTGGCAATCGAGAAAAACGTTTTCCGAGAAGCGAATCGGTCGCTGCTCCCCCGAAGAGGATTCACCTGGGAACAGCTGTCAGACTTTCAGGGAGCAAGTAAGGCTGGGATGTGACCTAGCATAAGGTGGCACTGGGTGTACTCTTCTCTATAATAAGGACTCTTATTTCTCAGGCCTGTATGGCTGGCATGAAATAAGCTCAGCTCACACACACACACACACACACACACACACACACACACACACACATATATACACCACTGCGCCATTCCCTGTGTACAAGCCAAAGCTGTTTTTGCAGAGCATTTAAGAGATAAGGCCAGTGAGTTAATGCAGACGTACTGCCATAATCCAGTTTTCCCCCCTCTTCTGACTCTCACCCCCCAAACACCCTCCGCTCTCCTCGAACAGCTTCTCTGCACTTCAGCTGCGTATCTGTGACAGATTAGGGCAGATCACCAAGGATTACCTCCACCAGACACAGCCTCTACACGTTGACCATAGACAACCCCTCCACACCCCCATGGAGAGGAGGATGGAGCCAGATTTAAATGGAATATTGAATACTTAGGTTTATCGATCACGTGTTAGAAGGTGTTTCTTTTTATCAGTCCGCATTCACTGTTATGTCATATTTGTTTTAATCACGCGCACACTTCACATCCCGTAAGGAGTTAATGTATAGCTGCAAGGGCGCATGACGGGTACCTGTCGTTCCTTTGGGATGCTGCTGCAGAGTGAATATAGGTCAGAGCTCGTTTTTGTTGTTATTTGTCTTTGATTGCTGGATAAAAGGGTGTCTACAGTCCATGCTGCTCGCTAATGATCCCCATTCAGTAAAGAACACAAGCAACACTCTGTACCCAAAGCCAAATATCTGACAGAGAAATCATTACTTTATTTTCTTTGTTCCAGACTCAACAACTTCATTTTTTCGTGCGGCACACATCTCAGCATCACCCAGTGGGCTGTTTGGGTACTACACACTGGTAAGAGGAGGAGGAGGAGGAGAGGGGAGAAAAACATGCAGTGAATGGTTTATCTCGTGGATTTGATGTGAGAGTGAGATAAAATGAGACTGATATCTTACCACGTTTAAATGTGTTGCTTTTAGGCACTTTAAGGGCAACGTTTTACATATGAAATGCATTTAAAATGAGGGAAACTTTCTGCAAAACTTTCGGGAGTTGTTCACTGTTATAGTCCAGAGAGAATATTTTACCCATTTCCATTAGAAGAGCGCCTGAATAAATTAACAACATCCTTTATCCTTCTTTATCTATCCACAGCACTTGACAGCAGCGATCTTGTTTGTAATCAATAATATATGACTGAATTAATATGTATATGCAATATGTATATATTAAATACAGCTCCATTTTATATAATCAAGTTTTTATTCAGATTCTCTGCAAAGAGACTTTTTTTTAATCCTTAAAATACCTTCTCATATGTAACTGAATTGAACCAAACACATCAAACAGAATATTCGACAGTGTTATTAACATTATGGAGGAATAAATGATTTTATGGGCAAAGTCAGATTTGGATTACAGTCACCAAGACTGATCCAAGACTTATGTTTAACAACTAATTTTGAAAATGCTTAAAATATTTAATAACTATAATTTAACCGCAGCGAAGCAAAGCCCTTTCCTGACTCTTTAATCTGTGTTTGGATGCCTGGAAACAAAAAAGGTGTGCGTGTGTGTGTGTGTGTGTGTGTAAGAGAGTGATGGAGCAGGTGTGTGCAAGACAGGAGGGGGGGGGACGGAGGAGACCCCACCTGGACTGAGAACAAGCAGGGGACCGACTGGGGACGCGGACACTACACAACACACACTACAAAGGGCTGGCGGGGCGAGGTGCACGAACGCCATAACACAGCCAAAGTCCCATTGTTCTATCCCCGTTTCATCTCCCCTCCTTCTCTCCAAATATTTGGAGGAACGCTCTGAATAACATACTGGTACTGAGAATATTGCACTCTGTATATTGTTGAAAGGAACTACGGCAGTCTGAGTTTTTCGCTCTTCAAAGATGGTTGCTTTGTTTTGTTTGGGTTTTGTTTGCTCCTGTATTTGAATTGTGTACTGTGATTTCGTGGATATCTCATTGTTCCAGGATTTGAGATTGTTGGACAGAGAAGCACCCACTGGCTCATTTATTTTCGTTGCGTCATGTGACTCATTGTAATTGCAACACACTGGGAAAAGCAAGCTGAAATGATGCAAAAAATAACAACTGGCTCCTGTTTCCCACTGCCGCTACTCGGGGAGCTGTTTGTGAGAGAAGTTTCATTCTCCTTCATCATTAGAGTTTCGATAAGACTGCTCCTATATAGACTTCCAGGGTGCACATTTCCATACCCGAGCCGATGGGAAGTCAATGATTAAAAATACAAGACCACAGCTTTGCATCGGAGTTCAAAAACACAGAGCTGAAAGTGTGGAGCTGTGCTATTAATCATGTGATCAATGGGGGATGAGCGTGAAGCCCGACGATGCAGGGTTACAGCATCGTCTTACAGGGTCGTTTGATGGCCCTTTCCTAGGGACCCCATCATTGATTGGGCCCTGAGGGTGCCCTGCGGCACTGCCCCGTCGCCGGGGCCTGACTGACAGCTCTAATGAAGCCTGCCATCGTCGGGCGAGGGACCGCTCCAGAGCAGGCGCCTAACTTCAATCGGCCTGCGTGACGTCCAAAGAGTTTTGATTTCTCAGCAGTGGTGAGGGGGTAAAAAGGAGACCCCTGTGGGAGACAGGCAGCCCTGGCCTGCCTTTGAATATTTCTCCGTTTACCGCATGTCAGTTCTCGGTGTTGGAGATGCACAGAAGAGAGACGTAGGGGGGTGGCTGTGGTGAATTTTTCATAAGCGAAAAAGAGAAAGAAAAAAAGGGGGGGTGAGAAGGGGCCCACAGTCCCACGGGATTAGGTTTGGATGTTGTCATATGAATGCAGTCATTATATGTATGCTGTCATTGTGCTAGTAGAAATATAGTTGTTTTCTGAACTAACTTTTGGTGTAGCTTCACGTGATAAAGAGAAAAACATGTCAGGTAACTTTGCTTCATAGTTTAGTCAGGGTTGATGGAGAAGTTGCAACTATCAGCGCTCTCTCCATCTTCCCCTCTCTCTCTCTCACACACACACACACACATACACACCACCCCTTCTCCCTGCGATGGAGGGATGCTGAAGAGCAGTGGAACCTCAGAAGACTCATCCTCACTTTGTTCTATTATTCACCATCTCTGGCTTCAGAACTCTCTAGGATCTCCATGGGGTTACACTCTCTATCCTGATGGAAAGACTCCTGTGCCGCTGAGAGCCTGTTTACTCCCCGGTCCCGCGGTCCACTGGAGTATACAACCAGTCCCTTCACTTCCATGCTCACATCAGAGCCATCAAAAATAAATCAAAAACAGCCTGATGCAAGCCATTTGTTAATCTCATGTTTGCTGGCACTTTCTGAAACCACTTGCTGAATCAAAAAGAGTCATTTTCGAGACTGGCAGCCCGCTTCAATCTACCAGCAATGATGACATTCTGGCAAACGTCACAGGAACAATTTAGTTTGCTATACGCGGCCTTCTTTTTTGTTCTTCTCAGTCAACATGAATCTTTACATCTTCACCCACTACAATACAATATGATCCGCTCTCAGAATGCTCATTTGTACTAGCATAAATAGTTATTTGAAAGATAAAAGCAAACATGTTTGTTTTTTGTTTGTGTTTTTTCCTCTTCTCAACTCCCCAAAGGCATTTATGAGCACTTTGGTAATAAGGACCAGAGAAGGATTTAGCTGAAGAAGAGGAGCAGAGGATGCTTTGATGTACTCTTAGATTAAGTGAAGTCTACGCCGATGTCTACAAAAATACATGCAGCGTATACACTGAGCTCGGCTAGACAGATTCCTCTCTGCTGGCCCTTCCTCTCTGGTCCCAAACCACCACAGCATGAAAGACAGTCTGTATGCTCCGTGGTAGCAGGAGACTTGTATGGACCTTGTCGACAGCTTCAGATAAACCATTCCCCAAAGAAACACAAACTAGGGAGATTTTTTTTTCTCTCACAAACTTGTTTTTTTCCCCTCCAACCCAGAAATTTCCCCCCAACAACAAAAAAAAAATCTAAACTTTTAAAAGACTGGCTTCACAGCTGCTTTGATTTTTTTGATATGTTGCTCTGCTTAAAAGAGATTTAGCAACTAGGCGATGCTCTGAAGACGAGCATTGCCCAAGCGACTCGACACAGTGCCAGTCTTTGAGTCTGAGGAAGACTGACTGGGAGAGAGAGAGAGAGAGAGAGAGAGAGGAGGGAAAAGAAGATTTTGTAACTTGTTATGAAATAGTCAGCATTTTCAATTTTCAAACCTTAAATCTATTTTAAATTTTAAACACTGGATTGAGTGTGATGAGCAATTCAGCCAGAGGCAACACAATTCCCAAGTTTAACCTGTTCATATTTTATGTATTCTAATCACTTGCAAACTAGTTAGCAAGCAGAAAGCGAACGAGCCGGCCTGTGGGTTTTGGCAAGGATGCGTGATTCTTCGTAACAATATACAGTAAGTAGGTTTACAAATCAGCAAGCAGGCATTTTCTTAAGAAAACATTCCTTGGCACAGTGTGACTGCTATGATTCCCTCTATGCTGTGCAATTTGTATTTGTTTAGGGTGTTAATGAAAGGTTGCATGAATAATTTAACGTCAACAAATCATGTGATTCCAAATTAAGTGCAGCTCTGCAAACACACGTAGTGACGCCGCTGCATGTGGTAGGTACTCTGGTGATCTGATGCTGACCTCTACTGGACTGCTGTGCTGCTGAATGTATGATTGTTACCAGACTGGCTCAGGCCCCCCACCACATGCTAGTCCTATAATAATAAATTACATGTCAGTGTGTGATAAGTTGAGATTAGTGCGTATTGATTTTATGACGGAAAATGATACTTTGTGAGCATATCCACGATTCTCTATTATCTATATTATAGCCCTGCTCACACTGGATTTTACTATTTTAGGGTATTAAAGAGTTGTATGTAATGTAATGAAAAATGTAATAATGATGTAGCGGTCTATATTCATAAGAACATAACGCAAACAAACAATAAACAAGCTGTTTATCAAAGAACTGTGACCAAGATATCAACTACACTGTTGGACATATAGCTGAAATAATGTTTTTAGACACATTCTTCTTATTTATACACATCAGGTTAATTGTGGTTTAATTTTCACTGCGATATGTATGGAAGAGAGCGATCAATAAAGTTTTGAGTAGATACACTGTATCTGTGAAGGATAAATCACATTGTCACATTCATTTCATGAGAAGAGGCAAAAATATTTTAATTATACCTTATGGGCAAAAGTGTATCTACTGTTTCTCCATTAAATTATGTATAGTTGACCTTTCTGCACTGCAGTTTCTTGTTATTTATTAGATTACATATATACCTATGACATATGACACATATACCAATTTAATATTGGTTAATAGCTCTGCTTTATATGTATGTTAGTCACTTGACATATCATTGCCTTTAGGGTTGTCATGTTTTCGAGTAGATCTACAGCTGACAGTTATTTTCATTATCGAATAACCAACAGATTATTTTCCAGATTTATCATTTCGTGTATAAAAGTTAAAAAGTAATGAAAAGTGTTCTGCATGGTTTAACCCGAGGTGCCATCGTCAAACTGTCTAGTTTTGTCCGACTAAAAGTTCAAATCTTCAAATCAGAGAGCAACTCCTCACATCTGGGAAATTGGAAATGACCAAACGTGAAGCATTTTTACCTTGAAAATTACTAAAATTATTATTACTAAAAAAAACAGTGGCTTTTTGGTCTTGAAAGGATTCATTAATTGTTTCAGCTCTATTTTCCAGTAAATTCTAAATGGCAAAATATTCATGTATAAGTAAGCAATGTGAGAATTAAGATGCAGGTGATGTTCAGCTCTTACTTCCAATCATAATGAACTTTATTGATTGATTCTCCTCTCTCGCTTTCTCTTCATTCACACACACATACACACGAGCCAAATGCACAACTGTACTGTCCAGTTGCCCCAAAGCCTCGTCCCTGTGGACAACAAAACAAACCTTTTCCCTTTTTTGTTGACCTACAAGTTGAGGAAGGCTCACTTCCCTTTCCCTCCCCACTTTTTAAGTCCCTCCCCTCCAACTTTCTACTTCCCACACACACACATTCACACACACACACACCAGCACTGCCACCCCACCCCACTCAATTAACACTGCAGGTCCAAGGGTGTGAATTATTTAGCGATGAATTATTAATAAATAATAACAAAGGGGCTCAGGGGAGACGCGGCCCGGTCAATTAGGAGAGAAGGGAAAAGTGAAGGCGAGCAGCGGGGGGTTGGAGGCAAGGGATCTGCAGCTGATCTGATCTGCGCCTCATCATTATCGCCGCCCGTCAGACACAATTACCTCAGCTCCACGCTCCCCGGCACTTCAAACAACAGCCCGTCCCTCTGACTCTGACAGCCCTCCACTTTCTACTGCCTGTGCTCAGCCAGCACGCACACATGCACACACACACACACACATTCCTCAACTATATTACAAGCTTGGATTGTGATTGTCAGGTACGAGCTAAAACAATATGGACACCTCAGACATGCAGCAGCTCAGGTCAATAGTTCAAGGTGCCTATAAAATGTATTCACTGCCTTCATGTTTTAATGTTTTGCAGCATTAAGTGAAGGAGAATTTGATGTTTTTGTTTGTTTTTGACACTGGTCAACTGAAAAAAACAACTACAACATTACAAAGCCTATTGGAAGTCGCATCATTAGTTAAATTAAGATCACCCCTGTGTAGTCAAGGGTTTCATTTGATTCCAATAAAAATACACATGTGTGTGTGGAAGGTCCAACTCTTGGTGAGTCAGCAAAACACACACCATTGAAGACAGATGGATGCCTTCTGTGAAAAAAAAAAAAGTGTCTTTTTCTGTAGATCAGTGACAAAAAAGCTACTTTGTTTTTTTATATATTGCAAGACAACTCACAGAAGCTGCAGTTTTTTGATAGAGGCAAAATGTGTGACAATATGTAGTGTATTAAAGTGCTGCAGAGGTGCTGTGGCCTACAAATCCTGTTCTCCAGATGTAATAAAACATCCAGATGTTTGTTTGGTACAAATCCAAACAAACGTCACATCATTCCCACAAATCGCGAGTCTTAACCTGAACCATATCATGAGATAGGATAAGTTCAATAAGATAGACTTTACTGATCTCACTCCAGGGAAATTCACTTGTTACAGCAGCTCACATGAAGCCCTAATAGAGACTATATGTTAAACTACAGTGGTGCTTCACCCTGTGTTACACCAGCTAACTCCCAGAGTAAAACTCAACAGATTTGACTGACTACAAACAATCTGTAAAAAGTGGATGGCAACTATACAAATAGACTGATCAATGCTGTCTGAACACACAACCCAGTGAGTGACGTACTGTAAGTGTATCAGTAAACTTGAAGTTAAGGTAAGTATGAAGATTATAGAGAAGTTTTCTGGATTTGTCTCTATGCCTGTCTTTCTGTCTAATTAACTGAAGTGGATTTGACTTGTTATGGTTCATCTATAATTTTTCCACAGGCCTTTGATATTCAGTCTGCAGATATTAAAAATTCAGGGTTAACTTGTCTCTCAGCCTCTGCGTGTGCAACGGTCTCTCAACACAGGGGTTTGGATTTGATGTGATATGCAGACAGAACCACAGGAAACTTTTGTGAAATTTTTAGTCACTTTTATTTTTAATGGCATCAAGAAACTGTAAATGAATGAGTTTGCAAAATCATGTGGAACTATTCATGCTCCTGAAGATGCAATATGTTTTGATGCATGCAGTGCATGTGTGTTATGTTAGTAAAACATACTGTTTTACACAGACATGCACTTAACTTACCAGGTATTTCAGACATTGTTGCATCATTTTAAACCTGTTACTTTAGTTGCACACAGTCAGAACATGTGACTGTGTGATACCACAAGATGGTGCTAACCTTTCACAGAGTGTGAGCTTTATAGAGAGTACCAATGTTGTTGTTTTTTTTAACTCTAACCATAAACCTTTAAACCTTAAAAAATCTTAACAAGTTACACTCATATGTTCAATTTAGTCTAATTAAACACTGAATCCTGAAGGTCAGCACTTCTATAGTGGCTGTACAGAGTGCTTTATTCATTGAGCATTATGGTTTTGTAATACTACTCCACATGCACAAGGTGGCAGCCTTTGTCTGCTGAACAGGATGGAGCACCCAAATGAATCTTAGAAACTCACCAATCAAGCCTCTTTGTTTGAGTCTTCTGTTGTGTCTGCCAATCTGCAACCAGGTCACCGAGCAGGTTTTTCAAGTCCATATTACTGCTATATACCTGCAATACAGACCAATGGAACACATTATATACTGACAAAACCTCTATAGTGAGTATACTATCCACAATCTGCCACTAAGAGTGAAAGAAAGAAAGAAGAAAATATGAAATATATAAAGTATGAAATAAAGTATGAAATATATTTCAAGTTTTAGAATTAAAACTTCACATTAAAGGGAAAAAAAGTCAATCTAAATTTAGATTTCAAAGACTTTTGCCATCACAAATATAGAAAGACCAGCCAGCATCACCTTTCTATTCAATAATTAACTTCCAAACAAATCTCTGTGCAAGCAGATTGTGTTATTAAAGTGCAGCTTCTCTCAACGGCCAAAGCACACTAGCCAACACATTGGAAAAAAAAGAAACCTGGCACACTTCCACATAAATAACTTCATTCAGCAGGAGAGCCGAATGCAGTTTTACTCAGTCAGCTGGTGGCAAGGATGAGAGGATAAATCTAGCACTGGGCGATGGATAATGGCTGACAAAGAAAAAAAAAAGATTAACTGGGGCGGAAGATTTTATTTGCAATTTCATTAGAGGGTTTCTACCAAGGAAAACTTGCACATGGTGACTGACACTCAGTTTACAGTGAAAGCCAAGAAGGCAACATTTTCTTTCTACAGTTTCTCTGTAGAAATGTTTAAAAGACTTTGTTGCCAAAAACATATTGATTGCACCCGGTCATTTTGCCATCCATCTCTGTCTTCTCTAGGAGAGCATGGATGACTCTCACCAGTCTGACAGGTTTCATTGCGCTGCTGTGTAGGGTTCAGCATAAGAAAGAGAAAACTGACAAATGAGCACCTGCTTTTATGAAAAATACCCCCCTCCTCCTTCTTTATATCTAATATTTTTTTATTGGAAGTGGTATTTTTTTCAGCCTGGGAGGTTTGGAGAGAGGAGTAATGTCTCAATTTGCATCCGCTCATTGCGTTACAACTCATTTGAGTCTGGGAAACATTCTCCTTTAGGGCCCTTATGAGGATTAACATAAACCCAGTTACTTCCCAACAAAGCATAGCTTACAAACAACGTATCTGATTGCAGTATAGTGTATGCGTGATGAAAAGCTACACAAATGCTCTCTAAAGTAGACGCAATTATGTGTAGAAAGTGAGGCATTTTATTGAAGAGTGTGAGTCACCAGTCAGTGGTATCTTCAATGTGACTCTGTGCCGTTTGGTCGCTCCTATGACTATTTGTCACTCCTTGGAATGAGTGCCATGAGTGCAATTTGCTTCTTTACTGACAGCACAGCTCAGGGGTTCATTGATTAGTTTGGAGGCAAAGAACTAATAAGTTCATACCCATGAATCGATGTAAGGTATAGTTCGGGGCAAGCCATCAATCAGACTGATTAAATGTAATGGCACACAGACTCTCTATGCCAATATATGTATTTTCATTCAAACCAAGCTTGTGCTATGTGATAATCAAAGAAGGAAAATGCTTCCTTTTTCAATGTCTGTCACGCAAATAGTTAAATTA
This sequence comes from Protonibea diacanthus, assembly GCA_028641955.1. NCBI lineage: Eukaryota > Metazoa > Chordata > Actinopteri > Sciaenidae > Protonibea > Protonibea diacanthus. Next base: position 7,114,200 of record CM053977.1, read on the forward strand.
CACTCACAGGCTCAAATATACAGTACAGTACAGAATGAATGCATGTGTGTTTCCTGTGCTTTGGTCTTCGTATAACATCGTAACAAAACAGCAATTTAGCTCCATTTCGCACAAATGTAGACACATTTTTTAAATGTATCATTTGTTATGTCGATGAGGAAAGGCAAGGTCAGTCTAGTTACCCAAAGTCCAGGAACCAGAAGGGATCTCTGAGGGAGGGTAGTTAGCTTTTTTTTATTATTTGACCTAGACAAACACAACTCGTTCTGTCTCTTTATCAACAGTTTTTACAGTCCCACTGAGATCATATTCAGCATCATAAACCTTCACGGGTTTGGATTGGACAGAAAAAAAACATTCCTGTCTAATGTGAGAGCTCCAAAATAGTTTACAGCTCATGCAGCGAAGAGCAGGACAGTGGGGCCATGTTTGTTGTTGTAGCTGAAAGTCTGGACTGGGAAATACTGAACTTGAACATTGGTTTCCACAAGGGCTAAGATGTTCTTATCACAGGCAGACAGTGCAGCACACTTGTGCGGTTCTGAAAATACCTTGGAGGTTGTAAAACATTTCCAGATAACAGTTTATAAAAAATCCCTGATAAGGTTTGTGCTGAGAATTATCCAAAGTGCAGAGGTCACATATGGGGCCACCACCGTCTTGGCTGTACTGCTTCTTCCGCCTCCCAGCTAATCTAAATATCGGCAAAGATGTGGATCATCAGTGAACCTAAGGTGGACCAAATGGTGCCTGGGTGCTCAGATAAGCCTTCCGTAACGGCACTTACCTGTCAATCAAAGCGGTCACGCTGTTAATTATGCACAACTTTAAGCCTAAATGTCATTTGAATGAGTGAGTTACAAAAAAAAATTCCCTCAGTACCATTTGCTTGACATTTGCCATGGAGACCCAAACTGTTTTGTACCAGGCTGTACTCATTTATTTCTGCTGCGAACATGGGTGCTTATGGAGATTGGGTGTTTCTGCAGCCTGCCTCAAGCGGCTGCTCGAGGACTTATGGTTTTCGACACTTCCTTATTGGCTTTACTTTACAGCCACATCTATGAAAAATCCAAGATGGCGGATATAAATTCATCCCTGATCATTGGAGTGCTGCCACTAGTGATGTGTCGGACGCGAACGAGCCGGTTCAAAGAGCCGGCTCTTTTAAGTGAACATCGGGAGCCGGCTCCTGTCTGCGAGCTAGTGAGTGCATTCATTGGGTCTGTAAATGCAATGAAAACAATTGGCTACAACAATTTACTGACATTAGAAAATGTAATTTTTACTTTTGAATACTTCACTACAAAGGATGTGTTGAATAATTTACATGATATATGTGTACACATACAAATCATAAAAGTCAAAACGGCGCTAAATTTGGATAAATTATGAAGGGCAAAAGAGGAAAAAATGAAGAGAGTCGGCTCTTCTTGGTGAGTCGAATGATCTGGCTCACTAAAAAGAACCGAACTTCCCATCACCAATGGCTGGAAGCTGTACAGCAACAGTTAATGTTAACTGCTAACATTTGTTTGTTTGTTTGTTTGTTTAACCGTGTTTTGACATTACAACACTGTGCTCAGAAGTTTATATTTTCAAATTTCAGCTTAAGATAGCAAACCTGCCTACAGTGAAACAGAAACCAATGCTAGGTGTTGTGAGTCCAGGACTGGTTCCAGGACACCTCTCAGAGTCCTCCAGCCTCTTTTAGCACTTCATAATCGTTAGCAGCCCAAAAGAAACACGACACACCAGCTTGCTGTTTCACCGATTAACACACATTTATCCGGCTAATCACTGTGTCCAGTGTGTGTTTGGATGTCACTCACTTCGTGGGCTGGGACGGCACCTAACGGTCAAGTCGCTCCTGTTGGCTGCTTAATGCAAAGCAGAGAAACGAGAGAGAGAGACACAGAAAAGAGGGTGGGAAAGGAAGCGAGGAAGACAGTCGGGCACGGCACGGCACGGCTCTGACCGCGTTTGTTGTTAAGGAGGAAATGGTATGCAGCTCAGGCTGGGCTGTTCCTCCCATTGTCCCGCAGCTCTCGGCTCATCTGTTGTTATTTACACACACGGGCGACAGCTTTGAGCCGGATCACCGAGGCACGGAGGCTCGTTACCGTGGAAGTATTTCAACCCGGAATGCCCCAACGGCTGAGCTAACGCGGGATTAACGGCTGACGATGGCTTCGGTGCGGATGGTCGGCAAAGTTACGGCGAGACTTTTGGGAAGTATTCAGCCTCTTCACTGCCGTGGGCTCAAAACTACTCGTCCCGTTACGTTTCTCCACCAGGTAAACGATTACTTTAGCTCATTAAGTGAATTGGTCGTGGGTTCGTTGACGTTATATCACCGTGTTATTTAATTTGAAGTGTGCATGAACATAGTTGTTGGACTGGTTTCCTGCTTTTTTGACGGTTTAAGGGCTCAAGGCAACTCCTTGTTTTCTGTCACATCTGACAGAGATCTCCATTTGTGTAAACTTTAGGAGAAAATCTTGGTTGTTTTTCACTGGTTGGATCCATTTTCCCCACATTCCCACACTCCCCTCTGATTGAGGTTTGTGTGACTGTGAGGAAAGGCATCTCTCTCTCTCAGCCTGCTAAGCTCTCTATTCATGTGAACTGTGGTTTCCAATCAGGACTTTATACAGGGCTGCAAATAAATTATTCAGAGCTATTTCCTAGCTTTACAAGGGTTTAGATGGTCTAAACGTGTCTACATAACTGACTGACTCATTACTGTACATTATCTAAATCAGTGCTAACCCCCCACTGAGGAAGGACGTCCCAAGATGTGCCCATTTGGAGAAAGAGACCACAGGCTGTTAAATGCACTTCTAAACTTTAAGTAGAGACCTGAATTGCCTTAACAATCCCAAGAAACATTGCTGTATTCTGCAGCCTGCAGGTCAATATCTTATAGTATCATATGTCAGTGTTGTGCATCATGCCAGCCATAAGATGTAGGGTGAGGGTCTGCACGAGTGCATGCATGTTGTGCATGAAATGAAATCTCATCAGAGCATCGCTGGGATCTTTTTGTGGCGTGTGGTTTCATAACGAGGTGTTTTTAAATTACCTTTCTTTTTTATTATCCATTTTATCAAGAACTTGCAGAGGTCATCTAAGTCAAGAGCAAACAGATCCCCGAGCGGGAGCCTCACATCCCGGGCGAGTGCAGGAAGAGCACGGCACACACTGTATCGCTAAATGTCATTAGTGTCTCTGAATGTCTCTGAATATTGACATGCAGTTTGTGGGATTGAGGAGAGAGAGAGAGGAAAAAAAAGCCGTTCTCTCTGCGAGATGGGCAAGCTGTCATGAGTCACTCCTGCATGGCAGAATGACTAAGATGACTATTTTTAGACTGAACCATATATAAAAATCAGAGCTGCAGTTTTCCACTTTTCAAATGACATATTGCCAGAAAAGTGTTCTCACAACAAGCCTTGTTTACCTCTCTGAACACAGTAATTATTAAAAAAAAAAAAAAAAAGAGCTCCTCTTCATTGGTATGCTGAGTATGCCCCAAACAAGTCATAATTTCACCAAAATATGGTTAAGGTCACCACTTCCTATTGTGCTGTTGCCTTCTCTGAAGCCGTGAAAGGGACAGCGGGAGGATTTAGCTTGTTTAAATACATGCATGAAGGGTCCCTGTAGGCACATGGTCAGCATCTTTAACCCCTACAGTAGGTCACCAGGATGCCCTTCTACCGACGTGACTCATGCCTCATACTCAAAAGATCGATTTTATGCAGAATATTAAACAGGCTGATTCAACACTGTGTAATTTTCCATATCCAGGTAGAAAGTTTGAGTTCTCCATCCAAAAATGTGAGTTGTAGGTGTTAAATAAAGTTTAAAACTCTCAGGTAAAGAGCTTTTTAAATGAGATAGGCAGCTTTTTTTAAATGGACGAGTAGAACACAAAGAGACCCGTAGATAAGCTGTACGGTTGCATACAAAACTAGTTTTCGAATCCAGAGAGCACATTTTTGGGATTGTTTCAAATAAATGACGTAGAAAGCGAATTTAGATCATCTTGGAAGTAGTATTAGCCAGAGAAGTAGACTTGGACTCCAGAGGTTGTGGATTCGAAAATGAAATTGGATCTTATACCCCTGTGTAACGGCAACTATAAACAACATATAGTGAGTGTTAGCTGGCATGAACTGAGCTTTGTGAGCTGTTTAAACCTGAGTTGTGTTCTCCAGTGGGTAGTCTTGAAAAGTGTCACATTTCTGTCGCATTTCATTTAAAAACAATAATAATGTAAAGCTTTTAAGAGCGCACAACCTCTAGCAACTCTCTGACAAATGCTGTAATTTCTGTATCGCCTCCAACAAAAGTTTGAACATTTTTTATCCAAGCAGACATTTCACTTTTATGAGGCAAAGCTTTAGGGAATCTGGCTTTTATGTCAGTAAGTGGTGGTGCTGTCAGATAATTTGCTTCTTCTCTGCAGTCAATACTGGCAAGCTATACCGGGATTACAATTGAGGTTGAAATGCCTGTAAGCAGGGCAGGCAGTGCTGACAGAAACCTGAAGTATAGCACACCCAATGCAAATAAGTAATACTAAGTTTGTTTTGCAGCAGGTCATTTTTCATTTCCTGTATTTGCAGTAACACATAAAAAGGACAGCGTGCAAAGCACATTTGTTTGCAATTTTTTCCTGAGTCAGACGAGAGGATCAATATCAGTTTCACCTCTCTGTATCCAGTATCGAAATGTTCAAGAGGCGAAACAGAACGAAGACGGGGAAACAACAAGCGTAGCTCCATTAAAAAGTGTCCAAAGCTTTCTTATTTACATTTATATAAACACATGTAGTATCTCCTGAAATGAAATGCTCTTTCTGCAAACCTCAGGGCATAATGACACACATAAATCACACATGATATATACTGTTTTCATAGCAGGTTGCCAGATCATAAACTCTACTCCCCCCCGTGACTCCTACCAGCTTGCTGTCAAGGCACAACATGACAGCTCTGGAGTTGTTTGGAGTAGCGCTTCTCCCTGCTCCCCGTTTTTGTGCTTACTGGGTTAAATATACGCCTAACACACTGAACCTTCGCACTAGATGATTGTCAGGGCGTACTCCACCACTTGACAGTTGGTGTTTGCAAATCAAAATGTCCCAAAATATGACTTTGTTCCCTTAAAGTAAGGACACAACATTGCACAAGCAGGGTTCCCACAGCTTGCAGGAATGAATCAGGACTAAATCGTATTGTTGTCATGGTCAGTCTGTCACAATTATTTGGTTTGTTCTTTCTGAATTGATGAGAACATTTGTGCCTGAAATGGAGACAAATTTCTGCTATTCCAAACAAATAATAAAACCGCCCCAAAAACGCTGCGACAGCTAAAACAAGCCTCACTTTGTCACCCAAAGGGTTGACGTTCTTTTGCCTGACAGCTGGCTCCATCTGCTGTCGTGCACATTTCATCACCTGGACTGGCACTATAATGGAAGATGGAAGAGGTTTTCATTCCAGCAGGACTGACTGCCCGTCTCACTGTCAAGAGTGGCCATACCAGACGCAGAGATGTGCTTTATTAGTGTAGTCTCCACAGAAATAGAATGAAAATGAACTCCTGGCATATGCACATGGACATCACCCGTAGGGAGACTTTCAGTCTTGTGTTTCACTTAGTTGATATCAAGCTCTTGAAGTCAAGGCCAGCGCTGCTCAGAATGGAAAATTCCTAAACAGAGCTGTAGTGAGAGAAAGAGTGCAGCAGACTCCATTAAGTATTAACATGTGGTCCGGTGGCCTAGTGGTTAAAACGGATACCCTATAACCACAACATCCCCAGTTTGATTCCACCTGGGGACTTTGGTTACCCCTTTCTTCCTCCTTGTCCCTCTTTTCTACTATCGACTGTCCAGTAAAGATGAAAAATGCTGAAAAAATCTGGATATCTAATCTGGAAAAGGGGAAATACAATAATACAAGCTGTATACACCCACTTGCAACTGGAAGACCTCAGACCTCAGACAGAAAACCTCTGGAGGTGGGCTGTCTTGCAGTGTAATTAGATCTGAGTCAGGTGTAAATGCAGTCAATAAAGTTAAACCACATTTTGTCTCCTCCTTCTGTCTCAAGCAGGACTGGCAAAAAGACTGCAGACAAGCTCATAGTTTGTAAATGAAAAATGAGTTTGGTCTGCACAGCAGCATTGCTTCTCTTGACCTGGGAAACTCGCCACTTGCCAACCTCTTTTGCACACTTCGATCTGCAAGTCAATCTGCAAATTGCTCATTGAGATAACAAGAGTATTTGATACCAGACGTAAATGCAGATCAGATGCAATCAGATTAAACACGATTAAACAGATGATGTAAGTGGATACAAGAAGGTTTTCTTTAGTAAGTGCGGTGTTGAAAATTTTGGGTGTTAATGTGTGAGGCAGCTTGACTGATGCAACTCTGCAATCGGCAAAGTGAAACTGAGAGTTCGAAACACCAAACACGCCTCTTTTCTGGAGTCATTCCACTTTAATTTCGATAAGAATCGCAAGGTAGTGCCAGGTATAAATGGGGTTTTAGTTTTCAGTCTTTCTCCAAACTTTAGAAGTAATAAACTGTTATGCAACACTTAAAATTGAGAAAGTTGATACCTGAATACCTTGAATATCTGGCACTGGCTTTAAAGCTTACACTTGAGCTAAGTCATTATTGATCCTTGTGGAAATGCGTACGAGTGAAGTGTGTGTTGTCAGAGAATTAAGTTCCTTAATCCACTAAAACTAACCCTACGGGGGAGCATGGGACCCTTTTCATGTTCCTGTTATGCGTCATATGAATCTGAGAAACATAGAGAGATTCAGTGTACACACTGACTGAAGCTTTGAGGCAAAGGAATGAAAACAATGACTCAATTTAGATTTAGTTTTTTTTTTTGTGATCCCACAACAGAGCTGTGTTGGTGCATAGTGCTGTACTGCATGATAACATGTACTGATGTTCATTGGACAGGGTAATCCCAGAGAGTCTTAACAGTCATACAACACATGTGAATTCATTTCCTTTGCCTGCTTAACTGGAGTCGTTTTTTTTAATCCAACAACTTACTGCACTTATCTCTTGTGCTTCTAGTCCTGGCATGACCTTGCTGTGATGTGATGATGCACAGCTTTGGCTATGCGTGACCCAAGGGGGAATATGACTCACTCATGTTGGTAAAGACAAAGTTTTTGTGGCAGTTTTGCTTTTTAATTCAGAGAAGGAAGTTGTTTTTTTGTTGTTAGGGAAGTGTGTTTTGTTGTTTTTTTGTTTTTCCAGGTAGCCACCGTGGACCTCTTTGAACGTCGCATGAATTCTAAAACACGTTCCACTTTTTTTTTTTTTGTCCTCTTCTTTTAAGCATTCAGACTCTGTTGTGTTATGCTGGGCTGCATAGTGAAGAACCGCTTGCTGATTTAAGCTTGGAATATCTAATAAATATTCGGGATTTGGGCTGAGCTTTGATTAACTTTAAGAATAAAAGTACTATGAATGCTTCTCCTTGCTATTCTGCACCACCCATTCTGGCTGCAGTGAAGAAACAAATGAGAACAGTTGCCCTCATCTCTGCCAGGAACTGAAATGCTGAAGTCCATCTCTATATTCGTAGTATGCATTAAATAAATTGAATCTGGCTTTTTGTTTGGCATAATATTGTATATTTATAGTTTCCACATTGTTTTTATGCTTTGTTTTTTTATCCTTCTTTTTTTTATTTTAACACATTTTTGAAACTCCGTTTGAAATGTGTTACCAAACATTTAAGAAGTGCTATACAAGCACAAACCTTGTCTTTGCACTACCTGCACGCCCCCATACTGCAGCCGGCTTCATCCAACTGTATTTCCTCTCCATCCTCCCAACTCGACCGGGTCATTAACCAGATAGTGGAAGACAAATGCTTCAATGCAAAGCATTTTCATGGTACAGCGCAGGCTGTTCTTGGTCATGATGGCAACAGGGACTAATTCAAATTCTCATCTTGACAGCTTTCATTTTTCACCCCGGCCTTCAAGCCATTTATCACCCTCACACGTTTCCTTTCCGCCTGCTTCAAGCCATGCGTCCAAGATACTGTAAGTCACTTCATTATGATCACACGTGTCTGCCTGTGGAAAAGTCACGTTCCTTTACTTAGTGGTATGAAACCCTTAACGAGAATGGGAGGAGATGCAAGAGGCCATAGCTCAGTTTTGACAGTATCCATAATGGAGTGACCTGCCGGAAGACTACAGGAGAAATGAGGCTGCTTGTCACAGTGATAACCCTGCTCATTGTCGTGCAGGAAGACTGGGCCTGCTTCACCGCAGAGGAGGGACGTGGCAGTTTGTCACCATATCGCTCGGTTTTCACTCCCCGTTTTCTCTCTCGCTCCCTCTCGGCATGGCATAAATAAGACACAAATCGCTCGCAGGGTAAATATACCTTCAGCTGATTGTTTTGAGAATGAACAGTTGGAGGAAATTATTTTGGTGAAGAGGAGCAGGTGTGCAGCGTTGTTCCCCACAGCTGTAAATTGACAAAAATGTGCAAAGGACAACTGATAGACAGCAACCACCCTGCACTCTGATTAGTTCTATAATTGGGACGTGTGTTTTGTTTTTATAAGCAGACAGATGTTCAGCTGACATGCGTCATCTTGCAGAGTAGAAGGGAGAAGAGCCCGCTCCGTTCTGCAGGCTTTATAAGTGTCTTGTGACATGGCATTGGGTGTGATTGCATGTTACTCTTGTGTTTGCTATGTATGGGCTTGTTCAGACAGTACAGTCTTCACCCTGCAGCCTTTTACAACCCTTTGTCATGTGTTTGTTTATGGGTGTGTCTCTCTCTTTGCATGGGAGTAGCCCCAGTGAAGCAAAAGATCACATAAAGCAGGTTGTGGTTGGATATTTTTTGTAAGTAATTGGTCGCATGTAATGTCTGTCTACCACACATAAAACACAGACTCATAAGCAACACGAAGAAAAAGCAAAAGTATGACCTGAATGTATCTTTAAGTCAGAATGTAAATCATGTAATTAAGATTTTATTTTAACTCGTCTTTGTCAGTGTCTGCGTTGATAAGTGTTATAGAAGTCAGCAATAAAAAGTGATAAATGATTAATTGAAACCTCTCACCAGCCAGCTATGCCGGTAGCAGCAAGGCTCTTTGTTGGTGCACCTCTTTAATGCAGACTGCAATTTTGAAATAAATATTGGATGGTGTCCAGAGGATTAAACTTAGCTTTATGACCTCCTGACTTTTCCTCCATCACATCCAGAAGGTTGCTTTTTTGTTTGTTTTGAGTGAAATATGAACTATTTGGTTGGATTGTTATGAAATTTGATACACAGAAGCATGTTTCTAGCAGACTATACTTAAATAACTCGCTGAATTTTCTACTAGCAGCATCATTAGGTCAAAACCTGGATAATGTATATACTGGAAAATATATAAGCTGGAAAATATATCAAAGAATATTATTCTTTGATATATTTTGTGCTTAGTGCTAATTAGTAAAGGCTAGAATGCTGACATCCTAAGATATATCCAATGACAGTAAAAAGGAATGGACAGTGCATGTGCGACGTCACCCGTAGGTTTCTGAAGAGCATTTTGAAGCTCGAAATGTGCGGAGCTGGCCGCCGCCATGTTGGCTGTCCTGCCTAATCACAATATAAGCAAAGACGTGGTGAAAGTCAGACATTTTAATACGGGCAGTTATGGAGGATGAAATGTTCTGCGGCCGCTCAAGGTGCTACACTTTTTGGCACTTTCTCGTTGGCTTCATTTCCCAGCCACAATGATTGAAACTTTATGTTGATGGTAACAGTTAGCATGTTAGGGTGCTAATGTTAGCATTTAGCTCAAAGCACTGCTGTGCCTGAATGAACAGCAGCACAGAGCTGCTGGCATGGCTGTAGACACTCTTGTTAACACCAGTGGATTGTCTGCATTGTTTTCCAATTGGTTCCATGCATTAAGACTAGCAGTAAGATTATTTCCATAGGGAACGTTAAAAGCATCGTTTCACTTGCTCCTCATGTGTCGGTCATTGAATGTAACGAGACCACAGGCCTTATCTGCGGCTTTTTAATAGTCTTGTTCAAAAACTCCAATGTTCACCTATCACTTAACACAGCATATTGTGGCTAAGCTGTTTTTTAATGTTGTGGCACTGCTGTGTAACCGCCACCTGTACAGTACATTGAGTATTTTTAACACAGTGTGCTAAAGACTGTAATAACAGCGCGAGCAGCATGGCTTTGGAAATGGACTATCATTCATCACTCAGCTGTCGGACTGCATTATCTGCCACAGTAACCTCGACGTGTTGATTTAGAATGGGACTGGTATGTGTGCGCCAACATACTCTATAGAGTCAGTCAGCTGTTGAATTGATTTTGGTCAGTGATCCTGCACACACATACACACATACACACGCACACACACACACACACACACACACACACACACACACATTCCCATAAGGTAAAGGGACAAACAGCCCAGCCTCGTTCCAGATCTGCTGTTTTCACATTAGCAGTGCACCAGTGTGCAGCGTGAGCTCAAGTGTTGCTCGACTCACTCCCCTGTTAAGCTACTTTGACATGAAGTGTTTGCTAATGAGAGCGACAAAGTATAAGCATTTTATTCAGATGCGGCTGCTGTATTTGTTAGCAGTCAGCGTCTGCACCACTCAGTTTAATGAAGCGCTTCCTAGGCTGTTTACCAAACTGCTAATGTGTTTGCTGTCTGAGGTTAAGTAACAGAAATACCAGACTCTTCCAGGGTTCAGGGACAGCATGGTTATAAACAGCTGTTCAGTGTTTGGGTGATATGATGACAGTGAGATATTACAAATTGGGCAGCTGTCTGGTATTTGTAAACGTTAAAAACAAAGCAATGCTACCACCTGCAACCCCTCATCACAGGTTATGACGTCAGCGTGGACATGAGTTGCAAGCAGTCCAACCAAATAAATGCTCAAACTATTTTCAATGCCTTAAAGAACCATTGTATAGGATTTAATGGCATGTAGTGCAGTGTAACTGCAATTGCAACTGCATCACCTCTCTTGTGTTTTACACACTTTTTGTGCCACCATAGTCCTATCAAGAGCCAGTTTTTAGTTTGTCCACTCTGGGCTGCTGTAGAAGCATGGATAATATATTCTGAAAATAGAACCCCCCAAAATCTTACACACTGGACCTTTTAAGTATATCGTCTTTCATAAGAAAAATTTTAAAAAATGAGAAAAGTCAAAAAATTATATATAAAATTAAGAAAGAATTCAATAAAGATATAAAGAAATAAAAAATATTGTGACCCCTGACTCTGTTTGTCTGTAAATAGGCTTATTATCATAAATGGTTTGTTAATTCATCATAAAATTACACAGGGATGCAGGATTTTGTCACTATCACCCACTCTAACCTGCACTGAATGTATCACCACTTAAGACTTAAGATCTTTCAAAGCAGAGAAAAGTCATGCAAGTCACGCTTGCAGAGCTGCAGAGCTACATTAGTCACTTAATTAAGTAAGTGTTGAGTCATTTTATAATAAAATATGGCCAAATTCTCTGATTTTTAACTTCTCATGTGTGAATATTTTCAATTTTCTTTGAATCTGCTATGGCAGTAAACTGAATATGTTTGGGTTTGGGGTAAAATAAGACACCAGAGAACATTTTTCTGACGTTACTGGACCAAGGAAAGAATTGATTAATCAAGAAAATGAATGAACCTTGTTAATCCTGTGCAAGATTTATGGGGCTCTATTTATAGAATACGGCAGGAATCAATCATAGTATGCATAACAGTGTTTTCATTAGAGCATTAGTCCACCATGTTGAACCACAGTGTTTCTACAGTAACCCAGAATGAACAAACACTGGCTCTAGACGGGGCCTTTTGTGATTTTCATTTAGTTTTCGTGTTCCTGTGGCCTCCATACTTTCTTTTTCATGCTTGGAAGGACGGGGTGAAACAAGGTGCTGTAATCAACAACTACACCTCTAGATGCCATTAAATCCTACATGCCGCTCCTTTTATGATCGTAGATGCCACCATGCTTGTGTGATTATATCCGGTTGCGTGAATTTAAATTTGTCCCCTGAAGATATTTTCTCTCGTTGTCCACAGAGAGCCGGTGTGCTGATGTGTGGGTGGTAAAGCTCTGTGACAGTTTTCAACTGTATATTAACAGCTGGAGCTCTCACACAAGCTGAACAGATAAATCTGATAAGTCTCACTGGGATCACTTTGTTTGGCTCTTTTTGGGACGTAGAGTGTTTATAGAATCACTTTTCCCGTCACAGTATGGTGCATCACTTCATTAGCAAGCTGACAAAGATTTGTGGTTCAAATTTGTATGAAATCTCCGGATGACAAAAACCTTTCAAGTTGTCTTGCCATGTTTCTTCTGACCACTGTAATCCACGCTTGAGTTTACTCATTGCACAGCCTAACCGGTGAAGTGCGAGAGACTGAGGAACATCTACTCCAGCACTGATTCCCAAGACCTGTTTGCTTCCCCAGTCCATGACAATGGACAGCTCCCTTTCTCCTCTTTAATGTGATATTGATCGGACGAACTCCCTGCTGGGGGACAAAGGGGTGGGAGAAAGTGATTGCCACATCCTTAGATGTCAGTCGGAGAAAGATGTATTCACGTGGGACGCCTCTGTGGAGGAACCTGTGTCGGAGGTTCAAAAGGCCCAAGGTTTTACTGTTCAATTTAGTCCATGTGTGTTGCTTCGGTTCACTATTTTACTCTCGCATGGCGACATAAGATGTTCGCAGTTCATTCTTTGTGTTTGTGGCTCCAGGCCAAAATTGCATCTTCATAGCTAACCCCTGCGGCTCTTCTTGCATAAGAGTTTGCATGTAATCTGTAAAAGAGAGACTACACCCAAAGAATGTCAAGTACAGGACAGCGACGTGATCCTGCTGACTGCGATAATGAGATGTTCCTTGTGGATGCTTTCTCTCTGTTATCAGGTGCGTGGGAGAGAATTGAGGCCTTGCAGAGCAATAGTATGTTTCATTGGCATTTCACTGAGAATTAAAGGCATCGCGCTGAAATTTAATTAACTTAATGCCGCGCATCAGCAAAAAGGAGCTGGTTTAATGAGGAATGTGGTCAGATTACACACCATTGAGAAAAGGCGGTGAACCAGAGTGCAAAAGCCGGCGAAGAAATTCATATTAACGTAAAAGCACTCTCGAGAGCGAAGCCAAAGCCTGAAAAAAAAACAAACAACTCAAGCCAATTCAGATCCTCCTTTTCAGGATGCTCTGGATGTGTTGACTCTCAGATGACAGCTGATGCGACAGTTTACCAAGGGAGGTGTCTACTTTGAATATAAAAACAAAGTGAGTCAGCTGATAATGTGTCTTTGTTTTGTTTTGTTTTGTTTTTTATCTCTCAGGTTCAGTGGAGGCTGCCTCTACTTGGAAATCATCGGGCCCTTTTCTACAGTACACTCCCACCCTCCAGTGGTAATACACCGTCACTACATCCACATGATGATAAATTGCTGTATGCCACATGGCTGCCCTCTGTCCGGGCCTTTACAATCACTCCTGCTGGGTTATAAAAAAAAAAAAAAGTCAGCTTGACTTGATTATCTCAGCACAAGATGCATGGCATAAAAGCACAAACTCAACATATTTCAACCCCCTCATTGTGTTGCAGATGTGTCCTTGAAGTATAAATATGGCCGTTTGGTTCTGGAGGTCCCGTTGCCCTCCAGGAATGAGAAGTGTGTTTTCTTCCTGAGGCCGATGCTGATGAATGTTGGAGACCTGATTGCAGACCTGCAGAAAGAGGACCCAGGAGCCACTGCCTCCATTCTCTCCAAAGGTAGGACACCACACACGTTAGCGAAGCACGTACCGGACAGATCACATTCCTCCAGATCACTCATTTTTGTTGCTATCTGGTCGGGCAGGTTGGTAGAAGTAAAAGCTGAAGAGCAGCGTGGATTAGTCCGGCACGATGCCAGAATTACTTCATGAACCATTCATTCATTTTCAGCACTGTTGCAGCATTCACCCTAAAGGTTTTAAATGTTAATCAGCTCTGAACAGAGAGAAAAGTCATTTGTTGTACTTTGCTTGTCGCAGTTATAGGTGGAAGGAGGAGGAAGTGTATCTTGCACTGCCAATAACTGGGTTCATTTGTAACAGCCCACTGGTTTCTAAACCTTTTTTGCTTGTGAGAGCTTAAAATGAACAAATTTCTACTTGTGACCCTTTGACACAGGTTATAACCTCAAAGTGGAAATCACACTGTACAAGTCATTGCATAAAGCTGTTTGTGGCTTCAGAGGGAGCTGTGTGAAGTCTTCTCAAGTCTTGTTGGCATTGGTTGCGCTTGAAGACGAAACAAATCTCCAACCACATTGTGAGCAGTCAATGATATCGTGCAGTATCTGTGGCTCTGCTGCAACAGTTTGAATGGTTCTTTTAAAAATGCCCACCATATGGCAAAGTTAGGTGGATAGGAGTGCAGTGCTAAATTGGTGGAGTACTCTATGTGTAGTACTTAAATGTGAGTTCAACCAACCGTCTTAAGTTGTTTATTTTGTTGGATTTTTTTGTCACCTGAAGGGATGAAAGTCGAATATTTCACAAGACAAAAAGCTAAATATTCCAGAAAAGTTGTAAAAAAAAACAAAAAAACAAACAAACTCCTCAGATCTATCTTAGGACCCAGCAAAAGGCCGACTGTAAATGAGATAACGCGATGTTGACATATCTCCAAGGCACTTACAATGAAGTCAAACAACTTAGCTTTCCTTGTTGGTCCTTAATGCAGCGCTGCAGCAGTGTAAGTTTGGGGTATGACTCACATTCTCCTGACTGGAAAAACATGCTTTTTTTCTGTAGTAATCGCTCTATCTGTCTGTGTGTCTACACCACCCAAATGTGACACATGCAAATCACCAACCGGGGCAGGTTGACAGGTTACCATTTCAGGAAAAGGACATGTTGACAAGAACTGTAGTTTACGTTTGAGTTACGTTGTTTAGCCAGTAAATGACTGACCTCATCGCAAACAAGGTTTATGAGGTTTATCTAGTGTATTCAGGGAGGCTCTGACAGCCATTTATTTTATCATGTTGCATGTCCTAACACCTTTTCTGCTGGCAAAGTTATGATTGTATTAAAAGTACGTTTGTCCTCTTCTAACAGATGGAGAGCGTGTAGCCAACACGACGCTGATCGACGCTCTGCTGGACAAGGACTTCCAGCTCGTCATCAACGATGCAGTTTATAACGTCTGCTCTCCTGAAAAGGGTACAAACACATTTCTCTGTGGCCATAACTGGTTCTAATTTTGCCTGCTTGGTAATTACAACTCAGGCCTGCTGATAAATAGCAGTTATTATCTCTCCAGGCATGACTCATCTCACGTTTCATTTCACTTTCTCATCCTCATCCACCTTGCTGTGCCCTCTGCTGCAGTGTGTACATCCAGCGAGCATGCCATGGGACTGGAGGATATGAAACATGTCGTGCATCTGCTGCACACGGCGCTCCACCTGCCGGAACACCACATACTGAAAGAGAGGCAGCTGCTGGAGAGACTGGACATCTTGAAACAGGAGCTTTCACCTCTGGAGAAGGTAGAAGATGTGTCTCAACATCTGTGTGCCATTAAACATTTCTCCCACGTTATGTCCTCTTGATAGTCTGTTTTTAGTACTGCTTTTGGAAGGAACATGGCATTTGTGTCCTGTTAGTTTTGTTGGACGGTAGTACGAATTGGCTGGTAACCCACCCCGTCTTTTGTTACTGCCCAACAGATGAAGGCACAGCTGTCCCAAACAGCACAGTTCCACACCTCCAAGGTTGTCTGGGCAGGTTTGGCCCTGTTGTCTGTGCAGGGTGGCGCTCTGGCCTGGCTCACCTGGTGGGTCTATTCATGGGACGTCATGGAGCCTGTCACTTACTTCATCACCTACGGCACCAGCATGGGAGCCTTCGCCTATTATGTCCTTACCAAACAGGCAAGTGTCAGGAACAACAGGCAAAAAGTTCCAGTTATGGACTGATTTAATGAATTTAGATGATTTAGATTATTAGATCAGTACCACTCTAATGTCCGTGCATTAAGAAGGAAACTACAGCCAGCAACAGTTAGCATAACTTAGCATAAGACTGGGAGTCATCGCGACAGGACAAGAAGTAGTTAAGCACATAACTGCACAACATTAAACCACAAATTGGAGGTTTTTGGGTTATTGTATGGAGTCAACAAACTACATATTATGTGTTAATTAGTGAGCTTTATATGTACCAGTAGTTAGGCAGTCTTTATGTTAGGCTAGATGACAGATTTCACAATCTTCTTAATCTTCTCCTCTAAATCACATAAAGAAAGTAACTTCCCAATATGTGGAACTATTTTTCTTTAACGTAAAGTTATTCAAACCTCAGTTGTACAAAGTCATGCGTGTGTGCAGATATGTTTTTCCTCCTCTCACTGCTTTGTTCTTCCCCTCAGGATTATGTGTACCCAGATGTTAAAGACAGGCAGTTCCTGCGTTACTTTTATAAGGCGGCCAACAAGAAGAAATTCAACGTGACAAAATACAATGAACTGAAGGATGAACTGTCTCAGGTTTGTTGATTGGTTCACTTTTTTTACAGCCCCCGAGACATTAGCTAGCCTCGGGTAATTTCTGAAATTCCAGTGACCCACTAAATCAAATCACACAGGGCTGTATCACTTTGAGCTAAATGCTCACATCAGCATGCTGACTAGCTCAAAATAACAATAGCAACATGCCGATGATTTAGCATGTTATCATGCTAACATGCTAAACCACTAGCACAATGCTAACATGCCATTTGTGTTGCAGATATTTAGTCATGAATCAAAGTACACAAATTAAATCAATATTTTGACCTCATGATGGTGCTGAATGAAAAGTTAAGTAATCACCAGATACTATGATTCACTCTGAGGGCTGTTTAAGTGTCATGACATGCAATAGTTGTTGAGAAATTTTACTTGTGGTGGCACGAGAGGAACTGTCAGGTCCAAAGCCTCACTGCAACGTTCCACTTTCATCCATTCACTGACTGAAGACACCAACAGTGATGATCCACTGCTTCCAGGAAATCAGGCTGAATTTATCTTAATAATTGGTCTGTTTTCTGTGTTAGGTGGAGGAGGACCTGAGACGTCTGAGAGACCCAACCCAACTTCAGCTACCACTTGAACAGATCCAGCCAAATCCATGAACGGAGCCAAGCCATATATAATGATCACTAACGCTTAGACACTCCAGAGCAAAAACAAATGTCCTGCTTTATTTTGATAATGGTGCATTTATACCAGGAATCCATATCATTCTGTGTTTTGTTTACAGTCTTGATAATGATGCCAGTTATATCTTTGAGAAACGTACAGACACTGCGGACTATTGGAATAAAAACTATTTCCCAAAAGTTGGGAGAATCCCCTGTCTGCCTCGTGTCTTTTAAGGAAATGTGTTGTGATTGTACTCACTGCTGGTAGACAAATAACCCAGGGTTATTTCCGAGGACTGAGATTTGTAAACAGCTTCAAGGCACGGGTGAAAAAACAGACATCACATGACATTTTTCCCACAAAAAGAATGAAAGTTTTATGGAACATGATCACTCAAAAGTCACTAAAATCTAGCACAGATTTTACTTTACAAAGTCCCAACAGTAAGACTGCAAAAATACAGGATCAGTGTATGCTGGTAGATTTGATTTGATTTTTTTTTTCCTGAGTTGTAGATAATGTGACACAGCAAGGTAAGTCCACAGTACAGTTTTAAAAAAGAACACCCCTCATTCCTGAGGTACCTTCCACACTGGTGTTTGTTGCCATTTTGGGTGCAAATACGCATTATTAAACGTAGTACTGCAAACTGCTACAATACAAAGAACAGCACAAACATGAATTCCCTTTTTGATGGAGCGAGCTTGAACACAAACAGCACGTTGATGTGGCGCCTGGAGAGTCTGTTACGAGAGATAATAAACCCTGATGTGGATAAAAATCATTAGAAGTACCTGCAGTAAGCTAGAAAGTATTTGTCCTGTACACATACCTGAACCTGACTGCACAGCCAAGAAAATAAGACAACTGACATTTCCGGCTTCCTCAGAGACAACGTTTAGTCTGAGAAAAGCCCGTGCAAGGCCACCAGAAATTTTAGCTTCTACTGTCCTCTTTAGCTTGTTTGGGGGGAAAAAAACATCAGCTGCAGGATAGGCAACATTGGTCAAGAAAAAGTGTGACTAAAGGCTCAGAAATGTAGCTGTGGTCCATAATCCTATAGTTTCCAAGCAAAGTGCAACGTGTATTGATCTACAGTGGCTGGACAATATAACAGGAACAATATAACATCATAATGCAATGCAATCCAACAAACCCAAAAGTTAGGGTCACAAATAAGCAAAAGAATTTAAGTATGTAGTGTTATGAGTTAGTATGATACGAATTGGTTATCAGGATACTGGCCAATATATGTAAATATGTATTTAGCTCTTTCAATTTTTAATTCAAATCAATTTAAAACAATAGTCACACCTATCCAACATATATGACATTTGCTGTGTAAAATCTGCCTCTTTTCTATGAAGGTTGTTTTATTTTGTAGAAGTATATTAACTTATGTTAAAGCGGTGGTTTTGTTTGTTTTTAGGTCACTGTAGCATTTTTTGCAGGCATCGACCACAGTTGGTTATCAGAGAGTTGTGACAAATATATACTAGAGGCAGGATATTTTCAGTTTAACGATGAATTAACTGCCCAATAATCTGATCAGATCTGTGATATAGTATAACAGTTGAGCATGCCAGACAAATGATTGTAAAACTGTTTATAAGATCAAATTCTTTGACCTTTTTCCCCTCTTATCAGTCAATGCATACATGTAGCTGTGATAAGTCACTGGTCTAACTTTGCATTGCATTACAATGTCTATTATATATTTGCATTCGCATAAGAAACCAGATTAGTGTGAGAAACAGATAAACCAATAAATCAGATAAACCCAACGTCTTCACCAGCTGCTGGCTCCAGACTTCTTATCTACCTTTATCAAAATGCAAAACGCCCGTTATGAACCAGGTCAGGGTTTTACACTGCCAAGAAATCTGGTTTCTCCAGAAGAAACGTGATAAATGACCACTGTTTATACCAATGACAGGTTCTGGGAACGCAATGATTGCCTCAGGTAAAGAATATCAATATCTCTTCGGTGCATGTCAATACAAGTTGTTCCTGTTATTTTGTAACCACTGATTTCACTGTAGATACTAAGGCTGCCAATTAGCTGATTGTTCTATGCTTATGTAAATGAATGTTCATGATCAACATATAGTAGAAGACTAGAGAATAACAGCAAAATTCTTTAAAAATCTCCCATGAGGAGGTTTGGTTTCCTCTGTCATGGAGATCAACCAGCTCGTTTTAACTGAAACTGTTTACTTTTTTGGTCTGAAGTAGAGCTTCTTGGTCAGCATTGAAGCAAAGCAAGGTACCTGCTTCTTCCCGATTGCATTACGGTCATTACTGTTTCCAACACTCCTCATTGACACTTTCCTGTTGACCAGCGTGAGTAATTCTGTGAATTCAAGCGAGTTTCCATGCTTCTGAATCAGCTCACACAGATCCTGGACATACCAGGAGCCGTTTATGGTCTCCCGGTGGGAATAGTAACCTTAACAAACAACACAGGGGACGGACAGGACAGGATAGTTAGCAATAAGCACAGAGCGACTAAAAGTTGCTGTGCAGTCAGTTATTGTTACAGCTATCAACTAAATCAAAAGAAGTGAATCTTCAATTGAGAGTTTTAAACATCCCGGCAGACTCACCTTCAGCCACAGAGTAGCACATGATGGATGAAATCAGCTCCAGCAGGGAGGGTGTGTACGCGCCAAGGCCCACCACCACCTCATTGGTCTTCAACTCACTGTCCACAGCATCACAGGCAGTCACTGGATCATCGCAATAGCCCCCACGGCATGCCCAGACAGACACAGCCATGTTTACTCATGTTACCCAAGTGAAATACTGCACGCTCAGTATGATTTGACTGCAGTGTACCTGCAATATAAAGATCTTTTGGCTTTCCCACAAGGCTCTTTGCACTTATCTCCTTGAACAGGGCTGTGATATCCTGATGCTAATCTTTCCATCATAGGTGTAAATATGATCGTTTCTCGCCATGGCTCAGAAGACAAGCAGAAACAGTTCGCGCTCTGAATGGTCGGACTCTGCGCTGTTGGGACGTGAGATATTTGTTATGTACAACAGATCTACAAGGACTATCTGTACAGGACAACAAGGAAACAGTAAGAAAATTAACAATAGGTGCCTGTGCTTACCTTCACTGATTTTATCTAAGACTTCCACCTGTTTATAGTTATCATAAGCCTTCACCAAAGTTTAGCTCACCTCAGTCTAAGAGAGAGGTGAAAATAAGTTCAGCATGTATCAAATTAGACAAGCAGTTCTTCTGCGTTACCACAGAAAAGTCACACAGTCGCTGAACAGCTGGCCGGGATGTGATACCTCTCTCCAAGTTGTATCGGTCAAGCATTGGTTCCAGCTCGTCATTTAACCCTGCTACCAGAAGAAGCGCCTGGTTGAAGATGAGCCGCTAGGCCTCGTCGTTGTTGCTCATTTTGTACTCCTCTGCAGGATCCAAATCTACAGAGCTGTTTCACAATGAAAAAGATACAAAGAGATACTGAGTGCTGGAAAACCCAAAGGGGAGCTGATCCAACCACAAATAAGAAGAAATATTACCTCCTGATGAAGGCACTTAAACTGTTAGGTTCTCCGTGCACGCTATAGAAAACAACACATACATGAATTTACTCCAGAATACATAGGAGGATTGAGCTGTTCTTGGCTCGCTTTGTTGAGCAGCACAACTACAGGTGTGCATGAATTGCTCCACTGCTGCTGGTGCGGGGTCACAGCCATTGTTCCATCAGCTTAGAGTCCCTGAGTTTCAATAGCTGGGTGACAGGCAGATGGCAAAGGCTGCTAAAGAACAGAGGCTGTGGTGACACTTCCACACCCCACCCTACAGACATGTAGGCTTGTGTTAAAGGCAGCAACTTGAGGGTATTATCTGACTTATCTTTTGCTTGTGTGGCTTTTTTTTGGTTATACACTCAGCTACCGGTTAGGATTAGATAAACTAAGACAAAACTAATGCAGTGTTAAAGTTAAATGTTTTTAAAGAGGTGGAGCTAGAGATAGAGACAGACGCACATCTGTAAAACAGCTTTAACAAAAAGCTAATGCAGTCGAAGAGAACAACCCGGTAATAAATCCTAATATCATGAATAGATAGAGGTGTATAGAGGAAGCAGAGATAGATAATTGACCATAAAAATAAATAAACATCACTTTTGCCAACAGGCTTAACAAAAAATTAATATCACAACCTTAATTAAATGAGTATTTATTGCAGAGTCGTTGAATTAAACCTCTCTAATAATTTTAGCATGGTGTACCAATAAATGTGAGCTGTCTCATGTTTAATGCTTCAATACCTCCACACAAAAAACTGCTTTATATCTGACACGTTTGCTTGTGTGACATTTTTGTGTAAGTGTTATACATCCAGCTGTCAGTTTATTAGATAACCAAGGTAAAACTAATGCAGTTCCATAGAACAGGCCGGGTAATAAAGCTTCCCACTTCATGAAGGTCATAGTGTTTAGTTTCTTTTTCAAACAGCTTTGAACGGGCGAAGAGAGATAACTGACCATAAAAATAATTAAACGAAGCAAGACAAAAATTATCATTAATAACCTTTAATAAATGAGCATCTATTAGTAGAGCTGTTGAATTAAACTTTATCTATTTCCAGCTTAAGCACCATGCGGATCAGTTTCTAAATGACAAAGGATGACAGGAAATATGATATGATATAATATGAAGCAATCAGGGTACTTTGAGTTGATGACACCGCACCCCGTTTGGATTGACTGTACTTCAGCTCTCACTGGCCACAAACCTGATTTCTTTATCATGTTTCTCACTTTTGATTTGGTAAACCTCTTTCATTTCTTATTTGAAAACACAAAGTAATGTTATAATAGATTTGAAGTATGTAACTTTGCGTAATGCACTCACCACACTGTCTGTTGCTGTCCTGTTGTGGTTAGCAAACACTTCCTGGGAAGGTGACAGAAAGAGCCATTAGATCCTGACACGGAGGATGTTTAATGACACAGCTTGACTCACGTGTTGTATGAACTCAGAAAAGAAAATATATAAAGGAGTGTCAGCACCAGTGACATAAAACAGATAGTAAACAGCTTAGTAACATCGGAAATTCACAGTATTTATCTGTCAGACTTCCACACATGAGTCCACAGTCGCGTTCTTCACTTTGAATTAAACACATATTATGTAAAGCTGTTACCTCCACATTCGTCTCCTGCCGTGTTAGACATGTTCACAGGTTGTCTCCTCTCCGACTGACACCACTACAAATAAATTGCTTCGTCAATCCCAATCCCCGACCAGCCTCGATTACGCTCCTCCTTGCCTCGCGATCTCATTGGCTGAGGTGACAGCCGGCGAACGCGATTGGCCTCGCGTCCGTCGGTCAAAGCAACAGCCTCGGGACTTCCGTGTTTTTAAAATCGCGTTGCAGCAGTGACCATTAAACGTTTAAATGAAAGGATTTAATAAATCATAAACGCTGCAAGTGAGATTAGGAATGACACAGACGAAGATTAGAAGAGATAAACAGCCACATCCAGACTTTATTTAAACACTGACTTTAAACATACCATAGAAAAGCCTTGTTTAATCTTTTAGGATGGGGAGAAAGGTTAAAGATCATCAGTGTGCTCACAAAATACACGATTACTACAGTAAAATGTGCTGTGATCACAAATGACACGCAGAATTATCAATAACAGCTTGCTTTTACATATTTAATCACAGTTTAACACAAAGTTTTCTCATAGTGTTAGAGTTAAACAGTGTACCAGAGATATGAGACATCACTGTCAGCATCATTCTTGAGAGAAAAGCACACCCTCTCTGACATGAGCATCGATCCAATGACATTATTTAGAAACCTGATTCACTTAACAGATTACTTATATTGAACAAAAGGCAAACAAGTGTTTAAATGGAAAGCTTTAGATAATTTAATTTAAACCAGGATGTATGATGCACTCATTTAAAGGGTGGACGGAAAAGGAATGACCGTAAACTGAAAATGGAAAAGCTAAGATTCAAGATTTCCAAGGACAGATTTGCATTTAAGAATCAAGACTTAGTTTAGATTTCTGCAACTGAGAGAATATTACATTTTTTAAAAAGGCATTACTACTGCAGTGTCACCTCTGCAGGCGAACTCAACATCCCAAGGTTAAGGTGCTGCAGAGGGTTTAATTTGAATTACTACAGGATTGTTGTGTATTAGTATTGAATTACAATGTCTATTGTGTGTTTGCATTCACATAAGACACCAGATTAATGTGTTGAACCAGATAAAACCAGTAAATCGTAGATCTCCCCATGAGGAGGTTTGGTTTCTGGCATGGAGAGATCAACCAGCTCATTTTAACTGAAATCATTTACTTTTTGGTCTGAAGTAGAGCTTGGTCAGCATTGAAGCAAAGCAAGGTATTTGTTTCTTCCGTGGCATCAGAGTCATTACCTTCTCCAACACCTCATTGACACTTTCCTGTTGACCAGCTGGAGTAATCTTTGCAGAATTCAAGTGGAGTTTCCATGCTTCTGAATCAGCTCACACAGATCCTGGACATACCAGGAGCCGTTTCCAGGTGTGTCGGTGGGAATAGTAACCTTAACAAACAACACAGGGGACGGATGGTGACAGGATAGCAGCACAAGCACAGAGCGACTAAACTTTCACTATAGTTTCTGGGCAAGTTTCAAGCATTAACTGAATCAAAAGAAGTGAATCTCTGATTGAGAGTTTTAAACATCCCGGCAGACTCACCTTCAGCCACAGAGTAGCACATGATGAAATCAGCTCCAGCAGGGAGTGGTGTGCATGCTGGCGCCCACCACCACCTCATTGGTCTTCAACTCACTGTCCACGGCATCACAGGCAGTCACTGGATCATCGTTATGTCTCACGGCATGCCTAGACAGACACAGCCATGTTTACTTCATGTTACCCCAAGTGAAATACTGCACGCTCAGGGATTGACCTGCAGTGTACCTGCAATATAAAGATCTTTGGCTTTCCCACAAGGCTCTTTGCACTTATCTCCAACAGGGCTGTGATATCCTGGATGCTAATCTTTCCATCACAGGTGTAAACATGATCGCTCTCGCCATGGCTCAGGAAGACAAGCAGAAAAACAGTCTGCGCCTCCGAATGGTCGGACTCTGGGCGCTGTTGGGACATGAGATATTTGTTAGTATGTACAGCAGATCGCAGATACGACTATCTGTACAGGACAACAAGGAAACAGTAAGAACATAAACTGCACTGACAATGTTGTAGTGCCTCTGGAAGTATATTACTAAGTCATTTTGGTGCCTGCGTTTACCTTCACTGATTTAGCTAAGACATCCACCTGTTTATAGTCATTATAAGTCTTCACTTCGAAGTTTAGCTCACTCAGTCTAAGAGAGAGTGAAAATAAGTTCAGCATGTAACAAATTACACACGCAGTTCTTCTGTGTTTCCACAGAAAAGTCACACAGTCGCTGAACAAGTACAGACATGTTCTTGAGCACACAGTCACATAAGCACACATAAAATACATATTGTTCTCTCCAGCAGCAGCTGGCTGGGATGTGGATACCTTCTCTCCAAGTTGTATCGGGTCAGCATTGGTTCCATGCCCGTCTTTAATCCCAAGCGCCAGAAGCTCTCCTGGTTGAAGATGAGTGCTAGGCCTGGCTGCTTGTTGTCCATCTGTACTCTGCAGGATCCAAAGAGCTGTTTGGCGATGAAAAAGATCAGAAACAAACACAATACTAAGTGCCGAATCAAAGGGGAGCTGATCCAACCACACAAATAAGAAGAAACAGCTTACCTCCTGATGAAGCCATCAGTCTCTGTTAGGTTCTCCGTGCATGCTATAGAAAACAACATTACTACATGAATAAACCATGTACAATGTAGAAATACTAAACACATCTGTAAAACAGCAATAACAAAAACTGAATATTACTTAATTTTAATAGTTATGATTTAATTCAACTTCTCATTTATTTTAGCTTGGTGTACCCAAGATAAACGAGTTGTGTCATATACTTCCTGGGTACTGTCAGTTTCTAAAATGACAAAGGACATGTGAGAATATGGCTAAATGTTTAATGATTAATGTTATCAAGGCACGTTGTTGATGATTAATCGCTCCTACATTCGACTGTACTTTTGGCTTGATCTCTCTTATATACTTATACATACTTATATATATAATATACTTATACATGTGGTAAGGCAAAAAGCACTGATATGGTTCCATGAGGACAGGTTCTAGTTGACAAATGATGTCAGCGAATATGGGAAAATGATATGTCTCACATGACAAATAATCAAGGCACTTTGCATTAATGATTAATTTTTGACCCTTTTTATGTCAACAGTACGCGGGCGTTAATGTCATAAACCTGATTATTGTACAATCCAGTCTCTGTCGAACACTTTGCTTTGTGAGAATAAAACCTCTTTTTCCTTTCCTAGGCAACAGTGATCAAGTAAAACATTCAAGAAAGGGATTAATAAATTATGAACAAAAAAGTGAAATAAGGGTTGGTACAGATGAAGAGATAGAGAGAGATAAAACATCTAATCAATCCAGCCCTTTATCTAAGTGGCTTTCACAACATAAATTAACTGTTTCATCTTTTGAATGAGGGATCAATGAGAGTCCAAACAAAGATCCTCAGCGTCCTCGGACTCACTCAGTCCTCCATATTAAAGGATGCTGCTTCTAACATAGAGTTTCTACAAACATGTCTATGATGTGAGTTAAGAGTTTCTTCATACATTTACCACATCTGGAGTTAACCAGTGTATCCCCACAGGATATTTTACAAATTTTTATAAAGAACCATTACCAGCTACTGGGCAAGCACAAGCCAGTGTCTTATTGTGCCGGTCCCAAGCTCGATAAATACAGAGGGTTGTGTCAGGGAAGGGCATCCGACAAACTTTTACAAATCAAACATGCAATCGACCTATGACTTCTGATTCTCTGTGGCGAATTCTGAAGGGAAAAGCTGAAAGGAGAAGAAGAAGTTATAAAGAACCACAAATATGGGTTAGGGATGGGACTGGTGGTAATGTTTTATTTTTTAATGTTTCCATTATACCCTAATCATTTCTTCAAAGTTTGAGAAAGAACTACGAACTTTTGGTGCTGATTACAGAAAAATTAAGACAAACTCCTGAGACTCATGTCTCATATAAATTTACCTACTCTTTTCTAAATGACAAAGGATGACAGAGAATGTTTGATGATTGACTGTACTTCAGCTTCACTGGCCACAAACATGGATTTCTTTATCATGTTTCACTTTTGATTTAAACCCTTTCTCATTTCTTATTTGAAAACACAAAGCAATGTTAATAAGAAATTTTAGTATATAACTTATGTAATGCACTCACCCACACTGTTCGTTGCTGTCCTGGTTGTCTTTAGCAACACTTCCTGAAGGTGACAGAAAGAGCCACATCCTGGACACGGAGGATGCTTAATGACATTAAAAAGCTGACTCACATGTTGTATGAACTCAGAAAACAAAAATGAGTAAAGAGTAAAGGAGTGTCAGCACTGTAAGGACACATAGTAAACGATAGTAAACAGCTCTTAGTAACATCGGAAATTCACAGTATTTATCTGTCAGACTTCCACATGAGTCCACAGCTCATGTCTACTTTGAATTAAACACATATTATGTAAAGCTGTTACCTCCACATCTGTCTCCTGCCGTGTTAGACATGTTCACAGGTTGTCTCCTCTCCGACTGACACCACTCATAAATGAATTTGCTTTGTTAATCCCAGAACTGATAAACCTTGACTTAGCTCCTCCTTTTTTAATATCATGCTATTCTCCTCCTTCCTTTAATCTCATGCAGAGTACACTATTGGCACTCAAGATCTTCAGGTTCTAGTTGACAAATGATATCAGCGAATATGGGAAAATGATATTGTGTCTACTTGACATAAAGTAACAATCAAGGCACTTTGGGTTAATGATTAATTTCACCCTTTTTATGTCAACAGTGCATTGACATTGGCATCAGTGTCAATAAAACCTGATTATCGTCCAACCTTATCCTGTTTGTTGCACTTTTGCTTTGTGAGAATAAACCTCTTTTCCTCTCCTATTTGAAAATCTGGAATAATCTTTACCATGGAGGCTGAGCAGTGTGATATCCCGATTACTGGAGCCCATCCTTTGGTTTTTTTTATAAATGGGAACTACCAGCCCAGTCTGGTTTCTGCAGGGACTGCACCCAACCACTACACAACATAAAGAGGCATGTCAGTTAAGACAGCCCAACAATGTCCCAGGGTGAATATCATCTACTTCTTTATTGAGGAGCACCATTAAGCAGCTTCGTAACTACCTCAGAGACCTCTACCAACGATACGGCTGTGGCTTCTTGAGTCTTTAACTCCTCCACAGAGGACGTGTTGGTTTGGATCAACATTTATCCTCTGCTGAACTCAGCCTGAGCCAAGCCCAGTTTACCTTCCTGAGACATCTAGTGGTTCACCGTAACTTCCTTGAGGCTTTGGTGACCACCGGATCTGCAGCCCTTCTGGTTGTTCGGTGCATAGGCACAAAAAGAGCCTTCCTCTGAGCATTTGTAGTTCTCCTCCTATCCTTCATGACTGTACGGCTCCATTACAGGGTTCATGTCAGCGAGGACATGACTTAGGCTTACCATACTAATGCAGTCACTGAAGCAGTGAGACAACAGCTCTTCCTCTGCAGGCTGAGGAGTCTCAAGACTCCAGGATACTCTGCAACTTCTACATGTGCACCATTGAGTGTATTGCAACTTGCTGCATGATGTGAACACACAGTTATCAAGAAATGTATGTTTGTTTATTTTTAACAGGTTTTCTTCACACAGTTATCACATCTGAGTTAACCAGTGTATCCCCTCATGTGATATTTTACAAATTTTTCCACAAATACGGCAAGTCATTTGTCACATTCCTAATCAGGGTTATGGGACCGGGTGGTAATATTTATTTTTAACAGCCCATTATACCCTAATCATTTCTTCAAAGTTTCTGAGAAAGAACTATGAAAATTTGGTGCTGATTACAGAAAAAATTAAGACAAACTCCTGAGACTGTTAATTTAGTTAGAGAACTTTCTTGAAAAAAAGAGCTCCAAGTGCATATTTATTCATCATTTATTTTTTTAATGGAAACACAGTGCACTGAGTAAAAAAAAATCCTGGTTTTAGCATTTAATTGGAACGAAGTGGAAGAGTACCAACCGTACACTGCCCCATGTTTTATTGATAATCAGTGCCAAATTAGTTTTTAGTGTCAAATACAAAACGTCCTCGGTATTTATGAATCTATAAAATAGTGCTGGCTGCTACCCAAGCATCCAAAAGCCAGGGAAACCCTGACCACCCTGTTTCCAGTCCATCACATGACACACACATTACACAGTATTAACAAACTATAAATAATTATCTGCATAGGAAAGATATTAATTGTCCACTCTAAAAACTTTTCACATTCACTGTGTCTAATAGATTTCTGCCAAAGAGGCTCTATCCCTGAGAAAATACACGTTTATTGCTGGCGTCCTTCTGTCAGTGTTGTGCTTTTCAATCAGTCTCTACACAGTCTTGATCCTGTGGCCGTGTCACAGCTCCTTCTTCACCTCATACTGACACACACAAGCTTCTCTCTGGCTGTCCAGGTATGGCTTACATCCCATGTGCATAACGGCGTCAAACAGCAGAGTCACTGCTGACTCACAAGCTGCAAAGATGGACAGAAAGAACAAGAGGAAGAACATGAGCAAACACACAACAGGAGTGAGGTGAGCTGGTTTAGAAACAGCTACCTGCTACATTTTCAAACGTTCATCGCGACCAGAACAGATATTCTCATTTCATATATGACAGAGTGAGTTTGATGTTGTGGTTATGAGTCAGTACTGAACAATAACTGTTAATTTGGGTCTCCCTAATCCAGATGACAGAATCCAGATTTAGTTTTACCTCTATAGAAATTAGCTCTATCTTGCCCTCTGCTGGACATACTGTGTTTCACATCCATTTGTACTTGTGTTTGTGAACTGAGGACATGAAGTTGAAGTTTTTCAAAGTGAAATTATTTCTAACAACCTGGCTCAGCCTCTCACCTTTGACACTTTGGGCCAATCCCAGAGTCCTTTGCACATTCCTGCAGATGGTCTCAAGACAGTCCTGGAACTGCTCATCGCAGTCATGCTTCTCACGGCCGCAGGTGTCGTAGCAGCGGTCATGTTGGTTACAGCATTTGGTCATGGATGGGATTCCTATGTCAAACTGGAAATAAACACAGGTTTGTTACTCTTTTTTGGCCTTTTTAAGCTTTATTAGATAGAGACAGCTGAAGAGTGACAGGAATGTGGGGAGAGAGAGAGACGGGGAATGACATGCGGCAAAGAGCCACAGGTCAGATTCAAACCCTGGGCCGCCGCGGCAAGGACTGAGCCTTTGTACATGGGGCGGATGCTCTGCCAGCTGAGCAAACCGACACCCCAACACAAGTTTGTTACCCTTTATAATGTATTTTAGAACGACATTCAAATGAAACTGCCTGCCACCGTTGTGATAGTTCAGCGATTGGTTAGTAAAACAGTTTCAGTAATAATACACTGTTCCAGGCAGGACTTTCTTTAAAACCAATACTGTAAATGCAACACAACTTTAACACTGAAAGAGCTCTTCCTGTTCTGCTTTACATCACTCAAATGTGTGGGCAAGTGAGCAAAATAAAGGATTTGTTTAGCTTTTAGTATCTTTTAGTACTTTTACCAAAGCCAGACTGATGCTCAATACTTGATCAATATCCGATATGAATATATGAAAGATAGAAAATCGAATAACAGTATATTGGCCAGTATTTGCTTTCTTAATCTTATAGCATAACAACATCCAACATGGTACATCTTATAGCTGAAAACAAACATATAGTACTTTTGTGTGAACAATGTATAGAATGGCAACACTATTAGCAAATCATCTTAAATTATACAACAGATATTTGGCGTGTCTGTAGTACTACACTTTCTGGTTACTTATAAGCCAACATATATGCTGACACAAATATCTCTGCAATAAGACAACATCAGCCTGGGCCAGAAGTACCTAAACTGAACTAAACATGTTAGATGACACAAACAATCTGCCAAACATCTCCCATGACCTGGATAATGAATACATTGAGGATGATTGGCAGACAATATACGTCTGACAGGATCTAGGCTTAAGGAGACAAGATACAAAACACTTCATAGGTTACATATTACCCAACCAGTCCCTTTCCCCTTTGTGTATTAAGTGCAATTTAGATAGAAGGGCGGATTTCCATTATTTTTAGGAATGTTTCTGATTTCCAGATTTTGGACACTTATTTCAAAAGGTAGTCAGTGAGATATTTAAAATAAAACGACACTGGTGTTTTCCTCTTAGACCTCTCTGCATCACTTTGTAAGCTTCTTGAAAAACTTTCTAGTCGCTTCAAAGTGTATTCTGTTAAACTGGATCAAAACTTCTCGATCAAGCGTTAGATTTTTAATATCCTCCCTAACAAAATGGTACAAGCTGTTATGAGGGGTAAGGATGAGCTACTCTTGAAGGTTTGGACACCTACGTACCTGCAGAACTTAAATCTGTGCCAGCCAGATTTCTGAGTGGAATAACTGAGGGACACAGAACATGATAGGCTGCCGGCTACCCTTAACTCATGCTTGCATGCTGCAGACTGGAAAAAAAAAAAAAAGCAACCTCTAACCTCCAACCTCCCAAACTGTGTCAGACTACCTGAAATCCAAACAGCGGGGAGCCACATCCATTGGGTGGTGGGTGCTTGTACCCGGGACGATGCGTCGGCTTGTAACCTGTGTGAGAGAGGAGCAAAGGTGGAGATGTTTCCTGTCCTGCCACAGTCACTTATCTTGCTGTCAGGAGATAAACACATCAGTACAGACAGTTTTAATGGCTCACTGTGCCACTCGAGGGGCGATAATGTATATCTCCTGGCTGCCAGGTGTTGCATAAACATCATTTAAGCTTCAGTTCTTTAACTTTAGTTAAGTTCACATTGTAATATCCAGCCAGCATTAACCTTATTGGTTACAGGTGTGTTAAAGAAGCTGGCTTACCATCACTACACCTGTAATGACACAGTCCATCATCGCCTCCAAACAGGTCCAGTGCTACGTTCAGGTACGTGTCAATCTTGTGTATTCCGTTGCGGATAGTTTTCAGAGTCATCCTCCAGTCGGGGGTCTCTGGTTCATGTTTGCAGGCGGACACACATGAGAGACACAGCCCCCACAGAACAACACTGATGCGGCTGTTCATAGTCCACTTTAACGTCAGAGCCAGAAACCAGCGTTTTCCCAAATTCAGCTTATTTATTCCTTAAAAACGTTTTTGCCTCGCATTTCAAGTTTCACATCTGCTTGTTTTTTGTTTTTTTTCACCGAATAAACACTGAAGAGGGACGGAGCCTCAGTCGC
This sequence comes from Protonibea diacanthus, assembly GCA_028641955.1. Taxonomy (NCBI): domain Eukaryota; kingdom Metazoa; phylum Chordata; class Actinopteri; family Sciaenidae; genus Protonibea; species Protonibea diacanthus. The sequence goes on from CM053977.1 coordinate 7,145,953, forward strand.
AGTCAGCTGATGATATCATTTCCGGGTTGGACGCTGTCATGTGACCGCTGATGAACCAATCAGAATGAGGCAACATGTTGCAACTAGTGATGGAAAGTTCGGTTCTTTTTAGGGCACAGGTGTCAAACTGTTCCACAAAAGGGCCGGTGTGGCTGCAGGTTTTTGTTCCAACCAACCAAGAGCACACAGTTTGACCAATCCACCCTCTGAAGACTGAGATCAGTTGATTAAATGAGTCAAGTCTGGTGTGCTGCTACTTGGTTGGAAAGAAAACCTGCAGCCACACCGGCCCTTTTGTGGAACAGTTTGACACCCCTGTTTTAGGGAGTCAGATCTAGTGCTGGGAAGTTCGAGTCTTTTTACTGAATCGGATCACTTACTCTCGGACGGCAAATTGAACTTACGCTTTTATCCAAAGTGACTTACAGAGAAGGGAACAATCAAGGTACAGTGCAATAGGAAAGCGTTAGTGCAACAATAAGTGCTATGACAATTCTTAAAGGGTAGCTTTCTCATGTCCAGTTGTAATGGGCGATGTAAATGTGACAAATGAACGAAAGGCCGATCTGTATGAACGAACCTCTGCGCGTACTGCTCGTCACACAGGCCTGTGGCTGAGCTGCCTGTCATGTGAGAAATGATCGAGAGACTCAAACTTGAGGCCACGTCGTTGAGTCGTGGACTAATCATTTCTATTTCCTGTCCTGACTTAACTTATGCAGCTGCCATGTGACGGGGGAAATGTACTGCATGAAAATTAACAAATCACTCACTGAGACTACTCATTACTCCCGAGTCATATAAAAGATTAGTTCAAATTGAATGACACGCTCACGACCGACACACCACTAGTCAGATCTTTTGACTCAGCTCACCAAGAAGAGTTGCTAACTTGCTTGTTTGTAGAACCACTCTGCTACACAAAGCAAATAGAAACACCAATAAAAACTATAAAAAGCATTTTTCACTCAACGGCTCATGTACCGGAGCCGGCTCTTTGAACCGGCTCGTTCACGACCGACACATCACTACTGCCATGATTCAAATGTTCATTTAAACACAATATAAAACCTCAGTTTCATAGTATTCCAGCAATAAACCTTTATAGTATAATAGTACGGTCAACGCAGGTGTTTCCAATGATACTAATTAAGGTTCCGTTCCATTTATTGTAGCAGAGACTTTCCAGTGAGCCAACAGTCACCACAGCAGACCCTGATTCTGTTTGACCTGAATGGAGCTGAACTTTAATTAGTATCATTGGTAACACCTGTGTTTACCTACTATGTCATGTCAGAATAGCTGCTGTGAAAAAGGTTTATAAGAAAGTCACAGCAGTACACATCACCTCCGGCCTCCATTACCCAGAGTCCCATGCCATAATAACATCCAAAATTTAGCATACAGATAAATAAATTAAAATCTTTCTAGTACAAATGACCTATGATAATTTTGTTAGAAATTAAACTTTACAACAAAATATACAGTTGTTAAAGCATCTCCATAACGACCAGCTGCAGCAGTGCTTACAGGTGCAACGATAACACAATGTACATGATAATATAAAACAATATAAAATGGTCCATGCTGCATAAAATACCTGTAATTTTACTGATACATTTTAGGCACATTCAACTGACAGTTTTGCTTTTACTTAAAGATCCCATATTGTAGAAAGTGAAATATGAATTCATTTTTATTATAAGCTTTTAAATTCTATAGAAGTAACGTGAAAATATCAAACCGCTCAATCCACTGAGAAGTACACACAGTCTGTATTCAGCCGTTTTTAATGAGCTGTCAGGACTTCCATAAGGTTGCGATATCACAACTACACAGTCACATGCACAACATGTCCCACCATCCAGGTAAGCTCTGTTACCTGTGGTTGGCCTGGTCATGCATCACTCAGACAGGTATATCAGAAAGCTCATTAATACTAATGAGAGAGAACATGGAGTGCAGCGTGAAAGAGGAGTGTAAAACTATATCGAGATGGATTTTGATACTTAAACCACAAATAAACAAAATAAAACACCAGAAAAGTGGAACCTTTTAGATTTTTAATGCAAGACGTGTAATTAGAGTGCATCTACCTGTGATGCACCCTGTATTTAGTTAGTAGTTCAGAAATGGAGGGACTTCTTCCATGCACAAAGAGCACTGTGCTCATTTCTAAAGGCAGTGACCTCAGCTCCCTCCAGTGGATTGATCTGGCCATTAAATCAACACAGTAAAATATAATAAATGTAGCGTGTTTTGATAGTAAAGCCAAAATTACACTCAAGAACAGTACAGTAAAAAGTACTTTGTTTACAGTCCATCACTGAGGCATGTATCAACAATTGTCCCCAGTACTCATGATAATGAACAAATCTCACTCACACTCAGATTTCAAAAGGAGCTACTTGGTGCCAAAGAAATAATCCGTGTTTCCCAGTTTCCATTCGCCTCCGCATGCAGCGGCAAAAAACTCCGACATTGTTTTTTAGATATAATTTTGGTGAATTTGACATTTGAGTCAGAAACATATACATCCAGTGTATGGTAATAATTTTACTTTATTTAAATGATTAGGCGAGCATTGAAGAAAAACTTTGTTTCTTCTATAGTTACTTAAATAACTGCATAAACTTCAAACATTCAGAAATGAAAATGTACAACCATTCATGATTAACAGTTTCGATGTCCTTCCATGGTCCATTTAGTCCTAACCATCTTCACATTTTGAAGTGGACAACATAAAATGTCCTCTAGTAGCAAAATCACAAGTGTCTCTTCATACTCCATCAATCTTCACTCGGAGGTGAGTTGGCAGCTAAAGGAAGCAATATGTTTTATTTTATTTCCTTCTTTCGTTCCTCTCTTCTTCAAGAAATGGATTTGGCTGGATGACCGCACCTCCAGGTGAATCTACAGAGTCTCCCATCTTACATTTATGTCAAGCAGATGATAACGAAAGCAGTTTGTTGATCTTAAGACTGATTTTCTTGTGCGGAATTGCCTCTTTTCACTATTCGAAGCACATGCCTTTACAATCAAGTGTCCTTGTCCTTCTTGTTTTCAGGAAAACAAAAGAAAAGTTAAAAAAGGAAAAGGTCTTGGACTGTCTACCGTGTGTGGAGATTGTTTCATTAAGACGTAACAAGGCGGTTCCCGGGGTCAGGCTGGAGTGAGGGAGGAGAGGAGTTGGCGAGGTGGGGATACGAGGAGAGAGACATTTTAAAACTTCAACAATAGAGCTAAATTATTTCAGTACATTTTTTGCTCCTAGTGTAAAGACTCTTTCTTAAAAAAACATGAACATACACATCTATTCATATACATTTACATGATCTAAAAGCGTCCAACTCATCCACCTCTGTACAGGTTATTTAGTCTGTCCAGCTCCCTACAGTTATCCATGGTCATGAGTTCTGCCTTCTTGCGCATTCGGTCGTCCCTGTACACCTTAGCAGCGTACAGCAGGTCTGTTTCTGGATGAGACAAGTAGAAAAACAATGTGACTGACAAAACAACAAAAAGTGCAACGCAGAAACTATTATTAAATTCAATAAGCTACTTCTGAGGGTGTATTATAACCATGGCTACTCACTTGTCTGTCTCTCCTTCCAGCAGTTGTTTCTGACATTAGCTACGTAGTCCTCCTCCACATTTTTCTCAATCTGCTGCAGCGCTGAGCCCTTGAACTCCGACTTGAAATCTCTGGTGACGTAGTAGTCGACACGCAGGTTTTCTGTCTGCCGTTTTACGGTCTGACCTGTGGACCTGGAAGAGATGAAGGAAGTACAAGCTGATGTGAAAATGCTGACAACTGAAGTTATTTTATAGTATCATTAAAATTGTGAAAGAACGGCTAGATAAAGATGGACTACAAGGATTTCAAATGGAACTAAGCGATGAAAAGGAGTGTGTGTGTGTGTGTACACGTACGGTCTAGAGTAGAGGCTGTAGGGTGGAGGAGACACCATCATCTGGCTCAATATTGACACTAAAATCAGGACCACGATGGGCATCAGCTGGATAAACATTGAGAAACCCCCCTGGAGACAAGCACAGTACAATGAGTGCTTCATATTCAACACACACACCTAAGATAATAAACAGTCAGAGCAAGTAGTTTCTGTAGGCGTGAATAATGTTTTTGAATGTAAGATACAAAATCCGAACACATCTACGTACATCTCCTCGTTCTTCTGTCCTCTCTTGTCGGTAATCCGTCTGATGGCTGTAGCTTGTTCTGCTGTTCGTGAAGGTGTGTGGACTCGCTGTAGGTCAGATACAAAGTTATGGATTATGTCAACAACTGCACCTACACCTTCTCAAAGATCCGTACATAAAACTTAACCTAAGTCTGAGCCTCTCAAGATTCACCAAAAAAACAAGATAATATGGTTATATTTCTCACTTTAACACTCCATCTAAAAGCCACGATCAGCGACTACACTAACATGTGACATTACAACAATAAATTCAATACATTTGGATGAAACAACTCCAATTTAAGTGGGAAATTATGAATGTATGCATATCAGGTGTCACTTACAGGAGGGGAAGCCACCTCCAAAGAACATGTTGAAGAGGTCCTCAGGAGTGATGTCTGCCTCAAAGCCCCTGTGGAAGTCAAAGCCTCCTCCGTGTGAGTGACCCGGGCTGCTCGGCTCCTCTCCTCCTGTCAGGTCATACTGCCGTCTTTTGTCTGGGCTGCTCAGCACTGCATATGCATTACCGATCTCTGAAGGAGGACATGGTAGACGTATCAAAGAGGGTGTGTGTTAAAATACAATGTTCAGTAGTATTTGTAGGATAGATCATTAAAGAATTTGAATTGAATTAAATTACTTTTAAAAGCCTCTGTTGCTCCAGGTGCATGATTTTTATCTGGATGGAACTTGAGCGCTAGTTTCCTGTAGGCTTTCTTCAGCTCGTCCTCACCGACGTCTTTACTGACTCCCAGAACTTCGTAGTAGTCCTTACACCGCTTTATTCTGAAATACGCACATCATTAAATACACTAAAAGTCAATAAAATTGTTATCACGCAATCTACCCGTCACTGAATCAGACAGTTATGCACAACCAGTCTACTTTTTTCTTGGAAGGCAAGATGCAATTTTGACTCCACTGAAGCCTCCCTGGAGGATTTTGTATAAAAACCCAAGAGAGTAAAGCGATCCTCTGCGTGTTAGTACAATAGGATTGACTAATGATCCTATAAATGAACTCAAGCTGACATCTGCAACTTTCTACTATCTAACTGGAGGCTGTATGCGGTGGATAACATACACTGACGGCTTCCCTCTTGGTCTCTCTGTATCTCGTGGTCTAAAATTAGAGCACGTAGTGGTTACCTGGTATCTAGTTCACACTGCTAAATGTCTCTCGCTTTCACCCCTCATGGGCATGACACCAAGCTGAAGAGGGTCCCGTGGCAATAGGTGTGTGCACACACGCGCACACAACACTATAGCCACAGACAAAAGGTTTAATCATGTATGACAGAAACACTACTGCTGACACAGGGCCAATGTTGGAAAATTGCCAGCTGTAGTCGGATAGACAGAGCAGAACATGAGCATGAAAAGGATGCTAAATTCTCACCTTTGCACTCCTTCCACCTGCTCTTTGGTGAAGCCTTTAGAGGAGTCGCCTCCTCCAGACTCTTGGCTTTCCCTTTCTGGCTGGCCACCGTTGCTCTGTGAGCTTTCTGCTGGTCTCCTTCGATATGCGCCATTACTCGCTGAGCTCCCATTCTTCGTTAATGCGTCCAACAAAGCTGAAGAAGAGAGGAAGAAGCTAAAGATAAATGGTTCCCTTCAGAATCGGTCCAACATCAGGATAAACAGACTTGAAGAGAGATGGGTCGTCTCACTGATAACAATATTGGATTTTAGGATCATGATTCAATACAGTGTCAATACTGGCGCTCGGGCAGCATCATGATGTGTTGTTAGGAGCACTTTGAGCTAACAGGGTCGGAGCAGGTTGGAACAATGCGACCTTTAAATAGCTCTTAATTTGCAGCAGAAATGAAAGGGCCACATTTAAGCCAGGAAAACAGTCAACGGAATCAAATTTGGCACAGCACAAGGAAGCACTGGCTTCAATCACCCGATGAAACAGCTTGCGAGTGCACAGAGGGAGACGTGGCTTGCAAGCACATCAAACTAAGAAGTGATGTTCAGTGTATTTGTTTAAAAAAAAAAAAAAAAATTTAAATCCAGCTGCCAGTTCCCAGCCAGTGGGCAGCTACTTCTCAACCAAGCTGTCAATGACTGATAAAAGTACTGTTACAGATTAACAACACAATTCTTTGACAGTAACTAGTGAAATCTAAAGTGCGCTATCCAATCACTGCAGTCCCTTCGTATGGACTCACTGAGATGACGATTGTATAAATACAAAACATGCCCGCTGTGCCCCAACGACAGGTAGTGATGAGGCTCGAAAAGAAAGCTTGAAATGTGCCTCCTGTGGTCTGATATACACATGTGAGATTGCTATCCATGTAGAATATATAACAAGTGATGCAAAAATGTAAAATGAAAGACAGCACAGCAGCCTAATCATCTCTGGCTCGGCACCACACATGCTTTTAACTGTTATAATGTTCCTTATTGTTTATCAATGCATTATTTAGCATTACATAGTCTGTTATCGTGTAACTTAAGCACAGCCATGGCCTCTTGCACAACTATAATCCCTCTTTCTTATAGCACGAGGCTGCTTAACATGTTGAGAAAGACATTCTACATTTCTCCATGTTGAACTGGATATTTTCACAGCTGCAACAACCTAATTTTGCTCAGTGATCGATGTTTTGATTCATTCATTATTCATTTTATCAACTACACTCCTCTTGGTGCTGTGTTTTCATACATTATTATATTGACATCTTGTTAGGATCTTTCTCAGCAGCAGACTGGGAAATGCCGGGTCAAATAAACCCGTTGATAACCATCTCACTGACGCCAGATAGCTCAAAGACAGTAGTCACAAATATGAAAGTCCTCATGCGGCTGCTGTGAGGTATTCTGCTATGGAGCTGCTGTCTGCCTGGAAGGCCTGCCTTTGTCTGTCAACCCTTTGTGTGTGTGTGTGATATCCTGGATTACAACATCACGTCCCTCATCACTCATTGCCAGACCCGTGCACATGTAAACCCTCCGCAAGCTTGTTAAGAAACCTGCAGGAACAGGGAGACATCTCACGACGAGGCGTCGAACAGCACTGCAGAGCACGACTGCAAAGGCAGGCATACACCTTGTAGGGCCTGGTGTTTGATGTTCAGTTCTTGTTTCCTGTTATTGTTTTCACAGCTTTACTCACTCAATAGAGGCTGGAATTTCAGTCCCGAGAGTGTTGGGGAGTACTTTTTTTTAATATAAAAACCTATTTTCACCTCCCTTGTGTGATGATTACTCCTTCCAACAGGGTTATTTTCTGTATCACTCTGCCTGTTAGCAAGACAACAGCAAAGTTATGAACAGTACGGCATCTCACCTCGAGCTTCTTCACCCAAACAATACAGATTATGAACTCTAATCCAGCGAGAGCCTCGAGACACAGAGCCCACGCGGTCCCTTTACTCCCCTGCTCCTTCGAACACACACACACGCGCTTAATGTGCATATTTTTCCTTTTTATTATGTTTATTTCAACTCCTCCTGCTGTGTAACCTCCATATAACCCTCGCTGGCACCTTTTGTTTCTACCTTCTTTTTTGAGTCGCACCTTTTTACATTGGGCATTCTGTTTACACAACATTGCTGTGATGCCTCTCACCTCACATTTCACCCTATGGTGTGCATGTGGATCGCAATAATCCTTGATTGATTTGCTCAAACAATTATATCTATTATTGATTTTTTATCTTATGTTAACTGCAAATTGGTGAGCCTATGCGTGCTGTTTAGTTTATCCAAGGTCCGGCCTTGACAAGTCTGTTATCTTCTAGTTTCGTGTGGGAAGCTTGGGAAATGTCATTAGCACTTTACACACACACACACACACACACACACACACACACACACACACAGATAAACCTGTGGAGGGACATAATTAAGCTTTCAACAGACAATGGTGGACGTCCAACTACTTTCAATTTCAACTGACAAGCTACAATTTAACACCTGAGGAGCAACTTGCAGGTTTATCTACATGAGCATTATACAGTCTACTCGTTCTACTTTATATTACACAGCCTTTGCAAAACACTCATGTCAGCTCCATCCTTACTTAACTCCTGTTTACAGGCATCCCACAGACAGGTGCGTGCGTGTGTGTGTGTGTGTGTGTGTGTGTGTGTGTGTGTGTGTGTGTGTGTGTGTGTGTGTGTGTGTGTGTGTCGCGGATTAGCCTGCACTGTACTTCGAGGCTCTCTCTGGGTCAATCATTCAATTAAAGGATTGGACTAGCACCCACTAACCTACTAACTAACGCCACATCATTACTCACTTATCTTTTTTCTATTTTACCTATTAACGGGGTCCTAATAAGGAAAGCACAGGTGTGTTACCTGGAGTGAGAGTGAAATGACAACCAACAAACATCCTTTAAAAAGGTCAGCTAGCCTTACAGTGAGTGACAGCTACGAGCTAAACGAGTGGCTTGACAGTTTCACGGTTAAATAACCTGTGTTGGTTATTTATATTTTCATGCCAACACTACAGGCCACAACATATATTCATTTAAACTCACTATGTTCGGTATTTGCTCATTTTAAATCAACTACAGCGAACAGCTGGCTGCGATAGCTAGCACAACGCTAGGCCCACAACTTAGCCAAAGCTAACTCGGATGTATGACGCCAGCTCGGTTGGGTGTTGCTTAATTTCTCTCCTGTAAGCCACACTTCACTCTTGACTAACGTTAGCTAATCATACAAATATGTATTACTCAACAGGTGACCTGCTGTGAACTTAAAACAGCCAGCGGTGTGTTAACAAACGTCAGCCGCTAAGCTAACGCTTCGCTATGGTTAGCCCCGACAGGCTAAAAATCAGATAAACGGCCTCACCTCTGGCTCTGTCAGTCGGGTACAGCTTCTCCGCCTTGTTGAGAAACTTCACCGCTTTCTCTTTATCCCCCGCTTCGAGGGCTTTGGTCGCTATATTTATACATTTTTCAGCTTCGTCCCTGTTCCCTTCCATCTTCATTCTCCCTTCCTCCTTCTCCTCCTCCGGCAGAGTCAGCTGATCATCTCTCAGAGAACACGTGGTCACCGGCACTGACAGCACCGACGCGGAGAGTCGTGATCCTAACACTTGTTGCTGTGGATTTGTGCGACTTTACTTTGTTATACATACAATACATGTTACTGTGTGATATGCATATTAATACCCATAGGTGGAAGAATCCTCAGCTCCTTTACTCGAGTAAAAGTACCAGTACATCAATGTAAAAATACTCCATTACAAGTAAAAATCCTCATTTTACATCCTACTCAAGTAAATGTACATAAATATCAGCAGTAAAATGTACTTACAATGACTTATATAGCATGCATTACATAATGAAATTCCAAATACTGAAGCCTTCCTGTGTGAGTAGTTGTACTGGTTTTGCTGGTTACAGTAGAGCTAGTTTCAACTACTTTACATAAAAATAGGTGGTAATTAAGTCCAGTGGTTCTTAACTCATGGTACATGTTTCCTCATGTGCTCTATCGACAGGCCTGCATACTGCTCTTTTTAAAAAGTTAAGACGATGATAAGTGAGAAGTACAATACACTATTCCATAATAACATTTTTAGTTTTATAACTATCAAATTAAAATGTTCATGTTCAAGATAGTGCCTCATTGATATGATTGACGTGCAGTCAGAGCGTGATCAGGAGTGTGGGAAAAGTACAAATGTGACCATTTTTGAGGATGCAGGTGCACATAATCTGTTCGCTAACACTTTGCGCAATTTTGCTGTAATTATTGTTTCTAAGAATAGTTTATTCTTTTGGTTTTGCCTTTTATTCAGATAACGGAGAAAAAAACAAAACAAAGAAAAACGCAAACACTAGATGACGCAATTTCACCAAAGTGCCCTCCTTCAACCAGACGCAGAAAAACTAATCAGGGACAGTGGCAATGACCTCCTTACACCACTGCATAAACCTGACACAAACTTGAAGAAGAACAATCATTTATCATGTGGTACTGATGAGCCTTCGAGAAAGTCCTTTTAGGAATTTCTATGCGATTAAAGGGTAGATTAAGTTCAGTGATCAAAGTACTACTAACACACTGCAGACGCTTCACATTTTCTGTCATAATTAAGCACAATTCATAAGCTTTATTCATATTCATTCATACTAAAACAGACTGGTTCATACTGCACAGAAAAAGGATAATACTAACAGCTATTTACAAGATGTTATCTGTAGAACAAGGCTAAATTGTACCTGGAAATCATTTATAAAATCATCTTTAAATATTGAAACAGGCTTAAGCTCATGAATAAATAAACTCCAACTGTATATAACATTATTGGACACTTCAAAGATTTTGGCTTTCCCAACACTCACACTTTAAACTTTTTTGACCCACAAGTCCCACCTATAATGTTTTCAAGTCATCTTCAGTCATTCATATCACGTTGCCAGCAGAGTCTACTTCACTGTTCTATCTTAAATTCAAAAATTAATTTCAAAACAAAACTACAGAGGGTTGCAACTGAAAGAGCTCTGCTCTACCATACTAACAAAGTACCATTATGAACGGGCTGACAGCAAGATGCCCATCTGGACAATTCTGCCATGGGGTCTTTTAAGCCGGCGTACGTGAAGGGGGAAGTTTGGCTGGAAAGGAGCCCATGCTCTCGAGCGCTGCGTGGATGCGGAAGTGTAGCCTCGACTCCATGTTGTAGTCTTTGTAGTTCATCCTACAAATAAGATCACTCATTAGATCTTTGTGTAACATAACAGTACAGATGCTCACTGACTAACAGATAGCTGCCGTTTTTGCACATGCAGGTGCATTTGGTTTAATTCACTTTATTGGGCAGCTGTACTTTGTCAAGGCAATTTCCACTTTGACTTAAAGACAGCATTGGATGGGGTGGAAACACTTACTTGGCCTTTTCTATCAGAGTGATGGCTGTGCTGGTGTCACCTTTCTGCTTGTGCAATAGACCCAGCTCATACATGGTAAATGGCACCAGGTAGTTGTCATGCTTGATATCGTTTTCACTGCAAAAAGAAAATAATTAAAAATTGTATTTAGCAGGCAAGAGTGCATTCCACATTCAGTGTCAGTTAATGAATTCAAAACTCTGTGTGTAACCTGTATCTAGAGGGAGGAGAGTGAAGGAGGATGAATAGTGATAAAAACCTCTGACGGACTAAAAGGGGAGTTAACGTGTGTGTAGAGATTATTGAGTGTGATGCAAATGAGACTCAGCCAGTGTCATGAATGCAAAACACACAGAAGATGAGTCTCATATAAACAAATACTCTTCTGACTATGTTTCATTTTATTTACAACCGTTTAGTTCAATCTGCAAAGTTTGGGTTCATCCAAGTCTGATATTTCCAATTAAAACTGATGAACGGTAAGTGGTAACTCTGAACGGCTTTCAACTTGTGAGAGCGTACAGGAGAACAAAGGAGAGAGCAGGCAGCTGAAGACAGATAGGAAAGCAGGGAGGGATTAATAAAGTCTACCTTATCTTAAAAATAAAACTGCAACTACTACCTATGGTTTTCATTTTATATATCAATTTCTAAGCCCAACAAGCTTTGGATCTCTGTGATTATCACAAAGACTACAGTTTCCAATCATTTATTGTAGCAGGGTGATTTTTCCTGAATTAAAAACCTGTAGACAGCGTGCAGGTCACTGGACTGAACACTCAGTTAAAGTCCACAGATTGATGCTAGACTACCAGACTTGTAGTGTTAAGATACACACCTGGAAATGACATGATTGAAGCAGATCTCAGCCTGGACCAGCCGTCCCAACTGTCTTAGACACAGGCCTTTCAGCAGCTGGACAACACACTGGTCATCCTGGTGATACACTGATGGGCCTGCACATCACACAAAAATGCTGTTAGTTTAATGTTGGTGCTAAAAAAAAAACATCATATTGGTCACTGCTTTGATCCTCACTTGTATCCTCTCTGAGCTCATCCTCTGCTTTCTCTAATGTGGCCAAGATGCTTTCAGTCAGCTCAGGTCTTTTGCCAACTACTGTGAAACCGTTCCACACGTACATCATTTCCTATGGAAAAGAGATAGTCGTTTAAAAAGGGACTGCTTGCTTGATAACAATGTTGAATCATTTAAAGTAGGAGTGTAAATGCGTACTCACCAAAGCAGGGACGACGAGTTTCACAGGGTCAGAAGACAAGTACCGCTCTGCCTTCTTTGCTGCAAACTTCTCTGTTGGAATCGACTTCCCAGCAATCCTCAGTCTGAGACCGTCCACCTGCCTACAAACCATGTGTCACAGTTACTGTATGATGATTACAGACCTTATTAACTAATTGTATACACAGATAACAGTTTTCTCTGGCACACCTGAATAATTCCACCACATTTTCTCCCAGTTTAGACACTTCTTCCTCTGGTAGCATGCTCAAGATGGCAGCTTTCTGGAAAACATACACAGCCTGCAAGAGAAGAGCAATCCGCTCGTTGTAAATTAAAATATTTTAATACATGAGCAGTTTTACAACAGAGCATAAGGTTATATTAGATACCTGTGACCACTTGCTCTCTTTGCAGAGAAGATCAGCGTATCGATATGCCTCTCTCCAGTTTAGCTCAAAGGAGTAAGCCCACATCAGCTCCCAGGAACACAGGTGGTGAATCTGACGCCACTCCTCCTGTGCTGCGATACATGCCAGGAATTTCTCCTGGGCCTGCAGAGAAACACAAACTCATGAGTTTCCAATTTTCTTCGACTGACTGCAACAAAAAAGAAATACACTAGCTGAGATTACATTTTAAAAAAACAACACTGGGCGACTGTAGATATATTCCTGTACTCACAAATGTGAAGTTTCCTTTGAGTAAAGCAATTCTTGCAGTGTAGAAAAGAATGAGAGCTCCCTGTGGACAGGACACAAATAAATTAAATTCAAAATGATGCATTTTCAGTGAAGGGGCAATGAAAAGGTGATGTCTTTCATCAGTAAAAAAACACTGCTCACATTGGGGAATTTATCAATGTAGGGCTCCAGCAGAGCTTCAGCCTCCGTGAGGTTTCCTTCACCAGTTCCTGTGCAGAGTATTTTCTGACCATTAAACACCTCAGTATAAAAACAAACAAACAAAAAAAGCTGTTTACAGGGATTTAAACCCAGGACTCACCCAGAATCACTGTAATGTAGAGATGAAACATGAGCAGAGTCAGGGTGCTCAGGATAGAGCGTAGGCTGTTGCTGGCTGCTCCCTCTCTCAACTCGGACAAACCCATTTCCTGTAAGATTATTGGCAAATAAACAAATAATACAGTGGCTATAGTATCTAATGATGCTCTGTCTCTGCCTGTAGACGATGGCACCTACCCTGTCTCCTGAGAAGCCCAAGAACTCCATCAGTCTGAGGACTCTGGATGGGAGCAGAGACAGCATCTGATAACAAGGCGGGAGGTCAAAAGTTGGTTATTATACATCTTAACTGAATTCATTCAGTCTTCATTTTACACACTGTACACTCACATATCTGTAGTAGAAGTGCAGCATAAAGTTATGGCAATACACTTTTATGGAGGCCTACTGCATGACTGCAATGCCTTCTCTAGCTCTCACCAGATTAAACGATCCAATGCCCATGTTGACGCCACCTCTGAAATGAATGTGTGTTCCCTTCTGTTTTTCCATGTCTTTTGTGACATTTGCCAAGGCCTGGCAATCCCTGGGAAGGAAGACAACAACATATCATTTTAAAACATCGTCTCTGTGTCGGGTTATGGCATGATGTCTCCAGAAAAAGATCTATAAAAGATTTTTACTTGAAAATCTGGTAACTGTTGCGGATTTTCATCCCCCCTTTGATGAAGCCGATTATACTCTCGTCCAGGAACATGAGAGCTGCTTTCTGCAGGAGAACTTCAGCGTAGCAAAGCTCTGCATGCATCTCCTCTGCTGACAAGAAGGAAACGTCACACAGCGGAGGAAGAAAAAAAGGGCAAACAAAATAATGTTAAGTAGCCATTTTACTACTTGAAAGACTGATTTAACAATTCAGAACAAACAATTTCTTAAAAACTATGCATCTGGAAATAACAGTTAAACTACAAAATAAAAAGGAAGACATAATAAACTTTTTATGTGCAGATCTTAAGTGTAACCAAGCTTGCTTTTTGTGCTGTGACTCTTTTGGATCAAAAGGATTCATCCAAGAGATATTTTCTGGCTAAACAGGTACGTATGTCATGGCTTAATCAGCCATCCAAATTCCTTTACTTGCCTTAATGTCAACGTGGTCGTGTCATACAGGATCAAATGTGTATATTCACAAGAGGCGCATAGTTTGGAGATAGTGGAAGCTCACCACTTACCTTCTGTCAGGTTCTCAACTGGTTGTCTGCTCCAGAGGTTGGTTAAAGTCTCCATTATTCCAGTTTTCTTCCGAAATCTAAGTTAAGGAACACACATATACCGTGTCAACACAAACAGCTTGCTGCTAAACCTGAACACAAGCTCAATGATTAAGTTCTCATAAAAACATGTTAAAGTCAGAACAACATCCTGAACTTTAATGAAAATATTTTGTTGAAACCTTTGGCATGTCTGCAAAGATTCTCTCAGTGAATTCATGGCAGCGTCCATGTCCTTCGGTTCAAAGGTCATGCCCGCCTGCATCACCAAGATGCTGCTGTAGCCCATTGCGTGGTACATGCTCTCATCCTTCCTGAAAGAACCATATGCAATTTACAAAAAAAAAAAAAGAGAAGATGCATTTGAAAGTGTGAACATAAAGTAAAACTCGTGACTCACCAGGGTTTTAAGAGAGACAAAGCATCAGAAAACCTGTTGTTCAGGAAAAGATCAAGGGCAGTGGAGCATTCCTTCAATGCAGTCTCTAAATCCATTTTAGATAACCTAAATGAAAGATTGTCAAATTAATTTTTGGCTTCCTCATCCCATCAGAGACAGATGCACGAGACGACGAAATCAACTCATTCTCTCTTGCACACCTACTGTTAACCAGAACAAGATGTCAGACTTAGAAAATCATGAATGGAGTGTGTGAAACAAGTTTTTTTTATACATGTATGCACAGTTTTTTAACTTACGTTGTATCTGCACTGCTCAGATCCACCTGAAAATAAGGGTGAAAAAAGTATTTACCTTTAAATTGAAATTGAAACTGTATTCTTGTAATCTACAACTGCGAGATGAGAGAGCAGTTAAACTTTGTTTAACATGTCATTTATTTATTTGGAGTCATAATGTAATATCCCAGACAGCATGCCTCCTGTGAGCTTTTTGTGGGCCGCTTACAACTTCACAAGCTCCTCAGATCTTTGGCTTAGGTGAAAATATCAATGCAACAATGTAAAATGCTCAATACAATATATTAAATGCCCTGTAAGAGAATCGTTTACGCTTTTTGCAAGTGAACATGAGGCTTTGAGAGTAAAAGAAAACTTTTTTTCAACTTCTTTGCTCCATCCTACAATTTAATGATGAAATTAAAATGAAGAAACGGAAGCAGCTTTAAAAACTATGTAAATAAAAGTTTGCTCATTAAATACCTGAAGAGAAGCTGCAGTAGTTACATGATTTACCTGCTGTAGAGAATTGCCTGTCGTCTCCATTTGATGTCAGATTACAAGAAGCGTTATGAAGAGAGGTGATGTCTTTACTTGTTAGTAATGAAGCAGCCTCAGCAACTAAAAACTCTCTGTACTGCTGCAGACAAGGCAAAAAAATGTCTTCCCTCGATATTTATATGGTAATGAGTCGGGAGTGGCCGAGATTTGCACGACCAGCCCACAAAGGTGTCCCTACATACTACAAAACGTCATTGTACGCACGGTCACGTAAAGATAATTCCTCCTCTCAAGCTGCAAGAAAGAAAAGAACTGAAGAAATATTGTATCCAGATGTGATTAAGGCTATAAAATGCACACGGCTCCATTTATTGTCCATTAATAGAACATATAGAGCTAGAAAGTTCAAAAGTACATTTATATATAACATACAATATGAGGTTCCAACATCGACCACCGAGAGACTAATGAGATGCAGGCGGGTAGCAGGTCACGAGGCATGCGCAGAACAGTGGTGTAATTAACATCAGAATGAGTTGTGTCCTGAGGAAAAAGTTTGTTTATTGACTTTTTATGTGAAATAATTGATCGTTTGACCTCTTTAGACCTCAGATTTAGTCACAACACTTGTAAAGGCTTACAGAACAAAAAGGTTTGAAACCACTGATTTAATCTGTAATCTGTAATTTTATAAGATTCTTCAAATTAAAAAATAATAAAAATTAAAAAAATATAACAATAAATTACCTTTTTGTACTTAAGTACAGTACTTTTAGATGTACGTAGTTATTCTCCACCAGAAACAGGAATAAATGGCATAACCATCACAAATTAGTAATAATTATGTTGTCTAAATTGTCCATGTCCAATCATTAATCGTTATCTGCATGCATGTGATGTCCCCCCCTAAAACGATTATCTTTAGTGGTTTTGTCATTTCTCCTGCTGCACCTCCTGAAGCTTCTTTCAAATGGAGAAGTTCATGAATGGAGTTTTTTCTGTTGTAAATGTGTGAACTTACCTGACAAACTGTGCTGCTATTTCTCTCTTCCTTCACGTGGAAATAAATATGATCATACTTTCAACCGGCTGAACCTTCTTGTGACTTGTATAGCAAGTTAGTAGATCTGTCTTGGCTTTATTTCTAACTTGCAAGAGTGAAATTAAAAATAAATTTAAAATATTTTAGCAATACAATGTGAAATAATAAATAAAGGAACCATCGTAATATCATATTTTATTTCATATATTTATTTAATAATTCTATAATAGTACATCGTTATTTTAAAATATTTTAATTGCAATTACTTGCTGTTTTCTTGAGTCAGTACAAACGTGTATTTTAAAAGAAAAAAAAAAAAAAGAGTAAAAGGCTTTAAAATATATATTAAAACAATGTTCTGTTGCCACAGGCCGTAAAAAACTACATTACCCATGATCCTCCTCACAGCGGCAGTTACTCAGGAAAACATGGCGGCGTCTCACCCGTCGGCAGACGCTAACACAAACATCCCGGACTTTGAATACCTCGATGTGAACACCAAACCGTTTCACGTCGGCTCTTTCAGACACGAGTGGCTGAACAGACTGAAGCCGAGCGACTACTCCTACCAGCGGGAAGACGACGACACGTTTGACGCCAACTTTATGAAAGAGATGGGAGTCGGTGCGGAGACCATGGCTGAACTCAAGTCCATCTGCAGGTACTCACACCAACGTACACCCAACGTTTAGCCTGTATGAGAACGGCTAACGAGGTTTGAACTGCGGTAAAACAACTGATAAAATGTAGTTTATCATGTCAGAATTATAAATTATGCACATATATATTTATATAAATAAAGTTTGTCTCGACAGGAGCTTACACTGATCAGCCTTGACATCATGACCACCTGCCTAATGTTGTTCAGATCTAACAGTCCTGAGCCACGGACTCCACCGGCCCTCTGAAGCTGTGCTTTGCTGTCTGTACATTAGTATCTTTAATATCTATAAGTTGTGAAGTGGAGGCCTCCGTGGATCACACCTGTTTTGTCCAATACATCCCACAGATGCTCGTTTGGATTTAGCTCTGGTGTACATGGTGTGCATCACATGGGATTCATCAGGCCAGGCCTCCATCTTCTGTTGCTCCATGATGCTCACATGCTCATTTGTTGGGCTGGTCTTCGCTCCACACACAACAAACTGTGATGAGCTGTGTGTTCTGTCACCTTTCTGTCAGAACCGGCATTAATTCTTTCAGCATCTACAGATTGGACCACACAGGCCAGCCTTCACTCCCCATGTGCATTACTTTACATCACTTTTGATAGCTGCTGATCGCTGCAGACCTGGAGCACCTCACCAAAGCTGCAGTTTTGGAGATGCTCTGACCCAGCCCACCACACTTTGACCCTTGTCAAGTCGCTCAAATCCTTATTTTTGTCAATTTTTCCTGTTTCAGTTTATGTTTCCTTACATAAACTCTCACGTGCTGCTTAATATATCCCACATATGGACAGGTGGCCAGTCAGTGGTCATAATGTTATGGCTGGTTGGTGTATAATACAAGTTTCACAGGGGACATTGAATATTTGTTGTTTTAGGACATCTCTGGTTATACTTTAGACACTTAATATAACAGTGTGTTTTTACAGAGTGGTGTAGTGTTACCTGACTTTATTTTTCACGTTTTCCTTTCAAGTCCTGATTCACTCCGTTGCCATCCTGAGGGTCAGCAGCCTGATACAGAGCTTGTACCTCCAGAACCAGTGCTCCAAACACTAATGTACGACCTTTCCTCAATTGTTACAACTTACATTATATTGTGTCAAAATCAAAATCAAAATCCAACGCTCTGTGATTTTTGTTTTTAAACAGACAAAGAAAAAAGAGACAAGACCACAAAGCTAATCTGAAAATCAGCAAGAATAGGCACGACCTCTACGCAGATGAACTGGTGGGTCCATTGGAGAAATTGCTGAAATGTAGATAGAACAATAGATTTGAACAGTTCTGTAGACTTATAAATAAATTATAGAGCTATGGACTGAAATCATTGTGACAGAGGAGGTGCCAGACATGCGTCTTAATATAAGGCGTGGTTCTCTGTGTGATTTCCAGGAGCGTTTAATCGTTGGCAGGAAACCAGAAAGCACAGCTGACATTATCCCCGAAGGAGAGATCGTTCTAACCATCAACGTCTACTACCCGACCACTCCTGAAAGAGTGAGCTTTAATCTTCCTCGGGATGCCAGCAGTTCTCCAAATCTGACCGTCTTTTCCAGGCATTTTTTTGTTGAATGTTAATCTCCGTGTGTCGTGACACTGTCCTCTGTTCTTCTTCAGTTTAGCAGCACCAGGCCCCACATGAGTCTGCTAATGACGGGCTCCCACAGTTTGGCAGAGTTCAAAGACGCCATCTGCTGTGTCAGCGACTTGCAAGTGTGCGGAGAGTTCAGCAACACGCCGGACATAGCTCCAGACTTCATCAGTAAAGTAAACAAGTGTACACTTCATCTGATTCCTAAACACTCTGTAATAATTCTTTGGTCACACTGTGTATCCACACACACACACACACACACACACACACACACACACACACACACACACACACACACACACACACACACACACACACACACACAAAGACACAAAGACTGACCCATAAATCCTGGAGGTAATAATTTCATGTTTTCTGTTTCAGGATCTTTTTAAGTCGTCTTTCTTTTTCTTCGAAGGAGTTTTCTATAACGACATGCGATTCCCCGAATGTCAAGACATCAGCAAGTACGTTTTTATGTGGCTTTCTTTTTAAACTTTTCCCTATTGCAAGTAGAACCTATAAACCTTCATGAAGTGCTTTAATATTTATAGAGCAGGCCTTGAAATCTCTGGTCAAAAGTTCACAGATGATAGCATGAACAAGGACATCTTGGTTTGAGAGGATATTAATTGAATCTTTGTGATTCCTGTTCACATCCAGACCAAGATCTTGACATTTACTGAAATAGTCATGCTCAGAGACGGCGGGTAGAAATATTTGGGGTGGAACATCGCACTTGATCTGCTTCCAAAAACCACAAAGATCAAAACAGTTTAATGTGATTTTAATATTTGTATAAACTGATGAGGCACGTATCTGAGAGGACGTTTTTGTGACGCGCCTTCTTGTATGTTCATAATACAGGACTACCATTGAATGGGCAAAGGCTCGCAACTTCCCACCCTACACCCAGGCCAAGATGGAGGACACACGATTCGTGGATCTGACAATTAAAGTGGGCTTCCCGTACCTGTACTGTCATCAGGGAGACTGCGAGCATCTCGTCATCATCACAGACATCAGGTTAGAGCTGTTTCTCATCTCGGTGATCCACTGAGCCTTTTACTGAAAGGTGTAATAATTATGAATGGTAACATTTATCAACATGTATCGTTTGATAGGCTGTTTATTTCATTAAATAACACGATAGTTGCTATCTAAAACTGCCGGATAGGCTATGACTTCATGGACCATTTGTGTGTCGTCTTTACATTACACAACAGCTCCTCTGGTCCTGGTGAAGTAAATCATAAATTAAAACTCATTAAATCAATAAATACTCGTAGTTCAATTTATCAGGATTATGGTTGCATATCTGTTGGTCAGTGCTTGAAGAACACTGTAGGTTTTAGAGAGAGCCTGCAGCTCAATAAGTCATAAGACATAACACAGATACATTCTGATCAAATCGAGACTGAATCAGCGTACAGAAGTAAGACTGGATTCATCAAAGCAGTTATATTCAAGCGGCAACCTCCATTACTATGAAGCCAAAAACTGCTCTGCTGACTCATTTGGGTCAGCACTTTTGATCTAGAATAAAATATCTCATGAATAAGTGGATCACAGTGAAGCCATGACATTTACAGTCCCCAGAGGATGAATCCTACTGATTTTGGTCACCCTCTCCCTCTCCCTTAATAAGCGACCATACTTCTGTGTAGTTATATGCGGTGGTTTGATTTGTCACGAGATGAGATTTCGCCTGCACTTTCTGAAGCGTCTGAAATAAAGCACTTCGTTGTCAGGTCTCTCTCACAAGACCGTCTAGCTAATTTGCTTACATCATACTCGGAAATGCGTAATAGTAGATGCGTCTGTAAGCTTTATCTTTGGCGTGAGCAGGGTAACCACACATGAAAGCAGCTCTTAATATCACAAATGTGAGACAAATCCGAGTCCTCATAGCTCTCCTCTTACACACTACAGACTGGCCCACGAGAGCGACTGCCTGGACAAGAAGCTGTATCCACTCCTCATACGAAAGGACCGACTCCTCACACAGAAGTGTGCCGTTTGCCACGTCTTCATTGGCAGGTGTGTGTAAATCAGCGGTGCATGAACAGCTTTGGTGTTTTCTGAACGGTGTACACAGGTCTAACGTCTCGGACTCTCTCCAGATGGTTTACGACCCACGACCAGTTTGCTCCGAGTGACCCGTGTCTCTTCTGTGACAAGTGCTTCCGGATGCTGCACTACGACGCTGAAGGCAACAAGCTGGGAGAGTTCCTGGCCTATCCATACGTGGACCAGGGTGCATTTAACTAATGCATTGATTTAATGCTGTATAATACAGTTCAGTGTTTTATGTTTCTAAAAGAAATGTATTCGAGAAAGTTATATTTATTTAAAAAGAAATTAGTTTCTGGACAACAACGCTTTGATTTTACAGAGTTTCTTGTTTGAAATAAAACATAAAATTACCTAAAAATGGTTCATTTATTCAGGTCAAATCAGTTTAGTGCTCAGTAAAGTTGCACTCAGGTACTCATTACAAGACTGTGGATTTTCTGTCTTCTGACACTGAAAACACGGTTTCAAATTTTATAGATTTCTGTTGTATTAAACCTGAAATATTGATTACTTAATGTGCTGATGGTTTAATTCATAAAAATCACCAATATATACACAGAGTCAAAACATTAGCATGGGTCAGCAGCTAAACTTTTCTATCAGAACCAGCATGAACCTTTTCAGCAGTTAAGATACAGTAGCTCGTCTGCTGCAGTAGATCGGACCACACGGACCAGCCTTTGTTCCCCAGCATTAGTGAGAATGAGCCTCGGTCACCCATGATCCTGTCACTGGTTTACTGCTTTTCCTTGTCTAACCATCACAATGTGGCCCTTGTCAAAGTTGCTCAAATCATTACGCAACTTGTTGGACAGAATATTCACCTGCTGCCTGATATATCCCGCCCACTGACAGGTGTCATGAGAACAAGATCAGAGTTATTCACTCAATCTGTCAGTGGTGATGATGTTATGGCTGTTCGGTGTAATTTTAACTGTCAGATTCTCATTTAATCTGCTTCATCAAGACTGTTCAGTCGTTTGATTAGATGTGAATGACAGCAGCCTGGCAACAAAAGCAACTCATCACATCAGGACACAACAATGGCTCCCTAGACTTTGCCCATTTCATCACACTTACTGTCATCAAACAGGCAAAGTCTTAAAATATATTTCAAACTATCGATAGATAATCAGAAGAAGAGTATGTGACAGCAGTGTTTAAGATGATTTCTGTGTGAATATGATTACAGACAAAAGTATACTGTATGCACTACTTTATTATTGGCTGCTGAAACAGGTCATCAGACAGGCACAAAAAAAAATACTCTTATTTACATCTATGTTAAAAACGACCAACTTTTAAAAACAGGCATTTTGAACATGGTTGAAAATTGGCAAAATAAACTTTGGCAAATTTTCTGTTTGGCCATCTGAAGTGAATACGCATCTAGAAAATGTTAACATTATTAGACAGTGATAGAGCTCCTAACTACGACTAAACCTGTGTTCCTCCAATAAGTGTAGTTAAGATCAAACTGTTGATTCTGTAAATGTAAAAAGCAAGTTAAATGCACATGAAACGATACGAGTACAATCAGAAAATGTTCTTACTCTACAAGTTCGTACTCTTCACACTGATTACTCAAACCAATGAGACACGAGCATGTGACAAAAGGTGTCTGAAAAGCAAAGATTACACCGAGTAAAAAAATAAAATATGCAGTCAGTCAGTTTAACTTTGAGGGCTTTGATGTGCTGAAACCTTTGAGCAGCAACAATGACACAGACAGTCAGTAAACTGGAAACCAGTGATCGTGTATCAGTCGTCGAAAGGAACTGGAGTGGAGATCCCAGTCAGTCAGCCCAGTTTGGACAACGGTTGTATGAGTACAGCAGCAAATATCTTTTCTTCAAGAATGCAGGACTCTCAAGTGGACTCTTCCTGAGCTTTGGGGGCACTGCAGTCAAAGACAAGAAACAAATATGTTAAGACAGGACTGTAGATTCTTCCTCACACAAATGAACCACCATGTTCCACTGGTTAATATATGGGTTGGCTGATATCAGCCTATAGCAGACACATCAGTACTAGGTGTATATGTTATCCAATGTGTGCTGATGTAACTGTTCTTCCTTGTATAAAATGCAGAAAAAAATGCTTGTGGTCAATACTGGTGCTAACGCAAACTTTACCCAGCAGAGTGAACTGCGAGTTGTGATACGGTGGCATGTAGCACGGGGTAAGAGAGAAGAAGCACTAGCTCTCACGCCAAGGGCTGATTTTGAACGTCACAAAGGTCAAACAGCTGTGTGCATTCACACCGATGCCGTCCTTCAGTTTTACCTGTGATTTTCTCCCACTGAGGTGTCTTCAAGCAGCTTCTCTCTCTCCGTCTCTTGCTTCTTCTCGTCGGGGCTGATATCACCATTTGTCATCTTGTCTTTAGGCGGTGCGGAGAAGAAGAGACACACACAGAGTCAGTCAGACAGAACATCACTTACAAAACCTAAACCACCGCAGAGAGGAGAACTCGCAGGAGCATGTGATGACACATGCCGAGCTCCAGACCTTACTCGGATAAACACAATTTTCCAACAATTTGGCATGCCTTGCTGTAGAAAGGAGACCCTTCACATTTGGGTGGAAATGCAGTGCATGCATGTGAGGGGAGTCAAAAGAGCAAGGATGTGGCTGCAGACCTCTGATTACCGTCAGTGTTTCTACTGAGAATTTTAACCAGAGAGATCCTATGATGTCCTGCTAGAAAGTACAAAAGAGACTGACTGGGAGCTTCGACGTCTCTGTTGGTTTTTATACGTGACTTAGCGCTTCATACTCGATTTACCAGCAGACGTGCCTCATGATTATCGATGTCACAATTTTGATTTTATACCGAAAAACTATCAGACTGAGCTTTGAAACTCAAAGCTCTTGATATTTACCAATTAAGACTCGTTACTCTGAACAACTTTATCAATGGACTGAGCCAACAGTTCCAACTGTGCTGTTACACTGTGCTACTACAGGCTTCAAAATAACTCATCAGCATGATTCCTTACTTTTACTCTTCCTGTACGTTTGTAGCTTGTATGCAACAATTATATGAATCATTATGATGTGATACCAGCAGCTGAGAAGAAACACATGTACAGATACACTCTATGGAAATACAGTAATGCACAGCCTAAGGTAACTTGACATTAGATATATAGTGTAGTGATTAATTATAACAATTAACAGGGGTAGGGATTGAAAAGGCCTTGAGGGGATAATCATGGTCAATTTGATGCGTTATAGACACTCAAACATGATTTTTGAAGGCCTCAGGCTGAGGATGAACTTCTATTTCCTCGTGTACAGCGACTTGAAGGATCATCAGTTTGAAAAAAAAAGGTTGTCTTGTTTTGGTTATCTGAAGGCGATATGTTCAGTTGGCTCTCTAATGAGGAGATTTCTGTCAGCAATATTTTAGAGAGATTTAGAGATTCTGCAAATACACCAACGAGAGATTAACGAGACGATGCTACAGCAGAGTGGTGGTGAGCGCTTACTTTCGTCCGTGTCTGCTTGAACCTCTGACAGTTCTCCAACACTCCAAACCTCCAGTACTAATCAACCTTTAATATGGAAAACCGCTCACTCTATGCTCACATCATGAGCTCTGATCATGGTTGCCGATTGTCCCGATTGAACTTTAACTCAGCTTAAGTAACAGCACTGGAAACATGCAAAATTCCCTGGGGCAGCAATACCCTATTATAATAAACCATGCACCCACGTGAACAAAAGTTTGAACAAGCAGCTCCAGTGAAACATAAAGAGAGCAACCTTAAACGACCAAATGTTCAAACAGTACATAAAATAACGTTTGATAATAACCAACCTGAGCTCCAGATGTCATTATTTTATGAGTTAATTCATAAATAGTACCTGAGTTGTTTTCCTTGGCTTGTTCCACTCTCTTCAGTGCTCCTTTCTTGGCTTCCTCGTGCTGCCGCTGTTCAGCTAAAGACTTGTTGAGCACCTGGCTGAGCACACAGTCGCCTTCTCCAACCAGGAACATGCTCTTAAACTTGTTGTACAACATGGTGGCCTTGTCCATGATGTCCTGGCTGGCCTTGAATCTGCGAATCTAAAAAAACGTGGATGAAAACACTTTGCATTAACAAAGTGCTTAGAAAACACACGCTGATGTAGTTTGATTATTCAAAATGTGTTTACTTGAAATGATTTTTTTTATCCACCTTTTTGAGCGTGGCAATGAGTTCACTGTGTTTCTGCAGGTGCTGGGTTGTGACTTGAAGTGCGCCAATCTCGTCTAACGCATCCAAGCACTTCTTCACATCCTAGTGAGGTGGAAGCAAGAAAAGATGTACAGGTAAAAACACACATTAAAACACTGGAGCAACACTGAAGAAATGCAGCAGATTGTCAAATTTAACCACAAAGTCTATATATCCTTTATTATTCAGTATCTAATGGGGAGAAAGTTCTGACGAGGGCACAGACTGAAGACAACCGTTGTTTCCCCTGAATCGTGTTTTAAAGATTGTGTAGTATCCTGCAGGAAGTACAACACTAACTTAAAAGCGGTTGCCAAGTTGACAACCAGGTTTTCGAAACTGAAAACATTTTTATTCACCATCTGTTTTGAGTACTTAAGATATTATGCAGTTCACACATTGTTGCAAATGGCAACCTGTCGAGCCCTGAATGCCATTTTAAAAAGGTGTAAACAAAAGGATGCACTGGGTCAGCAGCAATTTTGGGGCACAAAACAAGATTCACAGCAACTTGACAGAAGCCAGACGGAGCACAGTAAAGCCTGCGTGGTGGCTTTGAATAGATATGAGACAGTGTTCCTAAAACTGTCCTAATTCAGGACATTATGAGAAAGTCCCTGACTACAACACTGGACGCTTGTCTGTCTTGGTTCACATAAGATGAATGTTAGCTGTTTTTTGTCACCACATATCATAACTTTATTTAAGTACCGTCTATTTTTGGCTCTGCCTGAATAAAATGGATCTATTTTTAAAAGATCCTTCAAGCATTGGTGTCCATCCTGGGGTCATTCTGGGTCACTAACACTGTCACACACAACAGCATCTGACTCTCACATTGCTGAGCTCCCTCCATGGCCCGCTTGCAGTAAACTATGCTTTTGTGTGTTTTAAGGTCACGCACAGACTTCACTTGACTTCTGCAAACACACAAAGTAGATCTGTGATTCACCAAATTTAGTAAACAGCATTTCACGGCATTTTCTGCATGAACTACTTTGTCTGAGCCTTTTGCCTTCTGTTGGTCCAGATCAGAAAGTGTGAGGTATTTATGACGGGACAGCAGTGTTGTTGGTAACACATTAAAGTACTCTAATTACTTTATTCGTGTAACGTAACACGTTAGTTTTGTGCGTTAAGCAATGAGTAACTTTGTTATTTTTTTAAAGAAGTAATCCGTTGCTTTAAGAATTTCTCCAGATAAGGAAAGAAAAATTCTGTCTTCAGTCTGCTTTTTGTCAGACAGTACTGTGCCACCTGTGGATGTGTCAGCGGAGGCACAGCGCTGTGATGATGCGTCTGTGCCCTGCTGACCTATGTTACCTGTGTGTGTGTGTGTTTTCGAACCGCCGGCAAGATGGCAGAGAGGACAGCTTTTGAATTGTGGAAGTACGCACATTATTTCCAGTTCGCCAGCGAAAAGAACGAGAACAACATAACGGTAAAATGCAGTCTGTGTTGGTGAGAAGCTTCTGTCGACCACAAAAAAATCCACTTCCAATTAAAAAAAAACCATCTTGTATCCAAGCGGACTGTTTTTTTCTGTTATTGTTACCCTGCAGAGTTAATTTGGTTGGATGACTGACGTTATTCATTGTCAGGACTTCTCGATGAGTTTAAAGGAGGCTGTGTGTCTGTGTCAGTTAAGGTGCAGCATGTGCGAGGCGCTGCAAACGGCTTTTAATTTTTGGTAACGCATGAGTACTCTAACGCGTTACTTTTATTCATAGGTGACGCTGTAACGTAACAGTTTACTTTTAACTGATGGTAACGTTGTAATCTAATTAACTACTTTCCAACGTAACTATACCCAAGACTGCCGGACAGTGATTAGTACAACTTACAGCATTGTCAATTTTCAGTGAAATCTTGATTTCACTGTGCAGTCTCTGGAGTTTCAAGTCAGTTGATATTTCTGTGGAGAAAAAAAAAAACATTATGAGACAGTTTAGCATTAATCACATTACTGCTACTAACAGAACTTTAAGTGTGAATTTAAATGAACGTGAACTTGCGTGAATGTTTTTATTTAGCTGAACATCATGTTTCTATTTGTTTAGGTCAATTACATTTTTCACAGGAACTAAAATAAAACTGAGCTGAGGGAGAAAACAAGGAGATCACCTCATTTTTTTTAATCTGACAGGAAGTGAAGTTTTGGTACTTGAATTCAACTCCTTGCATAAACCAACTGCGATTCTAATATTTCAACTACAGTACTACTCACCCTTTTTCTTGACTCCTGTCCTCTCTTCATTTTTCTTCCCATCATCTTTGTTTGGCCTACAAGACAAGACACAAACATTGTCGACAAAAGCAGCTGATGAGTGAAATAAAATGTATTCGATTTATTTACTGTTATATTCAAGTTTTTCTCTTCATACTATTGTAAATTAAATACTTTTGCATTATTGGCTGTTGGTCAAACGTAAACATCATTTCAGGTTCTGGTAACCTCTGATGAGAAGTGTGTGTTTACATACTCTTTCAGTTCATCCGCTTTCCGCCGCCTCACATCTTTGTCCATTTCTGCGTTTTTCTTTCTGCCTTTGTTTTTCTGAGATTAAAAAAAAATAAAAAATCATCTGCATGAAAGCATCATACAGGCTGTTCAGGTCCTCATCAGAAACGATACTGGTGCTTCACTCCGACACATTCTAACTGAAGATATTTGTATGGACCAGACACCTGCCTCTTCATCGTCAGAGCCTGAGGAGGTGTCATCCTTAGACTGCTTCTTCTTCTTGGCCTCGGGCTCCTTCCCCTCTGCATCCTTTACTTTGGCCTCCTCCTTCTTTCTCTTCTCCTCCTCTCCACTCTTGGACTTGTCCTCTGCTGCCCTCTTTCTCTTTCTGTCTGACTCAGCAGTGTCCCTGAATGGGAGAGACATGGTCTGTTAAGACAAATGAAAGCGAAGACGACATACTTCTCAGTCTGGAGAATGAGTCTCCGATTCTGATGACTGAAATAGTTGAATATAGATGCAGAGACCCAGACATGAGTTTAGCCCACATCTATATCAAATGAAGCTGTTTATGAATTCAAGTGTAGAGCAGAAACTTGCCAATTTGACAAACTTGTGATTAAAGAATATTAGCATTATTTCTTTACAGGAAAGGATTGTAAAGGCAGTGTACCAGAAACAGACGTGTGTGTGTGTGTGTGTGTGTGTGTGTGTGTGTGTTGTGTGTTCATTTTAATGCAGTTACATTTCACTTCCTGAGCCTTGCTGCTCCTGCTGCTGCTGAAGCAAAAGCAACTTCTCACTTTTGGGCTTCCTGCCTCTTCGTTTAGGGCCCTCTGTGCCTGATTAAATAGACACCACACACACAGACACACCGTAAATCCAAAATGCAAAAGTAGAGCTGAGTGTTAAGAAACAACATTTGATACAGCGCCATTGTCCGACAGTTCCACAGTCAATTTGATAAGCGTACCTGAGGGACTAACAGGACTAGCAGGAGCATCATCTTTTTCAGCCTCCTGCTCGGCATCAACCTGGAAAGAAAATGACAACAAAGTGCTTCCTTAAAAATGACTTTTTATTTCTACAGACTCACTGAAAGTAAACCCATTAAAAATACTACCAACCTTTTTCTTTCTTCCTCTCTTGGGTTTGGGAACATCCGTGGATTCTTTCTGTGCCGAGCCCTAAAATGTGACACCTCTGGTTAATTTCAAAACAGTCATGCCGTTTGCTTGTCTTCCCTTCAGTATAACAGCAGCAGCTGCTAAAACAAAAGTCAAGTGGACAACTTGGAAGAGATCGAGTCCGTCCAGTTTTACCCTCCTCTTGACATTTGGATCAATAGCACCATCTAGTGTATAACCGTGATGTTACACTCTATGCAGGGATAAATGTGCCAGTGTTTCATCAACAATAACTGTGTCCAAATTCCATGCACGCTAACCGAACACCATCTGTCCCTTCTTTTGGCTAGATTACCGGGGCTTTTAATGGTTTGTTTAATCAAATGAGGAGACTTCTTTCATTTACAAAGGAAATTTCATCTTTTAGTTAATCTAAAAAAATCCAAATCACCAAATATAAAGATATACAGTCTTAACTAGACAGAGATGATGAATGGCAAACTGACTTTGGAATGCCATTAAAATTACATTTTTAGTATTCGTATTATATCGTAAGGAATTGGGACACAGTGAATGAAAATATTTCAGAGACAGCAGGGTAAATGTCAAAACAAAATGAAATATTTAGTTACAACTTACCTTTCTCCAAAGCACACAGAAAGCCATGCAAAA
Organism: Protonibea diacanthus; assembly: GCA_028641955.1. NCBI lineage: Eukaryota > Metazoa > Chordata > Actinopteri > Sciaenidae > Protonibea > Protonibea diacanthus. The sequence goes on from CM053977.1 coordinate 7,175,545, forward strand.
GCAAAATATCATCAACTGATTGCAAACAGTGTTAAAGTGAAAATATGTGGACAGGAAAAGGCAGGAAATGGAAAGCAATAAGTTGTCAGGGTGGTCTCAGAAAGATAAAAAAAGAGAAGAAGAAAACACACTTCCCAATTTTTTTTTTTTTTGTTATCACCACACACAGAATTAATGTGCCAAAACCTAAATCAATTTGATCCAGAGCCAGCTGTGCTTCCCTGATATTATTTGATCTGATGAATTAGTTTTAGTGGCAACACAGGGACTGTTTTCTCGAATAGTTCGCCTCAGCGGCATTAACACAGCAACCCCAGACGAGGCACTCTAATCAAAAACATCAAGCGCCGACACCAAGTTTGTAGCCGCCGACGAGAAACTCTGAATCAAACGGAAACAAACCACCAATTGAAAAAACCACCAAAGTGTCACATGCGTTCCCACGGGGAGGGGATGAAGCGACCTGCACCGCTTTTATGGGATCCCAACATGCAAAGTACGTACATCCTGGTTCTGAGGACCCTGCTCAGAGATCAGAGACCCTTCCTCCTCCTCCTCCTCCTCCTCCTCCTCCTCCACTTCCTCCTCCTCCTCCTCATTCTCATTCTCCTGCTCAGCCTCACTTCCTGGAACCTGAATGCACCCAAGACACAGCATAGGACGCAGTGTGGTGGGGTAAACGAGTCTTGAAAGGGAGAAAAGTTAGCGAGTATCCTTCTGTTCCACACACACACACTAGTCTTAGCGTACAAGCCTTTGAATCTATTAATAAAATGATACCGTCAATTTGTAAGCTACTGCCTGCACTGATAGGTAACTCAGTGTGAAGCAGACACACATTAGAGAAAGATTAAAGAAGAAGAACAAAAGAAGAAAGAAGCTGACGACACAGAAACACACCAGTAGCATGTCAATGCAGTGAAGCGACTGCGTGTATAGATTTTTACGTGTGACAGATTTGAAGAGCAAAAACTTACTTTGGATTTTATTCCCTTGTCATCTCCTTCCTCTTCTCCTTCTGGGCTGCTGTCCAAATCCTTTTCAGTGAAAGATTCTGGGGGCACGGGCTGTAAATCAAAGAAAATAAACTGATTAAGTCAAACAAATTGGCAGAAACACAATAACTAGGAAGCTCTGTACCAGCTATGCACATACAATAACGTCGGGAGATTGGACAGGTGCAGGGAAAGACGTGGATTAAGCCAGATTTCACTGACGAAGAGCAAACTGCGCAAAAGCCAATTAAATAAAAGTTTCCCTTTTCTTTTAAGTGCAGTGTAAAAGAGCTAGAACTTACTGAAAGTCTGCATGTGTAGAAAATATTATTTAATGTGCAACAATGTTTTAGGGAATTTTAGTTGCCTGAAAGTTCATTTAGTCCAACATTAGACTGAAGCAGCAGATTTTCTCACTCTCAACTGTGCACGCCACAGCACGATACTGAAACCTTTCAAACCTCCAGTTAACAGCACGAACCTTGAAGAGTTGCAGCAAAGTGAAAAAATTAACATAGCTGCAACAGGAAGTTAAAAATGTCCCGTCGACAACGCATCGTAAATCTAACCCTACGCTAAGCTGCTCCCAATAACTGTAAAATCCACGATCGGTTCCATTTTGTAAAAGACTTTAAATGTGATGCAGCTGCAGGAAGAGCTGAGTTTGCATTGACAGTATATTAACCATTGCAGGAGTAATTGTTGGCTGCTAGTTTTTGTTCACCACAACCCCTCTCAGGTGGCTAAAAAAAAAAAATGTATGTGTGGATATCCAGGGAAAGCCCCGCTGTTAGAAAAGTGACAAATCTCAAGGAGGTATAGCAGTTGAAGCATGTGAGGTAAGATGCTGAAGGATGAAAACTGACAGGCATCTTTGGAGGTGAGCGAGAGGAGGAAGATTTACCTTGGGTGCAGTGAGCTCAACTTTTGGGTTGTTCTCAATCTCCCACAATCCTTCGTTGAAGCCTTTCCTCTTGTTGGGCTTGGCGTATTTCTCTTTGTTGGGCTGGTACGGAAAGATATCTTTTGGGCCAAGAAATGCACTGTTTGAAAGAAGAAGAAAATCCAGAATTAAAAGTGTTATGCAATGTGTAACTGTCAAAACAGACAGGTAACTCATGATTTTTATACCTGACCTTAATATAACAGATTCAAGTTTTCCTGCATTTGCTCTGTCTATGTGAAATATTACATGCTAGTTCACCTTTGTAGGCACAATGAGAGCCTGTCAGACTAAAGCAGATAACAAAGATTGTTAGCGGTCGATTACAAACGTTTCATGGGTGCCAAAGAAGAAGATGGGGAACTTGATATTTGATGGCTTCACGGCACCGTCTGGGACTTCATCGATCTGGTAGAGAAAAGATTGAAGGATTAAATGAAGAGTCATGAACAATACAGATCCATCTGATTGGGTCCAAACTCAGAAGCAAACCGAGAAAGTTTCAAACTTTAGCAGGCGTGTGAAGAATCACCGTTTGCGCCTGTGGTTTGTGGCTTCGGGGTGTGTGGGTGCTATTTGCTGTCTTTTGGTGACGGGTGTTTGCTCTTGCATTTTTTACTGCAAGTCACGTGGATGTGATGATGTGCACCAGATTGTAATTAAACATTCTGTATTAATAAATGTGCCTATAATTAAGGCCGCCCATGCTTACTCTTGCTGGCCAGTGTGGGTAGCCCTTCATCTTGGCGAAGATCAGATCACCAGGTTTCCAATCCCGAGCCATGCTGGAGGTGTCACCAAAGCTGCAGAATGGAGACAGGTAAACACACATCTTAGTGAGGTGAGGTGCATCTACACAGGCATGTTAAACGTGTACCCATTTCACCCAGTGCCCCTCCCCCTAACCACCACCACCACCACCACCACCACAACCAACCACCACCACCATCCTTTACAGTTCATTCAAAACATGACATCCATGTTCAGTCTGACATAATAAGTCCCGCAAAACTCGCAGCACACACACAAACCTCCCCGACACCTGGCAGTCAGTGGAAGCTGAGTTACCGAGCGTGCACAAGGTGTAAGCAGAGCCGGACGCCTCATCAACAAACAGACGCTGCTAGCGAGCTTTGCAGCTTGTTTAATGCCGCCGAGGCGACAGCAGCTCCCCTCACTGACCTCCAAGTTTGTGCGGACGTCCGTGAGAAACTCGGATATTATTCGTAGTTCAGCGAAGTGTTGTTATTTTAACCAGGAAAACACACACACAACCACACAGCTCCTTCTCCCCCAGAGTCGGATGCACGTTTTCCGCTCCCGCGCAGGACGTCGACGGACTGAACCATTACACGCCAAGACGGAGGGGGGGGGGGGAGGCGAGCGCGGGGAGAGTCTAATTTCAGTGACCTGTGTTGTAGCACCAAATTGTTTAATGTACTTTAAAAATACAACAGTGCGTGTGAAGTCAAAGTGTGACTGATAATAACGTTAAATGCGGTTTTAATACAGAAAGTCATCTCGCCGCTACAAAGACGTCGGGACGTTTGTGGAAAAAAGTGGGCGTCAACTTCCACGCATGCGCTCTCGCCTCAAAATGTATAAGCAGCTATAAACGCGCTAAACAGTCGTTGTCATAGAAACTAATTGAATGCACTCCTATAATGACACTGATTAAAAAATATATACAAACGACTCATGACATATATGTTTAGTTATATGTGTATTAGTGGTTCTGATGATCTCGGTACCTGAAATTAGGATCAGAGTGGGAGCTCCGCAGCTGCTACTCGCTCCTGTTGGTACTGATGCTGAGGCTGATGCAGGATCCAGCTTTAATATTAACATGCAGGCTCACCCCTGGTCTAGGATTAATATAGATTTATATTTATTTTACTGATTTTCAGCAAGAGAAGAGAAGAAATCCACCTTCTATGTTCACTTTCTTACACTGTAATCTTAAATCTTTAACCAAATTCAGTAAAACGTGTAATCCACGCACAAGTGTGTTCATAATTAACATAGCTTTTATGTTAGACTGATGTACAAAATATGTACATGTGTTTTTTATTGACGCTGTGTTGACTTCCTGACTCCATCTGGTGAGCTTTCAGTGACCTCCAGTGGTAAGATCAGGCCTAACACATGAAGTGTGAGGCTTTGATGTTGGATGTGATGTGAATGACCAATAAAAGGTGGTATTAGAACTTATTTAACTGTGACTTTACAACACTGCATCTCACAGTGAACTGACTTTTTAGTCTGCATGTCCTATCCATAGCTCTTTGTACAAATGATCTAATATTGTCCAAACTCCATGTTTCTAGAGTTTAAATGGTAGCTAGGGCTGCAACAGTTATCATCATTAGCATTTAATCCAACAGATGTTCATCCATTCATTGTTTGGTTTTTTAATGGTCAGACACTACTGAAAAAATGACCATTATAATATTCTGGATCCCAAATTCACGTCTTTAAATGTCTGAAACTCAACAATATTCAATTTTCAGTGAGAGAAATCACAGCTGGAACTATATAATGTTAAATTATAAATGATTAATTAGTGTCTGAGCATTTTTTTGTTAATTAAACCAACATATGTTTCAGTTATAATCACGATACAAAACTTTCTTTTGTTTTAATTTTTGTCTGGGCTGAAAAAAACTTTAGGGGACATTTAACGGATAATTAAGAGTTTAAGAAAAAAAAATCTTTACATAAGTAATCCACCAGGCTCAGAAGTACTTTATACTAAAAGAACACTGCAGATGGTGAAAGTATATGAAGGTGACCTCAACATTTGTGGCCGCACAGATACACAAGCAAGCTTACATAAATCCAAGTCTACCGCGCGCGCGTGTGTGTGCGTGCTAAAGACAATAGAAGATGCTGATAGTTGAAGGACAGGCTCATCAGCCACAGGGTCCCAGAGAGGGGGATAAGGGAGAAGAGGAGGCCAGGATGGGCCAGAGGAGAGTGGATGAGACAAAAGGAGACGAGAGAGGTGGAACCCAGGTCCATGCCCAGGAATAACTCACAGGAGCTACCAGGCCCCCTGCCCAGCCTGCGAGGTGAGAGACCTTGGTGTTGGACCCCAGCCAGCTTAGTGGGGTTCCTGCTCAGACACACGCTTGTAACGGAGGCCAGGGATGGAGCTATAGAGAGATGACAGTGTGTGTGTGTGGATATGAATGTGAGTGTGTATCCTTCACCCTGGCAGACGAAGTGTTGGCAGAACATCCCAACCCACTCTGTCTCCGAGGGCCACAAAGTCCTGCTATCCTTCCTCACTCATTTGTTAACCTGCCTCTCTTCTTTGGGGCGTCCTCGCTCACACGCTGAGAGAAGCTACTTTATATATGACCAGTGCCATTCAAAATCACCTCCCTACTTTAGTGCTGCCCTCTGGCCATCACGGCAATGAGACAACCCAGAAAGAGAAAGGAACAGTTAGATTTCAGGCAGTAATTTGCCTCACGAGCTCTGCAGCGTTTAGCGTAGATCTGTAGAGCTGCTGCACAGATAAATGCTGCAGCAGCAGTTTGAAGAGCGCAGTGACGCACAGACAGGTGAGCTGCAGGCTCTCAGGTGAGCTCTGATGTCATAGTAAAATGTGCTTGGTCATGATTAACAGTAAAAACAAGTGGATGTTCTTGAGATGGGTCAAATATAGATTAATTTTTGGCATTAGGAATATATTCTTCACTTGACTATTTTCATTTCCTGCTACTTTATGATTCTACTTCTTAAATATCAAAGTTCACTATATCAAAATTTTATACTTTTTAGTCTGCTACATTTATTTGAAGTTATCTTACAAGTTAAGATTTTATGGACATAACATGATGGATTTATCAAATTAATAAATAAATATATAAAGCATTTCTACTTTTGCTTCAGGTCTAGGTTATCTGAAAGAGACGACAGAGCCACTGAATCTCAGGTGAGGTTTGAAAACAAATTATATTTTTGAAATTTTGTCAATTTTGAATATTAATTTAAGACTTAAAACTTACATTATCAAGACAAAGTAACCATTGGATGTTTGCATATAGTTGAACTTGAAACCTGCTTCCATTGACCACAACAGTGAATTTCTTTCGATGAACACTCTTTCTGCAGAATCCAGCTCTGTCAGTGTTTGTATATGGGTGTACAGCAAGTGCGCGTGCACACACACACACACACACACACACACAAATGTGCACACTGCATACTGATTGTCTGGCAAAAAAACTAGTTAAAGTTAATCCCTTGTCAGAAACACCTTTTTCAAGATATTTCAGATATGCTGCTGCGAAACAACCTATAAGTTAATGGAAAAACTTCCCAAAAGACTCTTTAACAGCTAAAAAAATGAAGAGACCTCCTCCTGAGTAACCTCATCTGCCATTTTTCAGTGTGATTATTAATGCTGTTGAAAATTTGCAAAGGTTTTCTCTGCTTCAAACTTTAACTCATTGATTTTGGGTCTTTTGCACTCACCTGTGTGGCACCATCTGAAGGGCACCTTTCCTGGACTTGAATGAGCGATGGTGTCCTTGAGCTCGTGTGTGTTTTTTACGTGTGTGTCATACACATGGATTGGCATCTTTCCCCCTTATTGCTGGCAAACCTTCAGCATGTTAGGGGAATGGACGGGGGTGCCACTGGAGAATGATAAAGTAGTCGCAAAAGACAGGTCAGTGCATTCATTAACACCAAGGCAATATTTGTTAGTAAATACTGCTTAGTTTGGCAAGGACTTGGCAGAGAAGAATCTCATATACACCTGTGTAGATGTTTTTCAGAGGCCATCCTCTTAAAGTAAAAAAAAAACAAAACAACTTTAAAATAATACCAGCGGTGTCATGTTTAATAAATTTGCACGTTTGCTTCTGTGGACTGACAGTGAGTGCTCTGATTCATTAAGGGTGAGGATGGGAGACGGTACAGTTCATGGGATTTCTAAAGGAGGCGTCCAAGAGCTTCACACAATCACCAAGACAGCTCAGAGAGGCAGGAGCGAGGAGGGAAAGAGGGAGGGAGCAAAGGAGGAGGATAGAAAGAGTCAGGCCCTCGGACAGCAGGTGAGTGTGTGAAGGCAGGGGATGACAGATGCTTCTGTCAGCGTTCCAACAGTCGCCGCTTTGTGGGAGCAGCGCAGATGCCTCCTCCCCCTCTCCCTCCACGCCTCCCCTCCCCTCCCCTCCCCTCCCCTCCCCTCCCATCCCTCCTCGCCCTCCATCCCTCCCTTCCTCTCGACAGGCTGTGATGTGGGGATAACAAGACAGGAGCAGTCCTCTCAGCAGTAAAGTGACCACACTGGCACGGTACTACATGTGGACGGGGGAGAGGGTGAGGTGATGGAGAGGTCCAGGCCTAGGCCCAAAGACTTGAGGAGGTCTCAGCGGCGATGGGGGTGGGGGGTTATAAATGTGGGGGTCAGTGCGTGAGGACAGGGGAAGGGCTCTCTCTCTGAGCTGTGGGAACCAGCTGAGACATGGGGTCCGTGGCGGTCCTGCCTGTGAGGAAAGCAGATGTTTTCACTCGGGGGTGTGCCAAGTTTGCAGAGCAACCTTCAGCTGCTTGGAGGTCAGGTCTTTAATAAGGGGGCTGGGCACGGGACATTTCGGAGGCAAATGCTTCAACTTTGATACAACAACATATTAATTATGACGGTAGACCATAGGGCAGAGGGTTGTAGCGGAACATCCCACCCCACTGGTTTGGAGCCTCCATCAGGCTGACATTAGCCAAGGCTGGCTGGCAGATTTACTGCTGTCCCAGCACTAGCCCTCTTTTTCAACCAGACCTCACTGATGTAGAGGCAGCAGTTTAGATTGGTTTAAACACAAGGCTAACTGTTATGTCTGAGGTGATGTCCAAAAGTAACCAAAATTGTGTTTAAAGCTCCACTAAAGCTGCTCTCATCACTATTTTCACTTCAGCAGGGGATCAAAAGATTATGTATAATTTAAATGGGGTCTCTAGTAGTAAGAGAAACTTATCACCTGACTCTGCAGTTCCCCTCAGCTCGATAAAATCAAGTCAGTTCACATCACAAATCACTAATTTGCCTCAAGAGGCTTTGCAATCTGCAAAAAAAAACAAACAAAAGCCAACAAAGCTTTTCAGTGTGTTTCATTATTTGGATTTTTAACACCCATAAACAGACCCGCTGCATTCTAACGTGACCAAATAAACTAAGCAACTCTAGCTGGTGGACATAGTGGAGCATTTAGCCACTAAAAAGATGTTTCCTTCAGGAAACAGAGTTAAAAGCAAAGTGAATATTTGACTTATATTCACCAGGTGGCCAGACACATGACTTCAAATAAATGAAAATGTTGCTCCATGTCTGCTGGATATGTAAATATGTTGCAAATATTTGCTGACATGACGTCCAGAACAACTTTATAAGGTGATAAAATGTCAGTATTGTGTTTATAAATTGTTGCTCTGTCCCCAAATTGCAAAAACAATCAGTTCTTGCAGGTTTACACAATATCTCTAAAGTAATGTTATTATTAAAGGTAATATAATATGCATAACTACTGTTCATGTAGTGTATGATCACCTGAAAATGTTTTTGTTTCCTTAGATTGAGTCTCTTTTATCTACAGTCACAGCACACACTCAGTCACACACACTCTTTCATAGTGTTCATCGTGTTGAACCGTCATGTTTCATCATGTACAGTAGCCCAGAAGGGACAAACTGAACACTGACTCTAAGTAAGGCATTCAACTTTTTTAAGTGTGTTTTGCAGCTACTGTAGTTTCTTTTTAATGCTTGGAACAGGAGGGCGATCCTTTCATTAACCAAGTGACTCAAACGAAGTTGCAGCTCCCATAAAAAACAACAACTTTTTTGCTTAGGTTTAGTAGTCTGTGTACTCCAGTGGCTTTTACTAATATAAAATGTGGGAACCAGTTCCAACAAACAAGCTCACACCAGACAGCTGTATGATACCTGCTCAGCGTGAAATGGCACACAGCCAAAATAAAAAGAAAGTTGAACGTCGAGAAGCCAAAGTGACCCAGATATTTTGTTTTCAAGAACTAAGAAGTGAGTGACATCCAACAGGTGGTGATGAAACTGACTCCTGTGGGCTGCTATTGTTGCTTTGTTACTGCTTAATAAGTTAAGTAATTTGTCTGTTTACCTCTTTGATAAAAAATGAGTTAGTTAGAAAAACAGACTTGACTATCAGCACAATACCGACATCTTCTTCAGTTGTACTGTTTGTACAAGTGTGCTGATAAAGGACACTTTGAAAAGCTGCGAGGCTGCATGAAATAGGACAATTAGTTTCATCATGGAGCCACAATGATTACAAAAAAAAAAGTGATCCTGAGACTTTATCACTTCCCAGCCCGATGAGTTAAGAAGGGAGTTTCACCTCATCTCAACCTTTGCATTGATTTTTGAGAGAGTGGGAGATCTGGGGATTACTTTGGAGAGCAGCAATGAAGACCTAGCTTATTGGGTCTTTTTTGTATTTGGCAAATGGGCTTGACAAAGATGGAGGAGACAAAATCTAGGGCTTACAGCTGCGGCACCCAATCGGGGGGAACTTGAAAGCAGCGCTGGGATGGGAAGCTGGGAGAGGGGGTACCTCATTTAGGAGTGGTGAATTTGGACAAGGGGCATGGGGAAATGCTTAAAGTAAACCACAGAGGCCCCAACAATCGTCAGGAATTGAGACGTTTTAAACCTTTAACGGGGGACTGTGATCAAAGCGGCAGCGGATCCTCACTTGAGTGTGAAAGCGGAACCGGAGGGAACAGAGGGGATTGTGGGGGATCATGGCAGGTTGAAAACGTAAAATCAGCACATTAGCTTTATAAGGGCGTCAGAATATAGGATGATCAGGGGATCATTGGACCCATGGGGAACCAAAGAGAATCCAGTATGTACCAAGCAGAGTGGAGAAAAAATGAGGCCACTGCTGACAGAAAGCCTCGCTTATCAAAGATGCAGTTAGAGTGGGAATAATGTTGCTCAATTCCCATAGAAAATAACGTCATGCACAGGTCTGGCATGAAAACTGTAAAATTATCTTTAAGTATATGTTGCCACTTGTTAATAAATCGTGTACTTAACTGCTGAGTCACATTACAAATGAGCAGCTTTCATCATATCAAACTTTCCTCTCTAAAGTTTAGTTGCAAAGTCATTCAGACAGAGACAGAGAGAGAGAGAGAGAGAGAGAGAGAGAGAGAGAGAGAGAGACAGGGAGAGGGAGATGCCTACACAACAGTTCATCCTGTATTCCATATTCTGTGATCTGACGCCTACCAGATCCAGGTATGGACCTCACGTCTCCTTCCCTTTTTAAACCCACCTCAAACAGAGCACAAATTAGTCAGGTTCTTCCCCCCTCGTGCTGCAGCCTCTCCCAGTCGCAGGGCTAATTCAGAGGAGCACTAGCCTTGGGTAGCAGGGGTTCTCGCTATGCTGAATTATAAATCAAAGAGCACTTACATGAAACCACTTGCTAATTACATGTTCACTTCACTTCTTTTTCTCCTTACTATGTCACTTTATACTGGCAACGATCACTGGGAGGTAGTGGAAGGTACAGAAACCTGTAACTGGCTTTGAGATAATCACGTCTAAGTAACCGAGCGAAGATGATAGCAATTATTTTCCTGTGATTAACCATGTGCTACATTGATGTTAATAACCACCACTTGCTCACACTTTGGGCTCTGTCCTTGATGTGCGCTCCCCAGCTGATACACCTAAAATAGAGGCCAAACTGCATGGCTACTAAAGCAGCTCTTGTGTCTCATCTCTTCTGTACCTTCGGCTTAAGATATTTTTATCTGCAAAATCCCTCCTCTCCTGCACTGTATTTGTGACTTCCTCATCCCCTTCATGTCCTCTGAGTGTCATTCTCCACCCGCCTCCCCCCAGTCTGCGAGGCAAACCAATTTATCACCGGCCAAAGGAGGGCCTTCACTTTGTCTGTTTTCAAGGCTCTCCTTCCATAAGCTGCTCTCCTAATGAAAGGGGGTGCTGCGTCCCGGCCAGTCCACGGAGATTTGAGGGGGCAAGAAGTCCAGTTCCAAGCCCAACTTGGGGAAGTAATTACCCCTCTGGTGGACCGCTGAGAGGAGACCCTCCAGCCGGCCAGAGCAACTCACACGCTGTGGACGTTCACTTATGGGCCTGTGGCCCGGCCCCCATCGTTAGGGAGGCCCCTGAAGCTGGATGTCATATGACCCGGACGGGGGTGATGCAAAGGGGTCGACTCAGCACGCCTTGGCCCTGGTAGCCGGTATTGGCGAAAGGATCGGAGGACCGGTGCCAAACTCAGCAGAGGAGAGGAGAAAATGGGGAGATGGAAGAGGAGGGGCTTTGACAGGAAGAGGAATGAACTGTCAGGGAGAGATAAATAACGAGGGGAAAGCGGGCAGCAGGTGACCCGCGGCAGGGCTGCCTCGTAGGGACAGTGACCGGCTGACCTCCGGGCTGGCTCTCGCGGGGGCCACCCACTGGTCACCTACTTCTACACTGTCACATCACACGAGAGTCTGTGGGTGGATGCCCTGCATGACGGACTACAGAGAGCCAGAGATCGTGATCACCAGCAGACGGCCTTTAAAAAAGAAATCCAACGTTGATGAGCTCTGGCCAGAGGAGGAGCTTTAGGTCAAGGAATTGGAACACAGAAACGCTCTGCTCCGGACATTTTTTACACAAATAGTGGCCCATATTCCACCAAGTACTTCTAAGGACCTTATTCACTTTGTCCAGTGGGGGAATGTAACTTTAAGTACTATACTTAAAGTACAAATTCACGGCACTTGCACTCTACTTAAGTTATACTTTTACTCAACTTTAGCTGTTACAGTGTATAAAATTAACTCCACCTCAACCAGTAAGAGTAATTTGCTGCTTATACATTAATGCATCAGAATTAGCAATCCAATAATATCATATATACACCAAAGAACACCAAAAAACTGGAAATACTCAACTGATAAATTACAGACTTTCTTGAAACGTTAACCTGATGTTTCTGGAAGTGAGTGTCCATAAATTTAAGAGCTAACTTATCCTGGAAAAACTCCCTCTGGCTGTTTTTTCCTCCGTCCTCTACTTTTTTCATCATGAATCAGTGTCTCAGTTTCTAATGTAATTTACTTCAGTGAGATGCCTGGGATGCCCATCATTCTCTCTATCTGTTCCTGGTGTTATTGATCCTCCTCTCTGACCAATTTGAGATCTGCCTCCACAGGAGCTGTTGCATCCATGTCTGCACCACTGGACCAAACCCAGCGTCCGTCCAGCCACAACAGCACTTCTTCACTTATGGTATCAAATGAATTGTGTTTTGGACTTGACTCTGTAGTCTGTAAACTATACTCCATTTCTGAATCACATCAACTTCCAATTATGTTACTTTCTTCCGTTAATATGTTGCATCCCCCAGATTTCTCAAGAATCACATTTACATTTATTTCCGAATTTGAAAACAATGACTCCACATATCACCACTGACTTATTCACAAGATACATTTATATGGAACTGCTGATGTTCTGAATAGCTACATTACATGTACAGATATGTCACTCTATCTCAATCTCTAACTCTAACTCAATCTCTAAAAAGTTATATTATTATACTGTACATGTGGTACAGAAGAGAAGGGGGTGCTTTAAATCTGTGAACACATACAGTTTCTGTTGAATATAAATGCCTCTATTGTCACTATTACTGTTGTAATTTAATTCATGTTTTGTCAAATTTTCCTTGTCACTTTTATGTCGCTTTGACTATAATATTTCATAACTTTTTTATGCCATTAAAGTGATTTTTAAACTGAAAATTGAAAATATGGGTTGCCTTCTACCTTAAAGTCTGGTGATATTCTATATTTTGTACTGTAACAACAAATCCCAAAAAAACACCAAAACCAACGATGAATTCATCTCATTAAACTATTAAAAACATACATAACAAATATTAATGAGCCACACTAATGCACTGGGTGACATGTTCCTTTATTACAACAACAAACATGGCAACAGTAGTTTAAATTACTATATATATATTTATAGTTAATCACACATACATCATCCCGCTACCATAAATACTCACTAGGGCACCAAATGTGTATTAATCTGCATCTGAAAATAGTCCCAAACTAATGTGTCATTTAATGCTGTTTGAGTAATATTTAGTAGTGCTTTATATTAATTAAATTATACGTTTATTTACACCTTTAAAAGATATTTTAATTCATCAACAAAGCAGACAAAGTATTGAAAGGTTAACTTAGTCATTATTTGTTTTGGTCTTTTCATGAGATTTGTTAACGGTGACAAAAGTATAAAACATCACCTTCCCTGCCCTTACACATCTATGTCATTGTCATGGAAATTCTCCCTGTTTCCGCACAACTGCCTCAGGTAAGTTTTATTTCCACATATTGTCACTGTTATTCTTGTTGTTTAGATCCTGAATATTTATCTTTTATGCTACTTTCATTTCTTTGGCAATCATTTTACAAAACATGTCTGAAGCCAGTTGAACTGACTGCAGGGCAGGGTGTTACTGTAAAAAGTGTCGGCAAAGAGGCAATTTACAGGAGCAGACAGATTAATTAAATTTGATGGGTCACAGTGAGTAATCTGATTTCCTGTTGGATCAATGCAAGAGGATCCTGGAGAATTGTAGCATTAGTTTGGCTCACATGCATAGCCTTGATTAGACTGTAGTCTGTGGTCTGAAGGGGGCCCCTGAGAAACAGTGGCTCACTACTGTAAGACAAGAGGGCCCAGTTGAGAAGTTTATGATTGTGTGTGTAGGTCCATGTGTGTGTGTGTGTGTGTGTGTGTGTGTGTGTGTGAATGGGGCTCTGTGCTCTCTTCCAAATACACTTTTGCCCAGGGCAGTCAAATGAACCCTATCCCATAATAGTCAGGGCTCTGCCCCGAGGAGAGGTGACAGCGGGCCAGGCTGGAGTCGTCATGGCGATGGCCTGGGTGGAAAGTCGATACTCTGTGAGAAGGGGAATTGAGGGGAGGGAGCAGAGCAAGGGTTGAAGGAAGAGCAGATCAATTTTGCTGTTTGATCTCGCACAGGCTCTGAATAAATGTATATTTTAAGACGTCTTTCTCTCTCTCTCTCTCTCTCTCTCTCTCTCTCTCTCTCTCTCTCTCTCTCTGAGCAAACATTGACATTCTTCATGTTGATTCTTGACTTTTGTGGATAGAGACTTGATTTTATCCAACATCTTGGACTTGTTATTCCTGCAGTGGTTTTCCTGTGCTTCTACAGCCGGGCTAAGGTGGCTGCACATGGGCAGGGCACTGAAGGTTGTGGCTACGATGCAGGAACGCTCCTCTTGGCCCGCTGCTGCACAAACACAGACGGCAGCTATTCTGGCCACCATCCACCACCACCACACACACACACACACACACACACACGAATACACCTCTTCATGGCGTCCACACCCAGCCAAAGTCATCTGGATCCACACTAGACTAGCTATCAAATAACAGTTTTCTCTCCATCAGTGACTCCTTCGCTCCTGACCACACAGTCATAGATACTCTAAGGCACATTGTTTTTGGTCAGAACACTTACTTTACCTACTCCTTGTTTACACGTGTAGCTCAAGACACACGCAGGAGAAAAGACAAACCTTATTTCTTTATTCAAAGCTCACTGATGCAAGAGTGACGCAAAACGCTCCAATGCTTGGACAGTGCCAAATACCAATGCACAAATGGTAAACACTGTTGCGTTGGGTTGCGTTTAGCTCCAGCGGTGCTATCAGACAAATTGTATGAATGTTGATTTTTAATGTAAAATACAAAAGGTCTCTTAGCCTGACAGTATAAATGAGGAAGGAGGAGTTTGGTTATATTAGTTGTCACAAATGAATACTAGAACTACTATCAATATCAGTGCTCATGTGGTTCAGTTCACTTTAAAGGGTTACGACATGCCTCGATATATACTTTGATACTTTTCTGGGCATTAAAAGGTTAGTTTTCAGTTCATAAAGACATTCATGGTCTATGGGTTTAAAATACACCCTCCACAAAGTACCAAGGGTCTGGGAGGATTTGGCCCATTTACAGCCCTCTCTTACTCCTCCTACTACATGGCTATCCATGCTACATCCCTCCATCCCTGCAGTCTTTCTTGTCCTTGATCTGGTTTAAATAACAGGCACTGCTGCCATAATTATGATTTTATCTCATTTAACATCGCTGGATTAAAGTGTTTCAAGGTTGGACAGATTGGAAATAAAGAGGGATTTGAGCGAGAGTTAATGAATTATGCCGACTGGACATTTGTCTAAATTATTTATTGTCTCTATGATATTAAAGCTATGTGGTGATTAGCAATTTAAATGTCTTAAGGGGGAGTTTTATTACGTGCTATATAGGGTATGTAAAAGGAAAAATAAAACTGCTACTTGTCAGGCCATGCCTCTGTAATGCGTGTTCAAAAGGCATATTTATTCCCTCATCGCCTCAGATGCATAAATTATGTAGTTGACTGGGTGTGAAACTGTTTTATTTTCTGAAATGCATCACAAGTGCTACAACACTGCAATGCAAGATCAAGTGAAATTACATAAGTTAAAGGAACATGAGAAGCCAACAGTGGTGGCCACGACGATAGTTTTTAATGTTCTAACATTTTAAATAAAATCTGCATACAAATAAGTCACCATCTAAATAATAATACATATATATAACAGAAAATAGTAATTTTCTTACTTTAATTTGATAATAGGCATAATCCAAAATCCAAAAAGTAATTAAAAAGGTCAACTTGGAAGACTTATAACCTTCCCTTATAACCTTAATGTAAGTCCTTAAAGTGCCCAGAAAATATTAAAATCTACATCTACAAGTGATGATGAAGACCATGAAATATGATCAAAAGTTCCAGAACAAACTCTAAATTGACTCTCTAACACTAAATCTCAGTTCTTGTTTTTGATGCTGTTAAACGTTTGTTTTAATCGCCGTCTTCACAAGTAAGTCCATTGTGTTGTTAGTGCAAGTATTGTAATACATCCATGTGTAAATAGTATTTTACCGTTTGCATCATGTATTAGTATGCAAACAGTAAAGTATTTTATACGCTACTGGGTACTTTAATCTCTAATAATGTATCATATTTTATAAGATCATCATGACTTTGTATGTAAAATTTTTATTTTTAAAGGCTGTAAAATAAATGTAGACGTATAATATTTTCCTCTAGTTGAAGTATAGATTAGCAATGGAGATGTTCAAGCTGAAGTACAGGTACCTTATATTTTTTTCATCTCTAAGTCAATGTCCTCGAATATATCTGTGGCTTTAAGTCAAATTTATATGGTCACAAAAATTAAGGATTGGTCCTTTAATCTGTATTTCACTTTGTCAGTAATAATACCTCCAGAGAATGTGTCTAAGTGTGTGTGTGTGTGTGTGTGTGTGTGTGTGTGTGTGTGTGTGTGTTTTATTCCACCAAAAGACTTAAATCTCTTGTGCAATTGAATTTTAAGGCAAGGTAATAAAACTGAATGATCCGCACCTAGAGGAATATTTGACATACTGAGAGAACCGGGGTGCTTATGGGATTCCACTCTGTCAATATGGATCTTAATACCACTCAGCTTTTCCATTTTATGTAGGCTCAAAGTGTGTGTGTGTGTGTGTGTGTGTGTGTGCATGCAAGTTTTCACCCTTTCTGGGAAGTACTCTCTGTGAGTGTACTCTGTTTTGTATTCTACTCTTCACAGCTTAGCATGTGTGTATGTTTGTGTACTTGTGTGTGCATAGGATCCTCATAGGAGCTGCAGTGGATCATAGTGTGCGACCTGCGCCGGCCCTCGGCAGCATGACCGTGAGCTAATAACACAGCAGCGGGGCTTGCAGGACTGCCCGTGTGTCGGCCCCTGTGCACCGTGGTGCCGGCATGCTGCGGTTCTCCCCTGCCTGACCCGCTGACCTCGGCCTGAGCTAATGAGCAGGTAGGATGGCTGAGCTGGGGCCGTACAGCAGCTGAGCTTTGCTCCAGGTTCCAGATGACGACATTCGTCCTCACCGCTGAAAGAATGTGAAGGAGGCAGCTCAGAGCGAATGTTTTACTCTCGAAATCACCGGAGGCTGCGGGCAAGCATGCAAAATCACAGGAGCCTCCACACACAAGTGCACAAACATACCGAGGACAGCCACATTAATAATTCACTAACATTAATTATGACATGCCTGTATCTCAGTTTGGTGCCATTGCTGAGGGCATGTTAATGTGACTACGTCCATGAGGACCAGCCTTTCCTTTTCTCTCTCTCTCCATCCTCCCATTCTCCCCTTCAAGGGACCAGCCACTGCTACCAGCCAGCCACAGCCACAGGGACCTAATTAACACAACATAAATGATGGGATGCTGATAAAGCAGTCACCGGTGCCATCACAGGGCAGCACGCCGCTGCGCTGGCTCGCACTGTCCACACAGCAGACCGACGTGGCCGACTGTGTTTACTTGGTGGAGTGAGTCTGTTTTGCTTGCTTGGAGAGATGTGGGAAAGAGCGGTGTGTGTGTGTGTGTGTGTGTGAGTGTGTGTGTGTGTGTGTGTGTTTGTGTGTGTTCATCTATATCTGGCCAATGCCACCTCAGTGAGGGTGTGATTAACTTGAGCCTGGCAGTTCACTGAGGCTGCGCTAATTACCGCTCCACACATTTTAATGATTTCACTGCAGACCTTCCATCTTCAATTTTTCATTATTATAAAAATTTGGGCATTTATTTTACACCAAAAAAGGAGAAGGAAAGCAATAAAATAAATGTGATTTAGACTAATGTCTTTTTAAATTAATATGTTTGGGAAATACAATTATTTGCAAATAGTTATATGAGAAGATCGACACCGCTCTTGAGTCTGCGTGACTATTTCTTGGCCAGGTAGAGAATCTCCGCTGGGTGCTGGGCAACCTAATGGTGACAATAAGACTCCAGGAATAACCAAGAAATAGTCAGTCTAATAACACACTTTTCAAGTTATGGTTGAAAAAATGCCTGTACTGTAGGTAAGTTACAACAGTTTCTAGTTTCTGTGAGAAGTGCTTTAAGACTGACTTTAAAACTGTGCAACTCTCCTTTAAAAGCTGCTCCAACCCACTGAAACACTTCAGAAGTTTACACAAAATAATAGATTTCCACACACATTTCCTGTTATTTTGCTTGTCAGCCTTTATTAATCGAGCGGCTATCCGCGCCGATGTCGAACCTGCAGTGCTCACAATAGATGTCAAAACATAAACATAATCTAATATTCAACTCACACAATTTCTTTTTGCTTATTTGCCTCTGTGGAGGACACCAAGGCTGGCTGCTCGGGGTTTAAGGAGGAAAAATCAACCCACATGGTGAATCTCGGTATCCAATCCAGAAAAGCATTACTGCTCGTATTTATTTTGCCCCTGTATTCTCCTCCTATTTTCCACACTGCAGGTAGATGGAAAGTATGAGTTCTTGGACTTTAATGAAGAGTGAACGTCTGTATTTGTGTACATAGAGACATTCACCTACACCGACAGAAGCTTGTGCTCTTGGAGAGTGAACAAGGATGACTCAAACACTTTACTGTGACAATAGAAAGGCCTTCAGCTAATACAAACTCCCCACCAGACCAGATATTTGCTGTATCATTAAACAAACACAACAATCCACACTGGAAACATGGAGGCAGTGTTCCTTTGTGGGTTTATTACACAAACAGACACACACGCTGTAGCACACACTGTAGCACACACTGTAACCATGGTGTAGGTATCCTGTGAAGCTTGTCTTACTGTTGAACATGTAATATATATATAAAAAAAAAAAAACCCTTGTGGTGTATTTGTACAAGTGTTTGCATCATCACGAAGTGCCCTTTAAAAACAAAAGGCCATTTCAAACATAAAAAAAAAATATTAATGTTGCATGACCAAGCAAACAAGGAAGGGAGGGGGAAATACACAATAAATTCAGAACTGACCAAAGAGCTTGTGTGTCCTCCCTTGAAAATACTGCTAAATTGATGTTGAGCAGTGCAGGTCCAAAGGAAACATGTTAGATTATTGCATTACTGCAGGTTAGAATCCCTCACGATGGAAGAAATGGAATTCACTGACCGGTAAAATGATGTCTCAAGAAAGTGATTTTTTTTTTCTCCTTGGTTAAACCATGCACATTCATGACATGTCAGGCCACTTCAGGATACAAACACAGAGGGATTGGGCCAAAAACGTGTTTAAAGTGCTGTAGAAAACTGCAGTCAGTCGTGTTTCGAGAAGAAGGTGACAACAGAGAAGTATGTGAATACACTGAAGGAGGTACAAGTACTACTGTGGAAAAAGAGGTACACGATAATCACTCAGTGGCCACTTTATTAGGAACACCTGTACAGTCTAAGGCAATCTGATAACTGTTATGCCATAACGCCTCCGAATGTCTTCAGAGAGCTCATAATGTTTAGTTTTTGGTCACATTGTTGAATATATGTAAGTTACATTATGTTTAATACTGAGCTCATCCTTATTTTGAGAGATACATATGCATATTTACATACAAGAATGGGGGGCACAATATTTGCAACACCTCTCAATATTATGCAGTTCAGCACAAAACCACCTCTAACTGTGAACACATTTCATATCACAGCTATTTAATGTGTGTACTTACCATTATCTTTATTATACTGCATATTTATGTTAAGAAATTATATATATATATATATATATATATATATAAGATTAGGTGTGACAAATTAGGTGTTTTTGGCCAAAGCCTCTCATGCATAACAGCCCAGCTCTGCACACACAGGCACATGTGGCAGCTAAAAACTGCTGGCTGTGTGGCTTTACATTCCTCCCAACAGTGTGGGCAACTGTCCCAGAATACATCGTGCCCGGGGCAGGCCTGAGGTGACCCGTGAGTGCTCCCTGTCAGTGACAGCAGGGAGCCAATCAAAGAGGGCACTAAAAGGCTGACCCTTGGGCGAAAGTGGCAGTGGCTGTAGATCGCTGCTTTGAAGTCGCTGAGACCCCTTAATTTACATAAACTATACACCAAAATTCAAAATAATAAAAGAGTTGTTAAAATATCAGATTTCTGTCTTATTATTACTGTACAGTATTTTTATATTAGCATGGTTCCAGACTGCAAAATGTGCCACAAAATCAGGCATTTGTGAGACACTTAAATCATAAATAAAATGTCTAATACTGTCATGTAAAAGCTTTCATCCTTAAAACAACACGAGGGCTGTCCAGAAACC
The DNA here is from genome assembly GCA_028641955.1 of Protonibea diacanthus. Classification (NCBI taxonomy): domain Eukaryota; kingdom Metazoa; phylum Chordata; class Actinopteri; family Sciaenidae; genus Protonibea; species Protonibea diacanthus. Next base: position 7,195,758 of record CM053977.1, read on the forward strand.
TTAAAAAGATGGTCATTATGGACAAACGTCTGAGCCAATGACAATAAAAATGGAGACGTCATCTTCCTGGGTATAAAAAGCTAGAAAAACAGCGACAGAAGACAACCTACAGAAATAGCAACTCTTGAATCAACATATTTATTTGATTTGCATGACTTATGTCTGGTTAACTTCTCCTGTCAACAGCTCCTCCTGCAGCCTCTGTGTCGACAGCAAACAAAGCAGACAGGCCAAAATATCCGTTACTACTTATTAGTTATGGCAAAATGAAACCACTCGCAAGCATGTGCACAATGTCAATGACAATGTCAGGCTGACAAACAAAACTACGTTTAGCCTGTTTATACGAGAGTTATACATAAATCAATCAACATGCAACATACTGCACTGCAACGAGTGCCGAGTGTTTCTTGAATGATTAGCTGCAATTTCTGCCGCTGCATATTTTTCGGAACCTTGAACAATACAATGATGATATTGAAAAAAGTCCGCACGAGTGTTGGGAGCAGGCTTGGGAGTATACGGAGAGAAAAAATAAGAGTAGACAGCGAGGCAGTGGTCGATAAACTAAGACAAGATGAGAATGGAAGTCTGGAGCCGTCTGTTAACCTCCAGCAATTGAGGAGACAAACCTCAGCCGTAGTTAATGTAGACATGTTGGGGACCAGCAAAGAGAGTCGGTGGACTTAAACAACACTAAGGGCATGATAGCTAGTTCACAGAAATAAAGTGAATGAAACTGTGGGCTAATGAGCCATGAAAAGATGGAACCCACTGGCGCCAACATCTCTGCCAAAAAAAAAAAAAAAAGAGAGGCAAGTAAATAAAGTGGGGGGAAAAACAAACAAACAAAGACTATTCCAGCAGCTCTTGGCTCTTGAGGAGAATCAGGCAGTGCTCAGGTAGCCTTGTTCTCTGTTTATCCGAGAACAACAGAGAAATGGGCCGAGGTGTGTTCCTCCAGGTGCATTGTGGGCATTGCCCACGGATGCGCTGTTTGATTTGCGCTCGGCCTTGCTGTTGTGCTTGTCTGTGGGCTCTTGACATGTGCACTGCCGCATGAATAATTGAGGCCTCGCACGCAGTCAGGGTCCAGCAAGCACTGCTTGCTCTCTCTCTCTCTCTCTCTCTCTGTCTTTCGCTTTCCCTCAGTTCTCCTTTTTCTTTTCTCCCCCTCTCTCTCAACCTTCCCTAACTCTCTTTGTCTCACTTTCCTTTCAACTGGACTCAGCAGCCAGTCTTTGACAGACTCTGTCTTGAGGATGTTGTGACACTCTGGTTTTAGAGAGATTGGGTGTTGCTCTTCGTCACCCCTTACTTATATTTTCCAGTTAATGCCCTCGTGCTAAAAACCTGGTCTCGCTTCTGATTTCATCCAGCTGTCCTGGCACAGCCTCTCAACTTAAGTAATGACCGTTTGTACTGAATCTCTGACTCTTATTCAGAATATATGGATATTAGAGATCGACAGAAAAGTCTAATCTTTCAATCTCAGGAAAAACAGATCCCTGAAATGTGTCTTTTTGATTAAAAATGTATCAAAGCCTTCTAAAGCGCCGTACATATGTCCCCATAAATTATGTCCTTGGCCTGATTAGTCCATTTTCAGCTCTTTTGACTGACACGCGCTTGGCAGGTGCTCCCATCAAGTCCATACCAAAGGTCTAAGCTGGAGCGTGAGATAAAGAAAAAAAGCCGTTACCTGGGTCAGGCTGTTGATGAAGACATGCTAAATCAATGAGAAAAGACTGGAGGAGATGAGAATATATGAGTGGTCTGTCTGTCTGTATCTCCCTCCCACTCTCTTTCTCCCTCCCCCTCGCTTTCTGCTTCATACTCAGCCCAGTACAGTTATCAGCCCCAGCAGATAAACAAGTCTGGCTGCTAGATATAACTCCAATATGTGAAACTCAATCATAACTCCGGAAACCGGCTGGGAATATGAACGGAGGAAAGAGGAAAATGAAAGCTGCCATGCCCACAGGGCAAAACCCAAGGTCCCTTTTGGCAAAGTAAAGCTCCCTCTCTTCCCTCGTTTCTATCACTTATTTATCTTAGAAAGTAAAAAAAAAAAAAAAATGCAGCAATCTCTTTTTTCTAACCCCCCCCCCCCCTTTAAATTTTTTGTGAACACGTTCTCACTAGTTTTTATAGTATATAGCAGAGAAGATGTGCTTGGTGTCTTCATTCTTGGGTTCAGGACACTGATAGCTGTAGGGTACACGTTTCTGAAGTCTTCTTCACTCTCCATCTTTTGCCAGTAGGATCTCTGTGATTTCCACTTGTCAGTGAGGGCCAGTCATGCAGAGGGGATGGGACCTGTGCATCAGAGGGAGAGAGAAAAACTTAAAGGGAGACAGGAAAAAAAAAAAAAAAAAACAAGTGTGTGTGTTGTGGAGGAAGGGGGGGGGGGGGACTAGCTTTGACTGGACTCACTCATGCTTTGACATTGACGGCCCTGGGAGAGGAGAATAGGACCAGCTACCCCAGAGGACCACAGAAAGGGAGAGAGGGGAGGGAGAATGAGGAGGGGGGTGAACTGCCAGAGGCTGCTCTCAGCTTTGAAGCGGGGACTAGAAAGGGCTGAGGGCACTGTTAGCCCCCTTGAAGTGGTTTCAGCACTTGTCACTCTTTCGGGCATCGCCTAGAGCTGTGGACAGCTCTGCTCTTTCAGGATGAGGTCCCACAATGGACTCTGCAGCACTGATGCTCACCTTGATGTGGTGACTTGGATCAATAGTCAGACCAGTGAGCCACTGGCACCAGCATGTTGTGATGTTAAAAAGTAGCTGAAGTGCTTCTCAATGCCTGTGCGCCGAGCAAGTGAGAGGAAGCGGTTCCTGTCAAGATCATCTCAGCAGCACACTGCAGGCTACAAAGTAGTGGAAAAGCCACAATGGATCAAGCCATACAAAGCTGCTCTGTAAATGGATGAAAATGATGGAGAAACAGAAACCAAATAGATAAAAATAGCTTTACAAATATCTTTAAAAGTAGAAGAAATCAACTGCACACTTGTTTAAAGTCACATTTACTTAACGTTTAAGGCTGTAAACATGACACTGACATGTTATCTATTGTCTTACAAAGTAAACATGTTAGCAAACCGTCCTCTTTACACATCCAGCAGACAAGGAGCAACATTAGAATTAATAATTATCACAATATCTCATTCAGCGTTTCTTTTATTGGTCCTTCTGAACAGATGAAGCTTGTTTCCCGGATCATATTTCAGAAAAAATGGCAGCCATTGCACCAACGGCTATTAGAAATTGTACCCTTTGTGATTTTAACAAAGATAAACTACAACTGCTGTGAGAGCATACAAAAAAACTACAGCTCCCAGGAACACTTACCAGCTCGGCAGTTGCAGGTTTCATCCATATCCATAATTTTTACCAACTCTCTCTTTTAAAGTAACTTTTCCAACTATTTAGCTGTGATCTCTGCAGCCAAAAAAAAAAACAAAAACTCCACAACGTTACTCTGTCCTGCTGCTAAAGAAATGTCCCGTCTCGCTCTGCTGCACATTTCTCAGCTTTAAGGACAATTTTATTTATCATATATTTCCCTCCATAAAATCCTGTATCTTTGCTTTAGTAGCCCAGCTCAATAAATAGCTTGAAATACTCCTGCTCCCAAAGTACCCACTAAGTACTATTAGTATTTACTGCCTGTGTTTCCTCTGGCCCCTCTTTCGGCCTCTCCTTTCCCCAAAGATAGATTACATCCAAGACAGCCTATGACCGATGGATAGGGGGCACAATGCCTGAGCCTTTGGAGAAATATGTGCTTATGAAATCATAAATATTATCTCAAACACTAATTAGCATTAAGAGCACTGGTGATTTTATTTATCAACTTTAGCCACAATTAATAACCACAGCCTTGAGAAGAGCACGAGGTAGATAGGCAGGACATGTTTGCCGCGTCAAGGCCGTAAACCCATTACACACATAGACTGATTGAGGCAGCCCCACTGGGGGAATAAGTAATTGTGCCTGAGAAATTTTAATTGCCCTGAAATGCATTCTAAATTACACTACCTTGTTTTCAGACAGAAGTAACATAGCTGAAGGGCTGGGATAATGGTGGAGTGTCGTGGGTCCAGTAATGGGTTGCTAAACACCAGACGACCTTGCTTCTTCTTCTTTTTTTTAAAACTGATTTTACTGTGTGCTTCTTACTAAAGTCTGGAGTGAGGCCTGGAATTGAAGTGCTAATATTCAATGTTTAATGCACACAGTTTTATTTAAGCTTAAAGCAATAGTTTGACATTGTGGGAAACTCACTTATTTCACTTATCACCTTTATTCATGTATTTCTTGCCGAGAGCTAGGTGGGAAGATTGATACCGCTCTCAAAGCAAATATGCAAATATGAAGATACAAACAGCAGCTGCCAAAATTAGCTTAGCATAAAGACTGGAAATAGGGTTGGAAACAGCTAGAAGCAGCCCTAAAGCTCACAAATTAACACATTATAGCTTGTTTGGTTAATCTGTGCAAAGTGTAAAAATGTCAAGTTGTAGTTTCCCTGTTTTTATGCTAAGCTAACTGGTTCTAGCTTCATAGTTCTTTAAGATTTTATTGGTCTGCTGGAAATTCACACGTTACGGAGACACAGAGACAAGCAACAAATTCAAGATATGATAAAGAGAGTCATATCCATCCGCTCATCTCTACTCTCACGGCAAGGGAGTAAATAATGTCTAACTACTCCTTTAACAGTAACCTGTACACAGCTCCTTTACCACTCTCCATCTATGGGATGCTTATTGGTCTGACAGATACTGTGCACATGGTTAAATAGAGAAGAGGTGGAGAGGATGAGTTAAGCACAGTTCGAGGATGAAGGGGGTGAGATATCCTGGGGATACAGGGCTGGTGGTGGTGGAGGGGCTACGGGCGGCTAGTGGTCTCATTGCTAATTATCTTTATTGTGCTTCCTTGGCAGTTTTTCTGTGCAGGGCCTGTCGCTGGCTCTTATGTGGGAAGCTCTCCAGAGCCTTCCTTAGTGGCCCCCTCGCTAATAACCACTGAAGGAATCACTACGAGGTCACAAGTCTCGGCTCTGTCGTCTTTTAATCCCCGCTGAATTCATCGCTCAGTGAGGAGTAGAGGAACAAGAAATGACTGCACCGCCCCGCTGCTGCTTGACAAGCAGTAATTTGTAGCTCATAGGCGTTTGTTGAGGCTCACACTCGAAGATGGACATCCAAAATGTACGCTCAAGATATGTCTGCTGAGGTCCTGCCTGAGAGCAAAGCATGATGTCTAGGTTGGGTGAAACAGTCAGGCCCCAAAGGTGAGCTTCTGTCTTACCTGCTTTACACGCCAAACCACCTACTCTCTGATTCTCACCCTCACTGTGGGGGGGCCTAGACGAGGCCCTCTGCCTTGGAAAGTGAAGTGACCACTGGGCAAAAAACCAAAAGACTCTGACAGCTCTTGTGCTGTAGGAGGCGATAGCTAGATGTTGTTTTTCTTTGCGATTCGTGACAAGCACTGTGTTGAATTACCTTTCATTCAAATGCTCACATGCATGCTCTTTGTCTGGTATTCACAGTGGAGTACTCTGAAAGATTTTTGATGATTTCTGTTTCTCTGAGATCTCACAACCCTGTTTTGACCCTGTGGTTATTGCCGGGGTTTGCATCACCTCCAAATATTTTTTTGTGAAATTCAAGAGGGGAAACCTATCAGATGGATGAAGATTGGACTGATGTGTTTGCAGAAAATCAGTAAACAACATTAATTTCATATGAATTAATAAGAAAGTAGGAAGTGGCAATTCTCACGTGGGCTTTTTTTTTTTTTCCAAGTGATACTTTTATCAAGCTGATAAACTTTTGAGGTAAAAGCAGGATATTAATCAAAGTTTCGAGCTGATGACTCCAAAGTCATTTGACAGTAAAAGCTCCTTCATGCCTAATTTTTCCACATATTTTCTGAAAGATGTACTAAATAATTTGTCATTCTCAAGTTTTCGCGATACCTTATTCAGGCTGCGTGCAGAGCTGTACGCTGATAGCTGAGCTAGCCTGCCAACTTTGTAGCAACCTCTGTACTGTACACTTCTGCAGAATTAACACAGGAGCCAGTTGATCTTTGTCGCTTGAGGGGAAAACAGACACCACAAGTGAGGCCAGATGTAGTCTGAAAGCACCCTGAGATCATACACTGTCTCTAACATCAAAAAAGTGTCCACATGGATATTCTTAATGGGTTTAACTTGGATGAATTATTCAAATCTTCCCCCCAATGCCTCTCTCCTGCAAGTGATTCCACGCACAAATGGTCATGGCTAAATGTTATCACTCAGTCAGTTTTTCAGCGCAATCTGTCTCCTGAAAGTTGATCCACATTTTCTACAACTAATTGGACTATTGAGAGTCAATAGAAAGCCAGAGTGTTGCAAACAATTTTTCTCATAGGATTGTCTTGTTTTGTTTGTGGGATGTGACAGTGAGAATATTTCAGTCATCAAAACACACTCACTGCTTGAATTTTAATCTGCGTTGAGGTAATATCTCAGAACCTTCTAGTTTACACACGCGGTTTACCCAAATACAAGCCACAAGTGTAAAATATACTGCATTTATATGAATGAATGTGTCTTCAATTCACTGATTAGGGTCATATCGTATTCCCTTTATCACTCAACATCACACAGTGTATAGCACACACTGAGACTCTGAGCTTGAGTTATTACATCATTAATATTTTCATCTGCTGGTTGGCAAATTCAATGTGAAGCAGAGAGCTTTGCAAAGTGGTGGAGAATCAGTGAAGAATCGGTCTAAGAAATGAGCAACACAGCCCCCTGCCGTGAACTGTCAAATCATCCCGATTGCTTGACTTTTTGAAGATCCTGCCACATGTGGTCCGCTTTTTGAGCCAGTAAAGAGGGAGCTCTGCTAAAGCTCCGTGGGGCACCCACTTTGATACCCAACCCAACATGGCTTACTGTGACAACACGTCACAGGGGGTCTCTGTGAAGCTAATCTCTAATAAGGGATGAAACGCCGCTTCTGATGAAGTGGCTGAACGCCAGGTTGATCTTTACAGAACTGCTTCGAGATTGACCGTTAATGATGATGTCTTAAGATGGTTGAAGTCGAAGAGTTAATGATGGACCCCTCCAATCCTAGATCTACAGCTGTTCACTGAGATGCTGCAGTCACTCATTCATTCATATATTTTATTTTCTCTGTTTTCTAGAGTTGATTTCATTTATTTTTTTTAGAGATATCAAGTTATTCATGTCATTATGTCAAAATAACAAATGTTACCCGAAACAATGGGATGATTTTCTCAAGATCTCAACATAACGAAACTTTGTTTTCCCTAGGTAACAACATAATTAATTTGAGATCTCTAGAAAACAAAAAGATAATTGAGTATATTAAATCATTGCAGGAAACATCATTCATGTGTAGCAACGTCAGAGGAGCGGGAGAATGCGATAATTTAATATTCTTGAATATCCTTTTGTTTTCTTGAGATCTCAAATTAATTATGGCATTATCTCGGGAAATTCAAACATTTAATTTTAATAAATTAAACATTTGTTATTTGGACATAATGACATAAATAACTCTGAGATCTTGAGAGAACAAATGAAATGAACTCATTATCACAAGAAAACAGAGGAAATAAAATATATGCATGTATGACCGCTTAGGGCTTCCGTAGTATTGGCAGTATTTGTTTTTATTTACAAAAAACAAAAGATAACAGGTGGCTTTATGCAATAAAGAAGGTCAGACTTTGACTTTGAAAGAACATTTTGAAACAGAAAATAATAAACTATAATAATTATTAATATGATTTGTTTGTTAAAAGATAGTTTATTTATCTATGTATTTAATATACAACACTTTGGGTGTCCAATCCATGCCTACAAGGTCTTGCAATAACATATTTTCATTAAAATAATAAAAATGTTGGACAACCTGTAAGACAGATTTTTAATTAGGGGGCACAGGTGAATCTTAATTATGCAAACTGACGCTGTCCGCCATCTTTACTCCGGGTGTTTTGGGGATCGTCCCTCTGGACTAGCAGCAAGAAACAAACATTTCACCTGGACCTGAATGCACTTATAATTACGTTTTCTTTCACTCCAATATGACTGAACTTTGGTGTGACGTTTAAAAAAGAGGAGGCAGCTTTGGACTACTGACATGGAGTTGACATTTGACGGATTTTACCGTTGGACAGGTAAGACATCTGTGACGTAGTTAGACTACAGTACAGCTAATGTTGTTGTACACAGATAAAGCTGACTACACTGACTAAAGCTATTACAGTAACATGTTTTATGATTGTACCAGTTAGCTAACAGGTGGTAAGTTTGAAATTAGTTGTTGTTTATTATTTTTATGCTAAGCAGCCACATCAACCTTCAAAATAAGAGCACAGCTATTTTAGGTGTATCTAAATAAATCTACAGATTTATTTCTCTCTAACAGATGGTATTCAAAATAGATAATCCAGAAACAAGTAGGGATAATTAGATAGATAAAATACCTTAAAACAAAAACAAGCTTTTTTTAACACTGTCAGGTGTACCTTCATATTAATCTAATCCAACAACAACAAGAGCAAATGAGGAAAAGAGAGAAACTCGCATTAAACTAACGATGGTCGTTGTGGGTTTTATGTACACAATCTTTTCCCAATTTGTCCTGTTACAGTCTATGAGAGAAAGTAATTATTCCTGTTCTGAATATGTCAGAAATAATGTCAGTGTCATCATCAAAGGTGGGGATTTCTGGTTTTGGCCACTTTCTAGTAATGGCAGATTTATTTCTACCACATACAGTATAGTACATTACATAGACCTAGCTAAATACTGCAGTTTAATAAAACAGTCCTGTAATAAATCCTATATTTGTGGAAGTTATAATGTGCTGTTTCTGTCAGAGAGGTGTTGATTCATGATTATTTGGAAGATGCAGTTTGTTGCACTGACAGGTGTTATATGTGACGTGTTATTTAGTTTATCTCAATCTAGGCCCAAAATTAGCACCAGCCAGCAGCCAAATGCTGGTAAACCAAGTGAGCGGTTAGTACTGTACATCTGCTTCAATCACCAGACAAAAAACAATGGTAATCTATTAAATGGTTTGTAAAATTTGAACATTTGGTTGGTTTATTGCAGGGCTGCTCATTTGAGCTGTCAGGTGTATTTAATAAACTGGCAACTGAGTGTGTATCCAGCTACAAAATGCAGATATTTTAATTTTTAATGCTGTAACATTAAGTAGCAATCTGATATTTGAGGAAGTAATGCAAAAAGGCATGCATATAAAAAATGCTTTTACATGTATATCATTTGATTCCCATCCTGTGGGCAAGACAAGTGAAATTCTAAATACTACAGGCCTAACACAGCCATTGAAATGAAGCGATGAGTCAAGAGAACATTGCTCACAAACCTATAGACTTACTTCTAATCTAAGGAGACTGATTTGCTTCAAGCGGTCGCAAAGTTTAGAAAATCCACTGATTTATAACATCAAGTATGAACAGGCTGCTGACACTGAAACACTTTATTTCTGCACATTCGCTAATGATCGGACTACCTGCTGAGCAAAGTATAGTTTATGTGATTAGAGCACAGGTGTAAATAATAACCTTAACCATGGCCGCATTCCATTTAGGTGAGACAGGCTCTTGATATTGTGTATGCTGGTTCATTAGAACTGTTTACGGGGACACTTGAATAGAACAGAGCCATTGTTATTATTATTAGATGTACAAGCCTAGCCACTTTAATTCATACTCCATTAATCAGAGGTTATAACATCAAATATTCCTTTTCTTAATGCTGAATTTGTTAAATACAAATAAGCTGTCAGATCTTGAGATTTTTTTTTATTTTTTTTTTTTAGGCATGACAATCTATTATGTTTAGCTCAAACGAGGACCAAATAGACAATAAACGGCGCCGATGATCTCGCTGTCAGAGCCTGCCATTTCATATGTAACAGATCAAATTATGAGAGACCTTGCAGTGCAGTGCCGGGGCTCAGCATGGGATTAGGGGGCAACTATCTCAAGGCTGTGCTTCTCAGATAACCGCACCTAAAGCAACCTTTTCTCAAACACACAATTACCCGTCCGCTCCCTCCCCCAATCCCCTTCACCACCTCCCTTTTGAATTTCATCAGGGGCTTAATTAGTATACAAATAAAACTTCCCTTATCTCCCTCTCGCCCTAATTGGCCTGTCTTTAGTTATGCCTGGTGAGTGTGTGTTAGTGTGTGAGAGAGCTGGGGCCCCTGTAATTAGGGTGACCGTGTTCACCTTTCCTCTCAGACGCACGGGTGCTCAGGCAGCCCATGGGGAAGGTGGGGCTCTACATTGTGCTGTATGCTCACAAATACGTGTACGTATGTGTGTGTGTGTGTGTGTTTGAGTTAGTGTTTGGGGTATGTGTGTTGGTATGGGGGTGTTGAGGGTGGGGTGTGTGCTCAGGATTATTGCTCTGCAATCATTCTTGGACCGTCCCAGTGGTGTTCTCATGAGCCAGGAGGGCTTTGGGTGCTGCTGGTTCCCACTGAATGGAAGGGGCATCTTACTTTTTTCATTCTCTCTCTTCTTTCTGCTCCCCGCCTCTCTCCCCCCACCCTCACAACTAAAGTGTTTATCGATTATCTCGTCCCGCTCTTCAACAACTTAATATTGGGTGACAGTGCACTGTGTTCTCACCGTAATTAGAGTTCAGCTCCGAGGTGGGTGTGCGGGGTTGTGGGGGGGCAATTAGAACCCTTTGTTATTAAACTTGATTCATCTTCCTCCTGCCCTGCTCTTCTCGGGTCTCCGCTGCTCTCGGATGCTTACCAAGGGTATCGGGCCATCCAGCCTCCTGAAATTGGCTAACCCGCAAATTATCATGTTTGCTACTAGACTCCCCCTTCCCCATCTGCCCCCTCCTTCCCCTCTCCAACCTGAACCCTTCCTCCCAGGTCTGCTCTCCTCGCGATGCCAATAACACACAGTAATAACTGTAAAGATCCCCAGTCAAATCCACTCAGATGCCTGGACTTAGAATCACAACAGAAGTCCTCAAGAGCCACTGAGAATACATCCTTTACTGTATGATTGTACACATCGTCTGATGAAAGGGTTTAATGTTCGATCGTCCTTATTTTCAGTCTAATTACGAGTCCGGTTCATTCAGTCATAGGTGGTATAATTTTGTAATTTTTACAAGTGGGTGTGGTTTGTAGTTTGTCTGTTTTTTTTAGTGGAGTATTGGGTAAATCTATTTACAGATATCAATGAAGATTAGGCCATGAGCTGGGGAAGAAGTGGTTAGTACTTGCTGGAAATTCAGACATTGGCTGCAGGATGAGCAATTTGTAACATAACGTGTATCTGATTGTTACTATTCTGATGTTTTGTAGTTTTTTTTAATAGTCAAACTATAAGAACAATGTAGGTTTAGTTTTGGTTTAGGGGAACGTCAGATTTGACATTTATGCCAGCAACTTCTGGACTTCAAATCAAAGTCACTATCTAACTGTTTTATTACTTTAGTTCAGACGATTGTACGTGGCATTTCATTTGCAAAGCAGACAACAAACACAGCAGTACAAAATCGTATGATCCTTAAAGAGGATCTGGACACAGCTGAATTAATTAAACTTTTAACGATAAATTTAATTCATCTATTAAGACTGATACACAGGTCTGTATGGACATCAGTGCACGTAGAAGCTTGTGTTACCCCTAAATGTAAAATATTTAGATTTATTATTATTATTTATTATATAATTTTTAGAATTTTGTTGTAACTATTATATTAAATACCTTACTTAGATCATGAAGCTCTAAAGTGGAAGAAAGCAGATCTGTCATATCCATTGACAGTCCAGGCTGTCAGTCTGAGCCTATTTACCAATCATCAATTTAGCTTGGTTATGCTGCCAATTTATTTTTCACTCATACATGTAGGCATTGCACATGAGCCGCGTGAGCACCAGATATATTTTAAAATATAGATTTAATGCAGGTATTGCGATACATGTAATTAGAGGGTTTTCAGAAAAGCAGCACATAATATAAACAAGAATATGTGTTCAGAATTATGTCTTGCCCCAGTGAAGCCTGGTTACTTAATATGTATGGATGGATGTGTGTATATATTATGTTTAAAGGGCCACCACTGAATCAGCCGCCCAATCATTGCTCCAACCACAGTGATTAACAAACAGTTTAATATTTGAGTTTCTTAAAAGTCTGTTTCATCAACATAACATTAAAGTAATCAAACAACACCAGTGTGACCTCAAACTGTGGCGTGGTACGTACTGAAGCAACTTTTGAAGTTCGATATTTACAGATTAATGCTGGTGATTCATTTTTATTCAAACGCCTTCTTCACTTTAGCAAATAAGGGCACCAGAAAATCTAGTTGTTGGTCTTGCGGTGTCACTGTGAGAAACAATTTAGCAAAAAGAGTGAACCTCCTTCAACCACCACCAATAAAACTGTCAACTTTGTGTTCTCTATTCCTTTGCTGCACCAAACGTTGTTAGTTTGAAGAGGTGATGTGAGTTGACAATATTCTCCCTCCTCTCTCTTCCAATCCGGCCGCCTCCCTAACCCCTTATCCCCACCCCTCAGCCCATTCTTTGTCTCTTTCAGAGTCTCCAGGAGCTTGATATGGAGCTTATGGGGAAAAGGAGGAAGATCAATCCTGGTGTCAGCAGCTCAGCGCACATCTCTCCCAGTAACGGCAGGACAAGTGTCAGCTGGAGGAGAGGCAGCCGCCATGCAGAGAGAAAGAGAGAGAGAGAGAGAGGGAGAAAGTGAGTGAACGTGGTGGGGGTGGAGGGGTAAGGGGATGGTGGTGGTGGTGGTGGTGGTGGTGGGGGGTAGGATGAGAAAGAGAGCCCTCTGCTTGGCAGCCAAGCGAGTGAGCAAGCGAGCGGCCCAGCCCAAGGGAGTGCACCTCCAGTAGACAAAAGATCAATTCTCTCCATTTCACTCTCAGCTCCTGATAACAAGCAAAAGTTCAGCAAGCCCAGGAGCTGTCTTGCCTTTGAAATGTGCATTCTGCTGTGCTACACACACACACACACACACACACACACACGGTTGCACAGTTGCACACAGTCTCACACAAGTGGCATACACACAAACACAATCACACTTGCACGTTTCAATTAAGAGGCCCAGTTGTCTTAGGAGTGATTAGAAATAACTGTTATACATTTGTTTTCTAGACATGAGACACAATTCAGAGAAGTCCACGATGGAAGAACAATGTCTACATTTTTTATTGTGTTTACTGAGTGCAGATCATTTCTTTGAAGTTCCCAAGTCATGGTCATTGCTTCCTTGATGAGGATACATGTTATTCAAGTTTGTCATCTCCAGTGTTCAGCAGTTTTGATATGTTACCAAATGTCCTTTCTGCAGTGAAAAAAAACTCCCCTTAGTTTGCATTTGGTTCAAGGTAATAAAACAGACAGTAAGAGAAAACAGCACTAGACAGGAAGCTGTTACATTTGGTCAGAATCAAAACATAATTTGTGACAGCGTGCCGTGCCAAGAGTGTGTGGTTTGGATCGTGATTGCGGGTAACATTGTTATTGGCAAAGGGTTACGGTCAGTCAAACCAGAAACATGCATCTTGAAGAGCTTCGTTTTGTTTTTCCTGCAGACACAAGTGTAATTGATAACATTCTCATTTGGGGGAGTTTATGGAATATATTGTTTCCTTCCTGTTTGTGCTGGTACTCAAGTCACAGCATTTGTTTTTGTTAAAATTTTAAAGCCTTCCCTCAAAACCACATGTTTGTGGGTGAGCCCTAAGATGTTCCTCATTAAAAGTAACAACTTTTTCAAACTTTTAGATTATTGAAATAAATGTGTGATGGGATGTCATATTTATATAGGCCATTCTTTGTCCAACACTGACACAATCTCTTTAAATACTGTATTTCACAACTGGAGCACTTAAACCTTTTGTATGTTCCAGTTCCTATATAACTGGTATTATCTAGGTCAAGTATAAAAACTTTGCAAACACATGTCTAAGGTTCTTGAAAAAGTGGCTAAGGTTTAGCTAATTTTTCCTGTTTGGTGTTACTTGATGAGTCCTCGTTAACTATTTTGATTGTTAATTTGTCTATGAAGGTCTGCAAATCTCTGGTGAATTCCTGAGAGGCTGATGGTGTGTGACAGTTCTGGAGCTGGTTCTGTTTAAGACATCCACAGACTGAGAGCAATCCTGTGGAGGTTAGAACCTTGCCACTTCTCATCAGAGTGAATCCCAGAAAGAGGGTCACCCTCTGTCGGTATTCAGGACAGGCACTGACCCTCCTGTACCACGGTGGACTCTTTACACGGGGTCTTCTATTCAGCAAAATGTTGATAGAGTTTGGAGTGTTATTTATGTCCCCCTCCCTATACAGTCCTCCTACATTTGGAGTCCAAATGTCATAACAGTGTCTGTGTAATGTACCCAATGATTAGGTTTCTCTCAGGGACCCCTGTTCATAGCATCTAACAGATGGCCCGCTCCTCTTTGTATATGCAGATTTATTCACTGGGAATGTTTACAGATATCGTCATTACATGGACATCCATAGCTAAATAGGCGGTAATTGCAGCAAAAAGCTGTCATCCAGTCAAGTGTTGTTTTTGTCATGTTCTGGCTGAAAGGAACAACTTGCAAAGCAAAGAGGGACAGCCAGTATCACACAATTGACCTTTTACATGATTTTCAATTACTGGAGAGAGGAGAGAAACGGAGGGGTCCCTGTAGTGCAGCTGTCTCTGCTGCCTCCTCTCCAGAACATCTGTCCATCGAACGTGGCAACGGCTCCTCTTTCTCCCCGTGAGGTCGCCTGCCCTGCCCAGGATGGGCAGGTGTGTGCTGGGCCAGGCCCCTCTGTCATTAAGCGGCCCAGCTGTGCTGTCACGTCTGGCGTAGAGGCGGGTGTCATCCATGACCCTGTCTCAGCCCCCTTGGAGGGGCATACATAGACCTTGACAGGGCAGCTGAGGGTAAAGCCACGCATGGAATATCTATGAAGGACGACCGTGTCGTCCCCTCCTTGCACCCTGGTGGGCGCCACCTCCGCATGCTGGCCTACCCTCCTGCCAAAGTGCAGGATGGGCCCTCATCAGCCATGTCAGTCAATAAAAAGAGAGAACATCACACCTCCCCTCCTGCTGTGTCCTGTGTGTCTTTTCAAAGGAGACTTACACACTTGGAAAGAAGGACAAGTGCTGGTAGACATTTTAAAATCTGCACCGAGGAAATAAAAAAATATATTCACTGCAGCCAATGTGACTAGTTTCATGTGAAAACAGTCTGCAGAGTCTGCACATCCTTAAAACTACTTGAATTCTTAAAAAAACAGGTCACAGCAATGTTTAAAATTCAGGGTGAATAACAGTTCACAGTAAACTATTTACATCGAGACTGTGTTGTGCTAACAAAATGTTCTTGCTTTGTGTATCAGTGTTTTTATACTCCAGACTTATGCATTTCATTATGTATATTCTCATGACTGTAACCACTCCCTTCCCACACACAAACACACAAAAACACACACAAACTTCAGTTTGTGATGAGGTGAGCGTCTGATAAAACTCAAATATGCGCTTAACAGTTGAGGATATAAGTTATGACCAACCAGTGACGGCAGCTAATTAGATAAATTTGTGAAGGTGGCAATAAAGACACAAGCTCTGCTACTAATGATGAAACAAATACCACTTGGTGTCCATGTTGTCTTGGAAACTAGCCTCCATTTTTGCAACCCAAGCGTTCTTGACAGATTTCAATCAAGCTTCAGTCTAGTGCTACAGAAAATGTGGTGCACGTACTGTAGCATCATTCACAGGAACATTGTAGAAAAAAAAAAGATGTACCTTTAAACAGCTGTGTGCTACGGTAATTTACAGTTTGGAGTTGTTGGTGAAAGTGTAGCTCTTATAAATGTTTTTTTAATTAAGGTAAAAATGTCAAAGTGTTGCATGCTTAGTAGGGGAGTGCAGGAAGATCATTTATCAGCTTTTATTTCCCTGTGGGCTACACCAAATATGCCAGCGGCTCAGTAGCTCATGATATCGTTAAGAGTCAGCGCCATATTTCATGTACTTCAACTACCTGATTTTGCTGGGACAAACATGTTGCTAATGTTAGAGACATTAATGTGCCTTAAACTCTTCTCTTTATTCAGCTTCTACACGTGCCAAGGAAAATAAACAGCGTCATGATGAGCGCTTGACTTGGTTCTGGTAGTTGATGGCCCAGCATGTCTGCCTGCATTCAAATGTAAGTACGCGTTTCATCTCTGATCAATGCATAAACGTACTCCATATTTACTGAGCTGCTCACTCAGCTGCAGAATGGTAATTCCACTCACTAACGTTATGGTAGATAAGGCAGAGGAATGGACGTTCAGGGGAGAAAGGAAAAAAATAAAAGAGACTGTGGAAAACAGAGACAGGGATTTAGATAGTCGCTGCTGAACACGGTGGTCAGCAAACAGGAGCATTTATCCATTAAGTGGCCATCAGTCCAGTTCAGATTGTTGAGGTAGATCCAGTCTTACGGCAATTGTTCCCATACTGAAGCACACAGGCATTGTGATCAGAGTCATGGTTAGAGCAGGAAAATATGGAAATCAGTAACTGATGCTTGGAAAGAAAAGAGGCGCATTTTTATTTAAACTGGCCATGTTGTGTAGATACAGCTGTGCCAAAAAACTGATTCAATTTTTAAAGGAGGGTTATTTTGTGCAAAACGAGGGGCAAACAAAATAGCTTTTTATGTGCCTAATCTGAAAAGCAGAGATGTTTTGTGTTGCATTACACAGTGTAAAGGCAACACTGCAACAAAAAATGCATTTGTGGGAACTAAATGCAACATTAAACATTTGCAACATCTCGTAATTCTGCATGTGTAAACATAATGCCACTTTTTACAAGTTCCATTATTCTGAGTTGGCGTTGATGTGTGAAATTCTCTGTACGGTGTAAATTGTGGTCAACAGTAATTATAGAATAAAATAGTAATTTGTCTTGAAAACTTGTTGTAATTTACTTGTAATGTAAATCTTAAAGCATTTTTCTTATGCTCCACATTTTTTGATCCTGTGATATTTCTGCGAGCTCTTCTACAGTAGAGAGGCACAGAGAGAGAGGGGGGGGGGGTAACTCCTTTTGTTTGCTTTTCCAAAATGGCCTGATCGGTTTAAGAAAACAATTCCTAAAGGCAGATATGGTAATCATAAGTGAAAGCCAACATGGCAAATTGTCCAATAAGCGATCATTTTCACAAACTGTTGTAGAATACTTAATCTTCCCACTGGGGCAACTCGTTGTGTCTATCCAACTGACACTTAAACATCAGTGATATGTTGTTATATTTGTCTTTAAAGTATCAGTATAGCCTGGCCATCTCCAGAGTACTGCTGACAGTTGTCATGTCCCGCTTGTGTAATGTTTTGCAGCTCAGGGAAAAGAACTCTTTGCCCTGCATATTCCAAAGATTTAATTAATTATGCTGTGGTTAGTCTGTCTCCTGATGTCAAGAAAGTTGCCAGAAACCTAGGAGTTATCTTTGATGGCAATCTAAGAAGTAAAACTCAAGTGGATTAAGTTTTTCTTGTGCAGAATATCTCTGAAACAGATTTATGAAAAAAAGGATTTCTATGATGGAGCTTCCCTCTCTGTGAAAGGTCTTTCTTGTGTTTCCAGCTTGTGTGTAAGAATTTTTGTGGCACAGTGTAGTTTTTTAAAATTTGCTGAGATTTTGTCGGCCATGACGAGTGTAGCTACACCTGCAGAAGGGCCTGAATGTTTTAAAGTTTACCCTCAGGCATGCAGAGATTGGACAACTAAAAGGGAAAACCCACAGGAAAATGGAACCCCAATACAGTACGTTGCTTCGTTAATATTTCTGATTTGTGAATTTGAAGTAGTTTATTCTTAGGTAGAACAATCCATAATGGATAATGATCAATAATAGAACAGCTCCTCCTATACTACGGCAGTGATGCAAGACATTTCCATATTAAGAGCCGTAAATCCTGTGATTAGATTCAAGTCCTGAAAGATGCTCAATGAAACAAATAAAGATTTGACTTTATATTTCTATTTCCAGTGGCTTCATGAAGCTGTATAATTAAGTTCACAAACATCGTGGTGTTATCTGTCACGCATTTCAAAAATCAAAACCCTCCAGTGCACATTGCTTCATCCAAACCAGAATGCACACTGAGTCTTCTTTTGACCAGTAAGAAGTCAAGAGCGTGATGTTTGTTTGGTCATTTTTGAGTTATTGGATTTTTCAGTGTCAGTAGTGCAATTCCCAGCCTCACCTACAGTGTATACACACACGTCTGGTGTTATTGGCAGCGCGCCTTCATCCACTGACACCTCCAGCGTCCCTGGTGGCCTTTGTCACAGAAGAAAGAGAATGATCAATATCCCAGTTAAACTAGACTTTCAAAGCTGATCGTAGGGCCTCGTTCTGGGGCCATCTTCTTTAATGAATTTTCTTTCATTCCACACAAGTTTTTAAACATCAAACAATAAATCGGCCAGGGCACAGTAAAATATTTAGATCTATTGACTGTGTTTGAAAAATGTAGAGGGCAAAAACTCTAGTGGTTTGATGCTGATACATTCTGAACACTTTAATCCACCCGAGTGTTTCCTTTTATCTGCCTGGGTTTCTCCAAAAGAGGGGAAAAGGGCCTCAAGAATGTTCTCAAAGATCCAGCAACTCTTTCTTAAAAGCTCCTTACCTTCAATTGCTCACAGTGATTCTCAATGTTCTTGGTACCAAGACACACTTTAAAAAAAAAAAAAAAAAAAAAAAAAAATACACCCCCGGCACACGAAATGATTGATTTTGTGAGAAGATCAGTCATATATTTGAGTGATTGTTCACATCAAGTGACAGTGGATACAGAACCTGTTCCAGAGGAAAAGAAATAATTGTAAATGTTTGAGATTAAATTCCGTCGTCTTGTTCGACCGTAATTTTCCTCTCGCCAATAAAATCTCACATGTGGAATCGTGGTGCGTACAGCGTGGCAGTGTGACATTAGAAAGGTTGAGAACATCTGTTTTATAGCATTTACAGTTTATTGTAGTTGTGCTGCATTTCGTCATCCCCTACCCCAAAACAACTCCTAAAAAAAAAAAAAAAAAACTAAAACAAAGAGGTGATAAAAATTACATCTGTGGTAAGAAGCCACATTAGTTTTTTTTTTTGGTAGAAATGGGTTTTGATAAAATCTTTCTTCTGCCACGAAAGGTCCCACAAAAAAGGAATCTGGGATGCTGGTGCAGACTATCTAAAATATCTTCTCTTTCAATATTGACGGGTTGTTTTCAGATGGTACAAGCCAGAGATCAAAAAGAGTGTCTGAAAATACGTTATACCGTTGAAACATTTCATGAGAATCAGCGAGTTTGAGAAGAACTTCAGTCAATGTGCGGTGTGTATTTAGTGCACATCACAGGAGTTTTTTTTTTTTTCCACCCTACAAACACTACTCTATAGTTAAATCTCTGTTTTGTTATTTTTGGTCAAAGTCACATCAAGGTGAACATCAACGCCTTGGTTTGACCCCTTGTGGAGCCACTCTTCCTAATGTTGTAATAAATTGTACAGTGTGTACGCATATCTTTGCATGGCTGGTGTGTGCGTGTGTGTGTTTGGCTGGCGTGACAGCCTGGCCTTGACGTTAAACATCTGTTGGGTGATTCATTCGGCTGCGGATGTGGAGTGACACCAAGGCACATCTGCCGAGGTGCGGGCGATCCCTGCAACCTGCCCCCTTGTAAGGCCCCAGCTTCACCATCCAAACCACTTTTCTGACGATTGCGTCATTTTCCCTCTTCTCCACCACGGCTAGTTCACAAAAGTGACATCCTGCTTTTTCCCCCCCCAGTTGTGCAGGCTGGAGAGCAGCAGATGCATAGCCTTGGGGAGATTTAGAAATGGCAAACACAATGAAACTCAAGAACCTGGGAAAAAAAAGCGATCCCAGATAAACCTCATTTTGTCCTTTTTTCTTCCGTAGTAGAATTAACATAATGCTAAAGATATGCTTTGCTTTTTGCCCTTTGAATGTGCTTAAGACAGCAGCCTGGAGTGGACAAAAGTAGAGCTCAAGTAATAAATAGTTCAACAACATAAAATAAATTGTCAACAATTTTCTATCATTGGAAACTGATTATGTTTGAGTTTTAGACAGACAAAAACAACAAACTTATAGACATGTCTCTTTTCTCTCTTTTCTAAAATTTGTATACTAATCAATCAGAAAAGAAATGATAGACTGATTTTACAAGAAGTAGACAGGATTGTATTTTATTTTGGCACCAAATCATCATCAGAATGTGTTATTTACTGACGCACGTACCATAAATTTATTCCACTGAGTGGAAAAAGATTGAGAAATCATTTGAGTTTAAGTGACAGATGCTTCTCTTCACTACTGTGCAGGGCATTGTAATCACTTGAATGAATACAGCTTGACTAATTAAGGTTATGCAGTTGGCTGGCTCTCTCCAAACAAAACCCAAGTAATGTGGATTGTGTTGTAGCACAGCCCCCATAGTATAGTACAGATGAGAGTTGAGTTGATCTGCTGCTCAGTCTGATGTGTCAGTTGGAAAAGAGCTAGAAAGATCAATCAGTCTAGCACTTGATTTTCAACATCGCATTCATGTTTCCACTTAGCTAAAGATATAATTTTGTTGTGGGATAATAAGCTCATAAATTGATTTACTGTATTGTCAAGCTGCACCGCACTCAGCCCTGCTGTTGCCATGACGAAAACTCTGAGGAATATGACTGTAACGAATTAAACAGAAATAGCTGATGACTAACAAACACAGCCAGTGCAAATGATGATGACTGAAATGCACTGGATAGCCGCTCTCGAGCTTGCTGTGCATGTTTGGCACAGATAGAGTCCAAGGACGCGCAGGGCCTTTGATCCTGTCTCTGGGGCGTCCCAGATGTTCCAGCGCAGGGCAATGTCAAGTCTGGTTTATTTGCAGAGGTAATGCCCAGCCATTATATGTACAAGTCATCCATCAAACAAAAAGGAACATTTCAGGAACGCTTTTTTCTTTGCACGACTGAGCAATTGAGGTTTGTCAGAGAAGGAAGTCTTGATAGACCATAACCACATCTTCAGCTACATGTGCTTTAAAGGGCCCAGGGCACGATGTGTAGGCAGGGCACCCCATGGGACATTTCCTCTCCTAGTTAATGCCTGAGAATATTATCTATCATTGAAGTAAAACTAAATCTAATATTTCATTTCCATAGATGTCACTGAAGTAGAAGTTGTCCTTCCTGAAATCACTGAATATTTTTAATCATGAGTAACTCATCTGAGTGCACTCGGACAGGCTGAACATCTTTGAGAAAAGTCTCAACCAGTAGGTGGCAGTATGATACTTGAATCTACAACTTCCCAAATCAAGACTCCTCAATCATTACTCAGAATAAGCACTCTGACTATTTCAGTTGACAACTGGAAATATACAATAAAATCTGCAGCAGTTATTATATACAAAGTGGTATATTTAACTATTATTATTATTATTGTTATTATTATTATTATATGCTAGTAGAGATCAAAAATCCATATTTAAATGCACAGTCTGATTTGGCATTTTCATTACAGCAGAGAATAAAAGCTTTCACATTCCATTCACAAAGATATTTTACAGAGCAGTGATTTCAGCTGCAGCAATGAATTTGAAAGCAGAAAAGAAAACATTATTATATGAAATAAATACTCTATCATCTGACTAAAAGATCTGAACTTTAGTATCCATTAAATAAACTGTGAACGGCATGCTCCAGAGTGGTTCCAATCAGCTTTATGCGGTACGACTAAAATAAGTGCTCTGTCTCAAGGCTATCTATCTTGTCTTTTAAACATAACTTAATTATAGTTTAAGATACAGAGAATACATTTCTTGATTTTAGCCACAATAATCCCACAATTAGAAATATTTTTAGTTTGACACATTTTGTTTTTGTTCTTTTATTTTTTGGTCTAAAACAGCAAGGAAATTTTCTTGTAAAATTATAGGAAAGCTCATTGATCTTAAATCGTTTTTCTTCATATCGGTTCCTATAAAACCGCCTCGGCAAGTTCACCTTCACAAGAGCATATTTTCAACATCTTCTTTCACTTTGTAACAACAGTGCAGCATTTACACTTAATGCTTGGAATCTTTTGTAAACGCTCTCTTCCGATATTGACGGTATCAGTCTTCCAACTGGCAGCGTGAGCGGACAGGGAGTGCTTATAAATGCATATGTGACACCATTTCACCTCCAACTATTACTTCAATACCCACTGAAAGCAATTAAAGTATAACTGGAACACAGAGGGCCTAATGGGTTAATTTCTGGGCTTGTTGCTTCAGCAATCCTAACACAAAGAATTCTCTTTGTTTAGAAACTGAGCTCAAGGTGGACTTTTTTTTATTTTTATTGACTCTTGTCAAGTCACAAAATGATAAAACTTTGTGGCTGCACTCAAAATACTAGATCAGATGGTATGAGAGGATTTTTTGGAGCTTATTAAGTTAGTTCTCAAAATATATTTCCTACAGATTAAAAAAAAAAAAGGAAGGTGGTTGCACAATCTGCTACATTCACTGCCTCTACTCAGAATTAGAGATTTATTTTCTGAGAAGGAAAAAAAATCAATTAGTGCTAAATTTATTCATGGATTTCTGCGATCAATGCGAGTCCACTCAGAGGGGCTCGGTGGGACCCAGTTCATCCCAGTTAATGTGTTTGAAGGGGAATTACCATTGATGTTGTTTTCCCTTCCTCTCAGGTCAAAGAGCATCTTGGAGCTGTCACGGCCCGCCTGCCACACGGGAGGAACTACCCTCCGGTCCTCACCGCTACCCACAAGGCACCTGAACGGCGGAGAGGATGGCGTGGAGTGGCGGATGATGTGAGGTAAAGACAATCAGGCTGGTTGGCTGTGCTGAATCTAACATAGCCACTGTCAGGGAGTCTCTACTAGAGCTAATTGTGAATCCAATCAAGGCTGGGAATACTACCTATTGATTTACCTCACTAAACACACACAATAAATAAATACAGGGGGAATGCATTATGTGTAAATTCACACACAAATGGCTTTCACGTCTACAGAATATTTATATAATCTACAGTAGCTCTCCGTGTACTCCTATTACACTGGTCTGCTAGGTGAAAAACAGCTGTTCCTCGCTCTCTGTTAATTTGCTGCAACCGCTGTAATTTTAATTCACATGACCTTTCATGACTTCTTGATTGTTTTCATAATTCTTGCATACTTCATAATGCTGCTCCGAAAGACATGCGGTGTGATCTTCTGAAATGTTCCTTCAAGGATATTCTTCTCGCTCTTCGTATTGATTTCAAACAGTTCCTGCACACAGGCTATATTTCAGGTCAATTAGACATATTTGGGCATTTGCAAATCATTTTTTTCTCTCAGATCCTGGGGCTCTAAAACTGCACTTTTGGCCCTAACAGCACTGCTCAGATTCTCTGTGGAGCTTGACATTTTGATCCGCAACAGAGACTAAATGATAACTGTTTCCTTGTAAATACTGTTGCCTGCGGGGGAGGGTTTAAATAGAGCAAGAAGGACTTTTCACTCACTCACTTGTTTATATGCACAACTCATCTAAATATGGACAGCTAAAGCGTTTAGAATATAGTTTGCGCTGCATACAGCAGTGTGAGGGTGTGAGTGAGCCGTGCGAGGGGAGACCCATAATTACAACAAATTATTGCTCGTAATTTTCTAAATTCCTCTGCTTTTACACTTATAAATTATGTAATTATGACCATCTCCCAGAAAGATAGCAAATAGGTTGCGATTCTTCTGTTCAGACTTTCTTCACCAGACAATATAATTCCACTAGCTCTCTTTCTGTCACCCTCTTTGTTTTGTTTTTCTTTAAAGAGAATATCTTTAAAGGTTTTTTCAGTTCATGTATGAAAGAACAAGCTGCCTTTGTTTGAAGTGTTTGGTCTTGGCATCTGTGATCACTCTCATTAGGGCTCTCCTCTCACTGAGAGCAAAAACACTCCAATTCATTTATTTTTATTTCAAACATATCATTGACTGCTGTCTGAGCCCGCATCCACATCTAAGAGAAAGTATTTATTTGAACCTAACAAACGCCTCTCTCTTCAACAGTTTTAAATATAAATGGGGGAGGGATCGATTAGTCACTAGCTGATTTTTGTATGTTTTTCCCCTATCTCTGAAAAAACATAAAACCAGTAAATAATTCTTTTTACCAATAAGTGCGGAGATCGGATGGAATATTTATTTTGCTTTGAGAGGAAAGTCAGTGCTGAAGTTTGACCCCCGTGTATTGTCATGACAACCTAAGGTCTCTGATACTTTGTGGCGAGTAGACGACAACATCCCACTGCTGCCGCGTACACGGTGAACTGGCAGCGCCCACACGGAGGAAGATTGACGTAAACACTTTTTAATTGAGCTGCAAACGTTGTCAAAAGACGGAGTCGTTATTTTAGCATTCCTACGGGGCAAATCTGCTCATGCAAAAAGAAAAAGAAATGTATAATTAATACAGCCAGTAACACTATGCCCTATGTGAGGCTGCACAGATAGGATAATATTACATTTTTACTATGGCACTCTGAGCCTTTACCAGATTGCTGATAATGTTCAGTGCTCAGCGGCTGGCTCCAGGGAAAGATTGCTCCTTGTCACATCCTTATCAAAGGAGCGTTTTGTTCCTTCTTGCACACACAGTTCTTATTCCACAAGAAGGCCTGTGATCTATTGTACGTGTGTAGATCTTTCTTCAGCATCCCCCTCCTCTCAATGCTCCGCTGAAGATCAATTGTGTTTGCACTATATGTGAATGTGTATCAAAGAGTCCCCACAGTCAATGCCTCCACTTATAAGGTAATGTACTGACACGGGAGATTCCACGGGGACTGTGCAGAGCTCTCCGTGTACAGAGGCTGTGCAGCAGAGGGAAGGGTTGGGAGGAGGGGGGAACACAGCAGTCATATAGCGTGGGAGGAGTAAGCTGGATTGATAACACACACCGCTTACACAATACTATCTTCACATGGAAAGCAAACATATACTTACATGCACAGAAATGCAAACGTACCCTGTTGTCAGTGAATGGTTTCGACATGAAAGGCAGCTGACCTGAGCGTTAGCCGTGCTGATAAATCTCCCATCGAACACCTATTCTGTTTCTCAGAGCCACGGGGGGATATGCTGTCAGTGAGAACTTTCATAGCAGCAAAAACACTCACCCAGTTGTTTTATTAATCCTTCAGACTTATGAAGGTAGCTGTCCGTGCAGAAAGGGAATTATTCCCATGCATTTCAATATTATATTGACCTTATAACTAGTCAAGTTTAAGTCATAAATCCATAGTTGCTCTTGTCTGAGAAGTGGGCAGCCCGGTTGCTCACCAGCTCCTCCTTCCTGCACTCGCTCTTTTACAGCTGAGGTGGGAGGCAGGTCAAATACAAGGCTGGGGTTTTGCTGGATTTAACCCAGCCAAAGGAGAGAAGTGGGAGGATGCAAGTGATGATCTGGGCCTGTGTGTGTATGTGTGTGTGTGTGTTTGTATGTATGTGTGTGAGAGTGTATGGGTATTTAATAGCAATAGGATGTGGGGTGCATTGTCCTTTTTGATGTGTATATGTGCTTCTCTATGAGTGTGTATGAATGAGTGGATACATAGGCAGTGACAGAAGGTGACCCCTGTGTCAGTGGTTTATTATGTCCGGTTCATTTGCTAGGCCAGACGCCATTGGCTGTCAGTTTTACTGCCTGACTGTGTCAGCCGGACAGTGTTAAGTCTGATGGAGTGTTTTTTGCCTCTGAAGCCATCCTGAACAGAAAGGCAGGCAGAGCTATATAACAGGCTCAGTGACAGGTTCTCAAAACAGGCGGGCCATGAATATGCAAGCTCTTCCACAAACAGCCAGGAAAAAAAACTGCTTGATGTGGCTGAATCTGAAAATAAGCAATTTTGCCATATTCAAGCAGCAACGCTGACACTTTCAGCACATTTCTCTGAGAGTTTCACTGTCTCTTCAGTTTTATTTCTCGAGCACGTGTTAGAGAGGAGAATTTCTTGCCTGTTTCATCACTAAATATTAAATAACGTTTCACTTTACTGTCACAACATAATGAAAACAGGAGAGGCACGCGCCAAAGGATAAAAAGAAATCATAATTGGATATTTTTGAGAAGTTATGATATTTGTGCATTTTTTAATTATGTGATTTTGCACGAGTAACATGTCTTGATTGATTGGGATAAGGACCTCCTCTTAGCGCCAAATGTGCATCCACCCTCCCTTGTTTAATGCAAATTAACTGAATATGTGCCTT
The DNA here is from genome assembly GCA_028641955.1 of Protonibea diacanthus. Lineage (NCBI taxonomy): Eukaryota > Metazoa > Chordata > Actinopteri > Sciaenidae > Protonibea > Protonibea diacanthus. Next base: position 7,222,195 of record CM053977.1, read on the forward strand.
TGATATTGAAATGATCTCACTGCTTCCCGACAAACATTCCAGCAGACGAGATGGAACTGTGTGTGCACTTTCTTACTCACCACGGCCAACAGTTAACGTTTTGTTTGTTAAAAAAAAACATAAATATTATAGCTACAAATTTGCCTAAAAACAGAATAATATAATTTTTCTTGCTTTGTGAAACATTGAAACAGGTTCAAGACAGGTTCACTCTCAGGTTACATCAACATGTTGGAATGAACATAACAACACAGCACAACATGATACCTAGTTTAAGCCCTGATGTCACACCAGGCTGCGGTTAATGATCATTTTCATGCCATACTTTCAATTTTCTCTTGATTCATTTATTGGTTTTATAAAACATAAAAAATATGACCGTCACAATCTCCCCACAATCACGTCTCTCTTTGTCCACCCCACACTCACTCACTCCCTTCACTGTAACACAGGACAGAAAAAAGAAGCAACAAACTCACATTTGAGGTGTGTGAACCATCAAATTATTGGCGCTACTGCTTCAAAAATGGTTAAATGATGAAACATCTTTTTTGTTCACTTTTAAAAGTAGAAGATAAATACATTATGAAATCCACAGGAGAAAAGACAAAGAAAATAAAATGATTACAAAAGACTAAACAAACAAAAACAAAACACCGGCTCAGTTTTATACACTCACTCACATTTCACTCGTTCCAATGAACAGAAATTCATCACCAGCATGATGGCAGAGACACCGGGCGCCACATCATTCAGGTTTGATAGAATTGGCCTATCTTTAAATGTATTATACACGTAAGATATTTTGGTGGTACTAAATCAAACAGCACTCAACATTTGGTACTTTTTTTTTTTTTATTAATCCACTGCAATAAAACATTCTTCCTCACAGCATAAAGAATACTGCACCTTCTCTAAATGATTAAATAGTTTTCTGTTGATTGACTTATCGATTCATAGATTGTTCCTGCTATAAAACATTATTATTATTTTTTTATCCCTGACTTTGAGAAACATGATCCATTTCTACAAAATGTTACTGTTAAATGTCCAAACACAATCAGAAACTATCTGCTAAAAGGAAAAGAACAGTAAAACACAGAGCAAAGATTTGATTCCAGCTTTCTAGCACTTGACAGCTCTTTGATACTCAGTGTTATATTCTATAGCACTGAGTACGCTATATACATTTAGGTGCAAAAAAGTACTGAAGTTTCCTGTCTGCCCTGTGGAGAAATATGCCGTCTAGAGGTTTACTAAAGTCTGTTTCTGCTGGGGTTTGTAAAAGATATGCCCTTAAACAAGACAAATACTGTGATTACACTGTACATGCAATAATGTGTGGTTCCCTGGAGAGGAGTCACAGTATTGTACGTTTTTTCACGGTTAGTGTCTTTTCAGGACACTGTGTTGTGTGACCCTCGGGGTTGCTCTATGAGATGATAACAGGACAGTTTGTGTGTGTGTGTGTGTGTGGATAGATGTGTCTTTTGTATTCCAAGGAACCCACATGGAAAATACATACAAGCCCGGTGAGAGTCCCAGTGCAACAGACACAGCAAGCCCAACCTCACAGCCCGGCTCTTCTGGAGAAACAAGACACTGACTCACTAATTACATGCTATTGTCTAGATAAGCGGTAATAGAGTTATTGGCTCGTCCTTCCCGCAACTGTGTGCTTCTTTTGTTTTCTGTTGCCTCGTTCACATATCTTGTAGGTAGCAGACAAATGGTTGCAAAGAGACTGATTGGAAAACTTTCATGTCTTCTGCCAGGTGCTTTGTAGACCGCAAATTTGGAGGAAATGTCAGGAAATAAGACGTTGTGTGGGATTTCACTCTGAAAAGAGTTCAGGACACGATCAGATTGGCTCACAGTTAAAGTTCCTCTGGTCTGGCCACCGTTCTGTGTGAGGGGAAAGGGTGGTGATGCTATTAACTGTACTCCTTTCCTGTTTAGAGGAAGGGGCTGAACATTCCAGGACACACTTACACATGGGCACTTGTGAAGACATTCTTGTACATGAGCACAAAATACGAAAAAGGTGCGCACCACCTAAACAAACTTTATACTTAGTATACATTTTACAGCACATACACATGAGTGTGCACTCTCACATCGCCTTCCTGCTCCTCAGTGACTCTATCTTCCTCTCCTACTTTGTCTCACTCTCTCACTCCCTTTACTGGAAGGCCACTCTGATAGGCCCCCTCATAAGGAGAGACACACCATCCCAGCTGATTCCAGGGGGAGTCCTTCAGAGGCAGCACTTCCAGTGGCTTCAGTGCATTAAAGCTTTTACCTTTTGCTTCTAAAGGCATCGGGACAAAAACAGGCCGAGCTCTTTCTCTCCACCAGGGAGGGAGAGAATGCATTGTCTTGTGAGGACACTGATTACTTAGGAATTGGTCATCAATTATTCAAACGATGGCATACTGTATTGCCTCCACCTTTAGTGACAAGACGGCCTTTCAAGGCTGGGAAGTGCAGAGACACACCCTGCCCGGTCCGCAAGAATCAATACAAGCCCGGACAGTTAGCTTCCTCGCTTTCGCTTCAGTCTGTCTCGTTCTTCATAGCGATGTGAATTTGGGGCCCTGGCATTACACATTTGGGAAACCTTGAAGTGCCAGCTGCTCAGAAGGCCACAGGGCTAAAGCAGGCCACCGTGCAGGCCTGCGGGGTTTGGAAACACGCCCTTGGCATGTCCCTCAGTTCACTCCGCTGCCTTTTTGTCAAATTCTGCTAACTCCTGTTGGTCTCTCCACTGCCTGTTGTCTTAACTCCGCTGATTAGCTGTAAGTGAGCCTGATGAATGTCCACAGTTCATCCACAACACCTGGTTCTCAGGAGAATCGATGTCGAAGTTGCATCAAGGATGGAGACAGACGAAAAAAGGGGACTTTCTCTTAGACCAGTCCAAAGATTGGACCACCCAGGATTTGCATGCTTGAGGTTTTTACTTTGCTTTTCTTCCTTGCCTCCACTCAATGGTGTTGCTGAGTTTTCCCTGGACCAGACTCCTGGCATACTTCACACTCCCGCTCCTTAGTCACTGTCACTGAAACACAAAGAGCCCAACACACAGCCTTGTGTCCTGTCCCAGACTGTCTGACCTCCCCTCTCTGGAAGGCTTCACCGCCCTGCAATGTTTGCTAATAGAATATCCTCTTACTCAGCCACAGAGCCAGAGCCCTTATTCTGAACGACCACAGACCACTAAAAAAGGTCAGGCACCCCAGGCCAAAGAGCCAATTAAACAAATGAAGTGTAATTCACACCTGAATCGCTAAAGTGATTTCTTTTTTCCTTTTTTATTGTCATGTGTTTCTAACATGTTGGTATTCCAGTGAGGTTTCTCTGAATTTCCTTGCTGTGTCAAGGTCAATGGGCATGCCACTGCTGTTTATTTGTGGGCCATTTGGCCTCTCAGAGTTTGCCTGTGTTGCAGCTTGTGACATGAAAGAGTGAAAAAAAAATGTGAAGGGGAGAGGAAAAATCATAAGGGTGAGGAGTCAGTGGGAGGGAGGGAGGGAGAGAGGGAGAGGGTCGCTGAAGGAGTTCGGATAACAATGGCTGAAGTCCAAGGTTGGCTAATAGTATCTGACACACTGCAATTTTGAGGCTTATATCAACATTGTTTTTACAGCTGTAATTAAGCCACCTAATCAGAAGCACATTGGTCGGGACAGTCTGGGGCTGTGAGGGGGCAGACACACAGTGAGCTGTGTTCAGCCCTGCGGCAAGGCAGCAGCACCGCACTTTGGCTTTGGCACAGCTTTGGCTTAGGTGGAGGCCAGCCAAGGGAACTGTGGGTGGGAGAGCATCCTGAGTGTGACACATACATGCACATACATACACACAGATGTATACAAGGGCTGTGCATTGTACGCCAAGGCCACACTGAATGAGTAAAGATATGCAGAGGGGGCATTTTTTTTTCTGCATGTATGTATAGAGCTATATATGTGTGTGTGTGTGTGTGTGTGGGAATTTTTGCGGTACATCTGTTCAAGTTGTGTTTGAGGCCGTGTGTGTTGCAATAGTCTCCTGGTGGCGTGCATATCTGTGTTTATCAAGTGCTCAATTATGCCCAAATCTTACTTATGCACGCATGTGTGCTCAAGAGCATTTCCATGTTTGTTTAGTGGACGTTTTATGATGTGTGCGTTTGTACAAAAAAGAACAGCGTGCAAGTGTGTATATGAAAGAGAGAGAGAGAGAGAGAGAGAGGGAACATGTGCATGTGTGCGGTCGCCTCAGCCCCACAGAGGTTCACCCCACCCTTGTCAAGGCCCGGTGCCGAGTCACCCAAGTCTCAAATGGCAACAGCGCACACAGACAGGCCCACACAGACACACACATATAGAGCAGGACGCGGAGCTCAGCTGGGGCCAAAGTCAACAGATGAGCTGGTCTGAACTGGCTTGCTGTGTGTTCTGATTGTAAATTGCGCTGGTGATGATTAGAGAACTCCAGCACAGGATGTCGACTCTTAAAACTGTCCAGAGAAAATAATTTTCTACTATGTTCAGGAAACTTTTTTTTCTTTCTCTCCTTTACACTGCTCCCCGCACTAAACCCCCTCCTTCCCTCCCTCCCTCCCTCTTTAATTTAAACATCATGGGGCTGTATGTGAGGAGGTGGATAGAGTTGGTGTGTAAATTAGTTTAAGGCCTCCAGAGTAAAAAAAAAGACAGATAATGGAGGCTGTTTAGAGTTTCATCTTATCTCTGCAAGTGCACACACGAACCCTTAGATTTCAATGCACTTGCAAAAATCCCTAAAATGTCACAAAGCTTACAGTTTATTTGTGTGGACATCTACGTTTTCTTCTTTCTATTTGAGAACAGGACATTATATTTCGTTGTATCTAGGTGTGTGTGTGCATTAACAGCATTATCTAGTTGTTTATTCCAGTGTGGCTGTCAGAAAGTGGGAAGGAAGATCAATGAGGGTTTGTGTAACAGAGCCAGAGGTTGATGGGGATGAATGATTATTGTTCTGCTCTTTACCTCCTACTCACTGTGCCATGATGTCATCATCCTGAGACACACAATACTGGGCTAGCCCAGCTTGTTGTTGTTTTCTACATCGCCACAAAAACCACAGCTTTCTGACTCATCACACACTGACCTTACACTGGGCTTGTCTGGTGGACTGTACAGAGAAACAAATCCAGATACATGGCTCCCTTTTGCTGCTGCTTATATTGATTATCAACATCAGTGCCTATCAAAGATTGCGTTAGACTTTATTGTTCATTTTGACCGACCGGGTCATAAAAAGGCATCATCTATTATTAACTGTCATTTTAATTTGAATTTTTTTAATGATAATAAGACATATCGCTTATTAAATAACATTTAATTTTCAAAAATCTATAGATTATGCATTCAGGAGAGAAAAGATGAACATCATTAAACACCAGCGATGTGGTCACTTTTCATGCCAACACAACATGAAGCAGATGAATGATTTTTTTCACCAAGGTTGCTGCCACTTGATTCCCCCGTAACATCAGCTGCAGTTGGCTGATAAGCATTACTAGTATTACTTGTTTGTCCTTTATCCTCCACTGCATAAATCCCCCCTTTTTTTCCACCTTGTTTATCAACCACATCACAATTATTGGGCCGTCTAAAGAAACTTGGGATACTCAGCTGCCGTGACATTTTACGCTAGCTAGGCTGTTTAGTGATTTGTGCAGTGAACTACTATACGCTCGCCGATTAACATGCACTCTCGCCACCAACTGGACAGGGGAGGTCTACTATAGGTGGTCTACATGTGGTGTTCCATGTGAATTAGTTAACGTTACGGTGGATCACATTCAGCGCTAATCTGTCAAAATGACTGACGCACTTCAGACTTCAGTGATAGAAGATATTCTGTTAACATGACCCCTGGTGACTTTATGGCGGCGTTATAGACATCCGTGCAAAAATATCTTGGCATTGACGAACATACCTAAAATGACAAGCCACTAAAGTCAGTATATTGGACCGGACACTTGAGCAGAGTTTGCTGAGCGTCCTGCAGTCTGAAGCCAGCTGGCAGATTTTGTCCCACATTCTTGCACCCCTGCTGCGTCGCCCAGCTTGGTGACCGTGAATGTGTTAGCAACTACTGAGTCTTTTCACCACGTCCTTCAGGCTAATTTAGATTTATGTCCTTTTTAAAGACTTTGCCATTCCCTTCCTCTACGGATGACATTTTTGCTTCTCTGAGTCACATAGTGCATACATTCATTTTTCAAGCGTGGAATGCTTTGAGGATAGAAAGGAGAGAGGCGAGGGAGGGAAAGATGGACGGAGGAAGAGGAGGACAAGTTTGTGCGACTCGTCTGGAACAGTGTGTCGCTACTTGCCTAAAGTTTGGCAGTAGCTCCCCTCTCCCTCCCTTGTTTTTCTCCCTCCTTCTCTCCCACCTCCACAGAAATGTCCAGCTTGATTTAATCAGGGAGGCAGAGGGGAAATCAAACTGGGCGTGGGACCAAAAGCCTCCATATGGGGACAGGCCGGGTCCTGCGACCTAATCGACCCTAGGGGCAGGCAACAAAGACAGTCAGTGAGTATATGAACGAGAGTCTGTTTATATTTTTGTAATGGTGTCTCTGTATGTGTCTGCGTGTGACTTGCGGAGGTTTGGCTTGGAGCAGGGAGGATGTTAATGTGTCCCTCAGGTGGCAGCAACAGCACAGTCACACACAGACTTGTGTTTGACATGAAGAAGGTGGGGAGAGTATTTCCTATGCCACTACTCCCTCCTCCTCCTCTTCCCGCTGTGCGTTTCAGATGTTAGAGCCCGCACTAAATTCCTCTCGACAAGCTCTAGGTGGGGAATGGGCCACGTTTGCCGTTGTTGTGCCCCCAGGCTCTGCAGGAGAGTCACTGTCTTTCCCAAACATGCTCCACCTCTGTCTCTTCCTTTTTGTTCCTCCAGCTTCTTTTTTATCCCTCCACTCCCTCCCCGGTTTCTCCCTGCTCCCCTCCCTCGTGTCTCATGACTGTTTACGCAAAATGACGGTTCCTCCTCAGCTTGCCGGCTTGTGGTTGACCGAAACAAATAAATAAATCCATGAGAACACACATTCATTCACAAACAGTCTACGCGCGCCCCACAAGCGCATAACAAGATGAGAGATGGAGAGAAAATGTAAGCTGTGGGAAGAGAAAGTAAATTAAAAACAAATCATGGCATGACCAAGGAATGCAACTGGCGAACGGCAGAGACAACTAACTAAACAACAGCCATGGGATTCTCCATTTACACTATGGCTCCCCCATCTGTGTTAAACAATAATCAGGAATAGTCCAGATTTAACCCTCCTGCAAATAACTGAGACATGTGATTCATTCTGCTGAGTCTCACAGTAGTAAAGATGACACGGGATTCTTAATTTAACTTGGTAACGGGACAATTTAAAGAGGACCAACACCTTGTCTTACTGAAAGCATATTATTATAGTCTCAATATAACCCAGCCAAGGTTGGCTCTGACAGAGGCCCAGTAGTGTGCAGTATGTATTCAAACGGCAGTCATAGGTCCTAGGGGACTTTGTTCGTCTCAGTGTGTGTGTGTGTGTGTGTGTGTGCGTGCTCAAGAGAGGGACTTGGATGTGGAAAGACTCAGATTTATACGTTTTGCTCTTGGAATATCCCAGAGATATGTTGGAGGCAGCAGGGGGATTTTATAAAAGTCTTCTCCAGTTTCTCTGGTTCAGCATTTTGTCGTAGTGAGGACATTACGTGGTGACAACAGGCATTAAAATACTGCCCCCTCCTCCTCCTCTTTTCCCGTTCACACCCGTCTGTCTCTGTTCCTTACTCCCTCTCCTGCTTAATTCTTTTCCAGACTATTTCTTCCTTGAAGACAGGGTTACAGCCAAGTCACAGTGAAGCTATATAGATGCTCATGTTTCTCTTAAATGCAAAATTAAATAATGAATTCGGCTGGACTGCAATTACATTTAATTCAACGCATGATGTGAACGACGTGATTCATGGAAAACACTTGGATCACAAATAAATGCACGCCGTTGAATAACATCTGTCCTGAAATTGTTCTTTGCCACATCCAACAAATAATGAGTCTTTCCCTTTCAGATATGTTGCTACTTCTACCATTACAGCGAGGGCTTCATTTCAAAGGCTTTTTCCTTGAAGCTAAATACTTATCTTATTCTAATGGTACTCCTGAGAACAGACCGCTTATCCTGATATGAATTGAAAATTCACTAAAGGAAGCAGCCATGGCATGAAATTTGAAGCATAAAACATAAAACGTGGCGTAATACTTGGGAGAGGGGGGGGGGCGATGCAGAAATATTTACACTAAGTTCCAGTTTTATTATTAATACATGTGTGAGCAAAGTTCCCTCGCATTACATGTTTGAGCCTGAGAAAATTTAGAGGTAAAAAAGCAGTCAAAACCCAAATGCATAGCCCGTCATGAGCATATTTCATTATCTTACTACCGTCTGTGCCATTGCATGTGTGAGTTAATGTGCGCTGTGTGTGTCTGCGACTGTGTGCCTCTCCGAAGACACTTCTGACATCCAGCCAGATTAAAACCCAATTCATGACTCTGGCTGCAGTTTCCACAGCACCATAAAGAAATCATTTAGGTCAGAGGAAATGATTAAGTGTTAACAATATTGTGCCAGTGCTCTCTTTGTGGATATGGATGTTAAAGTGAACTGGAAGACCAAAATGGTCTGTTTGGGTGGTTGACTAGATGTGAAACCGCATGAGTGTCCTTGGGACTAGCTAGTTCTTTAGTGAGTGCATGTGTGTGTGCCTGGGCATGTGTGTCTGTGTGTGTCTGGGCATGTGCGTGCATAAATATGTGTATGTGTGTCTCCACCAGCTCTGGCAGGAACTTGGGAAACCACTGGGAGCTCTTCCAATAGTACCTAGTGTGGACTCATTTGTTGACTCAGTGATGGTTAGAGGGGCAAGTGTTGCCATCTTAACACCAGTACAGCCGAGTGGGAGACAGACAAACACAGACACACACACACACTGAAAAAACAACATCAAATAGCACTTTTAAGAGGCTACAGTGTATAGCTGGAGTTCAGTTTGCCTCCTCCTCATGGTAATCCAGAGTAGTTTCATACAATTTGAATGACAAACTACACTGACAGCCAAAGGGCCAAAGGGGCGCAGTTGGCTGAGGAGAGGAGAAAGACTGGGACCAGCGCTATACTGCAGCTCAGGTGTGCTGCGAAAACTCTGGATGAAACCACATGCCTATTCTCCAGTTGCTCTCCTCGAATCTGGGCCTTGAGAAAGGACTTTATTTTCCCTTACCTAAAATGGTCTGGGGTGCAAAAGAAGCTCTGATTCACACATAGCTGGCTGTGTTATTTTTAATTTATTGGACAAAGCCTCAGCTGTGGAAGTCATCAGAGAGATTCTGGCGGTTCAAGCGTACTCTAATGCAGCCCGGACTTTGTATTAATAGTTAAAACTCAACAGCACAATCAGATCACCAAACCAAACAACACTTAGGCCTCAGTAACAGCCAGCTCTCCGAGTCTCTCTCTTACTCTCTCTCAATCTTTTCAGTGGATGTCTACAGTGAACAGGATGCCTAGAGGCGCAGCATTGAAGATGTAAAAGGTTCAGGAGTATTAACTATTACAAAATCTGAACCAAATGAGGTGGTATAATTGCAGGGTCCTGCTTATCTTCATTAAAATTGTAGTAATTTCCATTTGGGTATTGCAGGCGGCGCAAATTTATGCATGTCTCATAGTTACTAATGTTAATTTTCACCTCTGATATTTGTTTTTACTTATCGTGGCGTAATGCAGACCACTGGGGAGCCTATTGTTTAATAGGAAGGGCAGATATAATTTCAGCACACTGTGTTAAGACACAGGGAGTTGCATCTGGTGAATGGTCAATATCCTCGATCGATGTTGTTCAAATTTGGGATGCCATAGGGCCTGACAGCTATGAATTGTATTATTTTGGGCAGAGTGAAGAGTGGATGGAGTAGGATTGTTATGTTGTGGGAATTTAAGCCCAATATTTATTTTCTGTACATACACGATTTAGAGTTCGGGGTATGAGGCATTTGTTTTGGGTCAAATCACTGCAGGCGCATAAAACTTTAGCTCCTAAATTCCATAACAACTCCACATTAAATTTAGAAATATACAACGCCAGCTGCATCAGAGCTGTCTTTTCCTTTTATCACCGCAGTCTCTGGCAAAACTACAGTCCGTGGCTGATAAGTCGTTATGATTAAATAATGATCCGCTACTTTATGTTGTCTCCATCTTTGGGAAATAAAGTTCCTTAAAAAGGGAAATAAGGCTGAGGCGTTCCAACGTGTTCTAAATTGGGAAAGAAGACAATTAGGCTGGCTTATGGCTGTCAGTCAACCCACTGTTGCAAGGTGTTCTATGAGGTGAAATCAAGCAGGCGAACTAGGGGAGAGGTGGTGTAGTGAGATGGAGAGGCCAAGCAGCCAAGAGGCTACACTAGAGTAGCCGAGTGCTGGGGAGGGAAACACCATTGTACTGTTCGTTTGGAGACATTCTGTCAAAGCCGGCCCAGGCTGACACCTCGGATCACAGTTTGATAGACGGAAGAGTAGCTCTCGCTGACTAGGTCCTATTAAGGTGGATGTTTTCAAAGTTTGGGCCGGGCACTAGGGAAAAAATAGGAAGGACACAGAGGGGAAGTGGAGCCTGAGCGGAGCTGACATGCTTCAAGACCCTCTTCCCCAAACACGCAGTCGGGGGTCAAATCGCTTTCCTTCCTTCGCCCAGTCTGGCCTGGTGTCCGACTTACTGAATGTCTAATAGAGAGAGAGCTGGAGATAGCCACACAATGCTTCACAGACACACACTCTTGCGCAGTCACACACCGATATCATGCACATATGCGTACCAAACTGCAAAGCATGCATGGACGCATGTTAACACGCGCTTGCAAGCGTTCATGCAAGCATAGATGCACACAGATGTGCATATCTGCATATGTAGTTTTGTATTCTATAGTGAGAAGAGTTGTGTCCGGTAGGATTAGTGCACGTCGGTTTCCTTGCAAGACTGTTTGTAGCCCACTGCAGCCCCTTCTCCTGGATCAATGCTCTCCTGCTGTCACAGTGCAGTGAGCAGGCAGAGGCAGCCAAGGGAGGCCTGCTAGACCTACAGAGGCACAAAAGCATTGAGAGGTAGTGGAGGGGGGTGGACGGTGGGGGCAACGCTTGAATGTGTATCTATGCGCACTGCTAGTCGTCAGAGAGGGGCGAAAGCAGACACACTGCACCTTGACCACCTATTATGAAGCTCTTTGCCGCGATGTCAAGTGAAAGCAAGTTAATTGGGTGAAGCTGTAGAGCATGTTAGGGCGGTGGTTGAGGGCTTGCCGGCTTGACAGTTGAGTGTCAGCGGGACCCAGTCAAGTGTGGCTGAGAGACAGAGCCCTGTCACCGGGCCTAAAGCAGGGCCGCTGGGGCTGTTAGGGAGAGAGACCAACCCCTCCCTGCACACACATACACACACACGCGCACACACACACTCGCTCTCTCACACGCACATTGACATGTACACCCAATTACATTCACTCATCCCCTCTGTTGCACGCCCACACTGTCACAAATGGAGATCATTTTAGAGAGAGTTAAATAATTACCTTTTCTTAAGTTAAAGAATGAACTTGATTTTTTTGAAGTTATCACAAATTGCTTTGATAATAAAATTATAGCTGTAATTATTGACAGTTTATTATTTTTGATTACTTATTTTTCTTGTTGAATTTTGGATTTCTACAATTTTTATGAGGCTGTTATGAAGCACTTTTACAGGTTTTTTTTTTTTTTTAATAATTATTATGTCAGATACTTTTAGTATTGCCAATAAAAATCTTGGTTAAAAAGAAAATTCATTTGAATTCTGTCTAAATATTATCATATGATTAATGACAATCAGAACTTTTTTGACTCAATTGCAATTTTATGTGGCGAACTGCACATTTTTTTATTGTTATTGTGGTTTTATTGTACAACTTAACTGTCAAACACACATCCCTTTTTTCTGTGATTCCAAAACCCTAATTAAATACTAATTAAATTGCCTGTATTATGCGCATTTCCATTGCCCTTCCCTCACTGATTTAAAGGCAGTGAGTGGGGACCTGACAAGTTATTGACAAACCTAAGCAGAACTTAACGAAAGAGGCCCCAAATATTCACCGTTAAGCGATTCCCCGGGGAGGGTTATAGAGCAGCTTTGCAGATAGTGTCGGAGGGTTGCAGGATACCCATTTATCTTCCTAAAGCTCACATTCAATCTCCATCACACTGTCAGATGGAAATGAGACCCTCTCTTTTGTACCATTCACACCCCCAGAAGTGCTACTCAGTGCCCCTCTCTCAGTGTGACAAAAAAGACCCTAATTAGACAAGATTGAATGATAGATGAGAGGAATATGGCCGTGGCCCCGGGATCATTGTGTTTTACACCATGTTATGTCCATGGCTGTAATATTTGTGCTGAGCAGTGTGGGAATCAAGCATGGCAGCAGATCCCCTGCTATGGGTGTCTCAACATACTCAACGATCCATAATGTAGGCCTTATGAAACTGATGGGCCAGAACACAGTCTCTATTCTGAAAGGCACAAAGCATTTGACAAGGTTGTTAGGACTTTGTCCGGACACAGTCACCGATTAGGCTAATCCTGTGAATTCGTGTTTGTATCAAGCATTGCAGAAGCATATAATAGACATTCAGAGCTCTGCCCCCAAGTTTAAATCTGCATGCTCTGTGTCAAAGTGTTCTTAAATTTTCAATTTAATCAGATAATAATGAATTGATGAATTTAATGTATTTTTTTTGGGTAGTTCATTTTAGTATTAGGATGTTCGGGATATTACTGATCAGATCCAACCCTGCAGCTAGACACAAACCCTTTGACACTGAATGAACCACCACTTGCCTCAGGCGGCTCTGAAATAATTATGTTAATTTGATTATCCTGCTAACAGTACAATATTTACGAAGGAGCACATCTCGGTGTGCTCACATCGCTGCATTTTAAAGGTAGGAGCGATCCTAAAAATATTCTACAAAAACAAAATAATAAGCTTCATTGGAGAAGTCCTCTAATTGGTCTTTAGCACTTACTGAGCGTTTCATACGAACTGTGCAGATATTCTCACAGTCTTAACCTCACGAGTATCACCTAAAAACCTGAGCATCAGCTTAATGCAATCAGATACACTTATAAAATCTAATTCCTCAAACATTTCTACCATTGTCCAGATGTTCGCCCCCTGTCTGATTCAACTTCATGACTCCCTTCTCCTCTACTAACAGCTTTGTAAACTGCTTAAAGGACCATTACGTCTCCTTACTTCCTCTGTCGTAATGGGTTAAATGTACAATAAGGAGTCAAGCCGGCAACTTAAAAGGCTATAAGCAGTCAAGTTGTGAACAGTACCTCTGTGATAAAATACTTTTTCATTGCCAGCTCTGTATCCTATTCAGTTTTTATAATCCAGACAATAATAGAAACAGCTATAAATCAAAATAATATGAAAAAAAGTAATTGAACTGATGATAAAGCTCATTATTAGTGATTACCACATAGAACTACATCATTTGTAGGGCTATTCCAATCAGCAGTTGGCCTTGTTGCTCAGTTATTCATGAATTCATTTTATTACTACTTATGACATAATTGATCAGTCCTTGTCTTTAGTTGAGTTAACAAATATGATAATTTGGCATAATAAAAATCATTATTATCTACTCTAAATCGACTAAAACTAAAGTCACATCACCACTGGAACTATACACAAAGTGTAACATGTAAATGTAAAAGTACAAACAATTAGAAAGTAATGTTCAGGGCACCATAATTTAAACATAACAATGTAAAATAGCATATATTACCACAAATTATTATTAATGAGACCGTACTGTTTAATTTATTGTGTTTATTCTGTAATTACAGGACAATCCATACTTGGAATACTGTGCTGCGGTATTTAATTACATACAACAATTTAAAGATTTCAGTGAATGTGATTATACAGAAGCTGTGATGTCGCAAGAGACCACTTGTCTTATTTTCTCAATCTATTGTAATTAAAAAAAAAAAAAAAAAAAAAAGATAAGTTTGGGGTCTAATTTTTAAAAGTTCCTAACAAAGAAAAAGGGGTGAGAAAATCAATAAGCCATTTTAGTCTCTATCTATCAAAGCGGATTCCTTCTTGTCTGTTTTAAAGTGGGGATGTGGCACTTTAATAGGATAGCGCGAGGCTGTTTGAAATGTATGCCAATGATTCCTGTCATTTCATGGCAGCCCGGCCATGGTTCACTGAGCGCCCACTTCTCCCCTGTCAGCTCGACTGAAGACAAGCATTTAGTTGCAAACTTTGAGCAGGTTGCGCAAACCAGAAATGATGTGACTGCTACTTCCAATCCCCATCCTTCTCTTTCATGCTGCAATGCCACTGGCGGTCAAAGAAAGGGGAGAGAAGTGTGCTTTCTCTCATTTAACTGAAGAACATGCTGATTTAGTAAAAACCTCAAAGGTGAATAGACTAGAGGGGTCGAAATGACAAGAAAAGAGAGAGGATGGGGAGGAGAGAGTGAAAGTATGAGATGGAGGGGGTAAAAGCTCAGTGCAGAGGAAGTCAAAGGTTATCAGTTGACCTTTTGTGCCATAGCTACTACCTACTTAATTATGTTTGTTGTCATCATATTAATTAAACCAAACACAGCAATTTGGGTTTGTATACACTCTCAACTCATGCTGTTATCCCCAGAGATCACAGGACTACTTTAATTTCTCAGTCATGGCCAGCGTCAATTCCGGATATTGATATAGCCACACATTTTTTTTTTAACTGTGTCTTAACACTGGGCCAGTAAGTCAGTATCAAGTAGCCCTGCTGGCTAGCTGACAGTTTGTGTGCGTCAAGGCCACGGCCCTGTATTTTCTGCCTTGTAGCACACCAAAGTAAAATCGCTTGTCAGGCCGAGGTGTCTGTGAGCTGACAAGATGCCCCAGTGACATTTCAGCTCGAAAGAGCAAGTGTCTTGCAACCGAGTGGTCAAATATCAGAGAATAGGTCAAGCAGGGCGGAGCTGAGTGCTATCCGGAAGGCCAGTCTCTACCAAACGCCAAACGCCCCCTTGACTTTGACAAGTGGGACTGCTGGGGGGTCAGTGAGGGCAGCGAAGGGGCGGCTGTGCGACGGAACAAAGTGATGTTCTGTTGGGCATGGCCAGACAGTGTGCACCTTATTGGCTTCAAAAGGGAAAAGACATTGACATTGATTAATCTTCTTAACCCTCTTGAACATGAAGAGAGTGGTGGGGAGCTTAGAGTGGAGGGGGTTTGGCAGCCCCATAAGATGGGCCACTCCAGTGGTTTGTACGGAGCATGGCCCCCTGAAATGTACTCTGACATTCATTAGAATATCTTTGACACCTATCATGGGGGAGCCAGCAAGGCTGAAGGAGGAGAGCACTGTCTCCAGTGATCGCAGTCACCCCCAAAATCTTTCAGATAGGGTCATGTGAAGGAAATGACTCCGAGCTAAACAATGGAAGTAAAATCATGAGACGACAGGCTTTACGAACACATATTTAGTTTAACTCAGATGACACTAAGTTGACCAAAAACTTACAGGGAGATAAATTGCGCATAGATATCACTAGATGGGTCATTTTCATCCACACAGCCTCCAATTGGTCCGTTGGCATCCATGCACACAAATGCAAAGAGTTTTCAATGAAACAAAGAGCACCTGAAAATAGTGCATGACTTTGCATATACAGCAAGGTGTCAATTCTAATGGCCAGTTGCTGTTATAAATACATAAAAGGCTCTACCTTTAGCTTATGCCTTTGTGTTTTTCTGCTGTTTTTCTGTTTTTGCTGAATTTTAATGGAAACAGAAAGAGAGAAAGAGAGAAAGAGAGAGAGAGAGAGAGAGAGATAGCGAAAGAGAGAGAGCATGTGTCAAAGTCTTGACAGCCATCAAGGCAATACGGCGGTGCTGACATAAATATTTAACACTGAGGGGCAACCTACAGCATGTCATGTCACGGCCGTGATTAGGGTGAACGGTGACCCCCTCTCATATAACATGGTTTCATGTTGGAGAGTGGCGGGGGGGCATGTGTCAGCGCTTCATAGGCTCCCTATCAGAGGACGGACGATGCTCCCTTTAACCCTCATTTCCATAAAGCCATTCCTTTGGAACAGTGTTCCCCACAGGTCTCGACTCCCTACCTGCTTATTCCCCATCTCCAGGTGGTGCAGAATTCTTGCAGAACGAGCTGCCCTCTGAGACTACAAGATCAGGCCTGTTCGTAGTGTGTTTGCGTGTGTGTGTGTGTGTGTGTCACTCTACTTGACATCAGACCTCTTAAGAGCTTGATGGTGTAGGTCCAGGGAGAAGAGCTGTTTATCATTCAGCCAACATCATTTGGTTGTTTCTCATCGATTGGTTCAAAAATGTTTTTCCAATGTTATGTCATTGTTTGCGGGCCGTCAAGGGTGAGCCCCCTGTGAATAATTCCAATCTTAATTGGAAAGAAATCCATACGTGGAACTTCACTTGCACACAGGATCACAGTACCTTGAAGAAACAATTACGAAGCATAGAGAGGTAATCAATGGCCGAGCCTCGCCATGAAATGTCACCAGATGAAACTGATATGGCCCTGTGGTATTAGCATTTATTAATGGCTGTTATCCAAAGTATGAAGGAAATAAAGTACAATTAATGATAGCCCCAAAGGCAGTGAAGAGTGGCACATCACATGTTAGCTAAATATATTTATATGTATGTAAATTAAACCTCAGTCCTAGTGTGCAGAACCCCAGTTAATGAGTTATCAGTTCACTTCAGCGCTTTCTTTTTTTTTTAACCCTTAACCCTCATATATTCAGAACATTCAAATGATAATAAAGCTGGCTGACACAATCATATGCAATTATGTATCCTCTAAACAAACCTACAACTCGATGGATATACAGGCTGAGCCAGAGTAATAAGCTTGCTTTTTTCTGATTCCTTCCAGTACGCTACAGCTGCATAATGTTCCAATTTATTCAAGGTTTATTGGGGTCAGGTGTCCTTACTGTAAGTCAACACGTTCATCATACCAATAAGTTAACCTACACTATTGATTTGTTGCACTGGTTTAGCGAGTAATCATCAAATCCTGGATTCAAGGCTGAGGCAACTTTTGCTGCTCAGATAAAAAAAAAAAAGTTTCAGCCCACCTTCATAATTAAACTGTCTTCCAGCTGTACCTGTGTTAAATACAAAACTGCAAACTGATTTGATGACAAAAAAATATGTTTGCGTTAGCCACAAAAGTAGGACAGAAGCACTTGACATTGTATAATTTACCTTCAGCACTTGGGAGTTTACTCCTTTTCCAGTAGGCTGAGCTGATAGCTCTTCCGGTAGATGACATATTACACCAGTCCTGTGGTCATGCCCAGGCTCCATCTCTCCAGTTCTTTGTTCAGTCACAAATCATTCTGTGGGCTCCCTTAAGTGCATCTGTGTTTGTTAAGTGCCCAGACCATAGACCGTGGTGTTAATCCAATTTGCCCTTAACATTTTTTCGAGCAGTTGCCATGTGGTTGGGTGGTTAAAGGAGGATAGTGACACACCTGGGAGAAAATGAAATAACTCTCCCAAGGTACAGAAAAGGGATGAACCTGAAACAAACAACACAAGAAGGGATGAAGATGGGCTGTGAGTGCTGTTACCTGTCCCTGTAGTCGTTTACACTCACACACACACATCGTCACATATAGTGAGAGACAAAAGTCTCTGATTAAATTTTAATGGGAAGCCTTTTTAGGCCAGCCCTATTGTCTTTCCCATTAAAGTCTCGGGGATACTGGTATCTCTCTAGTGAACGGTGACAATAGAAGGCCCTCATATACTTTCCTCCCCACCTCTCTTGCAGGGAGACGGAAGTGGGATGTTATTATTATTTCATGCCTCAGAAGAGTCCAGCGCTCACTTCAGGGCTTGGTCACAGCGGTGCAGCATCCTGCTCGGGGAATGCTCTGAGAGGTGCTCTGAGTGCACATACTATTGTTCACTTCAGGTTGTGTGCCATTTTCTTACATGCCCCCTGAGCGGAAGAGACGCGTTGTTATTTCAGCCTTGTTTCGCATGGTAAGACAAGAAAAGCATTTAGTGCTCCAGAGGAGGTCAAAGGTGACGGGCAGAGTAATGGACAAGCAAACTGTAAAATCCTGCTCGCTAGGCCGACCTTCAATAAGTAAAACAAAATTACAGCATGAAAACAGTAAGTACATGAATGTAAAGAGGATGAAAGAAACAGGTGAACACATTCCCACATAAAGACCATTAATGTCTGGTTGAGTTTCACATAGCCAGACTCTGATGCTACTAAACACTGTCAGTAAAGGTCTGAGTGTTCATTAATATTGGGGACTACCACTTCCAACTGGTAAATATTACCCCAAAAATGGGAAACAACAATAAAAGCCAGCAAAAAAGGCTACTGTACAAAGTTAATTACAAGCCTCCCAAACTTGTCCTGTCCGATTTGGCATCCTGGCATCTCTTCTTTGTCCTGGATTGTCCATGTTGTCACTTTTTCATGGGGAGTTTGGTGCAGTTCAGACAGTTCTGCAGGATTAGTCTCTCCCAAGTATATGTCAGAGGAAAACAGCTCAATGCTGCAGACCAATGGAAAAACTTTGGACAACATTGGAAAACATTGGAGACTGGCTGGTTTGAATAGTGTTTATGCTGTCTTTAGCCCAAGAAGAATAGCAGCTGGTAGCAGTTGAGTTCAGTTTGTCCTCACGACCGAAGTGAAAATAGAGAGGCAGGTGGTCTGTGGAGGTTTCAGTGGAGTCCTGCCTTTTCTTTGGTAGGCTCCCAAAAGATCAGTGAATCTGTTACAGTCTGATTCTGTTGAAACCAGTTTGCAGAAGTTAGAAACCAGTTTCTTTTTAGCACTCAGATGTTGTGTGTTGCTATCTCCACAGTGCCACGGGGCTTATAACTGTTTTCATCAAAGCCACATGCAGTGATGGTGTGAGCAAAAGTTTACAGTGTGTCTTACGTTGTAGTTTTGTTCCTCTAAGGGCTTGGCTACTGCAACAAACACTTTTTCGGTTCAATTTTAATATGCGCGGATTAGACAAAATATAGTTCACCCCTGATTATCAAACATTTAATTTGGAAAAAAGACCTCTGTTTGCCTTCGGAACATGTTGTTTTATACAATGCTCATGCTTCAGAGCATCTGGTAAAAGTTTATTGATGTTTACATCTGATTACTTGTGAGGCTATGGAAGGCATTCTAGTCATTAGGCCACCCTTGTAATTGAATTCCTGGAATATGTGGATATGCTATGAGGGAAAATAGCGTCATGAGGTGTAACTGATGGTGTAAAATGGTTTTCTAGTTCTCTGTAGAGTTCTACTGTACGACACTGCAGAGCAATCATTAAGGCTAATGGCTTCTAGTAGATGGCACTTGATATCATTATAGATCCGCCACCATATTTATCTTCAGTTTTCTTCAAATGTATATTCATCCAAGTAAAAAAATGATTTTCTATTATTTCGCTTCCCAACCTTTATGCAGCTGGAATAAAGTAAAATAAGAAGGAAAACAGCAGCTGCACCTTTTATAATAGAAGAATACAGAAGAAGTGACAGAATGGCTTCAGACTGATCTGATTCTGACCACTAAGGCGATATTTAGTATTCATTATTAATTAGTCCTGTTTTATAATATAGATACAGTAGCAAGGATGTCATTTTAATTGCAGAGTGCAAAATATGAATCATTACCTGAAATCAGATGTGACCGAGCCTTCAGTGTAAATGTTGAATTATAAATTTATGTATGTATTCCTCTCTTACAACCTTTCAGCGGCCGTTGTTTAGGGAGTTGGGATTGTTAGGTGTCTGTGCATTCTGAAGACATCTGAGGGTATAATTAATGAAAAATAGACTCTGGGTGACCTTTGAGCAAAGTGATTGACACAGATAGACAGTTACAATCCTTTAACCTTCAGAAATGTCAAGATAAACCTAAACTCTGTGGCTGGACCCACTGACACCTGTCCTCCCTCCTTTCCCGGCCTGCGTGCCACAGTATGAGTCTCCTTATGTTTACTATCACCATATTGATTTGTTTGCGAAGAGGCTGTGGTGCCCATTAAATATTCACCGCTTGTTTTTTCCCTTTCACCATCACTTTATTCTAAAAAGCAATTTGTCTCCTTGACTCTTTATAAGTCATGTTCCGCTTACAAGTTGTAGAAACATGAAGGCAAATCCTTTCCACCATTAATTTTTAAATCTCTATTCTTTTGAATCTCTAAATCCCTTTATCTCCTTTGGCAGTTAGCTCATTTTGTCTGGAGCAGTGCTTCAAATAATAATGTGAAAAGAGCCCCCTCACACTTACAGTTCTGATAACTATCACTGTCTGTGTTTTTACTCTGTACTCTGAGGTAGTTCATAGGAGGGACTATCCCGTCCACCCTTGTAATTGATTCATAGGATCACGCTATGATTTTTCCACAGTGAAAATATCAAAGACTGAAGATATCACAGCCAGAGTCAACTTCATCCACACTTCTGTCAACCAACTCAAAGTTTCCTCATATTTATTTCAGAGGGCGGCAAAACTTTTCTCTTTTTCTGCTCCTTGTTTGTTGTTTTGTTTCAACAGAACATTGTTAAAAACAGTGGAAAAGTAGCTGAGGCAGATTAAAGCTCTTTTTTTTTTTTTTTTTAAACTTTTTCCCCCCCTCCTCATTCTTAATTCCAGTGGTCCCAGTAGAGCAGAGACTGAAGTCTTTGCTGCCGTCAGAGTGATTAGGTGTGGCTGCGGAGGCCAGCTTCCTACCCTCGTCTTCAGCAGGTCCTAATTTCATGTGAGTAGCTGAAAGGATGTGTTTGCGTTTATTTGCGCCTTTTATGTCGAAAAACTTCAAAGGCGCCCCTCTCCTCTTCACCTATCACCGATGACAGATCGCACATCCTGGGAGAGAGAGGGGAATCACTATCCTTCTTTATTTATTTGCTCTTCATCTGAAGATGAAATACACCACACATGCACCACACCCCCTCCCCAAAAAAATAAAGGGAGCATGGAGCTGATATTAGGAGGGTTGCAGGTGAGGGGCGTCCGTTAATATGTTAATGTAATCCTCCTGTTAGGTGTCTCCAATCCCCTGAAGATGGGCAGTAATCAGTTTGTTCCTGTCTGCTGGCTTTCTGGGAGAGAAAGGCGGCACTAATCAGAAGTGGCGTAGCACTCGCAGATGCCAGGCAAAGGGGAGGGGAGCGAGATGACACCTCACGGATTTATTACCTTCCCATCTCCATCCTGAGCTGGGAGAATCCTGCATAAAACGGGCAAAATAAATAAAGCTAACCACCATGTTAACCAAACATGGCAAATGTGAGACTGGTAATTCTAAATCAAAAGACACCCCTTTTGAGTTTTCCCTTTGTGCTGAATGTTTGCTGCTTTGCATATATGAATTATTATCCTAAACTCATTGTTTCTTCATTATTTAGATTTTTCTACTATGCATCCTGCGTGTGCCATCAAAAATGTTTTCCTTTGCCATGATCGACTAAATTTTACCGTACAGGAGAGTAAATTTAAACTCTGTAAAATATCAGAAAAATGTGAAAAATCACACATTTTGGCTGATCAGCTGATTCTGTTAAAATCACACAAGACAATAAAAAGCAGGAACTAGAAAATATTTAGTGTTTTTGCTTAAGATTAAACTATTAACTGTTCAAAATAGCGACCGATTAATTATCTAATGATCAACTAATTGATCAATATACATATTGGTTCAACTATGAACAAATAAATGACTAAATATTAGCTATATTACTATTATACTGTGATTAATAGCACAGTTTAAAAGTCAAAAGGTAAAATTTGTATAAAATTAAATTAGGATACTGAAATAGGCTAAACATTTTCCCATTGACAGCTTTTTCTGGCTTTTCATCAAAAATTCTTCCCTCTTTTGTTCACTTGTTTGTGTTCAGTTTGCTTTATCCAAAGTGGTATAACCCCACACTGTGTGGTTTTGTTGTTAGGCCATGCCCCTAATAAGTTTTGCAATTGAGCCTCACATTAAGGCTTTGACCTTTCGATGTAACTAAACTGGCCTTTTCACCCACAGACCATTCACCTTTGACCTCTGTCATTCTCAATACTCCGAGCACAGGTTATGAATCGAGCATTGATTATATCTTGTCTTAAAGATGTTCAGATATTGAGCCTGAATCTTAAAGGATATTATATATTCAATGAATTATCAGTGGAATACTTTTCTGACCTGGAAAATGTGTCATAATAAAGGCTCATTAGACAGTTTCAAATTTGTGGCTCGAGCCATCCGCCTCATTCATCTTTAGCAGTTTACTGACAGGCAGAGATACACTTACTGTAATATTATTCTTTTTCAATAGTCTGGAGTGTTTTTTATAGGAATCAGTGAGAAACTTTATTGAATTCAAGCTTACTTTTACACAGCTGATGGAGCGGCTGCTCATTGTCTTTATCTGTCCGTCTGTTTGTCAGTGTGTCGGTCTCACTTTTTCTCTTTCTGTGGTTAGGCAGTGATCGGTGGAGTCATTTCAGCTGTATGCATTTAAGCCTGTGTGTGTATATGTGTGTGTGTGTGTGCGTGTGTGCACAAGTCCACGTGTACGCACACACAGTGCGTGGCAGGACAGGCCTGTAAAGGTCAGTGCGATGAGTTCAGGAATGACAGGAAACAATGAACCTTCCCAGGTCCAGTAAATTAACCCATGTCACGGGCTGCTCATTCCTACTGATCAATACTGAACACTTTGCTTTCAGAAAATGAGGGTCATCCTCCTTGGGCCCCAGCCTCCCGGGGGACGGACAGGAACGCTGATAAAACAATCACCATAAAGAGTTCCAGACTCACAGCTGAAGAGTGAGTGCTGGAGGCTCCTTCGGTGTCAGCGTGTGTGCTAAGAGCCACTTGCTCTCCTCCAACCCCCCCCGCACCACCACTGCTAGCTCCTCTCTGACAGTGGCACGGTCGATAAAGTGGATTTGAGATATAAATGTTTCCCAGAGCCCTCTCCATCACTTGGAGACACCTGCAGGCCAGGGCACAGTGACACAAAGGGAGGCTCTATTCTACCATCTTTGTCACCCCCCTCAGAGCAGCCTGTTTAGAAAGTTAGTCACAGAATGTAGTGTGTACACTGCTGCAAATATGGCTCGTAATCTCTGACTGCTTTGGTACTTATTTTTATCTCTCGCTGAATTTCCTGAAGTAATTGAAGAGCTAAAAAAAGTCCTTTGAGGGTAATATGCTTGGGAGCCACAGGAGTTAGATAAAATGTCTCTAAAACTGAAAGTATACACAGCATCCCAAGTGGCTGGAGCAGGTTTATCCAGCAGTACCTTCATTTTTAGCCACTCTAGTGGCACGGCTCTAGGGATGAGAATGTAGGTCTGTTGATTGGTACACCAGTCGGTCTGGAGTCTGACGTGGTGCAACGACTCGCTGTAGTAATGCACGAAGAGAAAAAAACAACAATGTTTACTGTTGCTTGGCAACACGTCATTTGCTCCGTCTTCTTGTAGACTTTTCTCTCACTGGCTATTGTAGACGTAAACATCCAGATTAATCCTAAATATCAAACATGTTTGAAATGATCAGCCCTAATGAGTCTGTGAGCAGGTTCAGAATAAACTGGGCCGAACATTGCTACCAACCAAGGTCCTGGTCCTGGTCCAGATTGGTCCTCAGGATGGGTGAATCTAAGGTAAACTAGCCCTAAACTCCTGTAGTCTGAGCTTTGTTTAACACTCAAGCTTTATAATTGTGACGTGGCGGTATGAGCTGGCTGAAAGAGCAGCAATGCTATATGAAAAAATTATTTAGCACTCTTCATATGAAGACTAGGCAGACTATAACACCCCCACATCAGGATTGTTACACCCAGTCGTATGTGCTAGCGAGGAAATTAAAAAATATTTGCATCATAGCTTTGGACTGTTAGCATGTTAGCATGATGACTGTTGAAAGTCTGAATACAGAGCTGACCTTGAAAGTCAGACAGACAGACTGTCTATTTGTTGACATCACAACTGTGTACTTTCATCATTTCCCCCAATGCGGTAGTCTGGTATCAACACTATTCTCTGCCGTCATCCGCTCCCACAGCACACACACATGTGTGGAGGCTAGACACACACTCACACTCAGCCACCGATGCCTCCTGACCTCAGCTTGCGGTCGCTGCTGGCTGCCCAGAGCATATTAAAGGCTTAGATAAAGGGAGCTGGAAACTGGTTGGGGCTGGCCCATCGGCCCGGAGAAAGTGCTTGGAACAGCAGATGCAGTGGCGGCTCAGGGAGCCCTTTTTCCATTAGGAGTCATTTCCAGGTCCACCCTCAGCCGGTGACAAAGTGGTCTCCGCGTCTTCATTTTCTGCTGATCCTGTGTGAGCCGGAGGGAGGGAGGGACTGTCATCAGTTACTGCTGCCGCCGCCCCCTAATTGCGGCCAACTGTCGATGCGTGCATTTGGACCTTTTTCAGGCCTACATTATTTATTGGGAGAAAAATATTGTATTGATTTTGGATGGCATGGTGAGGTATAAGTGATGTTGCTAAAGAGCTGACAAGACACTCTATAAACTTTTATAACAGTGTCATAGCCGTACTTTCTTCACATTAAATTAACACGTTTGAATATAATGTGGGACACAGAATGACTGCATTGCAGGGAATCACAAATATGAATCTTCAGTACTGCTACCAGATTTCTAGTCTTCAAAGCACAGCTGTGACTTGTACATAAAAGCAGCACATTTAGATGTTTTGTTAGTCTGTTGTCACAATAATCTGTCCATAGCCAGAAGCAGGCTAAGAGTCTGTCATGACAGTGTTCCTGAAAATGTCACAATACCAGTCACACCCCATCGAGTGAGTATTTACACAATCAGATGTAGGAATGCTTATTGTCGACGTCTCAGCGAAGGAAGACCACTAGTCAGCCATTATTCATAAAAACTGCGCCCCTGATAAGTGTTTAAAGGCTCATCCGATTGCCTGAAAAGTTTGTTTCTACATCACTAATCCAAACAAATGGCCACTTAGTTTTCCCCAAGCGTGATGAGTGAATTAAGACTGTTGGGATGCTCTAAAGCTCGCACTGACTTTAATGTGTTTACATCGAAGAGTAGAAACTTTTTTGTTCTGGTATTTAAAGCAGCATTTGACCAATTTCTCTAGTAGCCTGTCACATCTGTTAAGAGTTGGGTTTTCAGTGGAATGTAAAACTACAAAACAAAACAAACAAAAAATGGTGTTCATGTTGTGAAATAAATTAATTCATTATAATCGTCGAAATTTTCCTCAGACTGTAATCATACCATCAAAATCTATAATTGTTGTGATTTTGTTGTGAAAGACTCTGGATGTCAGGTACTGTGCCTCAGGTTAAGTGAGCTCTCTGGTATTTTGCATACGGAGGACGTTCGATACGGCATGATGGACAATAAAAATACATTTTCGAATGTAAAGCAGCCATTTCTGGTTCACCTTGATAAATACAACGCTGTCACTGACCCTGACCAGCAAGGGAGTTCATACAGTGCCATCCACCTTTCATTGTTTAGTACTTGTGCTAAGATTCTAGTGTTAGTGATGCAGTAGTGTACTTAATTATTCTTGCTAAATATGCCGTTTGTTTGCTTTTGTTTCTATTCTGTCTCTTTTCTGATGTGTGTCTCTGTTTTTGTGTAGTATTGGAAAGGATAAACGCTCGTCTGTCTATGCATGTTAATATTTCATAAAGTTGGTTTTGTCTTCTTTGGCTCTGCATATCAGAGGAGATGCTTTACACAAGAGGGTAATAGAGAGTGATGCTGGCGTAGTAGTGACTATGTGTGAAGTTGGCGTGATCATGGAGTATTTAATTCCTAAGATCGTCAAAGTTAATGTAGTTATAATTATCAAAGAACACATTACATTTCTTTGTTTCATCTTGCTACATACTGCATATATCAGTTTCCTCTGCTCATTAAAGTCCATGTAAAGGAGATTTCTTTCAAACTACATTAAATATGTTGTAAAATAGTTGCTCGAAACGTGAAAAGACTTTTGTGGGTGGTCCTTAAAGGGTGGCTCGATGACACGCTGAGGCCACCCTGAGCATACCCCTGCACCGCTAGCAGAGAGATAGAGATTAATTCATCTTGCTCAGAGTGTTTCAAAGTTAGTCATGTCATTTTCTGAACTAATCTGACACGTTTCAGTCGCTTCAAAATGACTGCTTGCCTGCTCCCACGAGTGGGCGTGGCTTCAGCACATTCAGTGGTCCTGGAGCTGAGAATACCTGTTGATATTTTTAATCATTCAAATTTGGCTGGGTGGTTAATAACACTCTTTCTTTACACAGACTTTAAAGACCAACAGAGTACTTTGTTCTTCGGGTTGTTACAATGGCTTGACTGTACAAACAGTGTTCTTAATTGTATGTGCTGTAGTGGTCTCACCACCTTATTATAAACCTGGGTGCCATTTTTATATTTTCTGAACTCCTCAGCTTTGCACCTTACCCTCTGTATGAGTGTGAGGGTGTTTTTGTATACCGACTTGCCATGCCATCTAATTCCCTCCAGTTGGGTCACATTATAGAAATGCGTTCACGATCCCCTTCCAATGCAGTGACCTCATTACCTGCAAAGACTCCTTGTAGATGTGTGAGCACATTAGAGCTGTTTACTGGTGTAGGGGCAATGAGGTACAAGGCCTTATTTTGGCACCAGCTGTGGGCACTCCAGGAGTCCCAAGAACAATGCAAACAGGAATGCTGCTCT
Source organism: Protonibea diacanthus (assembly GCA_028641955.1). Lineage (NCBI taxonomy): Eukaryota > Metazoa > Chordata > Actinopteri > Sciaenidae > Protonibea > Protonibea diacanthus. Next base: position 7,249,102 of record CM053977.1, read on the forward strand.
GAATATTGAGGATCAGTCCAAGGTTCATAATGAAACACATACATGTGGGGAGTGACACGTATAATCCAAGTCTAATCATTTCAGACGTTTTAACAAGGCTGACAAGTCACATAAAATCAAAGGAACCTCACTATAAAATTCTGCATATAATAGTTAGCACAGCTTTGTTAAAGATAAAAGAAAAGAAATCACGTTGTTACTGAAAACACAACGGTTTGCCAAACTACCACTTTCTTTTGTTTTACAATAGTTTTCAAATAAAACGAGGCCGGCTTTCACAGGCGAGGGAGGGCAAGGGCTTTGCAAACCACTTTCTCCCTCCCTTCCCCTCTTTCAATAAAGACCCTGTGCCTAGCATACCTGCAATGTTTGATTCCATGTAATTGAAACAAGGCGAGCGTAGGTCCTTGCCAGCACATGGCCTCACCATTTAAGGTAATGTTTGCACTGCTAAAGCGGCTAATGAATCCAAGTCTTGGGAGCTGGCACAGCGACTCCCCTCACCAGGGCCTGAAAGCGCCTCAGGATGCTGTCCCCTTCCCTTCCACACAGCTGTGAAAAGTTTAAAAAGCCCGACCCCATAACATGAAACGGTGAGGGCGAATACAACTACAATTAAAAAGGGGGGAAAAAATATTACTTTGGCATCCTGAGGTCATTATCCGCAGTTTATTGCCATTTGTACAGTGCTTTTATTTTGCTTTATATGAGGAGGATTGGCCTTTAATTGCAGCGTTTGCTTGTTTTTCCTTGCAGTGTTTTTTAATTTCTGAATGCTTGTATGCGTCGAGGGGAAAAAAGCCTGTGTACCTTCAATGACCCCATGAGTTCCCCCAATAGAATGATGTGTCCTATCTTAAACCCTCTGCTGCTGGGATTCTCCACAGAGCTCACGGCGAGAGGAGCATTAGACAATAAGGTTCCTCCAAATATTATCCTCATAATTGGTTCTAATTTTACTGGGGGGACAGACTGGTAGTCTGAATGGGTTCACTTGCTGACCCTTAACAGAAAGGCAAGTCTTTCTTTCAGTGTTGTTGCTTTCCTTTGGAGCAAGACATGAATTGTTTATTCCGCAGTTAAGAGCAGCACACGGTAAATTGTAAGTTGATATGATAAAGATCTCTGGATCCAAAATAATAACAATTCAGGTGGAAGGGTCACGCCACAATATTTGTGTTTTCCACGGTTTATTTGTATCATTTACGGAGAATAATTGGAATTCCACACGTCGCCTTAATGTGATTACATCCAAGATCAGCGGCGCTACATTTTAAACAACTTACACAACGACTTATTTGTCCCAGCTTTTTTTGTGATGAAGTGTAACAAAACACAGACTCGCTCCACACAGGACCAGACCACATTCAGCCAACAGTACAACAATTACATCTGTCCTAGGAATTAAGAACACATTTGTGACCACAAGCCACAGATACGTTTCAGAGGAAATACTACTTTTCAGCCACGCTACCTTTCTTGTGTGGCTTTCTCTATTGAGCCTTCTGAGAGAAGGGCTTAATCCACTAACTAGACCAGAGAGCACCCTAACTGGCCTAATCCAGAGGCTCTCTGGGGCTCTCCCAGGTACTGATTGACTGATTGGTGGAGATGGATGCTATCTGGTGTAGTGCAGCTCCGCTGGGCATTTAAACAACATTAACGTTGCTGGATAGGCAGAGAGAGGGAGAGCATTATGAACTATGAATGATGGTCTCCTGACAAATCAGTATGTGCCATGACAAATGCACATTTTATGACACTCTCCAGTTGCTTCTGTCAGCAGGGATGACAAATGTAGCTACGGTGTTTGTATGTGGTGGGGCTGATGCATGAATGTTGAGTGAAGTCCTCAGTAGCTGTGCTCTTCTGGTAATTTGTCATGTTTCATCAAATTGGATCTCTTTTTTTCAGCCCCCTTTTTAAAATATTCACATAGCAACATTGACATAAAAATAAAGTTCAGCAGAAAGTTGTTGAAACATTTTATGATTAGTCATTCTTTCAAGGCGGCGTTACATCATGCTGTTAACTTATTTCTGAATGATGTATCCTGACCTTACAATATGAAATCACGCGGTACGCAGATTATGGAGACTTTTACGGGATGTAATCATTTAAAGACTCGCCTCTTATTTTTTAAACCTACACAGACGAACGCTTTAAGCCCTGAAAACTGCCATGACGATTTAGTGTCATAGATATATACAAACTGTGTAAAAAAAATTAAACATGACGCTGATAATAATCAAATTCAGTGATGCTTAATTAGCACTGATTATCTGTACTTTGTTTTTTCATATTTCTGAAATTGTCATGTGACTTTGATAGTAGGGTATCATGTAAAGTTTAGTTGTAAACAATCACATTAGTAGTACAAATACTGCCTAGCTTTGAATTCAGTCTTATTCCAGTTCAAGCTTATAATAACAATGATGGTGAGAGATGATTTTTTCATACATCCACTAAAAATCTGGCAGAATATCCCATATTACATTAGAGCAGGAATAAAAACATATGCCATCTTACTCACTCCACTTAAGCTCTCTCCTCTGCAGTGTCTGTGTAGCTGTGTATGTCTTGTTGTTGTCTTGTTTCTGTTCTTATTTTGTGTTGTAATGTCTTTTCCTTTGCTGCAGAACAGGAACCTGCTGTAAACCAGTCAGGCCAGTTTAAAATGTGCACACTTTAACATCTGTAATGTTACTTTTTCATCCATTTCTGTTTAAAAATAATACAATGAAATGAAAAAGTGGATTTCAACACTAAGAGTCTTTTTCCAGTTGATTTGTATGTCACACAGGTATTCAGAGCTCGCAACAAATCTAAGATGGGTGGGATTATGTCCAAGAAATTCCTCCCTCCAAGGTTTCGGTTCCTTGTAAAATATGTCTATATCCTGTGCTCGGAACTCATTAGAAGAGTTTGTACCCACTGGAGTGTGCAAGCCCTCGCAGAGCTCAAATCTTAGGAGCACCACTGATGTAATTAGAGATTGGTTCACATAGCATATTATAGTGGTCTTTCCTTTGTGGGCAAAGCAGCAAAAACATCTTCATCTCACATTATAATCTAAGTGATTTTACTCCCATGTTTTCCTTTTTTTCCTCCACAATATTTGACTGTATTGAAACAACAATTTAGATAATAAAAAGGAACATGTATTGCTGGACTATAATTGAGCAACGCAATATCGGACCCTAATTAAATTATACCCCTCCCCTTTCATAGCTAAATGATAATCATCGCAAAGATCCACATGCACATTTGCTAATAGATATGTTGAAGTTATTAAAGTAATCAGCAGCAAAGGAAATCCATTCAGAATTGATTGTGGAATATGCTGATTGAGGCATGGTATTATTTGGAGGTTGAGTCCAGTGTGGGAGTGATCATTAAGAAATCCTCCAAATGAATGGGAATTATCCTTATTCTGAAGAGGGAGCTTACAGGAGTGAGGGCTTCTCACTGAAACAGACCTTAATTAAGAGCTCCGCTGTTATTATAAAGCTGCTAAAGTTACCTGGATACAGTAATAGATAAATTAGATTTTTGGCAGGGAGTTTTAGGGCATTATTATCAGTTTTAACAAAGGAACAATTTTTTAAATTTTATTTCCAAACTTTAAACCTCAAGTGCAATCTGTCCTTCAGATTCCCCGCGAACGCTGCTCCTGGCTAAAACGTTTTTTTTTAATTTTATTTGCATGCAACCTTTTCTATTGTCGAGTAAAAATCAATATTGATTAGCCCGGTAATATGATTATGTGCATCTGGAATTGATGTTTACTCTTAAACCAGTCAATGCCAGTTAGGTATGAAACCATGCATTCTTTCACACTAAATCACATTAATACCTAATCATCCAGAATGAGGGAGAAATTCAATTGGTGACAAACTCAGTTTAAATTACTGGTTGCTTTTCTAATTTTCTTTTAAAACTAAGTAGCATGTCAGACTTAAGTTGATGTTTTTAGAATAAAGAGGGTCTGCAAAAATGTAAAAGAAAAAAATATATATATTTTTTTGTTTGAATTGTTTTGATTACAGTAATTGCAAAGCAAAATAAGACAATTTCCTCCCTTGCTTGTACAAAATATCATCATATCATGTCTTTACACTTGTTATTTTAAACCAGGGCGCTTATTGAAGAGAAGAATGTGTAAAACAACAGTGGAGAACATGTCACTTCAATGATACATTAAAATGAAGTCCAGCTGATTCAATGTTAAGATGAACCCATGAAAAAGTCAAACAATCTGTTCATCAAATTTTTATAGAATATCCTTTTAAAGACACAGTTTGTCTTTTGTTTTTTTTTAGCAGTGGAAGCAACAGCACATCTTTTCATATTTTCCTGTATGAGCCCTGCAGAGAGCACGGGAGAATATGTTACAATAGCATTTCAGACCTATCTGCTTTGCATTACTGTACCAACAAGCACAGCTGCCTTTTAAAATTCACAGGAAGTCCAGACGATCAAAATGCTCAGGAAGGAGGGAGGGAAAAAAAAAAAAAAAAAAAAAAAGCAAGCGGGTAGGCATACAGTCCAGTCTAATGAGATCTGTTATTCTGGCCCATTTTATACCACCTAATCACACGCTCAAATAGATTCTGTGAAACCCCATCTCCCTTTGAAGACACTCCCACCACTCATGTGATCTGATTAGTATTTTACATGAGATACCAGCCTAGGCCAATTATGAGAGCTGACCACAATGTTCCAGTCATTCGATGGGGTGGAGATTCAGTGAGGTGGAATCATAATTTAGGGCAGTTAAAGACAGACCCCTGGATCAGTGGCTCCCATAATGCTCTGTTTAAAAAAAAAGAAAAGAAAAGAAAAAAAGAGTGGCCCAATTAGTGCCTACCCAGGAGCGCTTTGATTCTTACGTGGCTTTGCGTACGCTAGCTAAATGATTAACTGCCAAGTCCTATATGGAGTTCCTTAATCTTTCGTAGCCCTTCACATCTCTATTTGTGATTTAAGAAGATGATTCAATGCTACAGCTTACAAATCTACAAACTGTATGTAAAAATATATTTCCTTTTTCTTTAACAGTAAATCTATTGTCAGCATCACAAAATTCTTGTTATACTAAAAGATCATACACGATGTAAGATTACATGTGTGTCTAGGTCTGAATATTTCACACAATTGTAGACATGCTTAACTTCTTATTCCCATATAAAGAGCCGTTACTGGTTGAATACTGGTCGGTTACTGCTGAACCAGAAAAGCAATGCAAATCATCAAGTTTTGTTGTGCTCTCCGTGGAGAGGACAGTCAGAGATAGTGGGTCCAGAAGAGGGTGCCATAGATCAGAATCCAGACACGCTCTGCCTTTTCTTTTCCTCCTTTTTCTATCTGCCGTGGTTGCTGTCAGGTAACACACACACACCACACACACACACACACGCACACACATAGATATGATCAAGTCGAGGGTAGCACGCTTCTAGGTAGCTGCCTATTCTTCTGCAGAGTTCATAACTGTCAGCTCCTAATTCAGTACAGTAGAGCAGTGTTAATTATCATCCAGCAAGGCTGGAGAAATGGAGGCAGGGGGCCACAAAAGGAAGAGCTATTCGTAAAATAAGAAAAATGTATTTTAGCTGCGAGGGAAGTAATTATGCTTTTATCCTCAACAATATTTTTTTTTTTCTTTTCTCATTCTCTCCTCACTGTCTTTCTCTCGATCTCTCTCTTTCTCCTCCAAACCAATGTGTGTACTCTCCCGCAGGACCTAGGTGAGGAGTTATTTCTGCATCTGGCTTGAGGTTCCACCGAGCTTTTACATAATCAAATCAATATTGCTATGATTCACCCTCTGGCAACGACTGCCTCGTGCAAGTTTCACTGGTGATGTTTGGCAGCTTACGAGATAAAAAAAGACAGAGAGTGAGAGGAAAAAAAACCCTTAGTTAAAAATCTGTGGGCTATTGATTTCTTGCCTTGTTGGTCCTCTCCCTACCACCCTGCTTCTCATCGCCCTCTTTTTCCTCCCTCTCTCCTTTGTTGTGTCCTCCGTGTTCCAGGTGTAATTTTTCAGTCAGGTAAATAAAGAAGTGGTCCGACAGCGAGGTGGGGGTCCGGGCCAAGGAGGGGCCTAAGGTGTGGCAGGGGTTTCTCCGTGAGGAAGTGCGGAAAACCCACTGTGTGATCCGTGTTGATAAGTTGACGGGCTATAGACAGGAGCAGCACACCAAACGGAATCCTCAATAAAAGCAAATATGACAGCCAAATGTTGAAAAAGAGGAAAAAAAAAAAAAAACACACCCACCGATATCTAAAACACAAAGACAAAGCCCTTGAAAATACTACAGTGAAAGGCATATCTCGGCACTAGTGTTTCACTCGTTATTGAACTAGGGTGGTTGAGAAGAGGTGCAGAATGTTGGATATCATTACACAGCACTGGAATGACATGATGAAAAGCAACAGAACCCGCTGCACTCCCAAAAATCTGCAGCAAGCATCAGAGACAGACAAATTCAAATCCTCAGCCGAAGCAAAATTCAAATCCACAGTTGAAACAATACATAAAAAGTGTGATTAAGTTTGCAGTGTGTCTCCGCAAGAGAGAAAAAATAAAAAACAGGGTTTATCAAAGCCAGCGTCTGAGTGGTGAAACTCAGATTCACTATAAAGTGTGTTTTGGTTTAGAGTGTAGTGAGCACATTCAGATATCTAAGATGTTACTGTTTTTTTTACCCTCTTATATCTTCATAAATCATGCCCAAATATGACTTATTTAAAGGTTCGTTGAGAGCTTGAAGCTGCTCCAGCCTTTTCATCTTAATACACTTGTGCTGTCTGGACAAGTTCAGTGCAGTCCTGTTAGTTGCCGCACCAGAGCATAAATCCTTCCTCTTTGTCACTTTGATCAGCCTCGCTTCCTTTCCTCAAGTGTCCATGAGGAATGTGAGAGGGTGGGGGGACAGCGGAGGACGGGGTGAGGTGACAGGAGGCGAACGAAGGAGGGATGAGAGAGTGTGTATGTGTGCGTGTGTGTGTGGGGGGGTGTAAATAGCACATATCGCATCGCATTGATTCGGTCCATTTGGTGGACTGAACATGAACCCAATAATCAGATCTTGCTTAAGCACGCGCTTCCTCAGTAATTGACTCTCGCATATTGATTAAGATGTTGATGTGTCCCAGTCCTGCTCCTGTGCTAATGCAACTGAGAATGAGCCTGACCCCCCCCCCCCACCCCCCCCAGTCCCCACCCCTCCACCCCACTTGCAACACTGACACATGACACACAAACTCACACACACACATACACATGTACATGCATGAACAGGCACAGCGCACATGCACACAAACAGAAGCACACACGCGCAGCCGGAACAAGGCTGTCATTGGGCTCAGTTTAATAGATAAAGCTGTCATGCCGATGCTGCAGTGTCTCACAGGGCCAGCAGACCAAATTAGCCAGTCAATAATTTATGTAGAATAAGCAAAGAGAAAGAAACACTGACAGAAAAGTGAACCACACCGGGTGGAAATGGCAGCGACATACAAATTACGGGTGGATTAGATTTTAAAAGGTCAGACGCTCAGGTCTGTGTTTATTATTTATTTTTATCTACTTGAATTCTTTCCATCCACACATTATAAGCTCGTTAAAAACATTTTATTTGAGCAGAAGAGGCACACCTTTTACATGAATATTGAATAAACTTGACACATTGATTTGTTTACTCTTGTGCTTTGTAACTGTGCATGGACATATGTTGTGGCATTTGATGACATGTATGATCAGGTTCATGTAAAAATAATAATAGAAAAAAAAATAGAAAAGAAAACAATGCATGTCATAAAATCTCATATTTCTATAAGTTTATAGCCCTTTTATAGTTAGACTATTGTGTCAAATGTAGTGTTGTGACTGTAGTCTGATATGTGATGTATGAGTGCTTGATCTGAATCTAATGAAAGACAAATTAATTAAATTAAGGAAATGTTGTTATATTTGGTCTGACGCTGCGCTCCAACAGCCTCGGTATGAATTTAATCTCTAGTCCTCTCAGTGTTTTGGTAGTGTCCTTTGTTTCAGCTGTCAAAATCTTAAAAAATTATTTTTAACAGCTGTGGAAAGTGCAACATAAATACTTTTTTTTTTTTTACCACAATGAATAAAGGCACTAATATGTGGCACCTCTGATCCTGCTCATATTATCACTTAGCTCATTATATCGTATGTAATGTTCATGTTTATGACACGTTGGCACTGTCAAAGTACAATTACTGTCAGACATGAGAAAGTGCATCCAGAGGTTACACTAGTGCATGACCTAATATGATGATATTCCACCTTGAAAACACTTATCTTTTTCATTCATATTAAAATGAAAGCCACAACCACAGCTTCAAATAACACCTTCTTTACTTGACTGATGAATAACATCATCCATTGTCTCACTTTTCTGTAAAACGTATCCTATCAGAATAATTTCAAAGATGCCATAACCACATAAAAATCCACAAAATGGTTTTAAGTTTCAAATATGCATGCTGTAAATGGTAGTACTTAGTGGTTTTAGCTGGTTCAGAATAAATGTGGCTTCACAATTTGCTTATTTCTCCACATATATTTGAGGAAGCACAGCAGGGTGCAGATGTGTAAATATAATATCTGAAATTCCTTCTACATTCACAATGCAGTTGTTCCTGCATCTCATCTCTCGTCCTCAAACATATTTTTTGGCTTTAAACGTTGCATTAGATTCATATGGCGGACACGTGTACAGCATGAACATGTCCAACATTTTTTCCCCATGCACATTTTAAAGGAGTAATTTGGGGTTTGGTGTCAGGCATGTGACGATGGCCGACCCGCTTCTCTTATGGAGCATTCACAGGTGAACCAAATACTTTTTTTTTTTTTTTGCATCTGTATATTTTTATGTTTGAGATTAATAGTTTACTTTTTTCTTTTCTTGCATCTGGCATTTAGATTTGTTATGTCTTAACAGAGCATAAAAAAAACATATATGAGCATTGTTGAATTTGATATTTATTTCTCTCTTGGTTAGTATAGTCTGAATGGAGCAGTGGACACAGTCTATAGATAAATTAATAAGTTAGTGAAGGGAAACTAAAGTAAAAAATAAATAAATGCAATATGACCAGTGCTGATATTTAACATTATGCAGTTTGCAAATATTTCTAGAGTTACTTCCTGCTGGTGATGTTATGTTAATAAATTGTAAATCTTGTAATGTAAAATGACTGAAATGCAACCATTAACCACATAGTCATATATTTGATATGAATGTGAATGTTTGACTCTTTGGACATAAAGCTTCTTTCTTGTAGATAAGCGAATATATTACCCTCTCTCTGACATAGTTTATACAAATATTCAATGTGTATGCCCTCTTAGGTTTTACATATTTCCCATATGGCTGTTTTGATGAGCTCTTGAATGACAGTAGTATCTGTTTTTACATTGTGTTGTTGGACAGCGTAGATGATTCTTGATTTCCATCACCTTTGAAAAGCACAAACACACACACACACACACACACGCAAACACACACAGTTACCAGTACAGCTACTCAGACTTAACTATTCAACAATGCAAGGTTACAGTGGCAAAGCATACAAGCACTCTTGTTTGATATTAACCCTTATCTTGTTGGGACTGCAAGTCCCATGACAAGAAAAAATGTTGCCAAGGATCTGGTAGAAAAGCTCATTGTGTGTTTGTGTCTTTTGAAAAGCACAATGCAAGTGTGTATTTCTATGTGCATGTGTGTGTGTGTGGCCTTCAGGCCTCTCCTAGCCTGCTCCTGCCCCAATGGGAGGGCTGCCTGTAGCGAGGTGAACCATCACTCTGAACCACCCACCCCCTCCCTCCTCTCTCCCTTACTCCTCCATCTCTCCCAGGAGTGGACCGACACCTCTCCGCTGGCCAGAGGGAAGACCAGAGCCTCTCTTGGGCCTCCTTCTATGTCTCCAATCAGCCTGCGCTGCCATGGCCCTAGGGCTGCTGCAATGTGATAATCTCTGCCTTTTGCGTTATGCATTGCCCTGATGAATTCATCTTGTGACCACCTGGCACTCGCTGTTAGGAAGCAAGTGTTGTTTTTGCAGCAGAGGCTGGGGCGAACGCTGTGAGGGACTGTTTTCTGACTGTCAGAGAGACCCTCTTCTCCTCCCTCCCCCTTCTCTTCATCTCTCCTCCTCCAACATCGGCAGAATGTTTTAACCTCTCAGAAGACCCTGGCGTATCTGCTGTTGTGGTGGCAGGAGTGGGATTCTTCACCTCAGCAGGACCTGTGTGGGAAAAAGCCCTGCTTGGTATTTAAAAACGGAAGGGCTTTTTGCTGTAAGACAAATTGAAACGCAGGAGGCTAGAGAGGAATGTGGCTGTCAGAGTCAACAGCTGCTAGTTTTTCGCTATGAATAATCACTGAGGTTGACCCATGGAAGCTGAGGATTGTGTAACACATATTTCACAAAATTAAAGGTCAATGCAAACATGTGGCGAAGCTTGTGCCCCATAACTTTTGACTTTCTTCAAAGCTGCTTTTGTGACCTCAATTAAATTATGGAAATAGAAACTTGAGGCAGACAGAATCACTGTTGTGTTTCAGTGTCGGGTTTTATAATACAGGTTCAATCGAAATAATGAATTAATAGATGCATTTTTCATAAACCTTCAGCAAAAATGTGCGCCCCGATGCTGAAGAGTCCAAATTTGAATACGGTCTCACATGTACACTATGTAGTCACACTGCACTTGAAATAGCTTGTGGCTCAAAACATTAGAATTTCATATTTTCTTCTTCTGTGTGTGCATGCGAAAGAGTGAGTGAGAGAGAGAGAGAGAGAGAGAGAGATAGGGAGACTGTGTATAAGCAAGAGAGCAATAGAGTGTCCATGTCCTTGGCATCACACCAAATCTATAATTTACACTTTTACATAATTGGACTTTGCCTTTGCTGCTTATTGATTGCGCATCCTCGTCTTCTCATTTTCTCCAAGTGACAGAGCAGCATGGGTAAATATTTTAATAAACCATTTGGAGAAAAAAAAAAAAAAAAGCTTCACCAAGACATGTCCCGTGTCTCCCAACAAGAAACACAACGAGAAACCACCGAGTGATGGCATACACACTGCAGAAACCAGGCATGTGTCAGTGCTTTTGATTTCACACTCATTTAATCGTATTTCACTCAAACCAGGCCAGGACACTAAACAGACACGGTTCTCACCACGAGGTCCCTGCACAGGACATTTTTTCAAACCCTCAGAAATGTATTTTTCCACAAAGTGAAAATAATCAAATGAAGGTTGGTTTTGTTTATTATGCCTCATTATGTTGTGCTGTAAGTGGATATGATAAATTGTGCTATATGCCAGGCGTGCTTGCCAGGAAAATCTGATAAGAGAAATATTTACCCCCAGAGTTCTGCCAGTAAACCACCAGTGATGGATGAGCAAAGGACAGAATGCAACATTAATTTGCCAGACACTGCAATTTTGGGCCCAGAATCGACAATGAAATTTCCTTTTTGCTAAATTCAAAATGGTGTATGCGTGTAATTTTATCTCTTCACCGTAATATTTTAATATTAAATATTTTAATATAATTATAACACACCTCCCAAATTGTACAATTAAATGTTTCAGTGTAAATATATATATAGATACATAAAATTAATAATTAGTTATGACCATTGGATGTAAAAAAAAAAATGGGGACAAACAAGAACTGCTATAAAGCAGTTTTCTTTGTTGGTGAGTTGTTGACATGCTGTCAAAAAAAAAAAAGTTGCAACAGACAGATTTTAAATAGTGTTGAAGTCCCTAGTTTTGTAGTCTCAGCACTAAGTCATCTAAGACTCAGACAAGTATGATGCATCTTAGGGCCAAAGTTCCAAGATGAAATATTAATCAGAGAGAGGTAGCTTGCCAGGCTGCTGTCACTCTCCTATCATCCACAGGACTTTGGACTTGTTAGCCAGGTAGCTACAGGCGAGGCCCCATGGCTGAAGGAGTTGCTGAGTGGGCAGGTGTCTTTGTGAGAAACCTCTCACTTGTTTTCCTGGACTAACTGTTTGTATTGCTCTGCCTCTGATCATGAAGGGTAACCTTAATCGTGGTGGGTGAAGCCAATCTTTGTGAGCTGTCATTAAAACGGCCCCCACGGGCATGGTAGTGCGGTAGTAATTTTGCACTCAGGGCTATTGAAGTCGCCATCTAAAGAATTACTCCTTTTTTTCCCTCTCTCCTTTCAACAAGCTGGCTTCAAATCTCTCCCATCTTAATCCTCAGAACAGTGTTTGATTGAACATGACAGCGCTGTAACGAAACTTGAAAGGGGGCTCGGAATACATGCTGCTGTTGTGACTTTCTTTAGAAATAGCATCAGCTACTTTTCAGGAGGTTTGAGGAACCAAATTTTGCTGAAATCTATTCTTCTATTGATCGATTAATGCAGAAATAGACGCTACACATGATGCATATCAAGCAGATCAGAACAGAACCAGCAAGGGCCAGCATTTTAATTGTTTCTTCCACCTTTTTGGTTGAATGTAGTCGCCACTATTTTCATTTGGTACCTTGTGTTTGAGGCGGTGTAGAAAACAAAAGTAGAAGCTTCAGACCAAACTGTGATGGACTTGGGGCAATTATACCTAATTGGGTCCGATTGGTTCCCTTTCAGCTTGTCCACTCACTTCCCAGTTGAGAGTGACTTGGCTGGGAGTCAGGACTGGAGTGATGCCATTGCTCCTGGCATCTGGTGAACTTTCACTGAGCACCGGCTCGCATGGTTTCTCCTTAACCAACCCCCAAGACTCACTGTGACGACTGCTTTAATGCTGCCTAGTTCACAGTTACAGCTGCGCATCTTTGGAAAGGACAGAATAGACTGAGGGAATATGAACTGCAGCGAATCTTATAACTTTAAGTTAGTGTTATGATTGTACAGAAATATTGAAGATAATTCAGCTTTAAATGTATTACTGGGAGATATTTTAAATAGTTGAATATGGTGAGTGTGCATGCATGTATTAGATCAGAAAAGAACAATCCCAGTATGCTGCTGACTTCTAGTAATCACTCACTATATTGTGTGTTCTCATTTAGGGTCTTCCTCCTGCTCCTCCATGCTGCTGCAGACTAATAAGCTTGTCCTGTAATCATGTTAGCCGCCCTGTCGGCCCCAGCCAGGGGACCTAATTGGGACAGAGCCTTGGACAAAGTGAAAATTAATAACTTTTGTCAAGCTCCTGGCGCATTGTCTTATGAAGCAGCGCAGGTCAATTAGAAAGCGTGATACGATAAGGTCCAAGCAGCAGAGGAGAGCTGACTCAATTAGGACAGGGACTGGACTGGTGAGCCGGGAGTCAGAGAGGGAGATAGAGAGAGATTTCATCCCTAAACTGCAGGTTAATGTGCTGCAGAAATGGACTGTTAGTTGCATTTAAATGTCTTTTGTAAGTTAACGGGACATGGCATCATACAGATCCAGTGGAGACGTTTATTATCTGGAAACATTTTTCTATTTCCACACTAAACAAGATGTAATGGTTTTAAGCAGCTGCCTTACTCAGTGTGTATGTGTGTGCATGCACGTGTATGCGGGTGTGTGTGTGTGTGTTTGTAGAGAGCTTGTGGAGCTGTCACTTAGATAGACTGTTCCCATGCAAGCAGTACAAGCCCCTGAAGCACGTATCAGTGATGCGCATCAAAGGAATTGTGTGAAAGCCTTTATAGTTATAATGGATGGGCAGACGCCAAACTGGAAACTCTTGATGTTTTCCCATCCCTCTTTTATTTCTCCCTCCTGAAGAGGATTGTGTGGGACCGGGTCCAGGAAGAATGTCAGCGAATCAGTGGCCAGGCTTACTTGAATCACCTGCTTCCTCTCTGTTTTACACCATCATCATTAACGGTTTGTTTGTCGTTAAGCTTTATTACGTAGCCCACGATAGAAACGCGGAAAGCTTCAAACTTGATCTGAGCATGCACACCGTCTCTCACGACTGCCTCCTTCCTCCCCCTACATGTGTTAATGATTCAGAGTATCTCAGGACTGCCACAACACATGTAATTTAATTATCAGCTTTACTTTGTGTCAATAGTGTCTGCAAAACACAACCGGCTCAGCGGCAGCCAAGAAGTGCCGGGCTGCAGATAGTTTTCTCTGGGGAGGAAGAACACACTTATCTTTGATTCAACATATTGTCGCCGTGTTTCCTCTCATCCTGCTACCTGCCTCCCCTGTTGCTTCCCTTTCTTCAGATACCGATCTAAGCTTGTCCTAATTTCGCTCTGAATGTGACACAATCTACTGCTGCATTGTCACGCTTTATTGTTGTGTCGGCGTATTTATTATGCAGTACAGAGAACACGGAGAGCATTTACTTTGAGGCCACATGTGGCAGTTAACTGGTGTAGTTGGCTCAGATGTGACCTTGATGACTGTATCTGGACCGAATCTTTACAAAATATTCAAATCTTCTTTTGAACTATCTCCAGAACTGGAGGGAAGTTCACAGATGAATCACAAATTGGCACTGAAGTAAATGACTCAAACATGTATTAACTGAAAGCTTAGGGCCATATTCAAGGTGTGGTACAGCAATGATACACTGTCTACTTGCTCTTTTGTATAATGCCACTGTACATGAAGTCACCACGCTTTTGTGTTACATTGTGTTTCCAGGTTTAAAAAAAACATTCCCAAGGCAAGAAACAAGCTATAAAAACAACTGCAAGCTTTTTTTTTATTTAAACGTTATGCCATGTTCAGTGTCTAAACCCACCATGAAAAGACAACACAGGGAAAATGCATCAAAGAGTTGAATGCATGACTGATATTACAATATTTGACAAAGAACCTAAATATATGTGGTGTTTCCTTGATTCTCTGACACTTCCCCTTCTGTTTGAGGGTTGAGCTGTCATAATAGCAGAGTTTCACTGCCCGATTTTTATGGTGAAAAGAAAGACAGAATAGAACATTGGATGAAAAAGATGCCAATTAATTTATCTTTAATTATTATTGTGTGGTTTGTCCCTCTTTTGGCAACTGTAACACTCAATCCGTGCTAAGGTGCATTACCACTGCTACTATGTTGGACTCTGAACCACAAAATGTGAACAAAAAGAAAGAGAAATGATTTGAAAGGCACTGGATTGCGACTGTCACAACAGTGTCATATGTGTATTATTAACACAATATCAATATTTCATTTGATAATATCAGAATTGCCATCACTATTGGTATATTGTGGCACCCCTATTTGAGGGTAGTGACGTATCATCTGTAAGCACTGCAGCAGACACAGTTTTGGAGGATTTTATAGTTCACATTCATTACCCAGAAACTGATGTGGGATGTCGCTTAATATGCCAAACCATCTAAGCAAATGTGCAAACTGAGGCAGAGAGTGTAGGCCAAGGCCAAGTGGCCAAAATGGGATTATGCCCACAACTTTTTCATTTTACTGTGCACTTGGGAGATGAAGCAATAGTGAGTTGAATTGAACTAGAGTGAACTGAACTGAGCTGTGCTGAATTGAAGTGAATTTAATACACTGATTTGACTTGAATAATATAGCATTCTGTGCAGTTAATTAGACAAGGTGTCAGTGAAAATTCTTGGCAAAACCACTCGTCCGTTGTTGTTCAGCAATCCTAATGCTGGAGGCACTGCTGCAGGTCCTAATCCAGCACCATGAAACCGATCAAATAGCCAGTACATGGTCACATAATGTGATACTGTACGCATCACGCTGTAACATGAGGCAGATGTCTCAATCTGTACTTTCCAAGTATCCCAATTGTTAGCAATTCAATCTTGGGCTACATCTGCGTGTAACCTAGTAAGCAGTCCCTCCTGCCACCACATTACTGTTCTCTCCCATCACTGTTCCTTCTCATGGAAGTTTCAACTCCCTTCCATACAGGTAATGCAGACAAATGGGGATTTAATGCTATTCAAAGTCCCATCCTACATTCCCTCGCTTTGTCATCAGTTTGCCTCCCCTTTAAACGCATTTCTCGACCTTAAGCAGCACTTTATTGTGGCGTGTTATTTTGTCCAATTGGATTAAATGGACAGTAACTAGGAATCCATTTGAACCTGATCCTTGCTCAGGCTTCCTCAGCCAACTCCATTAACTGTCATACTTGTCCAGAAGCCCTCCCCTTGCAATGGCCAAATGTGTAAGTTGATGCATCATCAATAACCATGCAGAGAGAATTGCACAGTCTTTAAAAAGTAAAACCTTATATTTTACGTCTTTCCACTGAGGCAGCAGATCAAATCAGCAACAGCGCAGGCCCTGCTCTAATATGTTTAAACACTGATGAGACGCAACTCTAGACTCCCCTGAATGGGACCACGGCACTCTCACTCTCAGTGTCTCCGCGTAAAGTGGTCTCATCCATGAAGTTATGAGTGTAGACACAGACACCGGTGCTAGTTTACCCACATTAGAGGCCCCTTATCAGGGCTTTTGAGATCCATCCCCTTCTCACATCTCCATCATGAAATACTTCTCTCTACTTGCGGAGTGGTCTCCCTCGTGGAGTTTTGAGAAGGGAGAGGCTGGAGCTCGGGCGAATGAATCCCCGTGGTGAACGCTGCTCTCTAGGCTGATTCCGTGGATTCCTGCTGTCTGTTGGGACTCTCTCTTGATGCTGTAAAGTAAGAGGACACCAATGCCCTGAGCAGCCTCTCAGATTTATTGAAACTTCATGTCCTGTCCCAGTAGCTCATTTGTCAGGAGACCTAATTTACACTGGCCCTTAAGACTAATTGCAAATTTGCGAAAAAATGCTGATGTCGTTGGAACTGAAGAGGGCTTTTTTGCCCCTCCCTCAGTGTCCCTTGCCATGCATTCGCTAATGCGTTTCATCTGTAGAGCATAAAATAGACACTGTTTCTTTCCTGTGTGTGTGTGTGAGGGGGAGAGAGAAACGGTAGGGTGTGTGAGATAGAAAACGCTCCAAGACAATCCCCTGATGGGACTACTAACAAACAGGAAATTGTGACAAAAACACAAACATTATTTAGTGTTTAATTCAATTCTGGGAGACCAATGCCCTCCCATCTTCCCTATCAAGTTATCAAGGCCAGAAACAAACCCCAAGACACTGGGCCACATGGCACTGTCTATTCTCGGCAACCAGCAGACACCACATGACAATTAGCAGTACAATTATCCCAGCCACTGAGTAGCTCTATGTACAGATGGCAATTGCTCCTAATGAGAGGACTTCTATAAAGCAGAAGATAAGCATAAGAAATCTGTATTAAATTGCCTTTGTATACAATTCAGTATTTCATTCCTGCCTCCATACAGATATGACATGAGTGCATGTAGTTTTATGGAAATGTCTTAATCACAGAAGGGCAGATTCCTGAGGTTTCTGCAAATATTCCCCATAAATGCATAATGTTTCAGACAGTAAAAAAATCCGGGAAGAAGGAAGGACTGTTGTTAAAGACAGATCATGGTTTCACCCTGACCATTAGATTACATTTCATTTATAAGTCTTCCAAAAATAATGTTTATATCCTTAAGAGGGTGTGAAGTATTTTGGGCTGAATGGCACAGGGCTGTGGTGTGGTGTACAGATTTTAGTACAGTGTGCAGATGTGAGTGCAGAGCACATGCTGCTTGATTTGAGGGATAATATGCAACCACATGACTCAATCAGGAGATCTCCTCCCTTCATCAAGGTTTTGACACATACAGCATACTTTGTGGCCGTTTTCACATGCAAGTATTTAGAAACTGACAGATTCTTGTCATAGAGAGCATGTTTCAGGAAATCTCCTCTGCATGTGTGCACACTTTTGAAAGTGGAACTGTGTAAAATCTCGAGTTTAGGGTTTCCAGTAATTATTTTTTCCTATCTCTCCTATATTGTCCTGAAAGACACGTTGCCCGAACAAAACCCACTTATACACACATTAGAAAAAGCTTCCTTCCCCTTTCCGTGTTTTGATGAAGCCGTTTTTTTGGCACTGCATTTCAGCAGCAACACACGTGCGAGGAGAGAAAAAACATGTATAAGGGTGAGTTTGAAGGGTAGAGCAATTATCTGATTACGAAAAACATTATATGTCAAAAAGAACAACAACGTGTAATTGGCTTGCTGTGTTAGAGCTGCAGAAGGCCAGATGTAGAAAGGTGTGCATGCCTGTCAATGTAATGGCTAACAGCTTGACCACATAGTCCATAAGGCCTGCACCAGGAGAGCTCAAACGGCAATAAAATCCAATGCTAGCATTTGTTAGTACTAGACACTCCAATTTGATTGGTAAAATTCACACTCTAATGGGCTTATAAAGGATTTCTTGGAGCCAGAACAATGAGCTGGAGGGCTAGAGCAGTGCCAGGTCATGGACACCCAGCGATTCACAACATCCCCCCCTTCTGGGCATGCTTAGTTTCCCCCATATCCACCAGTTACCCTCTGCAGCTCTGTTTAAAAGCCAGTCGGGATGTTCCAAAGGTATTTAATAGTAGTGGTGGTGGAGGTGGGGAGGGGGATTTCTGGACCTCCCACACTCAGGTTCAACCACAGAGCCATGGCTTTTCTGTTTCGCCCCACCCCATCTCTGCCTCCCTCTCTCTCTCTCTCTCCCTTTTCTCTCTCTCTCCCCAACCATATGTGTCAGTGTGGAAAAAAAGCTCTTTAACCAGAGGCACCTTTCTCTTGCACCTTGCCCAGTTGCTCCCCTTTCTGGTGAAGACAACACAGAGGGTTAGAGAGCCCACACATAGGGAACACATTTACCCAGGCAAAGGGCCAGAGCATTGCATTCCCATGGACCTGCTAGGGGAAAGAACTGCAGAGCACATTTTACACGTAAATATTCAGAATTGGATGTGGCACATCCTCTCTCTTTTTTTTCTTTGTCCTTTTTTTTCTCCTCTCTGTTTCTCGTGTCTCATCCCCTTCACTCAAATCAAGCTTCCATGTTTTGACTGACCGTGTTGGCCACGGTGGCCAAGACAGGAGTAAAACAAAAGCAGGGAAGGGCTTCGGATTGATTTGATTTTGATTTGTATTGCATCAGGAATTCAGACTTACATTTTATGCCTATTGTTCACAAAAGACAGCCAACTTTACCTCATGGTTCAGATATTTGGGGAAAGGTAGGAGGGGAGCGTGTTCTGTGCTCCCTCTGTGAAACCATGTGTTCTGTATGTATTTGTTTTTGTATATTTGTATGTCTATCGAACTGTCAGTTGTGCCTTAAGGCCTAAGGCCTTGTTTCGTTTTGTGTATGTGTTCAAGCCTTGTTGCCTCTTGAGACCGCTGTGTGTCTCCAGTTCCCCTTTGAGATATTGATCTCCATTTTCATCTTTTACATATGTAACTGGCACTGATGACTGTTCAGTTCCAGCTGTGTGCACATGCGACTACATTTGTTTAATACTGCTTGCCCAAAGCTCTCCATCAGCATCTTGCCTTGAGAGGATGTCTGTTGTTTGTTATGGTTGTCAGTCTTATGTATTTGATGTGTTTAATACATGCTGCAAAAATCAATTGGCCACTAGGACCAATAAAGTTTAAACTTGAACTTCAGCTTGTACTCTACTGGTCCGCCTGTTTCTGGGTTTTTAATAGCAATTTAGTATAGTGTTTATGTGATCTCAATCGCTGTGTGCATTTCACTCTCTTCCCAAGTGGTGGTGATGGTGGCAGTGGTGGGATTATGGAGTGGGTGTTTGCTCCCTTTCAACAGTCTCTCCACATGGCCTCCTGCCTCCTTTGTCTTTTTATAGCCTCCTTCTGGGAGACGCTGCACTCTCCCCGAATGCAACACAAGCCAAAACACCTCTCAGTTCGTTCGCCAGAGCCCGTTATCCAGGGAATACTGCTATTCCTCCCCTACTTTTCTGCACACACCTTCTCTCATCTCTCATCTCCCCCCACCTCCAATCCTTCTCTCCTCAGCCTGGGTTGGTCACAGATTTTTTTTGTTTTTGGAGCATGAGCATGATGGTCATGTGTGAGTCATAGCGTTAAACTTGAAACTCAAGCCTTGGGTTTCGAGTATGACAAGTTTAACCTTATGTGTTCCTCAATTATTAAAGTCACCTTTCAGTCACAATCACTTCATCATCTTCATTTTGCAGTGGAAAGAATGTTCATCATTCTTAACACTATGAAATCATTCGGACAACTTTGCTGATTTATTGTAAAAGTACGCTGACCAGTACACGCTGTACACCGAAGTCTACCGAATGTAATCTGGTGTTGTCAGCTCCACATTATTATTTAAGCGAAAGCGTCTTGCTAAAATCACATTGTAATTGTGAGCATGATATAAAATTTTGGTTTCAAGGTCATTTTGATGTTAAAGAAACATACCACCTGTATTATATCGCACCGGCACCGTCAGTGGGCTTCATTGTTTCACATCAATAGTACAGTACCACACCTCATGATCTGACATTGATTTCCTACTTTGCAGGCAGACTGGTTGGTTTTCACTCATTACAATACAATGAGAACGAGAATCAACTTACAGACCTGGGACAGGTAATCCATCACAATGAACAATCTGTGGCCTTTATTTTTTACAAAGGACTAAATTATCTTTGTGTTGTGAGCGAGGAGAGCGTTCTTGGTAATTTGTTCATTGACGCACCGATATCCAGGTACTTAAGAGATATTGAAGACTAATACATCCATGTGCTATGTTAAAATCAAATCAAAGCCATGCCACCTACAGAACAAACACGAAGCAAATGAATGCAGTTATTCCTTACATTATAGAGTAGATTTAGATCAACCAAACCAATATATTGACCGATATTACCACCACACACCAACTCCTAGATTTGCATAACACTAAAAATCCAGTATCATTTGGACTTTATTTCAAAGGTTGTTAATTGCACCAACAAAAAAGGTTTTAAAAGGTCAAAAACCCTATTGCAACTGTATTAGTTCTGCAAGATGACTTCATAAAATAAGAAAAAAAAAAAAAAAACTTAAAGGTCCAGTGTGTAGAATTTAGTGCCATCTAGTGGTGAGGTTTTAGATCGCAACCAACTGAAAAGCCCTCACTTCTCCCTCTTGGTTCAAGCATAAGAAGAAGAAACTACAGTGGCCATGAAACTTGTGAAAAATGCGAAAGGTTCTGTGTAGAGCCAGTGTTTGGTTTTTCCCTCTGGGCTGCTATAGAAACATGGCGGTTCAACATGGCGGACTGCAAGGAAGAGGACCCGCTCTCACTGTAGATTAAAAGTCTCAATCCGAGGTAACATAAACATAACAATTCTTATTTCTACTTGATTATATACGAATGAAAGCATAGTTATGAGTATTATATATTATTCCTGTCAATAGATATTTTTAAATGGTTACACTGGACCTTTAAGTCTGTACTAGTTCATTTTCGTCAACGCAGCATAACGAATGGAAACCAATAGGCTGCCCAGTCTGTGCTGGAATAAGCTCCGGCCCACTGTGACCCTGCATGAGAATAAGCAGATATGACAAATGGATGGATAGGTGGTAGGTAGTTTATTTAACATCGTAGGAAAGTGAAAGAAAAACTATGTCTGCCCAGAAGGTTGAGAATTAACTTAAAAAATGATGATGTGCTTTTGAAAGTGGTCAGCATGCAGTATTATAACATATATGCAGTGTTAATGGTCTGTAACAAGCAAAACCACCCCGATGGCCTGTGGACTTCAAGTCTTTAAAGTGTTTTCCTTTGTTTTTCACACAGGCCTTATTAACCACATAAGCCATTACTTAGTTTTGGTATTTCATGTGTCTACAGTTTAGATAAGTTATTGCCCATTCCTCTGTGTGCTGGCAGCTTTGCACACCCAGCCCATTCTTAACCGGCCCTGGCCTTCTTTCCTGTCTCTGTCCCTCACCACACCCTCCCTGCACCCCTGTGTGGCATCAGACATACAGGCGTGCCACTGCACTGACATGGTCGTTTGTCTTCTGACCGCCGTGGCATATGGAGAGGGCTGGCACTGCACAGATGTCCACTAAGTGCTGATGAAGGGAGTGAGGAATGGATGGGCTGGGGCTAAGAGGATCTTTGCCGGTGCTGCTGGAGCCTGGTACAGCTCTGCCCTGCTGGTGTTATTAACTTTACTGTACTGAGGAGGGGGGCAATGAGGCTATTCAATAAAGTATGTGTTTCCAGATATCTAGGAAAGTGAGTGAGCATGTGTTTGCTTTCGCTCTCTCTCCACCTATCTATGTCTGTATCTCTCTATATCCATCTATAACTATGTCTATCTATAATACGTGTGTGTGCGCGCAGGCTAGTGGGTGCTGCCTGGTGGAGCTCTAGTGTACTGAGGAGAAGGAGGGTGTGGATTAAAGCTGTAGGTAGAGCAGAGAGAGCCTGAAAAGAATAATTTGCAGCTTAAGGCCAATAGCTTCAAAGTCATGAATCCTCATGGGTGAGCCAGCCAGGCTCTGAACCTGTCAATGGTAACTTACTCCTCGGATAGCACGCCAAAGACTTCAATAATGACATCACCCAGGCATGGGGGTAGAGGATAGGAGCCGGGGTGGGGTAAGTGAGAGCTGAGAGAGACGGGCCGGCTTTGAGGGGTGCAAGCGCGGCCCTTCAGAGTACTTTAGAGTCCTGCTTGACGAGGGCTTTGCAGCTGCCTGATACCGACCATGTTGTTCTCCGCGCGGATTGGCCACAGAAGCCACCAGGGTGGCTTATCAGATTTATTGAGGCTTAGCGGTTGACGTTCAGAGTGTGTATGTGTGATGAAGTGTGTGTGTGTGGAGGAAGAACCGGGTGAATAGGGAAAGGGTCATCCCTCTAACAATCCACTCGTCCCAGTTAATTTAGACAGCACCCAGGGGTCTGACAGTGAAGAGGCAAGACTTTGCACCACCCCTCACTGGAGTCCTTAGGACTTGAGCCCGGCAAAGCACTTATGTAGCCTCTCACACGAAATCCACCTTTTTCTTTCCTTTTAATAATGCTGTTGTGGTCATAGTCGTGAGGTGAAATTAAATTTGACAGAGCTGTATTTATCTCACCGTGTAGACCTACTGTATTTTATACTATGGGCAACATGATCAAATTCTGTACTGCCTAATACCACAGTCTGTCTGCATCCAATTGCTAACTTTACCACAAACTAATAGGATGTGGATATGTTACCTTGAATCGTGGTGTTCTTGGAGAAGAAAGTGTGCACCGCAATCTTGTCTCTGTCAGATTTCCCAAGCTTAAGTTTCAGGCACACTTCAAAGTCCCTCTAATGAGTGGAAAAACATTGCCGGCTCCTGCACGACATTAAAGAGTGCCATTTTTTTTGTGTGTGTGTGTTGTTACTTGCGTTGTATTTCACAAGCTTTCCATTCCAAATGTTAGCAACTCATTTTCACCTCCAGCACAAACAAACAGTGAAGTATCACCTATTGTAGCCAGTATCAAAGGCAGCATTTGTTAACAATAAAATGCTGGCTTGAAATGGCTCCAACACAGATTTCTGTGCTCTAACACCGGCCAACATTTTTTTATGCCACAGAAATCAAAAAGGGGAGAAACGGCTTGGAGAAAGAAGGCAATATATAAAGCGTCTAAGGGAACTGCCAGACAAACTACACGAAACATACTTCAGTTTTATTTAATTGCTCAATTGCAGAGAGACTTTGTTCTCGCTGCTGTCATCTTTTCAGTTATTTTTCCATTTTGATCAGCACTGTGTTGTTTGCAGAACTTGGCCCCTATTAAAAGCATATCGAATTTGGGACGTGCTTCCCAGCCTCCGTAACAGATATGGAGAATCGATAAGAGCATTACAAGACTGTGACAGAATGGCCCCCACCCCCCGCTCCTCTCATGTCTAAAAGGATGGCTGTGTGACAATGGGTTTCGCTCACGCTCCTGAGATCCTATCCAGGACAGATCACATTATCTGTCGGGGTGGCATAAGCGGCCATTAACCCTTTGGTGACACCATGGGCAGAGCGGAGCTTGGTGACTGAAGAGGACGCCTGATTAAAAACCTTAAACAGATCCGTCCGGTGCATGTTTAAACACACAAACATCTGAATGCACTGTGGAGTGTTGTGTTTCTGTTACAAGTTATTTTGACAGCAAAATTCTGGCCTCATCAGTGTCTGTTTCTCCACGGTCTCAGTCGCCTGAGCCGCATTTAGCTCCCTCAGCATCAGTACCAATTCCATTTAGGGGTAAAAATGTAAAAATCTCCCTTGACTCATTCCCAGGTGGTGTTTGTGAGAGAGAGAGAGAGAGAGAGAGAGAGAGAGAGAAAAAGAGGAATAGTTCAGAGAGACATACAGAGAGACGGACAGGATAAAAAATGAGCACTGGGGTTTGTTCAGGTTCAAGATGCATTGTGTCTGTTGGCAGCCTGTTGGGCCAACATTGTTTGACGTTCTACCCCTAGTGCGTTTGTGAGCCTTTGAGGGCTTTATGGCTCGGTGTGACTCTGCCGCCAATAGGTTCCAGATGCCGCCGGTGTGGGAACCGGGGAGTAGAGCGCGAGGGGAGACAGGGAAGAAGCATAACCAGGTGTGACCCATTGCAATCTGGGATGTTCTCCATGGATATTCAGGCTAATATGAGTATGCATGTGTGTGCGTGTGTTGCAGAAACAGGGGGGATGAAATGTGTTCTCAATCTGACACTGGACAGACAAACAGACAGGTAGACAGAATTGTGGACACACAAAAACACTTATACTTTAGTATGCAGTCTTTTTTTGTTAACTGCGTACTTCTTCACTACTCCTGCAAGCAGCCCATGCGCACACCCTCTGCCAAGGCACGGAGTTCATGGTTTGAGTCGCGTTGTTCAGCACATTTGCTGCTGGCACCAGCGAGGTCCAACATATGGCAGCACTCTGAGCCTTCAAGCCCAGCGTTGGGGCTCCGAACAGAACCTGCCAGCTCCACAGTGGCCTACTGTAAGGGAAAATTGTCAGCAGGACCATTTAAGGTCCCAAACCACAAGCACTGATAAATGTCTGCATTTCTCTATGTAATTACCTTCAATCCGGTGTCCCTTTTCCAAGAGGCCAGGAAGGAAACAACCGAGCTCAGAACAGCAACAAAGCTTAACTGGTAAAAAAAAAAAAAAAAAAAACAGAAACGGCCTGATCGCTGGCTAAATGAAGTATGGTTCTGCTGTGTGTGATTTAAAAAAAAAAGAAAAGAAAAGATGTGGGGTGGGAGGAGGTGGGAAGAGGTGGAGCTGAGTTCAGCCAATGTGTTTTTGATTTAAGAAAAGGTAAAATATACTAGAGGGGAAATTTGCATTGGCAAAAAGTCTGCAGTCACTGAGGACAGCATAAGTTAAATGTTAGTTGTCTAAGTTCATTGGAGGTTTTTTGCATTTTATTGTTTGTATCGTTGTGGTCACGACATATAGACCTCAAAAAGAACAAAGCAAACAACACTGAAAAATAAAGATGAGTGGTGTCTGTGGAAGACCAATAAGTGTATGATTTTGTGTTGTTATTGCCCTAACACGAATCCACTAAGCACATAACATGAGAGCAAAACAATAAATGTGCGTTTTGTTTTGACGTGTTTGACGTATTGACATAAATACCGCACAGCTGTTACAGTACATATGTGAAATATTGTTATTAAAAGTCGCGCCAGTACTCTGACTCTCTGAAAGTGGTATGCGAGCCTCTCCCTAAAGAATGTAACACCAGAAATTATTATTTATCAACTATGTGATGTCATGGTGGAGTTTTATTACTATTTTATCACATAAAAAGGTATTTGCACAATCTTTGACCACTTTGTGTAAACTATTAAGTTTTAAGGTTTCAGATATTTTGGAATAGAAAGGTAATAGTGCACAGTCTGAGCTGAGATTTTGATTTTGAAAGGCCATCTCCTTCTTTTAAAGAACAGAAAACACTTGACTGGAAATATCTTTTTCAAAACACTAAAGCTTTAATGTACGACGACAGAATTAGTTAGAATAACAACATAACGTCACAAGCCTTCAGCCACTTTCATTATGAAATAGCTGCAGAATGTTATCTAAAGAAAAAAACTTTTCCTGTGTGAAGGTTTTTTTATAGCAAACGGGTACCTGCTACTGTTCTCACAGGGCTGCTACTGTTGTCGATAATCCCTTCCTCTTCAATCCATCATCTGCAAAATAAACACAGGCCCACCCCCACCTGTGTCTGACTTCGAGGGGTGAAGGCCCGTTAACCTGCTCACACAGGCCACCGGCTCGAGCTGCAGATTCCCCGCCTCACTGTTTAGATTATTTCCACGGAGGCGGGTGACTCTCTTGTGTCACTGATAAGAGCGCAGTAGGGTGGTGGCAAGAGGGTCAAACCACAAGGGGAATAAAAACTCGGGAAAATACCAGAAAAAAAATATCCTTATCCCCAGGAAAAAGTACTTCCCTCTCAAACTTCTTCACCATGGCACAAGGCTATTACACTGATAGAAATTCTTCTCCCTCCTCAACAGTCTGGCCCTGAGTATGCAAGGGGCCAGAGTCTTAGCCACATCTCAAGCTAATTTACAAAGATCCCGAATTATTCTCTTATCTTGGGCTTTAAAGGTTGTAAGGTTGATTAACAAGGCTCTGTCCTGTTTATCAGTTTGGGGCTGGGTGTGGAAAATAGCCTGCGATAAGTGCACAGACCATTAAACATTCTATTTCCCCTAATATTTGTCGGCAACCATCTGCTTAACTGATCTCCCTTCACTTTAATTAAAAGGGATTCCCGTCTTGTTGGGGTCATTATGTGCTGGCGGACGCCAGGAGAGGGGTTTGTGATGAGTTCAGCGTTCCCTCTGTCCCTGGGTTGCCAGAGGGCTTTTTTCATCCTCCCTTCCACCCTCTTCGGAGTTAACCCCTTCCTTTCCTGCTGCACTTCCACCTTGTTATTTAGCGCGTGAAGCAGACTTAAGAGTTTAGCAAGTCCAACAATTCTAAAAGATATCCGGTGTGTGCTGGTGCAAACTTTTCTCTTCACTAGGGAAGTGTATAGATATTCACACTATCTCCCTCAACTCCGGGGCATGAGACTCTGGCTGTAATGGTTTGATTTGCCCAACACTAGTTGGATCGATGCGGCTGTTTACAGTTTCTCCCTCTCTCATCCCTTTTGTCTTTTTTCTAATTTAGTGTTCCCAAACCATGGACAGGGGTCTGAGTCTGTCTGCTGTGCTTGCATCTTCGCCCTCCTCCCCACTCTCCATCACTGTCCATTGATGTTTTTCCCCTCTCTTTCTTTTCTCCTCTTCCTCTCTCCTTCCTTGGTTGGTCTTGGAAAAAGAGCTGCATGCCTCCACACTTCTGGACAAGACTGATGGCTCGTCAATAGCATTAGCCAGCATTGCAGGCCTCACTGGTGTAGAACCAAATCAATATGGCCCAGTAAAAAGTCTTATACGTGTATGCGGTCCATCCAAGCCAAGGCTCATGTTACCACAGATGAGTTTTTATAAGAATTCAGGAGTCACCATCTATTTTATTCCCTTTAATTCCACATTTCCTCAGCAATTCACGAACATTTATAAGTGCTTCTGCTCACAGTCATCCAGTCTCTTTTCGAATAATTATGCATCGTACCCGTCAAAAAGTTGAAAGAAACGTGTCTGTTCATTGTTACATTACACACAGCGATTTAAATTTAGCAGCTCTGTGATGAAGCAGTAACTTATAAAATCTTTTCTGCTCTTTCTCTCTAAATTCTGGTAATTTACCTGATAATTATAGTGCGCAATTACAATCAGTTAGACCTCAAGGAAAATTGATTTCTGCCCTCAGTGCTGTGACCTGATGGCGTGCGAGACACATGTGCGTGTAAGTGTGTGTGAGTACATTTTGAAAGACAGATGTCACACACACACACAATCTGAGAATATGTAGTTTACCTACAGACTTATAGGTCTGTATCTTTATGACCTGAACATATTCAATAATCTGTTGTTGCTGGAGAGTTCATAAAAACACAAACTGATCTTCACGAGCCTTGAGAGTTTCACACAGTAAAGAATAGCAATAGTGTCTGATTGATGTTACTGTGGTTACCACTTCCTATACTGCCTTCTCTGACTGATATCTACTATTGATATGGCTCAAAGTTTGCTTGAAAACGTAGCTACAATGTTTGTGTGACCTTCCTTTGTGCAGTTTCTTTGCTCAGCTGCCGTACAAGCTCTTAATATGCATAAAACATCACATAGACAATATATATTAAGCGGCTGACTGAAAGTTTATATTTTATTATAACATGCTGCTTTTACGCTTCAGGCTCTTTGATTTTCAGTGATGTATCTTGAGTATCATGACTTAAAGAAGATTACATTAACTCTGAATTAAATTATTCCATTATCACGTAGCTTTTTTGGATGTATGTTCTGCCTGTATCATCGCTACCTGAGAAAAATGGCAGTTGATTTTGCACACAAAATGATTAACTAATGACATAATACATCATTTTAACAATACATATACACTGTGTGTGTGTGTGTGTGTGTGTGTGTTTAAAGTCTTGCAGGGTGGCATGTTATGTTGTCGTCTAAGTAGTTAACAGTGTCACTTTACAGCTGGATTCTTCTGATCATATTTGCTCGTTCCCTCTGCAGTGGAATCGGTCGTTTCTGACAGCACCGCCTTCCTTCCACTGTGAAAAAAAACATTCAATTCTGCTAAACTAGAGATGGTACGCACGCTACTCGTAGACATTTGCAGCTGAAACGCTTTGCTGGCACAGTTGACTCTCATTAGAATTTTTTAAAATAACCTCTGTAACATGCAGCCATGTCTCAGTCGCTTGAGTTTCACTGCTGCTTCTGGCTGGAAAGGAGAGCTGTGTCCTATTTATTTGTCCTATATATTGCACTTGCCCGTAAATGTGAAGGTGAATGTGATGTAGTGATTTGTCTTTTTTCTCTGTGAGGTGCTGGTCTGCGCAGGTTTACAATGCTTCAAGTCCAAATCAAGTAAATGATACACTGTTTAAAATGTTTCAATTTGCTTAGCCGCTTTGGAAACCTAATTCTGAAACATAACATTTATACTTAAAAGTTTAAAAAAGAGAAGCAGCACGTCTCTGCGACTCTTAAGGTCAGACAGACAGACAGATAGATTGATGGACATCTTTGCCCTGTCAACCTCTCCACCTCTGGCAGCTCCCTTTCCAGTTCAGACACAACAAAGCTTGCCCTGGTTGTCTCTCTCTCTGTCTGTTTGTCTCTGTGTATTCTCCGACAGCAAAGAGCTCTGCACCTCAAAGGTCAGCGGAAGGCCAGTGTGTTTGTCAGGCCAATCGATGGCCTGCCGCCGTCAGAAACCCGCTCACTTATGTAGCGGGGAGGTCAGACTAGTGGCGGACATCGCCCACCTCCTCCCTGGTGGAAGAGATTGTGTGTGTGTGTGTGTGTGTGTACGTGTGTGTTTAAGATGGGTGGCTGAGGATGTCTGTGAGAAGTGGGGGGAGTATCTTTTACTAACCCTGCATATAATCAATACTATCCAGCGCTATTATTCTGAAATGCTGTGCATGTGTGTGTGCGTGTGTTGTGCAGTTATCAACAATGACAGGGGATCAAGGAACCGGTGTGTGACAAAGAGGAATGGTGTCTAATTCAAGGTCAATAAGGCCTGTGTCACTCCTTCACTTTCACAGAGGGGAGGGAGGAGGCATTATGTTCCTGTTGGTTACCAGAGCAAACATGACATCCCTGCTGGAGCTCATATCAATTTGTAATTTGACCCCCAGTCACAGCAAATGATGTCAGCACAGGTCGCTTTCGCAGAATGACCCTGCATTTGTCCGTTGTCGTTGTCAATTTCTGTCTTCAGTGTTAAACTATTTTTTTTTCACCGATGTTAATATTTGCAGATGTTATTCTTAATTTTATGCGCTGCTGTAAATGAAAATATCGATGGTTTGCTCCTGTCAAAGCTTCCACAGAGAGAAGAAAAAGCTTTTTAATTTATAAAAGGCCTTTCTGGCTTTCAGCACAATCTGTGCTTTTTCATAATTGTACTAAAAAGCCGATTTTAAGTACATTTTAATATACATCTTTCCCCAAAACACAGAGCCTTCACAAGTGCATTTAATTTAATTTGAGCATATGATCAGACAAAGGTGCTTTATGTCCTTTGTTGGCCTGCTTCAGTGACCATCCTACTAATTTGCTAAGACCAGCAGCACCTTCTCCTCATGCCAGTAAATCTTTTAATAACTCTATTAATCTAATCGTCCACTAATTGGTCAAGATAGCCTTTTCCCTAGTGATTTTTATCATAGGGTAATTAAAGAGCCCGGGAAAACCTGCTGAAATCACAGTGTCTTGTTAAAAGTGGCTTGATTGACGCGCCGTAACAGGGCTCTGTAATTTCTATTTCTACATAAAGGAGAATGGTGTCTTTTCAAGCTGCTTTACTTTAATAAAACATCCAAAATAACAAAAATTTAGTGCTTATTTACAAACCCAGGTCCTTCACATTCGAATAAAATGTGATGACAAAATGCCAGTGACTGATAAATCTTTAATATAAAAATTGTACAAGAATTCTGATACAAATTACAAGAGGTATTTGGACAAAATATGAATAAAATTCCATTTACATCCCAAAACCCTTATGCATTTTATGCAAAAACCATAGACAGTTATGATACAGAAACAAATACAAGAAAGGCAAAAAAAGAAAGAAAAAAACAAAACAGAAACAAGAGTCTTTTTAAAAAGAGGACCATTTTTTTTTCCTCCTGTCTGCAAATGGGAAACACCTGTTTAGGTAACATATAGTATTCATGAGGCTTCCAAATCACCATTTTGACACCAAAGTGTTGTTCTTTGCAGTGCGACTATGTAGCCATGCAATGCTGTTGAGTGCCAGTGCCGTAACACAGGCTTTTTAAGACACAGACCCAAATGCATCGGATACACAAAAACACGTGTAGAAACAAAAAGAAAATCTAAATTCACCAGGTCTTCAAGCTTATTTATATTTTAAGACTGTAAAATATAATTGGCACAATGGAAAACATTATGAATTTACAGTATTTTTTTTTTTTCAGGATCAATGACATTTCACAGGTTCCAGTTCAAATTAATGAGGGTATTTCTTTTTCTAACATAACACATGAGACTGAAGCATCTATACAAACCCACATATGTGTGTATTTTTTCTTCTATCTGCATATTTCTAATGATGTCCCATCAAACAATTGAATCCCACTTTGTTCCATGAGCTACATTAACTGGACAAGTTTGCATGTGGTGTCACCTCTCATCCTCCCTGCTTACACCTATTGTACTCACGCTGTGACGTGAACAAAAAGGACAGTGATTAACAGGTCAGCCGCTTTAACCGTTTGCCATCCCGTTAGCCCTCTGCGTGCTATGTAGAATTACAGAATTATTGATGCCTGACGCCCGTCTAATCAAATATTAAAGATTCACTTCAGCGGCCTGGGCCAAAGAGGCACCCTAAGTGACGTGTTCCTGTGGATCTACAGCTCGGTCACTAGGTAGCAGAATGCACCTGGGCCCATGTGGATGGAGAAGTAAAAAAAAAAAAGAAGACAAAGATTGGATTGGGGGCTTTCTCAGAGGAGATGGGGAAATTGGTGGTCATTTCTCAGAGGAGAGGAAGAGATGTAAGGGAGAGGGGTGGAAATGTGAGGGGTGGCTCGATCGCTCTCCAGCAAGGCAATCAAGAAGAAGCTGGCGATGAGTCCTGGGGAGTCCTGGCCCTGCTGCTCTCTTGCTCTTTCCGCTCCCTGTCTTCCTTGCTTTCTCCCCTGCCTTGTTAAGTGACCGCCGCAAGGCTCCAGCCAGACCACTTTCTAAGCCCAATCCCTTTCCACCATCTTCCTTCTCTCTCTCTCTCTCTCTCTCTTTGGCCCGTCTGTCTGCCTGGCTATGCTAGACTGTCGTTTGCATCTTTTCTCAGCTCTGTTTCCAGCTTCTTGCAGCTCTGGGCTCTGCTGGCATGACCAGCACCATGCAGGGCTCAGAGGCAGCCTGTAGGAGGTAGGAGAAGGGTGTTGCAAGAGAATCTCTTCTGTGATATTCAGTATACTTCTAGAGAGGTCATGCACTGCAGCTGCTGCTTGAGAAATGGGCAGCAAGGAACAGGACATAAAGAATTTGTTAGACTCTAAAAAAAAAAAAGTCTGAAAACTTGTTTTTCTCAGATCAAGAAGAGAACGTACGTACAGCTCCCTTAATTCTGGAGAGTTCAAATCAATCTGTGAGCTTACTGATCTTTTTAATAAATTTTATTAATTAGTCTCACTGTCTTCTTTAGGTAAAACGCCTCAAATCATTAACTGTTCCATATGTTAAGTTATTACAATTAAATAATAAAAATAAGAGATCTGGACTTTCCACGCCTGGCTCAATACTAGCTCACGCCACTCTCCGTAATGGGATGTTAGCTTTTTTATGTCATGGCAGCAGCTCTAATGTTAATGCTAGATGGAGAGTTTCATTTCCTGCAGTGGGAATACTCTATTTTCCCCTGCCCCTGTCTCCTCCATCACTAGAGGTTAACAAGTCATCTAGTTCTTGTCATCCTTCTGGCCTGTAAGTAGGAAGCATATGTGAGTGTGTGCCACTCTCCTCAGTGTGTGTGTGTGTGTGCATTTGTATGGTTGTGTGTTAGAGAGACAGCTGTCAGCAGGGTTCCTGGAGTAGCACTTTTTTTATTTCTGCCAGAGCGAGGGCCGGGGGGATTGAATGAGTGAATGAGGCAGCAAGCGCCTCAGTGAAGCCCACTCCTGGGAGAAGGCAGGGGTTCCTGTACTCAATTTTCCCTTCACTTGGGATAAACAGGCAATTACCCATCCCTTTTTCCTATGCCATGGCCGTCCGGTGAACTTAAGCATACACTATTAGTGTGTGTCCCTGTAGGACCTGCGCTGTGGGGTGTGGAGGTGGTAAGTGAGTGGCGGGTTGAAGAAATGGGTAAGGCGGTTCTTAAATGACTGTGCTCTGACAGACAAAGAGGAAAAAAAAAGAATGAGAGGGAGAAATTGAATTAAATTATCAGTGACCCTGAATAAGAATAAGCACACGCAGAAAATGAATAGATGAATTGAATTTGGCTAAATTGAATGAGTCAAATTGAATTGTTCAGAGCGCACAATCTCGCTCCTTCTCTTTTTTTTCTCTTTCTGTCAGTGTCACAGTCTTGTCAGCAACCTTGGCGTCTGGCAGTGTAACGAAGTGACAAGTGAGTTATTAGACAGAAGAAGCTGGAATGGCAGGGACGCCTCCAGGTAACGGAGAAGCAGCACATTTTTAATGATCGTTGCTGTCATCCTTTCCTCCCTAGTCAGCCTTCCACCTCCGCAACCTTTCCATCAGCCTCAGCTCTCTTGTCTCGCTCGCTTTAGCTCGGAGAAGAGAGGACTGAAAACTGCACGTGTCATATAGGTGGAGTCTTAAAAAAAAAAAAAAAAAGGACATGAAATATTTCACTAGAATAGGTCATGTCTATATTGCAAAATGGCTTAAAGTATGAAACAAATGGAACTCACACTGTTATGGATGTAAGGATTGTGAATACTGTACAGCACACCACATAACACTGCATATTTTTCCCTCTGTGTGTAGCACCAGTCAAGTAAGAGAAGATCTCCTTGTATAGTAACACATGGCATTGCTAATACATTGATAAAGAAGTCAAACTGAGGAACAATCTGTATTTTTTTGTCTTTTTACAAAAGATATTCTTATACTGGACAAAAACATCTCCATGAAGATACATCACCCACCAATAAATACCCCTTCCCTTGGCTACTTTTGCCCAGTTACTGGAAATATTTGTACCGTGAGACAGTCATGGACATGTTTAAAAACGGCTGCAACTAACAGCCAGGAAAATGGCAACATTTTTCAGAGAGTACATTTGTAGCCGACACTCAGCAATGGAAACCGATACCGAAAATATCACAGCAAAAGATTTAAGACTCAAGTGCATCATATTAATCCATTGGGGCATGATTTAAGTACAATGTCACACTGAAATGGTTTTTCTTACGCAAACACTTTTGTTTTGGTCACAGTTGAAGGACTATTTTCATCTTTTTTCTCTTTTTTTTTCAAACCTACGGGACAGTCATTTCATTAAGATGCCTACCATGATTTCTTGCATTGATAACTTTGTTTGACAATGTTACAATAAGGTCATGCTTTACACAGATTACCCCCACTAAACCTCAGAAGTTACTGTCGTGATCATAATTGGCAACCGTACACAATTTACTCCTTAAACGAAAAGAGGAGGAGGAGAGACTTTATCAATATGTAACACCTCTGTGTTTGTGAAACAGCAGTTTATATTCAGTCACACCAGGATTCGTTTTTTGAAGCGAGACACTTTGGAGACACTTTCTGAATACGTTGTTTTAGCGATGGGGGGGGGGAGATCTCAGGTTTTGTTCAGGGAGGCATGATGTTTCCTGTCGTCAAACTGTGTTTGAAACTGAGCACGTGCAAAAAGAAACTGGCACAAGTATTTTGAAGGTACTGTCATTTCCCTTGGAACTGTAGCCATCAATGACCCCAAACAACACCTAAACTTACCATTGCAAAAGTCCTCATTATAATAATATTACACATCCCCTTGTATAGATGCAAAGTGCAAAAACTGAATTGGTATACTTAAGCTCATAAACATAACAGACAAAAAAAATCAATAGAAATACAGAGAATGATATCAGTGTAGGAGCCTAAAAAAGCATGCCGGCAACCTCTGAATATCTAACAAGTAGATAAAACAAGCCACATGATATTCTTTTTTTCCTAGGACTCAGTTTAAAACGTGTCTTTGAAGCTAACATAAATGAGTCAAGCTAGTAAGATGCTACCTCTGTCTTGCCTATAGCTGGAAGTATTGTACTGGACTGTAACATAAAACCATAAAGAGAGAGAAAAAAGAAGCAAACAACCATCAACACAACTCTTTTACACCAAAAGCCTCTTGGGACATTATTTACAAATGAAGCTGTCATGCTTTTTGTAAGGGGTTCATTTAAAAGCTATCATTACACAAATACAACAAGAAGATTTTCTTTTTTTTTTTTTTTTTCAATACTATCATTTCTGCAGGCAAAGTCACAAATAAGAGTTTGAATAGATTCTTTGGAGACGGACATAAAAACAAAGTGGGGAGACGTTTGAAAGGAAAGATGGAGGGGCTTATGAAAAAAAAAAACAACTGGAGTTTTGTTATAAAGCAAACTCCACGATCAAGGGCGTCATCCTGTTCTTCCAAAGGAGGAAAAGTCAAAGGTCACAATAATAAACTGTATTTAGAGTCAATGAATTTTATAGAGGGACACAGAAATGTCTTGCAATGACTTACAGAGGACGGGCAGGAGGCATACAAGCATTTAGCTTGTATTTGATGGCCCTGGGCTGGGGTTAAAAGCTAATTTGAGGAGGAATAAGGATGAGGAATGAAGGGAGGAGCGGGCAGACTGACAGCAGGGTAGAGTAGCAAGTCATTATTTAGTCTATTATTGTAGAGAAGGGCATGTTTTTATGGAGGTTGGGGTTCTGAGAGTGTCGGTTACGGCTGCGCACAGAGCTGAACACCATGTTGCAACCGGGGATTTTGCACTTGTGCATCTCGCGCAGGTGCACAGTCTTGTAGTGCACGCGCAGGGTCCCTTTGTTGCTGTACATTTTGTGGCAGATGTTGCAGAGGATCCCACTGCTGCCACAGTTACTGCCCCCGGTAGACGAAAGGAGGAAAGGTGAGGAGGAAGTTTCCAAACCCTCACCATGCCCTTCTCCTCTTAGTTCTCCAGTCTCATCCTGATGCCCCCTTTCAGCCCGCCCCTCGGCACGCTGGGAGCAGTCCTCCCCCTCACTGTTGCCCCCATCCTCATCCTCTTCTCCCTCCTCCTCCTCCTCCAGGTCATCCAATAGGATGCCTTCATCGCTGCCCTCATCTGACTCGTGTGAGGAGTGGACACTGCTGCTGGATTGAACACTGGATGTGGTGCTCAGGTCCAGCACCATGTAGTCGTCTGGCTGGCCCCGGGAGAAGCCGTTGGTGTGGTGGTTTTTAAGGTTTTGGTTGAGAGGGTGGTGGGGATACTCGATGCTCATGGGGGAACGGACACTGTGGTTCAGGCCAGTGGGCCCGAGGCTGCCGCCTCCGATGCCCATCCCGGCCATAGGGTCCAAGCCCATGTGGTGCCCGGCATAGATCTTGGCCAGTAACTCGGCTCGCAGGTCCTTGGGCAGTGGCGTGAGTTGGGGGTCCAGGACAATGTCGTCCAGCTCTTTGGTCAGCAGTTTGCGGTGCAGGTTGATGTTGGAGCTGTGCCTAATGGGGAGAGACAGATAGAGTTGTAAATCAGAATGCTGCCAGTGTATGCAAAAAATTCACAGTGTTGAAATATATATATTTGTACTTACAATAATTTATCTTGTTATATTGTCAAGACTACAACTATTCAATATCTCACAGCTGCTACCTATGTAATTATTACTATCAGTTGAGGTACACAAACAGTCACACAGAGAGAGAAATTCACCCTGCAGCTCTCTTCAGAAAAGTGCTCTAAGATCGCACAGAGAGAGAGCATCCAGCTAGTGTTTACCGCTGTCAGCATGTCTGCACTGCACAGCCCTCAAATCCAATAGACTCTGACTCAATTAAATACTCCACCATATTGAATGGGAGTTTATCAATTGATTCGAGCTGTGGTAATGTGATAATCGAGGGGAACTGGATAGCATATTAGCACTAGGCCCTGACAGCATTATCGCATTCGTTCCCTATTGGAGGTGGCTTAATCGAGCACCTCAATGAACATGTCTTTATGTAGCCCTGGATTTAATTAAGATGGGCAATTTTTTCCCAAACACAAGGCAAACTGTATCACACAGTGTGTTACAGCTGATGAAAGAAACTAAGTAACAAGTGCCATGCTTAAGCCAGGATACGATTAGTGAGGATTTCAAGTTAGCACACAAAGCCATGCTAAAGGATGCAAGGTGAAATGGGCTTGAAAAATCTAATTCAATGCTTTTTCGCTCCAATTTCACAGTTGCCAAGTCGGAAAAACAAGGGGACCCACTGCACACATGTCACAACAAAACTGCATAACACAGAAAGGAAACTTAGGCAACTAATGACCGATGTCAGATACGACATACACATGGCCCATTCCTCTCATATCAGCTCAGCACTTACATCAAATAAGAATAATATGCAAACACTCAGTGCCTTTTTAATGTGAGGGGTTTCCATGCAGGGAGGGCACATGTGTGTAAATTAAATAAAACAAAAAAAAAAAAAAAGAAAAGAAAACGGTCATCCTTAGCAGGACGGGCAAAAATGGAGTCACAATGGATAGTAGAGCTTACCAGCAGTGGCAGGGTTGATGCAGTCAAAAAGGGTCCCTTTCCTTTAATTATTTACTTCCCTATCCGACATTGTCCTGCAAGAGGTAAAAATACATTCATTTGAGGGACCCTTTTCTGTAAACCAGGCAACCAGGAGCCCGTCCACTCAAGCATCGTCAGCATTGAGGAGAGAGAGCGTGGCAAATCGATTGGCCGTGGCTGTCACTGCACGTGTGTGTGTTTGCACATGCTTTTGTCTGTTTGTGTGTGTGTGTGTGTGTGTGTGTGTGTGTGTGTGTGTGTGTGTGTGAGAAAAAACAGAAAATATACTACTTCCATATAGTGGGACTTCGATCAAAAGGACTATATAAATCCTTTGTTCTTTTTTTTTTATCCTTTGATAGTACAGTTGCACCCATATGGTGTTAGCTTATGGCTAAAATATGGGAGTCATGATTCAATGTCTGTGGCGCTGTAGCCCTGTCTAGTCAAATACATGTGTGGACACTTGGCTGTGAGAGGCCACAGGGTACTAAGACACTGAAATATGCCTTAATTGGTGATCAACATGTAAGGAAACGGGCACAATTTCTGCAGGAATGGGCTTTGATGTGTAAAAGGGGCCACATTTGCTCAATTTAAGCCTGAAGTTCAGGATGCTGTGGATGATGCTCAGGTAGGCAGGTCCTTTGCAACAACTTTGTCTCCATCTCTATAACAACACCTTCTCACTGCTAATAAGCTCTAAGTTAACCATGGCTATCTCAGTTTTAGATATTAAAGTCAAACATGCTAAATATCATGCAGTAAGTAGTCTGCTATAGCTACAGTTGCCATTTTAAATACTCAAAATGCACACCACATTGTTTGAATATTACAACAATATCTATTGAAAAATATTCACATTTACTTCCACAGTCTTTTACAGATATATGAAAATAAAATAAAGGGAGGGAAAAAGTCATTTTATGACATGTCATGTCTAACCATAACTCAAGAGCTAAAGAAGAGAGAAAGAGCAGAGGTTTTTGGTCATTTGCATAAACATTATTATTAAACTCCTGTGTTGGCAATGCCTCCGTGCCCTAAATAATCAAAATCAGCTGAATCCACACACAGTGGGCATAATGCACTTATCCCTTCATTTATCAAATTTAGACTTTCTGCCCCATTTCCCACACCCCTCCATCCCTTCGCCTCCATCACTCCACTTCCATACGCTCTATCTTTCCTCCCCCAAACCCAACTCCTTAGTGTGCCCCCCTCTCCTCCTCCTCCATCTCCACCTCCCTGTTGGCCAGTAATGTGGCTGGCAAACCAATTTGACAGTCTCATCTTTGCCCAAAAGATGGGGGAGGCCTCTAGAGAGCCCATTTTTGACTGTGCAGAGGAGGCAGAGCGAGAGTGTGTGTCTGTCCCAACCGGCGTTAATCATCTTTAGGTTCATCTGATGGCCCTTGCCCCTTGTTTTTGTGTCAGTGCTTGTATTTGTGTGTGTGTGTGTGTGTGTGTGTCTAAATGAGTCATAATGTGTAAATGAGATGAAAGGCTGAGTGGTATTAAACTGACACGAGTGGTTCTTTGTCTTTCCTGTCATTTGGAGTGTGTTATGAGGTTTTAGGTGGGAGGACAAGAGTGTTAGTAGCATTTATCACTCTCTGTCACTGATACAGCTACTTTGCATTGTTACAGTCAGTTCAACAGCATAGGCTACAAACAACGATCCCCACATAAATGAGTGCATAGATATCAAATAATATCACATGAAGAACATTTTTATGTACAAAATTTCTTTCTGTTTTCTAGAATTTAACTGAAGATAGTGTGCTTGCATGGACGTTTATCTAAGAATAAAATAATTCCTTTTATTCTCTGCAAAAAAAAAAGAAAAAGAGAGAGAATAAGAGGAAGAACAAGAGAAACATGTTCACAAGGAAAGCTAAACCAAAGGAATGTAATGTTTCAAGTTTCCGTATTTTAATCAGCAGATATTTTGAACTGGGGTGGGTGGCTTTTGCTAACATATTCTCTCTATGAGCCGCGTGCCCTTTGTTTATAAGAGACAAACAGAGAGCTGATTGTGAAGCAGTTGAGCCAGGCCCACATGCCGTGAGGGGACCGAGAGGAAGGAGAGGGGAGGAAAGAGAATCTCCAACATAATTAACCTTCACTCTCTCCGTTTGCAGTGGCCCGTGCAGGGACCACGGGCTGTGCACTGCTGCACCATGGGAATGTGGAAGAGGGAGGACACCTACTTGCTGTAGCGACATAGGAGCAGGTTAAAACGGTGGAGTGAAGGTTAAAAAAAAAGAGAGGTAGGGTAGGCTGATAAAAATGAGATAAGTAAGGCAAGTCTTGTCAACGGTTTAAAAAATATGATTAACGAGGCCAATAACAGTGATGATTACTGGTATGCGCGTCTTTCCAGCAGTTAATCATGCAGCTTCTTCAACACTTCTGCCGACGCTGCTCACTCCCCACAATAAATATGCAATCATTTACCTCCGTGCAGCAGGCGGCTGGGAGGCTGGGAGAAAACACCAGACTGTAAAACCACACATACACACACTCCTATGTTGGTCTCTGTTTTACATTCAAAAACACACACATTACATGCTTGCTCAAGGGCACATTAAATTATCCCTTCCTGTATTCCTGACTGAGTGTGTATGTGCAGTATTCATGTGCACTAATGTTTGTGTATTAGTGTGTGTGTGTGTGTGTGTGTGTGTGTGTGTGTGTGTGAAATCCTACAGTCTTATAAATAGGGCAGGCATCCAAACTGAACAAACACTTGTGATACTTTTTTTTTTTTTTTCTCTTCTCCGTGGCAACACATTTACACTGTGTCCTACTCTGACAATGTCATTGGCTCTTGGTTGTTTTTCTGGGTAGATCAAATGACCTCTCCTCTGTTTTCTTCTTCACTTTGATACGGGAGCTTTTGATGCTGGTGTCTGATGGTGTGTTTACGTGCCTTCGGCTTTTCGCTTGGTCAATGGACTAATCAGATATGCAGAGGTACTTCCCTATTGATGGGTGTCAACAGCTGTCTGGGAGGTATTGAAAACAGAAAGCTGGGCATGGCTCCATATTGTAATTCTGCTGTAATTATTCAGCTGTAAAAACAGCAACAAATAACACCGGTTTACTTTCCTCTTATTTAAATTCAATGTGGTTATTATTCTAAGGGTTCTGTTACGTATTGAGTGATGTTTTTATCAATCCTGTGTGTCTGAGGCAAAGTACGGGAAAGAGCAGCTTATTAATTATTACTGCAGTGTTGGCAAAAAAATATCTAAGTTGGAGAAAGAATGGATTCTGACTTATCTAATTTACCAGCAATAAACATTCTTAACATTATTTTGTACATGCAGTTTCTTAATCTGATCCGAGCAAATGCTCTTATGAAAACAACTAAATTATATTCCTATTTTATTACTACCATTACACTCAAGCGTACATTATGTCATTAGAGGATTACCCAGGGACAGATTTGATGAGAGCCCGGCTTGTGTACTGACTCGTCTCAAAGCCCCAGGATTCCTCTAGCTATGCAATGCCCTTCTTTCTGTTGTTTTGTTCCCTGTTTGAACCAGCAGCAGAGTAATATGTCCCATATGCTATCAGGAATTTATCCCCCACAGAAAAAGTATGGAAACAATAGTGCGCTTAGGTCTCACACTCAGAGCTATACTGTATCAAAGATGCATTATGTTCACAGCAGCAATTGTCCTTCCTTGCTACAAAGTTATCTCCATCTCCCATATGTTCTGCCACGTTATGTGTTTGAATGGCATTTATATGCTGATGTTTTTCTCATCATGGAGTCAAACTGTCACTCACACACACACACACACATCTTGGCTGACACATGAAGAGAATGAGCATAGGAAGAGTTCATGTTGAGGTGTTACTTTTTCTTAATGCAATACAGTCTAATCTTTGAACCCTCTGCGCCTGTCTAAAGCACTCCACTCACCCCTGGCTTTGATACCAAACGCCTGAGAAAATGCAGCTTCTCCACCATCCTTTTCCCCTCTTCTATTCTAATGATTTTTTTCTTCTCTCTTGTTGTCGCCACATTTAGATTTCCCTGATCATCATGGGATCGTGACAGCAGA
This sequence comes from Protonibea diacanthus, assembly GCA_028641955.1. Taxonomy (NCBI): domain Eukaryota; kingdom Metazoa; phylum Chordata; class Actinopteri; family Sciaenidae; genus Protonibea; species Protonibea diacanthus. Next base: position 7,290,564 of record CM053977.1, read on the forward strand.
GTTCAGTATGAGGATAATAAATTACATAACTGACAAAAAAAAAAAAAAGCGAGGCAGCTGTAGGAATTAAACTGATTCACAGTATCAACCTTAGCACCAATAAAAATCTAAGCAATATCTGCTGATTACTAATGGCACTTTACTCTTAGGTGTAATTCTCATGTAGTGGTGAAATCTTTTATAGTGTTAAATTCCCCTATTAATGTACAGCAGAGCTCTCTTCTTGCCATTTAAAAGTTCAGATAAGGCAGTTAATTGTTTATATCCAGCAACTGTTGTACAGCATTAAGAGACTAATTACAAAGAGATAAGGTGCATACAAATAGTTTTCTCTGATATCTATTTGTACATGTGTTTGCATTTGCGTGTGCATGTGTGCAGGGGAGTGTGCATACGTGTGCATGCACATGTTACACAGCTGGCCAGTGCTGCCTTAGGTGTTTCTCGATTGCTAAAGCCTTGTCAAAAGAGGGGAGGTAACAAACTCACCAGTGGCAATGCGTGCTATTATAACACCCCCTGTCATTTGCTGCTGTTGGCACAGCTGTGTCAGGTGAGCAGCAGGGTTACACTTTCACTAACGCTAACTTGTCTCCTGTTCTGCTCCCCTCCCACATCCATTCTAATAGAGTCTGACAATCACCTGCTCGATTTACATTCTGCTAATGAACAAACAGTGGTAGGAACAGATGCCACCGGAACAACAAATGTAATCGAAAGACTTGGGGGTAGAAAAGGAGCAGCAAGTTTGGTATATATAAAGTTTTAGTATATATAAATTTGAGAGAGGTGGGAAGGAATTTATAATTTGTGTCAAGGCTATGCTACACTGATAATTTGGACAAGTGACTATTGTTTTATACATTATTGGCAAGGAAATATAATTTTCTGATACCAAACTTGAAATATGAATTCACATAGTTGTTATTTTGATATCTGTCTAATTTGTCTAGTAATTCTAATGGATTTTATTACTAGTTAAATGTAAAGGATTGTGAAAGAGAAGTTTTACTGACTGAATACTGGCCTTTTTAACACTTAAAAGTACTCCCATGATGCTGTTGTTTGTAATCCCTTAAGGAGGGAGCGGGGTACTAGTCATCCTATGTACCCTTCAGTGTACATATGTGTGTTATGGCATCAATCTGCTGCCACTGCTGCTCATATATTCTGAGGAGTGAGTGTGAGGGACTGATATGTGCTAACAAGCCCAGGTGAGTATGGCTAGCCTCACCTTCTAATGCGCTAATAAATGCAGCGGTTTGACAAACCGCTGTCTATGTTAATATATGCGCCTTCACCTCCCTGTGACAAGGTGAGGTACTGAGGGCAGGTAAACAACACGCTGCAGGGTTGATGTGTACGACCTAGTGCTTGTTCAAATGCGCGTGTGTGTGTTGTTTCTCATCCTGACACCCTACTCTTCTGAACTTTGACTTGACAAGGAGCAGATGTCCCTGAATCAATTTAGTGTTCAATTAGCTAACAGATGTTAAGTGATAGCCTATCTAGGTAAATGTCATACAGTAATGAAAAGCTGCAGCTAAATCTTGTTTTATTAAAATGAAATGAAAGGGCATGTCTCTCACAAAAATGGTGATATACATATATATTTAACTGTATAAAACTGCTATATCCTTACAGAAAACCTTTACATATATATTCTGTAGATTTATACAGCGCCATAATTTACAATATAATAGATGATAAAGATTGAATTAAACATTTCCAATAAACCTACCTGCGACTGTCGCAAATACATTGAAATAAAATGGTTATAAATACCAAGTTCTAGCACTAACCTGTCTCGGCTCCTCCGGGAAGGGAAGGCAGCGTTGCAGCCAGCCACAGTGCACACATGCATCTCTTTGAGGTGCACATTCTTGTAGTGCAGTTTCATGCTATAGGAGCTCTTGAAGCTCTTCTTACACACATAGCAGATCTTGGGGTCAGGACTTGAGCATGGGTCTCCCTCTGGTGATTGAGAAGAAGGGAATTTGGGTGGGCTCGCACCGTAGCTCATTGAAGAGATGAAGCTCTCATGCAGAGCAGCCATGCTTGCAGCAGCGGCAGCAGCTGCGGCCATACCTCCGTTGTAGAGGCCGTACTGGCCCATGCAGAACATGTCGTAAGTAGGATCGTTGAGCTCTTCCTTTATCTTGATAGGGGGCTGATGAGGGGAGGGTGAGGAATGACCCTTGCCTTCCATTTCCTTTCTCAAATGGGCTTCCTCACCATTCTCATCGTCTTGTTCCTTGATCAGACCCCTTCCACCTCTCATGTGTTTTTGCTGTTCCTCCACATCGATCAGCTCGTCACGGTAGAACATTTTGGAATCAGAGGTTTCAGACTCATTCTCAAAGTCTCTCTCATGGTCCTGGTCCTCAGAGGTGAAGCTGTCCATACAACGTAGCTCGCCAGAGCCTTGAAGATCATTTCCACCCCTGCTGTCACTACCAGTCCCTTCCCGGCATTCATCTTCACTCTGTCTCATCATGCCTCTCAGAGCTAGGCCAGGGCTCATCTCATCCTGGGAAGGGGATTGCTGCCCACTACCACCACTGTGGTTTCCATTACCATTGCCGCTGTTGTTGTTGCTGTTACAATTACCATTCATTTTGATATTGTTGTGAAGAAGTGATGACTGGTGGTGGTGGTGATTATGGTGAAGGTTGTCATCGTCATCATCATCTTTGTCCTCGTATTCATCTGCCACATCAATTACTTCCTTCTCAATTTTCACTGGCATGCTAGACTTACGAGGCTTCTTTTTGGGCGTGGGGTCTATGCTGCCAGTGGAGAGGTCGTGATTGGCACTGTGTGTATGTAAGCGGTTGGGCATGGGTCCTGCCTCTGACATATGAATATTATTATGTGAAGCCACACCTGCAGCAGCCATGATATGCTGTTGGTCCATAAGGGTGGTACTGTTGGTGGTGGTGGGCAGGATGGGGCTGGTGGGCAGTGACACTGGAGGACTGACAAGGTCCGCAGGGGACAGTAGTGTACGGTAGAATGGGGGCACTGGCTGGACTGGCTGCACTGACTTCAGGGTGGGGAACACCAGCGGGCTTTGCAGGGGTGACTGAAGCATTGGGTCTACCGGTGGAGTAGTGAAGCCCAGTGGTGGCCTTCCAGGGCTGGTGAGTGTGAAGCCACCATTCTTGGTGCTTGAGATGACAGGTGTACCAGGGGTTGAATTGGCACGGATGAGGTCCTTGTCGCGGTTATTGCGCAGCATGGGCATGTGCAACCGTGGATTGGGATTGGCACTGTGGCGGTTGCGGCTGCGTAGTGAACTGAAGACCATATTGCAACCCTCAATAGTGCAACGGTGTTTGATCTTCAAGTGCACAGCATTATAATGTATCTTAAGTGTGCCTTTGTCATAAAAGGTTTTGCCACAAGAGTTGCAGCAAACGCGACCTTTCCTTGAAGTGGATCCCATGCGGCGCATGCGATGCATCTTGGAGGAAAAGGAAGCATGAGTGATGGTTTTAGAGTGCTCGTCCTTAACAAAGTGGTGGTGGACCTGGTGGTCACTCAAGCTGTTGGTTTGCTGAGGTTGATTTTGGGACTGCTGTTGGCCCTGCTGCTGTTGCTGCTGGAGCTGTGTCTGCTGTTGCTGCTGTTGTTGAGCCTGCTGGGTGGAAGGTGTTGGTGAGATGGGTGATGCCCTGTTGTTGGGCTCTGTCTTGGGTTCGATGTTGTTGTTGATGCCTCCCAGGGCTCCACGGCTAGGGCTCTGGCCTGTACGGAAGGGTGACAGGGACACTTCTGACTCACTGGTCTCCACCTGTTCGCCTTGATTTGGCAAGCTGGGCTCCCGGAGTCGGATACCAGACTGCTCCATAGGCAGGCCATTGGGGGGCAAGCCGAGCATGGGGGCAGAGACAGGGTTGATGTACTGGAAGGGCAGGAGGAAGGCTAAGCTGTTGGGAATATTCTCAAAATGGTGAATGCTGGATGGGCTACTGTTTTCCAGATGTGTCAGGAGCCCTGGGCTGCGGGTCCTGTTGTTGCTTTCAATGAATGTCCTGATTCCGGAGTCTGTCTTGGAGGAGGGAACTGTTACTGCCTGACCTTCCTTCTCCTGAATGGCCATCAGCTCCACAATGGACTTGGTCTCACCAAAGCGCAAGAACTGCTGCAGGGTGATGATCTCCTCTTCTCGGGACATGATGGTCCAGCGGTCTAGCACCTTGCCTGCAGCGTCCTAGATGCCCAAGAAGAGACAAGAGAGAAGACAAAAATACAAACCATTATTGATTGTGCATAATCAGTGTGGTCAAAGGAGAAGATAGAGCAAGGGTTAGTTTGTAAGGGCAAGCTTTTCTGCTCATGAAATTCAGAGGCTCCTGGAGCGACAAGTAACTAACAGAGCTTTGTCGAACCCCCACCCTACACCACCATCTGCTATCCCTCTTTACCATCCACTTTTCACTCATTTATTTTTCCTATAAATCAGCCCTGCAAATTTGATCATTAATCACACAGTGATGAGGGTAGGCAAGAGTTTAATTGAGTCTCAAGCAAACAAATCAAAAGCACTGAGGTGGGGCGATTAGCAGGTCTCTGTGACTTCCAGCATTGTTGGGATGTTAATCTGTGAGACAAAAACAGCTTTGTAAAAGATGTGAACTGTTGCTGGGACTCCCTCTGTACACAAATTGTACCTAGGGAGATTTACAAAATTGTGTGAGCCAGAGAAAAAAAATGATTACCAGAAATAATAGAATAATTAGTGCAAGCGTAATCGTACATTGGTTAGCAGACTTTTTTTTCTTTGTGTGTTCCATCTCTAAGGCAGTGAAATGCTCCAGGGAGGATGGGACTGCTACACTGTGGATCAGTGAATGGCTTTGGAGATTCAAAGAGGAAAAACACATGTTTATTAAAGGTTGTGTTTGAGTGCCTTGACAATGGCAGTGAGCTTGTGTTCCTTTCATTTGACAGGCTGCATATTTATCATGCTTTAATATTAGTGAGGTGTATATAACCTGTTTTAATATAAATATTAGTCATAGCATTATGTTATGTTATGTTATGTTATGTTATGTTATGTTATGTTATGTTAGGTTTAATGGATGCACTTTCACTTTAAATATCAATGTGAAATACTTTGTACAACTATGTCATTTAGGACTTCCACTAATGATGCATTTTCAGTTGATGGTGGCTACCTAAAAAAAGGGACACAAATGTAAATCAACAACTAATAACAATAGATAATTTATAATAACTCTTGGCAGTTCCAGTTCCTGTATTTTTGGATGCTTGGGAATGGTGAGAAATAAGTTTTCATCCTATGAGAACAGAACTACTCCGATGGGACTTGGGCATTACTCCAGATAGAGCTCTTTACTTGGCTAGTGTCTTTCAGAGATGTGCTATTAACGGCTGAAAAATAAAAAGCCTTAGACTTCGACATAGACACTGTCAAACATGAAAAGATGGCCAGGGATTCTGGGAAAACAATTTTGGCAAGGCCTGAGAATCAAGTTTGTGGTTGAATCACTGAGTTTGTGGGAATGAATGTTTAACTCAGTGCTTTTGTCCTGTTGTATGAACCCATTTATGCCTGCATCATAGCAGCGATGACAGAACTCTTAACCAAATTTTCCTAATACTGCTGTTGTTATATAAGCCGGTGCTGCATGAGTGTTTGCCTGAACGAGATAGAAACAGAGGAGCGAGACAGCGAGTCGTAGTGTAAATACTTCATTTCACACACAGGTTCCTGGGGGACCAGGCGCAAGTGACATCAAGGGAGTAACGAAAGCGATGACAATTAGTCACAGTGAAATGGTAACATTTCATATGTGCTCCTAGCTGCTGGCATCTATAAAAGATAAATGGCAACTCTGGCAAGTAAAAAGCTGTAAAAACCAACATCACAAAGCACAAAGGGCCTGTAAGGAGAAAACAGAAGATAAATGTTTAAAGAGAGACAGCGAAAGAGAGAGAGAGTATGGGAGAGACATAGAGGAAAAAAAAGCAGAAAAACAGAGAAAAATAAAAGTGTGAGTGGTTTCATATCATGCCCTCAGATATACTGGAGAAATAGATTCTTCTGAGACGAAACATCAATAGTCACTGGGGTATTTGTTGTTAAATATACATTAAAAAACATTTTACACTTTCATTCTGTGTGAGCTCTGGAGTTTTTGCCTCGAGGTATGACTTTAAATTCTAGCCTGGGCACTATTATTTCATGCTGCATGGCCGTCTGGGCATTAGTACTTCCATTTGATTTAATTGAAACAAAAAAATGAAAGCAAATTAGAAAGTGAATCTTTAAATAGTTCAACAACCACATTTCTTTAGAAATTGTAGTTCTAAGAAGTGGATCAGCCTTGTATTGTGTTCTAGTGACAAAAAAGATTAATTTGTGACATTCATTTGTAGAATTACAACTGTGAGAAGCACGATAAATTCTAGATGTAATTAAAGTGTATTGTTCCTATGAACAGTGTGTTTGTTTCAAAAGCAGTAAACAGCAATAGATAGGACTTCCTGCATTTCTGGAATCATTGGTCAGCCACATTTCAAACAACACACAGTTCAAACCAGTTTAAGACATCTTAATATAAATTTCCTAACTGCACCACTTTGATGTTTGTTTGTCAAATTGAGATTGAAATAACATTCATAAGATCCACGAGTTTCCAAAAAGGAGGTCATTTAAATGAGAGTTCCATTGATACAATTTTAGGGATTAGTGTCAAGGCATAAGTAATATCATTAAATTAAGCTTTGTAAGTTTACACACATCCACAAGATTGTTGCTCTCCAAACCCACAGGCTGTTATCCATCCCCATTTCAATCACTGACTGAATGAAACATTGTTTAGACATTTATTTTATCCTCTACTAGTCCTACCCTGTGCCTCCACTTCCCCACTCATGAAGTCAAACAAAAGTCAAAACACAATGACACGGGCCAAACTGCAACCCATTAGTTTTAGGAAGGGCCAGCCAGCTGTCAGAACAGGTCAGCAGTTCTGCTACGCACTAGACCCTGTCTGAAAGGAGGCTATCCAAGCACTCCTCGTTCACTGGTCAATTGAGTTTTGGAGGCCAGTCAACAAGCATTTGGGCTGGGGTCGGGTTTGGAGCACACAGTCAACACAAATTCAAAAAATGGAGCAAATCGGTCTAGAAAAGGATGTGAGGGGACAAACTTGATTAAGGTTCAGTCCATGTGGAAACTACTACTGGTTTCTATGCCAAGAGGGCTTTCAATACATGGCTGTTTCTTTCCACTGCAGTACCTCATTTATAGCAACTATATTTTGAAATATATCACTTTATAGTAGCCATGTTAAGTCCAAGAGAGATGTGTTTAATGCACTTAACCCCAATAACAATTAATAAACAATCAAAGATGAGAAGAAACGTGCGTGCGAGCATCTAAAGTATGAGCTGACACACATTTGCAGACAAACACAGGCCCCTGTAGTCCTTACTACAGTAAGTCTCACAACTCCACTCCCCTGCATTAGCCTTGTGATGCTGTGAGAGAAACAAATATGCCATTAGAAGCACTTTTACAAGTAGGGACTCATCTTCCAATTAGCTTAATGTGGCCCTCTTTCTCCTATATTTTCCAGGCGTGCCCCACCTCTTCTTGTACACTCCCTCCAGTAAAATCTCATTAATCCACCCCTCCCCCATCTCCCCCAGTGCTATGACATATTAGTCTGTCATTATGCATCCCAGAGTCCTTTAAACAATACCGCTAAACCTCTGTTTGCCAGGTTAATGACTATTAGCCAATAATTACAGCAGAGAGACGATGGAGTACCCACTTTATCTGGTGGACAGCCTGCTGCTGTTAGTTTATTTTATCTGCCTGCCTCCATGTCTCTCAGAATTAACCTAGCAACGGCTGTATTTATTCATCTCTCTGCCTCTGCAACGCATTCTCAATTCATGGCTGTCTCTAACACTATGGTGCTGGTTGTTGTGGAGTGGGTGTGTAGTGGGGTATCCACCTTGCAAATTGCTGACAATGAGGATGAGCAAATGATGGCCTTGTCATGGGCTGGGGCACCAGTGTCAGTTGAAACAAATCAGGCAGTTATGCAATTATCAGGTTATGTGCCGGGCTGTATTAAGAGCCTGGGTGTGCAGCTTTGTTAGGCTGCATGGTGTGCATTAGGGATTAACAGCTTAACATGTATATGCTTTTCACTAATCATCACCTATCGTACTCAGTGACTGAGTGTATTTGGAAAGCAATGGAGAGATGCCATGCTAGGCAAAGACCAAAAAAAAAAAAAGGAAAATATTAGCTATAAATACATCATGTTGACTTGTGCCTGTGTAAAGTATATCAAATAGGAGATCTCTTAACCCCATAGGGCTCGTGTCATATAGCTTCTCTGATATTTACATTTCATGTTAACATATCTATCTATGTGCAATCTGTGTAGGTGTGTAGGATGACACTACACTGGTTCAACATTAACATAAGAGCAACTGAAACGCTCATAAGACAGTATCACTTGCAATGCGGAGGATCAGTTCTCACAATGGCAAAGTGAACCATGGGAACCACATTGATTCACCAATCACCTTGCAGTGAATGCGATCTCCACAGAGCCTCGAGGGAATCCCCATTGATCTCCAGTCCTGCTTTCAGATCCAGTTCCTTAAAAAAACTGCTCTATCCCTGTGTTCGCCACTTCAAGGGAGGTTAAGCAGAAGTTCCTTGTGATCTGAGAAGGTCTTGAACCTTGGTGCTTCCTTTTCCATATTCTTTTTCTCTCCCCACCCCATCTCAGGCCGTATGAATAATGCAGAGGATCTAGTGGCGAAGGGTGCCATGGGGGATGGGTTCACGCAAAGCCCACTGCCTGGAGCCATCACATCAGAGGGCAGGAGCTCCCAAGACACAGGCTGCTCCCCCATTGGCTCCCCAATGGCAGGTCAGAGGTCATGTGTGAACAACCAGCTCTACTTCTTCCCCTGTGATGGACCACAGGGAAATCAGTAGCTACGTCCAGATGTGGGTGGAGGACATTTGTAAGAATCATAGAGGTTGAAATTTGCACTCTGTGATCGTGGTAAATTCCTCCTTTATGCTCTGAACATCAAAAGAATGTGTAACTTTTTCAATGCAACCTTGTATATCTGCCCTCTTTAGTTCACTCTAACTAACTTTAAAACTTTACAGTATGAAGACAGAGTTAACTCTGAAGATAGCTAATGATGTACAAGATGACACCACTGTATCATTAAGCAGGGAGCAGTAAAATCATCATCCTGTCATCAAAGATGGTGATATCCCTGTGGATCAATCAACCTCAGTGATTTCTCCTTGTGGTTGCTTGTTACATGGACAGGCATTTTGCAAATTAAGCCATCACTTAGCCAAGTCCCTTTTTGAAATATATACAGGAAAAAAACATGGTAGCTTATTAGTATGGTGGAGTTTACAGCTGTGCTAAAAACAAATAGCAGCTAAACATACTAACTTTTTTATTCAGATTCGTTCCCACACTGTCACTGTCTGTGGAGAGTATTGCGCAAAAATCAATATACTGATGCCATCTTGTACATCATCGGAAAGCCTTAATGCCTTCCTGAAAGTGGTTTGTTTTTTTTTATTAGTTATTATGATTATGATTATTATTGTTATTATTATTATTATTGGGCAAAGGGCTGTGCTAAGGACTCATCCTTAGTATATGGCGTGCATGTGGTACCACACGAGCTACCAGGGCAACCCAGAAAGTGGTCTGGTTTTAATAAGTGACAATTTTCAGTTACACTTTGGTGGCCTATGAGATACAACACGTAAAACAGCTGCTCAAAGTCATGTACAAACTGTAAAAAGACAGTATAAAAACTTCAATAGCTTGTATAAATCGAGTGGACATTTCTTTTCAATCTTTTATTTTTGAAGGATGACAGCCACTAATTTCAGCATTGATGGAGGAAGTCTGGTTTAAAAGTATGTTGCTACAAAGACACAGGCAGACTTGCCAAAATCTGTTTTCCATATTATGTTCATCCCTTTTAAGGACAGCAGACATGGAAATATACATGGCAGTGATGTTCCTGTTAAGAATTTGATTTAACTTTGATTTCTACTTTATCATTTAATTAGCGACCATGCAAAGGGCATCACTTTGGTCAATATTATGCTCAATACTGCCAGAGAGGACAGCTTGTCGGGCTCTGGTGTGAGTAAATGTGAAGAGGCCACAGGGCTTATTTCACCGGGCCAGACACACTGATCAACCAACAGGCCTCGAGATACCCTGCCTTCACCTCTCAACCTGATTTAACTCATGGCTTTGGTTAAAATTTCATGACTGTGTGTTAGTTGTTGCTAAGGGCACACTAATCGACTGGAGTGAGATTTATAGTGCAGTTGCAGACTGCGAGGAGAATAGGGAGGGGGGTCGGGGGGGTTATTACAGAGGACTTTACCACAGACGGGTGAGTCACAATCTGGCACATCCCATGTTCCAGGTGGCCTTTAGTAAACAGTTTCCATTTCTTCTCCCACTGACTTGTCTTTTTTCATTATCTGTTTTTGAAAACAAACCTGTCATTTTAAAAAAGGTCTCCTAACCTCTGATTCATCCAGCCCCCCCCCCTGACCTCCACCCCCACCATCACCACCACTTTTTGTTTTAAAGCTGTTCCTCTGCGTCTTTAAAAAGTGGAAAGGACAGTCCTTTGGACACAGCCCAGCAGAGGTGCAGATGGGGCGGCACATGGAAGCCATTTCAGGCCCCGGTGCGCTACAGAGCAAAGTCGGCTGTTCTCTGAGTTCAGAACCTCTGACGAACCGCCTCGCAGCACTTACATGTGAGCAACGTCTGGGTCTGGACTGATGTATTGATTCCCTGTCAGTTTTCACAAAGCATACACAATAACGTTGGCTTGCCTCACCCAACTGTGCTAAGGAACCGTAGCCGTAGTCAATGTGTAAAACTCAGCGGGCCTAGCACTGAGCTCGAGGGGTTGCCTCAGAGAAGAGGGGTGGAGTGATTGAAGCAGCGAGGGAACGCCTGATGGTTCACATTAATTGAGGATGATTCGTGTGATCTGCTGGGTCTGGATGCAGCAGCCAGGTCTGTCGTGGGCCTGGGAGACAGATGTGGGGGCCGCTGTGCCCCCTCCAGGGCCAATGGAGAGCAGTGAGGCGGCTGAGAAATGGTCTGTCTGTCCAGTGTGTGTGTGTGTGTGTTGGTGGAGTTGGGGGGTGTGTGGAGCTGACAACCTGCTTTTCTTTCCCTCTTATATCACATCTCCTTTGTCTTGATTACTATTTTGGCAGGAGGCCGGTGCAGAGAAGGTGCATTAACATATGCTCACAATTTGCTCTTTGGCCACGTAGTTGCATGTTTCTACTGTGTCTTGATGTATCTGTCATTTCTGTTCCTCTTCTGTGTAATAACCGCCCCTTATCACATTATATCCTTAGGCTATTAATGGATCACAAAGTACTTTGTAAGCAGCCGCACTTAAAAAAAGTGAAACTTAGGATCTGATAAAAGCATAAATGTGTATTTATTGCTATTGAAAACTTTACATGAGCTCATAAAACCAATATGTGACAACCTGTTTCTGACTGTACTGTGTATAAAGTTTTTGCAATCCGATTTGTTACATTTTTCCTGAAATTCCTTCTGTACTACCTGGAACGAAACATCGATCTCCACACAATCAAAATAATCCACACATCACGTTACTGTGTAAAAGGAAATTGATGTGAATGGATAATGGATTGTACTGTAGGTAACCCTCCCGAGTCATTTTGTTTTGGTCTGGCTGGGAACAGATAGAGGTGTCTGTAACACGCAGCCACACTGCATTAGAAGAGCTTTTCAGCTTTCTCCTGTGCTTTTGCTATGGAGCATGCAGGAGGAAAGAGAATAAGCTAATGGACTCTTTACTTAATGTGATCAGAGCCATTATTGACATGCTGCCAGGAAGATGCAAGACCATTAACTCGAGCCTCTCTCTCTCTGGTACCTTCTCTCCACCCCGCTCCTTTCCCTGACAGTATTTCACTGCCGGCCTGACTCACATACAGGGGAAGAGCCACTAGGGGGGTCTGGGTGCCCCCAAGGAGTCTGTGTCTGTCATGTTAACTAGTAATGTATGATACAAACTGGCAAATTGGCAACAATGTGTTGTTCAGGACTTTATAATTGTAATCATTCACTATTGTGGTGGTTTGTGTTAAGAATTAGACATAAATTTTATATAAAAAAATATGGCAGACATTAAAAATTACAGGTGGATACAAGTGACTGCTGAGCGAGTGCTCCAGCTTTTGTCCTTGTGGTGTGGTTGGCTTGGTTCCCTAGCATGCAAATTCAACATCTTGGGATTTAAATCAGCTTTTATTACTGTGTTACATGCTCTGTAACTTGTATAATATAACATACATGCTTACATTTCTGACCCCTCATAAAGACATAAAATCTTAGGTACAAAGATATACTGTAGATCATGTAATCGAGGTTCAAGTGCATTATAAAACAACCAAGCTACCAAATTACTTCATTAGTTTTAGCACTTTTAATTTCTGATTTCCAAAACTGTATAAAAAACATAAGTCTGACAAAACAGAAACTGCAACTCCTGAATACAGCAGTACACTTTAAAATTTATATATATATATATATATTGATATTGATATTAAGGGCTGAAATTCAGGTAAAATTTATTAGCTGTAGCTATGATTAAATAATTAGAGGCATGAATTAGACATTTTAAACTTGTGTTTATGGGCTTTAATTGTTTCTTAGCATTGAAACACTAATAACAATATTGCAAGTGACACCTAAGGCTGAGCCATTCATCACAGAAGTGTGCAGTGGTGCGTGTGTTAAGGATATTGTTGTTTTATCAAAGTGAAATAAAACACCGAGTAGGTAAAATGGTCCCAAATTACAAACAGTGCAGTATCCGTGTTTTTAAACTCCAGCCTCACTGGAATTGTTGCCTGGCATGTAAGTTGGCTCATTCATCTTGGAGGCGGAGGGTGCCAGTGTGGCTGCAGAGTAATTTACACTACTCAAACCTATGTGCCAGAACACATCTATCCCTGTGGCCCAGGGGCTCACATCGCCAGCAGCCCAGAGGATGTTCGTGTTTATGTGTGCATGCATGTGCACGTGTGTGCGATAAGTGTGTACGCTTGTGTCTGCGATCTTGTGGGTACAACAGGAAGTGGTGCTCAGGTCTCTCGGGGCATGGTTCCAGGTCCCTGGGCCTGTCTACTGTCATAAGTTCCAGAATGGTGATTACTTACTGCAAAAATAAACACCATTACCATCTGGTGCTGCCTCTTTGTACTGTAACTTATACACCAAGAAAAGCTCTAGACCATCAAAACACACAGGATCGAGAACAATAACAGAAAAAAAAAAGATTCTGCACTGTAAAAGTTTCTTTTTTTGTATTCCTGTTCATGTTTGCGACCATATGCCATATAATAACTCAGATGAATAACTATAGATAATATTGAATGCTTAGAATGAAATCAGTCATTTTTCAAGCATTGTTACAAAAACAACTCTTGTATGAGAGGACAGACCGTAAAGAACAAAAGGTTTATCGGTACGCATGGTGAGAAAGGTTGGATGATGGGGGTCATTCAAGACCGCTGAGGCCTTGCAGAGCCAGCAGATGTTTGATCCATCCACGGCACATCTGGTCCTCAACACACTCAATCCATTTCATTCGACTTCTCTTTTTTAGATTTTCATTGTTCCTCACGGTCCACTAAACTTTGCATTCCCTCATGCGGCCCGCAAATATTCATTTAGAACCGTTCATGCTCCCCACTAAGAGTAATTTTAAGATTTTCTCATGTGATTGTTGTTATTTTTTAAGATCTGAATATTTGTCCCAAATCAAACATCTGTATTTTATACCTACAAGGTGATCACTCCTTCGAATGGATCATAGGTTGTAATTCACAGCAGAGAACTGTAACTCCAGTGGCACTAGGCAGGGATATGAAAGCTGTCATTCTCATTGTAGTGGGCCCAGGGAGGGTCATACTGCACTTAACAACTTCATTGTTTCTTTTATTGTTGGAAACAGAGAAGGGTGTGTACTGCACAGGTTTCTGAATTCTGGAGCGCGACGTGACAAGAGGACTGTCAACTCCCTGTAACTCTCCATGCAACTTCCTTTAATAAATGTCAACTCTTTGACCCAGCGGCAAATCCCTGACAGGCTGGGTGGCCGTGTCAGCAGCCCGGTGGGCCGCACAATGTCTGGACTTGGCCCCAGTGACATGGGGGAAGTGGAGCAAACCTCTGTTCTGTTTGTTCAGAGAAGGGCTGCAGGGCCACCTGGAGGCTCAGGATCACCAGACAAAAACATAACCTGTGTGCGTGCGTCTGTGTGTGTCAGATGTTGCGACGCATCGGGTGGTTGTGTTTGCACGAATGTTAAACAGTGTGTGTATAGAGGTATCCATTAGAAAATGAAATGCTTTCCCGAATCTGAGTATAAATTGAATGTTTTTCTGCTGTGCTAATAACACTCTAGGCTTGTCCTGATCTAAGCCCATGTGTAATGCAATCTTCCTGTGTTTGGGTCTGGCTTGGCCTGACAGTGCTGTGCAGTGCAATGCCTATTGATCCCTATAGCCTTGTGGTCTGCAGGGTTCCTGTCAGTAAACGCAATGAGCCAGAGCACCTTCCATTCCCCCCTCCCTGCACTGTGTAGCACTACAAGCTAAACAGCCATCACAGAAACTCAATACAGGCAGACTGGGCCTTAGTCGTCAGTGAGCAGCAGTGCCCTACAACGTCCCGCGAGGCTCCAGCTAAGTCAATTTAGTGTCAGCGTAGCATCTCACCTCGTAGACCTGTTGCCAGCCTAATATGTCGCGCTAATATGTCTCTCCATATGAATTACAAGGCTGTGAGAGGAACCCAGATGCAATAAGTATGGATTAGCTAATGTCCAGATTCTGTCTGAGTCTTGTTGGGATGGAGGGGGGGGAGCTAACGATAGTAATAGCTTCTAACACGGTGTCTGGCTGTGGCTTGGAGGTGAGATGGGGGCATACAGGCTTCTGGGATTTCTAAGGAGCTCTGGGAAATAAACTTTCCTCTCCGCCGCAGGAGAAAAGGGGAAGGGCCGGGAGAGATAACATTGAAAGAATGATTAGTGAAGAACGAAAGAGATGGAAAGAGTGCGATGGGCTGTTAATGCTATTTTTCTGACTATTGATCAACCTGGAGGGCTAGAGTTTAGAGGTCTTGAAGCCCTTACCTTGTCTGCTGTGTGTCTGTGTTAATGTGCGAACCCATTGATTTGTATTGTACTTGTATAGTTGCCCTGTGTGTAGGCCAAAGCGCCTGACAGAGGAGGAGTGGGATGGGAGCAGAGCTTGGAAGGAGAAGAAAACAAAAAGGTGGGAGAAGAGGTGAGCGCGTGGTCAAACAGGGACGTAATTAGGAACCATGTTACCACTAAACTCTATATATTGATCAGGGGTAATTCACACGCACCATATCTTCCCCTCGGCCAATGTACCTAGGTGCTTTAATAATTCATGCTGTGTTATAACTCCTGCTCATTGCTACCCAATACCCATTTACATGTACCTGATTGTCTGATTTCAAGTTGATTTAGTTCATTTTACTCCTGGTATCGAAAACACATGTTTGATTTATAGTTAATAACCAAGAATTGCTGGCAAATGGTCATATCGCATTCATTATCCTGCCTACATTGCTTTCTGAAAGAAAGAAAAATCTGAAAATGAAGTGGACTAAAGTACCAGTGTTTTGTTTTGTTCTGTTTTTCCTAAACGTTCAATAAAATTATTGGACCCTGGTCTTGGAATCAAGCTGATATATGATTGAAACTGATGTTTTTTCCCATGTGCTGACTTAAAAAACGTGCAGATCTGGGATATTTCAGACGAAGTGAAAGCAGTTTGGAATTTATAAGCCTTTTTTTTTTTTTTTTTTACCAGCTCTACTACAAAAGTGTCATATAAGTAGTTGTAAACATTTTTTCAGACATACACACACCCAACAAAGAACATATGTTGTTATTTTCTAATAAACAAACACACACACGCACACACACACGCACACACAGAGGCCACGATTGCCATTGGCAATCCCCGCAGGCAGATGTGGAGTGTGTGCCAGCGGCCTGCTGAGTGAGTAGGCCAGTGTGCCCCTAGCTCAGTGCTGGGCACTACGCTGAGCTGCTTTGATGTGTGTGTGTGTGTGTGTGTGTGTACACTGTAAAGGGGGTGTGGGGGGGGTCAGTGAAACAGCAGAGGGACTGTGTAATCCTCTGACATGCCTGTGGAAAAATACAAGGATCCCTCTGACAGTGGCTGAACTAAAGGCTCAGAGGACCCGTTAGTTACTGTACGCATGAACCCGACAGGTTCATGCGTACAGGACTGACTTCAGGGTATGTGGCGATACATAGACGCATGAAGACACACCGCACAGACGCGTCACGCGCTGACACACGTCTACATACACAGTTAGGATGCACTGCAGTGTTTAGAGTCAGTTCACTTAGTAAGGTTTCTGGCTTGGTGACACTAATTCTTAAAAGGCTATGTCACTGGCAAGACGCTGGTATAGCCATGTATGGTACAGTCCTTGACTAAGATGGCAAGCTGCATTGCTTTAGGCCCTACTCATACAGAAACACACACACACACAGGCCGGTACATTAACACAAACAGTTTGGTTTTGCTGTTGGAATGCAGGAGGACAGGCGAAGAGTTTTGGCTCTGCCCTCTCTATACTTTGCATAATTGCATCTTACATTTCCTTAAGTCTGAAGGGATGTTGAATCCTAAACAGCGATGGGAGCTGGGTCTGTTGATCATTAGACTTTGGCAGAGTAACCTGCTGCCACATGTGAGAGAGGTAGCAATACAAATAATGTGTGTATATGTCTGTGCATATGTGTGTAAATGTCTTCATCTCTACAGTACGTAGCCTCCTGAGAGAAAAGCAGGGTAAATAAAAGGACATTAAGCATATGAATTAGCCACAGGTCTAATGTGAGCTCTGTGAAACAATAAGCAACAAACAATAGTAGACATTTCATCTTCTTATTGTCTAATCGCCCATCTGACAGCCTCTGTATTTCCCCTCTTAACCCTTGAGATACTCGCTAATGGCCCTCACAATGGAATTATTTACTACCCTTGGCAGGGGGGCAAATGGGTCAAATTGTGTGTGTGTGTGTATGTGTGTGTGTGTGTGTGTGTGTGTCTGCGCGCACGCACTTGTGCCCCTTATAGTCGGAGTGAATGAAAGGGAATGATGGAATCATTGAAGCACGCAGTGACTGAGGGAAAAGGAGAGGGGGACCGAAAGAGTACTGAGTGGTGCTTGCTAAAGTGAAAAATCATGCCATGGTGCAGAGGGGGCCTGGTTTTGTCCACTGGGAGAAGTGACTACATCTACGCTGGCGCTGAAGTGCTCTTAAATACTCTCCTTTTTGCTCTCCATCTCCCCTCACCTCTATATATCTATAACCCCCCCCCCCCTCTCTTCATCCCTCTCCTTCGTTCTTTCTTCCTCATTTCTCCACGGGTCCAGTCCAGGTACAAATGGCTATTTGCTGTACAACTCCCACAACATGTTTGTGTCTGCTCGTGCTTGTCACTAACAGCATGTTTAACCAAAAAAAAAAAAAAAAAGAAAAGAAAATGCGGCCTTTCTTTATTCTCTATACAAATTGCTCGGCAAAACACAAAAGCCTCCTGAATGAAGATGTCAAAGTGCTATTTGAAACGTCTGCACTGGAAGAGGTCGCGCAGCCTTTCTGTAAATAGGCTTCAATTCGCCATGGAGCTGGGAACAGTCATTGTGTGAGACTCTGCGTGTGTGTGTGTGTTTGTGAAGCGCTTCAACTTGGCAATGAGTTAATCTGCGTCCCCCTAAGCATCTCACCACAAAAGGTCAATCCTCATTAAAATATGAAGGAATCACATTAATTGTATTATAGTATGTTATTGTATTATATTTCCATTTGAATTTCTCATTAAGGATTGTTAACAAATCACAATATCATTATAACATGTGAGCGACAAGGGGAGAGAACAAAAAAGAAATGATCAATTCACAGTTTCACACCCTGTTCAGCCCTAATTGTGTCATGTTGAGACAAAATGCTCACTTCTTGATTTAGCGCGGCTAAATCAAGACGACGGAGATGAAGGTTGTCTGCATAAAAAAGGAATCAACAGTGCTGCTAACCGTCACCTGCTGGGGTTAACCCTGCGGTTGCCAACACTTTCAGAATGTAGATGAAACAATAGCAGACAAGCCTTTGATTCTCACACCTACAGTGGCAGAAGCCTTTCTGTCAGCTGCGTAAAATTGTCTGTGTCTGTGTGTGTGTTTGTACAGGGGTGCATGCATCGTAGACATATTCCCACCCCACTACCACCCCTCCTCTAATTAGCACAAGGGAGTCCTGGGGGCAATCAGAGTCGAGGTTAATGAGAGGAGGGGGGGCGGAAGAGGCGAGGTAGGGGTGCGGCAAGTAACGCGCACCAGCCTGCACTGGTGCTACAGTATAATATAACCTTCTTATCACGCTGTCACCCTGAAGGGCATCATCCTCACGGCACACACATTGATGTTTGGGCCTGTGACATATCACATGTGTGTGTGTGTGTGAGCAGCTGTGTGAGAGTTTCCTCTCTTTGCGCCCTGATGATCCTTCCTCCCATCTTTGTCATGTATTTTCTCTCCCTTCATGTCTCTCTTTCTCTCTGCAAGGCCCAGATGTGACAGCATGTTTCCCATATCAGAGAGAATTGGTACACTGGGAGCAAAAAAAAAAAAGAGAGAGAGAAAGAGTGAGAAAGGGAAGCAAGACAAGAGCTGCCACAGTGGTCTTGGCATCTGTCGGTTCTCAATTGGCGTGCGGCAGTGCTGGTGGGAGAAGAACACAGTCTACCAGATGTCATTGCTGAGCATTGCCCAGGCAGTGTGAGCGTCGACTCGTACTAGCGAGGCGGTATCAGCGAGACAAATCATTCTCTCAGAGGGGTTCACTTTAGAGGGTGGTGACTGTTGATGTGATATATCGAAAAACTAAAATGATTTTCAATTATTGAAAATATCCACTGGAGCTACAATTTCTTTGTCAGATTGTGGCATCATTGGCCGACTACAGTTGCTGCGGTCCTCCACAAACTTCTGCAACATATGCTCTCCACATGGACCGCCATAACACTAGAATATTGTGTGCTGTTCAGAGGACAGCTCAATTTGTTTTGTTTTATATCGTTATATTTCTCTTTGCTTCCTTTGTATCTGTGTATTGGGATAGTAAAGACAAGAAACCATGGGGAGAGAAGATTCAACAAAGATGGGGATGTTACAGTTTTATGGTGTGCATGTTAACTGCCAGATCCACCAGAAAACAATTTTTTACATAATTACATCACATATTATCAGATTTTAAATGAAGACATAACAACAGCCGTCAAGATGATCACGTCAAGTTCTCTGTCAAGATGAGCAAAAAATTGCAAATCAAATTAGATTTTAACCTCAAAATTGCAAGTCAGATGCTTGATTTGGTGAATCGTTACACCACAACTGATCTCTTAGAGATCAGCTCTCTTTGCGAGCTCTCGCAAATGCCTTCAATTGCTAAATTACTGCAACGAGCCAATTGTCTTTCTCCTTTGTGTGCATCTCTCTCAGTGCCATGGTCCTGGCAAAGGCTCCCCTCTCTCTCTCTCTGTCTTGGTAACCTACTGTGGACAGAGCGGGGTGGGAATGGTGGCTCATGTGGCTGTCACTCCAAACGTGATGTGATGGGGAGGTGGGACAGTGGTAAGAGGATCTTGCATTATTAAAAAGAGTGCTGCCATTAGAGACATTTATACAGTAGAATGACCCGATCAGACTATAGCACAGATACACACACGTGCACGGTGTGCACATGGGTTCACAGATGTACACACACTCCTGCACACAGCCTGAACACTGGCTGTTCCAGGAAGAGAAGACAGGGATTATAGTTAATGTCAGTAAGAGAACATACAATTAAAAAAAAAAAAAAAAAGCTTTTTCAGGTTTTTCTGTTGTATTTATATTGTGTTGTAGAGTTGTGTTACAGTTACCCTTCACTTCATCTCATCACTGCCAAAACAGGACTTAAGGGTCACGTTCATCCAAGCAAAACATTGCTTAAAGATTAAAGATATTGGCTTCAGATGTAGTACATATTTTGTCTGTCACTATTTCATGTTACGAGGCGAACACAAGTAATTTTCTCCCACATCTCAGCGCACAGCTACCTTTTCCCCTTTTTAGTCTTCTGGCTTGTTTTTGTACCTCTCACCCGTTAACAATAATGCTCGGGGGCGAGCACAGATGTAAGAAGTAACAGCTACGCTAAGAGAAGAAAAGATGAGCGGAAAAAGATAGAAGATGAGAGAAAGGGAAACAGACGGGTAACGCTGCTCACAAGCATCACTTGTCAATTTACAGCCGTTGCTCCCTGAACCGCACCGTATAAATTTCCAGTGTGACATCCGTTTCTACTGCTTCCAAGCCGACTCGGGCTCCGTCCCACCAGATCTCCTCCCCAGACACATACTTGGAAACCTTAAGTACAGACATTGTGCCAGATGTAGTCTGCCTTTACTTTTATTTATTAATTTTTTCAGGTTTTGAAATGTTGACTTTTTTCTGTATTGGAATCACTATGGGGGAATGAGAATGGATGGGGTAATGTCTCAAAGGAGTGCTGCTTTAGTGTATTTGATGTGGCCGCTGCCATGCAGACAGAGCACATGTGTGCACACACACGTGCATACAGACACACACACACGCACACACACACAGGAGTGTATGACAGTAAATCATGGGTGTGATGTGTGTGTGAGTGGGTTGAGGATGAAGAGAAGGGCCAAAGAGCACCAGGGGATGTTGTGTATCCAACGGATAGAGAGACAGGGAAAGAGAGCAGGAGAGAGAGAGGAGCTTGGCACTGCTCATCTGTGAGTGATGGCAGTTCTTCAGGGTTGAGACATGGCCTCCCTTTAATCTCTCTATCCTTAGACATGAAAATGGAAGAAAAAGGCGGAGAGGAGGGTGGCTGAGGGGACTAAAGCAGAAACCTTTGCTGGGTCTTGTGCCAGATTGATTTTTACTTTATATCGCTTTTTATTTTAAGGCGGACAATAAAACTCACCTACCTGCTAACACGCATACAGCGGATGGCAAAAACAGAAATGATGAGTTGTGACTCACAATGGACGTGACTTTTATCTGGACTGGTTTAGTGCCAGCACATGAATCCTTTATGCTTTTTGAAGCATCGACAGGACTTCTAACAAGTATATCTGACCCCTAGCAAGTCCGTCTTAAAATTAACACCCGTATCAAAATAGCTTTAATGACTCTCGTCCTCGAGTCACTAACTCATATTAGGAACAAGGTGTGGGTCTTGTAGCCAAGAAAGGAATCTGTAAAGAAAACACGGACCTTGGAGGAGTATGAGCTGAGGTGCTCGCACTAATACAAGATTGCGTTATAAGTGCAACACCTGTTTCAACTTAAAAAGCAGAGGCCAGTAGCAAGATTAGCGAAACATGCCCATAAAGGGAGAAGGTGGCTGGGCCTACGCTCTGATAACAACAGACTCTGTCCTTCGTTTATTTCAAAGAGCTGAAGGAACTGATGTGGTCATAATGCGGAGGAATTCATTCCACTGCTACACAAAGGCGAGCTTCTGTCACTCCGCCAGAGAAAAGTGCCTGAAACCGTCTATTTTTAGCTTTCAAATCAGACTGTGTTGAAAAGGGGTTGATTTTGTGTAGCATACGGACCTGTAAAAACCTCTTGAAACATTAATAAATGGCAAGTTGAGTCATAGATGTCACCACTGGCAAACTTTTACAACACTTTGTACTGCTGCCTCAAGGTTTTTAAAGCTTATAAATGGGTAATGAGATTTCACCTTACTCAACAGGCAAAACATATATTTTCTACCCTGTAATTGCTGTAACTCTAAAGGTAAAACGGTGGGAATTTCAGTGCGTAATCACAAAGCTTTGAGACATGTTCTGTGTTCGGATCTGGGAAATCAATGGAATTTCTTTCCTGAGGGACACTGCGTGTGCAGCTCACAGTACTAAGGAGACTTGATCTAGGAATGATCCCAAGAATTTCACCACAGTAATTAGGTTTGTCAGCTTGGCAAAGTGGGAAAACGCTTTGTACCGTGTCGCCTCAGTGGGCTGGATTTTTGTCAGGGATCAAGATGGAGACAGCACACCTCATGCCTAAGCAGGCCGCGCTGCTTGACAAAGGTGCGATTCAATCCTTAGTGTGAGACACGACAGCTGACAAAGTCATTGTCAAATTGTCAGACCCCTTTGGCAGATTGTTCAGTGACTTGCTGTGATTATATTGCCAGATTACTTTCGTGTCTTTACACAGTGACGGTTGGTGGCAAAGACTTTGACAGGAAGTCAGAGAGGAGTTTAGCGCCTCACGCTACCACTTGCAGTCTCCCGTTAAGCAGTTAGCGGCGGTTAGTGCTGCAATGCTGGCAAATGGTGGGCGACACACAAAACTCCAAGCTGCTGTTCCAAGAGTTCTGCTCTGCAACTAGCACTGCATAAACACAAACGTGACCGCACATACATATACACACACACACACACACACACACACACACACAGCCACGCGACTGTGGTCTCCCAGTAATAGCTTTGTACCTCTTGGGGCCTTGCGCTGACCGTTCTGCTCTTATCTTTGTTTATGTGGAGGGTAGATCATCATGTACGACTGTGTGTGAGTGCCTGTGCACAAACTATTGCAACAAGGTTGTTTAAAGTGCACATGTGAGTAAGAATGCAAGTATGTGTGTGTGTGCGTGCGTGCGTGCGTGTGCCGGGGAGGTGATAAGGCAGTGCCTGGCACCAAAGCACCAGCTGGCACTGAGCCTTAGATCCTGAAGATGAGAGAGTAATACTTGGTGGTGTGTGAGTGTACACTTACACACTCACACATATACGGTGTAAACCAGAGGTTAGCTGGAGACAGCACAGGAGGAGAGCATGCCACAAGTACTTACTGTTGCATGTGCCTACGCCTGGATGTGTGTGTTTGTGTGTAGTTATCCTCCATGTATGTGTCTGTGCTCACTGAGGTCAGTCACCTGTAGCAGTCTATTGATCTTCCCTCTTCAGAAGGCCCTGTTGTCTTTGCTGATTACTGCCTTTGCCTTCCAACACACACAGAAACACACACATGCGCTTTCAAGGTAGAGTTGTGGGAGGCTCTAACTTTGCTCCGCATCTTCTACAACAAAATCCAAGAGCAGAGAAGTCTTAGAAATGCCACTCGAAGGCCGCGAGTGCTGGGAACTGATGTATCATGGAGTGTGAAACCATCATTTCTGGTGACCCTATATCATATCCTGTCTACGCCTGCAGCAGTCGGCCCACAGAGAGCAGTGTGCCAGTGACAGCATGGCGCACTTGGTGGTCCCAGCACTCAGCCACTTACCCATTTAATAAGACAGTCTTTAAGAGGACGGAGCCAAGCATATGCACGGTGCTGGTAGAGATTTTTCTTTTTTTCCCCACTTTTACAAGAGCCCTTTTTGTAGGAGGCCCAGGGGCTGGCATTCACCACGGCTGCATGTGTGTGTGTGTGTCTCTGTTAGGTATCCATTTATTATCCATTTATTACTACTATTAGTCCCCTTTTCTTTCTCTCCCTCTCTCACTCTCCTTCACCTTAGTGAAATTCTAATAAACAATCAGGGTAGCACCATGCTGAGATGCCCTGTAATGGGCTCCTAATTAGCCACTCCAAACACAGAGAGCGGCTGCTTCACGCCTCGTTTTCTGCACTCATCTGCGCAAAACTGGATGAATTGATTCCATTTGCTCGCCACTTAATGCACTGATTGTTTATTGGCATGGCCGGGGATAAAAACAAACAAACAAACAAAAAAATGTCTCTAAGCTGGGAATGCATGCTAATACTAATCACCATTAAAAACAGGCTGACCTACGACGGATTTCAACTGACTTTGAAGTTTTCTTCGGTCCTTCTCTGAGAAGGCTGAGGCTTCACTTCAGCCCCCCGCCTCCCACCTTTCTCTCCTCAACCCCTCTGTCCACCTCCCCGCTCCTGTCTGAGGTGAAGTGAACCCAGACCAATTGGTAGAGGAGAGAGACAGCGTCTTTCTTTAGACCACAGGCAGAGGAAGAGAGAGGGAGAGAAAGAGAGAGAGAGAACGAGGATGTGTGAAGGAGGCGGGGGTAAGTCATCACCTTCGCTTTACACCTGCATGACAGGTCATCCTGCTTAATAAAGGCACTCATGCACAACGCGTCGGAGAGAGAGAGGGGATAACGAAAGAGGAGAGAGAGCGAGGAAAAACCTGAGTAGAAGCATAAGAGATGGGGCTTTTACAACAAGCTAGTGAGCTGGTAAAGTGTTGACTTGTTTAGAAAAAAGTGGCTAAAAAAGTGGAATTGAAAATAACGAATCACTTAAGTCTAAACTGAGAAGCTCCATTATGTTTCAGCAACCATCCCACATGATTTTGTATTCTGCGGTGAACTTCCACAGGTGTCTCAGCACCGGTGTTGGTTCACAGTGGGGTCAGTGAACCTTTTAACCACCACCGCACAACATGGAGGCACAGTACCGGCCGTGTCCTTTTTTTTTTGCCAATGACACCACAATATCACGTAGAAACACAGGAAGTCAAACACAGCTGGAGCCGCTGGTGAAAAACGAGATGGTGATAGACACGGTGTGCAAAGCACAACCACAGCCAGTCACCAGTGTGTGGTTCACAAGGAGCATGTGTGTGTGTGTGTGTGTGTGTGTGTGTGTGTGTGTGTGTATATGTGTGTGTGAGGTCCTTCAGTGTGTGTCACGCTCCTCTCCCTCCACCAGTCTGCCTAGCTCATTTCCTCCATAGGCTGCCTCCCCGCTACTTTATGAGTGAGAGCTTCTACAGCTCTCACCTCAGGACACACTTCAGTGTCTAAATGTTTCCATTTGTGGGGGAAGTGACACACATTCACTCACACCGCAGGGCACCTACCCATAACTAACCATCTTGCATACAAGCAGCAGTGAATCATGAAAGTGATTGGTTAAAATTCTTACTTGTGTGTGTGTGTGTGTCTGTGTGTGTTTGGGTGGATGTGTTTTCTTTTTGTGCCTGGGAAGGTATCGTATGCGTGAGTGTGTGCGCGCAATCCTCAAGTGGTATTTAGAGTGTATGTGTGCTTTCAACTGCTATATTAAGCAGCAGTCATAATGTGGGAAGTAGTTCTGGACATTTATATACTGTAGCTACCGTACTATCAGATTTTTTTTCCCCGCTTTGTGAGTGTTCTTTTTGTTTGAAACACTCTTCTGTCTATAAGTACGGACCCCTGAGAGTGACTCCAGTCCCAAATCACCATTTATACCACAGTAGTGATTTCCACCGCGCTCCCAAACAATTCAGTGTGACAATCAATGCAGGACTAGAATCTCCCGTGCCGATCGATACAGTCGGGTGCTGCTAGACAAACCAGAGCTACACGAGATCAACACCTTCCCACATCGTCATTAGTGTCGCTGACCTTGAAGTAAAATTCAATTTCCCTCTGCAACAACAAACCCCCCGTAGCCCCCTGAAAAGCCACTTCAGAATTCAGAAGCCATTTCCTCCTTCCAGCGCAGGCGAGACAGGATATTATAACTTATGAAAAAGGATATATGGAGCGAGGGATGCTGACAGAAAGAGAAGGGATTCTGTTTGAGGAGGCAATTATAACATGGCCCTCTTTGAAAAGTAAAGAGGGCAGAGTCTGGCAGAGGTAAATAAAAATTCCTGATAAGCAGCCTGGCACATTTCCAGTTTCAATTAGGGTGCGCAGCTGACTATGAGAGCGTCTCATGGGGAGCTTCAGCCACACCAGGGCGGCAGCCAGGACCTGTTGAGGGAATTCTCCGGGGGGCATGGACACTGGGTAAAAAGAGAAAGTCAAATGCGCAGCGAGAGAACCAGAGATCCCATTACACTGATCAGTGTAATGCATATCACATGGAGCAGGCGTGGAGAGGGAAGGAACAGGGTGTTCAGAGGGGATGAGGAAAAAGAGGGCACCCCATTAATACAGGCAGAATATTCCTTTTTATTCTAATCATGACATGCCAGTGGAACTTAGAGGGGAAGAAGAAAAGCACTGGTGGCTCCTTTTCTTCGCTTAGATTTGGAGACACCATGATCTGGACAGAGAGACAGCTGCTTTTCTGAGATAGAGACTGAACATGAGTGAGGTTGTGTATGTGTGTGTGTGTGTGTGTGTGTGTGTGTGTGTGTGTGTGTGTTGGGGTGTAGTGGGGGCCATGGGAAGAGATGCAGCCGGTGAATCAAACCAGCATCTCAAGTTAAAGCTGTAGGATTGGCTGCGAGGCTTTGAAGTCAGTCTTATCATGGGGATTTGAGAGGGAAATGGGTAAGAAGGTGTCGCTCATATACTGTGTGTGTATGTGTGTGTGCAGCCTAACGGAGTGTAGTTTGATCAAACCCCTACTGGGATCCCATGGGAGCCACTAGACCTGACCATGTATGTTAAACATATCATTTTCACTTCCCATGTTTGCCCTGCACTGCATGCTAACTCCCCAATCTGATTTTATTAGAGCACCTCCTACACACACACACAGACACACACACACACATACACACACTCCCATATGCTCTGGCATGGAATATTCATGATCTTTAAATTTGACCAAATACGGGGTCACTCATCGTAACTTAAAATAACATTTTGAAATATACATGTGGCCACCATGCATGTAATGGATGCATTAAAGGGATTTCCAAATGTGGTGTAATTACTTAAGTGTCTCTTGAGAAGAAATTGCCGCGTGTATTGGCTCTCTGTCTACGTGCTATCATGTCCTGTGATGCAGCATCGATGATCCTTGACTTCACTATATGAACTGATACCACAGGCCTGCTCTGCACGTGATAATGTTCAGGTCAAAAAATATGTTTTTAATCAGCAAGCAACTCCTTTTAATAAAAAAAAAAACTATAGGAAAAATCATATTGGCTAGCCCTGTATACTGTGTGTGTGTGTGTGTGTGTGTGTGTGTGTGTGTGTGTGCAGTTAGTAAAAAGCCAGGTGACACTAAACATTTATGAGGCAGATGGGAAAGGGTTGAACCACAGCGAGTGTTTGAGAAAAAGAGACAGAAGGAGAAGAGCACATCACAGTGTTGAATGTTGTTGCTGTAGCAATGGTCTCGCTTTGAAAAAGCAATGTAAAGATAAAAAAAACACACACAACACAGCACAGTACTGTACTGTAGTTCATAAAAGCTAAGACCAGAGTACACACACTGAGAAAACATCCTTAATTCTCTGCTGGAGACATAGAAATGACCCAGAGGTGACAGTGGAGGCGGCGGTAGAAGTATTAAACAAGTCGAGCTGCGAGAGGGTGAAAATGACTTCACATGGACAGAACATAAAATATAAAGAGGCGGCCGACATAAAATGTGATTTTAAAGAAATAACTAAGGACTTTGTAATTAAAATATTTGACTGCATGACACACAAACACAAGGGTTCGCTTCTGTTTTGTCTCTGCAGACCATCTTGAAAGCTATCTGACAAAAAAGATCAGTAACATTCAGTCAGCCAAACTTCACCTCAGGCCTCTGTGTAGCTGAAGAAACCAACATGTTATATAGAGTTCAAGACATGGAGATTTAGAGCAATGAAAAGATGAATCCTATAAAAATAATTTCACTTTCTCTCTTCGGGAGCTGTTTTCTTCTCAATGTCCACTTGATAGCATGTGCAAAGGTGTTTTAAGGATATATAACCAAACAAAACCGGTTTTATATCATTATTTATCACTATTATTTTTTACTCTTAAACTTACAGCAGCTTGTGAGGCCTTGTAGCATCTATGGTAAAATTTAGACTACTTTCCAAATCCAATATAAGGGGAATTACTTCCCAAATTCCTGCATACAATGTAACCTGCTGGTAACCTTGCTTCTGCAGCTTGAATTCATTTGAGGCTCGGGTTCAGGATTCAAAAGCGAGGGACTGAGGATTTGGCATGGGCAGGACTTGTGTAGGGAGCTGGCTGTGAGCTTTGGAAGCTGTGAGAAAAGTGACAGCGAAGAGGCACATGATTTCTGCAAACATTACATGATTTCTAGATTAGTTTGCGCATGCTGGATTTGATATTTCATGTTGATGAAGCTGTATTTTTTTTTTTTTTAAGTAAATACGGTTATGTTATCAAATAGTTAGGGTTTAATACCTCGCTGATAATGCTCCTCTCCCTCTTCTGACTGATCCTCTAATCTGAAATCACATCCTTTTATCTCTAGCTTACGCAGAACTGAGCGATTGAGAATAAGAAGGGAGAAGACACCCTTAAGAGCGCTACGCAGGACAAGTGCGTGTATGTGTGTGCAGGGTGTGTGTGTGTGTGTGTGTGTGTGTGTGTGTGTGTGTGTTGGGGGGGGAGAGGTTGAGAATCACCTTGATTCAGTACACCGGCCCTCTTTGAAGTGCTTGGAGCTCAGCACGGCCAGCACAGAGCCAACCGTAAGCCTTCCAGCAAAAATCGAGCCTGACCTCCCCACCAAATCATAACCATATGAACGTAAGAATTTCCACCTTAGGAGAATGCTCTCTCCCCCGTCCATCTCCCAGGGTGAGGCATTAAGTAGTGATAACAGAAAACAGGTTCTGAGAGAAGGGGAGGCACTGGGAGGTGATGGAGGGTGGAGAGGAGGAGAGGAGGACAGGAGGAAAATAGGGGTTACAAGTGTGCCGTATGGAGGAGATTGGAGAAGGGGATTGTGTCCAAAAAATGTTGTTGCACGGAGCCTGACTACCTAAAATGGAAGTTTCTCAGGCGAGGATCAAGAGATATGGTGCCCTTCACAGTTGACAGAGTGAGAGACAGAAAGCGGGGGGGGGTGCAGTGAGGGGGAGGAAAAGCAAAGAAAGAAAAAAAAAAAAGACAGAAATTTTGAAATGTGACTCTAACTCAATAAATACCTTTCTAAACCACTATAGAGAAGCCGAGTGGTACCTTCACTAAGGCCTCAGGACCCACCTGCAACTGGAAATGGTTTCCTGTCTTACACGAACGCTGTTGCACCCTAATCCATGTAATTACATCTCATATTCCACATGTGTAAGTACACATGTACAACATTACAGTCACAAGTTTTTTTTTTGTTTTTTTTTTTAAATAAGAGCACAGCCCTCCTGCGGCCCTCCAGGACTTGAAAAAAAAAAAAAACTCCATCCAGCATTCATGCTCATTAGAGAAATAATAAAGTAAGTAGATAAATAACCAAGAAATTTACGGACATTCTTTCACTGCATTAATAACTTCAAACACACCCTCATGCTCAGGCATCTGCCACTGAAACAAAGCCTGTTGTTGCAGGGCCATTGAGGTACACGAGTGTGATTTTGTGGCTGTGTGTGTGTGTGTGTGTGTGTGTGTGTGTGTGCGCCTGATAGTTTGAATAAGCATTCCTCCGAGTGTGTGTGCAATTAGGGTTAAGACTGTTTGTGTGTGTGCAGTGTGTGTGTGTGTGTGTGTGTGTGTGTGTGTGTGTGTGTGTGGTTGCGTGGCGGTGGTGGGGGTTGTTAGCGGTTCCATCTGGGTCTCCTGGAAGCCGTGTGGAGTCAGGAAAACCACATCTCATAAAAGTGGAGGCAGCCCAATGTTCTACAAGGACAGAACATTACTGAGAATGTCGCTCAGGAAAACCCTGGGCTTCGGCCCATATGTTGGCTGCAAATGCTGTGTCTCTCTCTCTTTCCACTCATTCTCTCTCTCTCTCTACTTATTTTTCACTTGGTAAGGGATAAGAAAGAGGAAGACAAAATAGACAGCGTGGAGTGTGGGAGACAGAGGCTGAGACAGGGAGAGAGAAACCAGTACTGATAGCAATTCCATCTGTCTGTATCGAACAGAGGAGTGAGCAGTGACAGGCTGCGGGGATGGGGTGGAGTTGAGGGGGCATCTGGTGCACATTGGCTGTGGGTCTGTCTGGAAACAACCATGGGAGAGGAGAGAGGGATGAGTAGAGGGAGGGAGCGAGGGAGAAAAGGATGAAGGGGCTGAGGAGTGGAGAAGGTAAAAGTCCTGCCAAAGTGAAGGGCAAGGAATTCTGGCAACGAATAAATGTGTCTGTGTTGTTCACATAATGCCTTGGATTGAACTTGAAGTCAGGGGGATAGGGGAGAAATAGCAGAGAAATAAAGCAGTGTAAAAGGTAGAAAAAAATATTACACACAGATACACACATAACTCTTAGTCGTGACTGTCTGCTGGAAACGTTACAGCTTTAATTTTGGTGATTTCCATGTTTTCAGATTACATAGTCGCCGAATTGTGACCTCTCGGACTCACACAGCTCTTCTGAAACATGTAGATAATGTTAAAATCTAATGTTTTAAGCCTCAAAATGCTTTTTTACTGTGTACATAACAAGATGTCAACATCCAACTGCTACTTCCTGCTACGCTTAACATAATTGTTACAAAAATGTGTATTTATACTCTCCAATAGAAGCTACTTAACTAGTAGCTTCTAATGTAACAGCACCTTTGTGGTCAAATATTGTTAACAACAATTATTGTTACACATACAAGAAACTAGTTTACATGAACAAGTAGATCTGTGATAAATTCACTGAGCTGCAGGAGAAGCTGAGAAAAGTGATCCAACCAACAAAATAATTTTTTTTTTGACAAATTAAAGGTGGCTGTGTGAGTTTTTCGGGATAATCTACTTTCACAGAACAGAAGCCAGCTAGTGTTAAGGGACATTGCAGAAGATCATTAAATAACTTTTAAACTCGTGAAAATGTGATGACAGGGAGGTATTCTCCTCTGGTTTGTCTGGCAGCAAGAACTTGTTTATTGGGAACTTAAATACATCTTGACTCATTACGCTCACGTTAACGCAGACACCTGCAGGCATACGTTTATGGTAATGCCGTAAGAACTGACTGTGTGAATTTGCGGGTCTGCAAGTGTGTTAATAATGCTATAAGAGAGCGGTTTGTGGACTGAAGGTCAGGCTGCAAATGGTTTATAGAAGGATCAAAGGAGAGGGAGAGAAAGACAATCGTTCATTTTAATGGTTATTGATGTCATGTATAATTCCTCTCCTTTACAAATCAAAATTCCGACCACTAGATAAGCCATTGAGCTTTTAATAATATCGATTAATTTCTTCAGTTTAAGGAGCCTATTACAAAGGTAAATTGCAGAGTGTACGCATTTTTAGTCACACCTCTACGATGTATTCATATTGTTGTGCTGTGAATGGCAGAGAGGACGGAGGAGGGCAAAGGCTTATCAGGGGTGTTGACATGAATTAATTCCTTCTGAAAGTTAGAGCTGAAAAAGGCTGCAGTGACGTCTTTGCATCACTCGACTGTGGAAAATATGAGTTTATTCACCAGGATTACACTGATAATAACGATAATGGATCAGCACTAACATGGAAATGTCAGCGGGTTATTACGAGACAACACTGACGCTTGTAACATGAATGAGTCAAACGCGAGTGACTCGTTCCTGGCTATTCTTGTACATCAGAGTATATGTCAGTGTGAGCTCAGTCCTGATGAAAAATAGCATCTGAGATATCCTAAATATCTTCATCGGGAGAGAGCCAAACAAAAGGGTAAGAAGTAGGCTGCGAATCGGATCGGAGGAAAGGTCAGTGGGTACCACTGGCATCCACTTCACAAAATGATAGCACTAATAGAAAGGAAAGGCGTCATGACGGGGGTGTAATCTATGATTGCAGCCTTCATTTTTCACTCTGTAGGCTCGCTAGCTATTTAACCTCTTTTAAATTAGTGTCACAAATAGAGAGGGAATGTGTAGGTGAAGGCAGATGCCAAACGGCGTCTGTGTTTTCAGGGTGTGTTTGGTGAAATATAAGTGCGTGTGTTTTCCTGCGCTGCATACATTCAGTGGTCAGGCATCAGAGGAGCTGCAGGTATACTCTGTCAGCTCAGTGTCCTGAGTTCTCTGGCGCATCACTGACACCTATACACACTGACACCCAGCAAACACACACACACACACACACTGATTCTTTTTTGTTTCAGTGTTCAGTGTTATTGTGACTTCCTAGCGGAGAAAACGTCAGAGGCAGATGATTAGAGGGGAGAAAAACAAAGAGAGCCATGTGCCTTTAAGTGCATACGGCGCGCAGCGCTCACAAAGAAAATGTGAAATGTATGTTAAAAAGTGGTTTCATTAGATCATAATTCAGAAATAGTGGATTTATTTGCTGGATAATTATAGTGATTTATAGCGTAGCTCATTAAAATAGAAATTAACATGATTACTCCTGTGGCCTAAACACATTTTCATTCAAATTCTAAATCAGTACAAGCAAGCATTTGAACGTCTGACTGCTAGGATCACAGTAAAGTAATTTATCATCAAATAATGTCCCTTGACATCAATATCAAAAAGACAACTTATTACCTATCATCTGCAATACTGTTCTCCTCATTTTATCTCTCATTTAGCGCGGCATAGTGGTGGGGAACACACCCCTGACACAAAGCGTTGCCCGGAGGCTCGGGGAAGATGATTGAATTTCATAGCTACTTACAGGCTAATAGGGCCGTACAATGACTACTTACTGTCCTTAAGTGACTGGCTGCTTCTCTGCGGCCGCGGCCCCTTTGAAGCCCGTCTGAGGAGATCTAGAGGATTTAGCCAGTAGCGTGACATGAGGCTGAGCAGTTGAGCAACGGTGCTCCCACCAGCTGACTATTAGAACCAGCTGATATAAACACAGAGACTACGACTATGGGAACCACAGTGCTCAAAACAAGGCTTTCTCACACCGCAGATTTGGAGCGTTTTACTTCGGTTCCTCAGGGGGGGAAGACATTCAAATGATGTGAATGAATGTCTTTTAGAGCTGGAAGAGTTGGTCGATTAATCAGTTATTTAAAAAAAAAAAAACAAGAGCAACAATTTTGATAATCGATAATTTTGGCTGCTTAATCCAGGAAAAATAAAATAAAAAATATCCTCCTCCGCGGATTCCTTCTTGTCACCGTTCCATATTATTTTAAAATGATTATTTTGGGGGTTTTGGACAATTGGTCGGACAGAAAGATGTTTTGAAATATCGCCCTGGGTTCACTTTTTTTTTACCCTTTATTTGCCATTTAATGGACTAAACCATTTATCAGTTAATGAACAATATACTTTCACAGATTCCTTTATAATAAAAATAATACTTTTTAATAGAAAATATTTCTAATGTAAAACTGTAACAAAATATGTTAATGTCACTGATTTAATGATATAATAATTTAGAGAAAGATATAATTCAGATATCTATTTTATATTATATTATATTTATGTTATTTTTACTCTGTCTCTAAAATACATGTTTAATTTAAATTGTGACCCCAAACCAGCAAACAGTGTTTACTACATAACTGTAGTTCTCTATATTTATTTTGTGTGTGTGTGTGTGTGTGTGCATGTGTGTGTGTGTGTGTGTCTGTTCTGTAAGACTTTAAGAGAAAGGGACTGGATCTGTGAGCGCTTTACTCACAGAAGCTGTTTCCACATACAAACCACCCTCTCTTCACCATGCTGTTCCACTTACACTCTTGGAACACTAAACCATATACGCATACAGATAAGCACATGTGCACACAACACACACACACACACGTATACATATATATACACATACTAAGACACACACACACACACACAGCTAACCACATGCACATGTTCACTTGCTCTTAACTAATTCATTCAGGAACACTTTGGTTTGGGTTTCAACACCAAAACCTCCATACCTTTGATTGAGAAATGTGTCTGACTGCAATTATATGGGAGGGAGTTGTGGAGGGAAGGATGGATGGAGAGAGGAAACACACTACAGTGGTTTTATAGTTTGCTGGCGTGACATTTTTCTCCACTTTTTTTTTTTTTTTTTTTAATTCCTTTCCCTTTTCCAGCGGAGGGGCATAGTGTTGACAGGGCAGGAAAAGGGGCCAGACTGAAGTAGAAGTAACAGCAGGGAAAATGTGAAGGAAATGGATGGGCAATGGGACTGAAGTGGCCTAGATTGTCACTATTCTGCTTTTGATCAATACCTCTCAAAATAATTGCAATGCCGGAGAAATTTGTAGATACACTTGGTGAGAAAGTAATGGTGGTGATCACCGTGGACATTATCCCCACTTTCAAAAATCACCAAAGATTGCAGACAGATATAAAAGCACGTGTGGGGGGTGCATTTGTGTGTAAGCAGAGAGTAAGTACGGCTAATACCTGCGCTTGACATTTACACTAAACCCATATGATGCTTTATATGTGTTTTAGTGGTATAGCATGCGTGTTGCTCACTGACCTGCAGTATGTAGCCCCTGACGTAGTCTCGGAGGGTCCAGCCCAGGCCGTGCAGGATGTGCAGCACCTCTTCCTGCTTCAGCACGGAGAAGAGGCGGTCAAGAAGGATCTTCAGCCTGACAGGCACCGCCTGGGTGCCGTACAGCATCAGGCTGCTGATATCGAACACCACGTTGGACTGAACGATCTCCACCTGGGTCGGGTGGTACAGGTGCTGGGTGCTCAGCTTGTCCAGAGCTGTGTGGCAGGGGAAGGAGAAAAGAAAAAGCACACACACACACGCAAACAGAAAGGCCCGGTTAAAGACTATCAAGTTTCTCAACTCAAATCTACATTCAGAGGCTACTGCACGGTCAGCACTAGCTGATAATAACATATTAATCAGATAAACGCAGTGACATTAATGTAATTATCTGCCATTATTTCTATTTAATCTAATCTCTTGCTCTTTCACATTTACGCTGCTCTTGCAACTCTGTTTTTATTTGTCTCTTCTGTCTCCATCTTGACTCCAACCTGCATTACATCCACCTTGTTTTGTCTCAAATCTTAATTCTTTCTCTTTGTGGCTAATCGGGTATGTGCTCAAATGATTTATGTGGAGTCAAGCATGTAGGTTTGGTTTCATAACTGGGTTTTGGGATGCAATCAATCAAAAGAAAAAAAGTGGAAAAATGCCATTTTCTCTATTTATGTATCGACTGAGGCAAATAACACATTACATTGGTTATCATGCTTTTCATGATAATAGTAGTATAACAACAACAAAGATGAAATGTCGTGTCAATATCTGCATTATTAATACACTAACTCTAATCATGTTACTGTTAGGACCACGTCCTTTTCTGTATTATCTTTGATTGATGTCCAATGGTGTATTTTTAGGAGAATATAGCAACGTAGATTACTTGTTTTCCACCGGGTAGTTTTTTCAGTACTCAGTAGTACTCAGTACTTTCTCTCAGTACCAAGTAGTATCTGCAGTGTCAGTAAGGCTGAAAGTTCAGCAACAGGATAGACGTTAGATGTATGTTGCCCAATCTGGGCAAAAAGAAGTCCCACATTTGCAAGGTGGATTAGTTGTTTCCCCTCCTATCGCAACCTCAGTCACCTCTCTCTCCTCTCTGGCTGTCTGTGCGACACCTGGTCGACTCACTCTTTCTTCCTCTCCGCCTCAATCCCTCTCTCTTCCCTTACCTCATACCTCTCTCCCTCCCCCTCTTTCCCTGCCTGTCTGGGTGACACCTGGTTGGGTCTCTCTCTGATCCTGGGACGGCTTTTTTCCTGCTGACGAGGGCTTTGCCTGACAACACAGCACAGCCAGACACGAACATAATAAAAAATGAAGAACTACTTGTCAGAGTCCCTGCCAATGCCGACATTAAATGAAAAGTGGGGGAGAGGAGAGATGGGTGCCTGACAGTTCAGAGGGAGAGATTAAAAAATAGTCAATGGGGTCCTGTGCGATCCGCTGAAGGGCCCGTGGCCCACTCTTGTGCGGACGCAAGCCAAACAGGTGTTTTCTTTTTTCTTTTTTTCCCCTCCTCCTTCTCTTTGTACTTTCTCCCCCCCCCCCCCCTCCCTTTTTTTTTTAATACCCGCGTGAAAAACTCATAACGTGTGGTCTCTTGCTTCGCTATCTGTCTTGTGGTTGTGTTCACCCCCCCGCCCCCCTTTTTTTTGATCTAAGGTGCAAAAACAAGACGTTGAAAGCAACAGAAAAATATAGGAGCAAACAAAAACATCAAAGTTACTTCTACTATAGAAAATGAGTAAAAATTTGGATTCTAGCACATTCACCACCACAGAAAAAGAGAAGCTACAGTCTGAAGTAAATAAAAAATTAAAATTGTATAGTGTAAAACATATATTTAGGTCCGGATCTCTATTCTTACACTTCTACACTTGCACTTATTTACACCATATTTCTACACACCCATCACCCCAACAAAGACTTTACTTACCGTGAGCTACCCAGCCATGTTTGCACTGGTCACATGTTCGTAGGTGAATCTTCCCTGGCTGGAAACACTCACATGTGCAGTTCACCAGTGTGCAGCGAATGGCCTGCAGGGACACAGGACAGAAAGAGACAAATCCACGTCAATCACAGCTTGAGTACAAAGGAGAGATAACAAAGCAAAGGCTGAGAGAGAGAGCAGTTATCAAACCAGCAGTCGTAAATACAAGAAGCACAGAGGCAAATTATTACATAGTCTGTTGCAGAACTGCAAATCCCTAAAGCTCATCCCACACTGAACATAATACTTTACTGTAAAACTGTTACTTAAAAATGTGACACGTGTAATACAAAACAGTTGCAGCCACTGCCACAAAGAATAACTCCCATTCACCAAATCCCCAATTTCCCGACTACTATTTCATTTCGGCGTGTGAATCTGCTTTTATATATATGGTAATTTCCCAGAGTTCATGTGAACCGACAAAGAACTTCCCTTCCTGAAAACAGAAATGTAACTTGTTTTGACTGAGGCTCCATTACTCAACACTGTAGCTGCACTTAGTCTGACCCCAGAAAGCTTTTAGTAGTGAGAGGTTAAGTGTCCAGACTTGACGAGGGCAACTCGGTACAGCACAATGCGCCGTCTGCCGAAGCTTAAGCCTTCACAAAGGGCCGTTAAAAACTCTTAACAAAAAATTCAGACACATTTTTGCAGGAGGTCATTTGATCCTATAAGATGTTTCACATCCTTCAAAAAATAAAGAGACGGTACAGCACAGAGAAAATGTATGATATACACAGAAATCCACACAAATGAATACAGCTTCATCATCCAAATGAGCGCAGCAGCTGGGAGCTGTAAATTTCCCACTGACACGGAGAAACAAGACGACAGAATAAAAGGAGTGAAAGGAAGAAAAAAAGGAATGACAAACATGAATCTTAATAAGCATTGGCAGCTCTTTGTTTATCAGACATTTTTTACATTATCAAGATGAATTGGTGAGTAAAGATAGTAACACTTCTGCAGCCTAAACTGCCTAAAGGGAATCTGCAGCTGTAGGAGGATTGGTGCAGGAGGAAAAAAAAAAAATCTTGGAACTATTTCACTCTTAAAACATATACTTATCTTAAATCAAATATTGTATTT
Organism: Protonibea diacanthus; assembly: GCA_028641955.1. Classification (NCBI taxonomy): domain Eukaryota; kingdom Metazoa; phylum Chordata; class Actinopteri; family Sciaenidae; genus Protonibea; species Protonibea diacanthus. Next base: position 7,328,132 of record CM053977.1, read on the forward strand.
CCTTAACATTAGCATGTATTCAAAGTATGTTGGCTGCTGGCATTAGAATAAAAAAGTAAGTGAGTAAATGACTTGTCATAATAAACAGCAAATCCGCATGATGAGGATAATGTATTTTACATTTGGCACATATGGTGTTGAGTCAGTGCTGAATGACTAAAGGTTTTTCCTATGTGTTTAATTCTTTAGACTGTAACGAAAAAAAAAAATCTGTAATCACTAAAAATGCAGAGCAGAAAAATTTGAGGAATGCTCGAGGCAGGAAATTGGGTGTAGTGTGTGAAGTATTTTGACAGGAAAGTCCTAAATTCATCACTCGGCGAGTGTCAGATCTGTACTATCTGCAGAGATACATGAGTGACGGCGACAAAGACACCGCTTGTCCTCACGCCGAAGCCCAAACTGTCAGAGCATGAAACTTTATGAATTTACAATCTGCACTAAATATGTTATCTCATATTGTCTCGCTGTTATTCTTATAAGGCAAACAGTGTGACAATAATGTGACACAGACACGCACCCACGCTCACAAAGGGTCGTAGGTTGGAGTCCAACATGCTACATTTCACAACGTCAGAAACAGTCAATCAGCACTTTCAGATAGAAAAGCCTTTACGTGTCACGACTGAAGTCAATGCATGATCAGTAATATCACAATGTTTTTGCTGTTTAGTTATGTACGAACACCAACCCACCAGTATTGACCCAAGTGCACATTCTTGTATTTAACAGCAGCAAATAATGTAAGGTAGTCAGTGGATTAGGCCAATATCCTGTAATTCAGGATAAAAAAAAAACAACTCAGCTCTCTTATAATCTACTAAGGGACCATAAAATCTATCAGAATCCCCCCGTGCTCGCCCTGAGGTGTTGTAAACCAGATTAGTAACTGGAAGTATCAAAGTGAACATGGACTAATCCAAGATTAAACACAAAATTACGCCACTTCTAACCATGTCACCTCACTGTTTGACACCGAATGAGACAGGAGACGGAGATTATTGGACTTTACACCATTTTTAAGCTCTCCAGGTGCAGGAGTGGCAATCCTCACCGTGTGCGAGGATTATACAGCATGTGTCAGTTTGAGTGTACATACATTATGCGCTGAGCTGCCGTTCTTATCCAGAGCAAAGTGAGTTCAACGTTCCCCTCAAGGACACTTAGGCAGCAGACATGACTTGTTCATGAACATTCATTGGCCTTGGCTGGGGGTCAAACCTGTGACCTTTCAGATACAGGATACTCAGAAAGTCTGCCGCCTGTCTTTGAAGCAACATCTGTGTTCATAAAGCAGTTTTATAATTCTGTTCTTCACGTTTGGATGTTATTGTATGATGTCGTGTCTACAGTCTTGTCAGCAGATTTGAATTTATGGTTAAGAATGAAGGTTTCATTGAATTTATTGTTGTTTTCTGGATTTTAAACTTAGAGTTAAACAAATAATGACACCAAATCGTCAAAAAGCTGCTGTTGCACTGCTCTCTTAACAAAAGCAGAGACTTAATTTCTTCAGTGATGGATGCAGTTTTGATAATTTGTTATTTTTCTAAGCAAAAATGCTAAAAATTGACTGGTTCCAGGTTCACGAATGTGAACTCTGGTTGAATGCAACGGGCATTGTCGCTATTTACTGACATTTTATAGACCAGTTAATCTATTAATCACTAAAATTATCAGCAGATAGTAAAATTTCTCTTTAATTGCTGCCCTAATCATGTTGGCCACCGACCACACACTTAAGTGAACTCTGTGTCACTGCCGTGTCTTTTCATATAACTCTTCTTGCATAAAGATTTTGCAAACTCAAACTGGAGTACCCAAATTTAGTAAATTTGGCCTTCCTAATTACGTCTCCATGCGGGCAGCGCTAACAGCAGCAGACGGAAATAAACAATTGCGAATATCAAATGCACCTCTTCTGTTTACGAGCTGGGGTCTGACAGCTGACAAGATAGTTAAGGGGCGTCTAATACGGCAATTAGAGCGTGCCACTGTCTGCGAGGCTGCTGCTGTGACAAGGCGCCCTCTAATCACTGACTTATTACGCTGGCTAGCAGCACCTCTCATATCTGGCCCATTAAGCAGACAGCAGCATCAAGAAGCATTAAAGCAGCAAGCCCCCTCAACTGAGAAGGCACTGACGGGAGAAAGGGGAAGGGAGGGAACGTACTGTGCCTGTTATTTTTCGGGATTAATTTGTGCATTGTTCCACATTCAGTTAGGAACGTGTAAGAGAAGAGTAACACAGCAGATGTTTGTGATGTGACGGCATCAGAATTGCTCATACGCAATAAGATGAAAGATTACAGACTCATTACAGAATTTTTAATAGAGGCAACAGACATGTGTCATAGATTGCCATCAAAAACAACCTCATCTCCCGTGTGAGTCTGAGTTTGTCTGTGTGTGTGGCTTGTCAGGGGAAGCAAGAAAGACACAATTATAAAGACTTCTTCCCATGACTCTCACATACTCAACACTCTGCTTCTGTGGCCAACACGGATCTGGGTTGCATTTGGCCGTGGTTTAACCTGCGTCTGGCCTGGGCTGGGTCAGGGACAAGCTTGGGCCCGGATCCCACCGCTACACTCGCACATATTTGTCACAGCAGGCCGGGGGAGGAGGCTGTGTTATCTGAGGCCTGGCCAGATACACAGCATTAGTCAGTGTGCTAGCGTCTCGCCAGGGTTTCCTCTTTGGCTCAAAACTAAAGAGGACGACGGTGAGGAAAAGGACAGAGGGGTGTGTGTATGTGTGTGTGTGTGTGTGTGTGTGAGTGAGTGTGAGCGAGTGTGTATAAGACTTCGTAAATCACTAGAAAAATGAGCAGCTAGAAAGTGAAAGCTGTTAGTAAGTGAAGAAAATCCCACAATGCTGTAGCAATTAGACCCAGACAACAGTCAACACTCTCTCGCAGCTGCTGTGTTACCGCTATGGTCAACAACTTAACCTAGCTGTGTTCAGAAAGCATCATTTTCAGCCCTTATCTGGCTCAAGTGTGTGTGTCTCACTGCTGGGTTTTGTTTAGCTGGAGGCTTGATGTTTCATGGATGTTTTGCTTGGCTCGCAGTCCCTGTCCCAGCCCAATTGTATAAACACTGACAGTCAGCAATGGCCAGCATCAGACCAGGGAGGACTCTCAATTAAAAGACTGTTAGTGGGACAGATGGACTGAAGAAATGCAGGAAAGAGGAGCTGCAGAACAAGATGGCTTCAGCCTGGACTTGTGTAGTCGGGTCCAAGAGGATTTTAAACAGACTGAGAAGGATGGGCTATGTGGCTCGGGATCAATACTGAAACATGCAAATGAGTCCAACCCTAAACTAAGCAGCATATGTAGAGATCAACAAAGACAGTGTCTTGGCCACGACAAATCCTATGAAACCATAGAAGTCAGGGTGATCCTAAACTAATATCCTGTACAACTGTATTACTACCCTGTCATTTTTCAAGGTTGACGTTGTAACTATATGCCATCGAAAACACCACTAAAACACCACGAGTCCCTTTCAGCCTCTCTGTATCCTCCCTTGACAGCATACAATGGAAAGCCAACCCAGACAGCTGCTGGATGCTGGGTGGGTATTGTTCCTCCTACTTTAATTGAAACCTTTACCATGTTCGACACACAGCCACAGACCACATTTCTTGTTTGGTGAGTTAAGCAAAGCCGAGATTTAAATGAAAACCCCGTGTGTATGTGCGCACATGCGTGCGTGTGTGCGCCTCATCTTTGCAGCAGCAGCTTCAGATTTAAATTTGTCTCTGCTTAGGGTCACTGTAAAACACTGGGAGCATCTTGTCCTCTCTTCCACCCACAAGATATTATCTCATCCATGAGTTAGCTGCTGAAATGCTGTCAATTTCCTGCCAGAAATGTGCAGCCAACGTGTGTAGGAAAAGAGGCACAGCAGCTTTGCGTGTCATAAAACGGGCCCTGGCTCCGTCAGATAGATCAGGACTTCACAGTGTCCATATTGGAAACAGGTGACAAATAAAACACGCTGAATAAAGAAAGTCTTTGTAGTCAGACACAGCACGCCACAAAATACAGGGGAGCAAATACCTCATGCCAAGGCTAATTTTTGCTTGTTTGATTTTGTACATTGGATGTGACTTGAAACAGAGCTTTCTTGCCTTACAAAGTGGTACAAAATAAACAACGATTAATCACTTGTGCACTGACTTCAGTGTAAAACCGTTACACAGCGCAGGGGGGAAACCGTAGCCGCCGACAGAAAAGGCTAGTCTCTTCTCTCTGAAATCCCCACAGTGTAAGACCCGTCCTCCATGTCAGTTCTGGTTTTGAGCCCAGCGGCTGGCAGTCACAGAGCCAGAGGTCCCTGTCCTTTGTGCAGCTGTGCGTCTGGGCTTTGACACAGGGCAGAGCGACCAGAGCTATGCTAATGGGAACCAAATGGGGCGTGAGTCCCTGGTGGATTACAGAAGGAGAAGAGAAGCATGTGTTTTCATGTATTCATATGGAGACCTGGGACCCCTCTCTTTTCTTCCTTTCTTTCCTCTCCTTTCTTTAAGTCAAACAAATGAGAGCAGCCATGTCTGTTATTTGCACGCACCCTTAATTACTGCTCTTTGCGACTTGACAGATTTTGAGATTCATTGTCAGTCAGTTAATGTATGTCACATCTGATAAAATGTATACAAAAGCTATTACGGTGTTTAGATTTAGCCCCTTTTTAAGTAACTTACTGTAAACTACTTGGACTCAAACTGAAAAGGGCCAAAATTTGAAAGCGGAGTTTGGAAATGAAGTGAGCAAGGTAAATAAACATTTAGCAAAAACTGGGGAACAATAAAATTCATCTGTGAACATATTTTGTCTGTGAAAATCTGACACATAAGTTTCAGATGTTTGGCAGCACCTCTCAGTCTTGTTGCACTTTGCTTTCACCTGCTGTTACCGCAACACAATTCTGTGTTCATGTAGCAATGTTAGGTCTTGTTGACCCAAAGAATGAAGGGGTCATAACTCTGAGGCTGCAGGTGCCACTGACAGATGTAGCAGAGGAAATATCAAGTCTGGTTTAAATGTAATCAGATTAACTTTGCAAGAAAATGTCACACTTTGGCACGGCTCGTTGTTTTTATAGTTAACAGGCCTTTGAGATGCCATCTGTCCTGCGAAAGCCATTCTTCAAAACAAGGTTCTGCTGTCTGCTGGTACTGGAATTACAATAACTAATCAGTAACATGAACCTGGATTTCATAACTGGACAAGCTGAATTGCGAGCGATGACATGTGTTGTCCAGATAACGTCCACTTTCAACTTTGGCTGGAGGTCCACTTGTCTTTTCGTGTGTGTCAGCTGTCAGATATGACTCACCCCCGTGCACTCCTTCAAACACAGACACAACAACACCCATGTTTTTTTTTTTTTTTTCTTTTCTCCACAATCAAACAAGCGCAAAAGGCAGCTACGTTTCTGCTTCCAACATTCCTGCTTTCTCCGTGTGGTTTGACATAGTCACAGAAACTAAATTTCCCCATGATGAGCACCTCCCCGAGAAATTTCAAATCAGATCAGTGACGAAACTTTTCACTCTGACTCACTCACATGATAAATAGCTGTGCGTGTACTTCAGGACAGTCATGCTTGTTTATGAAGTGGACGGCTAAAGGACCCAGCTGGCTTTGATATTGTGAAACAGAGAGGGAGAGGGAGCATAATATCACAATACTGGGCTAGAAACACAACCCTGTGATCTTGCTATCATATGCCATGCTCTCAGTCAGTGCAGCCTGTATAGATGGAGAGCTGTACCACACTGATAACACTGGACTACACTGTCAGTTCAAATACCTAAGCATCAAGGGAGCACCGGTTTCTCCCATCTTTTTGTGGACAGCAGGTCGAGGCAGAGGACCCCGGTCCAGGCCCCTGGCCCCTCTCAGCTCTCCTCAAAGCATTTCCCCAGCCAGAGATCAAACCATCTGCCCAGTGACAGACCTCTGGGTGCACAGATTCAAGGCCAGGTTCAAAGCAGGGTGCTAGGGGAGGCAGGGGAAGGAAAGGAAGGAGAGAAAGAGAGAGAACGAAGGGAACGCAAGCGAAAAAGGAAAAGAAGTGAGATAGCAGGAGAGCAAAGGGGGTGGGTTTGAGGGGGGGGAGCCAGGCAAGCTGGTGTATCGCAAAGGTGGGGAAGAAGTGTTGCAGCAAAGGTGGAGGAGGCAGAGGAAAGCTGATGAGGGGAGGTAGGGAAGGTTGAGAAAGTTCTTTGGAAAAGATGTCAGGCTGGGTCTCCCAATTTTCTCCTAGATGACGCAACTTTTGGTGCAAGTTTATCTAGACAATAAATAACAAATTGCTGTACAGAAACTACGTTGGCGGGCGGTTCAAAGTTTGTTGTCTTAAAAGTTTATTTTTCAAATCTAAATATGTTGAACATAATTCTTAGCACATTTAAGAGATGTTTTGTTTGTTCTTTTTAGTAACAATTTATATAACAAATAACCAAATACATGACTTTATCCAACCCATACTGTTTTAAGTTTAAGTCTTTATCGAGGTTAAGGGATCTTCATCTGTTATATTGTTTATGTTACGCGTTTAAGTTCAAAATGGATATCGTTTCAACCTCAAACTGCTATGAGATCCTTTTCAAATGAGCTTGACGTTTTACAAATGATTAATCAGTTAGTCTAGAAATCGTAAAATGTGTTCAAGCTGACATCTTCAGTTCACGTTTTTTACCCATCCGGAAATCAAACATATATTATTATATTTAAATTCTCATATTTGGGAAGCTGAAACCAGCAAGTGCTTGATAAATGACTTTTATCACGCAAAGTTTAATCAATAACCCAAATTGTCAGTTAATTTTGTATTAATGAACTCATTGTTTCAGCAATAAAATCCAAGAAAAGCCAGGAATCACTCTGCAAGGGTGTTAAACTTTGCACTGCTCGGCGACACGCGTCCTTATCACTGGCCATTGTGTGGACAGGAAAAGGAAAGAAAATAAAAGATTGTCGTCAGTATATATACAAGATCTGCTCTGACCTTCAGCCTATCAGAGGGAGCGACCTGCGCCAGAAAAGGACAACTCCCTGTCAGACTTGACACCTGCACTTGCTGGCCCACTGATCGCCCCCGCCGAATGCAAATATCGCAGTGACAGCCGGCACTGCAACAACACGCTAGGTTTCTGTCTGGAGACTTGAGGGACTGACATGACCACACAGTGCGACCAGACACATGTTTGAGAGAAGGGGGAAAGGATAGAAAAGAGGAAGGAGAGAGGGAGTAAGAGGAGAAGGGGACAGAAAAAACAGAATAAGCGATAGAGGGGAGGTCGACGGAAATAGAGAAGAGGGGAGAGAAGGCCGACATCGTCTGCTCTTCACTTCCCTCCCCATCTACACCCTAACACAAACAGAAAGTATTAGTCAGAGCCCAGACATATTGCCGACCCCTCTCTGTGAGGGGACATCTCCATGGCAATCATTGGTTGGCGTGGGCGACGGGACACATACACACAGTGCAGGCTTGACAGCAGCATGACGACAGGAGGCCAGCACTGCTGAGACTCCCCCAAATTGACATTTAGTCATCACACTAGTCTACAGGGTGGGACTCTACCTCCTGAACTACACACACACACACACACACACACACACACACACACAAGCGCCCACACACTCTCCCACATTCCCTCTCATGCAAACATGTGCACACACACACACACACACACACAAACACCCACACTCAGTGAATTCCCCTACTCAAACCAGCTCCCAGCCAGAGAAATCTTGGAGGAGTTCCTAGATTTAATCTCGCCAATAGCTCTTTATTTTCTTTGACCATTTTTAATGTAAAAAAGCCTGCACTAATTGTGTGTAAGCAATCTCCAAATTATGTATATGTGTTTTTTCAACTAAACCGAACACTACTGTAGACGAATTGGCTGGTTTTCAAGACACACGACTGGGCAATAATATTTGTTTCTTTCCTCAGAGTTTTGTTCAAACAGTGTGTCAGCATGGTGGTTTACTTGTAAACACCTGGGCCTGCACACCCAACAGCTGTGGAAATACAAAACTATGTATAAGATATACTGAACCAGGGATAATTGCCCCATTCAGATTATTTGCAACCAAGTGCTACATCTACTTACTTATTTGTTGCGTCTAGAAA